>OY755237.1:78739265-80143015 GCA_963576725.1 Azorinus chamasolen | reverse complement strand
ATATCATCTTTCCATGGTTGAATTGTTTTACGTGCAAATTTAGTTAGTTTTACGTACACAAGGAGATCCTGGAGTATTCACTAGTTTTTGTTTGTAATTAATGCTTTGAATACAGAAAAGGCATGCACTGTCATTTACAGACAGTGTAGACCAAGATCAGAGGGCTCCTAAAGGGTCCACATTATTTTTAACATTGTTTTTCTTTAAAAATCCTCTAGCAAGTTTAAGCCTTGTATTCTGTATGTTAAACACTGATGGGCTATTCCACTCAGACAATTCAGCATTGAAAGGGTTAAATGTAAAGATATTATTTCCCTGTATACATTGGTAGATTGTGTGGGAATAAATGCGTGAAAGTCATATATCCTGGTTAGAAAGTGTAATTTTGAAATGTTTTTTTTATCTAATTCATGTATATATGATTGCATAATATTTAGAGAGAGAGAGAGAGAGAAGAGAGAAAAGAGAGAGAGACGAGAGAGAGACGAGAGAGAGTCCAGATAGATAGAGACGAGAGAGAGAGAGAGAGAGAGAGAGAGAGAGAGAGAGGGAGGGAGGAGAGAGAGTACAGATTGAGAGAGAGAGTCCAGATGAAAGAGAGAGAGAGAGAGAGAGTCCAGATAGATAGAGAGAGAGTCCGGAGAGAGAGAGAGAGAGAGAGAGAGAGAGAGAGAGACGAGAGAGAGTACAGATAGAGAGAGAGTCCAGATGAAAGAGAGAGAGAGAGAGTCCAGATAGATAGAGAGAGAGTACAGAGAGAGAGAGAGAGAGAGACAGAGAGAGACAGAGAGAGAGAGAGAGACAGACAGAGACAGAGAGAGAGAGAGATGAAACTTGGTGTCTCATCAGGATTCAAACTGTTTGACACTCTGACTGCATATTTGAAATGAAAGAAAAAAAACTTAAGAATTGCAGCAGTTGAGAATATTTAGAAGACAATGACTGGGTATGCAATGTGTTAAAACCATGCATTTATTCACTTAACCCATTCCTTGTTTTTGCAAGTTTGCAAACAGAGTAGACCCGTATCAGACAGCTCCTGTAGGAGCTGTCTGATCAGGGTCTGCTCTATTTGCTTATGAAATCATAATAGGTATGACTCAACCAATAACAAAATTCATGTGTACATAGGCCATTATAGAAATTCAGCTAATAGATTATGATATTTGTGATACATGTACCATTAATCATGAATATTCAACAGATAACGGGTTAACCCTTTCCTCCATGTTTTATTCATATAAGAAATAATGACGTCATGAATATTGATTAGATTAATGTGTTCAAATAGCACATGGACATAGAAGTAGTTTTGGCAATGGCAGAAACTGTAGAATTATATCATAAGCAAACAGAGCAGACCCTGATCAGACGGCTCCTATAGGATCCGTCTAATCTGGGTCTACTCTGTTTGCAAAGGCATAGAAAGGTGATTTATGGAGTAAAGGGATAAAGAAAGTTTAAAGGTCATTACTACAAAGTGTAGGAGCCTTCTGATCTGGGTCTTCTCTGTTTGCAAATGTGTGAAAAGGCATTTATATGAAGTAAAGGGCCAATGAATGGGTGCATATCAAATTTGCTAGAAGATTTATTTTCAAGTTTAAAAGTTACGTTACATAAAGTTTTATTGATAAAAGATTGATACTAGTTTGTTTAGCATACAGGATTGAGTAAGACCGTGTTTAGCATACAGGATTGAGTAAGACCATGTTTAGCATACAGGATTGAGTAAGACCATGTTTAGCATACAGGATTGAGTAAGACCATGTTTAGCATACAGGATTGAGTAAAACCATGTTTAGCATACAGGATTGAGTAAGACCGTGTATAGCATACAGGATTGAGTAAGACCGTGTATAGCATACAGGATTGAGCAAGACCATGTTTAGCATACAGGATTGAGTAAGACCATTTACCCTTACAGTGCAGGAGTCTGTTTGTTATGTTACACTTCTCTTTAGAAAAATCCCTAAATACTCACTGTAAGCTTGACCTGTTTGAATTTTGGAATAGTCCATTTGAAAATTCCACATTGTAGGGCCGGGTTAAGTTCCATGTTGCAGTGATCGCTTATGTGAATTCAAAGTGGACTGGTTCACTGTTGTTTAACTTTTTTAAATGGAATGGTTCACTGTTGGTTAACTTTTCTAATGCTAAATTTCCAAAGTGGACTGGTTCATCATTGTTTAACAATAGATTCAATTCAGTATGAAGGGGTATACTTTGCATTAGGATTCTGAATGACAAACAATGCGTTCCTTGATCAGAAGTTGTTGAGGATTGTAAGTAACAAACAATGCAGAGGTCTCTTCTAGGAGCCCTTTCCTCAGGGTCTACATAGAGGTCCAGATAAGATGCATAAATTAACCCTTTCCTCCATAAATGCGCCTTTCTATGCCACTTTAATAACCTCTTCTTGAAACTAATGCTCTATTTATCACAATGGTTTCAAACTACAAAATTCTAAAAATTTATTTTTTTCTAGTAAATGCTCCTTTTGGGTAGATTTATTCAAAGAGGTTGGGTCTGAAAATAGCTTATGGAGGAAAGGGTTAAAACATTTTCAAGAATAGCTCCTTTAGTTCTCCATCAAACCCTTTGTTTTTAGAATCATCTCTTCAAAGGTTTGGTGGAGAAATGACAATTATAAATGTGGGTACATTTACTGACTGTTTGATTGTTTTTTTTCCGCAGGTGGTGAGTCAGGTTCTGCTGACACGGCCAGAGACCCGCGAGGGTTTGCTGTTAAGATGTACTCTGAGGATGGCAACTGGGATCTGGTGGGCAACAACACACCCATTTTCTTCATCAGGGATCCTTTCCTGGTAGGTTGATCCCTTGAGTAGGGGAATGGAGTTAACCCTTTACTCCATAAATATTTTGACAAGAAATAATGACATCAAGAATATTAAAATAGATATCAGATCTACATATCCAATAAGAAACAGAGCAGACTTGATCAGATGGCTCCTCCAGGAGCTGTCTGATCCAGGTCTACTGTGTTTGCAAAGGTGTAGAAAGGTGTGTTCATAGAGTAAAGGGTTTACTAAACTTTGATGTTAGTGTTATCCCTTATTAGAGGGAAGTTTGCTGCGGACTTCCCTCTGATCAGGGATGGCACTAAAATCCATGTCAAGCTATTTTCTGTGACTGCAGTACTTGGAAGAATTTCAGTAAGTTGTTTATTAACTTTTATTTATTACATTTCAGTTCCCCAACTTTATCCACACCCAGAAGAGGAACCCTGCTACACACTTGAAGGTAAGCAAACAAAATGGACGTTAGAATTAGTATCAATGCCAGTCTGTAAGACAGGTGGCAGTTCAATGCAAGGCAAAAGTAATGCAGAAAGCTCCCATAGAAGCTTTCTGCATCACTTTCATCCTGCAATAAGCAGCTACCTGTCTAAAAAAGCTAAATTCATCCTTACTGAAATTCTGGTTTAGAGGGTTTTTACTATATATGAAAACAGGTCTTGGTGTTTTCATGTTCTCTATCTACAAGAATATACCAGTATTACTTACATATTTTCTGAATCCTTATCCTGCTCCTCCAGGAGCCATCTGATCTGGGTCTACCCTGTTTGCAAAGACATTAAAATGTGTCTCTATCAGGTGAAGGGTTAACCATTTCCCTAATGAGCATTTATGCATGAATTGATCACTTCATGAATATTCATTAGCTGAAATTTTATAAGAAAAACTTTTCAAGGAAAGTTTTGACTTTAACCCTTTACTCTATTTATCACAATGGTTTAAAAACTACATAATTCTAAAAAATTCCTTTTCTCTAGTTAGTGCTCCTTTTCGGTAGATTTATTCAAAGTGACTGGATCTAAAAATAGCCAATGAGGTTAATAGACAAAAACTGTAGGATCAGGTCTATTATAATTTCATAAGGAAACAGAGCATACCCTGATCAGACAGCTCCTACATCCTATAGATGCAGCACTTGATAGGAACACCATTTCTTGTCTTTGCAAACAGAGTAGACCAAAATCAGACGGCTCCTGTAGGACCCACTGATCAGAGTCTGCTACATTTACTTATGAAATAATATAGCTCTGATTTCATAGCTTCAGCCATGGTAAACATTTACCTCATTCATAATTCAGCTTATTAATATTCATGTTTTATTTCTTACATTTATATTTATCATGTAAAGGGCCAACTTACACTTTTGAACAAACCCATTATGCAGGAGTAAATGTATTTCCCTTTCCAGGATGCTGACATGTTCTGGGACTTCATCAGTCTGCGGCCTGAGACTACCCACCAGGTGTCCTTCCTGTTCTCTGACCGAGGGACTCCAGACGGTTACCGCCAAATGAATGGTTACGGGAGTCACACCTTTAAGCTGGTCAACAAGGATTGTGAGGCAGTCTACTGCAAGTTCCACTGGAAGGTGAGCTAGACTGTCCTAAACCAGGGGCTTGAATGATTAACCTTTTACACCATGCACATGTATGCAAGAATTAATGCATTCATGAATATTAAATAGCTAAATTCTTATAATGACATATGAACGAATTTTTTTTATTTTTTTTTAATTAAATTGAAGAATCAGTTTGTTGTAATTTCATGAGCAAACTGAGCAGACCCAGATTAGACATGAATATTCAGTAGGTATTTAAATTTTGAATAAACATAAAACAGGGAAAGGGATTAGGTTCTCCTTACTCTTATCCTGCTGTGAAAAAATAATGTGTGCTCAAATTTGGATCTGGTGCAATTGCACTTCTTTCGATTTGATCAAGCTTTTGAAAAGCTATTGACTGAGTGTCAGACAGTTTGGATCCTGATGAGATGCTGAGTTACTTGGTGTCTTATCTGTTTGTAAATGTGAGTCAAGTGGTGGATAGCGAGATAAATTAATGTTTTAAGCTGAAAATAGAATATATATCAAATTCCCTTCATGGAATGTGTTTCCTTTAAAACCATAACTCTTTTTGTGATAATTATCAACATTTTCTGGTATGCTGAAACGTGAAAAGTAAATTTGCGACAGCTTGTCATAAATGTACATGTACAGTTGTACCTGTCTTAAGCAGCCATCAAAAAGAAGTCTAATAACTGGTCTGTAAAGCAGGTGGTAACTTAATGCAGGTTAAAAGTAATGCAGAAAACTCCTATAGGAGCTTTCTTTATTACATTTGCCCTGCCTTAAGCAAGTACCAACATTTAACACTCCAATGTTCAATAAATGGATGATCGCTGAAGACAGGTTCTACTGTAATGCTTTACTGTAATCAAGTATGTTGGATACCCACTTTGTTCTAAGTCTTCTCCTGTTGCGACTTGACTGATACAAACAGTTTGAGTTCAGTTTAGAAGTCAATTAACTTGGCATTGCATCAGGATCTAAGTTGTATGCGAGATCTACATTTCATCCTAGGCCAGAGAAGTCTTTACAAACTGAACCTCTACCAAAGATTTGCGCAAAAGTTATCTACCTCAAAATGTATTTACTAAAACAATGTTTTTTGATGATTCAGTGTGACCAGGGCATTAAGAATCTGATGGCTGATAAGGCTGGAGATTTGGGCGGCACTGACCCTGACTACGCCATGCGTGACCTCTACAACAATATTGCCAGTGGCAACCACCCATCATGGTCCCTCAAGATCCAGGTGATGACATATGAGGAGGCAGAGAAGTTCAGGTGGAATCCATTTGACCTGACCAAGGTATTAACCCATTTTAACCTCTATTTCGTAATAAAGGTATTCAATTATTTATTTTGAACGAGTCTAATTTTCATTTTTAAGGGGCGTTTTTGCAATATTTTTTTTCATGATGTGTATGGTGTCATATTTCTGCATAACTTAACCAGATAACTATCATGGAAACCTTTGAGATTTTCACAATTCACTTCATTTTGAAAAAAAATCATAAAATGGTCAACTTCCGCATGCAACAGTAAGTATAAATGGACAATATATTTTCAAGAAAAACTAATAGTTTTTATGAAGCTTTAAAGCAATTCTCAAAATTGTTCAGGCTATTTAGGAAAAACTTTCAAGAAAAATTGAGTTTTTCTTCTATTAAGCAGAATGTTTTGTAATGAGAAAATAACACCCTGAAAATACTCTTCATAGACAATACCTCAGACTCACATAGCAGCTGACTTGTTTTGCAGGTCTGGCCCCAAGGAGAGTTCCCTCTGATCCCTGTGGGCAAGATGGTGCTGAACAGAAACCCCAAGAATTACTTTGCTGAGGTGGAGCAGATTGCTTTCTCCCCTGCCCATATGATCCCCGGGGTGGAGGCAAGCCCAGACAAAATGTTACAGGTATGGACAGGAAGAGCATGACCACAACTTGTACAGTATATAAATGAACGCATTCCATCAAAATTTAGTTTAACCCAATGAATATTGGCAAGACTGTTAACCCTTTCCCTCATATAAACGTGTTTTCACGCATTCGCAAACAGAGAAGACCCAGATCAGACGGCTCCTAGAGGAGCCGTCTGATCAGGGTCTGCTCTGTTTGCTTATGGAATTTGAAAGATCTGTTCCTGTACTTTCTAAAATGGCTACAATGTTTCATCTTCCATATTTAGTTATAACTATTTTGTCCGCGAATATTCAGTAGGTATCAAAATTTGTAATAAACATAGGACAGGGAAAGGGTTAACCCATTTTCTTCATAGATGTGCCTTTTAATGCCAGACCCAGATCCGATAGCACCTGTAGGCGCTGTCTGATCACGATCTGTTGTTTTTGTGTATTGATTTATATATGTCTGATTTTACAGTTTCTGCCAAGACTAAAATTTCCTGCTTTCACATCTTATAAATATTCATGATGTCATTATTTCATACATTCATAGAGAAAAGTGTTAACAGGTATTTTGCAAACTTTGTTGATCTAGAACTGAAGACTACTGGAGGAACTTTTGATCAGGGTCTGCACTTTTTGTTATTTAACCTGTTCTTTATTTAAAATTGTTATACAGTAAAACCTCTCTATAACAACCACTAAATTACATCAAGTAATTTGTGTTAAAAGCAGGTGGATGCTTAAAGCAAGGTGAAAGTAAAACAGAACGCTCCTATAGGAGCGTTCTGTTTCTACTGTCACCTTGCTTTAAGCAACCACCTGCCCAAAATACTAACTAATTAATACAAGTTAGTGGTCGTTATTGAGAGGTTTTACTTAATGAAATATGGAAAGTGCAACATTCTAGCCATTTTAGAAAGTAAAGAAACAGATCTATCAAATTCCACTAGCAAACAGCAGACCCTGATCAGATGGCTCCTATAGGAAAACACGTGAAAACACGTTTATATGAAGGAAAGGGTTAAAATCGTCATGAGGTTTGATGGATCTTTCCACTATGAAATATTCAGCAGTCGAACGTTTTACCGTAACCCTTTACCGATTTTCAGTTGATGAATATTCATGTAGTAATAAATGCTGAAATTAATGTTCATTGTTGAAACAGTTCAGAGATTTTTAATGTATTGGGCTAGGCTCCTTATTTTGAATGCTGCATGTTAGCCTCCAGACCATGAAACTTCTCTGACTGTTAGCTTTCTGTTTGTTTAGGGTCGCCTGTTCTCGTACTCTGACACTCATCGTCACAGACTTGGCAGTAACTATCTCCAGATCCCTGTGAACTGTCCATACAACACACGCCTGACAAACTACCAGAGAGATGGACCACAGTGTGTAACAGACAACCAAGGTAAAATGCATATTTAGGAGCATACTTAACCCTTTCCTCCATGAATATTCATGTTAGAAATAATGATGTAATAAATATTAACTAGATTAATTTATTATTATAGCACATGGAGACAGGAATGTTTGGCCATAGTAGAGACAGTAGATTCAGTTCTATAGAATTTTGTAAGCAAACAGAGCAGACCCTGATTAGATGGCTCCTATAGGAGCTGTCTGATCTAGGTCTACTCTGTTTGCAAAGGCATAGAAAGGTGTATATATGAAGTAAAGGGTTAAACAAATCATACCTACTGATTAGTATCCTTTCACCTAATGAAGATGCCTTTTGACATGTCTGCAAACAGAGTAAACTCAGACCAGACCGCGCTAGTAGGAGCTGAATGATCAGAGTCTAATCTGTTCGCCTATGATATAATAGAGATCTATGTAATCTGCAGCTTCTGCTAGGGTTAAAATTTAACTTGTTCATAATGTCAGCTATGTGAGTATGCACATTTATCTGTTGCTCTGTAAGAATGTAGGGATTGGATTCAATTCTTCACACACTGTCTTTGACAGAAGAATTATCTTCAGATTTGCAGCCAACCATTGCATCTTTCCTGAACTGTTTCAGATACTGTCACTTCTCCAAATAATTCAGATATATTACAGTCAATTTCCCAGTGAAAAAACTCTCTTGTTCCATCACTAACAGTAGTCCATGCAGTATAATAAGTTATATTTGCTAGATTATTTTGAATGACAAATAGTGCAGATCCTGAACAGGGGACTCCTCTTTGGGCCCAGTAGTTTTCGTCTTCACTGTTTACGAATGCCAGTAAACTCATTTCCCTATTTTCAAAGGGTTAACTTTTTCCTACATATAAACACATTTTCATGCATTTGCAAACAGAGTAGACCCAGATCAGGGTCTGCACTGTTTGTTTATGATCTGATTATGCTGTTCCCACAACAGGAAAAAAATCCCCCTTTCCATGTTCAATTTGATTGATTCTGTCCATGAATATTCATGGGGCGAAGAAATGTTGAATACATTTTAACCCTTTCCCTGTTCTATATTTAGGCCATTTTTCAGTACCTACTGAATATTCATTAACAAAACAGTTATACAGAAATATGGAGGGTGGAACATTGTAGACATTTTAGAAAGTAAAGAAACGTATCTATCAAATTCTATTAGCAAACAGAGTAGACCCTGATCAGACAGTTCCTCTAGGAGCCGTCTGATCTGGGTCTACTCTGTTTGCAAATGCGTGAAAACACGTTTATATGAGGGAAAGGGTTAAACAGGGAAAGGATTAATTCGTTCATCTTATTGTTCCTTCTTTTCCATATCACAGGTAGCGCCCCTAACTACTTCCCCAACAGTTTCTCCGGCCCTCAGGACGATGTGAAGCACTGTGAACACATGGACAAGCTCAGCGGTCAAGTTGGCAGGTACAACACAGCCGATGACGACAACTTCACACAAGTTGGGACCTTCTTCAACAAGGTGGGTTTATATTTACAAGGCTGTACCATTTTATTTTGTTGCCTGTTTAAAACATCATGATTAACCGTTTACTCCATGAATATTCATGTAATAAATACTCATAATCTAATGTAATATTCCATAATACATAAATACTTAAACTGCTCTGATCTAATATTTCGACCACTAAGGGCCTTTGTCAAAGATTATCATGTCAAAATACACGTCACATTTTTGTTACATGCATTCAGCCATAAAATCAAAGAGAATAATGTTGATCCAGCGTCGTCATGGTGACATTGGGTTGTTTTTTAAAATGTCATGACGTCATCAAAATGATGTCATCAAATGACGTCATGGGTGCAACGACGTCATGCATGCATTAGCGCATTATCCTCTTTGATGTTACAGCCAAATGGTCTGTAGGTTCTCAGCCTCCATATCCAATCAGTTTCATGGATCTGTCTTTCAGTTCTACATGCATGGAACATCCGTTTCAAAACTACAAATCTCACATCATCACTGCTATGACCACCGATTCCAAAATGTCTATTTATTGGCTTCTCTCTCTCATGCCTCACATCACTCAAATGTTCCTTCATTCTCTCCCGAATTTCTCTCTCAGTTTCACCGACATACACCATTATATCGCATTTACTGCATTTAATTGCATATACTACATTTCTTTCTCTACAGTTAATATTAGTTGACACATTGTAAACTGATTGCCTATTTGTGTCACTTATACCAACATTTCAGTAGATTGGTTTGAAAATCCTACAGCTTCAGAAATTTCAGTTTTTGCAGGAAAAGGATATGATGTATTGGAGACAAAAAGCCAAACCACTATGCCACCGGAAATTTCTAGAATAAAAACAAGATTGGGCAAAAGGAAATTTTCTAGTGTCAAGAGTCGTTCTAAGTCTGATTACGCAACCAAAAACATTACAGAAAATAAAAGAAATAAGGATACATCAGTTATTAACATGTCTAGCTACCCACTTACTAATGCACAAGAATTACTTTTAGAAAAGGGTTTAAAATTTATACCATCTAGGACAAAAATAGACAAGGTAAAACTGTTATCAGATCTTTCTGAATGGGAAAGACAAATGAGACTGAAAGAGTATTTCTTTGAAAATGATAGTGTAGATCTACATGATGACGATAATGATCATATTAGTGATAAGTTTAAAGTGAAGAAAGATAGAAACTTCACACCAAATTCAGGCAGGGACAGGCATCTTGACCTATATATAGAACTGGTTAAGAATGACATAGTCAATAGTTTGAAAAAGAATAGTCAGCTAAATATATCGAAAGATGAGAAAGAGGCTTTTTATGAACTTTTGCACAATGAAAACATAGTGATCAGACCTGCAGACAAAGGTTCAGGTATAGTTGTTTTAGATAAGGAAGTATACATAGAGTCAATGAAAAAAGAGGTTTTAACAAGTGATTCGTATGAGGCAACTAATAGTGACCGAACTGAAATAAGCCTGAAAGAAGTGAAAAAGCTAGTAAACAAAATGTTTGGGGAAGGTGCCATATCAAAAGAAATGAAACAGTATCTTATCCCAAAGTACTCCAGACCAGGTAAATTGAAAGGGAACCCTAAAATCCACAAACCAACTGCTCCTTTTAGAACAATAGTTAGTGGCATGGGTACTGCCACTGAGAGGTTAGCTGAAGTTGCTGAGCATGAACTTAGTGAATTTGTTGAAACTTCACCCAGCTACATCAGGGATACAACTGATTTTATTAACAAATTAAAACAGATTAATGAACCACTTTCAGAAAATTGCATTTTGTTCTGTTTTGACGTAGCAAAGTTGTACCCATCAGTCCCAAAGAAAGAGGGACTTGATGCATGTATGGAAGGCCTTGCAAACAGAAGTGATCCATTGATTGATACAGAAAATGTTCTTAAGATGATTCAAACAGTTTTAGACAACAACACATTTTCTTTTGGAGATGGGGTGGCAATTGGTTCAAAATTAGGAAAGAATTTTGCTTGTTCATATATGAGGAAATGGGATGAAGAATTGATGTCACACAAAAAAGTGCCAATGTTTTACAAGAGATTCATTGATGATGGTTTCGGGATCTGGGATGGTACAGTTCAACAACTGGAAGATTTTGCGAAACATGCAAACAGTATTCACCCGAATATTAGTATAGAGCTTAGATATGGTTTGGATCAGATAGAATTTCTGGATACTCTAGTTAAAATAGACAATGGTCATATATACACAGATCTTTATGTAAAACCAACAGACAAACAGCTGTACCTTAATAATTCTTCCTGCCATCCTCCTAGTACAAAAAGGAGCATAGCATATGGTTTGGGACTAAGAATTAAGCGTATATGTGAAAGAGAATCGGACTATATTAGAGAAAGAAATAAACTCAAGGGTCAGTTAAGGAAGAGAGGATATAGTGGTAGGATGATAGAAAATCAGTTGGTAAGGGTGGATAAACTTGACAGATCTGCCACATTAGTAAAGAAACAAACAGTTAGATCTAACAGGAAAATGAATAGGGTCCCTTTAGTTTTGACGTATTCAAATCTGCTACCGAATATACATTACATTGTAAACAAACATTCAAAAGTTTTGCATCAATCAGACCGGCTTAAAGAAGTATTCCAACAACTGCCAATCGTAGCATTCAGGCGTGATAAAAATCTATGTGACACACTGGTGCATTCAAAAACTAACAGGATTGTTAGACCAAGCAATACAGTCTGTTCTCAGGGTTGTGCTACTTGCAGTATTCTTGAAATGTCAAGTATAAGTGACACAAATAGGCAATCAGTTTACAATGTGTCAACTAATATTAACTGTAGAGAAAGAAATGTAGTATATGCAATTAAATGCAGTAAATGCGATATAATGGTGTATGTCGGTGAAACTGAGAGAGAAATTCGGGAGAGAATGAAGGAACATTTGAGTGATGTGAGGCATGAGAGAGAGAAGCCAATAAATAGACATTTTGGAATCGGTGGTCATAGCAGTGATGATGTGAGATTTGTAGTTTTGAAACGGATGTTCCATGCATGTAGAACTGAAAGACAGATCCATGAAACTGATTGGATATGGAGGCTGAGAACCTACAGACCATTTGGCTGTAACATCAAAGAGGATAATGCGCTAATGCATGCATGACGTCGTTGCACCCATGACGTCATTTGATGACATCATTTTGATGACGTCATGACATTTTAAAAAACAACCCAATGTCACCATGACGACGCTGGATCAACATTATTCTCTTTGATTTTATGGCTGAATGCATGTAACAAAAATGTGACGTGTATTTTGACATGATAATCTTTGACAAAGGCCCTTAGTGGTCGAAATATTAGATCAGAGCAGTTTAAGTATTTATGTATTATATTAATTCCCTATTTTGGAATATTTACTTCATTGTGTATTCCATAATAGTTTTAACTCTTTGAACACTATGGACTCAATTTGGAGGTTTCCTGGAGAAGTGATGTGCTCATGATATGCACTGTTCGCTATTCAAATTCCTCTAGTAAACTTAATCCTTTGATGCTCAAAGAACTTTGAATTTAACCCTTTCCCTGTTCTGTTTTTGTAACAAATTTCAATACCTACTGAATATTCATGGAAAAGTAAAGAAACAGATCTATCAAATTCCATTAGTAAACAGAGTAGACCCTGATTAGAGCCGTCTGATCTGGGTCTGCTCTGTTTTCAAATGCGTGAAAAGGCATTTATATGAAGTAAAGGGTTAAACAATGTAAGGCCATTCCATTCCCAGCATTCAAAAGTTTATCTCTTTTGCTACCAAATATTGTGGTCTGCATAAAATAGCATCTATAAAAAAATTACCATAGTAACAAAACATTATCACAGTAATAGAAAGTTAGGCTCCTGATGTGATACAGAGTAATTTGGCATCTCATCTGAATCCAAACCTTTTGCATATGTAATCATAGATGTGACATTGGTAGCTAAAGAGTTGAATTGCATTATCAGATTTCATTAATCAGACATTAAGTAACACATTTTATCACATAATCTACCATGCTGGAGTGCCGTAACAGAGTGCCGTATTTCGCAGAATTGCACTAGTGCATTTTTTATGCAAAATAGCAAGTTAGCCAATCGTAGCGCTCATTTAAAAAGCGTTAGCCAATCATAGCACTCCATGCGCGTTGTCCGTTGTATTACTACGCTGTTTGTAAAGCAATGGCAGAAACTGCCGTCAGCATTTTAAGGATTATGTGATAAAAAGAATCTTACATTCGTGTTCATTATGCATTGTTTTTATGAAACTCGTTTACTGTAATGAATATGACACGAGCTTTAGCGAGTGTCATATTGTTATAGTAAACACGTTTCATAAAAACAATGTGTAATGAACACTCATGTAAGATCCTTTATGTCTTATCAGAATCTAAACTATTTATTAGTCAAACTCTCCTTTCGGAAAGAAATGGAAGAAGACTTTGAGAAGAGGAGAACTTCAGCAGACGACAGTTACTCAGAGTGCATAAGTTTACTCTTTCCTTGATATAGACAAATTTTTACGCATTTGCAATTGCAAACAGAGTAGACCCAGATCAGACAGCTCCTATAAGAGCCATCTGATCAATGTCTGCTCTGTTTGCTTTTGACATAATATAGGTATAATTCTACAGTTTTTGACAAAGCAAAACAATTCCTTGAAACGTTTACATTATAAAACTTCAGCCAATATATTTATGATGTCATAATTTCTTACATGAATATTGAACAGAGAAAGGGTTAACCCTTTCCCCTGTTCTATGTTGATTCCAAATTTTGATACCTTCTGAATATTCATGGACAAAATTGTTTAATGCAAGGTGGAACATTGTAGCAATTTAAGAAACAAAAGATACAAATCAATCAAATTCCATTAGCAAACAGAATAGCTCCTGATCAGATGGCTCCTATAGGAGCTGTCTGATCTGGGTGTACTCTGTTTACAGTTGCATGAAAAAGCGTTTATATGAAGGAACGGGTTAAGTCCTGAGTTGTTACACATTACAGGTACTGAGTGCGGAGGAGAGAGACAGACTAACTTCCAACATTGCCGGACATCTGATTGGAGCCCAGGACTTTATCCAGAAGAGAACTGTTGGCAACTTTTCACAGGCTGATCCAAATTATGGTAAAATGATCCAAGACAAAATGGACAAATTGAAGGCAAAGAGTGGCGCCCAGGTAAATATGATAGCTTATACTACAATAGGTGTATGTAGGTTATAAGACTCCTAATGTTTAGGTGTGTCCCAAGTACCCTATGTGTTTGGGCAGACAAACTTAGGCAAATAGTGCAGACCCTGATCAAATGGCTCCTGAAGGAGCCATTTGATCAGGGTCTTCACTATTTGCTACTATGTCTGTCTAATTTAAAATCATCAAAATGGTGCTAATATTGAATTATTCAGTTTTACAAACAGATTGAGAGGGTGGGGATTAAGTGTCTGAATATTTAGAGTAGTCAGGGTGATTGACTCTTATGAATTTAAAATTATCATCATTAAGGGAAAATTAGAACCATTGTTAGATGCAATTTGACTGTTTGACTTTTTATCTCATGAAATAAAGACAGAATGATTTTTGGTTGGCAGAATTGTTATAATTGCTTTATGAACAAGGGTTTTTTCACCACTGCAGAAAAAGTAGAATTGGACCTATATTACCTTACAAGCAAACAGAGAAGACCCTGATCAGATGGTTCCTACAGGAGTAATCTGATCCGTGTCTACCCTGTTTGTAGAGGTGTCTCTATGAGGTAAAAAGGTTAAACTATGTTTTATTTCAAGTTTTATAGTTTTTCAGCAGAAACTATTTTTGAAGCAGAAGTCCTGAGTTGTGATGATAGCAAAAATAAAACACAAACAAAAAGGAACTTTTATTTATCATGTCCATACTGACATTAATATTTCATTGCTCATGGTTTACATTTTGTTCATGGTCGCATTGGTTTGCCAATTGAATTGAATACTCACAATTATTTCCAATCGCATGTGTAGCTTAGGTTTCCAATTTAGATTTAGAATTTTATATTACCCTTTCCTTTATGAATATTTATGCAAGAAATAATGAATAAGAAATTGTTGATATTTTTGGGATGGCAAAAACTATAGAAGCAGATCTGTTATTTTGTAAGTAAACAGAGCAGACCTTGATCAAATGGCTCCTACAGATGCTATCTGATCCGGGTCTATTCTGTTTGTAGAGATGTCAAAAGGTGTCAAGTAGAGGATTAAAATGACATCTATCCCCTGTTGAAGAAATCCAAATGAAATTCCATTGTTACTACAGTGCAGTACAGTAAAACTCTCTCTATAACGGCCACTAAATAACATCAAGTATTTTGTGTTAAAGGTAGGTGGCTGCTTAAAGCAAGGTGAAAGAAAAACAGAACGCTCCTATAGGAGCGTTATGTTTTACTTTCACCTTGCTTTAAGCAGCCACCTGCCCTAAATACCAACTAATTAACACAATTTAGTGGCCGTTATAGAGAGGTTTTACTGTACATGTAATTGAACTCTCTGAAAGTTAATTGTGACCTGCAAATCAGATGCTGTTTATTCCATGTCTTAATTTTTGAGTTTCAGTTTAATCTTCAGTCCCACTTCATTTGAAGCATCTTGTTGGTCAGATATTTAGTCAACCTCAAAATATGACCAATCGGGTACTTGAGAACAAACTCCAACTCCAACTCAGAAATTTTACGAGCAGAGATAGCATATCTGAACATAAAATAATCCAGATGATATCCTTGTCTGAGATACAGTAAAACCTCTCTATAACGGCCACTAAATTGTGTTAATTAGTTGGTATTTAGGGCAGGTGGCTGCTTAAAGCAAGGTGAAAGTAAAACAGAACGCTCCTAGGAGCGTTCTGTTTTACTTTCACCTTGCCTTAAGCAGCCACCTGCCTTTTACACTAAATACCTGATGTAATTTAGTGACCGTTATAGAGAGGTTTTACTGTATTAAAATGAATTCAGGTGTGCAATATGTGGTTCATGATCCTCTGATCCTCCTACTTACCTCTCTGCTGCACATGCTTCATATATTTGTTACATTAATGAATCAGTTTATCAGAGGTCCAGATAAGATGCATAAATGTTAAAAAAACTCAAGAATAGCTCATTTGTTTCTCCACCAAACCTATACTGTCTCTTAACCCTTTCCTCCATAGGCTATTTTTAGACCCAACCTCTTCGAATGAATCTACCCAAAAGGAGCATTAACTAGAGAAAAGTAAAATTTTAGAATTTTGTAGTTTGAAACCATTGTGATAAATAGAGCATTCGCTCGTATAAGAGCAAATGTTCTATTTATCACAATAGTTTCAAGAAGTGGTTATTACAGGGGAGTAGAAAGGCGTATTTATGGAGACAATTCTAAAGAGTGGTCACAGTATAGGGTTTTCGTGGAGAAATGATGATTTTAGTATTTGGGTACGCACCTTTATCTGTAGCTCTGATTTATATTTTATTTAATTATGACAATTAATCCATCATGTAAAAATAATACAGTCTATGATTCAGTCACAATAGGGACATTTTTACGCTAGGAAAATTTGCTATTAACTCATTCCTTCCTAGACTATATCTAGAGTCTAGACCCAACCTGTTTTTATTAATCTACCGAAAAGGAGTATTTATTTGGAAAAAAGGAGAAAAAAAAGAATTGTGTAGTTTTGAAACCATTGTGATAAATAAAGCATTTGCTCCTGTGGAACAAATGCTCTATTTATCACAATGGTTTCTAAATGTTACTTTTACAGAGACGCCAAGATGCGTCATTAGGAGGGAATGTGTTAATACAAAATGTGAATAAAATTGTGATCTTGTGACTAACAGTATTTTTTTCAGTGTTTTGTTGGAATTTATCTTCAATGGAAATAACATGTTTGTGTAAAACCTTTATTTTTCCAATTTGAAAGCTTGAAATACAAATATGAGAAATTTCATTTAACCCTTTACTCCATGAATATCCATTTAATAAGAATTATGAATATTAATTAACTGCCTGGATTTTTATAATGACATATGAACACAGAATGGTAACAGCAGAAAATGTAGAATCAGATCTATATAATACCATATGGTAAAATACCATAAGCAAACAGAGCAGACCCTGACCAGACAGCTCCTACAGAAGCTGTCTTATCTGGGTCTACTCCATTTGGAAAGGCATCAAACAGTGTGTGTATGTTGTAAAGGGTTTATGTTGAATGTGTTCCTAAAGACACATTCAATATATTTAGTCCAACAAATGCCTTTGCAAAAATATTTTTAAAGTTGTAATGAGAAGTAGTTGAGCCTTGCTGTACAAAAAACCAACCTGTAGTCTTGCGAACAGTAGAGAGCCAGATCAGTCACTGCATTTCAAAAGCAGCATTTGATCAGGTTCTGCACTGTTGTAACACAAGTGACTGACATACACAGTACATATCCTGATTACACACTGTAGTTTAACCCTTTCCCTTTTCAGTATTCATGTAAGCAGCATTTTAATATGTAAATTTTCAAGGGAAAGTTTTGCTTTGACAAAAACTGTAGAATCAGATCTATAGCATGTCAAAAGCAAACAGAACAGACCCTGATCAGATGGCTCCTATAGTAGCCGTTTGATCTG
Source organism: Azorinus chamasolen (assembly GCA_963576725.1). Taxonomy (NCBI): domain Eukaryota; kingdom Metazoa; phylum Mollusca; class Bivalvia; order Cardiida; family Solecurtidae; genus Azorinus; species Azorinus chamasolen. Next base: position 80,125,199 of record OY755237.1, on the reverse strand, counting down.
GGTCTACTCTGTTTGCAAATGGGTGAAAAGGCGTTTATATGAGGGAAAGGGTTAATCCCTTCCCTGTTCTATGTTTATTTTAAATTTCAATACCAACTGAATATTCATGGACAAAATAGTTATAACGAAATATGCAAGGTGGAATATTGTAGCAATTTTAGAAACTAAATAACCAGATCTATCAAATTCTATTAGCAAACAGAGCAGACCCTGATCAGACGGCTCCTCAAGGAGCTGTCTGATCTGCGTCTACTCTGTTTGCAAATGCGTGAAAAGGCGTTTATATGAGGGAAAGGGTTAAAGGCTTAGTGGTACTAGTTCTATACTGTTTTTAACCCTTTCCTCTATGAATATTCATGTAAGAAATAATGACGTCATGAATATTAATTAGATTTTGTTATAATAAGCACATGGACACATTAATTTTTGGCCATGGCAGAAACTGTAGAATCATATCTTTATTATTATATCATGAGCAAACAGAGATGACCCTGATCAGGTGTCTCCTTTAGGAGCCATCTGAGATGGGTCTACTCTGTTTGCAAAGGCTTTGAAAGTCATATTTATGTAGTAAAGGCATAGGTTGGTTTTTGTATAGCGTGACTTGTTTCTTAGCAATATAAGACTTTGTCCTTTAGAACGGGCCCGAGCAATAAGCTATCTTTGATGGTCCTGCTTGGCTGCATGTGAGTACGGTATTCAGCACATGACTGTACAAAATGTGTACTTACCTGCGTAAACAGACCAATGTATATTTGCCACAGCTTTTTTCTTGCCTTTCAGCTTTGTCAGGACTGCAGATAAGATGTGTGTACGGATTTATCGAACATTTTAACCCTTTACAACATGAATAAGCCTTTCTATGCCTTGGCAAACAGAGTAGACCCAGATCAAACAGCTCCTATACGAGCCGTTTGATCAGGGTCTGCTCAGTTTGCTTCTGAGAATATGTAGCTATGATTCTATAGTTTCTAGAGTGTCCAACATTTTCTGTGTCCATGTGCTATTATAAAAACGAATGTTATCAATATTCATGATGTCAATATTTCTTACATGAATATTCATGGAGTAAAGGGTTAATTCTCAGCCAGAACCTGTCTTGCTAATACTCATTAGAATCACCTCTCCGAGGCAATTCTAATGAGTAGTAGGAAGATAGCGTTTGGCGGAGAAATATAGAATACATCTTACAGATTTCCTGAATACACGCCTCTTATCTACATTTCTGTTATGTAACAACTGTTTTAGACCGCTCTTGTCCATACAGATAACAGTTTTTAAACTTATTGAAAATTATATTTGAATATGTTTTAGAGCAGATACATTACTACCTTGTCCCTTTGACATGTCAGAAGAATACATTTTGGTTTCATTGAATCTTATTTGGGATTGAATTTGTTTCCTTTTCCTGCAATATTTAAGCAGGGAAACAAGAGCCAAACATTTCATCTTTCATGATATAGAATAGTTTATACTTAGAAAAAGCAGAGCTCTAGATAAACAGAGTATTTAACAAATTGAGTTAAACTGTGTTTCTGTGCCAAACCCTGACTTAGATACCGGTACTCATTAGTATCGCCTCTCCAATGCCATTCTGATGAGTACCATCAAGATGGAGTCTGGCAGAGAAAAAATATATTTGGATAGAGTATTTTGCCTCTTTTCAGAGCAACAGATAAACATATGTACTCGAGTATTAAAATCATCACCACTTCCACAGAACCTTATATTGTGACCACTCTTTAGAATTGTCTCGAAGAGATTATTCTGAAGAATAGTCATAACATCGGGTTTGTTGGAATAATAAAGAGAGGTTATTCTTGAAAATGTTTTTACGCATATTACCTCTGTCTTTGTATCTACAGCTCTGGAATATTTCATTAAGTTATTCCTTTACATGCATTTTCTTTCATTAAGATCGACTATTCTGTCTCACTGCAGTTTATGCTTTGATGAACAGCTTATGCATGTGGGATAGGGAGATGATATTGTATTTAATAAACAGATGTCAAGTATTAGCATGGTGATCAACCCTTTCCCCGTTCTGTATTTAGGCCAAATTTCAATACCTACTGAATATTCATTAACAAAATAGTTAAAAAGAAATATGGAAGGTAGAACATTGTAGACATTTTAGAAAGCAAAGAAACAGATCTATCAAATTCTATTAGCAAACAGAGTAGACCCTGATCAGACGGCTCCTCTAGGAGCCGTCTGATCTGGGTCTTCTCTGTTTGCAAATGCGTGAAAACACGTTTATATGAGGGAAAGGGTTAACCAGGGTACACTGTATATGACAACCACACGCACACATGACTAGGAAATGTCATCGGCTGAACCATTGTATTAGTAATTATAGTAAATTTAGTAACAACCTCTTTGAATAAATCTACTGAAAAGAAGCATTTACTTTAAAAAAAGGATTTTTTTTTTAGAATTGTATACTTTTGAAACTATTGTGATAAATAGAGAATTTGCTACAATGGTTTAAAAACTGACTTTTTCAGAGGTGTTAAAAGGCGTCAGTAGGAGGGAATGGGTTAAGTTAATTTGGCCCCATTTTGATTACTTTGAATTATATTGACATAGAAGCAAATAGTGTATATCCTGATAAAAAGGTCTCTTAAGGAGCTGTTTGATCTGGGTCTGCACCATTTTCAGAAGTTTGTCTTGTCAGAATACTGAAGTTACTTGGGGTAACCAGAATCTATATTGAGCTTAGTCTCAAATGGGAAAGTATAAAAGCTACTGTTATATGACCAGCATGACTGGAATACAAACAGTTTTTGTTTTTTTGCAAACAGTGTAGGCCATATGCATGTGCTGAATATTGAATTGTCTTCTAGTGCGATAAAGAACTTAAGTTGATTCAGTTGCACATAAGACTGTAAATGACAATACAGAATCTTTGGAGACATTGTTATGGGTCTACACTGTCTGCACAAGACGTCTTAACCCTTCGCTTGCTATTCACGTCAATATACCCACCTGTAAATAGTGAAGACCCAGATGAGACAGCTCCTGCAGGAGCTGTCTCATCAGGGTCTGCACTATTTACAAGTTGATTGTGCAACCAGTGCACTCTACAGCAGTGATTGCACAGCATTATACTTGTACACAGTGGAGATGTATGCAATTATACAACAGGGCATGGGTAAAGAAGGAGAAATGTATTTTAAAATTCAGCAAGAAAAGGGTTAAGTTCTATGTATTGATCCAATGACATTGGCCATGTAAAACATTCATTAAAAAATTTCAGTGTTTACAGGACTCCATGTTTTATTGGACTCGCACTTAATCAATTGCAGCAAAAACATAATTCTATTAAAATTAAAATTGTGTTTTTATCCTTTTACATGGCTTTAATATCCTTATACAATACAACCCCTCTAAACTGGAATTCTAATAAAAGAAAAAATCGGGTCTTTTTAGGCAGGTGGCTGCTTAATGCAGGGTAAAATTCATGCAGAAAGCTCTTTGGGAGCTTTCTGCATGACTTTCACCCTGCATTAAGCAGCCACCTATATAAAAGACTGCCATTGATGCTCATTTTAACGTCCGGTTTAGAGTGGTTTTATTGTATATTTCCTGTTATGTTTGTGATATCACATATTTGTTATATAAGAGCCATTTGCTTACTGTAAAACCAGTCAGAGATTCAGATATGGGGATTATTCGTCTGATAGAGACGCATCTTTCTGCCTTTGAAATAGAGAAGACCATATCAGACAGCTCCTGTTGGAGCCATCTGAGCAGGATCTTCTCTATTTGCATATTGAATTATATATATCTGATTCTACAGTTCTTCTATTGTGTTGTTACAGTTAACCCTTTACTCAGTAAATACACTTTTCTACGCCTTTGCAAACAGAGTAGACCAAGATCAGATGGCTCCTGTAGGAGCCGTCTGATCATGGTCTGCTCCGTTTGTTTATGATATGATATATAGATATGATTCTACAGTTTTTTCCATGGTCATAAATTCCTGTGTCCATGTGCTTTTATAACAATTAGACTAATATTCATGATATTATTATATCTTACATGAATATTCAAGGAGTAAAGAGTTAAGTGTCCGAAGAACGAAGAAAATATTTTATTGGCGAAATGTTTAGCATACCCCCTCCTATCTGAAGAGCTGAGATCCAACCCTTCATTTTAAACCTTATCCTGCGGTGAAAATTGCTGTCTGCTTAAATTCGAATTGCTGCAATTTTCACTCCCGATTCATTCTAGCTTTTGAGAAATACTCGTCCGAGTGTCAAACAGCTTGGATCCAGATGAGGTCCTGAGTTACTTGGCATCTTATTTGGATCCAGTCTGTTTACAAATGTCAGCCAAGTTGTACTTAGCAGGATAAGGGTTAAACCTTTACTCCATAAATATGCCTTTCTACGCCATAGCTAACAGAGAAGACCCAGATCAGACGGCTCCTGTTGGAGCCGTCTGATCAGTGTCTGCTGTGCTTGCTTATGATATAATATAGATATGATTCTACGGTTTCTGCCATGGCCAAACATTTCTATGTCCATGTGCTATTATAACAATTAATAGAATTGATAATAATGATGCTATTATGTTTTACATTGATATTAATGGAGTAAAGGGTTAATCAGTGAGCTATAAATTTCTGCTATACATGTATGTATATAGACAGTAATCTCCTCTATTAATTCAGCCCCAGGAATTATTTCAGAGATAATCAGAACTTTGCCCAGTCCATGTTATCTGCTTCAAATATGGGATCTGCTGAATTTCTATAAAATTGTATTACAGTAAAACCTCTCTATAACGACCACTAAACTACATCAATTATTTTGTGTTAAAGGCAGGTGGCTGCTTAAAGCAAGGTGAAAGTAATACAGAACGCTCCTGTAGGAGTGTTCTGTATTACTTTCACCTTGCTTTAAGAAGCCACCTGCCCTAAGAACCAAATAATTAACACAATTTAGTGGTCGTTATAGAGAGTTTTTACTGTATTTTGAACTGTTAGTAATGAGAAGGGTTACACTAGTTAGCTTTCTATGATTTTCAAATATGAAAGAGCCATGGTATTGTCATAGCCATGGTGTCATAGTTGTAATTGAAGTTATCATTGGCAAAGTGCAAACAATGTTGACAACATCACTACAGCTATCCATTTCAGTTTTTAATGCAGTTCTTATACCATCACACTGTCTATAACCTGATAAAGAGCCATTACTCTGTCATGTATATTTAAAAGAGTTATAGTCCTTGAAAACATTGTTCTTATTTACACGAGTATTAATTGGCATTCTCAGTGCTCATTGTTTTTGATCATGTAATAGTCCTAATGTATTTGTTCTTTGAATGGTCGTGTTTAGAGCATGCAAACTTCTCACTATTTGCTATTAACCTTCTCCCTGTTGAATATTCATATAAAAAATAACATCATGAATATTTATTGGCTGAATTTTTATAATGTCATATGTACACAGGACGTTTTAGTACTGGTAGGAACTATGACGTCAGATCTATTATGATATCATGAGCAAACGGAGCAGATCCTGATCAGACAGCTCCTATAGGAGCTGTCTGATCTTGATCTTCTCAGTTTGCAAAGATTTGAAAAGGTGATTATATGAAGGAAATGGTTAATATTCTACACATATCGGATAGCGTCATACCATGCATGGATTGAAACAAATTTTGAATTGGCATTTAGTCAAATGCGATAATGATGTACATGTACTTCGACTTTTTTTGCTGCCACATGTACAAAACTGTGATAACCTTGGCATGCAGTTTAGATCCAGATCTCTTTACCTCATAAAAATTCTTGTATGAATGCTTATTAGCTGAATTTTATAATGACATAAATTATGAACACAGGATATTTTGGTCATGGCAGAAAATGTAGTATCATATCTGCAAAATTCTATATTAAAGCATATCTAGACCCTGGGTCTACTCTGTTTGCAAATGCATGAAAAGGCATTTATATTAAGGAAAGAGTTGATATAATTAATGAAATATGATAGGAAGTTTATTGCCAGATTATTAGCTCTATAACATATAAGCAAACACAGCAGACCCAGATAATACAGTTCCTATAGGAGCTATCTGACCTGGTTCTATCCTGTTTTAAAAGCATGATCAGTGTTATTTGGCATCTTATCGAAAAACAAATAACAACAGTTTTCACATCTTTCACTCGTAGCATGCTGAAAGCTAAACAGTCTTCTTAGTGTAGATCCTATTCATTGTCAGAATATTTATATCTGTAACTAAACTGCGTTTGTATTTTCCAGAAGGGAAGCATGGCAGCCCAGTTGTAGAGGAGTCATACTACAATCAGCCAATGCAGGACAACAGATAAATGTGATCTAAATACCAGTGAAGACTATACTATACTACCACACACCATAGCGATATAAACTCTACACTGGAATCTGTACTCCTGTATCCAAGAGTGTTAAAATTGTCTGACAAATCAAGACTAACAGCTAGTGTATAATAGAAACATTAAACCTTAGAATTGTCAATCAGCAGTATCATGGTTGTCATCTAATCTTTTAAAGTTTTTATTTGAGTAATTTAAGTTGAAGAAGCTATTTGTGAGAATGTCAGCGAGTTAGTTTTGATTCAGATCAGGTACTGATGTGATTCCAAACTTGTCACAAATGCAGATCGAGTTGTGATTAACATTCTAAGGGATTGTAATGTGTATATATACATGTATACATGTATTGTGATTCAAGACACTTTTATGATACATTGATTGAATTATGTATGACCCCATCATGGTGCACTAGTAGGGCATTCCATTCTCCCTTGGCAGAAGGTTCATGTTTGTATTTAAGCCTTTACTCCATGATTATTCATGAGAGAAATAATGACATCATGATTTCTAATTAGATTCATTGTTATAATAGCAAATGGACATGGGAAGTTTTTGCCATGACAGAAACTGTAGAATCGTATCTATAGTGTGTCATCAGCAAATAGAGCAGACCCTGATCAGATGGCTCCTATAGGAGCCATCTGATCTGGGTCTACTCTGTTTGCAAAGGCATAAAAAGGTGTGTCTATGAAGTAAAGGCTAAAGTAAGAATTGTCATGCAATATGCAACTGAAATATCATAATGCAATATACAACAAACCTTGCTACGGAAACCAGTCTGGTCATGGGAGAGTTTGTTTCAAGTTGTGTTCAAAACAAGACATTTTCTCATCTTGTCATTTTCATTGGATATCTATGCACACAGTCGCTACCTTGAGCTTTTTCTACTGTTGTATATAAACAAGAACTACACTTCTGCTATGTATAATATATAGTATCTTACTATAACGGGTCATTTCACATCTCAAGTCTTGGCTTTTAACGAGTTGTGTCTGCTTATTGTTAATGATTTCAGGTATGTACATTTCTAGGGAAGATTTATATTGATCAAGGAAAATAAACAAATAAAGGTGTTAATATACTTCGGTGTTTCTTGTTTGTTTTTCTGATCTAAACCCTTTCACTTGAATATACTTTGCAAACAGAGTAGACCCAGATCAGACAAAGTTTGATAGAGGCATAAAGAAAATACGATGGAAAAAAGTTGTTTCTGGAGCCTTGTTGTTTCGGAAACAGTGACATGCGTTGTTGTAGGAGGGAATCGTTATTGAGAGGGCCGTTGTAGGGAGGGAGCACTGTATGACAATGCAGTTATTCATTTAACCCTTTCCCTCATGTAAACGTGTTTTCACGCATTTGCAAACAGAGTAGACCCAGATCAGACGGCTCCTAGAGGAGCCGTCTGATCAGGGTCTGCTCTGTTTGCTAAAAGAATTTGATAGATCTGTTTCTTTGCTTTCTAAAATGTGTACAATGTTCCACCCTTCCATATTTCTTTAAAACTATTTTGTTAATGAATATTCAGTAGGTATTGAAATTTGGCCTAAATACAGGACAGGGAAAGGGTTAAACCTTTACTCCACAAATGTGCCTTTCTTCACCATTGCAAACATAGTAAACCCATATCAGACGGAGCCATCTGATCAGGATCTGATCTGTATCTGCTCTGTTTGCTTATGAAAAAATTATATGATTCTGCAGTTTCTGCAATGGCCAACATGTCCTGTTTTCATATACCATTATAAAACTGAATAATTAATATCTATGATGTAATTATTTTTAACATGAATATTCATGGAGTAAAGGGTTAAAGAATTATTTATGATGGTAAGGGTTAAGCAGAGGAGAGCAGATCAGATTCTGTACTGCTGGTATAGCTCGGTAGAGTATTCACTCATGAAGCAGCTCAAATACTCTTGGTATAGCTCAGTCAGTAGAGTATTCTCTCATGAGGCAGCTTGGATACTACTGGTATAGCTCAGTCATTTAGAGTATTCACTATTCACTCATGAAGCAGCTCACATTCTGCTGGTATAGCTCAGTCAGTAGAGTATTCACTCATGAAGCAGCTCACATACTGCTGGTATAGCTGTCAGTAGAGTATTCACTCATGAAGCAGCTGACATACTGCTGGTATAGCTCAGTCGAGTATTCACTCGTTAAACGGCTCAGATACTGCTGGTATAGCTCAGTCAGTAGAGTATTCACTCATGAAGCAGCTGAGATAGTGCTGGTATAGCTCAGTAGAGTATTCATTCGTGAAGCAGATGATATTGCTGGTAATGAGTCAGTAGCGTATTCACTCATAAAGCAGCTGAGATACTGTTGGTATAGCACAGAGCAGACCCAGATCAGATGGCTCCTAAAGATTATTCTGCTTTGCACAGTATTAGGATAGTTCTAGGACTAGTTGGCTTGGTGTTAGGATAATGTGAATATGATCTCACCATGTATAAATGTTTTACACTGTTCACATAAAGAAGAAGGGATACTCCAGAGCATCTATTAGAAGTCTGAGCAGGGTCTGTTCTGTTTGCCTATGAACTCATATAGATATTACAGTTTCATGGCCAAAAATTTCTCTGGTTCATGTTATAAAATTTCATCCAATTCATATTCGGTCATAATTTCTTGCATGAATATTCATTGGGTAAAGGGTTAGCCCTTTTTCTGTTGAGTATTCATGTAAGAAATAATGACAACATTGATATTTATTGGCTGAATTTTTATAATGCCATAAGTACACAGGAATGTTTGGTATCTGTAGGAACTGTAGTTAGATATAGTCCAACAAGATTCACCTGACGTTGACCTTTATGCAAGAATAAATTAAAGTGTGATGACGCAGTATACATGTATATCAATACTCGCCAGTACTGGCAGTACATCGTACATAATAAAATGCACGGGAGACACGATATAATCTATCTGAGGCACATTCTTGGCGATACATTTGTCAATGGTGAATGGTACAGTAAAACCTCTCTATAACGACCACTAAATCACATCACATATTTTGTGTTAAAGGCAAGTGGCTGCTTAAAGCAAGGTGAAAGTATAGCATCGTTCTGTTTTACTTTCACCTTGCTTTAAGCAACCACCTGCCCTAAATACCAACTAATTAACACAATTTATTGACCGTTATAGAGAGTATATACTGTATTATAATCTGGTATACCTGGATATACCAACTGAACTCCTGTATAAATAATTCACGGAGACTACCAAAGATATATATAGAAACCCAGCGTAGTGTGATAATAGAGGTCAGCAACGTCAGGTGAATCTTGTTGGACTATATAACTTCATAAGCAGATGGTGAGAACCTGATCAGAAGGCTCCTACAGGAACTGTCTGGTCTGGGTCTACTTTGTATGCAAAGGCCTGAAAAAGTGTTTATATGAGGGAAAGAGTTAAACAGATGCCAGTATGAAAAGCAGTGAATGAAATCTAGACTTCTTGCCTCGGGTACAAAACTTATGACAAACTTTTATTGGTGTTTACCCCTTTATTCCAGGACATAAAAATAACAGGATAACCATGCACCATAGTTGGATTATCTAGCACTTCAGCTTAAAGAACCTGTCTTAAGTGGCCATTCATTTATTTGGACATATGAGTCTTAAAAAGCAGATGGTAGCTTAAGGCAGGGCAGAAATAATGCAGAAAGCTCCTATAGGAGCTTTTTGTATTACTTTTGACCTGCATTAAGCTACCACCTGCCTTACAGACCCATAATAAGACTGCCTTTTGATGGCCGCTTAAAACAGGTTCTACTGTATATCAGAATATGTGATGACAAATGCAAATAATTTGGATTCAAAGAAGATTCCCAGTACATATCAACACTGAATGAATGAATATAATGAACTAGCATGATTGTGTTTTGTTTACAATGTTCTTTGACCCTTTACCTCATGAATATTCATGCAAGAAATAACATCATGGATATTTATTGGCTGCACATCTATAATGGCAAATGAATACAGAATACATTCACCATAGCAGAAACTGTAGATATATATTATTCCATAAGCGAACAGAGCATACCCTGATCAATCCATTCATGTAGGAGCTATTTGATCTAAGTCTACTCGGTCATCAAAGGTATATCTATGAGGTAAAATTACTCCATGCAAAATTTATGTAAGAAATAAAGATGTCATGAATATTAATTAGATAAACTGCTATAATAGAGAATTTTGGCCATGGCAGAAAGTGTAGAATCATATCTATATTATATCAAGCAAATAGAGAAGACACTGATCAGATGGCTCCTATATGTGTGCAAAGGCGTAGAAAGGCATATTTATGAGGTAAAGTATTAATATGCAAAAAGTTGAATTTGCACTTCAAAAATCTCCATCAAATCAAAACAAGCATACCCTAATTACCGAAATGTATTCGGACATAAAAAACTTTGGCAAGAATGAAGACCCAGATTAAACTGCTACTATGTGAAATGCTACTATGTCAATTATCAAAATGGTGCCAAAGTGAATACACAGAAGAGTTATTTGTAGCAATTCATTCTAGTACCACGTTCTTCCACACTCCTTCATCTTTGCAAACTTGTCGTCTGCTTCAAATCTCTTAAGTGGAAATAATAATCTCATTTCTATTCAATCACAAGTGTCAAGCAGTTTGACTCCTCAACTAAACAGAAAATAGTGGTTTAGAGTATCTGGTACTCTGCCTTTCACTCTTTACACACTCTGCTGTCACTCTGAAAGTTATAAACCCTTTCCTTCATATAAACGCCTTTTCATGCATTTGCAAACAGAGTAGACCCAGATCAGACAGCTCCTATAGGAGCTGTCTGATCAGGGTCTGCTCTGTTTGCTAATAGCATTTGATAGGTATGTTTCTTCACTTCCTAAAATGGTTACAATGTTCCAACTTCCATATTTCATTATAGTTATTTTCTTCATGAATATTCAGTAGGTATTGAAATTTAGAATAAATATACAACAAGGAAAGGGTTAATATTCTACTTTACTTCCACAATAGTTGAATACTGATGAGATGCCGAGTTACTTCACATGTCATCTGGATTCAAACTATGGTCGCACAGCTCATCAAGATTTCTTTTACAGCATGCAGGGAGTTTCAAAATTCTAAATGATGTTCAACATTCAGCTGGCTGACTTGTGATAACTATTGCAAACAGTTTGGATCCAGATGAGATGCTGACATACTTAGTGTCTCATCATGATCCAATCTGACTGGCACTCTGACACAGTTTATTGGGAAGTAATGAAAGAAAAATGTACTTTTAGGCTTGGAGCTTATGACAATACAGTGGAACCTCTCCAAAGTTCTATGAATAAACATAGGTGTCGATGAGAACTTTCTGCATAGCTTTCGTTCGGCATTAAGCTACAACCTGCCCATAAGAGACCCAGTTTAACCCTTTCCCTGTTCAGTATTCATGTAAGAAATAATGACAACATGAAATACGTATAAGCCCATTTTCTATAATGTAAAATTTTCAAATTATTTTTTTGCTTTGACAATCAGATCTATATCATGTCAAAAGCAAACAGAGCAGACTCTGATCAGACAGATCCTATGATCTGGGTCTACTCTGTTTGCAAATGTTCGAAAAGGTGTTTACATGTATATGAAGGAAAGTCATAATTTTTTGTTGGTTACATTGGAGAGGTTCTATTGTGTTTGCAGACAATTGCTCAGAGTGAAGAACATAAAGGGAGAGTATTGGTAGCTGAAATCATTAGAGTACAATAGAACACAACAATATGGCAGTGTCTACACTGGAATGCAATAATAACAAGCTTTGTCAATGGAAAAAAGAATTGCCGGATGTTTTATTTAACCCCTTCCTTGTTGAATATTCATGTAAGAAATAATGACATCATGAATATTAGTTAGATTATTTTTTATGATGGCACATGAACTCAGGACCCTTTGGCTCTGGAAGAATCTGATCTACATTCTACCATAAGCAAACAGAGCAGATCCTGATCAGACTAGACGCCATCTGATCTGGGCCTCCTCTGTTTATATAGGTGTGAAAATGTGATAAGTTTGAGTGTTCAGGGTAGACCTAGATGAACCAGGTAAAAACTGATCTGGGTCTGCACTATTTCTATAAGTATTACACAAAGTAATGTTAACTCTGAGTAGTTGACTCTGCACTCTGTTTGAAAAGTCACTACCAGGTAACGAGTTAACCCATTCCCTCATATTGGCGCTATTTGACACCTCTGCAAAAGTCACTTTTTGAAACCATTGTGGTAAATAGAGCATTTGCTCCATAGGAGCAAATGCTCTATTTATCACAATGGCTTCAAAACTACACAGTTTTAAAATTTTCCTTTTCTCTAATAAATGCTCCTACTCGGTAGACTTATTCAAAGAGGTTGGGTCTAAAAATAGCCTATGAGGTAATGGGTTAAAGAGCAGATACTAGTGCCACAGCTTATCTGGGTCTTCACAGAATGCTTATTCTTCGTGCCCTTTTTTCCATTGACAATACTTGCATAAAAACAAGGTTTGTAACAAAACAGTTCAATAATATATCTGTAGTACTAATTGGTATTAGTCAAACCAACCACATTTCTTAGTTTTCATACCACACTATAACACAGTCAATACAATGATACAAAATGTAACGCTCTTCACCTTTAACCCTTTCCTCCATAAATACGCCTTTCTACGCCTCTGTAAAAAACACTTCTTGAAACCATTGTGATAAATAGAGCATTTGCTCCTATAGGATCAAATGCTCTATTTATCACAATGGTTTCAAACTACAAAATTCTAAAAATCCTTTTCTCTAGTTAATGCTCCTTTTGGGTAGATTTATTCAAAGAGGTTGGGTCTAAAAATAGCCTATGGAGGAAAGGGTTAACAGGTATGGGTTAACACATTGAATGTGGAACTGGCATGGTCCATCATCGTTTAACTTTTTCCCTGTTCAATATTCATGTAAGAAATAATGACATCATGAATATTTATTAACTCAATTGCTTTGACAAAAACTGTAAAATCAGATCTATATCATGTCAAAAGCAAACAGAGAAGACCCTGATCAGACGGCTCCTATAGGAGCCGTCTGATCTGGGTCTACCCTGCTTGCAAATGCGTGAAAATGCATTTATATGAAGGAAAGGGTTAACATTTGATTCTAGTCAGTGTAAGGTGTAATTTGCTAGAGGATTGTGAAAAGTACAGACCATGATAGAGGAGCCCTCTGATCCAGGTCTACAATGTTGGAAATGCTGTACACTTATTTTCAACATTCAAAGAGTTATGTTGTTAATGTTATAATGATTATAATTCACAGGTTTAAATGAGTTAACAATGTGGCAAAACTATCCACTCTAGAATTGGTTTAACCAGTTACTCAGACACTGTATTAACTTGAAACAGACCATGCATCATTCTATTCTCCAACAAGCTACCAAACATGCACCAAGTAAATTTAACACATATAGTCTGCAGAGCAAATTTCTTCAAAAGAAAATCTCATCTTTAGCTTTCAAAGCTGATATATCTTGCATTTCTTTTGAAATGACAATCAAAGAGTCATACAATCCTAATGAGATGCCAAGTTACTGATCTAGATTCAAACTGGTTGCTTAGGTAATCACATATTTGCTCATTGTCATAGCATACTGCAACTTAACCCTTTACTCCATAAATACACCTTGCTACATCTTTGCAAGCAGAGTAGACCAAAATCAGATGGCTCCTTTAGGAGCCATCTGATTTGGGTCTGCTCTGTTTGCTTATGATATGATGCAGATATGATTCTATAGTTTCTACCATGGCCAAAAATTACTGTGTCTGTATGCTATTATAACAATCTAATTAATATTCATGACATCATTATTTCTTACAGGAATATTCATGAAGTAAATGGTTAAACAAAGTTTGTGTCTAGTACCAGTTTTCTGTCTAAAAATAATATTAATGTTATACTGATAGTAACAATCATAAGTAATGACTCAAAACAATCGCTACTAAACCTGGCAATCAATGAGGCTGCAGGCTAACAAGAGTCCCAAAATGAGACTATTAGTATTGACACAATGACAGTGAGTGAGTTGGGTTTTACGGCACTGCAACACTATATAGGTTATATAGTACTGAGACAGGAAAAAAACTGCTTGATCCACATCTCATTTACATCGAGATAAAATATGGGGTATGGTCCGTATGGATCCAGAAACTTGATTAACACCTGCTGGAGAATCAGAGACGCCACAATGACAGAAAAAATATAGTTAGAAATAATTGCTTTTATAATACAAATGTATTTAATATCATAGTCATACTCAAAACTTAAAACCAATTCCATCTAACAACACAAATCTTCTGAAATATGCACATCTGAGACATCTGTCAATTTGTTTATATCATCAACATGAGAATACTGTAATATATTAAAGCAACAAATAGCCCCTATAACCTGGGGCTTAACCCTTTCCTCCATATATACGCCTTTTTATGCCTTTGCAAACAGAGTAGACCAAGATCAGTCTGCTCCTGTAGGAGCTGTCTGAAAAGGGTCTGCTTTGTTTGCTTATGAATAATCTACTGTCCATTTCAATTTACTTTGTCACTGAATTTTAGTCGATATTTTTTTTCATTTCGAGTCAGACTGACCTTAGATATACTTCATTTGATCGCATCGTTTTTCAGGAACTCCCATGCTAAATATCCGTCAATATCATGCAGTAACAAGGAATAAAATGCCGAAAATGCATTTTCTACATGCTAATTCGATCAGCTGTTTCTTTGCAAATGGCCGCCGTATGTATGGATCGTGGAGCGTATCATTTTTCAACAGGGGTGAATTGCATACAAATATGAAATAAATGACGTAATTTCGTGTATGACGTCATCTTTTAAGAGCTATAATTACCCGTAGATAAATTCGAACGTTCCACTCGACGTCAATCGTCCGCCATTTGCAATTTGAAATGAACGTGTTTACAATGGGAAAACATTGTTTTTATGCATAAAATCTTTATTTAAAGATTGATTAAAGGGAAACTCGGACACAGAGTTCGTGAAAAATGATGACACAAGTAGTTTAAATTTGATCTCGATCTGGTAAGAAATGAAAAAAATTCTCGATTCAAATTCAGTGACAAAGTAAATTGAAATGGACAGTAGATATGACTCTACAGTTTCTACCATTGCCAAACAATATTGTGTCCATGTGCTATTATAATAATTAATCTAATCAATATTCACGGCATTCATAATTTCTTACATAAATATTCATGGAGTAAAGGGTTAAAGGCTGAGTACAATTATACAGTTACCTAGGTTGGCTAATTCAAACTTAGCCTGACCTAACCAATGCACGGGATAACTAGTATGTAATTTTTCTATAAATTAACAGGGCTGTAGATAATAAAACATACAGTAAAACCTCTCTATAACAGCCACTAAATTGTATTAATTAATTGGTATTTAGGGCAGGTGGCTGCTTAAAGCAAGGTGAAAGTAAAACAGAATGCTCCTATAGGAGCGTTGTTTTACTTTCACCTTGCTTTAAGCAGCCACCTGCATTTAACACAAAATACTTGATGTAATTTAGTGGCCATTATAGAGAGGTTTTACTGTATTTAGAAAATCTGATATCCATGATTTGGATATTTCTCCCTTATATCTTATCTTGCTGCAACACATTAGAATCACCTCTGTGAGATGAGTCTAATAGTGTGCAGCTAAATAGGGTTTGACTGAGAAATAACCCATTCCCTCATATTGACGACTTTTGACAACTCTGTAAAAGTCACTTTGTGAAACCATTGTGATAAATAGAGCATTTGCTGCTATAGGAGCAAATGCTCTATGTATCACAATAGTTTCAAACTACAAAATTCTAAAATTTTCCTTTTCTCTAATTAATGCTCCTTTTCGGTAGGTTTATTCAAAGAGGTTGTATCTAAAAATAGCCTATTAGGTAATGGGTTAAGAGATTGGGTCCGATCAATATGTATCTAATCCACAGGTTTGATTAACCCTTAACTCCATGAATATTCATGTATGAAATTATGACATGATGAATATCAATTAGATATGATTTTTATATTAGCACATGAATACAGCAAGTTTTGGACACTGCAGAAACTGTATCTATAATATTTCACAAGCAAACTGAGCAGACCCTGATCAGACGGCTCCAATAGGAGCCATCTAATCTGGGTCTACTCTGTTGGCAAATGCATAGAAAAGCGAATTTATGGAGCAAAGGTTTAATTATGATTTGATGATGTACTAACAAAGGCAACAGATAATATGAACAACTGTACCTCACTACCCTTCCATATAACAAGACAAATTATCAACATGATCTAGATAACTCAGTCCAACTGATTGAGTTGTCATCAGCTTAATGGCAATTTATTACAGGATTTCATGATTGATACATGTACTATGAAAAGTAATCCACAATCAGCACATAAAATCATTTCTCAATCCCATATGAATTTTACCTCCTTGGTACTGGTAGAGAATTAACCCTTACAAATGCAGTTAACCCATTCCCTTATATTGACGACTTTTGACGACTCTGTAAAAGTCACTTTGTGAAACCATTGTGATAAATAGAGCATTTGCTCCTATAGGAGCAAATGCTCTATTTATCACAATGGTTTCAAACTACAAAATTCTAAAAAAAATATTTTCTCTAGTTAATGGTCCTTTTCGGTAGATTTATTCAAAGAGGTTGTATCTAAAAATAGCCTATGAGGTAATGGGTTAACTATTTGCATGCTGGCAGTAATTCTGTAATTGTAAAGCTGAACTTCCATATCTCGAACTAAGTGACCATACAAATTACTTCAAGATTAACAGAGATTCAAATTTCTAACCTGAACAATTTCTCCAGTCCAAAGCTTAATGCAGATCTAAAGTAATGCTGAAAGCTCCAGTTATTTTAGACTTGAATTAAGCTGTCAAATGTGCAGATGAAAAATAGCTTCACAGTGGTCCAGATAAGATGCGTAAATTAAAACATTTTCAAGAATAACTTCTTTATTTCTGCACCAAACCCTATGTTTTGACCACTCTTTAGAATCGTCTTGAGAATGCACGGTTATCTGCAGCTCTGACTACACATGCAAATAATTAAGGAAACAAAATATATACAGTAAGACGTCACTACAAAGATCAACAAAATGAGGTCTAATGATGGGTCTTTAACCCTTTACTGACAGAAATAATGACTTCATGAATATTAATTACCCCGGTAGATTCATTTTTATATTGGCCAATGTTCATGGGAAATTATGGCCATAGTATAAACTGTAGAGTCGTACCTACATTATTTCATAATCAGAGCAGACCCTGATCAGACGGCTCCTGCATTTAAAGATACCCGTCTAAATTCACTCTATGGCCGCTTTACAGAGGTTGTAGAGTATTTATGTTTATCATAGGACTTAACAGTTACATGTACATTGAAATTCTTTGGTGATTGTCGAGGCAATTAGCCTCCAATAATGAGAAAACAATATGAAACATGGTTTTAGGGTTTCACACTCTGATATTTAACCCTTTACCTGGTGAATATTCATGTAAAAAATAATGAATATTAATTACATTAATTTTCATATACAGTAATGGCATATGAGCAGTTATTTTGGGCCATGACAGAAACTGTACAATGAGCACTATGTTATTGTACAAGCAAGTTGAGCAGAAGCTGATCAGACAGCTCATACAGTAGCCATCTGCTCTGGATCTACTCTGGTTGCAAACACATCAAAAGGTGTCTCTATCAGGTAAAGGGTCAAATTTCATAGTCTCAGATGATCCAAACACTAACATGACTCTGCCTTCACCTATTGCTGAAATCATTTATCCACAAGTATGCCAATTAGATGCACCAGTATCTTTTAATTCTTTACCATTAATATAGAAACCCCTTTTACTCGCCTTTGCAAACAAAGCAACCCATATCAGACAACTCCTACAGGAGCCATTTGATCTGGGTCTACACTGTTTGCTTATGACATTGTATAGATCCTATGCTACAGTTTCTGCCATGGTAAAAATTCTCTTGTTCCTAATACTATCATCAACATAATAAATATTAATGAATATTCGTGACATCATTATTTCTTACTTAACAATTTCCCTGTTGAATATTCATGTCAAAAATAATGAAATCATGAATATTTATTAGCAGATTTTTTTAATGGCATGTGTTCACAGGAAGTTTTGGTATTGGCAGAAACTGTAGAGTCAAGTCTATTATAATTCCATCAGCAAACAGAGCAGGCCTTGATCAGACGGCTCCTATAGGAGCCATCTGATCTGGGTCTTCTCTGTTTGCAAAGGCATGAAAAGGCATTTATATGAAGGAAAGGGTTAAATATTCAAGGAGCAAAGGATTAACCAGCATAGGAAGGAGAGTATATTCCATATTCCTTTACTAGCACTTTGAATAAAACATATAATTAGTCTTAAGAAGTCTATTTGGCTGTTGCTTGTCCGTACACACACATGATGGTCTAAACTGGAGAACAGGCAGTGTGTGGTGGGTATTAGCTGGACGTGAGTCTCTCTCTCTTCCAGAATGGCGTAGCTGCTGCCTGCGGTACTCGCTCCACGGTAATCCTCTCGTCCACACAAGCCTCTGCCTGGTAGTGCTTCAGCAGGTCCTGTATTGCCTGCTCCTCTATCTATAATAGAACAACACAACATATATGTATATAGTAAGAAGAATCTCAACCCTTATCCTGCCTTATCATGACTTGACCTGCATTTGCAAACAGCTTGGATCCAGGTGAGACACAGAGCAACTACTTTTAACAGCAGAGTAAGGGTAAAAATAAATAACATTTTTTTTCACAAAACACCAAGAAATAACCAACACTTCATTATCCCATTCGCACATAGGCTATTTTTAGATCCTATTTTTAGATCCATTCCCTCATTGGCTATTTAGATCCTACTCTTTGAATAAATCTACTGAAAAGGAGCATTTACCAAAATAAGAGGGCCATGATGGCCCTGATATCGCTCACCAGACAAACAGTGGGGAAGTTTTTCAAAGTTTTCACTATGTTTCTATAGAAAACTGGCCACCCTGGAGTGGGGCCTCATTTGAACCCAGGGGCATAATTCATATAACATTTGTAGAGGACTTCCAGATGATGCTATGTGCCAAATATGAAAGCTGAGAACCTTCCAGCTTCAGATGTCTACGCTCGACATTAAAAAAGAGTAGTTCTAGGACTGGTCGGCCCGGTGTCAGGATAATGTGACTGGGTGGGGTGCCCTTGCCATGTGCCCACGGCAGGGGCATTACAGTGAGGCAGCACTATAACTTGTCTCAAGCGGGTGCCGTCTACAAATAACTGAAATACTGTTGGTCGGACGTAAAACCCAACTCACTCACTTCAGTTTCAGGAGAAGATTTTCAAAGTTTTCACTACGTTTCTATATTAAACAAGTCACCCCTGGGGTATATGTTTCTGTAGCGAGCAAAGCCCTAGTGGAGGCTTTACCCGTCATCGACCCTGAGATATTTGTTTGAGAAAAAGAAACTGTAAGCTTAACAGGACTGACACAGTACTTATCATCTACAGATCTCTTTATTTTGACAACAATTCCGAGTCTACATGACTGGCTAACCTAAAGCAGGTATCTAGGTACCTCAAATACAAATAAGGTGTATAAAACAATTCTGGGTCTACATGGCTGGCACAACTATTACCTAAACCTTAAGCAAAGAACATACAACTTCATTTGCTTTAAAAAGACCTCAACATGCCAGGCCCAAATAAAATGTACAACAACTCAATTATATACAGAATGTTGTTCATAGAAATTGGTTTACAAATTTATCTGAATAGAGTTAAATACATATATTACTAATATGCATCGATGATTAATGTAAAGCTACCTATTCAAAATACCTAAGAGATTTTAGGAATATTGTACAATATTCAAACAGCAATGAAATCAAACTTTTGGAATTACCTCCCTTTTCCCCATTACATTTTCTATTGAAAACTTGCCACCCCTGGGGGCGGGCCAATTTTGATCCCAGGGGCATAATTTATATATTTTTTGTAGAGGACCTGGACATGATGATATGTGCCAAATATGACAGCTGAGAACATTCCAGTTTCAGAGAAGATTTTTGAAGTTGTCACTATATGTTTCTATAGAAAACTGGCCACCCCTGGGGTGGGGCCAATTTTGACCCAAGGGGCATAATTTATAAAAGTTTTGTAGAGGACCTGGACATGATGCTATGTGCCAAATATGAAAGCTGAGAACCTTCCAGTTTCAGAGGAGAAGATTTTAAAAGTTTTCACTATGTTTCTATTGAAATCTGGCCACCCCTGGGGCCGGTCTAATTTCCACCCCAGGGGCATAATTTATGTAACTTTTGTAGAGGACCTACAGATGAAGCTATATGCTAAAGATCAAAGCTGAGAACCCTGTATATTCAAACAGGACTGATATGGTACTTATTATCTACAGATCTCTTTATTTAGACAGCAAGACTACATGACAGGCTTGTTTGACAGGCTAACCTAAAGCAGGTATCTAGGTACCTTATATACAAATAAGGTGTAAAACACAATTCTGGGTCTACATGGCTGGCACATCTATTACTTAAACCTTAGGCAAAGAACAATCAATATACAAGATCTTTCCTTTGCTTTAATAACTCAACATCCCATTTAAGTGTACAACAACTACATGATAAACAGAATGTTGTTCATTGAAATGGGTTTACAAATATGAATAAAGTTAAATACATATATTACTAATATGCATTGTTGTATAATGTAAACAATATACCTATTCAAAATACCGTAGAGACTTTAGGAGCACTGTACAATATTCAAACAGCAATGAAATCAAACTTACGGAATTACCTCCCTTTACACCCCCCCCCCCCCCCCCCCCATATTACATTTCTATTTAAAACTTGCCATCCCCCTGGGGCCACAGGTGATCACTGGGGCCACAGGAGATCATCATGTTGCTAGGTTTGAAAATTGAGAAAATAATTTTCAAACTGTGGTAATGATCTTAGAATGCTTCTAAAATTTGTTTTTCTCCATATCAACCAAATGAAAATTGAAAATCCAAAATAACTTAATATTTAGTCATTTTGGAATTTCAATTTTTATTTGGTGTATATGGAGAAAAACAAATTTTAGAAGCATTCTAAGATCATTTCCACAGTTTGAAAATTATTTTCTCAATTTTCAAAATTATTTTCTCAATTTTCAAACCTAGCAACACGATGATCACCTGTGCCTGGGGCGGGCCAATTTTGACCCCAGGGGCATAATTTATAAAAGTTTTGTAGAGGACCTGAACATGATGCTATGTGCCAAATATGAAAGATGAGAACCTTTCGGTTTCAGAGAAGATTTTCAAAGTTTTCACTATATGTTTCTATTGAAAACTGGCCATTTTGACCCCCTGGGGTATAACTTATATAACTATTGTAGAGGACCTGCACATGATGGTATGTGCCAAATATGTAAGCTGAGAAGCTTCCAGTTTCAGAGGTGAATTTTTCACTATATGTTTCTATAGAAAACAAGTCACCCCTGGGGCGGGGTCAATTTTGACCCTAGGGGCATAATTTGTATAACTTTTGTAGAGGACGTATAGGTGATGCTATGTGCTAAAGATAAAAGCTGTTATCTGCAGGTGTGTATACTTTACCTGTATTAGGGACAGCGGCTTATTGATATTTTTCACCAACACCTCTGTCTTCATTTGCTCATCCTTGACAATGTCTAAGAAGCTACATGTCGGGCTGCTCGGACTCTGGGCGACTGCATTCATCCATGGGTTGTCTGGAGAGCGTGGGCTCACAGAACCATCACCACTGGGCTTCATGGAAGACTGGGTGGACTTGGGAATGCTGATACCACTCTTTGGTAAGCCCCAGCTGTTATGAAAATAAAATGGCAGTATAAGAAATGAAAATGCCAAGATTTCAGCAAATATTTTGAGGTTATTTTTACGTTCATACATGTTGACAAGGGAAACAGAAAATTAAATAATCATTTCTTTCAAATTCATAGAAAATGCAAACAAGAGGGCCAGAATGGCCCTGAAGCGCTCACCAGACAATCAGAGGAGAAGATTTTCAAAGTTTTCACTATATGTTTCTATAGAGAACTAGCCGGCCCTGGGGCGGGCCAATTTTGACCCCAGGGAATAATTTAGAAAAACTTGTAGGGGACCTGAACATGATGCTATGAGCCAAATATGAAAGCTGAGATTAACCTTCCAGTTTCAGAGAAGAAGATTTTCAAAGTTTTCTCAATATGTTTCTATTGAAAATTGCCTACTACCCCTGTGGCAGGGCCAATTTTGACCCCAGGGTTATAATTTATATAACTTTTGTAGAGGACCTGAACATGATGCGCTGTGCCAAATATGAAAGCTGAGAGCCTTCCAGTTTCAGAGGAAAAGATTTTCAAGGATTTCACTATTTGTTTCTATTGAAAACTACCCACCCCTGGGGCGGGGCCAATTTTGACCCAGGGGCCATAATTTACATAACTTTTGTAGAGGACCTGAACATAATGCGCTGTGCCAAATATGAAAGCTGAGAGCCTAGCTTCCAGTTTCAGAGAAGAAGATTTACAAAGATTTCACTATTTGTTTCTATTGAAAACTGCCCACCCCTGGGGCGGGGCCAACTTTGACCCAGGGGCCATACTTTATATAATTTTTGTAGAAGACCTGAACATGATGATATGTGCCAAATATGAAAGCTGAGAACCTTCCAGTTTCAGAGGAGAAGATTTTCAAGGATTTCACTATTTGTTTCTATTGAAAACTGCCCACCCCTGGGGCGGGGCCAATTTTGACCCCGGGGCCATAATTTATATAACTTTTGTAGAGGACCTGAACATGATGATCTGTGCCAAATATGAAAGCTGAGAACCTTCCAGTTTCAGACAAGAAGATTTTCAAAGATTTCACTATTTGTTTCTATTGAAAATTGGCCACCCCTGAGGCAGGGCCAATTTTGACCCCGGGGCCATAAATAATATAACTTTTGTAGAGGACCTGAACATGATGCTATGTGCCAAATATGAAAGCTGAGAACCTTCCAGTTTCAGAGGAGAAGATTTTCAAAGATTTCACTATTTGTTTCTTTTGAAACCTGCCCACCCCTGGGGCGGGGCCAACTTTGACCCTGGGGCCATAATTTATATAACTTTTGTAGAGGACCTGAACATGATGCTATGTGCCAAATATGAAAGCTGAGAGCCTTCCAGTTTCAGAGGAGAAGATTTTCAAAGATTTCACTATTTGTTTCTTTTGAAACCTGCCCACCCCTGGGGCGGGGCCAATTTTGACCCTGGGGCCATAATTTATATAACTTTTGTAGAGGACCTGAACATGATGCTATGTGCCAAATATGAAAGCTGAGAGCCTTCCAGTTTCAGAGGAGAAGATTTTCAAAGATTTCACTATTTGTTTCTATTGAAAACTGCCCACACCTGGGGCGGGGCCAATTTTGACCCTGGGGCCATAATTTATATAACTTTTGTAGAGGACCTGAACATGATGCTATGTGCCAAATATGAAAGCTGAGAGCCTTCCAGTTTCAGAGAAGAAGATTTTCAAAGTTTGCAATATATGATTCTATGGAAAACGGCCCACCCCTGGGGCGGGCCAATTTTGACCCCAGGGACATAATTTATATAACTTTTGTAGAGGACCTGAACATGATGCTATGTGCCAATTATGAAAGCTGAGAAGCTTCTGGCTTCAGAGAAGAAGATTTTCAAAGTTTTACTATATATTTCTATTGAAAACAAGGCACCCCTGGGGCGGGGTCAATTTTGACCCCAGGGGCATAATTTATATAACTTTTGTAGAGGACCTGAATATGATGCTATGTGCCAAAGATGAAAGTTGAGATCCCTGTAGATTCAGGAGAAGATTTTTAAAGGTTCAAATTGTTGACGACGGACGACGAACGACGGACGACGAACGACGCACGACGCACGCCGACGGACGACGGACAACGGGTGATCACAAAAGCTCACCCTGAGCACTTTGTGCTCTGGTGAGCTAAAAATCTAAACTATCACAAACAGATATAAATGCTTATCAGGTAGAGATAAGTATTTGTATAAGTCTTGCAATTATCATGGAAGTGTATGAACTTTGGATTGAATGTGGTTTTCAAAAATGTTAACTCTTCTAATCAATGTCAGCAACTGTAAAACTTCTAGCAATTCTTTTTGTTTTACAGACTTGTACATACTAGTGATTTTAGCAAATACACTGGTATTGCAACATGACCACTGCATGACACACATTCTGTTTCATTTGTGTAATACATGTATATGATAACATCAGCTGTGAACTAGTTTATTTTTTAACCCTTTACTCCATAAATACGCCTTGCAAACAGAGTAGACCTAGATCAGACGGCTCTTATAGGAGCCGTCTGATCAGGGTCTGCTCTGTTTGCTTATAATATAGATATGGTTCTACTTGTTCTACCATGGCAATAAAATACTGTAGGAGCCTTCTGATCAGGATCTGCTTTGATCAGGATTTGATCTCCTAAAATAAATAGTTCTGATTCTACAGTTTCTGTCGGGATAAAAAGTTCTCATCCTACAATGTCAGTGCACATACTTCTTAATGCTGGTATTGCTTCCTGGATTGGTTGTCCTACTCTTGCTCTGCCGGGCTGCTCCACCTTTGTCTCCCCGAGGACTGGGGGCAGCAGAGGCCGTCTCGTCCTCCACCATCAGGTTACGGAAAGACTGGACAACATTACTGAATGATCCCCTGGTGAATAGAAACAGAAACATGTAACAATTGAATAATACACTGCCATTTTATACTGGGTCATTTCGGATGTAAAGTAATATTTTAGACATCTTTACAGTACTCTTCCTTTAACAATTTCCCTGTTCTACGTTTATTCCAAATTTCAATACCTACTGAATATTCATTAACAAAATAGTTATAAAAAAAATATGTAAGGTGCAACATTGTAGACATTTTTGAAAGCAAAGAAACTGATCTATCAAATTCTATTAGCAAACAGGGCAGACCCTGATCAGACGGCTCCTCTAGGAGCCGTCTGATCTGGGTCTACTCTGTTTGCAAATGCGTGAAAACACGTTTATATGAGGGAAAGGGTTAAACAATGACAAACCCTTCAATTTTTGAAAAATCAGCATAATCCATTCCCTCATATTAACGCCTTTTGATGCCTCTGTAAAAGTCACTTATGAAACCATTGTGATAAATAGAGCATTTGCTCCATAGGAGCAAATTCTCTATTAATCACAATTCTAAAAATGTTCCTTTTCACTAGTAAATGCTCCTTTTTGGTAGATTTATTTAATGAGGTTGGGTCTTAAAATAGCCTATGAGGGAATGGGTTAAACATAACAGAATACTGTAACTATTTTAATATTTATTATTGGACAATTTGCACCATCCAAAACCAGTTACAGATTTGATGATCATCAATTCATGGTATTCTCCCAGAACATGATGGTCAGTGCCAGGGTCTCTTCCCCATTGAGGGAAGTTATAACCATATAGACTCATATTCAGTAAAACTTCCATGGTCCCCATACCCTCCTATAATCCCTTACTAGCTTACCAAGGGTTGGCTGTGGCCGCTCTACCCTGGGACTGGGCTGAACCTTGATCTTCCTGCTGACCACTGTTATTCCTATTTTTCACCACAGAACCATTGCCACTCATACAAGGACTGTTCCCATTCAGATCTATCTTGTTGTTTCTTAAGCTTTCTTTTTGCTGCTTTTTCTTCTTCTCCTCTTTCCATGAAAACTTTGTCGCTTTCTGACCACTGCAATAAGGTGTTATATTGATCTTTAGACTACATGTACATGCAAACACGCCGACCTGGATAATAACAGTATTCCCATATCATTTGTACAGGTTATTTATCTTTAACCCTTTGTTCCATGAATATTCATGTAAGAAATAATGATGTCATGAATATTAATTAAATTCATGTGTACAATGGCATATGAACACAGGAAATTTTGGCCAAAGCAGAAACTGTTTTATCACATAATCTGCTTTGTGGGAGTGCAGTAACAGAGTGCCGTAAATCGCGGAAATGCACTAGTGCATTTTTATGCAAATTAGCAATTGTTAGCCAATCGTAGCGCTCATTTAAGTGTTAGCCAATCGTAGCGCTCATTTAAGTGTTAGCCAATCGTAGCGCTCCATGAGCGTCGTCCGTTGTATTACTACACTGTTTGTAAGCAATGGCCAAAACAGCCGTCAGCTATAATAACCTGTTTCATTTTCTACGTCATTTTTAAGGCTGATGTGATAAAAAGAATCTTACATTTGTGTTCATTGCAAATTGTTTTCATGAAACTCGTTCTATTTTTACAGATTTCTTTTTTATAGGTTGTTTGTTTGTATTGTTACTGGATAATCTGATTATGTCAGACAATAGCTTCAAAGCTGGTGTTTATTTGTTGATGTAAACCGACTATAAATAAAGATTGTCTTATCTTATCTATCTTACAATAACGAATATGACACTCGCTAAAGCTTGTGTCATATTATTATAGTAAACTTGTTTCATAAAAACAATTCGTGATGAACACTCATGTCAGATCCTGTATGAGTCATATATATATCATATCATATGCAAACAGAGCAGACCAAGATCAGACGGCTCCTACAGGAGCTGTCTGATCTGTGTCTACTCTGTTTGCAAAAACTGTTTGAAAAGCGTATCTTATAATGGCACATGAACACAGGAAAATTTGGTAATGGCAGAAACTGTAGTGATATCTACATTATTTCATAAGCAAACAAAGCAGACCCTGATCACTTGGCTTCTACAGGAACCATCCGATCTGGGTTTATTCTGTTTGCAAAGACGTAGAATGGCGTATTTATGGAGTATAGGGTTAAAACTTTTGTGTGCAGCTTAACCCTTTAACTCATGAATATTTATGCAACAAAATGAACAAATAATGACATGAATATGAATCAGATTATTTTTATAATGGCATAATGTAAAGGCCATATTAGGAAAATTGTTAACTCGTTCTCTCCACAGATATGACGTAACTCCATTACAAGCAGAGTAGACCCACATAGGATGGCTCTTATAGAAGCCATCTGATCAGGGTCTCCTCTGTTTGCTCATGATTAAATATAGATCAGACTCTACAGTTTCAGTCATTTAATTGGTATTCATTAGAGGCCTACGTACCTGGTGGTCTTGACAGCCTTAGTTTCAGACTTCTCCTGCACCAAGATGTCTCTGAGGCTTGGACCATTCCCAGTGTTTGGGGATACTGGTGATGTCATTTTACTCCAGGGTCCAGAAGGACTTCTGATACTAGGAAAATCCTTAAATAGATTAATGTACAATATAATGTATCATAGCATCTTTAACCTTTTACTCCCTAAATACCTATGCCTTTGTAAACAGAGCAGACCAGCCATCTGATCAGGGTCTGCTCTGTTTGCTTATGAAATAATATAGATATGATTCTACATTTTCTGCCAAGACCAAAACTACATGTCTTCATGTGCTAATTATAAAAAAAATAATCCAATCAATATAAATATGGTGTCCTTATTTCTTACATGAATATTCATGAGTAAAGTGTTAACACACTAAAGCCTTTACCTAATGAATATTCATGTCAGAAATAATGGCATCATAATTCATGAATATTCATTAGATTTATTTTTAAAACAGCATATAAACACAGGAATTTATGGCTATAGTAGAAACTCGAATCAGATCTTTAATAATAAACAAGCAAACTCAGCAGACCCTGATCAGATGGTATCTTAGGAGCCATCTGTTTTGGGTCTAATCTGTTTGAAAAGGGATTCTTTACTGAATGCTGAATTTCAATATGAAATCGTCAATCATTGTTTTGAGCATAGAGTCCATTCAGTATGAAAGCATATATTCTGTGAGAGGATTTTGAATGACAAACCTTTATTCAGAGGGTAAACTAACAAACTTTTATGATTCTTGGAAAATAAACCTGACATTTTTATCCATGTGGTAAACACATGCAGAAGAAAAATTTGTGTTCATGTATACAAAAATTACAGCCAAGACAAAACACTGCAGACATCTATTCAGGTGCTCTTAAGCAAATTTTCGACTACACATGTGTCAACATTGGCAATCATAAAGGGTGTAATTAAAATTTCTCTACCATATCCCATGTTGTGACCACACTTTAAAATTGTCACTTTTAGATGTTGTAACACAAGGTTCAGTACAGAAAAAAAGAGCTATTCTTGAAACAAGAGTTAAAATGAACACATATGTCACCTGCTGGAAAAGTAGGACCCACGATGTGTGACATACACCAACAGAGAAGTGATCCCTAAGTGTCATCCTGGTTTAACAGTAAGATTTAACCCTTCAATGCTGAATTTTCAAATTAAAACAGCCCATCAGTGGTTAACCCTTACAACGCTGAACTATTCCAAACTTCAAACAAGTCAAACCTATGGCGAATATTTAGGGATTATTTTTAAAGAAAAACGTAACATAACAAACAGTGCAGACCCTGATGAGAGGGCTCCTCTAGGAGCCCTCTCATCTGGGTCTACACTGTTGCAAAGCACATTAGTGACTTGTGTCCTGCAGTGTATGGGTTAACCTTTTCCCTGTCCTGTGTTTATAACAAGTTTAATGTCTATTGAATATTCATGGACAAAATAGCATGGATGAAATATGAAAGGTGGACTATTGTAGCCATTTTAGAAAGTTAAGAAATTGATTTTTCAAGACCCTGATCAGACGGCTCCTATAGGAGCCATCTGATCTGGGTCTGCTCTGTTTGCAAACACATGAAAACATGTTTATACGAGGGAAAGGGTTAAGTATAGAGTGCATTCAGTATGAAAGGCTTTAACTTGTTAGAGGATTCTGAATGACAAACAGTGCTGATCAGAAGGTTCCTCTAGGAGCCCTCTAGTCTCGGTTTACACAGTTTATAATATGTTCCCCATTCAAAGGTTCAATTTACATCTGCACTATGTCTTTATTACACCCTGCGACAGCTGTAGACAGGGTGGCCACTCAAAAATTACATTACTCAAATTGGTGTGCACCGCATGGGCACTTTAAATACCACTGTCACTTGTGAGAAAGGTCTAGTTTCAATAGTTATAAACTAGTACAGCACTGAAATTTGAATACAATCTTAAATCATATTATGATATAGGAAAATACAGTTGCACTCTGTTCTTCCATGGTAACAGTGTATACATT
This sequence comes from Azorinus chamasolen, assembly GCA_963576725.1. NCBI lineage: Eukaryota > Metazoa > Mollusca > Bivalvia > Cardiida > Solecurtidae > Azorinus > Azorinus chamasolen. The sequence continues at coordinate 80,095,566 of OY755237.1, read as the reverse complement.
TGGTTCATGTTGTTTAAGAGTGGTTGATTGATGAAAAAAATCCACAGTGGATATTGTTGATACACAGAATAGCAAACTTTAATTTTATTATCATAATACTATAAATGTAGAGTGTACGTATATAGAAACAAATCAATAAATAGCAACAGGTGATATGTCAATGTCATAGCTATAAATAGATGTTCAATGAAGTGCACAGGTACATGATCTATAAATAGACTAAATCTATAAATAGACTAATCCATTCATTCATACTTTTTCAATGGTGCAGACTGCAAAAATCAATATTCATTAATTAATAGAATCTTTTTTTAACCTTTAGCCTGCTGAGCAAATTATTTTTGCAGAATTTTTCACCTACTACATTGTCAAAATTCAAGCTGTAATCAATTTGTCTACCTAAATGTAATCAGGGTGTCAAACAGTTTGGATCCTGATGAGACGCCGAGTTACTCGGCATCTCATCTGGATCCAAACTGTTTGCAAAGGTATTCACCCATCCGCCACATAGCAGGTTAAAGGTTAAACAGATCTGAAATATCTTTTGTGACTTTGTTTTAACCATTTCAATGCTGAATTTTCAGAGTTGACTAGCCCATCAGTGTTTAACCCATTCCCTGTTCTATGTTTACTTTAAATGCCAATACCTACTGAATATTCGTGAACAAAATGGGTATAATGAAATATCGAAGGTGGATCATTGTAGCCATTTTAGAAACTTAAGAAACAGATCTATCAAATTCCATAGCAAACAGAGTAGACCCTGATCAGACGACTCCTATACTGCAAATGGATGAAAAGGCATTTATATGAAGGAAAGGGTTAATATTCATAATGTCTCTTACATGGGTATTCAGAGTAAAGGCATTTCTATCTGGTAAAGTATTAAACTTACTTTATCTGCCACTGAGTTGCTGACTGCTACTGACAGAACAGGCTCTGAGTTCTCTTCATCTGACTTCACACTTACATCAGAACTCACAGACAGCTGTCTACCCACGGCCCTTGGCCCCTCCTGACCAATGGCCAGACCCTTCTCTGAGCCATTCTCCTGAACCCTGGATGGCCCCTTCTCTAAGCCACTCTCTTGACCCTTCACTGGCCCTTTGTCTGAGCCATTCTCCTGACCCCTAGCAGGACCCTTCTCAGTGCCACTGTCTTGGTCCTCTGTGGTACTCCTGGTTCTATGCCTCTTCTTCTTGGGCTTTGTTTTCTTGGGTTCAGGTTTGAAACCCAAAGGTGTTGTCAGATCAATGTCCTCAGCAGCCAGGGATTCTAAATAGTCCTTGTCAGGAAACTCATCATATGGGGTGATAAATCTCCGTGACATATTGCCAATCTAAAAACAAGGACAAAACCTGGTATGAAAACCAACCAAATAGTTAAACACATAATAGACCCAAAGAGTCTACAACAGGGGGAATAACTCAGTTGGAAATTGTGATCAACATAATAATTATGTTAGATCTTACAACAGTTTCTATCATACAAAGTTAGCCTTTATTGTTGTGCACTAGAATGTGTGATAATTTCAGTTATCCATGAAGTAGCGATTCAGAGTAACAGATAAAGGTGCATACTAAAATTATCCTTTCTCCACCAAACCCTATGTTGTTCATCCTTTCTCCACCAAACCCTATGTTGTTCATCCTTTCTCCACCAAACCCTATGTTGTTCATCCTTTCTCCACCAAACCCTATGTTGTGACCACTCTTTAGAATCGTCTCTTTGAGACGATTCTAAAGAGTGGTCACAACATAGGGTTTGGTGGAGAAATTAAGAAGTCATTCTTAAATATGTTTAAATTTACACATCTTATCTGGACCTCTGGTGATTGCCGTAAATTAGGACTTACGATAATTATGGCTGTACGATCTTTAGTAAATGGGTCCCAGTGTTCTAGCCAGTGAAGTTAGACTGTATTCAGTACATGTATCTGATTTAACAATGTGTCTAATTACTGCAGTACTTACTGAGTTTCTGTAGTATTTAATGAGGTCTTCCATAACTGGGTCACTTAGTACTTCCAAATATCTGCGAATGAAAGGAAATGTTTGAGACAGAAACAAATGACTACTTTAATTACCCAATCTCCTTTCTCCACCAGTTCATAAAGCTGAATAGCCCATTACTCCATAAATATTCATGTAAACAATAATGACATCATGAATATTAATTACATCAATTGTTTTAAAAGCACATAGGCACAGAAACTTTTGCCCATGGCAGAAACTGTAGTCATATCTATATATCATCATCAGAAGCAAAAAGAATAGACCCGGATCAAACAGCTCAAACAGCTCCTACAGGAACCATCTGATTTGGGTCTACTCTGTTTGCAAAGGCATAGAAAGGCGTATTTATGGAGTAAAGAGATAATTAAATCTGGTACCATTTTGGCATGCTGTAAATTAGACTCACATAGTAGCAAGACCCTGATGAAATGGCCCCTTCAGTAGCTTTTTGATCTGGATCTGTATTTTTTGCCTATGCCTGTCCGAGTACCATTTCGGTATTTGACTTATGAAGTGTGACATGAAGTTATTGCAGCATAAATGATAACAAGCAATGTACAGTAAAACCCCTCTAATGCGACCACTTAATGAACAAACATGGCTGTCTTCATAAGCAGGTGGTTGCTTAATGCAGGACGAAAGTTATGCAGAAAGCTCCTATAGGACCTACGTCCTGCATTAAGCTACCACCGACATTTGCCACTGTGAATTATGTCCCTTTTTGGTGGTCGCATTAGCGGGGTTTTACTGTATCTGTTAAAAGTAACATACCAGGTTTCTAATAGTATGACTACATTATCTGACAATGTTTAGTAGCTATGACAGCCATCTTGCCAAAAGTGATCTATAAAATCACTTTTAACACAAGTTTATATAAAGCTACTAAAAAACAAAGTTTGGGTTTCAATATTTTTTTCTCCTCCCTAGAGGATTTGATTGCAAACAAACTACCTATGAAAGGATAGCTATCAGTCTTAAGATATTTGTATTCCTCTTTTACTGTATGAATCCAAAACGTACATAAACAAGAGGGCCAGAATGGCCCTGACATCGCTCACCAGCCAATCAGAGGAGAAGATGTTCAAAGTTTTCACTATATGTTTCTAGAGAAAACTGGCACCCCTGGGGCGGGGTCAATTTTGAACCCAGGGGCATAATGTATATAACTTTTGTAGAGGACCTGAACATGATGCTATGTGCCAGATATGAAAGCTAAGAACCGTTCAGTTTCAGAGAAGAATATATTCAAAGTTTTACCATATATTTCTATTGAAAACTGGCTACCCCTGGGGCGGGGCCAATTTTGACCCCAGGGGCATAATTTATATAAATTTTGTAGCGGACCTGAACATGATGCTATGTGCCAAATATGAAAGCTTAGAACCTTCCAGTTTCAGAGGAGAAGATTTTCAAAGTTTCACTATATGTTTCTATTGAAAACTGACCACCCCTGGGGCGGGGCCAATTTTGACCCCAGGGGCATATTTTATACAAATTTTGTAGAGGACCTGAACATGATGCTATGTGCCAAATATGAAAGCTGAGAACCCTGTAGATTCAGAAGAATTTTTTTTCAAAGTTGTCACTATGTGTTTCTATTCAAAACTGGCTACCCCTGGGGCGGGGCCAATTTTGACCCCAGGGGCATAATTTATATAACTTTTGTAGAGGACCTGAACATGATGCTATGTGCCAAATATGAAAGCTGAGAACCGTGTAGATTCAGAGGAGAAGATTTTCAAAGTTGTCACTATATGTTTCTAATGAAATCTGGCTACCCCTGGGGCGGGGCCAATTTTGACCCTGGGGCCATAATTTATATAACTTTTGTAGAGGACCTGAACATGATGCTATGTGCCAAATATGAAAGCTGAGAACCCTGTAGATTCAGAGGAGAAGATTTTCAAAGTTGTCACTATATGTTTCTATTCAAAACTGGCTACCCCTGGGGCGGGGCCAATTTTGACCCCAGGGGCATAATTTATATAACTTTTGTAGAGGACCTGAACATGATGCTTTGTGCCAAATATGAAAGCTGAGAACCCTGTAGATTCAGAGGAGAAGATTTTCAAAGTTTTACTATATATTTCAATAGAAAACAAGGCACCCCTGGGGCGGGGCCAATTTTGACCCCAGGGGCAAAATTTATATAACTTTTGTAGAGGACCTAAAGATGATGCTATGTACCAAAGATGAAAGCTGAGAACCCTGTAGATTCAGAGGAGAAGATTTTTAAAGGTTCAAATTGTTGACGACGGACGACGGACGACGACGGACGACGGACATCAAGTGATCACAAAAGCTCACCCTGAGCACAAAAGTGCTCTGGTGAGCTAAAAAAGCTTTTTTTTTTTATTTCTCCACCTAACCCTAGCTTCTTTACTTCTCCACAAAAGCCTAGCTCCTATTTTTTTCCCCACCAAACCCTAGCTCCTATGTTTGCCTACTAAACCCTGTTGCCTTTATTTCTCCACATAACCCTATGGTCTGACGGTGTCTGACCACTCTTTACAAGTGTCTCGAAGAGTGGTCACAACACAGGGCTTGGTGGAGAAATGAAGATTTTAATATATCCAGTACACCTTTTACCTATGGCTGTAGTGAAAGTTTGCATTGACAATAATCATAAACCCTTTACTCCATGAACATTTATGAAAGAAGTAATGATATCATGAATATTTATTAGATACTATTTTATAATGGCACCTGGACACAGTAAAATTTGGCGATGGCAAAAGCTTAGAATCAGATCTATATAATTTATACGCAAACAAAGCAGACCCTGATCAGACGGCTCCTACAGGAGCCGTCTGATCTGGGTCTACTCTGTTTCCAAAGGCATAGAAAGGCGTATTTATGAAGTAAAGGGTTAAACAGATATTTGGACAATTACAGGTAGAAACAGCCACATACTGTTCTCTGTAAAATTTGCTTCAATTAAAAACATGCAATATCAAACAGTCTAAATGAGGTGAGATACCATGTTACTTGGCATCTTATCTGGATCATACTGTTTGCAATGATGATCACTAATACCTCGCAACAGTTTTGCAACAAGTTGTAAAAATCTAAATAAAAATAAAAAATGCACTGATATTTCTGAATAACAAACCTGGCTTCAAGCAGTGTGGGCAGGTTGATGACGATGTACTGCTGACAAGTGGTCCTCAGCTGGTCAGCATTATACATAGAGGAAAACTCCAACACCTCAGCAACATTACGCAGACTCACTGAAATACACACAGAACAACATAAACTACATGTACAGTAAAACCTATCAACAATGACTGACAAAAAGAGGCCTAATTCTGGGTCTAGATTAATGTTATAATGGCATATAAACAAAGAAAGTCTTGGCTACGGCAGAAACTCCTACAAGCGTCATCTGATGGGTTGAAAAGATGTGAAAAGGCATGTAAAGGGTTAAGCAGTCACCTGCTTTAAAGGACATCCACATTTATTCATGAAGTGGTTGTTTTATAGAGGATCTACTGCACTTACTACTGACTGTACAGAGCTCCAGATAAGATGCATACCGGTAAATTAAACATTTTCTAGAATAACTTCTTTCTTTCTCCACCAAACCCTATGTTGTGACCACTCTTTAGAATCATCTCGAAGAGAAATAACGATTTTAATATTTGAGTATGCACGTTTATCTGTAGCTCTGGACTGTACTTACTAATGTGGTCTGTACTTCTCAAACTTTCTCTAACATGTAATCTTGTCTCATACTACAGGACATAGGGTCTCCTATACAGACTTTGAAAAATATAAAGTATATAAAGTGAACTCTACCATTTAGTAAGGATGGACCATGTCACTTTGGAAATTCAACTATCATAGGACTAAGGATACTGTTTTTCAAGCCAATACTTACACAGCGTAGCCACAGCTGCCTCACACATCTCCTTTAGGCGAGTCACCAACATCTGGTCAGCCACCACCAGAATGTTACAGAGCAGTTCAACATTCTGTGTACCTGAATATCAGACAAGAAAGTTTAATATGAACACTTCCATTCAAACATAAAATTTGATAAAAACATGGTCTGCAAAGCAGCTCAACATTCTTTCTACCTGATTATCAGACATGACAGTCTTTTATCACATAACCTCCCTTGTATTCAAGTTAATGCAACCATCATATATTTCTCTATATTAAACTCGTCTTGATTAAGATTAGTTTGTACAAAATGACTATTCGCAACATATTCTAGATATATATGAACACTTCCAATCAGAAATTAAACTTTAACTTGCTAAACAACGTTGTTTATGATCTGGACCAAGTTTGACTTGCTTTCATTCATTCAAGCTTTTGAGAAGCTACTGGCTTAGCGTTAAATAGCTAGGATGAGACACTATGTTACTTGGGACAAAAACCATCTGCAAAAATGTCACACTTAGAATGGCGAAAATTAAGCAAATATTCATTCCGAAAAAACAATTATACAACATACAGTGAAACCCAGAAAGTTCGAACACTAAAACAAGTATCATTATTGGTCTTTAAAACAGGTGGCAGCTTAATGCTGGGTAAAAGTCATGCAAAAAGCTCCTCTAGGAGCTTTCTGCACGACTTTTACCCTGCATTAAGGGGCCACACTCCTAAATAAGCATCGACTCTTCATTACTAAAATTTCGAAGCATCAAGCCTTTACTATATTTGGCTTGCAAGGTGTTAACAATTAGCAACTAAATTTTCTTTTTAAACATAAGAAGCAAAAGCAAAATGAAAGCATTTATTATTCAATAAACAAATTTTCATAAGGAATATGCATATTTATGCATTTGAAAATAAACTAGACCCAGATCAGACAATCCCTGTAGTTGTTGTTGGTCAGGGTCTGCACTAACAGATACCTTCTTTTACATAATACATCTGCTTATTCAGTTTTCCATCACAAAGAAATTACAAATTTCCATTACTCACTCTGTACAACTAGAGAGTCATCCGTGTATAGGTAGTCTAGCAGAATCTCTAGAATATCAGCTGGTATTGGCAGAGTCAGCTCCGACTTGCTGGACGTCTGTGCAAAATATAGCGTGAGAGAGGCAACTGAGCAAATACACAGTGAAACCGCTCTGCAGTGACCACTCAAAATTCAGTGAAAACCCTCTAACAGGACCACCAAAAAGAGGTCTAATTCCAGGTCATATAGGCAGGTGGTAGCTTAATGCAGGACAAAAGTTATGCAGAACGCTCCTTCAGGAGCGTTCTGCATAACTTTTGTCCTGCATTAACCAGTCATCTGCTTATAAATAAATAAAGATAACCCTGTTTATTCTTCACATTGTAACTTTAGAGGGCCAGTACTGTATGTTTACTTCTGGGTTTTTTACCCTTTATCTGATAGAGACATATATTTATGCATTTGAAAATAAACAAGACCCAGATCAGATCATTCCTGTAGGAGCTGTCTGATCAGGGTCTGCTCTGTATGCCTATGGAATAAAATAGATCAGATTCTACAGTTTCCGCCATTACAAAACATTCCCATTATAACCCTTTCCCTGTTGGATATTCATGTAAGAAATAATGATGTGAATATTTATTTGTTGAATTTTGACAAAAACTGTAGTTTCAGACTTATATCATGTCAACTGCAAACAGAGCAGACCCTGATCAGACGGCTCCTACAGGAACCGTCTGATCTAGGTCTACCTTGTTTGCAAATGCATGAAAAAGATGTTTATATGAAGGAAAGAGTTAAAGGGTTATGGTATGTGTGACACCCAACCCAAGTTCTCACCTCCATCCAGCCACTGGCCAGCATGCTGTGGAAGTACTCCAGCCGGGCCACGAGCACACACTTGTGGCACTTGTAGACAACACCATCCTCTGACTGGATACTGACATCACACAGGTCCCACCTCCTGTCCCTGCCATAAACACAACTTAATCACCACAAAGATTAAACCCTTAACCCTTTACTTGAAAAGAGATGCCTGTTCACACCTTTTCAGACGGAGTAATTGTAGAACCAGACCAGACTGCTCCTGTATGAGCCATCTGATCAAGATCTGCTCTGTTTGCTGGAGTTATAGTGATCTGATTACACAGTTATCTGCCGGAATATAAAAAATCACCTTATATCTATTGATACATTTATTATACCTATTATATTGTTATTATCAGGATTTTTTCCCAGTTCAGAGTGAAAGGGGTTCGGGGCCATAGCCGGGGGGAAATTGCAGCGCCGATGAGCCAAACGAGAGAATTTTTTTCATTGAATGATGTATAACCTATTTGTGTTAAAATCTTAGCTTAGCATGTTATATGACCAATTTAGCTATAAGTAGCTCAAAAATACAACCATTTACTTATTCCATAACTTATATTAACTAAGTCTAACTAACTATCGCAAAAGGGGATTTTTTTTTGAAGATGGGGGGGGGGGGGGGGGGGGGGCCTTATTTCTCTGTACATTTCAGTGAAAAATAAAACCATAGATTATATTTATTATAACTTGTAGCACATTACAGGTAAAATCTGTGATAATTTGGCCTGCGAACAGTTTGGATCCAGACCACAAGTAATGAAACATCTCATCAGGATCCAAACTCTTTAACCCATTCCTTCATATTGACGCCTTTCAACACCTCTCTGAAAGTCCTTTTTGGAAACCATTGTGATAAATAGAGCATTTTGCTCCATAGGAGCAAATACTCTATTTATCACAATGGTTTCAAAACAACACAATTCTAAGTTTCTTTTTTCTAGTAAGTACTCCTTTTCAGTAGATTTATTCAGAGAGGTTGGGTCTAAAAATAGCCTGTGAGGAAACCAGCCTAAAAATAGCCTATGAGGGGATGGGTTAACATTCTGATGTCTATTTGAAGTAAAGGACATCTCCTTCTGACCCAAACCATTTACAAATGTCATCACCAAAATTGCACTATTCCAAAATTAATGTAATACATGTCTCATACTAGTTTTATATTCTATTTTTGTACACCTACCCATTTTTATCCCTGTAAAACTGCAAATGAGACCTTGGTCTTTGTTTATTGGAAGCCTGTATCACGCCTTTGTGGTACTTCACACTTTCTAATCTACAAAACAAATATAATGACTTATGCCCAGTAAATACTCATGCAAGAAAAAATGACTGTATGATTATTATTAAGCTATCAGAATATTTTGACTATGGCAAAAACTATAGAATCCATTCCTTATTAACCCTTTCCTTCATATAAACTTGTTTTCACGCATTTGCAAACAGAGTAGACCCAGATCAGACGGCTCCTAGAGGAGCCGTCTGATCAGGGTCTGCTCTGTTTGCTACAAAAATTGGATAAAATCTGTTTCTTTGCTTTCTAAAATGTTTACAATGTTCCAACTTCAATAATTCTTTATAACTATTCAGTATTGTGTTAAAGAATATTCAGTAGGTATTGAAAATTGGAATAAACACAGAACAGGGATAGGGTTAATTTATAAGCAAGCAGAGCTGACCCTGATCTGATGGCTCCTACTTGATCCACCTATTCTGTTTGCAAAGGCAACAAAGGGTGACTATCAGGTAAAAGGGTCATTATGTAATCAAGTAGGAGTTTCATACCTATATGCTATGATGTAGAAATATTAACCCTTTCCCTGTTTGAATATTCATGGAAGAAATAATGACATCTTGAATATTATTAGCTAAATTTTTATAATGGCATATGTATATAGGACATTTTGGTATTGACATTTACTGTAGAGCAAGACCTGTTATAATTTCATAAGCAAACAAAGCAGACCCTGATCAGAGCCATCTGATCTGGGTCTACTCTGTTTGCAAAGGTGTGAAAAGGCATTTATATGGGGAAAAGGATTAACTAAATCTAGGTTAACTATTTGTATATTTCTCTGCCAAAAATTATCCTGTCAGAACTCAGAATAGTCTCTTCAAGGAGATTTTATATATACGTATATTTCTCTGCCAAAAATTATCCTGTCAGAACTCAGAATAGTCTCTCCAAGGAGATTTTAACCCTTTACGCCATAAATATTAATGTTAAGAAATAATGACATCATGAATATTAATTAGAATAATTTTTATGACATATGAGCACAGGAAGGTTTGGCCATCGCAGAAAGGGTAAATTAATATCTTTGTTATTTCATATTAAGCAAACAGAGCAGACCTGATCAGATGACTACTACAGGACCCGTCTGATCTGGGTCTACTCTGTTTGCAAAGGCTTAGAAAGGCATATTTATGGAGTAAAGGTTTAAGAAAATCTAGGTACAAAACCTCATCTTGTCAGAACCAGTCTCTCTCTAAGGAGATTACAGTGTATAATAAGTACTACAGTAAAACTTCTCTATAACGACCACTAAAGTTCGTTAATTAGTTAGTATTTAGGGCAGGTGGCTGCTTAAAGCAAGGTGAAAGTATAACAGAACGCTCCCATAGGAGCGTTCTATTTTACTTTCACCTTGCTTTAAGTAGCCACCTGCCTTTAGCACAAAATATTTCATGTAATTTAGTTGTTGTTATAGAGAGGTTTTACAGTAATCAGTCAGCCTCTTATCTACAGCTAAAATAAAGCTCTCACTTCTTTGACAGTCCCTTTACTCCCCACTTCCTGGCCACATCTTGCAGTAACTTGACAGGATTACTTTGGTTCTGTTTATTCTGCATAATGTCAGCATCATCTCCATGCTTGTTGGATTTCTTTTGCTTGTGAACTTGGAAAGCTGATTTTCTCCTATTGTCTGTTATTTCTACTGGATCGTCCAAGTCCATGTGGAAGACATCATCATTATGTTGCATCACATGATGCTCTGCAAGTTCAAACTTTGTTTTGACCTTCAGGAGGTCACAAGTGTCAGTATAAATGTATGTAAGTAATTGCTCCAGAATTTGCGGGTGTATGTCATCTATTTCTATGACAGGTGTGTCCCTCTCATTCTTTTTCTCAGCACCTTTGTATAGTAGACTGAAGAAGTTGGCGCAGCGGTTGACAAGTATGAAAGTATGAACTGGCCAAATCTGATCATGTACCTGCAGAGAAAAACATGTACAAAAGTGTTGATATGGAAAGATCATCTGATGGCAGATACAATGGGGAAAAACATGGTACACAGGAAAGGGCAAAGGTCAACACAATGGGAAAAGCATGGTACACAGATAAAGGAAAAAGGTCAACACAATGGGAAAAACATAATACTGTACACAGATAATGGCCAAAGACATATACATTAAAACTCCTCTAAAGCAACTTGAAAAGAGAATATTTCTGGGTCTTAAAGGCAGGTGGAATCTTAATGCAGGATGAAAGTTAATGTTATGCAGAAAGGTCCTGCAGGAGCTTTCTGTATTAATCTCTTCCTGCATTAAGCAACCACCTGCTATTAAAAAGACATCAAAGCTTATTCATAAAGTTGTTGCTTTAGAGGGGCTTAACTGTACATAAATATATTTCAAAAGCATTGTAAAAGATTTTTTGTCACAGAAAGTAAGGGCCATTTTTAAAATCATTTTTGCAAAAAAAGGGCTGCAACTCCTAAAAGTCTGAAGCGATTTACATTGCTATCAAACTTGACCCAAGATATAATGGCAACAAACATGTGTGTGGATTGGACAAATACTTTCCTAGATGTGCGTACAGACGTACGTATGAACAAGAGCAACCCTATATGCTACCACATTGTTGGGCATAACAACTGGCCTTAGGATGCTAATGCCACCACTAAATTTGACAAAGCAGCTATGGTATGGTGTAAGACACTTCCACTGTTATTGAGTGCATTTCATGAGCAGCTATGGTATAAAGTTTCATGGCTGTAGATCAAATACTTTTGGAGCAATGAAACCAAAAAAATTCTAAGATGGGCAGACAGATGGACAAGAATGAATCAAACTGCACACCCTTTCATCATTAAGCCACACACAAAACTTACTGTCATGCGCGAATCTGTGATTACCTTTGCAAACAGTTTGGATCCAGATGAGACGCTGAGTTACTTGGGATCATCAGGATCTAATTTGCTGACACACCACTTATATTTCAGAGAAGATATTGAAGGAAATTAACAGGATCCAAACTGTTATACACACCACTTATGTTTTAGGGAAGACATAAGAGTTAACAAGGGCTAATTAGTCAGAGGGACCTCTTACATCTTATAACTTTACCCTTTACTCCATGAATATTCATATAACAAATAATGACATCATTATTATTATTATATCATTTTTATAATGATCAAGTTTTACAATGGCACATGAACACAGGAACTTTGGCCAAAGCAGAAACTGTAGAATCAGAGCTATATAACAGCACAGACTCTGATCAGACACTTTTTAAGCAAACAGAGTTGACCCAGATCTGATTAAGAGCTGCTCTGTTTCCTTACATTGTGCAGATCTGATTCCTGCTTTTATATTTCTAATGCAGGAATTTAGTTACCGGTACTAATATTCATAAAAGACAGTCTCAGATGAATATTCATCTGGTAAAGGGTTATTATAAGTGAAAGCAGTAACACTGTCATTCCATATGAGCTTACCTGAATAATGAGATCATGGATGAGATCATATTCATCTGATTCCTCAAGTAGCCTCCCAAAGTCATGACAGATGGACGCCTTGCTCACCACCGGCACCTCTGTAAGGCTGCAGGGAAAACGAAAACATGAAGTGTGTCATCTGAGATACGGTAACTCAGACATGTTATGGGATATGGTAACTCTGCATCACGAGATATGGTAACTTTGCTAATTTATGAGATATGGTTATTCCACTGTCATGAGATATGGTAATTCTGATGTCATGAGATATGGTAATATATTACCTAACCACAGCTGTTAAACCTTTCCTTCATATAAATGTGTTTTCATGCATTTGCAAACAGGGTAGACCCAGATGGCTCCTATAGGAGCCGTCTGATCAGGGTCTGCTCTGTTTGCTAACGGAATTTGAAAGATCTGTTTCTTTACATTCTATAAAGGCGAATGTTCCACATTCCATATTTCATTATAACAAAATTTTCTCCATGAATATTTAGTAGGTATTGAAATTTGGAATAAACAAAGAACAGGACTGACGGGCAACTCTCACGAAAACAACATGTCTCCCCCATATGAATAGCGGGGAAGACATAATTATAAGCAGTATCCTAAAAGTTTATTAGGGTCTCTACAATTAACCCTTTGAATTCCGGAACCGAGGGTATAGGCATTTGCAAGTAGTGTAGACCCTCTTGTCACTGTCAGCACTATTTGTCATTAAAATCCCTGTCACTGATTATACCCATTCATACTAAACAGAGCTACAGATAAAGGTGTGTACTCAAATACTAAAACCATCATTTATCCACCAAACCCTATGTTGTGATCACTCGAAAAGAAGATTCTAAAGAGTGGTCACAACATAGGGTTTGGTGGATAGATAAAGAAGTTATTCTTGAAAATGTTTTAATTTACACATCTTATCTCGTGCTCTGCTAAATGAACACAATCATTAAAGATTGTTAGTGTAGACAGACCCTGATAAAACATCGGATCAGATTGATGACCAGATTTCAGGTTCTTCACTGATTGCAAAGCCTTCACTAAGAATTCTACAAGACAAAATTCAACATACAGTAAAATGGCAATAATCCGAGGACTGTCGGGAACTGAGAAAATGCTTGGATTACTGCTACCCTAGGATTTTTCATTAAATCATACAAATCTATCGTATACCAGTAGTGTATGCACTTACATGTGCTTTTTGCCTACAGAATGCTAAACAGTTAATTGATATGTTTGCGTATTTTAAGACAAGTCTCGTTCAATCAGACGCTTGCTACGAGAGATAAACAATCCAGCATTTCAGACGAACAAAGCTGAGTATTAAGCATGGGAGCGAATCAATGTTGTTTGCTAACATCCACAAATAAATGAAATGTCGATGAATGGACAATTAGGCAAACTAAAATCCATAAGTATAAGGTTATAAGCTACGACTGTTCTATGTCTAATAGTTTGAAACAAATTTTAGGTTTATTGTAAAGGGTCCGTTGAACGGACCTGTGCAAACTACAGTGAAACTTCGGTTGCAGCTGGGAATGGTGTTTACCGTTATCACTTATATAAGTAATGAATCAATGCATTATATATAATTATGCGTTGTATAGGTTGAACTCACAATTACTGCCTACATACACGTGTATTGTTTGACCCAGTGTTTTTCACACACAGCTGCAAAACTAACACAGCATCACCTCTAATTGCTGCGAGCATACGGAGTCGCAAGACATCAACAGTGGAGGTGTGATAAATTGACTTTGAAGTGTCTGCAATGTATGCTCGGATTAGGCAGGTAATTTAATGAAGCAATTGATTGAAGGGACTGAGAAGCGTGCTCAAAAAATCGGATTACCGAGACTCGGATTACACTGTACATAGTTGTATTGAAGTAGTAGATTTCATGTTCGGACAATACAAATTTCCTCAGATTAGACCATATACTCAGAATATCGCTCCTCGGATTATCGCCGTTTTACTGTAATAATAAGCAACCACTTACTAAACTAAACATATTGAAAAGCAAGTGGTTGCTTAACCCTTTCCCTGTTCAATACTTACGAAACAAATCATGACATCATGAATATTTATTAACTATACTTTTTTAATGTAAAATGTTCAAAGAAATTTTCAATTTGACAAAAACTGTAAATTCAGATCTATATTATGTCAAAAGCAAACAGATTAGACCCTGATCAGACGGCTCCTATAGGAGCCATCTGATATGGGTCTACTCTGTTTGCAAATATGTGAAAATGCCTTTATATGCAGGAAAGTTTTAACCCTGAGCAAATGTTATCCAGAAAGCTCCTTTGATAGCATTCTGCATGTTCTGTATTAGCCCATTACCTGTCCAATATTCATGTAAGAAATAATGACATTATGAATATTTATTAGCTGAATTTATATAATGTAAAATTTTCAGGGGAACATTTTTCCTTTGACAAAAATTGTAGAATCAGATCTATATCATGTCATAAGCAAATAGAGCAGAGCCTGATCAGACGGCTGTAGGAGCCATCTGAACTGGGTCTACTCTGTTTGCAAAGGCATGGAAATGCCTTTATATGAGGGGAAAGGGGTTAAGCTATCATTTGCTACACAGACCAAGCATTAGACTTCTTTGAATGGCCCCTTAACTCTTTCCTTCATATAATCACCTTTTCACACATTTGCGAACAGAGAAGACCTAGATTAGACAGCTCCTATAGGATGTGTATGATCGTGTCAATGTGCTATTACAATAAAATAATCTAATTAATACAGTAAAACCTCTCTATAAAGGCCACTAAATTAAATGAAGTATTTTGTTTTAAAGGCGGGTGACTGTTTAAAGCTAGGTGAAAGTAAAACAGAACGCTCCTATAGGAGCGTTCTGGTTTACTTTCACCTTGCTTTAAGCAACCACCTGCCCTAAATACCAGCTAATTAAGACAATTAAGTGGCCGTTATAGAGAGGTTTTACTGTATTCATGACATCGTTATTTCTTTTATTATGAATATTCATAGAAGAAAGGGTTAAGACAGTTTTTACTGTATTCTGTAAAGCACTTACTTGCAGTTGGGTAGTGACTGTATGGTTGCGTAGTTATGCCCCTTCCTGTCGGCAGTGATGTAGGTTGCACGATGGATATTTGGAATCCTGATGACCTGTACCTCCTCAATTTCTTCCTGCATCAACAGGTCCATAAGCGATATCTTACCAAATGTACCCTTGACTGACTCTGTAAGCAGTAGGAAATTACTTAATCCTTTGCTCTATAAATATGCCTTTTGTCATAAATTTATAAGTTAAGCATACTACAATTTCTCTATCTTCTTTGTAGCAAGACTTATTACAACAGTTACTGTACTAGTAGAATTACTGGTTGCTGTGCTGTGGTTCTTAATTTAGATGCTATTAGGCTTGGCTGATCATGATGCCATGTCCTATTTTTAGTTTTATTGGGGTCCGGCATGGACCGGCAATGACCTTTGAGTTAATGACCTTTACGGTACCGGCAAAATTGCTGGTCCCATAAAAGTATATAAACTTAGAATATTATCTTAAAGGGGTCTTGAAAAGTTGATAGCAGCTAGCCAGTATATTCTGTTGGAACTATTTTCCTAAATATCTTATACTTTACAGTTTGGATATAACTTTGCAGTTGGATAATCTGATTGAAAGTGAAATAAATATTGTAGTAGAATATCTATTTTCCTACATGACATAGAGTACAATTTTCCAATATACATGTACATTGGTTTATGAATTATGAAATTCCTCTGGTTTGTAAAAATTGTAGAATATTAGATGTGAACATCAGCAGATGCTTAGATATTGTATTAATTAGGTTGATTGGGCTGATTGCATACTAATTGGAACAATGTTAACCCTTTCCCTGTTCTATATTTATTACCAATTTCAATACCTACTGAATATTCATGGAAAAAATAGCCATAAAGAAATATGGAAGGTGGATCATTGTAGTCATTTTAGAAAGTAAAGAAACAGATTTATCAAATTCCATTAGCAAACAGAGCAGACCCTGATCAGACGGCTCCTCTAGGAGCCATCTGATCTGGGTCTACTCTGTTTGCATATGCGTGAAAACACGTTTATATGAGGGAAAGGGTTAAATATTAATCATAGACAAGGTTGAGGATGTATGTCCTGTAGAGTTCTTATACTGGCAGGTGATAATATAAACACTAAACAAATCTGGTGCATAGGATAAATAATTAGTATTTACATATGGCCAATGGCACAGAGGTGACACTAAGCTGTGAAGGAGGTTGATGTTTGGATAGTGATAAGAAGTAAGAAAGTGACCACATACAGAAAGATAATGATTATGTAAATTAACCCTTTCCCTGTTCTATGTTTATTCCAAATTTCGATACCTACTTAATAGTATTTAGGGACAAAATAGTTATAATTAAAAACGTAAGGTGGAACACTGTAGCCATTTTAGAAACTAAAGAAATAGGTCTACCAAATGCCATAAGCAAACAGAGCAGACCCTGATCAGACGGCTCCTCTAGGAGCCGTCTGATCTGGGTCTACTCTGTTTGCAAATGCGTGAAAACACGTTTATATGAGGGAAAGGGTTAAGGATCTGGGTGATATGTAGCATGATTGGTTGATGTTAGAATGGAAGTGTTGGATTGGAGGAAAATGTATGTACAGAGTTATGAATGGGTGTGGCATGAGTCTGAGAGAGAAAATATTGACAGAAGTTGAAAGTATATGAGTAAGGGTCCTCGGTTACAATGACTTACTGATGGAGTGTGACTTAGTGAGATTATTAGGGGACCGGCAAAGTTTGCCGGTACCTGATATGCCAAAGTAGATACTACTTACACTTGTATTATATTAAGTAAGGTTTGCTTGACCCTGCCTCAGTCTTGCAAAATAATTCCTGGATTTAACTTCAATAGTTAGAGATGTATAGTTGCAGGAATTGTGAGAAAGTGTTCAGTAAGCAGCAGAAATTGATAAGACATTTACAAGGATACTTGCCTTATTATTTTAGAGATAACATTTGTATAAGCTGTGCTGAATCTTTTGATAGGGACGTATGTTTGTTACACCATTGCTTTAGAACAAAACATAATAATTCAAAGAAGACACATTCTGACATTAATAACATAAAAAGGATAACATATTTTCAAAATAATAACCAGAGTTTCGGACAAAATGAAGTTCAATTGAATCAGGTGGATTAAACTCAGTTGGTAATCAGTAAACTAAAACCAATTTGGATTATTTTGACATAGTCAAAACTATGGAGAGTACAGATTCGGTGGAGCAAACAGGTGCGTCGGAGTTGGAGAGTATGTGTGGGGAAGATTCAATTGTGGTGGATCAGAGTGTTTGTGATGTGGCTGTGAGTCAGGGCCAGGGTACATTCACTCATAGCCAAAGTGTCTTTCCTGGCACTTTCAGGCAAGATCCCCCTAGATCCCTAGAGGAGACTTGTGAATATACAGCAATCGCACTTACATCATTGCCGAAAGTCCCTTGTGCGCCGATGTTAACACAGCCACACACACTTTTGCAGGACAAACTGGGACAGTGCTGCTGTCAAAAACTGGATAGACTATCTGCTCAGATAGCAGATTCTCAAAGAAAACTGGAGGAGAAAATGTCCCAACTGCAAACTACCAGTCTCTCTGCAACACAAACTGCCCTTCAATATCAGCAATCTCTGGCAGAGACCTTCATACAGGGACAGGTGGAGACAAAGAAACTGGCTAACTAAATTCGGAATTACAATTTGGCTATGTCAGAAACATCAAAGGCATTTCTAAACTAGTGTTTCATCATCTAATTTGAACTAAATGTGGATTACTCTAGTTTTTGCTATTTTGTGTGAAAAAATATTCTTTGGTTTAAAGTGAATTCCGTTTTGGTTTTAAATTGGTGTCTCTATTTTTTTTTTGTTAAATTCATTGGTGGTTTTACAGTGAAACCTGGATATGTGTAATATTCATAATGGTGGAGTTTACATATCTGTTTGGATCTTTAGTTTAATTAAAAATTTAGTGTCTTTGGATTAAAAATGTGATTAAAATATTCAGATTGGATTATACTTTTTATTTTCAGGACGCAAACATTAACTATTTGATTTATGTTATTAACTGATTATGGACAGCCCCTGAAGAAAGTGCTCAGAACAAACTTTAAGTGACTTTGGTATATTAATAGTGTGTTGTGGCAAGATATAAGACTGTTAGGAGACTTTAAGTGACAATTAGGACAATATTTAGTGATTCCTAGGACATTTAAGTTTTTAAATAACTACATGGGATTTACTCAGACCAGAGTAAACCATGCTTGGACTATTATGTGTTATAATGAATGTCAATGCAAGAGCTACCTATTTTAAATTACTTTGTATAACCCATTCCCTCATAGACTATTTTTAGATCCAACCTCTTTGAATAAAACTACCCAAAAGGAGCATTAACTAGAGAAAAGGAAAATTTTAGATTTTTTTAGTTTGAAACAATTGTGATAAATAGAGCATTTGCTCCTATAGGAGCAAATGCTCTATTTATCACAATGGTTTCAACAGGTAACTTTTGCAGAGGCGTCAAAAGGCGTCAATATGAGGGAATGGGTTAAAGAAAGTAGTTAAATGATCCTTTCTTTACAATCTTGAACAATATTTCAAAATTGTCTTGGAAGTGATGCACTGAGCATTGCATTGGTATTAACTATTATATTTTAAGAAGTTGATGTTAAAATAATGATTACATGCATTACTTGCATTTGTCTATAGCACATTTAAAGCGTTAATTTCATTTTGATTGAATTACCTTGTGTTTGATTTCTTTGCAAAATCATTTACATAATCTTGTTGCCACATTCTTATATTGGATACAATTTTTGTGAAACAGTTATATTATATTGGCTAAACAGTGATAAGTGATCTGTTGTTAATTATCTGGTCTGTTGATCAGTGGTGGTAGCTAATTGTCACTACTTGATAATCCCAGAGCTACAGATAAAGACGCGTACACAAATACTAAAATCGTCATTTCTCCACTAAACCCTATGTTGTGACCACTCTTTAGAATCGTCTTGAAGAGACGATTCTAAAGAGTGGTCACAACATAGGGTTTGGTGGAGAAATAAAGAAGCTATTCTTGAAAATGTTTTAATTTACGCATCTTATCTGAAGCTCTGTAACCATTCTATGTTAATCAAGTGGTTGATAACTGGGAAGCATACTGGGGAGTGGGTGGTTATACGGTTTCACCCGACTTGTATCTCATTATGATAATGTACAAAATGACAGTGTTAGATTACCTATAGGACCATTTTCTGAAATAAGTAATGGTAATCTTAGTTCATGATTGAATGAATTTGAGCAACTGAAACCTTGGTACTTATGTCACCGGGAGCCTCTTTCTCGCTACAGGGAATTACTTCATAGGCTACTCGCTTCTTGAGAGTTTATCTTTTAATTATTATCATATCAGTTTATCCAGTTCACCTTCTAATGTAATCTATCTACTTCTTAATCTCACTTTAACTTTTTAATTTCTTATTCTGTCCTTCCTTCTTTACTTCCTCAGTTCTTCCTTAAACCATAACTCTCTTCACCTTGACTCTTACTCTTCTGAACTTAACTTCTGAACTTAACCTTCATTCTTCCAGCCCTAAACTCAACTCTTTTCTTTACTTATTCTTATATGACTGTCCTGTAACTTATTTCATTCTCCACTAACCACTATTTCAGACATTTCTTCAACTTCAACTCTCTCTCAACTCTCCTGATTCTAGCCACACCCACACATCATTCATATCTGCCAACCATCTTCTTCCATTCATCTTTCATCATCCATCTTTCATTCTGTACAAACTCTTAATTACCCTAATTACTGCCTCTCATACAAATCTGATGTCTCCAGACCTTCAAAACCTAAATCTTTGTTTGCCTCTTAGTGTCACCTTTAGTGATTTAGCCATTGCTTAACAAACTCTTATTTGCACATACTGGCCAGACTGACCTAATGTTTGTTTACTTAAATCCAGGCAGTTAAAGACAGATATCATTAGCTCTTTTGTAAACTAACTATATTTTGATAAGTCAGATTACCAAGCAGAATCCAAACTTTCTGGAAGCTGTACCCAAATCTACAATTTCTGAAAGTCTATAAATTAATATTTCATAAATCAAATCTTTATCAACATTATATAATATGAATTCAATTTAAATAATATATCATTTTCATAACTCTGTGACATACAATAATATATCATTTTCATAACTCTGTGACACGAGGACGCACCAAAAGCCAAGGTGAGGGTAGTGTTATAAATTTATAAGTTAAGCGTATGCGTGTACTACAATTTCTCTATCTTCTTTGTAGCAATGCTTATTTGTTAGAGTACCACTGTACTAGTAGAATTACTGGTTGCTGTGCTGTGGTTCTAAATATAGATGCTATTAGGCTTGGCTGATCATGATGCCATGTTCTATTTTTAGTTTTATTGGGGTCCGGCATGGACTGGCAATGACCTTTGAGGTAATAACCTTTACGGTACCGGCAAAATTGCCGGTCCCATAAAAGTATATAAACTCTGAATATTATCTGAAAGGGGTCTTTGTCTTGAAAAGTAGACAGCAGCTAGCCAGTATATTCTGTTGGAACTATTTTCCTAAATATCTTATACTTTACAGTTTGAATATACATGTAACTTTGCAGTTGGATAATCTGATTGAAAGTGAAATAAATATTGTAGTAGAATTTTATCATTGGTTATCTATTTTCCAATATGACAAAGAGTACAATTTTCCAAGTTTTAAGCTAAAACTTGGTGGTGGCAGCGTAACAAAAAGTCCAGAAATAAAAACTTAGCCAAATCTTGAAGTCAGGATTATCAGGAGTGGTGGACACTCTTGAAATTAGAGAATAACAGAGTTGGGTAAAACTTCAACGGAGATTTTGGTAACACTTTCTATGCCTTTGCAAACAAAGAAGACCCAGATCAGACGGTTCCTACAGGAGCCATCTGATCAGGGTCTGCTCTGTTTGCATATGATATAATAAAGATAAGATTCTACAGTTTCTGCCAATGCCAAAACTTTCTGTGTGCATGTGCTATAATAACAAATTGATCTAACTAATATTACTAATTTCTTACATGATTATTCATGGCGGAAAGGGTTAATCAACAATCGTCTACATATTATGCAATTATATAGATCTTACTCTACAGTTTCTACCGAAAAATCATGTGTACTGATGGGCAGATGCCATTATAAAAATTCAGCAAATAAATAAGGAATGATTTCATCTGCTCTAAGCTGCTATACGACAAAATATGGCAAGTCTTGACTCAGGGACTGACGAAAAATACTCAAAAGTTCAAGGGGAGATAATTCTGCAATCCCTGGAGCTAATCACATGAAAAATGTATCTTGCACATCTACTACTGTAGTTATTATGTATGCAAAATATATATGCAATAATTTTCAACATGAAGGAGGCTTTCACTCCCAAGCCAAAATGACGAAAAATACTCAGTTCAATGGGAGATATTTCCGCAATACCTGGCGCTAAACACATGAAAATTGTGTCTTGAGCATCTATTATTTGTACTTATTATATATGCCAAATATATATGCAATAACTTTCAAAATGAAGGAGGAGTTCACTACCCACGTTTCAAGCCAAAATGACGAAAAATACTCAAAGTTAAAGGGGAAATAATTCTGCAATGTCTGGGGTTAAACACATGAAAATTGTGTCTTGCACATCTTTCATTTGTGGTTATTATATATGCCAAATAAATTCAATAACTGTGAAAATGAAGGTAGAGTCACGCTACCAACTAGCCATGTTTCATGCTAAAATTACAAGAAAATACTCAAAGTTCAAGGGGAGATAAGCATTTTGCACATTTACTATTCATGGTTATTATGTATGCCAAAAATAAATTCAATAACATTCAAATTGAAGGAGCTCGTGACACAATCCATGTTTAAATGTGGACATACCGACTGAATGACCACTTGAATGACCAACCACCACCGTGATTCCAGTATACCCTCTCAAACGTTGGGGTGTTGGCGGGGGCGGGGTAGGTATAACATAAACATACACTAATTACTCTAAGTGGATGGGGGCGGGGTAGGTATAACATAAACATACACTAATTACTCTAAGTGGGTGGGGGCGGGGTAGGTATAACATAAACATACACTAATTACTCTAAGTGGGTGGGGGCGGGGTAGGTATAACATAAACATACACTAATTACTCTAAGTGGGTGGGGGCGGGGTAGGTATAACATAAACATACACTAATTACTCTAAGTGGGTGGGGGCGGGGTAGGTATAACATAAACATACACTAATTACTCTAAGTGGGTGGGGGCGGGGTAGGTATAACATAAACATACACTAATTACTCTAAGTGGGTGGGGGCGGGGTAGGTATAACATAAACATACACTAATTACTCTAAGTGGGTGGGGGCGGGGTAGGTATAACATAAACATACACTAATTACTCTAAGTGGGTGGGGGCGGGGTAGGTATAACATAAACATACACTAATTACTCTAAGTGGGTGGGGGCGGGGTAGGTATAACATAAACATACACTAATTACTCTAAGTGGATGGGGGCGGGGTAGGTATAACATAAACATACACTAATTACTCTAAGTGGGTGGGGGCGGGGTAGGTATAACATAAACATACACTAATTACTCTAAGTGGGTGGGGGCGGGGTAGGTATAACATAAACATACACTAATTACTCTAAGTGGATGGGTGCGGGGTAGGTAGAACATAAACATACACTAATTACTCTAAGTGGGTGGGGGCGGGGTAGGTATAACATAAACATACACTAATTACTCTAAGTGGATGGGTGCGGGGTAGGTAGAACATAAACATACACTAATTACTCTAAGTGGGTGGGGGCGGGGTAGGTATAACATAAACATACACTAATTACTCTAAGTGGGTGGGGGCGGGGTAGGTATAACATAAACATACACTAATTACTCTAAGTGGGTGGGGGCGGGGTAGGTATAACATAAACATACACTAATTACTCTAAGTGGGTGGGGGCGGGGTAGGTATAACATAAACATACACTAATTACTCTAAGTGGGTGGGGGCGGGGTAGGTATAACATAAACATACACTTATTACTCTAAGTGGGTGGGGGCGGGGTAGGTATAACATAAACATACACTAATTACTCTAAGTGGGTGGGGGCGGGGTAGGTATAACATAAACATACACTAATTACTCTAAGTGGGTGGGGGCGGGGTAGGTAGAACATAAACATACACTAATTACTCTAAGTGGGTGGGGGCGGGGTAGGTATAACATAAACATACACTAATTACTCTAAGTGGGTGGGGGCGGGGTAGGTATAACATAAACATACACTAATTACTCTAACAACACAGACACTCAATCTTTCCTCTCCATGGATTTGTAAAGCCAAACAAGTCAATCATGTACTAAAATCATCATTTCTCCACCAAATCCTATGTTGTGACCCCTCTTTAGAAGTGTCTGGAGAAATAAACAAGTTGTTTTAATTTATGCATCTTATCTGGACCTCTGGGACTAATAGTAAAAGTTCTGTTACCTTTATTGGTATGAGCTGACTCACGGATCGGTGGCGGTTTATTGGTCATGTGACACACAAACACTTCCCCATGTTCAGTCACAATAGCCATGCCAGCCTCAGTCAGTATGAAGTCAGTCACATACAACAGGCGCCGAATCAACCAGTGGGCCCGCTTGAAACTTGTGCTTCTGTCTCGCCATACAAACACCTGAGAGGGCAGAAGTCCAGAGTGTAAATATTAGTGCTTAGTTCTTCATGAAACAGAAGTGTTGTTACTTCATACTAATGCTTTTAAATGCCTTTTTTGCAGGAGCTGTCTGTTTAGGGTCTGGTCTGTTTACATATGAATTTATAATAGATCTGACACTTAAGTTTCAACCAAAACCAAAATTTCACCTGTACATAATTATGATATGCCATTTATAAAAATTCAGCCAATAAATATTCATGATGTCATCATTTCATACATGAATATTCAACAAAGAAAAGGTTAAAATAACTTCCTGAGCATTTTATGGTTTACTTTCCTATAACCAAATTTTGTGGTGTCAGAATTACCACTGCTGGGTCCTAATGAGTTACAACAGTTGGATCCATAATGAGATGCTCATGTGACCTTATCCAGCAGACCAATCTGATAGGTCTGATAGGTCACCTGCATATAATTCCTGCATAATTGGTGAAAAGCCAGTCAGTGGTTTAGAAGGAAATGTAGCTTAAAGAAATCACTGACAATGGACACAGTGTGATTCCAATAGCTCACCTTGGTATTTTGTGCCTGGTGAGCTAAATAATGTTTAATCCTTTTCTCCATCAATACGTTGTTTTTTTACACCTTTGCAAACACAGTAAACCCAGATCAGATGGCTTCTGTAGGAGCTGTCTGATCAGGATCTACTTTGTTTACTTATGGGATAATATGGACATCATTTTACAGTTTCTGCCATGGCGGAATATTCCTTTGTGCATGTGCCATTATAAAAATGATTCTAATTAATATTCATGATTCTAATTAATATTCATGATTCTAATTAATATGCATGATGTCATTATTTGTTACATGAATATTCATGGAGTAAAGGATTAATTTATATCTATGCCTCTTCCATTAAGTTCACATTATGATAAACCACAATACCGAGTTTCACGACTCTAGGTCAGGTACCTTTGGAATTATGCATGAAGGTTGGACTGACAGATGCATCATGAACCCTTTTTTCGAAATAAGCAATGCTATGCTTTCCCTGTTGAATACTCATGGAAAAAAACATGACATTATTATTGATTAGGTCATGAAAAGGCATTTATATGAAGGAAAGGGTTAACCCTGTATCAGTTCTTACCTTGCCTGATTGGTTCAGGTAGCTGATGTTCAGCTCCTTGCCTCCATTTTCCCTCAGTATCTGAGAGTCTGTATGGTCTAAACAGCCACCTACCACACACAGTTCCAGTATGTCAGTGCGACTGAAAAATGAAAACACCGCAGACTACATGACTAAAATTATCAAAATACACGCTATAAATGCATTTTGATACCTTTGTAAACAAAGTAGACCAAGATCTGATGGCTCCTATAGGTCTTCTTGTTTTGTTTATAAAATAATGTAGATCAGCATCTCAGCATCTGATCCTATAGTTTCTGCTGTGGCCAGAAAATTTCCTGTGTTCAAATGTAATTATTTAAATTCAGCAAATAAATATTCATAGTCATTATTTCTTACATGAATATTAATTAAGTAAAAGGGGTATTACTCCTCATTCTTCAAATAATTGGGAGCATAAACAGTGGTTCTTTTAACCTTTTCCTTCATATTAACGCCTTTTCACGCATTTGCAAACATAGTAGACCCAGATTAGACTGTTCCTATAGGAGCCATCTGATCATGGCCTGCTCTTTTATCTTTTGACATGATATAAATCTGATTCTACAGTTCATGTCAAAACAAAAAAAATCCTTAAAAAGTTTACAGTATAAAAATTGAGCTAATAAATATTCATGTTCTTGTTATTTCTTATACGAATACTGAACAGGGAAAGGATTAACCCTTTCCCTCATACAAACACATTTTCAGGTATTTGCAAACAGAGTAGACCCAGATCAGACAGCTCCTATAGGAGCCATCTGATCAGGGTCTGTTCTGTTTGCTAATGGAATTTGATAGAACTGTTTCTTTACTTTCTAAAACACCTACAATCTTCGACCTTCCACATTTCATTATGACTATTTTGTCCATGAATATTCAGTAGGTATTGTAAGTTTGAATAAACATAGAACAGGGAAAGAGTTAACTAGCTGATAGTGATAAATATAATAACTTACTTTGAGGCAATAGTCCTACACTGGTACTCATGGAGGACAAAGATTTCCCCAGATTGAGTAAGTACCACTGTGGCAGCGTCAGAACACTTCACCGTTACTATGGTAACCTCTTTGACATTAAGGGCAGACACCTGTCTGAGCTGGGTCACCTTCCTGTCACCCTTAGGTTTCAAGTGACCTAAAATTTCAAGACTGACAATAATAAGCAAGAAGTAATGTTCATGCATTTTCACGCATTTGCAATCAGAGTAGACCCAGATCCTATAGGAGCCGTCTGATCAGAGTCTGTTCTGTTTACTAATGGAATTTGATAGATCTGTTTCTTTACATTTTAAAATGGCAACAATGTTCCACCATCCATGTTTCATTATAACTATTTTTCCATAAATATTCAGTAGGTAGTAAAAATAGCCTTAATGCAATATTTAACACTCCTGTTTTCCTTTTACTCCATAGATATACCTTTTAATCATTCCACAGATACACCTTATAATTACTCCAAGATACACCTTTAGACATCTTTGCAAAAAAAGTAGACCCAGACCAGATGGCTCCTACTGTATCAGACCTGATTCTAGTTTCCGCCACAGCAAAAACGTTGCGTGTTCACAAGCCATTATAACCAGTCATCTAATCAATATTCATGAACTTTTAAGTCATTGTTTCTTTAACCCATCGCTTGCTGTTCACGTCAATATACCTACCTGTAAATAGTGAAGACCCAGATGAGACAGCTCCTGCAGTGTCTCATCAGGGTCTGCACTATTTACAAGTTGATTGTGCAACCAGTGCACACCACAGCAGTGATTGCACAGCGAAATACTTGAACACAGTGAATATATATATGTAATTATACAACAGGGCATGGGTAAATAAGGAGAAATGTATTTTAAAATTCAGCAAGCGAAGGGTTAAACTAAATATTCATGAATAAAGGGTTATAATTTATACTTGGAAAAGTAGATACACCTACCCAGCTGCCCGGCATTGAGTCCACAGGTGAAGACCGAGTCTGTAGTGTAGAGCAGTGTATGGAACCTGCCCGCACACACGCCCCTCACTGTCCTACCCTTCATGGTCTTGTTACTGACAGGCCGAGGTAGGGGGCTGTGTTCTGGTACTGGCTGCTGACCCAGCTGATGGTGTTCATTCATACCACAACTGTACACAACGCCACTGTAACACAGTAAAATATACTGACTATATTCCAACACCGATAAAGATCAACAAAAACCTTTGATTATTGCTCAAAAGAACTGAGAGCATTTTGTGATTGTCATTCTCTAAGAGCATTGCTTGACGACAAGAAGTATATTTCTTAACAGTTGGTGTGATTAACATAATCATAAAATTCAACCTGTATAATGTATATATAATGCATCAATTCTTTCCTTATATAAGTGATACCAGAAAACAGACTCTTCACAATGGCAAACAGTCTTTAACTAGTTTGTACGGGTCCATTCAATGGATCCTTCACTATAAACTCAAAATTCGTTTCAAACCATCAGGCATATCCTTAGAACTGGAGTAACTTATTTTACTATATTAATGGATTTTATTTTGCTTAATTTTCCAGGTGTCACCATTCATTGAGGTGTGGGTGGGGTAAGGTCAAAACTAAAGTTATCTTTTTGTTCCCGTGCTGTTTCACAGTAAGGAATTTGGGGCAAGTTGATCCTGCTGTGAAATGAATGAATAATTGGAACACTCGGCTAGGTTCATCTGAATACTCCGGCTATGTTTGTCTAAAATACTCTTAAAAGGTAGTCTCGTTTATCTCTTGTAGCAAGAGTCTGGTTGAATGTGACTGTCCAAAAAGACCGCTAAAGTTATGAAATTCAAAGTATTACACAAAAACACTGAACAATACTATTTAAGGAAAATTACACTATTTTTTGCAGTTTCAGTGGTACAGACGGTGAGACCCATTCAAAAAGTTTGGAGAAAAATCATTACACATTTGCGAACAAATGAAAAGTTTGATTGTAACTCTTTTGTTTATTAGATTCAGTAAACTCTCATCATTATCTTTTCCAATTAAAGTTACATTCTACTGTTCTTTCAAATGGTACTAAAATCTTTAAGTCAGTGTTTTGCCTCACAGACTGATCTCCCAAAAGGTTACAAAAGGTTATCGAGAAAATGTGAATATTGATCCCCATGGTGGGAAAATACAATGCTCGGAATAAACAATTAATAAAAGGGACCATAATAACTATAGAATCATATCTATATATTGCAAACAAAGCAGACTCTGATCAGACAGCTCCTATAGGAGCCGTCTGGTCTGGGTCTACTATGTTTGCAAATGCGTGAAGATGTAATGAGGGAAAGGGTTAAAGAAAAAGGGAAGAAAAACAACGAAAGTTGAAGCCGATGACAAATTTTGCAGATGACAATACATAGCAGTTTACTTATTATAGCTTGTTTGGTCAGGTATCACAATTACCTCTGTGTTAAGAAGACTGTGTGATCTCTGGCAGCTGCTATACTAACTACCTCCTCTGACACCAGGGCATCCACTAACCGGGGCACCTGTGATTATAAAACAACCCTTATATCTGGCACACTAATAAAGCCCTTTCCATGTTCTATATTTATTACAAATTTCAATACCTACTGAATATTTATGGATGAAATAATGAAATACAGATGGTGGAACATTCTAGCTATTTTAGAAACTAAAGAAACAGATCTATCAAATTCCATTAAATAGCAAACAGCAGACTTTGATAAGACTGCTTCTACAGGAGCTGTCTCATCTGAGTATTTTGTTTGCAAATGTGTGAATGAAGGAAAGGGTTAACCCTTTACCTGAAAGATATTCCTTTTAACACCTTTGTAAACAAAGTAGACCCAGATCAGACAGCTCCTGAAGAAATCGTCTGATCAGGTTCTACTCAGTTTGCTAATGGAATAATCCAATATCTGATTCTACAGTTTCTACCAAGGCTAAAACTTCCTGTGGTCATATGACATAACAGGAGCACTGCTTGGGATGCCAATGCTCATCTGTTTGATTGTAGTCACCAATGTTAAAGTTATCAGTAACATTAAGGATGACAATGCGAACATTGAAGTTACAGTGCTCCCTCCCTACAACGGCCCTCTCAATAACGATTCCCTCCTTACAACAACGCATGTCACTGTTTCCGAAACAAGGCTCCAGAAACAACTTTTTTCCATCGTATTTTCTTTATACCTCCATCAAACCCTATGTTGTGACCACTCTTTAGAATCGTCACTCTTTGACGATTCTAAAGAGTGGTCACAACATAGGGTTTGATGGAGGGATAACGGTTTTAGTTCTTGAAATACACCTTATTTGGGGATCTGCAACCAAGCTAATTATGCTTAATTTTCCCTCCCTATAACAACTCCCTCTTAACAACACACACAATCTTCGTATCCCAAAGGGTGTCGTTGTAGAGAGGGGGCACTGTACTACAAAAGCTTGTATCTTTTTCTTCATAAACAGACAAGCTAATAAAAATTATCTTATTAAATATGTATGCTGCGCAAATTTCCGCAAATTTTGCATTTCAAAATGACGTCAGCATCGGAATCTATGTGCCTTAACACTTACTTAACATTAAACAGCACGGTTAGTAAATGGTTGTTTGTGTCGAAAAAAAAATTAGAAAATGGATTGCTACGGAAACCGGCGGAACAGCGTTCGCCATTGGCCTGAATCTGTCTTAAGATTCAAATTTACATACTGGAAATAATCATTTAATGTATATGTAGGTCAACAACCATTGTCAGCCATTGTACATGTGATAACAACCTAATTAATATTTAAAGCATTGTTCTGAAATTGAATCGGAGTCATTCAGAACTTGGCCAAAGATGTCCGCTGATTTCCATACAACTCCCTGTTTCTAAAAAGGGGCTCCTTTTAAAGAATTTAGCAGTATTCAGATAGCGATAATATTTAACTGAACAAATATATTGTCGGAAAATGGGTTGTAAGCATTATTTTCACTGTATGTATACGTGTACAGCTTCTGGTTTTCATTAATTCATACGAAAAATGGGCATAATACATCTTTAATATTCATGATGTCATTATTTCTTACATAAATATCCATCAGGTAAAGGGCTAAATAGTCACATTAATTGAGACAAAAACTGCTTTTTCTCAATTAAAACTTTGGTATCTAAATTCATCCTATCTGCTGGAAGATCTTAACTCTTTACTCCATGCATATTCATATAAAGAAAATAATGACATCATGATTATTAATGTCAATGGATTTTTATACAGGAATTTCTGACTCTGATAGAAACAATAGAATCAGATCTATTTTATTCCATAAGCAACCAGAAAAGACCCTGATTAGACTATGTTACAAAGGAAATGCCTGATTTCGGTTTACTCTGTTTGCAAAGGTGTCAAAAAGCGTATTTATGGAGCATTTGTTGGTCTTTCTAATAAAGAGACTACAAGTGGGGTTTTGTTCCATCCTTACCAAACAGGTTTCCTCCGAGGAATGACCAAGACGACCTCCCAGCCCATGGCCACAGGTGTACACTTTTCCAGAGTCCGTCAAGAGTACAGTGTGGTATTTACACATCACCACCTACAAAAACACAACAAACATTGCAAGGCTCACAGTCTTGGGACATATTTACATACAGTAAAACCTCTCAATAACGGCCACTAAATTACATAAAATATTTTGTATTAAAGGCAGGTGGATGCTTAAAGCAAGGTGAAAGTAAAACAGAACGCTCCTATAGGAGCGTTCTGTTTTACTTTCACCTTGCTTTAAGCAAACACCTGCACAAAATACCAACTAATTAACACAATTTAGTGGTCGTTATAGAGAGGTTTTACTGTATATGTATTAAACATTTCCTTCATATAAACATCTATGCAAACAGAGTAGACCTAGATCAGACAGCTCCTGCAGGAGCTGTCTGATCAGGGTCTGCTCTGTTTGCTTTTGACACATTATAGACCTTATTCTACCTTGAAAAAATTCAGCTAATAAATATTCATGCCAATATTTCTTACATTAGTACTAAACAGGGAAAGGGTTAACAGTTCTTTCAAAAATAATCATGAATATTCATGTAAGAAATGACATTTTTGTGATATGAACATGGGAATTATTTGCTACAAGAGAAACTGTAGATCTATATCATTTCATAAGGAAACAAGAGTGGACCCTGGCCAAACGGTTCCTACACGAGCCCGCTGATCTTGGGCTACTCTGTTTGCCATGGTGCCAAAAGGCGTCTCTCAGAGATAAAGAGGTAAACAATAAATCATTGTATTTTCCAAGTATTGATCTACATTGATTTTTATTGGAAAACGTCATAAACAGGAAATGCAAACTAATGACTAACATCTATCCCCACTGAATCCCTTCTTTATAACCCCATAAAGAGAAACAAAAACAGCAATAACTCCAGTACTTCCAGTCAGATCGTAACCATAATTATAGGTCCACAGGATTTCATGGTAGCCTGTACAAAATACTGTCTGTAGACAGATAACCTGATCCAAGTATATGTATAACAGAGCTACAGATAAAGGTGCGTACCTAAATACTAAAAGCTTCATTTCTCCACCAAACCCTATATTGTGACCACTCTTTAGAATCTAAAGAGTGGTCACAGTACAGGGTTTAATGTAGAAATAAAGGAGATATTCTTGAAAATATTTACATCTACTCATCTTATCTGGACCTCTGTGTATTAGATTATTAAAACAAGTGTTTCACTCTTTATATGCTAGCCGTGAATTGGTGATACAGTATTACTTCTCTATAACGACCACTAAATTAC
The DNA here is from genome assembly GCA_963576725.1 of Azorinus chamasolen. Lineage (NCBI taxonomy): Eukaryota > Metazoa > Mollusca > Bivalvia > Cardiida > Solecurtidae > Azorinus > Azorinus chamasolen. The sequence continues at coordinate 80,063,338 of OY755237.1, read as the reverse complement.
ATTAAATGTTTTGTGTTAAAGGCAGGTGGCTGCTCAAAGCAAGGTGAAAGTAAAACAGAACGCTCCTATAGGAGCGTTCTGTTTTTCTTTCACCTTGCTTTAAGCAGTCACCTGCCCATAATACCAACTAATTAACACAATTTAGTGGCCGTTATAGGGAGGTTTTACTGTACTGTTCGGATGCAGATGATGCCAAGTAATTCATCAGGATCCAGACTATTTGACACTCTAACTACATTTTTTGAAGAAAAACGATGGAAGTATTAATTTTCAGAAATGTGGCAGATGACAATTTTTGTAACCATCAATTACATGTACTTAGTGTGCAAAAGAGTTAACCCTTTACTCAATGAATATTAATGAAAGAAATAATAACATCATGAATATTAATTAGCTGAATTCTAATAATGATATATGAAATAATAAATGTTTGGACAAGACAGAACTTGTAGAATCATATCTATGTTATTTCTAAGCAACAGAGTAGACCCTGATCAGATGGCTCCTACAACTCCTACGCTATAGAAAAGCGTATTTATGGAGTAAACAGTTAAAGGGTTTATCTTCAATAAAAAAAGCCCCTTGATGTTTTTAGCAGAGTGGACAGAAAACCCTTGATAGTTTCTGCAGGGTGGATAAATTCTGTTGATGATTTTTGCAAGGCAACTGAAAGCTCTACACATATTTATGGTTAATTTTTTGCACACCAATTGAAATGTTGTTTCCATAAATAGTCATCTGCTACAATTCTCAAAGTCAAAATTTCTCAAAGACAATATATTTGGACAATTAATATCCCTTCTCAACCAGTTTGTAAATCAACATCAGCCCTTCAGAACTGGGTGACCCGGTCTGCACTATTTGTAAAAAATTGCCTGGCAAAATATGTAGAGTTATTTCTATATCCTTAGCTGATTTCTGAATATTTTCACTTACCTGCCTAATACCAATGTTTTGCTTTCTCAGCTCATCCACAACTTCAGGGTTTGACCGCCTGTGTTCTGTCACATGACCAAGTGTGAAGTTAGAGTTATCTCCCCATGTGTAAACTTCATGACGATCTTGCAACTGGTACACTAGAAACAACAATATACGTGTAACTAAAGTGTTCACTCGAGGAAATTACTATAAAATTACTATACATGGTAACTCCATGAATATTCATGTAAGAAATGATGACATTATGAATATTTATTCGACTAATTTTTAAAATGGACATATTAACACATTATTTTTAACAAAATCAGAAACTGTAGATTCAGGTCTGTGTTATTCCATAAGCAAACAGAGCAGACCCTTATCAGACAGCTCCTATAAGAGCTGTGTAATCTGGGTCTACTCTGTTTGCCAAGGTGTATTTATGGAGTAAAGGGTTAAAATTCATCTGAAGCCATATTTATTAACTCTTTGAACAGTACTAGCATATTAACCCTTTCATTCTTATAAACATCTTTTCACCCATCTACAAACAGAGAAGACCCAGATCAGACGGCTCCTATAGGAGTCGTCTGATCAGGGTCTGCCCTGTTAGCTAATGGAATGTGATAGTTCTGTTTCTTTACTTTCTAAAATGGTTACAATGTTCTACCCTTCAATATTTCATTATAACTGTTTTGTCTAGGAACATTCAGTAGGTATTGGAATAAATATAGAACAGGGAAAGGGTTAAGATCTACAAACTCATGGAGTGTCTGAATACTCAGGGTAAATATGGTACAGTTACTTAGGTAAGCCTATTAGATTAACCCTTTGAATACGGGAAATGAGTGTACTGTCATTTGCAAACAGTTTAAGATCCATATCAGATGCTCCTAGAGATCCCTGATCTAGGTCATTCAAACATTTTCAAACTGAATGGTCATTTCACTTAAGAAATTTCAGCATTTGAATGTTTCATAAATTATGTTGCTGATCCAATGTTCCCCTACTATATCCATTAAAAACACGTTATTCTGATGAAACCAGAACTATCACCTCAAGGATGATGAACCATCCCCCCCCACCCTTTTCAGCCTTGATCACAAATCCAAGGGCTGATAACTTCTGTATGTTAAATACTGAAAACATTTATGTGATGCACATCTACACTATACAGAGATCACTGAACTATGTTGAGAACTATAGAAGTCCACTATTTGCCTATTAAAGTTTGTCTGTCTGAATACTTTGGGTAATTGGGGTATCTGAATTATTTGTTCCATTTTGCCCAATTTGCATTTACTGTAAAAATGTACACCATTAAAACAGAAAGACAAACCAGGTGGTGGCACAGAGCTGATCAGTGATCTGTCCTTCATGGCAATGTCCAGTGGTCCAAGTCCCTCATGGTCTCTTGTGTACAGATCGCTCTTGTGCTGTGAAAATTAAAATACCTACACAGTAGAACCTGTCTTAATCCATTCCCTCATAGGCTATTTTTAGATCCAACCTCTTTAAAAAAATCTACCGAAAGGGAGCGTTAACTAGAGAAAAGGAAAATTTTAGAATTGTGTAATCCTGAAACCATTGTGATAAATAGAGCATTTGCTCCATAGGAGAAAAATGCTCTATTTATCACAATGGTTTCAAAATGTGTCTTTTACAGAGGCGTCAAAAGGCAGGCATCAGTATGAGGGAATGAGTTAAGCAGCCATTTATTTATTGAACATAGGAGTCTTAAAAAGCAGGTGGTTGCTTAATCAGGGCAAAAGTAAGGCAGAAAGCTCCTATAGGAGCTTTCTGCATTACTTTTGATCTACATTCAGCTACCACCTACCTTACAGATTCATAATTACTCTTTTTGATGGTCGCTTAACCCTTTCCCTTTTCTATGTCTATTCCAAATTTCAATACTTACTGAATATTCATAGACAATATATATATATACACATGTATATAGTTATAATTAAATATGGAAGGTGGAACATTATAGCCATTTTAGAAACTAAAGAAACATATCTATCAAATTCCATTAGCAAACAGCAAACCCTGATCAGACAGCTCCTATAGGAGTCGTCTGATCTGGGTTTACTCTGTTTGCAGATGCGTGAAAAGGAGTTTACATGAGGTTAAGACAGGTCCTACTATACATGTATAGAATCTGGATAACTCTTAGATCTGGATGAACCATTGAACACTAGCAGTGAATCTGTGATTGCTTGTGCAAACAGTAACTAAGAGTCTCATCAAAATCACTAGCCAAACTGTCTAACACTTTACATATTTGAAGAGAAATAGAGATGCCAGTTACTTATTGTGAAAAGAGTTAAAATGAAAAATACATTACGGTACATGTATTTTTGTACAAAGAAACAACAATCTGTTTTTTACACTAACTGTCATTTTAAAGTTAACCCTTTATCTAATAGAGATGCATTTTGACACATTTGCAAACAGAGTAGACAGATTCTATGTTTATTTTTTTCAAAAGAAGTTTTTGTTTCAAATTATGATACATGTAAAATATTATATAAAACATAAATTCTGAGAAAAACAAAATTGTATACTTGTATAGAATTGTATACTTTCGACATCATTTGATAAATAGAGCATTTTGCTCCTATGGAGCAAATGCTCTTTTTATGACAATGTTTTCAAAAAATGACTTTTACAGAGGCACCAAAAGGCATCAGTAGGAGACTGAGAATGGATTAACACTTTACTCCATGAATACCCTGTTCTACGCTGAGTATACCCAGATCAGAGGGCTGTCTGATCAGGGTTTGTTCTGTTTGCTCACGACATAATTAAGACATGAATCTACAGTTTCTGCCATGGCCAAAAATATCTGTGTTCATATATGCTGTTAACAATATATCTAATTAATATTCATGAAAATATTTCTTACAATGATATTCATGGAGTAAAGGCTTAAATAAAGCAGTACTCCTCTTTCTACAGATGTGTTTTACCTGTATGAGAAGTCTTGCTGTGGCTATTTGCCCATAGAACACTGCTCTATGGAGAGCCGTCCATCCACTTTCCAGGTCCTTCAGGGTGACGTCGCCATTCTTCTCCTCCAGTAACCACTCTACCACCTCCAACTTTCCACAGGAAGCAGCTATTTGAAGGGCTGAGCGGCCATAGATGTCACTCAACTGTGCAGCATTGTAACACTGTGCACAGAAACCTTGCACCTCTCGTAGGTTGCCCTTTGTTATGGCAACATTCAACTCATAGGCATGCAGTCTTGACCTACATTTAGGCCCACAAAGCATGACTTTGGGGGGCATACTTTGCCCTCAGCACTTTAATCTCATATATTAACTCAAAATAATGTACTTTGACTAAAATATGTCACAAATTATTTACAGTACCTGAATACAATGGAAATTCCATAACAGTGTTAAGATCTATAAATTGAAATATCACAGTATCTAATATTGAAATCTATTCAATCCTCCAACAGTGTAATAAGAATGATTTTAAGTGTCTGACTAGATTCTTTTATAGCCATATAAGCACCAGTTGCCCCCTACCCCTCCACAGGGGCTAAACCACACATGTTGACTTAGCACGCCATAATTGCAAATGTATGCCTGAAAAGAAATACATGCAATGTTTAGAATGAAATACAAGCAAATCTTTGCATGCTAAGTGATTAGTGAGTAAACTTTGTCTTATACTACTACTCTAAAACCAGTTTAACCCTTTCTTCCATGAATATTCATGGAAAAAACAATGATGTCATGACTATTAATTAGATGAATTTGTTATAATAGCACATGGACACAGGGTTTTTTCGGGTGCTACTAAACAGAGTCTGGTAGAGTCCGGTAGAGTCTGGTAGAGTCCGATAGAGTCTGGAGGCTTTTTAAGAAGATTAAGTGCATTTTCAATATTATACTGCTGTTATATAACATTATTTCTCAAGCTATTATACGCTCATTTTTAAATGGATATTAATTACTATAGCTGCAGCTATAGTAATTAATATCCATTTAAAAATGAGCGTATAATAGCTTGAAAACATCCGGTAAATGTTACCCGGTAATGGCCGACCTACGTCGGATAGAGTCTGGTCAAGTATTATCTAGAAGCTCTATTAGTATAAGAATACCCTGAATTGTATCAGTAAAAATTCTACATACATTAATAAGTGATTTCATCATAAATTCAAAAGCAGTATGTTGGCCTAAACTTCCGTTTTCATCTCCAGACTCTACGTACACTACCCTCCGAAATTTCGCCAGACTGCAGTCTGGAAAAAGCGAAATAATAATCTGTTATACAATACATATCAAGTGCATACTGCTTTTATATTTATGATAAAATCACTTATTAATATAAGCAGAATGTTTTCTGATAAAAATTATGGGTATTCTAATACTAATAGGGCTTCCAATACTTGACCAGACACTGCCCGACTTACGTCGACCATTACCGTGTCACCGGGGTAATATTTGCCGGGTGTTTTCAAGCTATTCTAGGCTATTTTGTTAAGGATAGTGTACCTGTTATAGCTGCAAACATACTAAATAATGTTATTTATCAGCATTATAATCATGACAATGCACCTAATCGTCTTTAAAAGCCCCCAGACTCTACCAGACTCTACCGGACTGTACCAGACTCTGTTTAGTATCACCGGGTTTTTTCACCTTCTATAACAGAGGCCTGTAAAAGGCCCCTTCCCAATTGAAAATTTCTTTAAAATCATGCAGTTTTCCCAAAAATCCAAACTTACACCAGCTTTTTTGTTTCCCAAATCAGCAATTTTAGCGATAATTCTTCCCAAAATCAGCAGGCTAAGGCCCCTTCCCAATTAAGAGAGAAAAAGCCCTGGACACAGGAATTTTGGCCATGACAGAAACTGTAGAATCATATCTAAATTATATCATAAGCAAACAGAGCAGACCCTGATCAGACGGCTCCTCCAGGAGCCATCTGATCTGGGTCTACTCTGATCTGGGTCTACTCTGTATGCGGAGGCATAGAAAGACTTAAAGGGTTAACGTATTAGTTTTCTTCACAAAAGCAATCAAGTGTCAAACATTATCACGGACTCTGACATTCGCCACTCTAGATTTTTAAATCACTAGTGTATTTGTAATGCATGTTGAGAAAAAGCATAATTCACTGTTAGGCAGTTGTATATCTTGCAAAGTTCAGATAAATAGTTTATTTTATTTGTTTTTATTTTATTATTTTTTTTTTGCAATGTGAAAGGCCGGGTACAGGTACTGGGTGAAAGACAGTAAGCGGTTCGGATAGCTCAGTGGTTAGAGCAATCGCCTTGTAAGTGAGGGATCCCGGGTTCGATACCCGGTCTGGCTGCATGTTTTTCACCAGTCCAGTTACAGTTGGCGCCCAACTTGAAAATCGGACCCTGTGCACGCCCATGATTTCTGCTGCAGATTCGGCGAGAATCTCAGGGAAAAAGGGGGAGTAGTGTGACAGGCCGGGTACAGGTACTGGGTGAAAGACAGTAATCGGTTCGGATAGCTCAGTGGTTAGAGCAATCGCCTTGTAAGTGAGGGGTCCCGGGTTCGATCCCCGGTCTGGCTGCATGTTTTTCACCAGTCCTGTTACAGCAAATTTACCCATGTTATTGGATATGTCTAAGTACTTGATGACAAATACCAACTAATTATTTGCTCTAACCAGCACTTACTCATTGGTAAAGAGACAAACAGTGTTGTTAGAAGAGCTACTGACCCAAGCTATGGCATGAGTGAAGTCACAAGTGCTATTTGATGACCTGGTCACTTTCGAAAAATAATTTTAACAACCGTGTAAAATAAAATCATATAGAAACTTGCAAATTATAAAACAAAACGCAGTAAATGTCTAGATTTGTATAAGCCTGGAATATCGTACTACATCGGGGGTATTCTACTGGTAGATTATGATCAAACGAAACGTTACAAACCACCTGCTGACTTAACAAGATAAAAATGCATATTCAGCAGAAGTTGTAGCTTGAATTAAGCTGTAAAATGCAGTGGCAAATAGTAACATTCGTGAATATGAAAAATACCTAGTTCAAGCTGTAAATACGCTGAATGACAGGGCTGAGGACAGAAATACTAATGTTACGCTGTCGTTTTGCAATTCCATATTAGCGGAAGCGGCCATGTTTTACGTTAGTCTTTAATCAAAGTTATGATCTTCCAACTAAACACTAGCCAAGTTTAAATTTTCAATGACAAGCATAATATTATTAAATAATAATTGTTTTATATCAAATGAGTTTATTATCTTTCTATATATATTACGCAAAATTGCATTCTTTGGTTTAGAGATTATTTTGACTGTGACAGGTGGCGGGAAATCTCCACGCACGAGTAAGTAATACTGTAATCTATTTATATATAGCTACTGCCTGGTTTTGCGTTAAGATATAAGTTTAAGAGTTAGACCATAGACTCATTTTATATCTATTCCAGCTTTTGGAATAAAACATGTTGTAATGTTGTTGATTTTTTCTTCAGATTTATTTTAGACTAGATCTAGATTCACATCATTCCATTATTTAATGGAACTTTTGTTTCAAAATTGTACCAATGTAGCCTATTAGCCTACCTTTTATGGCTATGCAGCTTAAACTGCTTAGTTGTCTTCGAATTTAAGATCTAAGGGATCTAAGTGTTCAGTCCTATTATAAATGACTGCATCCAATAGGTAGATAAATATTTGATCTAATATTTACAGGAGCAGTCAGTTAAACAAATAAAAAAAAAGCAACCATACCAATTTTAGCAATTTGTTGCAGAAGCCAAAATCGAATAGCCCTTTCCCTCATATAAACGTGTTTTCACGCATTTGCAAACAGAGTAGACCCAGAGGAGCCGTCTGATCAGGGTCTACTCTGTTTGCTAATAGAATTTCAAAGATCTGTGTCTTTACTTTCTAAAATGTCTATATAAACAGGGAAAGGGATAGCAAATATTTGTTTAATGTCCATATTGGGTCTGAGTGTTCATGCAGGTGATAACTCGCCAATGCATGGTAGTTACATCTAAGAAGTTACATCTAAGTAAATTAGACTTTTGTCAGGTAGATATTACCATCACCATTCAACACTAATTGTATTTGTGTTGTATCTAAAATTATTTTACATGGCTTATATTGCAATATAAAAAAAACTTTTATTCTGCTATTCTGTGTTCATTTAATTACAACCAAAACTATACGCTACTTCTCTGATGGTTCATTTGATTATGCTGCTACTGGGAATCTGTTGGGTTTTTTTACCCCATTTCATCACCATTTCATCAGGCACCATTTAGTATGTGTGGAATACACGTGGGATGACGTGTGGATTTAGTCTGTCTGGATGTTTATACATTTAAAATCACTGTAGTCCTCGCATCCGTTGTTTAAGTTAGGCCTCACAAAAGTTTTTATTAAAAAACGGTCAACAACAGCATGTGAGCACGAAAATCGCCTTGGTGATTGGGACTACAACAGCATGATTTATGCAAGAATAACCAGTCATATTGCTTTAGATGTTTTGTCCGCTCTCTAGTTTGTTTATGGGCATTATATCTCAGCCAAGTTAGATCTCTACTTGTGGAGTTGTACCCCCAGACTCACACCCAACCTCTCCTTATCTATCTGTTATATAACTAGTTAGATCTCTTACTGTGGAGTTGTACCCCCAGCCCAAAACCCAATCTCTCCCTATCTGTTGGCTATATAACTGTTATAGAACCAGATAGATCTTACTGTGGAGTTGTACCCCTAGCCCCACACCCAACCTCTCCTTATCTTTGTGTTATATAACCAGCCAGATCTCTAAGTCTTACTGGGGAGTTGTACCTCCTGCCCGACACCCAACCTTGTACCCCCGTCCCACACCCAACTCTGCACCCCCAGCCCCACAACCAACCTGTACCCCCTGTCCCACACCCAACCTGTACCCCATGTCCCACAACCAACACTGTACCCCCAGCCCCACAACCAACACTGTACCCCAGCCCCACACCCAACTCCGTACCCCCAGCTCCACAACCATCCTCTCCTTATCTATCTAAATTTGTTTTTTATAAATATCTTTTGGAATCCAAATGAAGCACACTTTGGAAACAACTTGTTGAGAGTCAGATATTTACTATACATATTTATTTTTCTGAATTTCATATGAAACAGTAAAGATCTAGATAAAAAAAAAACCACGGTGGTGTTTGCAGCTTACCTAATATATATGACAAAGTCCACCAAATATTAGCATTAATTAACTAAATGTTTTATATTATTTTTATAAAACAAGTGATATCGATACAAAATATTATAGAATCATATGTAAGATATTCTATGAACAAACAGAGGATACCCTGATCAGATGGCTCCAATGGGAGTCACCTGATCTGAGTCTACTCTGTTTGGAAAGGTGTCAAAAGGCATTCTTTTGGAGTCACATACACTATGTTTTAAAAATCGAGAGTAAAACAAGAGCCTTGTGCAGCGCCAACGCTTATCTGATTGGGTACTTGAACAGCTAAATTAAAAGATTTTGAAAAAAATAAAAGGCCATAGCTCCAAAATTTTGAAATCAAGAGTTATGGTTCTTATGTAGGGTCCCTCTCCCGAATGAGATCTACCCACCCATGAAGTTTCATGTTGATACTTTTTATACTTTTCGAGTAATAAATGAGCTACATTAAATTTTTAGCAGGCCGACAACAACAATGCCTACGATCCAGTGATCACAATAGCTCGACTTTTCTTCGAAACAGACAAATATAACTAAAAATGTGAATATTAAGGAAGATAATTTCCTATTGAAAACAGATCCCCATCAAGTAAATTACAGTATAAACTTGATATAAACGTCTTTTCACAACTCTGCAAATAGAGTAGACCCAGATCAGACATATAGGAGCCATCTGATCAGGGTCTGCTCTGTTTTCTTATCAGATTATAACAGATCTTACTCCTGAGTTTCTACAAATATTGGAGTTTTCTGCATTGCTTTCAGTCTGCATTAAGCTACAACCTGTATATTGAAAAACTTATATTTCTTTATTTATGGTGCTTATGTAGGGTTTCAGTTGTTTTACTGATTGTTAGCTTTGCCCCAGAAGTAAAGGGGTGTTTATTAGGAGAAGTACGGTATATATTGCTATGTATACATACAAATATTGTTACATTTTCTGTCCCGTCTGTAGTCTGTCTTCATATTTCCCCATGTGATTACGTTGCTATCATTTTTGTATTGATTGCCCCATATACAAGATTTTGTCCATATGTCTGTGGAATGACATTTTCATTTGCATGCAAAGTAGCCACAATGAATGGTGTTGGGCCAAGCTAGGGTTGTATCCAGTTGGCAGCAAGAAACAGATTAACCCATTCCCTCATATTGACGACTTTTGACAACTCTATAAAAGTCACTTTATGAAACCATTGTGATAAATAGAGCATTTGCTCCTATAGGAGCAAATGCTCTATTTATCACAATGGTTTCAAACTACAAAATTCTAGATTTTTCTTTTTCTCTAGTTAATACTTCTTTTCGGTATATTTATTCAAAGAAGTTGTATCTAAAAATAGCCTATAAGGGAATGGGTTAACCCTTTACTCCATGAATATGTCAGAGGCTCAGAGTTATGCCCCTTTGAACTTAGAAATCACTAGGTCTTTTCACCCTACCCTTGGGATTTATTTCAGATAATTATTCTGTTCAACAGAATTTCATAAAACCTTGCATGTAGCAAGAACACAATATGTAGATGTGCATATTGTCGGGGATTTTTATGCCCCCAAAGCTAGGCTTTGGCGGCATATAGTGATCGCACCGTGCGTGGGTGTGTGGGTGTGTGTGTGTGTGGGTGTGTGTGTGTGTGGGTGTGTGTACCTTTTGTCCGGAGTATATTTCCTTTGTCACATCAGCTACGGATACCAAATTTGGTGTATGAGTTCATCTTGGGATGGCGGAGTGTCGCGTACCATTTTCATGTCACTGTGACCTTGACCTTGACCTGTGACCTTGATTTTACAAAAAGCTTGTCCGGAGCATATCTCCTTTACCTTACCAGCTACAGATTCCAAATTTGGTGTGTGAGTTCATCTAGGGATGGCGGAGTGTCGCATACCATTTCCAGGTCACTGTGACCTTCACCTTGACCTTTGACCTCGATTTTAAAAAAAAGCTTATACCTTACCAGCTGCAAAAAGCTTGTCCGGAGTATATCTCCTATACCTTACCAGCTAAGGATTCCAAATTTGGTGTGTGAGTTCATCTTGGGATGGAGGAGTGTCATGACCTGGACCTTTGACCTTGATTTTACAAAAAGCTTGTCTGGAGCATATCTCCTTTACCTTACCAGCTACAGATTCCAAATTTGGTGTGTGAGTTCATCTAGGGATGGCGGAGTGTCGCGTACCATTTCCAGGTCACTATGACCTTGACCTTTGACCTCGATTTTAAAAAAAAGCTTATACCTTACCAGCTACAAAAAGCTTGTCCCGAGTATATCTCCTATACCTTACCAGCTAAGGATTCCAAATTTGGTGTGTGAGTTCATCTTGGGATGGAGGAGTGTCGTGACCTTGACCTTTGACCTTGATTTTACAAAAAGCTTGTCCGGAGCATATCTCCTTTACCTTACCAGCTACAGTTTCCAAATTTGGTGTGTGAGTTCATCTAGGGATGGCGGAGTGTCGCGTATCATTTCCAGGTCACTGTGACCTTGACCTTGACCTTTGACCTCGATTTTAAAAAAAAGCTTATACCTTACCAGCTACAAAAAGCTTGTCCAGAGTATATCTCCTATACCTTACCAGCTAAGGATTCCAAATTTGGTGTGTGAGTTCATCTTGGGATGGAGGAGTGTCGCGTACCATTTTCAGATCAATGTGACCTTGACCTTGACCTGTGACCTTGATTTTACAAAAAGCTTGTCCGGAGCATATCTCCTTTACCTTACCAGCTACAGATTCCAAATTTGGTGTGTGAGTTCATCTAGGGATGGCGGAGTGTCGCATACCATTTCCAGGTCACTGTGACCTTCACCTTGACCTTTGACCTCGATTTTAAAAAAAAGCTTATACCTTACCAGCTGCAAAAAGCTTGTCCGGAGTATATCTCCTATACCTTACCAGCTAAGGATTCCAAATTTGGTGTGTGAGTTCATCTTGGGATGGAGGAGTGTCATGACCTGGACCTTTGACCTTGATTTTACAAAAAGCTTGTCTGGAGCATATCTCCTTTACCTTACCAGCTACAGATTCCAAATTTGGTGTGTGAGTTCATCTAGGGATGGCGGAGTGTCGCGTACCATTTCCAGGTCACTATGACCTTGACCTTTGACCTCGATTTTAAAAAAAAGCTTATACCTTACCAGCTACAAAAAGCTTGTCCCGAGTATATCTCCTATACCTTACCAGCTAAGGATTCCAAATTTGGTGTGTGAGTTCATCTTGGGATGGAGGAGTGTCGTGACCTTGACCTTTGACCTTGATTTTACAAAAAGCTTGTCCGGAGCATATCTCCTTTACCTTACCAGCTACAGATTCCAAATTTGGTGTGTGAGTTCATCTAGGGATGGCGGAGTGTCGCGTATCATTTCCAGGTCACTGTGACCTTGACCTTGACCTTTGACCTCGATTTTAAAAAAAAGCTTATACCTTACCAGCTACAAAAAGCTTGTCCAGAGTATATCTCCTATACCTTACCAGCTAAGGATTCCAAATTTGGTGTGTGAGTTCATCTTGGGATGGAGGAGTGTCGCGTACCATTTTCAGATCAATGTGACCTTGACCTTGACCTTTGACCGATTTTACAAAAAGCTTGTCCAGAGCATATATCTCCTATACCTTACCAGATACGGATTCCAAATTTGGTATGTGAGTTCATCTTGGGATGACGGAGTGTCGCGTACCATTTTCAGGTCACTGTGACCTTGACCTTTGACTTTGATTTTACAAAAAGCTTATACCTTACCAGCTGCAAAAAGCTTGTCCAGAGTATATCTCCTATACTTTACCAGCTACGGATTCCAAATTTGGTGTGTGAGTTCATCTTGGGATGGAGGAGTGTCGCGTACCATTTTCAGATCAATGTGACCTTGACCTTTGACCTCGATTTTAAAAAAGCTTGTCCGGAGCATATCTCCTTTACCTTACCAGCTACAGATTCCAAATTTGGTGTGTGAGTTCATCTTTGGATGGCGGAGTGTCACGTACCATTTTCAGGTCACTGTGACCTTGACCTTGACCTTTGACCTCGATTTTAAGAAAAAGCTTATACCTTACCAGCTACAAAAAGCTTGTCCGGAGTATATCTCCTATACCTTACGAGCTAAGGATTCCAAATTCGGTGTGTGAGTTCATATTGGGATGGAGGAGTGTTGAGTACCATTTTCAGATCACTGTGACCTTGACCTTGTCCGATTTTACAAAAAGCTTGTCCAGAGCATATCTCCTATACCTTACCAGATACGGATTCCAAATTTGGTATGTGAGTTCATCTTGGGATGACGGAGTGTCGCGTACCATTTTCAGGTCACTGTGACCTTGACCTTTGACTTCGATTTTACAAAAGCTTATACCTTACCAGCTGCAAAAAGCTTGTCCGGAGTATATCTCCTATACTTTACCAGCTACGGATTCCAAATTTGGTGTGTGAGTTCATCTTGGGATGGAGGAGTGTCGCGTACCATTTTCAGGTCACTGTGACCTTGACCTTGAACCTCGATTTTACAAAAAAGGTTGTCCAGAGAATATCTCCTATACCTTACCAGCTACGGATTCCAAATTTGGTTTGTGAGTTCATCTTGGGATGGCGGAGAGTCGTGTACCATTTTCAGATCACTGACCTTGACCTTGACCTTTGACCTCAATTTTACAGTCCGGAGCATATCTCCTATACCTTACCAGATACAAAAAGCTTTCCAGAGCATATCTCCTATACCTTACCAGCTACGGATTCCAAATTTGGTGTGTGAGTTCATCTTGGGATGGCGGAGTGTCGCGTACCATTTTCAGGTCAATGCGCCCTTGACCTTTGACCTTGATTTTACTAAAAGCTTGTCCGGAGCATATCTCCTATACCTTATCAGTTACAGATTCCAAATTTGTAATTTGTAAGTATTGGACAGGTATGCTTAGGCAAACAGTGTAGACCCAAATCAAACTACAGGGTCTACACTGTTTGCTACTACATTAGCATGAATCAGACATTATAAAGGGCTCTAAATACTATTCATACATGGGTAGGCCATGCTGTTCAAATACTTGCAGTGTCAGAACTTTCAGATGAATTACTAAATCAGATGCTATACATGCTTATGCAAAGAATGTAGATCCATATTAGGTAACTTCTGTTGCAGCTGTCTAAGAGCCAGTGTTACATGAAACTTTGACCATGCGTTTAGAATTGACTAAGGGTATGTTTTTAACGTTAAGGATCGACATAGGGTCTTTCTTAAACGTTAAGAATCAACTTAACAGTAACAATCAACACAGCATGTTTTTTTAATATTGAAATTTGACCCCATGTCTTTTTTTTAAAACGTTAAGAATTTACCCAGGATCTGTTTTTAACGTTGACAATCAACCCAGGGTCCTTTTTAACATTTTTAGAATGACCTAGGGTCCTTTTTATACGCCCGAAGGGACGTATTATGGTATGGCGCATGTCGTCCGTCCGTCCGTCCGTCCGTCCGCACTCACCAATGGGTAGTTGTGTGACTTTTTCTAACTAGTCACACAAGTAAAATCATTAACCTGGCCATCTCTTGTGACATTAACCTGGCCATTTCTTGTGACATTAACCTGGCCAGTTGTGGGACATAGGGTTAGGGTTAGGGTTAGCTTCCAGATCATTCTTTTCCAAAGTTAGAGCCAAAAATAGTTTTTCTTGTGGGACTAGTCCCACAAGAAAAGATCAAAGGAAAAAGTCACACAACTACCCATTTGTTAGTATGTCCGTCTGTCCGTCCGTCTGTCCGTCCGTCCGTTAGCAATTTCTTGTGCAACTAACTCCTCCTTTATTTTTCAACATAATTTCTTCAAACTTTCAGGAATGATAGATACTGATGTGTAGTTGTGCATATCAGTGAGATAACTCTCATATCATTTTTCATTCTGGAGTTATTGCCCTTTGATAGTTTCGGGTAGCAATTTCTTGTGCAACTAACTCCTCCTTTATTTTTCAACATAATTTCTTCAAACTTTCAGGAATGATAGATACTGATGTGTAGTTGTGCATATCAGTGAGATAACTCTCATATCATTTTTCATTCTGGAGTTATTGCCCTTTGATAGTTTCGGGTAGCAATTTCTTGTGCAACTAACTCCTCCTTTATTTTTCAACATAATTTCTTCAAACTTTCAGGAATGATAGATACTGATGTGTAGTTGTGCATATCAGTGAGATAACTCTCATATCATTTTTCATTCTGGAGTTATTGCCCTTTGATAGTTTCGGGTAGCAATTTCTTGTGCAACTAACTCCTCCTTTATTTTTCAACATAATTTCTTCAAACTTTCAGGAATGATAGATATTGATGTGTAGTTGTGCATATCAGTGAGATAACTCTCATATCATTTTTCATTCTGGAGTTATTGCCCTTTGATAGTTTCGGGTAGCAATTTCTTGTGCAACTAACTCCTCCTTTATTTTTCAACATAATTTCTTCAAACTTTCAGGAATGATAGATATTGATGTGTAGTTGTGCATATCAGTGAGATAACTTTGGGCTCTCTTCTAATTATTTGTTGTAAAGAAAATGTTTCTTTGTTATTCCTTTTACCTGCTACTTTTTTTTTCCAAATAAATGCTCCTTTTTCAGCTTTCAGTAGGCCCAAAGACAAATAAAAGATTACTATTACAATAAGCAGTTTTACTCTCCTTGCTATTGCCTTAGCCCTAATAGACCTCATATGCGCAACTTCTGAAGGTTCACACATTGTGTAAATAGAACAGCCTTCGGGCGTATATTGCCCCGTCTCGCGGTGCTCTTGTTAACTAAGTTTTGACCCTTGGCTCTTTTCTTAGCTATCATAATCGTCAAAGGTTCTGTTTCTAATGTTAAGAACTGACTCCTGTGTCATTTTTAACAGCATCAAAATTTCATGTTACACCTGCATTACATTGTATTGTTTTTCCGACAAAATGCATTTCGGTGTCAAACACTTAGGGGGCATTTGTCACCCGTGACGACTCTCTTGTTTCTGGGAGTTATAGCCCTTTGAACTTAGAAATCACTAGCAGTGGCATAGCTTCCTATAGGCACTTTAGGCATGTGCCTACACATTGATAAAATATGTGAAAAAAATAAATACGCTAAAAATGCAATAAAATGGAGAAGGGGGGGGGGGGGTGTTAGGTTAGGTATAGAGCACTATCAATATCATACCACTGCAGACTTTGTGAAAGTAGCAGACGTAAGTTATTACCAACTCAGGAAATATAACTGAGCGGTCCTTTAATGCCATGAAGAGGATTAACAAGCGTGCCAGTGGGCACAATATACGCCATTGAGGCTTTGTTCAACATAAACTGAGGTTAACATATTTGCTAAACGCAAATTCTAAGTCCAATTGTGCGACCTTGACCTTTGATATACATACCGGGACACATCCATGATACTGTAGCATGTCCAGATAAGCATTGTAGTGTAATTTGAGAAGGATCCGCCAAGCAGAACTTGAGTTGGATATGTTACAGACGGACATACAGACAGATGGACAGACAGTGCCATTCCATAGTACGTCCTGTTTTGTCAAACGGGCGTATAAAAACTATCTAGATATCACAATGGGAATGGATAGAATGTCTTGCTTGGCCATACTGCATATTTATAAGCATATCGACATTGATGTTGAACAAGTCATTATACCACATTTGCTTTACGCAAATGTAGAAAAATGGAATTTTTTCTGAGTAAAATAGAGACAAGTAAAATAGAGACAGTTAAGCATCAACACTTTGGATCTAGTATCTCCGTTTACCTGAACATCTTTTCAAAACAGTAAATAGGATTTTTCTGTGTTTTGCATTTAAGTGTCAGCTAAATGTAGCAGTTTCATTTAACCCTTTCCCTGTTCTATATTTAGGCCAATTTTCAATACCTACTGAATATTCATTAACAACATAGTTATAAAGAAATATGGAAGGTAGAACATTGTAGACATTTTAGAAAGCAAAGAAACAGATCTATCAAATTCTATTAGCAAACAGAGTAGACCCTGATCAGACGGCCCCAAATAGGAGCCATCTGATCTGGGTCTACTCTGTTTGCAAATGTGTGAAAACACGTTTATATGAGGGAAAGGGATAATATTTCGCAATATAGAGACAGAACATTATAAGAATCAACATTAGCTGTTTTATATTTGGATATTAACATGTATATATTTGCTCTCTAAATCAGCTTGAGCTTGTATTACAGTATTAATGGCTCGTTCAACATCTAGATCGATTTTGGTTGTTGGTTGTATGTTTTGGATGTTTTAAAGTTGTAATTTAATGTCGACATATATGATACTTACGAGATGACGGCCTAGTGACCAAGATGGTAATTCTTTCAAAAAAATTAGATCATGGAGAAAAATAATCTAATTTTATTCTGTCATTCGTCATCCAGAATACCTCAGAATGCAGGATTTGCGATCTAGGTTTCAATTTTTTCCAGGGGGAGGTCCCCCGGACCCCCCGCACATTGCGAGAACTCATGTGCCTACACTTTAAATATTCCCAGCTACGCCCCTGACTAGGTCTTTTCAGCCTATCCTTGTAAGTTCAACTTTGCTTAAACCGTTCAACAGCATTTCATAAAACCTTGTATGTAGCAAGGACACAATATATAGAGGTGCATACTGTTGGGAATTGGCTGGTTTCCGACTTACAAGTACATGTACGCGGATGGAATATTCGGGAAACCAGTCATGTCAAACATGGAGACCTACGTCGATTTTACAAAATTTGCCCGCAGGCATATTCGATAATCCACATTGTATTACTCAAATGAGAGAACTGACACTTATGGATAGGGTGCAAAAAGCATTTAGAACGACAAACAAGGCAATTATTTTGATATGACTTGCGATTATTACGGGCATATGCACACATGAACGTTACAAGAAAAAATTTCTTGATGCGAAAGTAAATGTGTACATATACATATACAATGTTTATGATTGAGTTGATATTTTGCAGCATACGACGGTGATTCGTTAATCCGGAAAATTCGTTAATCCGGAAATTTCGTCAGGAACGAACGTTTCCGGATTAACGAGACATCACTGTAGTGCAAACCCCGATGAGACAGCTCCTGCAGGAGCTGTCTCATCTGGGTCTTCACTATTTACAGGCAGGTATATTGACGTGAATAGCAAGTGAACGGTTAAAAGTGAAGGAAAAGCCGGTTTGATGTCGTGTCGACATCCTTTTCTTGTTGAGTTTTGGAATAGTATGGGAAACTAGTCACTAAATTAATGTCCTTGGCAAACAGTATAGACCCAGATGAGAGGGCTCCTCACATCAAGGTCTGCATTGTTTGTCATGTTACACTTTTCTTAAAAAAATGTCCCTGAATATTCAATCTTTGAATTTTGGAATAGTCCATTTGAAAATTCAGTGCTGAACGGATTACACCATAATCTACAGCCCTATAGGGAGATGTATTCACTCACTGTTCACTCAGATCATGTCTCAGCCATGTAGGATTGTTTCTGTATTTTAGATTTTAGTCAGACTTCACAGCATTATCTAGAACCATGGGAATTGATCACACTTTACAGTCAAATCTCTGTAGCAGAGTAATTTATCACTTACAATGACAGCCACTGAAAAATTGATCTGTAGAAATAAAGAAAGGAAAAAAAACAATTATTGGAGCTGTGCATTCAACCCTCATTCTGTTTCCAGCTTAAACTTTCATTATATTGTTATCTTTGTCTGTTTAACCTTTAACTCCATAAATATGCCTTTCTAAGCCTTTGCAAACAGAGTAGACCCAGATCAGATGGCTCCTGTAGGAGCCATCTGATCAAGATCTGCTCTGCTGGCTTAGAAATAATATAGATATGATTCTATTTTCTACCATGACCAAAACTTCCTATATTCATGTACCAGTATAAAAAATAATCTAATCAATATTCATGATGTCATAATTTTTTACATGAATATTCATGGAGTAAAGGGTTAACTCACTTGGCATAAAGTGCAAAGCTGAGCTATTGGGATCCATCGTCAGGTGCCGTCCATCATTTCCATCATACGCTGTATGTTGTGCATCATCAGCAATTTCTTAAAAATGACATCTCCTAAACCACTAACTGGAATCTCACCAAATTTCACAGGAATGATCTGCAGGTGACCCTTTATCAGATTTGTAATTATGTCTCCCCCAGTATAATGGGGAGACATGTTGTTTTTGTGGACAGGGTCCGTCCGTCTGTCTGTCCGCTCTCACGGGTGATATATTGTGGGACTATGAGAACAAAAGATCTTTTGTTCTTCCTGTACTTGTAGGTCTATTTTTTTACTTGTATTTTTTTTAAACCACAAGTTTCAATCCGTTAGAACATCCGTCTGTCCGATTTTAATTTGTCTGTGGGGTTTCTCCAAAAGCTTTGGTCAGATTTTCATGAAACTTCATAGGATTGATCATCACGATGCCTAGTTGTGTATATCTTATTCCTGTTCTGGTTCGATGATTTTCTGCAGGGGAGCCGGTCTGGTCTGCTTTGTTTGCTTATGATATAGATATGATTCTGCAGTTTCTGCCATGGCCAAAAATTTCTGTTTCCATATACTGTTATAATAATTAATCTAATTAATATGCATGATGTCATTATCTTTTACTTGAATATTCATGGACTAAAGGGTTAAGGTAGAAATGGAAGAAATGTCAAGTGGGTTTTGAGACAAACTCTCATTTAGTCAAAGTTTTTATGTACATGTAGTCACTATGAAATTTACATAACATAAGTTTGACTGTACAGTAGAACCCCTCTAATGTGACCACTTAATGAATAAACATGGGTCTCTTTATAAGCAGGTGGTTGCTTAATGCAGGACAAAAGCTATCACCTGCATCTAGCACCCAGAATTATACCTCTTTTAGGTGGTCACGTTAGTGGGGCTTTACTGTATTTCAAATGCACCAGTCTGCATTTCTCTACCAAACTCGTAGAGATACCGTACCTTTGCAAAACAGGGTATGTCCTGATCAGATTGCCCTAGAACCTGTAGGAACTATCTGATCAGAGTCTGAACTGTTTGTTTATGGAATTACGTAGATTATACAGCTTCTGACATGGACAAAGCATCCTGTGTTAATATAAACTTTCAGTTAATTAATATTCATACTCATTATTTCTTACATAAATATTCATGAGGTTAAGAGTTAGCGCAAATTTTAATGTGTGGTCTTAAAATCATTCCTCATATTGACACCTTTTAATGCCCCTTTTTGAAACCCTTGTGATAAATAGAGCATTTGCTCCATGGGAGCAAATGCTCTATTTATCACAATGGTTTCAAACTACAAAATTCTAAAAAAAAATCCTTTTCTCTAGTTAATGCTCCTTTTCGGTAGATTTATTCAAAGAGGTTGGGTCTAAAAATAGCCTTTGAGGGAATGGGTTAATGTAAATAAATAAAAATGTTGCAAAATGCCTAGCTTACCCTGCAAATGTAACCCTGCAGATCTTATATAGACTTACAAAGTCAAAGGGACAATCTGATTCTGCGTGTTCGTATATTTGCTAGAAAAGCGATATTGACTTTTGATTCTGCAGTATTTTACTCTTTGCAGACAAATTAATTGTCATCTGGAAACTTGTTGCCTGCTACTAATTCTTACAGTGGAATTTTCTCCATTGTTTTTCAAAAACGATAATCAGAGTTTCAATCAGTTTTGATCCTGATAAGATGCCAAGTTACTTGGAGTCTCATCTGAATCCAAACTGCTTGCATAAGTAATCGCAAATTTGCCACTAGCATCCAAAATGTTACCAAAACCATGGTCATCCCTGTGAAGTCAGTGTTGTCCTGTATGACTGACCAACACGCAACTCCAGCCATGTCCTGTGCAAACTGGTGACAGCATGTTAAAACAGTTTTTATCGAGATGAGACACTAACTAGTAATTTGGTGTATCATCAGAAACCAAACTGTTGGACTGACACTCTGATTGTTCCTCTTGAAACAGATGTATATGAAAGGTTTTCTTTGTAAAAAATATATACCGACCAATAATATTTGTAGGCAGCAATTGCAGAGTAAAGGTAGAGCTAATAGGCGCTACATCAGCACCTTCATTTCCCCGCAGGATTGCTTGTTTCTAGAACCAGGCAAACTCCTGTCAACTTCGCATCCTTATAATTACCTCAATAACAGTGGTCGGTGTCCCAGATAATGACCTTTTATCAATGGTTTATTAGGAGCCTGCATAAATATAAGAGAATACAATAAAACCACACTAAACCAGAACTTCAATAAGGAAGAATTTAGGGTGTTTCAAGCAGGTGGCTGCTTAATGCAGGGTAAAGTCATGCAGAAAGCTCCTACAGGAGCTTTATGCATGACTTTCAACCTGAATTAAGCTGCCACCTGTCTTACAGACCAGTATTAATACTAATTTGAGCATCCAGTTTAGAGAGGTTTTACTGTAGTGTATCGTGATGCTTATTGTACATCTGGAAAACAGTATTGTAATTGCATCTGACAATAGGTCATGCGAAAAATGTGAATCGGAATGGGACAGTCTACTTACTGCCCAGGAAAGTATTTGATACCCAATCTCCTCCCTCCACTAGTTATATCCCTTTACTCCATGGACATTTAGGAAAGAAATAATGAGAGCATTTAACCCTTCTCTTGCTGAATTTTAAAATACATTTCTCCTTCTTTACACGTGCCCTGTTGTATAATTACATATATCTACACTGTGTACAAGTATTTCGCTATGCAATCACTGCTGTGGAGTTCTCTGGTTGCACAATAAACTTGTAAATAGTGCAGACCCTGATGAGACACAGGAGCTGTCTCACCTGGGTCTTCACTATTTACAGGTAGGTATATTGACGTGAACAGCAAACGAAGGGTTAAATATTGATTACCAGTAGATTATTTGTTATAATAGCGCATTGACACCAAATTTTGGCCATGACAGAAACTGTAGAAGCATATCTATATTATATCATAAGCAAGCAGAGCAGACCCAGATCAGACTGCTCCTGTAGGAGCCATCTGATCTGGGTCTACACTATTTTCAAATGCATTTTTATGGAATAAAGGACTATAAAGCCAAATAAATCAATTTGATAACTTAGAATAAGATTGATGAAAAATTTGACCTGAACCCTTACCCATATGCAGAATACAAAATGAGAGAGATGACGTTGTTTTCATTATAAAACTGCCGGTAAACCATGAAGTCTTTTCTCGCTGAAATTACTGGAGAGCGATAACCCGTGCATATGTAAACCATACAATCATGTGTGTGTCCATGCATAGTTGCTAATTACCAGGACACGTGCCGAGGATAAACGTGTAAGAATTTTCCGAGCTATAGTAAATACCTGTAGAATAGATCCAAATAAAACAGCTACTTCAGGAGCCGTTTGATCTTGATCTACACTGTTTGCCTTAGTTTGTCTGTCTAAATACATTCTATAATAAGGATGATTCAGACTGGATGTTTGAAATGGCATGCATGATCTGGATTCATAAAACGTAACCTGGTGTAATGAATTATTCGTCCAGACGGTCTATCAGTTAGAAGATTAAGTCTTTGCATGATAAGTAATTGTGCTCTTCAAACATATCCCTAAAGTTAACCCTTCGCTTGCTGTTCATGTCAATATACCTTCTTGTAAATAGTGAAGATCCAGATGAGACAGCTCCTGCAGGAGCTGTCTCATCAGGATCTGCACTATTTACAAATTGATTGTGCAACCAGTGCACTCCACAGCAGTGATTGCACAGAGAAATAATTGTAGACAGTGAAGATATATGTAATTATACAATAGGGCATGAGTAAAGAAGAAGCAATGTCTTTTAAAATTCAGCAAGAGAAGGGTTAATGTTTCTTGCATTTCTGTTAAAAATGCAATCACAGTGTCGACCAGTTGGATCCTAATTCTCATCTGGATCCAAACTATTTGCATAGATAATCATAGATTTGCTGCTGGCATACGCAAAGTTAAAAAGTCATTAAATTCTTATATGAGCAGGTTGTTAGAACAATGAGGCAAGCATAGACTGCAAGCAATGACAAGCCAGACATTGCATTTACAGAGCTGTGAAGCTAATAAGGGTATAGATCTATCTAAATTACTTATTTTTTCAGTCACACCCTATAGATAAAAGGAGTAGACAGATCTATCTTGATTACTTATTGTTCAGTCAAATTATTATGTGAAATACAGTCATACCCGTTAGAGAAGAGGAGTACAGATCTATCGTGATTACTTAATTTTCAATCACACCCTTTAGATTTATAAGAGGAGTACAGATCTATCTAAATTAATTATTTTTCAATCAAACTTTATCTTGCTGGTACAGTAAAACTTCTCTATAACGGCCACTAAATTGTGTTAATTAGTTGATATTTAGGGCAGGTGGCTGCTTAAAGCAAGGTGAAAATTAAACAGAACGCTCCTACACAGTTTTTGTCAAGTAAAAATTTCAGTTCAGCTGATAAATATGCATGATGTTGTTATTTCCTACATGAATATGCAACAGGTAGAGCGTTAAAGGCAACAAAATTGACTTACTCAGTTTTATAAACCTTTGGAGAAAGATATACTGTGTATCACTGATATCCTCTTAATCCTCTCCTCCATAAATACGCCTTTCTACGCCTCTGTAATAACCACTTCTTGAAACCATTGTGATAAATAGAGCATTTGCTCCTATAGGAGCAAATGCTCTATTTATCACAATGGTTTCAAACTACAAAATTCTAAACTTTTACTTTTCTCTAGTAAATGCTCCTTTTGGTTAGATTCATTCAAAGAGGTTGGGTCTAAAAATAGCCTATGAGGGAAAGGGTTAATTGGATCTCTGAGTTTGGATCCATATGACTGATGCTGAGTAACTCCCAATAGAAATATTTCTAGTTGAAATTTACGAAACCCTCAATAAATAAAAAAAAAAAGAAAAATAATGGCTTGTATTTTCGTTATTGTAAGCATAGAATATTACTTTTGATTCATGGAAATTTTCTTGGTTCTGACATTCTCAGACAGCTCGGAGAGAAGTTTTCACACATTCAAACACAGTATTGGATTTTCAACTTGTTCAAACTATTGAATCAATATAAGATTTGTAGTTACTTCATATTTATAGGAGGACTATTTGATTCACTGCTTATAAAATACTTATCAAACATGAAATAAAGCATGGCTGTTATCAAACATGGAATAAAGCATGGCTGATTTAACTCTTTACTCCATGATTATCCATGTAAGAAATAATGACATCATGAACATTAATTAGATTGATTTTTTAATGGCTCATGGATGCAGGAGTTTTGGGCGATGTTAGATGATTTTTTAATCGCTCATGGATGCAGGAGTTTTGGGCGATGTTAGATGATTTTTTAATCGCTCATGGATGCAGGAGTTTTGGGCGATGTTAGATGATTTTTTAATGGCTCATGGATGCAGGAGTTTTGGGCGATGTTAGATGATTTTTTAATCGCTCATGGATGCAGGAGTTTTGGGCGATGTTAGATGATTTTTTAATGGCTCATGGATGCAGGAGTTTTGGGCGATGTTAGATGATTTTTTAATGGCTCATGGATGCAGGAGTTTTGGGCGATGTTAGATGATTTTTTAATGGCTCATGGATGCAGGAGTTTTGGGCGATGTTAGATGATTTTTTAATCGCTCATGGATGCAGGAGTTTTGGGCGATGTTAGATGATTTTTTAATGGCTCATGGATGCAGGAGTTTTGGGCGATGTTAGATGATTTTTTAATCGCTCATGGATGCAGGAGTTTTGGGCGATGTTAGATGATTTTTTAATGGCTCATGGATGCAGGAGTTTTGGGCGATGTTAGATGATTTTTTAATGGCTCATGGATGCAGGAGTTTTGGGCGATGTTAGATGATTTTTTAATGGCTCATGGATGCAGGAGTTTTGGGCGATGTTAGATGATTTTTTAATGGCTCATGGATGCAGGAGTTTTGGGCGATGTTAGAAACTGTACAATCATATCTATATCATAAGCAAACAGAGCAGACCCTGATCAGACAGCTCTTATATTTATGCAGGCTCCTACAGGAGCCGTCTGATCTGGGTCTACTCTATTTGCAAAGGCGTATTTATGGAGTACATGTAAAGGGTTAAATCAAAATATAAAATACCAGAGTTTTGGGCGATTGTTACAAACTGTAGAATCATATCTATATTATATCATAAGCAAACAGAGCCAACCCTGATCAGACGGCTCCTAAAGGATATAATATAGATCTGATTCTACAGTTTCTGCCATGGCCAAAAATTCTTGTGTACATGTGCATTTATAACAATTAATCTAATTAATATTCACAATGTCATTATTTATAATGCTCAGCTAGTTAATATTTATATAGTCATTATTTCTTTCATGAATATTCATGAGATGGTTAAGAACCCAATGATTTATAAAAATCATGCTCGCATTTAACCCATTCCCTCATATTTAAGCCTTTTGACACCTCTGCTCCATTATAGGTTTCAAACTACACAATGCTAAAATTTCCCTTTTCTCTATTAAATGCTCCTTTTTGGTAGATTTATTCAAAGAGGCCGGGTCTTAAATAGCCTGTGAGTGAATGGGTTAAACCATTCCCTTCCATAAGAGCAAATGCTCTATATGTCACCATGATTACAGAGGCTTCAGAAGGTGTCAGTAGGAGGGAATGGGTTGAGGTCAAAATGCTCCAAATCCCTGGTCAGCATGGTCGATTTAACCCTTTTTCTCAAACAGACACAACTTTTGGCACCTTTGCAAACAGAGTAGACTCAGTTCAGACAGTTTCTGTAGGAGCTATCTGATCAGGGTCTGCCTCGTTTGCTTATGGAATAATATACGGTAAATCTGAAATAACTGTCACTGCCAAAATGTTCATTTGAAAATGTATAATTATGAAAATTCAGTCCGTTAATATTCATGCAATAATAATTCAGGGGGGGGGGGGGGGGGGGGGGGGGGGGGGGATAAGAATTCAATATCTGTATTTATCAAAATTGATGAAAATCATTTCAAGGTCTTGTAACCTTTTCACACATAAAGAGTGGTCACAGTATAGGGCTTGGTGGAGAAATAAAGGAATTATTCTTGAAAATGTTTTAATTTACGCATTTTATCTGGACCTCTGTAGACCCTTATCAAAACTGCTCCTTCAGGGTCTGTACTGTTTGCCTCTCTGAATACTTGGGGTAATTAAGGTATATTGATCAAGCTGGAGGAAAACACAATGTTGAGTTATGAAATTGTTCAAATATTTTTCTAGAATGCACAGTATCAGAGAAGCTTATATCAATTCCCGTATCGGAGCAAGAATCTACAAATGTAGTTTGTTCCATTAGCTATAAACAGGAGTGGATGCAAAGATATCAATAATCCAGTTACACTTGTAAACAAGAGTTGTAAAATATAATGTCTTGTGGTTTTTGTTCTGTTACAGAATAGGCATATATTGTACAACCTTCTGTAGGATCTTTCCTTCATATAAATGCATTTTCAGGCATTTGCAAACAGAGTTGACCCAGATCAGACGGCTCCTATAGGAGCCATCTGATCAGGGTCTGCTCTGTTTGCTAATGGAATTTGATAGATCTGTTTCTTTAGTTTCTAAAATGGCTAAAATGTTCCACCTTTCATATTTTATTATAACTGTTTTGTCCATAAATATTCAATAAATATTGAAATTTTGAATAAACATAGAACAGGGAAAGGCTTAAGGCATCATCGGCCATTCCCAAACCAACACTGACATGGCAGGTTTTGAGACAAAAAGATGAAAACAATAAAATTCTCATTTCATATAAACTTCTCTAATTATGAACACCTCTGAAAACCAAACTTTTGTATCAGTCAGAAGAGGTTCAGCTTTTTAAAATTCTACTGTACATGTATTATGCTATGGCATGTGACATCTATCCATCAGTTACCAAATGTTATTATTATCTGCTCCATAACTTTGCCATGTCAGTGTTTAACTCTTTCCCCCATAGAGACAGCTTGGCACCTCTTCAAACAGAGTAGACTCAGATCAGACAGCTCCTGTTGGAGCCATCTAATAAGGGTTTGTTTCATTTGCCTATGAAGAAGTAGAGATTCGATTCTGAAGATTATGTCAGCCAAAAATGTCCTTGTTAATGTGTAATTGATAAAATTCAGTCCATGAATATTAATGCAGTAATAAATTCTTAAATTAATGTTCATTGGGGAAAGGTTTAACCCTTTACTCCATAAATATGCTTTTCTATGCCTTTGCAAACAGAGTAGACCCAGATTAGACAGCTTCTTTAAGAGCCATCTGATCAGAGTCTGCTCTGTTTGCTTATGATATAATTTTTATCATAGTAAAAAATGCCTGTGTCCATTTGCTGTTATAACGTTAATATAATAAATATTCATTATATCATTATTTCTTTCATGAATATTCATGGAGTAAACGTTTAAAATAATTTCAACAAGTGTTTAACCATGTCAAAAGGTGTGTCATGCCTGTAAGCTAAGGAAGATATCTTCAACGTTGAGGTGTCAAGGTCTCGGTAGAGGCTGATATCAATATTAATGCAATTTTATTCCACTCCATAACTCTACAATTCTTCATCCGATTTTAAAATAATTTCACACAAATCATTAGCTGTGTTCTGCAAATAGCTGTAAAATTGACAGTATCATTTCCCATTGTATTTTAACCCTTTCCCTGTTCTATATTTATTCCAAATTTCAATACCTAATGAATATTCATTAACAAAATAGTTACAAAGAAATATGGAAGGTGCAACATTGTAGACATTTTAGAAGGCAAAGAAACTGATCTATCAAATTCTATTAGCAAACAGAGCAGACCCTGATCAGACGGCTCCTAGGAGCCGTCTGATCTGGGTCTACTCTGTTTGCAAATGCGTGAAAACACGTTTATATGAGGGAAAGGGTTAACCCTTTGAATGCAAGGGGGAACACACATGTACTGTCATTCAAAATCCTAAACAAGTTTAACCCATTACCTCATAGGCTATTTTTAGATACAACCTCCTTGAATAAATCTACCGAAAAGGAGCATTAACTAGAGAAAAGGAAAATTTAAGAATTTTGTGATACGAAATAATTTTGATAAATAGAGCATTTGTTCCAATAGGAGCAAATGCTCTATTTATCACAATGGTTTCACAAAGTGACTTTTACAGAGTCGTCAAAAGTCGTCAATATGAGGGAATGGGTTAACCCTTTACTCCATAAATATGCCTTTCTACTCCTTTGCAAACAGTGTAGACCCAAATCAGACAGCTCCTATAGATATAATATAGATTTGCCATTGCCAAAACTTGTGCTATTTTAAAATTTAATCTAATTAATGTTCATGATGTCATTATAAAGTAAAGGGTTAAGTCTTTTATACTGAGTGAACACTATAGTTAAACACTGATGGACCAGTCCACTCTGAAAATTCAGTGTTGACAGGGTTAACCGTTCGCTTGCTATTCACGTCAATATACCTACCTGTAAATAGTGAAGACCCAGATGAGACAGCTCCTGCAGGAGCTGTCTCATATGGGTCTGCACTATTTACAAGTTGATTATGCAACCAGTGCACTCCACAGCAGTGATTGCACAGCGAAATACTTGTACACAGTGAAGATATATGTAATTATACTACAGGGCATGGGTAAAGACTAAGGAGAAATGTATTTTAAAATTCAGCAAGAGAAGGGTTAATGGTAAAGAATTGAATTTTATTGCATATTAGATCATGTCACTCCTGAAACAAATCGATAGAAAAACAAGAACAGTAAAACCTCTCTAAAGAGACTGACAAAAAGAGGTCTTACAGTGCTCTAGATAATTTTTGCACATTAATGTGTGCAAAAAAGCACATTTTTAGAAGCCATCTGATCAGGGTCTGCTCTGTTTGCAAATGGAATTTGATAGATAGAGGATCTGTTGCGAGTTGTCTTTTAAGATCACATGTTCCTAAACGAGCCTTAGAAAATGTCATTAAGCGAGCCTTGGCAAGCTTAATAACATTTTCTTGGTGAGTTTAGGAACATGTGATCTTAAAAGACAACGAGCATCAGATTCTTTTTCTCACATATCAAAAAAGTGCATTTTCGCCGTTTAAATGACATGTAAACATCGGTTTCTATGGTTTGACGTCATATATATGACGTATGACGTCATATATGTTCTAAAGTGATCTTACACGTGTTACAGATAAGGAAATCTTAACCCGTTGTTCTAACTCGGAGATAAGGGAAGGTATGTGAGAAATATGTTTCTTCAGTTTCTAAAATGGTTACAATGTTCCACCTTCGATATTTCATTATAACTATTTTGTCCATGAATTGAAAGTTGGAATAAACATAGAACAGGGGAAAGGTTAACTGCTTATTTGGCAGAGAGCTGTAGGGCGTCTCATCAGGATCCAAACTGTTTAATTTGTCACCTTGAACATATTTTTGCAAAGCAGGGCTGGAAAAATCCTAAAACTTTTACTCGTCCTGCCAGCTGCTTTTGTCTATTTTTACTCAAAATCATTGTTAAAATTTCTGAAATTCTACTCGTCCTGCAAGAAAGTTACTCGTCATGGCGAGCGGACAAGTGGAATTTTCCAGGCCTGCAAAGAAATGAGAGAAAGTTTATTTTAAGAATTGAAGCAGATGACAATTGTTGCAGACGAAAATCTACTTAGCATGCAAAGAGTTAAAAGTTGTTTGACCTGGGTCTACTCTGTTTGCAAGGATGCCGAAAGTGGTCTTTACAAGGGAAATGGTTAACATCTTGTGACACCAGTAACTAAACGTAACTAATTCTGGAGCAGATGAGCAGTCTCTTCCAATGAGATTTGAAGGTCATTTTACAGTGCATCCCACAAATCTTGCATTTCGTGTGAAATGAGCGAGCAGTACCCGCATTTCTCCAGGTATTCGGACACACAGTCTACTATTTCCATCAGTTTTGTAAAGCTGAATAACTCAATTGAGCAGCATGTTGATAAGTTTAAGCTAGACTGGGATTGTAGCAAATAGTGAAAACCTTGATCAAACTATTCCTTCAGGAGCAGTTTGATCTGGGTCTGCATTATTTGCCAAAGTTTGTTTGTCCGAATACATAGGGTATTTAGGGTATATTTGCTTTGGTAATTAGACTTGCAGTGATTTCTGTCTGGCTTCAATGGACTCAATTAGATTTGGGTATCTCCTGAGAGTAAGTATATTTATGCAAGAACAATAATTGGACAAGTTGGAAATGGCTTCAAACTGACTGCTTCATAGACACTTAACCTTTCATTCTTTACTTGCTGTGCAATTTTCGTCTGTAAAAATTGTCGTCTGCTGTTCTATGTTTATTTCAAATTTCATAACCTACTGATTATTCATGGACAAAATAGTTAAAATTAGATATGGGAGATGGAGCATTGTAGCCATTTTAAAAATTAAACACACATGTCTATCAAATTTCATTAGCAAACAGAGTAGACCCTGATCAGACGGCTCCTTTAGGAGCCATCTGATCTGGGTCTACTCTGTTTGCAGATGCGTGAAAACACGTCTGTATGAGGGAAAGGGTTAACCTTTTATTCTTTACTTGCTGTGCAATTGTCATCTGTAAAAATTGTCATCTGCTGCTATTCTTATAAAGTTAATTTTTATCTAAAAAGTCAAAATGTGAAACAGTTCAGATCCTAATGAGACTCTTAACCCTTTACTCCATGAATATTCATGCAAGAAATAATGAGGCTCTGCATATTAATTAGATTCATTTTTATATGGCAATTATGACCACAGGATATTTTGGCCATGGCAGACAGTGTAGAATCAGATCTATGTTATATTATTAGCAAACAGAGCAGACCCTGATCAGACGTCTGATCTGGGTCTTAGTAACTCTGTTTGAAAAGGCGTAGAAAGGCATTTATGGAGTAAAGGGTTAAGTTACAGTACATCTCATCTGGATTCCAACTGTATACATAGGGAATTCGTAACACATTTACTGCTAGCATGCACAGTGATAACCCATTGGACCCTCCAACTGAAACCTTTTGATGCCTCTGTAAAAGTCACTTTTCGAAACTATGGTGATAAATAGAGCATTTGCTCCATAGGAGCAATATTTGCTCTATTTATCACAATGCTTTCAAAACTACATAATTTTAAAATGTTCCTTTTTTCTAGTGAATGCTTTTTTTTCAGTTGATATATTCAAAGAGGTTGGATCTAAATATAGCCTAAGGGAATGGATCTGAAAATAGGGTATGAGGAAATGAGTCAACCCTTTCCTTGTTCTATGTTTCTTTCAAATTTCAATACCTACTGAATATTCATGGACAAAATAGTTATAAAGAAATATTGAAGATGGAACAATGTAGACATTTTAGAAAGCAAATAAACAGATCTATCAAATTCTATTAGCAAACAGAGCAGACCCTGATCAGACGGCTCCTCTAGGAGCCGTCTGATCTGGGTCTACTCTGTTTGCAAATGCATGAAAACACGTTTATATGAGGGAAAGGGTTAACACTCAAAGAAACTGTCTGTTAAAACAAGCCTCAGTATAGTTTTCTTTACATATTTAACAAAGCACAATATCAAAGAGTGTCAGAAGGTTTTTCTGTATTAATAAGAATCTCACTGATGTCCAAACTACACTGATTTGTTCCAATATTTGCCCAGTTTTAGAGGTTCAGCGATAACTTTTGAGTGTAATTAGTCTCCTTTAGAATGATAAGTCTATGCCTTTAACCCTTTCCCTGTTCTATGTTTATTACAAATTTCAATACCAACGGAATATACAATAACAAAATAATTATAAAGAAATATGGAAGGTGTAACATTGAAGACATTTAAGAAAGGAAAGAAACAGATCTATCAAATTCTATTAGCAAACAGAGCAGACCCTGATCTAACCTGCAGAATTCTCTAGGAGCCATCTGATCTGGGTCTACTCCGTTTGCAGATGCGTGAAAACACATTTATACGAGGGAAATGGTTAAGTACTCCACGAATATTCATGTAAGAAATAATGACATCATGAATATTGATTAGGTTAATTTTTATTATAGTACACATGAATTTTTCACCATAGTAGAAACTGTAAAATCATATCTATATTATTTCATAAGCAAACAGGGCAGACCCTGATCTGGGTCTACTCTGTTTGCAAAGGCATGGAATGGTGTTTAGATGAGGAAAGGGTTAAACCCAAAAGCCTTTTCAAGCTTTGCAAAGATGAGTAGAACCAGCTCCAGTAGGAGTCGTCTGATCAGGGTCTGCTCTGTTTGCTTATGAAATGATAAATGTCTGATTCCACAGTTTCTGCCAAGGCTAATTCTTCCAATGTTCATATACCATTCTATGAGTTTTGCTTATTAATATTCATGATGTCTTACATGAATATTCATTAGATAAATGGTTACATAGAAATAAACAAAATACTTTGAATGTTGGACACATACATACTAGGATCTGAAAACAGTGCAGGCCTGCTGATAATTTCTGCTCACTATGGGCTTAACTCATTCCCTCCTAGACTATTTTAGACCCAATCACTTTGAATTGATCTACCGAAAAGGAGCATTAACTAAAAAAATAGAAAAGGAGACTTTTAGAATTGTGTAGTTTTGAAACCATTGGGATAGGTTCAATATTTTATTTTCCCCGTAATAGGTGGTGGTGGGTCGGAGAATTATCCCACTCAGCACCTTACAATGTTTTCACAAAAATATATTATATATACAAATATATACAATATTGAACTATATACCGAATCTAATCAACAAAAAGCGTATCTATAGAAATGAAAAGAAAAGAAAAATAAAGAAAAAATAGAAGACATGCCTCATAGTAACTTGTATTGTGTTATTTAACTGCAATATTTGCTCTCTTTACAAGTACCCGGGTGTGGGAGTGCAAAATGTTTTAATGTATTGCCACTTGCTTTCAAATTCATCCAAAGACATCGTACTTTGTAATGTAATTAACTTATTTGATTCTATCATTTGTTCTAAATATCTTCTAAGAGCATTTATGTTCATATCCCGTTTACATTGTTTTGTTGTGTATATATATTGTTTGATGTATAAAATTAACAGATTTGTTTTATTACAGCTTTCTCCAAATAAAATAGACACTTCGTTAAAGTCAATATTTACTTTTGCGTTATGTAGAACGTCTTTTACTTGCTTTAAAAAATACCGTGTTTTTTCACAGTGGTAAAATAAATGGGGTATCGTTTCTGGTCTGCTCTATTTATCATAATGGTTTCAATAATGAATTTTACAGATGCGCAAAAAGGCGTCAATAGGAGAGAATGAGTTAAATTGGACGCCCCAGAGAGAGGGGAGAGGATACAGAAAAACCCGGGTGCAATGTCCTGCTCTTATTATTGACAGAGTTTCTCTGGTTCTTTTATAATGAACAGAGAAAGTGGAACTGTAGATTCAGATCTATGTAATTGCATAAGCAAACAGAACAGTTTTTGCAAACATTAAACTCAAATCAAATGGACTTCATCGGATCAGGCTCTACTCTGTTTATGTATGGGATGCTATTGATCTGATTCTTCAGTTTCTGCCATGGGCATAAAGTATTTTGTTAATTTGGCATTATAACATTTCAGCTAATTATATATATAATAATCATAAAGTCACTATTTTCTACTTATTCTTCAGGTAAAGGGTTGAAACTGCTTTTATTTGTTAAAATTGAATATAGATATATTTAATTACATGTGGAGTTTTCAAAACTGAGATATCTGTCATTTTTATTGATTTTGTTCATTCTGAAAGATTACAGATTGCCATAAAGAACTTCATATACCATAATTACTCTAAATTCTGAGACAGACAAACTTAGGCAAATAGTGCAGACCCAGATAAAACAGACCCTGAAGGAGCAGCTGGATCAGGGTCTTCACTATGCGCTATTATGTCAGTCTTAACCCATTCCCGCATATTGACGTCTTTTGACGCTTCTGTAGAAGTCACTTTGTGAAACCATTGTGATAAATAGAGCATTTGCTCCTATAGGAGCAAATGCTCTATTTATCACAATGGTTTCATATTACAAAATTCTTAAATTTTCCTTTTCTCTAGTTTATGCTCCTTTTTGGTAGATTTATTCAAAGAGGTTGGGTCTAAAAATAGCTTAAGTGAGAATTGGTTAATTTATAGTTATATAAATGGTACCAAACATAATTATGTTCAGCTTTACAAACCAATGGAGATGAGAGTATAGTGTTTAAACCATTACTCCATGAATATTGATATAAGAAATGATAAAGTCATGAATATTAATGAAATTAATTTGTTATATAAATACTTGAATGGCTCTGATCTGATATTTCAACCACTAAGGGCCTTTTTCAAAGATTATCATGTCAAAATACATGTCACATTTTTGTTACATGCATTCAGCAATAAAATCAAAGAGAATAGTTCTCAGCCGTCTGATCATGGTCTGCTCTGTTGCTTATAATAATATA
Organism: Azorinus chamasolen; assembly: GCA_963576725.1. Classification (NCBI taxonomy): domain Eukaryota; kingdom Metazoa; phylum Mollusca; class Bivalvia; order Cardiida; family Solecurtidae; genus Azorinus; species Azorinus chamasolen. The sequence goes on along the minus strand of OY755237.1, from coordinate 80,028,752 downwards.
TAGATATAATTCTACAGTTTCTTCCATGACCAACAATTCCCTTGTCTATGTGCTATTTTAACAATCTAATTAATATCCATGATGTAATATTAAGGTTATATATAATATTGATACTCCATCTAACTCAAAATTGCTACAACTCATTAGAATTGCCTCGGAGCAAGATAGATAAGAGATCAGTACCTATCATGTCTACAGCCATGGAGTCTACACTGTTTGCAAACACAGAAAATCCAATTCATTTTTCTCATATATCATTTCAAAGTAGTTATAGTGGTTCTCCTCGGAACTTATAACTGAATTAAACAGTCCGAACACACGTCATGGGTTGGTTTTATCAAACAATCAATGCATTTATAGCATTCTACATCTATTTTTGGCAGAATGATGGATTTTCTGACAGCTGTTTGCGCCTAAAATGTGTACGAGCCACCTTCTAAGACATACTAGGATTAGATTAACCCTGTACCTGATAGACATGCCTTTTGGCACCATTGCAAACAGAGTAGACCCAGATCAGACAGCTCCTATAGGAGTCGTCTGACCAGGGTCTGCTCTGTTTGCTTAAGAAAAAAAACCAGATCTGTCTCTACTGTTTCTGCTATATTGAAAAATTTCCTTGTTCATAATGCTATTATACATTGTACTTACATTCATGATTTCATTATTTCTTACATGAATATTTATTAGGTAAAGGATTGATTCTGTGTGTGCAAGTGGCACATGTAAGATGCTGTTTACAAACAGTTTGTATCCAGATGAGATAACAAGTCTCTGCGTCTCATCAGGATCTAAACTCTTTGTTTTTCTTACTTTTAAAATTTAGGAGAAGATGTGATAAAGCAACTTTGTGAATTGCAGCAGACGGCAATGTTTGCAGACGACAATTACTAAGCATTTGAGGAGTACTGAAGGTCTACAGAATGATATACTACTATAGTTTCACAATAGAGATGATGTAACCCTGTCTTAACCCTTTACTCCAAAGTCTATTTTTAGACCAAATCTCTTTGAATGAATCTACCGAAAGGAGCATTTACTAGGGTTAATGATTTTTTTTTAGAATTTTGTAGTTTGAAACCATTGTGATAAATAGAGTATTTGCTCCTATAGGAGCAAATGCTCTATTTATCACAATAGTTTCAAGAATTGGTTATTACAGAGGCGTAGAAAGGCGTATTTATGGAGGAAAGGGTTAGCCCTTTACTCCATGAATATTAATGTAAGAAATAATGACAACATGATATACAGTCCACTCTCGTTATGGCGAACTCGCTTGACACGAATTTCTCGTTGACACGAAGTATTTGTAAAGTCCCAACTTTTCTTCCTATATATTCTATATAAATTTAAGTTTTTAAGTCGAGTTCGAACAGATCACGTTTTCGTTAAGTCGAAGTCATTTTCCGTCCCCAAAGTGTTTGTTTGCATGTAATTATTGGTGTTTGTATCGAAGTCACACCTCTCAGTCTGATTGAGTTCGAGGTGTGAAGTGGACCTTTTGATCCGACCCTGGCAAAGTACGCCAGGTGATCGCGACACACGTAATTACAGTGTTTTGTGGGCAAACAATCACTGATGTCAGATAATTATTCAAACTGTGGAACAATGCCGCATTGAATGAACGTTATTTAGTTAAATGACACATTACCGTTCATTCGTCCTAAGTTTCAATCATGACTACTGTAGTAAGAAAGATAACTCTCAAGCGTCCTCGCTTCCGGACGATTTTGTAGAGATTGGAGAAAAAGTAATGCCTGTTCCTTATTTTATTACCAATACATGCAGTTCAACATTGACTTTAATTTGTCACTTGAGTAATAGCGAAACAGCTCACGGCGATGGTGACTACATTTTGAAACGTCTGGTTTCCCGATTAAGGATGCTCTCTTAAATGTACCGGAAGTACGCGAATCGGCAACCAGCTAGTTCACGTGTGATTGCGTCTTTCCGTTGCCCGTTGTGGAAAAGGGATTTCCCATAGAAATGGCGTAAACAAACGATGCGCTTTAAAAATCGCCAAACCAACGGCGATTAATTCAATGATAATGGCAAAAGGGATCTGAAAATTGGACAGGGTCTTGTAAATTAGGGCATAGTGGAGGGTAGGAAAGACAGAAGTTTGTTCAAACAGTAATGGATCAACACGCACATGTACAATTTTATATACACAGAGTGCGATTCTTCTACACAATGTGAAGACTAAACTGTACAAGCACATTAGTATGCTTGTAATATGACAGCTTGTTTAAGGTGAACGTAATGAAAGAAACTGGATTTTTTTTGAAAAATGGCATGTGATTTTTGAGTCGAACTCTCGATGAGTCGAAGTTTTTAACGGGTCCCTACGAACTCGACATAACGAGAGTCGACTGTAAATTAGATTATGTTTTGTAATAGCACATGACCACAGAAATGTTTGGCCAATGGCAGAAACTGTAGAATTGTATCTATATTATGTCATAAGCAAACAGAGGAGACCCTGATCAGACGGCTCCTATAGGAGCCATCTGATCTGATCTGGGTCTACTGTGTTGGCATAAAGGTGTATTTATGGAGTAAAGTGTTAAACGGCCATTCATTTATTGAACATAGTACTCTTAAAATGCAGGTGATTGCTTAATGCAGGATAAAAGTAACGCAGAAAGCTCCTATAGGAGCTTTCTGCATTACTTTTGTCCTGCATTAAGCTACCACCTGCCTTAGACTCATAATTAGATGTTTTTCAGATGGTCGCTTAAGACAGGTTCTATTGTACTATTGTTTCACAACGGAGATAATGTAACTCTGCACGTTAGGAACAATTTTGTGATCACCTGACACTTTGGATCCAGATGCATCTCATCTTGTTTGGTACTCTGATTGGAGTTTTTGAATAGAAATAAAAGAAAAGTCCAGATTTTGTACATTAATCCTTTCCTTCATTATAAACACTTTTTTTCACACTTTTGCAAACGGAGTACTCTTGTAGGAGCCATGTGATCAGGGTCTGCTCTTACAGGAGTCATCTGATCAGGGTCTGCTCTTACAGGAGTCATCTGATCAGGGTCTGCTCTTACAGGAGTCATCTGATCAGGGTCTGCTCTTACAGGAGTCATCTGATCAGGGTCTGCTCTTACAGGAGCCATGTGATCAGGGTCTGCTCTTACAGGAGTCATCTGATCAGGGTATGCTCTTACAGGAGCCATGTTATCAGGGTCTGCTCTTGCAGGAGTCATCTGATCAGGGTCTGCACTTACAGGAGTCATCTGATCAGGGTCTGCTCTTACAGGAGTCATCTGATCAGGGTCTGCTCTTACAGGAGTCATCTGATCAGGGTCTGCTCTTACAGGAGTCATCTGATCAGGGTCTGCTCTTACAGGAGCCATGTGATCAGGGTCTGCTCTTACAGGAGTCATCTGATCAGGGTATGCTCTTACAGGAGCCATGTTATCAGGGTCTGCTCTTACAGGAGTCATCTGATCAGGTTCTGCACTTACATGAGTCATCTGATCAGGGTCTGCTCTTACAGGAGTCATCTGATCAGGGTCTGCTCTTACAGGAGTCATCTGATCAGGGTCTGCTCTTACAGGAGTCATCTGATCAGGGTCTGCTCTTACAGGAGTCATCTGATCAGGGTCTGCTCTTACAGGAGTCATCTGATCAGGGTCTGCTCTATTATAATAGATCTGACTCTGCAGTTTTTACCAGAACTAAAGAAAATTGAATACATAGGCCATTATAGAATTCAGGTAATAAATATTCATGATGCCATGATTTCTAACATCAATATGCACCAGGGAAAGGGTGAAGTAATTATCTATCTATCGTCTGCTAATTACATCAGTTTTGTCTTGTAAGCTGTGACCTTTTAGAGTGTATCCTAAAAAGGTAAAAATGCTATAATTATATAATGAATTTTAGATAAGGGTTTCTCACCTTCATCTGTGAAACATGGATGAAATATAATTCAGTGGAACCTGTCTAATAAGTGACCATCAAAAAGAGGTCTAACTCTTGGTCTTTAACCCATTCCCTTTTAATGATGCCTTTTGACACCTCTGTAAAAATTACTTTTGAAATCATTGTGATAAATAGAACATTTGTTTCATAGGAGCAAATGCTCTATTTATCACAATGGTTTCGAAACTACACAATGATAAAAATTATCCCTTTTTCTTATAAATCTTGTCAGTAGATTTATTCAAAGAGGTTGGGTCTAAAAATACGGTAGTCTATGAGATAATGGGTCTAAAAAAAGCCTATGAGGGAATGGGTTAAAACAGGCAGTAAACTTAACCCATTCCCTCATAGGCTATTTTTAGATCCAACCTCTTTGAATAAATCTACCGAAAGGGAGCATTAACTAGAAAAAAGGACAATTTTAGAATTTTGTAGTTTGAAACAATTGTGATAAATAGAGCATTTGCTCCGATAGGAGCAAATGCTCTATTTATCACAATGGTTTCAACAGGTGACGTTTGCAGAGGCATCAAAAGGCATCGATATGAGGGAATGGGTTAATGCAGGTCAAGTCTTACTTGCAGCAGTTCTTGTTCTTCTACAAAACAAACAGACATGTACTACGATTCTAAAATTTAGACATTTCTTCCAATTCCCTTTATAAAAATACACACTGAATTATTCAATGTCTCATATGGATTCAAATAGTTTGCATTGATTATTACGAATTTGCTGCCAGTTTTCACAGCGTCAAGAGTTGGAATAATTTGATGGTTCCTAGTAGAGCTGTACATAACATATATTCATTACAAGATTATTATGGTAAATGACAAGTTTTAGCAATATTTACTGATGAAACTTATTAAAATCTTTAATTCTGACAGCAGTGATTGTCAGGGATACACAGTAACAGTTGTCTAAAGCGATCACTGTTTTACCCTTTCCTTCATATAAATGTCTTTTCATGCATTTGCAAACAGAGTAAACCCATATCAGACGGCTCCTATAGGAGTCGTCTGATCAGGATCTGCTCTGTTGGCTTATGATATAATATTGATATGAATCGGGGTTCTTGCGAGGGCGAGAAATTGGGACATTTTCCCCATCAAAATGAGAAATGTCCCCATTTTTTTACTGTCATTGGGACAAATGTCTCAAAATTGTGAGTTCTTACCAGAATAGTCCAAAATAACCAGATCAGATTTAGATCAAATCAAACTGTGAATATGATCAGACAGGGCCTCCGCTGGCGGTCGCCAGAATCGCCAATGGCAAAAAAAATAAGAATTTGGCGAAAGAAAATCGAATCTGGCGAATTTAGTGGCGAAAAGAAAATTTGCCGATTTTTCGCCCGAAATTCGTCCCGAAATCCAATTATTTTTATTGATGATATGAGCGACCGGAAGTTAACTGCATAAGCGAGCTGGTTTTCATTCTCGCATTGCTAAAACGTCAGTCGTATGCGCGAAGTCGGTAACCAGTCAACTGCTATAACCTTCACCCCTTCACCTGTTAGCACATCGCGAGGAGCAAGTCGATAATTATGGTTGATTGGATTAAAGGGATTAGGTTGTTTGAATTCAGTATGATTGAGATACTGAAGCGTGCCGATAACTGTTTAACAAGGGGATTGATTGCCTCGAGCTAATTTCAATGTTAATCGCAAAGTTTGATAGATGATTGGGATGGAGGCATGTCCATGTTTGTCAAACACGGTCGGGTGTTGATAATTAAAGCAGTGGGTAAGTAATTTTTTACTATTTTTAGAAACAATGTTAAACTTTAATAAAGGGATACTTTTAATCAAAGGCGGCATATAATATAATAGCTTTCGTGGTCCAGTCCTATATAAACTCTGTGGAAATGTATGTCGATGCCACTTGCAAAAATGGCTTCTAAGCGTAGTTTAGACTCAGGTTACATGCCACCTTCTAAGGTTACCAAGACCAACAACTCTAGTAGAAGTTTTAAGGACTCATGGAAAGTTGGCAATGAATGGCTTCGTTATGATGCAAAGTTAAAGGCTATGTTCTGTGACCTTTGCACCAAGGCACAGAGATCAAATATATACACATCTGGGTGTACAGTAATGAAGAAGGAGAATGTAACTAAGCATGCAATCAGTAAAGGTATCTATCTAGGCTAGGGGTATCATTATGAATTTGGTTAAATTTCTAAATTCTGAAATAGGACTGTTTCAATTACAGAACAATGTTTTAATTTTCAATAAGCCTCAAAGACAGTTTGAAAAATGAATTATTTTCTAGGTACTGTATGGCATCTATATTCAAGTGTATTGATACATATATATTCAAGTTTACTGATAAATATTCAAATTCCATATCAGAAAAAAATGTTATTTTGAAAACTGTTTATCCAAAACAGTTATGTACATGTAGACAACTTTTTCCAATTTCTTTTTCAGACCATGTTCTTGCAGCATCTGCAGCTAAGCAGAGCCTGACAATGGATGTCGCCCGCCAAGCAGCCCTTGGAAAGAGTGAAGATGCAATAACTACAGCCATGGCAAATGTGTACTTTGCAGCAAAACAGAATCTGCCAAGTTCAGTGGTCCCTGAACTGAACAACTTGCTGTTGTACCAGGTATCAATCAGTATAGGAATTGCAAAAAAAAAATAATAAAAATTAAACATCTTCTATACAATTGTCTGAGGTTACTAAATAATACACTTTAAGCATGGTGCGATGTCATTCATAAAGCAATGTATTTGTGTTGTTGAAAAATTCATGTGGAAGTCTACATATGTAGCAAACAGTACAAACAGAAGTCATGTAGACTAACAGAAACAGTACAAACACTGTTTTCTCAGTTTCCGCAATATTTAAGTGAAGAAAACTATAAAGTATAAGTACTTTTTCTTATACATATACTCTCTGGTGTATTTAAGTGAAGAAAACTATAAATTAAAAATGTACATGTAAAATTCAAATTATGTAACATACAAACTAAGAATGTGTTGTCTGCAAAAATCTTCAGTTTTCACAAAACATTACTGAGTCAGTAACAAAACTGGCAAAATGTTTGAATTCTTTTGAGATGTAGTGTTACTCTACATTGCATATGGATCCAAACTGTTCAGAAATTGAATGTGTTATGCAAGCATGCAAAGTAAGTGTTTTTTCTTTTCTAGGGTGTGTCACAGCTGGCTGACCTAAAGGTGGATGCTCACACTACCTATGGCCATTCTACATCAATTGCAGAGTTTCAGGCTGCTATCGCCAAGGTAATAGAGACAGACCTCCTGAAAAAGGTATCAGATGGTGGAAAGTTCAGTCTTATGTTTGATGAGAGTACTGATGTTTCTGTGCATCAGAATGTCATTGTGTATATTAGGATTCTTGAGTCTGATCCCCATGGTTACGTTGAGCCCCAGACATATTTTTTAGGAATTGACAGCTTGGTTAAAGCAAATGCAGAATCCATTTATGGAAAGGTTAAGGGTATGCTGTCAGACAAAGGTATCTGCTTGTCGAATCTCTGTGGTGTAAGTACTGACGGGGCAGCTGTTATGGTCGGAAACAAGTCAGGTGTAGTTACTCGTTTTAAGGAAGATGTTTCTGGTGTTCTGGCTACACATTGCATTGCTCATCGCCTGGCGTTGAGTTGTTGCACTGGAGCTGATGCAATTCCCTATTTGGTTAAGGTCCAAGAAGTCTTGAACAGTGTGTTCAAGTACTTTCATTACTCGCCCAAGAATATGGCTATGTTGGAGTCTGTCCAGTCTCATTCCCCAGGTCAATCTTCCAGGTTTAAGCAAGTCTTTCACACACGTTGGCTCAGTTTTGAGGGCTCGGTTGATGCCATGGTATCAAACTACAGTAGTTTGATATCTGTGTTCATGGAGGAGAATTCTGGCAAATCCCTCAGCTTGCACAAGTCGGTCACTTGTTACAAGTTTTTGTATGTTTTGCATTTCTTGTGTGATGTGTTGAAGCCTCTGTCCATTCTTTCAAAGATGTATCAGAAAAGTGACATTGACTTTTCTGAGGTCACTCCCTTGTTGGAATCAACCATTGCAACTCTTGAGGGGTTGGCAGATGGAAATGGTCAAAGATTGAGTGGTTTTCTTGAGAAGGCACCTTCAGAGCCCCAGCTTGACTCTGATGGTTTGGTAACTTTCGAGTTTGAGGGTCATACAGTTCGTGACAGTCTCAAACAGAGGACAGAGGCTATTAGTATTTGTAGTAAGTTTGTGGCAGGAATGGTCAAAAGTCTCAATCAACGGTTTAGTGGAAATTCTGACAGTATTGTTCTGACAGCGCTAAGTAATGTGTTCAATCCACGTCTTGGCGTGTCTGATAAGGAAGATGATGTTGATGTTGTGGTGGAATACTTGGATTCAGTTGGTATGGGAGGATATAAAGATGAACTTCTTAGCTTTGTCAGGTTTGCCAGTGCTAGCCAGGCTGGTGGCAACAAGTCAGTCACTTCTTCAAGGGATATGGTCAACTTGGCTCTTAGGCATAGGGATGTTTATCCAGCTTCTGCTGAGGCAGCTGGTAGGTTACTTGTAGCTCCTGTTTCCACTGTTGAGTGTGAGCGGGGTTTTAGCAGACAGAACATTGTCAAGACCTGTCTAAGAAATGGAATTTCTCTGTCTGCTTTGGACAACTTGATGCGTATTTCAATTGATGGTCCAAATCTTAAGGAATTCAATTTTGGTGCAGCATTCAAAGTTTGGTCAGGGGTGAAGGCTAGGAGAATCCTGAATTGAATATAATGTTAATGGTGTCAATAATAGTGTAAAAAGTGTAAATAAGTGTAAATATTAAGTTAAGTAGTGACCAAAAGACAGAACAAAATGTGGAGGAGAGATGTAGAGACAATGTGTATATATGTAGGTGTGAAAACAGTGATGGAAAGACTGTAACAATGTAAATAATTATGTGTAGAAGTGACAAAAAGACAATATTGATGTGTTAACCCTTTCCTCCATAAATATGCCTTTCTATGCCTCTGTAAAAGTCACTTTATGAAATCATTGTGATAAATAGAGTATTTGCTCCTATAAGAGCAAATGCTCTATTTATCACAATGGTTTCAAACTACAAAATTCTAAAAAAAAGATAGACAATGAGGGAAAGGGTTAAGAAAAGCTAGTAGGACATTAATGTAAATATTGTAAATATGCAGACTGCTGATTGATTGTGATGAATATTTGTTTTGTAATAAAATGATGTTATACTGTTTTTATTTGTTGTGTTCTTTGTTTCATTTCATTATCAAGTATTGAAGAGGTATGAATATTCTAACAGTTATTCATGTATTGATGTTTTGTCTAAAGATATGAAACGATGAGTGTCTCTGACTCTTATTTTTTCATACATTTACTCAAAATATTAAAACATGATAACATAATATAATGAGTTCCAATTAATACCAATATTGTAAAATGAACAATAAATAACTTGTAACAACTGTAACACATGTTTCAACAATAAACAAGGGTTTCATGACATGGGAACTGAAGACGAAATTTGGCTCTAACTTTGGCTCCAACATTTTCTCATTTGGCACAAACTTTTCTCATTTGGCGCAAACTTTTCTAATTTGGCGAAAGTGATGGCGCAAAGAAAAAAAAAGCCAGGGGAGGCCCTGTCAGAGAAAATATTTACATATTAAGGAAATCAGTCATAGATCCACAGATTTATAAACATAGCATTTTCATAATGAATAATGGTTGAAAAAATATTTTCACACTTGTCGGAGTCCCACAGATTTTGAAAATGTCCCTACTTTTTAACTGTCAATGGGACACATGTCTCAAATATTTTCAATCCTCGCCAAACACTGGAATCTACAATTTCTGCCATGGCCAAAAATCCTTGTTTCCATGTGCTATTATAACAATTAATCTGCCGTAATTAATAGTCATGAAAAATTATGATGTCACTCATGGAGTAAAGGTTTAGATTGGAAACTTTATGCATGTTAGCCATTATGCATTGTACCCTATTTACTCTTAGTATTCAGACACCCAGTCTGCCTTCTCCATGCAGAGCTCCAGATAAGATGCGTAAATTAAAACATTTTCAAAACTAACTTCTTTATTTCTTCACCAAACCCTGTGTTATGATCACTGTTTAGAATGGTCTCTTCGAGACGATTCTAAGGAATGGTCACAACGTAGGGTTTGGTGAAGAAATGATGATTTTAGTATCTGAGTATGCACAATTATCTGTTGCCCTTCCCATATATTTATACAGCTGAATTGGCCAATTTGGCACAATTTTAAATTAGACTGACATAGTAGCAAATAGTGTAGACTCTGATCAAACTGCTCCTGGGTCTGCGCTGTTTGCCAAAGAACTAACTGTAATTAGAGTAATCACATTCGACTAAAGTTAGGCTGTTTTGGTTGGTGGCAAATATAAATTATTTTGGCAGGCTCTTCTATCTATTTTTAGCTCAGCTGGCACAAAGTGTCTATTGTCCGTTGTGGTTTAAGTCATGCGCATGTGTGTCATGCGTCACCAACAATTTACTTAAACATGTTCTTCTCTGAAATACTGAAATGAAATTGACAAAAATTGGCCAGGATATTCCTTAGATGGTCCTCTTCCAAAATTGTCATTTAAGATCTGTCATGTTTGTTTTTACAAAAATCAATACTAGCAACTGTGGCACCTGTGTACCTTAACCAAGTAAACATTTCAATCAATTATAGTGTGGTGATGTCATGAAGTGACATCATAATGTTGCATTTTATGATGTCATTTAAGGTTTAAATAAGGGAAAATCAAAATAGAGTAATAGGTGAACATGGCAGTTGTAAAGAAGGAGTTGTCCCTGGACACAAAAGACATTAGGATTGTACTCTGTCCTTTCATCTGTCCATCCTTCTGTCCACCCTCTTGATGCTATTGGAGCGAAACTTCATATACATGTACAAAGAGCAGTATGGGAGGCAGTCTCATAAATTTGTATTTGGGATGCTGTCAGGGACTATGGTATTGCCTTGCAATGCTTAACCCTTCGCTTGCTATTCACGTCAATATACCTACCTGTAAATAGTGGAGACCCAGATGAGACAGCTCCTGCAGGAGCTGTCTCATCAGGTTCTGCACTATTTACAGGTTGATTGTGCAACCAGTGCACTCCACAGCAGTGATTGCACAGCGAAATACTTGTACTTAATGAAGATATATGTAATTATACAACAGGGCATGGGTAAAGAAGGAGAAATGTGTTTTAAAATTCAGCAAGCAAAGGGTTAATTTAGTTTAGATTGAAATATGTATGAAAACTTTCAACAAATTTCTCTACATTAAAAGGGCCTAGATTCTTTGTACTTGCTGAATTGTAGTATGTGCTCGTGGTCCACTATCAAGATTGTTCAAAATACGCTCCTTTCTTTCATGTTGACCCCAACCTGGGGCTAACCTTTCTTACATGGAAATTCATTGTATACTTAAATCTGTGGTAACTAAGTGAGCGATTAAGGGCCATATTGGCCCTCTTGGTTGAAATATGTAGGAAAACCTTTCAGCATATTTCTCTAGTTTAGAAAAAGCCTAGATTCTTTGTACATGTACTTGCTGAATTGTAGGGGGGGGGGGGGGAGGGGATCTCTAGGGTGCTATAGAAAGGGGAAATACAGTTGATTGATTCATAGAGGATCTTACATGAGTGTTCAATACAAATGGTTTTTATGAAACAAGTTTACTATTTATAATATGACAGGAGCTTTAGTGAGTGTCATATTCATTGTAGTAAACAAGTTTCATGAAAACAATTTGTAATGAGCACGAATGTAAGATTCTTTTTATCACATCAGCCTTGAAAATGCCATAGAAAATAAAACAGGCTATAGCCCTGGCGGCTGTTTCGTCCATTGCTTACAAACAGCTTAGTGATACAACGGACGACGCACATGGAACGCTTTGATTGGTTAACGTTTAAATGAGCGCTACGATTTGCTAACGATCGCTTATTTGCAAAAGAAATGCATTTTCGCGATTTTCGGCACTGTTACGGCACTCAAGGCAGATTATGTGATAATATAGTTTCTGTCATGATAGAAATTCTCTTGTTCATAGTACCATTGTATGAAGTCAGTTAACTGATATTCATGATGTCATTATTTCTAATATGAATTTTCATGAAGAAGATGGTTATCAAAGGTCCAGATAAGATGCATTTAAACATTTTCAAGAATAGCTCCCTTATTTTTTTACTAAAACCTAAACTCTGACCACTCTTTAGAATCGTCTCTTCAAGACGATTCTAAAGAGTGGTCACAGTATAGGTTTTGGTCGAGCAATGGTAAGCATCTTTATCTGTAAATCTGACTATACAATGAGAGTCTGTTTCACTTTTAACATTTAAAGGGTTTAATTCTTTGCCAAAACAAATCCAATTGGAATGATTGTAAGGGAAGCCCAATGGCTAGAATAGAATTCAGTCTGCTCTTGGATTAGTTTTATTGTACAATTTTATTGTAAGGAAGGATGAATGCTGAATTTTGCAATGTATTGCGTCTGAGTATGTTTATTGCGTAGTTTACGATTTAGTTGGTCTACTTCTTTTTCTTTTTTTTCGGGGCAGTCTGACTTCCAAGTATCCTGGTACCAGCAGGCGAACAGACAGTAATTACTATTCACCAAAGTTTGTATATCCTTTAGCATGCTTTGACGAATAAGTGACAATCAGGGGTCCAAATAAGATGTGTAAATAAAAACATTTTTAAGAATGACTTCTTTATCTCTCCACCAAACCCCATGTTGTGACCACTCTTTAGAATCGTCTCAAAGTGGTCACAACATAGGATTTGGTGGAGAAAGAATGATTTGAGTACGCACCTTTATCTGTTGCTCTGGACAACCGTGGCAAATGGTTTGGATTCAGATGAGGTGTGGACAAACTGGTTGGCATTCTGATTACTTCTTTGAATGTTGTTTCTCAGGATGTTTAAGGTATATTAACCTATTACCATTATAGGCTAAACTTAGATCCTACCTCTTTGAATAAATTTACCGAAAAGGAGCATTTACTAAAGAAAAGGAAAACTTTAGAATTGTGTAGTTTTTAAACCATTGTGATAAATAGAGCATTTGCTCCTATGGAGCAAATCGAGGGCTTGGTGCAAAACTATTCTTACTCCTTCACAAAGTGAAGGAGTTAGAATAGTTTTGCACCAAGCCCTCGAAATGCTCTATAAATTATCACAATGGTTTCAGAAATTGATTTTTACAGAGGCGTCAAAAGGCGTCAATATGAGGGAATGGGCTAACCGTTTACTCCTTGAATGTTTATGTAAGGAATAACAACATCTTAAATATTAACCCTTTCCTTCATATAAATGCCTTTTCTTACTTTTGCAAACCAAATACCGGTAGATCCTACAGGGGCCGTCTGATAAGGGTGTGCTTTTTTTGCTAATGAAATTTAAAAAATCTGTTTCTTTAATTTCTAAAATGGTTACAATTTTCCAACTTCCATATTTCAACTATAGAATTATACAGTTTGGATAAAGATGAGATGATACATATCTGCTTTGATTCAGGATTCATTTTCTGTTATTGTGTGAGCATTTTATAAAAATAATAGATCGGACAAAATAAGATGAAATCCAATACAAGTTTAACCCTTTCCTCCATAGATCCAACCACTTTAAATGAATCTACCCAAAAGGAGCATTAACTAGAGAAAAGGAAAACTTCAGAATTTTGTAGCTTGAAACCATTGTGATAAATAGAGCATTTGCTCCTATAGGAGCTCCTATTTATCACAATGGTTTCATAAAGTGACTTTTACAGATGCGTAGAAAGGCATATTTATGGAGGAAAGGGTTAAAAGGCGAAAGGACAGTTTAGCAGACTTCAGTTGATGAGAGTGTTGGAATTTAAAATGCGGAAAATTCAGAATCTGTCTTGGAAGAGGCAAATGGCTGATTGGATAACAGTTAATCAACTGCAACATTGACTTAGAACACATTTGGAAAAGCGAGACAATTACATGTAAACCCTTTCCCTGTCCTGTGTTTATTCCAAATTTCAATACCTACTGAATATTCATGGACAAAATAGCTATAAAAAAAATATGGAAAGTGGAATATTGTAGACATTTTAGAAAGTATAGAAACAGATCTATCAATTCATTAGCAAACAGGGTCCGTGCTTATAAAACTTTTAGTTGAGTCTGAGTACGTTCTCAAGCTTTTGATTGGTCAGATTTGAGCCTCTGGCTCAAATCTGACCAATCAAAAGCTTGAGAACTCAAATCTGACCAATCAAATGAGATTCTAGAATTGCTGAGTTATTTGCCCTTGACTTATAAAAGAATAGCATGTTTTATCATGGTTATAGTTAGATCTGCTCTGTTTGCTTACTTCCTTATTTTCTTTAGCTCACCCGAGCTTACGGAATGATATAGATCTGATTCTTCATTTTCTGCTATTGGTCAACCATTCACATGTTCATAATTATATGCTATGATTTAAATATTGATGATGTCATAAATTCTTACATAGATATTAATGAAAAAAGGGTTAAAGAATACATCATATTAGTATATTGACATCATAATTAATATCTGGACTGACGGTACTCAGGTGAGCGATTCAGGTCCATCATTGCCCTCTTGTTATCGTTATATATATTTTTATCATTAGCAGTAGTGGTAGCATTTTCATCATTAGATCATCTGGGTCCCTGCTTATAAAGCTTTTAGTTGAGTCTGAGATCGTTCTCAAGCTTTTGATTGGTCAGATTTGAGCCTTTGGCTCAAATCTGACCAATCAAAAGCTTGAGAACTCAAATCTGACCAATCAAAAGCCTGAGAACGAAACTGGGTTTTTTTCTCTCACCTTTTTCCCTTTTGAATATTCATGTAAGAAATAATGATACCGTAATTATCATGAATATTTTTAGCTCAATTTTTATAATGGCATATTTTTGATATTGGTAAAAACTGTAAAGTCAGATCTATCATAATTTCATAAGTGAACAGAACAGATGCTGATCAAACAGCTTATATAGTAGTCATCTGATCTGTTTGAAAAGGCATGAAAAGCATTTGTATAAACCCTTTCCCTCATATAAACGTGTTTTCACGCATCTGCAAACAGAGTAAACCCAGATCAAAAGGCTCCTAGAGGAGCCGTCTGATCAGGGTCTACTCTGTTTGCTAATAGAATTTCAAAGATCTGTGTCTTTACTTTCTAAAATGGCTACAAAACTCCACCTTCCATATTTCATAATAACATTTTTGTCCATGAATATTCAGTAGGTATTGAAATCTGTTATAAACATAGAACAGGGAAAGGGTTAAGTAAAGGAAAAGCACCAAGGACAAAATTTTAGGTCTTGGTGGCATCGTCATCATGGGTGTTGTAGTCATTGTGCAAAAAATTTGACATTTTGTCAGATTCAGTCTCATAACAGCTGTCTACAAGTACTATCGTTGAACATTAGGAAGAGTTTCGTCCTTTTCATCATGAAATAGATAGGAC
Organism: Azorinus chamasolen; assembly: GCA_963576725.1. Classification (NCBI taxonomy): domain Eukaryota; kingdom Metazoa; phylum Mollusca; class Bivalvia; order Cardiida; family Solecurtidae; genus Azorinus; species Azorinus chamasolen. The sequence continues at coordinate 80,013,336 of OY755237.1, read as the reverse complement.
AATATCATCAAGAACATAGCCAGATGGCCTAAATATTAAATTTGGTCTGGTAAAAGGCATCTGGTATAACTCTAAATGACTCTACTGCTAAATATTGATATAGCCCTTTCCCTCATATAAACGTGTTTTCACGCATTTGCAAACAGAGTAGACCCAGATCAGACGGCTCCTAGAGGAGCCGTCTGATCAGGGTCTACTCTGTTTGCTAATAGAATTTAATAGATCTGTTTCTTTGCTTTCTAAAATGTCTGCAAAGCTCCACCTTCCATATTTCATAATAACATTTTTGTCCATGAATATTCAGTAGGTATTGAAATCTGTTATAAACATAGAACAGGGAAAGGGTTAAGTAAAGGAAAAGCACCAAGGACAAAATTTTAGGTCTTGGTGGCATCGTCATCATGGGTGTTGTAGTCATTGTGCAAAAACTTTGACATTTTGTCAGATTCTGTCTCATAACAGCTGTCTACAAGTACTATTGTTGAACATTAGGAAGAGTTTCGTCCTTTTCATCATGAAATAGATAGGACAATATCATCAAGCACATAGCCAGATGGCCTAAATATTAAATTTGGTCTGGTAAAAGGCATCTGGTATAACTCTAGATGACTCTAGTAGTCTGCTAAATATTGATATAGCCCTTTCCCTCATATAAATGTGTTTTCACGCATTTGCAAACAGAGTAGACCTAGATCAGACGGCTCCTAGAGGAGCCGTCTGATCAGGGTCTACTCTGTTTGCTTATGGAATTTAATAGATCTGTTTCTTTGCTTTCTAAAATGTCTGCAATGTTATACCTTCCATATTTCTTTATAACTGTTTTGTTAATGAATATGCAGCAGGTATTGAAATTTGGCCTAAATACAGAACAGGGAAAGGGTTAGACCCAGAGCTACAGATAAAGGTGCGTACCCAAATACTAAAAATGTCATTTCTCCACCAAACCCTATACTAGCTGTGACCATTCTTTAGATTCTAAAGAATGGTCACAGTATAGGCTTTGGTGGAGAAATAAAGGAGCTATTCTTGCTAATATTAAATTTACGCATCTTATCTGGACCTCTGAGACACATCTCATATCAACCCTTCTAATGCTCAATTGTCAAATGGACTGTTCCAAAATTCAAACAGGTCAACCTTACTGTGAATGTTCAGGGATTGTTTTTTTTAAAGAAAAATGTAACATGACAAATAGGGCAGAGCTGTCTGACCTGGATCTATTTTGTTTGCAAAGGTTCAAAAGGTATCTTTATCTGTTAAAGGTATAAACTCCATATATATGCCTTTTTATGCCTTTGCAAACAGAGCAGACCCTGATCAGATGACTCCTGTAGGAGCCGTCTGATCAGGGTCTGATCTTTTGCTTATGAGATCTGCCAGGGTCCATGCTTATAAAGCTTTTTAGTTGAGTCTGAGTTTGTTCTCAAGCTTTTGATTGGTCAGATTTGAGTTCTCAAGCTTTTGATTGGTCATATTTGAGCCAAAGGCTCAAATCTGACCAATCAAAAACTTGAGAACGAACTCAGACTCAACTAAAAGTTTTATAAGCATGGACCCTGATTCTCCAGTTCTGTCAGTATAAAAAAATTCCTTTGATCATAGTGCCATTGTAAAAATTCATACTTCTATTCACTGTGTCATTATTATACCCCCACAAACTTGTTTGAGGGTGTAAACAAGAATCACCCTGTCCAGCGGTCGGGCAGTAGGTCGGGCAGTCGGGTGTTCTGTCCGTCTGCATTTGAACTGCTGGGGTTGCAAACTTCTCCTTCAGTTTTAAAGTTATTGAATTTATATTTGGTATACATAATAACCACAAATAATAGATGTGCAAGATGTAGTTTTCATATGTTTAACACCTAGCAGTTCAGAATTATCTCCCCTATGATTTTGATTATTTTTTGTCATTTTCGTTTGAAACTTGGGTATCTGGATTTGCGATCAAGGCTGCTGTGCGGGGGTATTTCATCATCTTTAGTGATATAGTTCTAGTTTATGGCATGAATATTCATGAGATAAAGGGGTATGCTTAGTAATTAGCTAAACTTAGTTCGCCAATTACAGACTTGTCACCATGCAACCAGTGTGTCCATTCACATACATATGTATGTGAATCATATACAGAATTGTATTCACATACAGAATTAGTAGATCTAATTTCAGGTATTGTCATCCTTTGAGTTTGAAAACAAAAGTGTTCTATCTAATGACTCACGAAAAATGTCAACAATAATATTTTCTCTTCTGAGCAGGTATAAAATATAGACGCAAAAGACCACGCCATACACAGTACTCGCCATTTACACTATGCCAGGCAGGATACGTGTTTTATACTACCTGTTAATTTTTTTTATTTCTGTTACATGGAAATTTGCATCTGCAAAATCATGTTGCAACAGTCAAATTCTCTCAGGGTTTGCAAAACTATGAAAAAGGAGGCCAACCTTTGATACTGCCAAAACCCTGTTCCAAATAGGAATTGGAAAAAACTATCATGATGGACAGAAATTTTGCTGCTTTTAAATCATGTTATTTTAACTTTACATTGTTCATGAATGATGTTGCAGCATACATTCAATCATGTTATTAAATTCTGGTGATATGATCCAATTTATCTGGTGATATGAACCTATTTTATATTGAATATAAAATGTTAAAATAAAATGAGTGATTCTCTTTTACATAATTAAGTGCACAGTTGGTCAAGGTTGCAGAATTAATCACTGAATTTATTCAAATTTCAATATACAGTAAAACCTCTCTATAACGGCCACTAAATTACATAAAGTATTTTGCGTTAAAGGCAGGTGACTGCTTAAAGCAATGTGAAAGTAAAACGGAACGCTCCTATAGGAGCGTTCTGTTTTACTTTCACCTTGCTTTAAGCAACTGCTTGCCCTAGATACCAACTAATTAACATAATTTACTGGCCGTTAAAGAGAGGTTTTACTGTAAAATAAAATGTCAAAATTTGGTTATTCATTTAGATCTTCACTATAGTGAAAAATACATATCATAATGTGAATGGATCATTAAAAGGGCGTTTTATTCAAAGGTTCAAACTTTCCTACCTAACAAAAATTATTGTACCCCCAAATTTTTTCTTTGTACTCCCAAATTCAAATCACAAGAGGTCCAGCAACCCCCTGTGAAATAAATGGTGGACACACTGCAACAGTCTTTAACCCTTTCCCTCATATAAACGTGTTTTCACGCATTTGCAAACAGAGTAGACCCAGATCAGACGGCTCCTGTAGGAGCCGTCTGATCAGGGTCTGCTCTGTTTGCTAATAGAATTTGAAAGATCTGTTTCTTTGCTTTCTAAAATGTCTACAATGCTCCTGACCTTTCATATTTTGTTAATGAATATTCCGTAGGTATTGAAATTTGGGCTAAATATAGAACAGGGAAAGGGTTAATTGGGCTGCAAAACTACCTGTGGACACACTGTGCAACAATCTTTAATATATAGTGTACCATATCTACCTATTTCTTATGTTGGTACATACCTTAATTGACTCTTGCAGAAAAGAATGTTTTGACCTTTTAAACGCTGAAATTTAGGAGTAGAATAGTCCCATCAGTGTTATAAGCTATACAGATGACAGAGTCTGCTTATTATGAAACACTTCAGCTTGCTAGAGGACAGTACAGACCCTGGGTCTTCACTGTATGCAAGTGTATGCACGCCCCTCATTAACCCTTTCCCTCACATAGACACACTTTCAGGCATTTGCAGACAGTGTAGACCCAGATTAGATGGCTTCAGTAGTAGTCATTTGATCAGGGTCTCCTCTGTTTGCTTATGGAATGATATACACTGTAGATCTGATTCTACAGTTTCTGATATGGCAATCATTTCCAGTGTTCATGTGCCATTATAAATTTAAACTAATTATTCATGATGTCATTATTTCTTATATGAATATTCACAGAATAAAGGGTTAATCTTTTAAACGCTGAGATTTCAGAGTGGAATAGCCCATCAGTGTTTAACTATAGAGACTGTAGGAATCTACTTATTATGAAAGGCTTAAACTTGCTAGAGGATTTTGAATGACAAACAGTGCAGACCCTGATCAGAGGGCTCCCCTGGGAGCCCTCTGATCTAGGTTTACACTGTATGGAAGTGCATGCATGTCCCACATTTAAAGACTTAAAACAAGGAATGCTCATAAATCATAATTAGACTTAAATTAATGATTAACCTTTTACCTGTTAGAGACATATTGAAAACAGTGTAGCCCCGGATCAGACAGCTCTGTCTGATCACGGTCTGCTCTGTTTGCATATGAAATGAAATAGGTTACATATATAATGGTACTACAGCATCTGCTCATCTTGTTCATTATAGTGGTATAATATGAAAAATATTAGCTACTTAATTTTCATAGTCATTATTTCTTACATGAATAAACACCAGGTAGAGGGTTAAACCCTTCTCTTGCTGAATTTTAAAATACATTTCTCCTTCTTTACCCATGCCCTGTTGTATAATTACATATATCTTCACTGTGTACAAGTATTTACGCTGTGGAATCACTGCTGTGGAGTGCACTGGTTGCACAATCAACTTGTAAATAGTGCAGAGCCTGATGAGACAGCTCCTGTAGGAGCTGTTTAATCTGGGTCTTCACTATTTACAGGTAGCTATATTGACGTGAACAGCAAGCGAAGGGTTAAGATTGTCCTATAAAATATTAATTTAGCAAGACATTGACTGATAGTGTTAGCGGCACACATTAACCCTTTCCCTGTTCTATTTTTATTCCAAATTTCAATACTTACTGCATATTAATGAGTATTAACCCTTCGCTTGCTCGAACTTCAAAGGACCATACAAATTAGTTCGAGATAACAGAAGTTCGAGTTTTCCGATTTCTGATCTGGACAATTTCTTAAGTTCACAGCTTAATGCAGGTCTAAAGTAATGCTGAAAGCTCATGTAGGAGCTTTCAGCATTACTTTAGAGCTGCATTAAGCTATCACACTTGTTTCTAGATACTAGTATGCATAGTTTTACATTTTATAGCAATTATGTATTGCAAGTTTTGGAAGGACTGAACTTTTAGTTCGAGTTATCCGAGTTCAAGATATCGAAGTTCAACTGAAGTTAATAGTGTAGCAGCTCACAATTTAAGCTAACTTTAGTTTGTAAACAGAGTAGACTCCTGCAGGAGCCATTTGATCAGGGTCTGCTCTTATTTCTTATGATATAATGTAGATATGATCATTATACAATTTCTGTCATGGCCAAAAATTCCTGTGTCCATGTGCTATTATAACAATTATTCAAATTAATATTCATGGTGTCATTATTAGTCCCCCACCGGTTACCGGTTGGGGGACTATAGGTTTGCTCGATTCCGTCCGTCCGTCCGTCTGTCTGTCCGTCTGTCCGCACTCACCAATGGGTAGTTGTGTGACTTTTTCTAACTAGTCCCACAAGTAAAATCATTAACCTGGCCATCTCTTGTGACATTAACCTGGCCATTTCTTGTGACATTAACCTGGCCAGTTGTGGGACATAGGGTTAGGGTAAGGGTTAGCTTCCAGATCATTCTTTTCCAAAGTTAGAGCCAAAAATAGTTTTTCTTGTGGGACTAGTCCCACAAGAAAAGATCAAAGGAAAAAGTCACACAACTACCCATTTGTTAGTATCCGTCCGTCCGTCTGTCACGCTTCGTGTCCGGGCCATATCTCCTACAAAGTTATGCCAAATTCATTATAACTTCACACATTGAAGAAGCATGATGAGGGCACAATGCACAAGGGCCATAACTCTAGCATCAATATTTTTGGAGTTATTCCCCTTTTACATATTTTTTTGTCCGGACAAAAACTCTTTATCTACTGGTTCAATTGATTTGAAACTTCACATATGGAACAATCATGATGAGGGGCAGTGTCATACACAAGGGCCATAACTCTAGTATCAATATTTTTGGAGTTATTCCCCTTTTTCATATTTTCTTGTCAGTTCGTCTGTCACGCTTCGTGTCCGGGCCATATCTCCTACAAAGTTAGACCAAATTCATTATAACTTCACACATTGAAGAAGCATGATCAGGAGTAGTGTCATGCACAAGGGCCATAACTCTAGCATCAATATTTTTGGAGTTATTCCCCTTTTTCATATTTTTTGTCCGGACAATAACTCTTTATCTACTGGTTCAATTGATTTGAAACTTCACATATGGAACAAGCATGATGAGGGGTAATGTCATGCACAAGGGCCATAACTCTAGCATCTATATTTTTGGAGTTATTCCCCTTTTCATATTTTCTTGTCCAGTTAATAACCCTTTATGTACTGGTTCAATTGATTTGAAACTTCTCATATCGAACAAGCATGATGAGGTGTAGTGTCATGCACAAGGGCAATAACTCTAGCATCAATATTTTTGGAGTTACTCTCCTTTTTCATATTTTCTTGTCGGGACAATAACTTTTTATTTACTGATCCAATGTATGAAAGTAGGTACTAATACCATTCAGGTGGTCATGTATATACCATGGTCAACCACACCATGGGTGGGTGGGGTGGGGAGAGCGGAGGGTTTTTTTTCAGTCCGGTGGGGGACTCATGTCTTGCATAGCAATACAACATGCCCTTGTTTCTTACATGAATATTCATGGAGTAAAGGTTTAAATAAGTCAACACCAAAAACAGATTGTTTTTCTAGTTTCATAAGCTTGACATGGTATGTGGTGTAAAACCAAACAGTGGCCTTAAAATATATATTTTATTAACCACTTACGGTATCCAGATAGCTTAACCCTTTACTCCATTCCATAGATACGATTTTCTGCACCTTTGCAAACAGAGTGGACCCAGATCAGCCATCTAATCGGGGTCTGCTCTGTTTGCTTATGACATAATATAGATCTAATTCTACACTTTCTGTCTTGGTTAAATATTTGTGTGTTTATGTGTTATTTTAATTAGAATAGATATGCATGATGTATTATTACTTCTTACAAGAATATTCATGGAGTAAAGGGTTAATATTCGGATGGCATTATCATGATATACCAGAATGATATTCGGATGTAAAGGTATTTACTTAACCCTTTCCCTGTTCTATGTTTATTTCAAAATTTAATACCTACTGAATACTCATGGCCAAATTGTTATAAAGAAATATGGAAGGTAGAACATTGTAGCCATTTTACAAAGTAAAGAAACAGATCTATCTCATTTCATAAGCAAACAGAGCAGACCCTGAACAGACGGCTCCTCTAGGAGCCGTCTGATCTGGGTCTACTCTGTTTGCAAATGCATGAAAACACGTTTCTAATAGGGAAAGGGTTAAATATCTTGTGAATATAGATACAAGCAGAGTATACTATACTAAGAAGATAGGATCTTTGCAAAGAAATAAGAGATCTTGATATGTTAATAGAGGTTCAGATCTCGATAAGATGCGTAAATCAAAACATAACTCAAGAATTACTCCTTCATTTCTCTACCAAACCCTATCTTGTGACCACTTTTTAGGATCGTCTCAAAGAGACTCCTAAACCACTGAATGGATTTAACGAAACTTCACAGAAAGATCCTCAGGAGGTTCAGTATTAAGTTACCAGACATCTCATCACCATCCAAACATGAAATATGTAAGTCTTAAGATTAGACTGACTGCAGAATCCTATCATGATATGTTTTGTTTTCTCCGCCAATTAGTTCATAAGCTCTACGCGAACATAATATATCAAAGAAATAATGTCTATATTAATATTAATTAACTGAATTCTTATGGCATTATGAACAGAATTAACTCAATTCTTGTGGCATTATGAAAACTGAACAAGGGATATTTTTACCACAAACTGTAGAATAAGATCACAACAATTTCATAAGCAAATAGAGCAGACCCTGAACAGATGGTCTTATAGGAGCAATCTGATCTGGATTTACTCTGTTTGCAAAGGCATGATAATGGGTCTTTATGAGGTAACGGGTTTCCTTCATATAAACATGTTTTCACGCAAATGCAAACAGAGTACACTCCGATCAGATGTCTCCTAGAGGAGCTGTCTGATCTTGGTCTGCTCTGTTTGCTAATGGAATTTGATAGATCTGTTTCTTTACTTTTTGAAATGGCTTCAATGTTCCAACTTCCATATTTCATTATACTTATTTTGTCCATGGATATTCAGTAGGTATTGAAATTTGTAATAAAAATAGAACAGGGAAAGGGTTACGGTAACTGAATTCTTATGGCATTGTGAACAGATTCAGGGAATTTTTTTACCACAAACTGTAGAATAAGATCATGATAATTTCATAAGCAAACAGAGCAGACCCTAATCAAATGGATCCTACAGGAGCCATTTGATCTGGATTTGCTTTGTTTGCAAAGGCATGACAAGGCAAAGGGTTAACTCATTGCACTGTTTTACTAGCAGTCAGAGGTCCAGATAAGATGCGTAAATTAAAACATTTTCAAGAATAACTTCTTTATTTCTCCACCAAACCCTATGTTGTGACCACTCTTTAGAATCGTCTCAAAGAGACGATTCTAAAGAGTGGTCACAACATAGGGTTTTAAGTGAAGAAATGAGGATTTTAGCATTTTGAGTATGCACAATAGCTCTGCTAGCACTGAATGCAAACAGTTTTGACTGAGACTAGACGCAGAATAAGTCAGCGTCTTAGCAGTGTCTACATTGTTTGATTCTCTGATTGCATTTGTTAACTCTATGAATTTTCATGTAAGAAATAATGATATCATGATTCATGAATATATTAATTAGATTAATTATTATAATTTAGCATATAACTTAGAAGTGTAGAATCATGTAAATATTATTTCATAAGCAAACAGAGAAGACCCTGAGCAGATGCCTCCTCTAAGAGCTGTCTGATCTGGTTCTTCTCTGTTCACAAAAGTGTTATTTAAAATAAGAAAGCCTTAAGGTGTACATGTATTTATAAAAATAAAAGAAAATGGTACTGACTTAAAGAATTGGAGCAGACAACATATTATGAAGATGTAAAGCTACCTAACCGTATTCTCCATAAATAAGCCTTTTAACCCTTTCCTCCATAATTACGCCTTTCTACGCCTCTGTAATAACCACTTTTTGAAACCATTGTGATAAATAGATCATTTGCTCCTATAGGAGCAAATGCTCTATTTATCACAATGGTTTCAAACTACAAAATTCTAAAATTTTACTTTTCTCTAGTAAATGCTCCTTTTGGGTAGATTCATTCAAAGAGGTTGGGTCTAAATAAAAGCCTATGGAGGAAAGGGTTAAACATTTTTCACACCTTTGCAAACAGAGTAGACCCAGATTAAATGACTCCTGTAGGAGCCATCCGATCAGGGTCTGTTCTGTTTGCTTATAATATGATATAGATTCTGCCATGGTAAAAGATTCTGCCATGGTAAAAAAAAAACCTGTCTTAATCCTTCGCTTGCTATTCATGTCAATATACCTACCGGTAAATAGTGAAGACCCAGATGAGACAGCTCCTACAGGAGCTGTCTCATCAGGGTCTGCACTATTTACAAGTTGATTGTGCAACCAGTGCAATCCACAGCAGTGATTTCACAGTGATATACTTGTACACAGTGAAGATGTATGTAATTATACTACAGGACATGGGTAAAGAAGGAGAACTATATTTTAAAATTCAGCAAGCGAAGGGTTAATATTACATTTAATCCAATCAATATTTCATGACATCATTATTTCTTGCATAATAATACATGGAGTAAAGGGTTAACATGCACAGACTGAATAGAGACAAACAGACCCCTCCAAATGAAATAAACACTGACTCGTCACACAGAATTGGGTGAGTCCACTTAGAAGTACAGGTAAGGCAGCGTGTGTTTGGCAGTATTTCATACAGCCTGCCAATATTCATGCACTTGATTAATAGACCTGGTCTGGTCTGATAAGTCTACAGACAGCTTGTTTCATTTGTCTGTCAGACTGCTTGTCAATTTTAGTGCTGAAATACATGAAATGGTTTGTTAGTTTTTAATGGCAGAATCGATATTAGAGCTTAAAGCTTAAACCATTACTTCATATACATGTATATATGAGTTTTAATATCTTTGCAAACAGAATAGACCCAGACCAGATCGAGGGCTTGGTGCAAAACTATTCTAACTCCTTCACTTTGTGAAAGAGTTAGAATAGTTTTGCACCAAGCCCTCGAGATAGTTCCTGTTAGAGCCATCTGATCAGGGTCTGCTCTGTTTGATTTTGAAATACATGTATTTATAGATCTGTTTCGACATCCTCTTCTATGGCCGATATTCCTTTATTCTATTTTCCATTATAAAATATTACTGCAGAGCAGGGTGTGCTCAAATACTAAATGGTCATTTCTCCACAAAACTCTATGTTGTGACCACTCATTAGAATTGTCTCAAGAAGACCATTCTAAAGAGAGGTCACAGCCTTAGGGTATGGTGGAGAAATAAATGCATCTAAATTATAATCTGGACCTCTATATATAAATACAGTAAAACCCCGCTAATGCAGCCACCTAAAAGAGGTAAACATGTAATTCTGGGTGTTATATGCAGGTGGTAGCTTAATGCAGGACAAAAGTAGAGGAGCTTTCTGCATTACTTTTGTCCTGCATTAAGTAACCACCTGTTTATAAAGACACCCATGTTTGTTCATTAGAGGTCGCTGTAGAGGGGTTCTACTATGTCATGGCCAATATTCCTTTGTTCCATTTTCCATTATTAAAATAATCTAATTGATATTAATGATGTCATTCCTTACATGAATATTCGCTGAGTAAAGAGTTAAACATGAATAATGAGGCAGCTTATACAAATCACTCTTGATCTATGGCTTGGATGTGGTACGGGTATTTATCCCTTTACTCCATCAATACTCCTTTCTACGCCTTTGCAAACAGAATAGATCCCAGATCAGATGTCTCCTGTATGAGCCATCTGATCAGGATCTACTCTGTTTGCTTATGATATAATATTGATATCATTCTACAGTTTCTGCCCTCTCAAAAACTTCCTGTATCTATGTGCTGTTATACGAACTAACTAATTAATATTCATGATGTCATTATTTCTAATATGAATATTCACTGAGTAAAGTCAGCTAAACATGAATTATGAGGCAACTTATACAAATCACTCTCGATGGCTTGGATATGGTACATGTATTTATTTATGTGAGATGAAACTAGAGTACCCAGAGAAAACTCACATGGAGAAAACCCACATGTCCGAATGAACAACCAATGCACCCTCACACAATATATATACACTGCTCCTTCTTGGGTCGAACCTGACTTACATTGTTGGGAATCAGATGCGTCATCTCTGGTCTGTTTGATTTGCTTGAGGAAATTGGTTGGTGAATAATGCAGACCTGATCATACCATTCACTTATATATGCAAACAGTTTAGATCCAGATAAGACACTGAGTAACATAGTGACACTCAGTCACTCGCTGAAGGTGGAGGAATATTATAAGGTTTCACATTGTCCATCCATCCATGCATCAGTGCATCATAGAGTCATATCTCAGAAACAGTTTGGAGTTTTTCTATGAAACTTTTTGTAAGTAAACAGTAGCATATGGAAATTTATCCCTGTAAGTATCAATCTTATTGACTGTGGAACACAAGAGTTATGGACCTTTCTTTAAGAAAAACCTAACCTTTTTGTCTGTTCTGAGACATCACAGAAACTGTTTGAAGTTTTCAAAGAAACTTTGTGTTAATGTTAAGAAACATCAGAAGATGCAGCCCTCCGAGTATTATTAACATTGATCTTTGAACACTGTGTTGGTGGCCCTTTGTTTTAAAAAACCGAACCTTTTTGTCTGTCCGGAGACATAATTATCCCAAATGGTTTGTTATGTTTCAATGAAACTTTGTGTAAATGTTAAGTACCATAAGGAGATGAAGCCCTGCTTGTATCACTCACATTTATCTTTGAACACCGACTTACGGCCCTTTGTTTTACAAAACTTAACTTTTTAGTCCACCTGGTCAATAACTCAGTTGAATACTAAGGCTAGCACTTGGTGGGGGATATAAATTCAGCGAATTTTCTTGTTTCAACAGAAATAAAAGACAAATGTATACAGATAATTGAAGAAGATGACAAGCTTTGTGGATGAAGGTCAATTTGTGTTAAATTTCTACAATTTTTATTTATTTGATTGGATGGAAAAAAGGGGGAGGAGCTTAGTGGGAAATGGCCCCTCCTCCAAGCTTTAGTGAAGGATGAGGGGCATTATTGGAGTAAGCGATTTGTATGGTCAGAATGCCATATGCTCTCTTATACATGTGAAGCCGAAGGCTTATGGGAAATAATGTCTCTCATGATATAAACTCTCCATTAGTTTTTAAAATGATCAAAAGCTATTAGATAATTATCAGATTACGAAACACAGTGCATTTGTTCTCTATTGTGTTTTGTTGATTTCCACAGATGCAAATTTAAAGGAGTTGGCTTTTTCAAACATAGATGATTTACATAGTTTGTGTCCGAATTAGACACGGTTTTCAACATATCAAAAAGCACTGTCACGGTGAGGGATTTGTATCACAATTTGTTCATCATCTAACATCAAAAGAAACGTAGCTGGAGGAAGAATTTCAGGGGCCTTAAAACTAAAATATTGTATAACTCCTCAACGGAAGATTTTATCAAAATTATGTGACATAGTTCCCTAGACATGCTTATGGTTTACATATTGGCCAATTTCAATAACTTTAGTCCGAAAGATGACCTTGTAATTGCTGTTTAACCCTTTCCCAGTTCTATGTTTATTCTAAATTTCTATACCTACTGAATATTCATGGACAAATTGGTTACAATGAAATATGAAAGGTAGAACAATGTAGCCAATTTAGAACGTATAGACACAGGGCTATCAAGTTCCATTAGCAAAAAGATTAGACACTGATCAGACGGCTACTACAGGAGCCATCTGATCTTAGTCTACTCTGTTTGCAGATTTGTGAAAATACATATATATGAGGGAAAGGGTTGAAAAATTCAAACTGGCTCATTTAAATGCATTTTAAGTGTTGGTTTCAATAGGATTGTCATTGTTTTTAAAAAATAATCAAGTAAATTAATATAACTTATACCCCCGTCACACTAGGCCAAGTTCCCACTACGTCCTCAAAAATATGTCAGGATGCAGTGCAAACGTGTACAACGTAGCGAGGACGCAGTAGACACGGCTTTGCGCGTGGTATGGTCTTCATGGACGTGAAGGACGTGGGTGAACTTTGAACATGTTCAAAACTTACGTGGCGAGGACGTGGTCAAATCAGGACGTGGTAAGAACTTGGTAAGGTCGTAGTAATGACGTAGCTAAAACCTAGTAAGAACCTCATTGACGCAATACACGCGTAGTGCAGACGTGGACGAGTGTGTGACGTTCGCATCACGTTGTCTCTAGGTTGTCACTACGTTCTTGCTACGTCCATCGGGTTCTCACTACGACCCTTCCACGCTAGTGTTGCGACAATGATACGTCCCTACTACGTTTCAAAAGACCGCATTAGGTTCTTAGTACGTTCTACCAGTGCTTATCACGTCTAAGGTACGTTTGCAGCAGGCTCTAGCCACGACCATGCCACGTTCTGGTGGTCGAGTATAAAAACTGGATTCATTTCCCTTTCACTTCCATTTCAATATAGAATGGACAACCAAGAACTTCTCCAGCATGTTGCTGTATTGGCTGGACAACAGGCGGCTCTTCTCGATGGTGATGGAGTTCTCGGTTTTGCTTTCGTAGCTGCTTTGCAGCCCCCTTCCTTCTCGCAGAATGAATGAACAGATCCAGCCGAGTCGCAGAATTTTATATGCAGACATAGAACGCGGTGAGAACGTGAAGAGCGCGTGGTAAGAACGCAGTGCTATCTTGGCGGTCGTAGTAGGGACCTAGTACGAGCGTAGTTAAAGCATAGCAAGAACGTGTTGGACGTGGTACCCGCCTGAATACACGCGTAGTAAGAACATAATGGGAACGTGTTGGACGCAGTAAGAATCTAGCGCAAACGTGGTATGAGCGTAGCAGGAACTTGTGAAATGTATTTTTTACCATTTTTACCCCGTCCTCGCTACGTCCTACGACATTTTCAGGACGCAGCGCGGTCTTCATGGACGTGGTCAAAGTGTGACTAGGCCTTAAGCAACTTGGTTTAGATAAAAATGACTTTTGGTAGTATTTAATATGATTTTCCGATGGCACATGCTGAACATATCTCGGTACCTTAAATCTGTTCTTCATAAATGCTGTAGGCCTTTTAATGCCTTTGCAAATAGAGTAGATCCAGATTAGACAGCTTTTGTAGGAGCCATTTGATCAGCATCAGCTCTGTTGTAATACCAAATAATATAGATTTGATACTAAAATTTCTGCCATGGCAAAAAATAATTTTGCTTGTATGTCATTTTATAAAAAAAATAAGCAAATTAATATTCATACATGCATTATTTTCTTACATATTATAGAGTAAAGGGTTAACCCATTACCTCATAGGCTATTTTAGATACAACATTTTTTAATTAATCTACCGAAAAGGTGCATTAATTAGAGAAAAGGAAACTTTTAGAATTTTGTAGTTTGAAACCATTGTGATAAATAGAGCATTTGCTCCTATAGGAGCAAATGCTCTATTTATCACAATGGTTTCACAAAGTAACTTTTACAGAGTTGTCAAAAGTTGTCAATATGAGGAAAAGGGTTAAAGAACTATTTCCTTTCTTATGTATAACCTTTTAAAAATACTGACATCATGAATATGACTTGTATCATTTTTTTTATAATTTAGCGCATGAACACAGTCATGTAGTTTTGACAATACGGTATTTCCAATAAATCTGGTGTTATAATGCAGCCCTGGCACCTGTGGTTTGTAAATTCTGCTTTGATTAGAAAACTGTCAATGAAACTAGTAGTGCAGAACCTGATCGCACCGCTCCTTCAGGATAAGTTCTATCTGGGTCTGCACAAAGTTTGTCTGTCAGAATGAATGATGATAGTGGTAGTATGGCATCAGTGTAGGAAGAATATGTTGTTTACGTGCATGTGAAATCGGAAACATATCTCAGATGCCCTGGAAGATGAGCTGCCATACTTTATTTACATTTGTGTGGAACCAGTTTTTCTTTGGAGGATTTATGATTGAGTCTGACATGCAAACAGTCTGGAATCATGTACAGATAGTATTAATCCTTTAGATATTTGGAAACTAGTACAGTGTGCTTCCATTTACAAACAGTGTAGACCCAGATCAGAGGGCTCCTAGAGGAGCCCTCTGATCAAGGTCTGCACTGTTTGTCATTCAGAAGTCTCTCACAAATTTTACCCTTTCATACTGAATGGACTCTATCATTAATCATTGATTGGCCATTCCACATTGAATATTCAGCAGTCAGATGGGTAATACGAAGGAATTTTTGTTTTGAGATCTGATTATCAAATGGTTCTTATAATTACTGTATGCAATAAATGCCCCCACTCTAATAATGCCCCACAATGCCCATACTCTGATTATTTATGCCCCCTTATTTCTTTTCAAAATGTATGTGATAGCCTTTCATTCATGAATAATTAGGTAAGAAATAATGATCATGTCATACATATTAATTAGATTAATTTGTTATATCACATGGACACGGGAAGTTTTGGACATGGCAGAAACTGTAGAACCATATCTATATTATATCATAAGCAAACAGAGCAGACCCTGATCAGATGGCTCCTATAGGCATTGTCTGTTCTGGGTCTACTCTGTTTGCAAAGGCAGAGAAATGTGTATTTATGGGGGGAAAGGGTTAATTTGCAAGCCAGCAGCAAATTGGTGATCATCTACATATCCCTTACCTTCATATAAACACCTTTTCACTCATTTGCAAAGGGAGTAGACCCAGATCAGCAGGCTCCTATTATAGGAGCCGTCTGATCAGGGTCTGCTCTAGTTGCTTATGAAATGAAATTATAATAGATCTGATTCTAGTTTCTACCAATACCACAACATCCTGTGCACATATGCCATTACAGAAATTCATCTAATAAAAATTCAAGATGTCATTATTTCTTACATGAATATTCAACAAGGTTAAAAAGTTTGGATCCAGATGAGGTACCAAGTACTTGGGATTCTCATCAGATTTCAAACTATTCGACACTCTGATCTGGCTGTACTCTGTTTGCCGCAGTGTAAAAAGGAAGAATTAATTGTGTAAAGGGTCAACTCTTGCATGCAAGCATCAGACTGTGATAACCTTAGCTATAGAACCAGTTTGGATCCTGATGAGATGCCGCATGATGCGGCATCTCATAAGGATCCAAACTTTTTGACATTTTGACCGTAATTTTGCTAAGAAATACGAGAAAATTGCAGCAGAAGACAATTGTTGTAGTCAAAAACTTACTTTGCATTTAAAGAGTTAAATATTAGCCATTGTCACTTAACCCTTTCCTCCATGAATGTTTATGTAAGAAATAATGACATCATGAATATTAATTAGATTAATTTGTTATATTAGCACATGGACACAGGAGCCGTTTGATCTGGGTCTACAAAGGCAAAGGCATAGAAAGGCGTATTTATGGAGTAAAAGGTTAAGCCTTTGAGATTTGAAGATAAGCTTATCTCCTTGTCGTTTACAAATGTTGCTACCATTCTCAAAGTTGTGTTTTTACTCATTCTCTAAACGCTTTACCTGTTCAATATTCATGTAAGAAATAATGACATCACGGATATTAAGTAGATTAATTTTTATAATGCCGTATGAACACAGGACCTTCTGGATCAATCAGAATCTGTAGAATCAGAGCTATATTGTTCCATAAGCAAACAGAGCGGCCTGATCTGGGTCTGTTACTCTGTTTGCAAAGACACGAAAGGGTGTTTATTAACCCATTCCCGCATATTGACACCTTTTGACGCTTCTGTAACAGTCACTTTGTGAAACCATTGTGATAAATAGAGCATTTGCTCCTGTGGAGCAAATGCTCTATTTATCACAATGGTTTCAAAACTACACAATTCTTTTCCCTAGTTAATGCTTCTTTTCGGTAGAGTTGATGAAAGAAGTTAGGTCTAAAAATAGCCTAAGTGGGAATGAGTTAATATAATGAAGGAAAGGGTTAAAAATCTGTAGTGTCATACAGTTTGGGTCCTGATGAGATGTTTAGCTACTTGGCATATCATCTGGATCCAAACTGTATAATGGTAATACCACTGATTTGTCATGTATGTAGCCTCTTCCATGCAGAATATGACTTTATTGTGTTGTCCAAGGACTTTTGTGTTCCAGACATCATTGCCTCTTCCATCCCCAAGGACTGGATTATCTCGATCTCACAATGCTGACCAGACCATTGCCAACAGTTTTAATAATTTCCCTGTCCTATATTTATTCCATATTTCAATACCAACTGAATATTCATAAAGAAAATAGTTATAATGAAATATGGAATGTGGAACATTGTAGCAACTAGCATTGTAAGAACATTTTTATCCCCCACCGCAAAGCGGAGGGGGGTTATAGGAATGGCCTTCGTCTGTCCGTCCGTCTGTCCGTCCGTCCGTCCGTCTGTCCGTAACAATTTCGTGTCCGCTCCATATCTCCTATACCCCTTGAAGGATTTTCAAGAAACTTGCCTCAAATGTTAACCAAATTGAGACGATGTGCAGAACATATGTGGCAGATATGTCGGCTCAAGGTCAAGGTCACATTTGAAGGTCAAGGGTTTTAACCTTCAATTTCCATTGCATTTTTGTGTCCGCTCCATATCTTCTAAATCCTTTGAAGGATTTTCATAAAACTTGAGTCAAATGTTAACCAAATTAAGACGATGTGCAGAACACATGTGGCAGTCATGTCGGCCCAAGTTCAAGGTCACATTTGAAGGTCAAGTGTTTAAACCTTCAGTTGCCATTACAGTTTCGTGTCCGCTCCATATCTTCTAAACCCTTTGAAGGATTTTCATAAAACTTGAGTCAAATATTAAATGAATTGAGACAATGTGAAGAACCCATGCGGCAGTCATGTTGGCTCAAGGTCAAGGTAACGTTTGAACGTCAAGTGTTCTAACCTTAAATTTCCGTTACATTTTCGTGTCCGCTCCATATCTTCTAAAGCCTTTGAAGGATTTTCATAAAAGTTTAGTTAAATGTTAGCTAAATTGAGACGATGGGCAGAACACATGTGCCAGTTATGTCGGCTCAAGGTCAAGGTCACATTTGAAGATCAAGTGTTCTTACCTTCAATTTCCATTATAGTTTCGTTATCTCCTATACCCCTTGAAGGATTTTCAAGAAACTTGCCTCAAATGTTAACCACGTTGAGACAATGTGCAGAACATATGTGGCAGTCATGTCAGGTCAAGGTCACATTTGAAGGCCAAGTGATTTAATCTTCAATTTCCATTACATTTCGTGTCCGCTCCATATCTTCTAAACCATTTGAAGGATTTTCATAAAACTTGAGTCAAATATTAACCAAATTAAGACGATGTGCAGAACACATGTGGCAGTCATGTCAGCTCAAGTTCAAGGTCACATTTGAAGGTCAAGTGTTTAAACCTTCAGTTGCCTCCGCTCCATAATTATCTTCTAAACCCTTTGAAGGATTTTCATAAAACTTGAGTCAAATATTAAATGAATTGAGACGATGTGCAGAACCCATGCGACAGTCATGTTGGCTCAAGGTCAAGGTCACGTTTGAAGGTCAAGTGTTCTAACCTTTAATTTCCGTTACATTTTCGTGTCCGCTCCATATCTTCTAAAGCCTTTGAAGGATTTTCATAAAAGTTTAGTTAAATGTTAGCTAAATTGAGACGATGGGCAGAACACATGTGCCAGTTATGTCGGCTCAAGGTCAAGGTCACATTTGAAGATCAAGTGTTCTTACCGTCAATTTCCATTATAGTTTCGTTATCTCCTATACCCCTCGAAGGATTTTCAAGAAACTTGCCTCAAATGTTAACCACGTTGAGACAATGTGCAGAACATATGTGGCAGTCATGTCAGGTCAAGGTCACATTTGAAGGCCAAGTGATTTAATCTTCAATTTCCATTACATTTCGTGTCCGCTCCATATCTTCTAAACCATTTGAAGGATTTTCATAAAACTTGAGTCAAATATTAACCAAATTAAGACGATGTGCAGAACACATGTGGCAGTCATGTCAGCTCAAGTTCAAGGTCACATTTGAAGGTCAAGTGTTTAAACCTTCAGTTGCCTCCGCTCCATATCTTCTAAACCCTTTGAAGGATTTTCATAAAACTTGAGTCAAATATTAAATGAATTGAGACGATGTGCAGAACCCATGCGGCAGTCATGTTGGCTCAAGGTCAAGGTCACGTTTGAAGGTCAAGTGTTCTAACCTTTAATTTCCATTACATTTTCGTGTCCGCTCCATATCTTCTAAAGCCTTTGAAGGATTTTCATAAAAGTTTAGTTAAATGTTAGCTAAATTGAGACGATGTGCAGAACACATGTGCCAGTCATGTCGGCTCAAGGTCAAGGTCACATTTGAAGATCAAGTGTTCTTACCTTCAATTTCCATTATAGTTTCGTTATCTCCTATACCCCTTGAAGGATTTTCAAGAAACTTGCCTCAAATGTTAACCACGTTGAGACAATGTGCAGAACATATGTGGCAGTCATGTCGGCTCAAGGTCAAGGTCACATTTGAAGGCCAAGTGATTTAATCTTCAATTTCCATTACATTTCGTGTCCGCTCCATATCTTCTAAACCATTTGAAGGATTTTCATAAAACTTGAGTCAAATATTAACCGAATTGAGATGATATGCAGAACACATGTGGCAGTCATGTCGGCTCACGGTCAAGGTCACATTTGAAAGTCGTGTTCTTACCTTCAGTTTCCATTTATATTTGTTTCCGCATCCTATTTTCTTAACAACTGGAAGGTTGAATGTCAACCACGTTAAAACCCATTGTATCACCTTAAGGTCAATGTCTTAATTTAGGTGGCGGCGGTGGGGGATATAGCTGTCCTTTGGACTGCCTTGTAGAAACTAAAAAAATCAATCTATCAGATTCCATTAGCAAACAGAGCAGACCCTGATCCAACGGCTCTTGTAGGAGCCTCAGATCTGGGCCTACTCTGTTTGCAGATGCATGAAAAGTAGACACAGAGCAGCTTAGTGTGTATACAACTCTTACACTCTGATTTTTATTTGAAAAATATTTGAAAAAAATACATTTGTATGTACCATAATGACCTTAACCTATGAATATTCTTGTAAATTTTTTCATAATGGCATTATTATGAACACTGGAAATTTTGGCCATAGCCATCTGATCTTGGTCATCTATGTTTACTGAAACGTAGAAAGGTGTGTTTGTGGAGTAAAGGTTTAACCCTTTCCTTCATTTACCAGTTAAAACACATTTTCACACATTTGCAAACAGAGTAGACTTAGATCAGATGGCCCCTGTAGGATGGCTCTCTGTTTGCTTATGGAATACCACAGATCTGATTCTACAGTTTCTGACATGGAAAAACTTTCCGGTATTTGCACATACCATCATGGAAACTCCGCTAAGAAATATTCATGATGTTAAGATTTCTTACATGAATATTCATCAGGGAAACAGTTTAATCCAGATTTTATATTTAATACAACATTGGAATGTGTGGATTCAAACTCGAGCTTTTTTCAGAATTGTGTAGTTTTGAAACCATTGTGATAAATAGAGCATTTGCTTCACAAATGGACTTTTTCAAAAGCGTCAAAAGGTGTCATTATGAGGGAATGGGTTAAGAGGGCAATTTGGGAGAAAAAGTCTACCCAACCCTGCTGACTTCTCTCTGTTTTGAGCTGAGGCAGAAGTCTTATTATATAGAACATATAGGGAGATGAAAAATCAGGACCAAACTTCTCCCTCAATATCACTAAACTTCTTCCAAATTAAGAGCACCCCCCCCCCCCCATTCCTAGAGGAGCCGTCTGATCAGGGTCTACTCTGTTTGCTAATAGAATTTGATAGATCTGTTTCTTTACTTTCTAAAATGTCTGCAATGTTCCACCTTCCATATTTCTTTATAACTATTTTGTTAATGAATATTAGAACAGGGAAAGGGTTAATTAAACTAGATTGACAATACAGTTAAACAGTTATGGGCCATTCCACTTTTCAGTTTTTGAATATTCAGCAGAAGTCCAGATAAGATGCATAAATTAAAACATTTTCAAGAATAGCTCCTTTATTTCTCCACCAGACCCTATACTGTGACCACTCTTCGAGACGATTCTAAAGAGTGGTCACAGTATAGGGTTTGATGGAGAATTGACGATTTTAGTATTTGTGTACGGTGCGTACAGTTATCTGTAACTCTGATTCAGGATTTTGAAGGTTAATCCTTTCCCTCATATAAACGCGTTTTCACGCATTTGCAAACAGAGTAGACCCAGATCAGACGGCTCCTAGAGGAGCCGTCTGATCAGGGTCTGCTCTGTTTGCTAATATAATTTGAAAGATCTGTTTCTTTGCTTTCTAAAATGTCTACAATGTTCCACCTTCCATATTTCTTTATAACTATTTTGTTAATGAATATAAGAACAGGGAAAGGGTTAATTAAACTAGATTGACAATACAGTTAAACAGTGATGGGCCATTCCACTTTTCAGTTTTTGAATATTCAGCTGAAGTCCAGAATGATAAGATGCATAAATTTAAACATTTTCTCCACCAAACCCTAAACTGTGACCACTCTTCGAGACGATTCTAAAGAGTGGTCACAGTATATGGTTTGATGGAGAATTGACAATTTTAGTATTTGTGTACGCACCATTATCTGTAGTTCTGATTCAGCATTTTGAGGGTTAATCATTACCACCTTAGATCCCAGGGAGTCAAAAATTAACTATATGGGGTCCTTTGTGTGCCAGCAATTGTATCACTGTTATTTCCTTCCTCCTGGTCGACTTCCCAGCGACTGAATTATCCGTTCTCTTCTTTTTACCACTATGTCTCCCGTTTGACAAAGTGTATTGATTTTTGACAAGGCACTTTGCCGAAGAATCCGTGATGCTGTACTCCACATAGAGAGCTTCAGGGTCTCGGCCTACTCGCCAGTATTTTGGAGTGCCGTTACTATTGTATTTTTGTCATGTTACCACAGTAAAATGGAATTTCTGTATGGTATAGTGGATTATTAGTGAATTTCAGACAATAGTTGAATTGAGTTTTTGTCCAGCAGTTTGGAGCCTATTGGTGATTCCATGATACAGAAGGTATGTATGGCTGTTTAGTTTAAGAGTAAAGAAAGTGTGATAAACTTCAGCATCAATTGATGAAAGAGAGAATTAGCGCTCTTTAATCATCCCAGCACTCAGTGTAGATGTGTTTGGTATATCTTATAAGTGCTTGGAAATGCTGTAGAATGATGATCGGCTTATCTTAATTGCACCATCAATTCCAGTATTTATGTTAAATCTTGTTTTGCCTCAGTGCTCTAGACCAGAGCCGTAATTGCGTAATTGATATTTGCAGAGAGAAGTATTTGTGTATAAGTGATAAATTACAGTTGACTATAGATTGAAGTTTCTTGCCAAGCGGAGCAGTTTAACTTTTTCACTACCGTATATTTATGTCTGCAAAATTGTCGTCTGCTACAATTTCAATGTTTAACCCTTTACTCCATGAATATCCGTATAAGAAATAATGGCATCATGAATGTTAATTAAATTAATCGTTATGGTAGCCACAGAAAATGTTGACTTTGACAAAAACTGCAGAATCATATATATATATATATTACATCATAGGCAAACAGAGCAGACCCTGATCAGATGGCTCCTATAGGAGCCATCTGATCTGGGTCTACTCTATTTGCAAAGGTGTGTAAATACACCTTTCTACGTAGGTCCAGACTTGGCTTCTTATCAGGGTCTGCTCTGTTTGCTTATGATAATAATACAGATCTGATTCTTCAGTTTCTGTCAGTATAAAAAAGTCCCTTGCTCCTAGTGTCATTTTAAAAATTCAGTTAATTTCATGAATATTCATGGAGAAAAGCGTTAAATGTCTTTCCTTTTCCGTCAAAAAATGTTATCACAGTAACAATAAGTTTGAATGCTGAGTAGACGCGTAGTTTAACTTGGCTTCTTATCTGGTTCCAAACTGTTTACACAGGTATTGCACAGAATCGCTATTGGCAACGACAAATGTAGTATTTTGCTTGCTTAGCCCTTTCCATCATATAACCCTTTCCTGGTTCTATGTTTGTTTAAAATTTCAATACATAATGAATATTCATGGAGAAAATAGTTATAATTAAATATGGGAGAATCAAATTCCATTAGCAAACAGAGCAGACTCTGATCAGATGACCTCTATAGGAAACGTCTGAACTGGGTCTACTCTGTTTGCAAATGTGTGAAAACACGTTTATTTGAGGTACATGGTTAACCGTTACAATGCTGATTTTCAAATGGACTATTCCAACGTTCACTCAGGTCAAACTTATAGTGAATATTTAGGGCCTTTTCTAATGAAAAGTGTAACATGACAAACGGTGCAGACCCTGATGTCAGATGAGAGGGTTCCTCTAGGAGCCCTCTCATCCGGGTCTACCCTGTTTGGAAGGGACATTAGTGACTCGTGTCCCGCACTGTAAGGGTAAATGCATTTTCATGCACTTTGCAAACAGAGTAAACCCAGATGAGATGGCTTTAACAGGATAAGTGTCTGCTCTGTTTGCTTATGAAATTATTATAGATCTTACCTCCAGAGCTTTACCAATACGAAACAATCCTGTATACATATGCCATTATAAGAAATCAGCTAATAAATATTCATGATACCATTTTTTCTTACATGAATATTCAACAGGGAAAGGTTTAGTAATTTATGTCAGTCATCTGCTTCCATTCTTAACATTAATTCTTTACTCCATGAATATTCATGTCAGAAATAATGACATCATGAATATTAATTAGATTAATTGTTATAATAGCACATGGATACAAGACTTTGGGCCTTCTTTAAGCACACAGAACAGAACCTTATCAAACAGTTCCTACAGGAGCCGTCTGATCTGGGTCTACTCTGTTTACAAAGGCATAGAAAGGCATATTTATAGAGTAAAGGGTTAACTTTTTGCAAGCTAAGTTATTTTATTGTCTGCTTAATTGATGTCTGCAACATTTTTGCTCTGTCTGTGTGTCTGATTTGTGACCAGTCCTTTTGGTGCAGGAAACGAGTCACTAAATGTCCTTTGAAAACAGTAGAGACCCAGATGAGAGGGCTCCTAAAGGAGCCCCTCTCATCAGGTTCTGCACTGTTTGTCATGTTTCACTTTTCTTTTTAAAACTCCCTGAATATTCTCAGTAAGCTTGACCTTTTTGAAGTTCGGGATAGTCCGATTTGAAAATTGAACATTGAAAGGTCTAGACAGTTTGTCATTCAAAATTATCTGGCAAATATATGGCCTTCATTGTGACTGGATTCTGTAGTTGAACACGGATATTCAGCATTCAAAGGGTTATGTCAGCAAAACATTGCCATCCATTTCAATTCTCAAATGTTACATTTCTTCTATTTCATTTAACCCATTCCCGCATATTGATGCCTTTTGACGCTTCTGTAAATGTCACTTTGTGAAACCATTGTGATAAATAGAGCATTTGCTCCTATAGGAGCAAATGCTCTATTTATCACAATGGTTTCAAATTATTCTAAAAAAAATATTTTCTCTAGTTAATGCTCCTTTTTGGTAGATTTATTCAAAGTGGTTGGATCTAAAAATAGCCTATACGGGAAAGGGTTAACCCTTTCCCTCATATAAATGTGTTTTCACACATTTGCAAACAGAGTAGACCCAGATCAGATGGCTCCTAGAGGAGCCATCTGATCAGGGTCTGCTGTTTGCTAATAGAATTTGGTAGATCTATTTCTTTGCTTTCTAAAATGTCCTCGATGTTCCACCTTCCATATTTCTGTATAACTATTTTGTTAATGACGATTCAGTAGGTATTGAAATTTGGAATGAACGTAGAGCAGGGAAAGGGTTAAAAATGTTGTCAGAGAACTTGATAGCCTGTTTCTTGATGTGATGTTAAGAGTTTCTCGGCAAGTCATCTGGCTCCAGACTGTATGCATTGGTGAGCACAGCTAGCATGTGAGAAATTAATCCTTTGCTTGCTATTCATGCAGGAGCTGTCTCATCAGGGTCTGCACTATTTACATGTTGATTGTGCAACCAGTGCACTCCACAGCAGTGATTGCACAGCCAAATACTTGTACACAGTGAAGATATATGTAATTATACAACAGGGCATGGGTAAAGAAGGAGAAATGTATTTTAAAATTCAGCCAGAGAAGGATTAACCCTTGCTTCATATAAACACCTTTTCACTCATTTGCAAACAGAGAAGACCCTGATCAGAGTATGTTCTGTTTGCCATTGTCATGATTTAGATCCGATTCTACAGTTTTTTGTCCAAAGAAAAAAAATCCCTTAAAAAGTTCACATTATAAAAATTTAGCTTAATGAATATTCATGTTGTCATTATTTCTAACATGAATACAGGGTCCATGCTTATAAAGCTTTTAGTTGAGTCTGAGTTTCGTTCTCAGGCTTTTGATTGGTCAGATTTGAGTTCTCAAGCTTTTGATTGGTCAGATTTGAGCCAGAGGCTCAAATCTGACCAATCAAAAGCTTGAGAACGATCTCAGACTCAACTAAAAGCTTTATAAGCATGGACCCTGAACAGGGAAAGGGTTAAGTAACAGTCAGTTGCCAAAATGTCTAGTGAACAGATTGAAGTTCTCAAAAAAAGCTGTCTGCTTTAGTTATTTATACCGGTATGTTACTTACTGTAAAACATTTAAAACAACTTTAGTCTTATGGAAAAGTAATTTTTAAAAATTAGGAAAAACAAATGAAAAGTCCCGTCTGTTGCAGTTTTGTCTATTTTGTTCAAGGTTGATTCTCTTTTCCTGTCCTTTTCGAGGGTCAATTCGGGAAGTATATTCTAAGATTCAGACAAGAGATGGTCATAGGAAATCTATGTTAACGCTGTATCTGATGAATATTCTGCTCATATTGTCACAAAATTTGCATAATAAAATAACTTGAGAATCAGGAACTGTACATATGTGACTTGAAATTGATTCAACACTTTGCACGCTAAGTAATTTTTTGTCTGCAACAATTGTCGTCTACTTCAATTCTTAAAATAAACTTTATCTAATTTCTTTGCGAAAATATGGTCACGGTGACAAACAGTTTGGATCCTGACGAGACGCCGCATTTTGCGGCGTATTATTATGCTGCGTCTCATCTGGATCCAAGCTGTTTGCATAAGTAATCACAGTTTCGCCGCTAGCATGCAGAGTTAAAGCACATGGTAAGGAAAGAGTTTTAACCCATTCCCTCATATTGACGCCTCTGTAAAAGTCACTTTTTGAAACCATTGTGATAAATAGAGAATTTGCTCCATTCTATTTATCAGAATGGTTTCAAAATTACACACAATGCTAAAAATTTCCTTTTCTCACGTAAATACTCCTTTTTGGTAGATAATTTCAAAGAGGTTAGGTTTAAAAATAGCTTAAATGGGAATGGGTTAAAAAAGATAACTTTTTAATACTGCAGAAACCAATTTGGCATCACGCTCACTATACACAGGATCTGTCGGTAAAAATCAGTTATGTGAACCGGACACACTCTATGTACATGTAGGCAAATATGACACCTCTTTTCCTGTTTACTCTTTTGGCTGACAGATTTATATTATGTCAGAAGCAAATAGAGCAGACCCTGATAAAATGGTCTGATAAGAACCATTTGATCAGGACCTACTCTATTTGCAAAGGCGTAGATAAGCGTATCTATGGAATAAAGGGTTAACCCTTTCCTCCATAGATACGCCTTTCTACATCTCTGTAATAACCACTTCTTGAAACCATTGTGATAAATAGAGCATTTGCTCCTATAGGAACAAATGCTCTATTTATCACAATGGTTTTTGAACTACAAAATTCTAAAACTTTACTTTTCTTTAGTAAATGCTCCTTTTGGGTAGATTCATTCAAAGAGGTTGGGTCTAAAAATAGCCTATGGAGGAAAGGGTTAATATTCATATGTTTATTATTTCTTGCATGAATATTCATCAGGTAAAGGGTTAATCTTCAACGCACTAACATGTGAATGCAACAAACAGTTTGAATCCAGGGTCCCTGCTTATAAAACTTTTAGTTGAGTCTGAGTACGTTCTCAAGCTTTGGATTGGTCAGATTTGAGCCTCTGGCTCAAATCTGACCAATCAAAAGCTTGAGAACTCAAATCTGACCAATCAAAAGCTTGAGAACGAAACTCAGACTCAACTAAAAGCTTTATAAGCATGGACCCTGATGAGATGCCAAGGATTAGACTGTTTGACAATGATTGCAATTTGCTCAAGAATTTGAATACAATTTGTATTGATAAAAACAAATATTGTGAGGTAAGCTGAAGCTTTACCCTTTCCTTCATATTTATATGCCTTTTCACACCCTTTGCAAACAGAGTGGACCCAGATCAGGATCAGCTCTGTTTGCTTATGGAATTTTATAGATCTGATTTTAGTTTCCATCATGGTTCCCTTTCCATGTGCCATCTTATTGATTCAGTAAATGAATATTAATGAGCTGATAAATGAATATTAATGAGGTGATAAAATCTTGTATAAATGTTTACCCTTTCCTTTATATAAACGCGTTTTCAAGCATTTGTAAACAGAGTAGTCCCAGAATGGAGCCATCTGATCAGGGTCGGCTCTGTTTGCTAATGGAATTTGAAAGATCTGTTTCTTTACTTTCTAAAATGACTACAATGTTCTGCCATCCATATTTTATTATAACTATTTTGTCCATGAATATTCAGTAGGTATTGAAATTTGGAATGAATGTTGAACAGGGAAAGGGTAAACAGGAAATTAGTGTTAAATGATGGTAAATTGTTAACTGATCTTTTACACTTTGCTCCTCAGATATGCCTTTTAACAACTTTGCATACATGATAGACCCAGATCAGATGACTCCTACAGGAGCCATGTGATCAGGGTCTGCTAAGTTGACTTATAAACTAATACAGATCTGATTCTACAGTTTCTGCCTTCATAAAAAAATTCTGAATTCATAAATTATAAAAATCATCAAATTGATATTGATGATGTCATTATTTCTCACATTAATATTCATTGAGTAAAGTGTTATTAAAAGTGAAAAGCAAAGTAACAAGGCATTTAATCAGAAAATGACCTATTTTTAATGAGAAGTGAAAGAACATTTTACATTTAAAATTTTTAATTGGTTGTGTAGTGAAACTCCTAAAGTGACTATTTGACATCTGATATTCATGTAAAAATTATAATGACCTCATGAATATTAACCCTTCGCTTGCGATTCACGTCAATATACCTACCTGTAAATAATGAAGACCCAGATGAGACAGCTCCTGCAGGAGCTGTCTCATCTGGGTCTGCACTATTTACAAGTTGATTGTACAACCGATGCACTCCACAGTAGTGATTGTACAGCGATATACTTGTACACAGTGAATATATATGTAATTATATTTTAAAATTCAGCAAGAGAAGGGTTAAAATTAGATACATGAACATATGCATATTTGGCCATGGCAGAAACGAAGAATCAGATATATATTATTTCATAAGCAAACGGAGCAGTAACCCTGAATAGATGGCTCCAAAAGGAGCTGTCTGACCTGGGTCTACTCTGTTTGCAAATGCATGAAAGGCGTTTATATGAAGGAAAGGGTTAATGCAGTGCAAAATTAATAAGGAAAGCAGATATATGTCCTTATTACCTCATAGGCTATTTTAAGATACAACCTTGTTGAATAAATCAACAGAAAAGGAACATTTTAAAATTTTGTAGTTTGAAACCATTGTGATAAATAGAGCATTGGTCCTATAGGAAAGTGACTTTTGCAGATTCGTCAAAAGCTGTCAATATGAGGGAATGGGTTAATCTACCAGCTGCCTTTAACCCTTTGTTCCATAAAGATGCCTTTTTACATCTTTGCAAACAGAGGAGCCTCAGATCAAATGGCTCTGTTTGCTTGTGATATAATATAGATGTGATTATGTGCCATTATAAAATATTCATGATGTCATTATTTTTTTTCCTGAATATTCATTGAGTAAAGGGTTAAGACTCAGGTTTGACCTTGTTTTGGTGGTCGTTTACGAGGGGTTTTATTGTGTACTCTTGAAGTGTATAGGTATCCTTTTACTCCATGAATATTTATTGGTATAATTGTACACGGACACAGGAACTTTGGGCCATGGCAGAAACTGTAGAATCATATCTATATTTTATCATATTTGCAAACAGAGCAGACCCTTATCAGGTTGCTCCTATAGGAGCCATCTGTTCCGAGTCCTCTCTGTTTGCAAATGCGTAGAAAATATTGATGGAGAAAAGAGTTATGATAGCTTTCTGCTTAAACTTTGATTGCCTGAAACAAGATAGTGGTTTTGACGGATGAGGGTTTTATCAGAATTTCTTTGTTGGCTGATAAAACAGATCACTCCTGTGGCATTTGCATTGAATGTAGTACATCTGTGTGGTATCTATAAGAGATAATTTATCATAAATGAACTGGTATACCAGCATTCTTTGGAAAGCTAAAGCAAAAACTATGTTAACTGCATTCTAAAATATGTACCTAATGAATATTTTTGTACGAAACAACGACTGTTTCAGTGTTTTATAATGGCATCGTGAACATGGGAATTATTGAACCCTTTCCTCCATGGGCTATTTTTAGATCCATCCATTTTGAATAAATGTACCGAAAAGGAGCATTAACTAGAGAAAAGGAACATTTTAGAAGTTTGTAATTTGAAACCATTGTGATAAATAGAGCATTTGCTCCTATGGAGCAAATGCTCTATTAATCACAATGGTTTCATAAAATGACTTTTACAGAGGCGTAGAAAGGCGTATTTATGGTATCATGAATATTTATTAGCTGAATTATTATAATGTCAGCTATTCATGGTAATGTTGTGCATTGACAAAAACTGTAGAATCAGATCTACAGTATATATATATCAAATGCAAACAGAGCAGACCCTGATCAAGATGGCTCCAATAGGTTAACCACGGCAGAAACTGTAGAAACAGATCTATATGAGTTTTGCCATATATCAGAACCCGCCTTAGTTACATTCAAATAATGTAGACCTAGATCAGAGACGAGGCATTAGCATCTGCAGTATATTCATCTGCAGCATATCAATCAGTATCACTAGTTATCAGATGCTGTGTAGATGACATTGAATTTTATCTGGGTATTCACTGATAGCATGTCATTAACCCGTACATTGCTGAACTTTCAAATGGACTATTCCTAGATAATCAAACAGGTCAAGCCTATGGTGAATATTTAGGGATTTTTCTAAAGGGAAAGTGTAATATGACAAACAGTGCAGACCTGGATGAAAAGGCTCCTTGAGGAGCCCTCTCATCTGGATCTACACTGTTTGCAAAGGACATTAACCCTTTCCTCCATAAATACGCCTTTCTACGCCTCTTTAAAAGTCACCTTTTGAAACCATTGTGATAAATAGAGCATTTGCTCCTATAGGAACAAATGCTCTATTTATCACAATGGTCTCAAACTACAAAATTCTAAAATTTTCCTTCCTTTTTGGTAGATTTATTCAAGTTGGTCAGATCTAAAAATAGTCTATGAGGGAATGGCTTAATGACGCGTGCCCAAAATTGTAATGGTTAAAGAGGAAGTTCCTACAATGAACGCATATTTTTGATAACATCATAAAACTTGGTATTTGTTATATATATGATCATTCATTATTATGAAGATTGTCAATTTGAACTTGTGTCGAAAAATGCCCCTGTGATACAAAATAAACCGTTTTTATTATAATTTTTGTTCTACAACAAAATATTATTGACCTTGGTGGAACAGTTAATGAAACCAAAACACGAGCCGAATAAATACTAATACATAGCTGAATACATCGGGTCTTCGTTACCAAACAAGTGAATGTTGTGTCATCTTTGGTGTTTATTCAACCGGTTTTCTTGCGATATACTTCTTTTCAGCATATAAACAAATGATTTATGTAATTGTTTGGCATTTTTAAAACACATTGCAAGTAGAGACTATTTATCACTCTAATAAGACCGGGTTTTTAGCCATGGTAGAGTCAGATCTATTTTAATTTCATTATTAAAAAGAGCAAACCTTGATCAGATGGCTTCTCAAGGAATTGTCTGATCTGGGTCAATATCTCTTTGCAAAGGAGTGACAAATTGTTTGTATGAGGGAAAGGGTTGAAAAAGAATCATTTTTTCTTCTATTGTTTATCAAGAGAATAATTGAATATGAAATAGGTTGGATCCGACTGTTAGAAATGTTGTTGGGAATTCATCCCTCACAATGTAGATACAGTAAAACCTCTCTAAACTGGACATTAAATTTAGTATAAATATTGGTCTTGGAGACAGGTGGCAGCTTAATAATACAGGGTGAACGGCATGCAGAAAGCTCCTCCAGGAGCTTTCTGCATGACTTTCACCCTGTGTTAAGCAGCCACCTGCCTAAAGGTATCTAAATTCTTTTCTACTAGAATTCCAGTTTAGAGGGTTTTTTACTGTACAATTATTTTGCAGTGATTGAGCCATTCATTTATTTGCCTGTATTATATACCATCCATCTGTTGTCTTCTAACAGAAGGGACAGAATACAATATCAAGTTTACCAACTCTTTACCAGCTAGCATCAACAAGGTAATAACCCATGCAATCAGTTTGGATACAGATGAGATTCCAAGTTACTCTGTTTCTCATCAGGATCCAAATAATTTGACTCATAAATTACATGTTGGAAGAAAACGAAAGAAAAATACAGAATTGCGGCAGCTGACATTTTTTATTTTTACGGATTACTTAGCTTGCAAAGCGTTCATTGAAATCAGAACCTTTTTTTGTATATGGCCATACGAGGGCTTAGTGCAAAACGGTAATAGCTACAGTCTATGGAAAAAATCATGATAATCTTAACCCTGCACTCCATAGATATGCCTTTGAAGACTACACCTTTGCAAACAGAGTAGACCCAATCAGACGGCTCCTATAGGAGACATCTTATCAGGGTCTGCTCTGTTTGCGTTTGATATGATATTGATCTGATTCTACACTGATAATGATAATTTTAATCCTTTCTCTGTTTTGTATTTATTCAAAATTTCATCACCTCATGAATATTCATGCACAGAATCAATAAAATGGAACAAGAGCTTTTTTCACTGTTGTGGAAACTGCATATTCAGATCTATAAATGTCCATATGTAAACAGAGCAGACCCTGATCAGATGGCTCCTATAGGAACCATCTGATCTTGGTCTACTCTATTTTCAAAGGTATAGAAATGTATATATATATATAGAGAGAAAAAGGGTTAACCCTTTCCCCCATATAAACATGTTTTCACACATTTGCAAACACAGTAGACCCAGATCAGACGGCTCCTGTAGGATCAGGGTCTGCTCTGTTTGCTAGTGAAAAGATCTGTTTCCTTACTTTCTAAAATGGCTACGATGATCTACTTCCCATACTTCATTGTAACTATTTTGTCTATGAATATTCAGTTGGTATTGAAATTTGGAATAAACACAGAACAAGGAAAGTGTTTAATATGTGGTTAACCCTTTCCCTCATATTGACGACTTTTGACGACTCTGTAAAAGTCACTTTGTGAAACCATTGTGATAAATAGAGCGTTTGCTCCTATAGGAGCAAATGCTCTATTTATCACAATGGTTTCGAACTACAAAATTTTCCTTATCTCTAATTAATGCTCCTTTTCTGTAGATTAATTCAAAGCGGTTGTATCTAAAAATAGCATATGAGGTAATGAGTTAAGAGTAAGATTAAAGGGTAAAGATTATCATTTTCCCCCCACAGACTGCAGCTATTGTAGTTAACCCTTTACTCCATGAATATTCATGAAATAAATTATGACATCATAACCATTCATTAGCTGAGATTTTTATAATGACATATGAACACAGACTTTTTAGGGCGTAGCAGAACCTGAGGAATAAATTTTATATTTATTTCATGGGCAAACAGTGGTCCCTGACCAGTGTTAAAAGACCTTGTGTAGTCAGAGGAGCAGATAAAGAATGATCTGTCTCTGAGGTTATAAAACTTTTCGCTTGAGTCTGAGTTCATTCTCAAGCATCTGTTTGGTCAGATTTTGAGCTTGCTCGATGAGTAGAAGTGCAGTGTACAAGAACCATCACTCTCTTTTGCATAATTCAGGAGTTATTGCCCTTTGTTATTTTTCATACTTAAATTCTGTCAGGAGCATAACACAAAAACTATAATAGGTATCAACATGAAACTTCGTAGGTAGATAGATCTCAATAAGGAGAAGTGCAGTGCGCAAGAGTCATCACTCTCTTTTGCATAATTTAGAAGTTATTGCTCTTTGTTATTTTTTATACTTAAAATTTGTGCAGAGCATAATACAAACACTATGATTATTCAGGTATCAACATGAAACTTCATAGGGAGATAGATCTCGATGAGGAGAAGTGCAGTGCACAAGAGTCATCACTCTCTTCTGCATAATTAAGGAGTTATTGCCCTTTGTTATTTTGTTATATATAATAAAAAAAAGGCCCTTTTGGAACTAGCATTTATTTGGGGAGCATCCATGGGTTCTACCGATTCTCTTTGTTTTAGAATATACCACCAAAAAGGGGCATAATTCCGGGTGGTAGAGGCAGGTGGTAGCTTAATGCAGGACGAAAGTTATGCAGAAAGCTCCTATAGGAGCTTTCTGCATAACTTTCGTCCTGCATTAAGCAACCACCTGCTTTAAACGACATCAGTGGCTGTTTATTAAGTGGTCGCATTAGCGGGGTTTCACTGTATTTGAAGCACAACTGCTTTGTCAATATGAAAACCAACCAATTGCAAGTATCAAGTATAATTATATTGCAAATGAAAAATGACATTCTAATACGTCTATCACACCTTCCTACAAATGAAAAACGTGGTGTTCAAACCAGGCCGAGTTTGTGTTTGTCAAAAATACACAAGCAAACTCAGATCTTTTGTAGGGCAATTTTGACCCAAGAAAAATTATGATTGAAGAGCATATTGCAGATTGCCATCACTCAGGGAAATGCACAGGGTTGGTATTTCATGAATCCAGCGCTTCAGATAAGATGCTTAAATTAAAACATTTTCAAAAATAACTCATTTATTCCTCCGCCAAACCCTATACATGTACTGTGACCACTCTTTATAATTGTCTCTTTGAGACGATTCTAAAGAGT
Source organism: Azorinus chamasolen (assembly GCA_963576725.1). Taxonomy (NCBI): domain Eukaryota; kingdom Metazoa; phylum Mollusca; class Bivalvia; order Cardiida; family Solecurtidae; genus Azorinus; species Azorinus chamasolen. The sequence continues at coordinate 79,978,988 of OY755237.1, read as the reverse complement.
GGTCACATTATAGGGTTTGGTGGAGAAATGAGGATTTTAGTATTTTGGTAAGCACCTTTATCTGTAGCAGATTGCTATCACTCAGGGTTGGTGTTTTATGAATTCACACCTCACCTCCTCGTTGAATATTCATTTTTATCACAGCTCCAAATAAGATTCCTAAATTAATACATTTCCAAGACTAGCTTCTTTATTTCTCCACCAAACCCTATGCTGTGACCACTCTTTAGAATCGTCTCTTTGAGACGATTCTGAAGAGTGATCACAGTATAGGGTTTGGTGTAGAAATAACAATTTTACTATTTGGGTATGCATCTTTATCTGTAGCTCTGAATTATGATTGAAGAGCACATTGCAGATTGCCATCAGGAATCTACACCTCGCTCCTCGTTGAATGTTCATTTTTATGGATGAAACTAATTTATCTTGTAAAGACCACTGGGGAAACTAGTGTTTCTGTGAGACAAATTTCTTGCATTTTTGCCCAGTAAATTCATAGTTATCAGAAAAATACTGTATTAGAAAGTGTCAAATATTTAACCAAAGTCAATTTTGAAGCTCAAAATTCATATTTAAATAGCAATGTAAAAGGTAAATTGATAATGAGATTTGCAGTGTGCAACAGTGTCTCTAAATTTGGATTACATCACAAGCACCTGCTATACCAAGCATTTCCTATTTCCCTCTTAAACTATTTTCAGACTCTACCTCAAGCTCTTTGAATAAATCTACCGAAATGGAGCATTTACTAGAGAAAAGGAAAGTTTTAGAATTGTTTAGTGTTGAAACCATTATAAATATATTTTTTGTCGGTTCAAAAGTCCAATTAGGGCTTATGTTGCTTGTTATATATATCTTGCTGACGTTAAATAAAACTTATCTTATCTTATCTTATATGTATGAATTTGTTTGGTCTGCTGCATAAGTACATGATTGTAGTTCACAGGAGCTAAAATCCTATAGGAGCAAATGCTCTATTTATCACAATGGTTTCTGAAAGTGACTTTTACAGAGGCGTAGAAAGGCATATTTATGGAGGAAAGGTTAAACAATATCTCCAACACTGCAAAATGGAATGTGTCCAAACATCACAGAAGTTATGCTGAGCAGGACCTCTATCAAAGAAATGCAAATGGTTCTTGTCTATTGCACAAGCAGGTCATCAGAGCTGAAACAATAGATTAAGCCAAAATTTTCTTTGAACAGTATTCCTACTAAACCACTGACTGATTTCATCTGACCCTGTATCAGATTTGCATAAATCGTTCTAGTCCACTTAATAAGTAAGTCACTAGAACTGAAATAGATTTAAACAAACAATTTCTTTTAACCCTATTCATATAAGAAATAATGACATTATGAATATTAATTAGATATGATTGTTTAAATAGCACATTAACACAGGAATATTTGGCCATGGCAGAAACTGTAGAATCATATCTATATTATATCATAAGCAAACAGAGCAGACCCTGATCAAACAGCTCCTATAGGAGCCATCTGATCTGGGTCTACTCTGTTTGCAAAGGCATAGAAAAGTGTATTTATGGAGTAAGGGGGTTAACTCTTTACTCCATCAATATTCATGTAAGAAATTATTACATCATGAATATTGATTAGATTAATTGTTATAATAACACTTGGACATGGGATGTTTTGGCTGTGGCAGAAACTGTAAAATAATATCTATATAATATCATAAGCAAACAGAGCAGACCCTGATCAGACGGCTCTTACAGGAGCCATTTGATCTTGGTCTACTGAGTATGCATAGGTGGTGTTTATCCCTTTCCTCCATAAATATGCCTTTCTACGCCTCTGTAAAAGTCACTTAATGAAAGCATTGTGATAAATAGAGCATTTGCTCCTATAGGAGCAAATGCTCTATTTATCACAATGGTTTCAAACTACAAAATTCTAAAATTTTACTTTTCTCTAGTAAATGCTCCTTTTGGGTAGATTCATTCAAAGAGGTTGAGTCTAAAAATAGCCTATGGAGGAATGGGTTAAGGAGTAGAGTGATAAACAGGATCTGCTGTTAAACTGTTGAATGGATTACTGCCAAATTTCACAGGAATGATCTTCAGGTGATCCTCTGTCAACGTTATGTAATCATTCTGGTCTCTACATACAATGTAAGTAGGTGATGTCATATGAGCTAAAAATAGATTTTAATGAAATAATTCTTTTCACTACAACTTATAAACCACTGAATAGGATATGACCAAACTTAAGAGAAATGAACCCTCAGGAGATTTTTTTTAATATAAAGTTACATAATTGTTTCCAGTCCGCTGTATAAGTAGGTCACAGTAGCTAATAAATTATTTAAATATATAAACTGGATTTGATCAAATGTAACGGCAATGATGCTTAGGCAAAAGTTATATAAATAGTTTTGACTGTATATCACAGATACTAAAACAGATTTCAATGAACAATTTCTTTAACTCATTCTCTCCTAGGCTATTTTTAGACCCAACCTTTTTGAACCAATCTACCGAAAAGGAGCATTAACTAGAGAAAAGGATTTTTTTAGAATTTTGTAGTTTGAAACCATTGTGATAAATAGAGCATTTGGTCCTATAGGAGCAAAATTTGCTCTATTTATCACAATGGTTTCACAATGTGAATTTTATAGAGGCGCAAAAATGCGTCACTAGGGGATAATGTGTTAAATGACATCTGCTCTGAATGAAACTTTATCAAACTTCATATGAATGATGCTTAGGTGGTCGACCCTCTATCTTAGTGAATTTGTAGCGGCCAGGACAATTTTGTACATAAAAGATCACTCGGCCTGTTAACCCATTCCCTCATATTGACGCCTCTGTAAAGTCACTTTTTGAAACCATTTATCACAATGGTTTAAAAACTACACAGTTCTAAAAACTTTTATTTTCTCTAGTAAATTCACCGTTTTCGGTAGATTTATGCAAAGAGGTTGAATCTAAGACTAGCCAATGAGGGAAGGGGTTAATCAGGTGAGAGATGCAGGGATCACAACCCTCTTGTTCAGATAACAACTAAGCCAGGCATTCAGAAAAAGTGTGTTCAGTAACCTTATAGAATTGTCATTTGTCATTTTCAGTCCAAAGTTCTGACCCAGTTTAACCTTTTGAATGCCAGATTTTCAAAGTGGAATATGGTCAGTCATTGTTAACCACAGAGTCCATTCCTTATGAAGGGGTATGGTTTGCAAGAGTATTATGAGTGACCATAAAGTGCAGACCCTGATCAGAGGGCTCCTGTAGAAACATCCTTGATTCTGGGTCTTCACTGTCTACAAATGCCTATACCCTCATTTCCTGCATATAAAGGGTTGATAATTAAAGATACCCTGGGTACCTAAATTTTATAGTGGACATTATAGCATGGATGTTTGTGTCTTTAAGCCTTTATTCCATGAATATTCATGTTAGATATAATGACATCGTGAATATTAATTAGATTAATTTTTATAGTAGCATATGGACACATAAATGTTTGGCCATGACAGAAACTACAGAATCTTACCTATATTATACCATAGGCAAACAGAGTAGACCCAGATCAGACAGCTCCTACAGGAGCCATCTGATCTGGGTCTACTCTGTTTGCAAAGGTATAGAAAGGTGTATTTATGGAGTAAAGGGTTAATATGTTTAATCCTTTAACTCTTTACCTAATAAATATTTGCAAGAAATAATGACTTCATGAATATTTGGTAGATGGATTTTATAAACTTGTATGGCCATGGCAGAAACTGTTGATAGGTGGATGGATTTTATAAACTTGTATGGCCATGGCAGACACTGTAGATAAGTGGATGGATTTTATAAACTTGTATTGCCATAGCAGACACTGTAGAATCAGATCTGTATTATTCTACTATATTAGCTGTGAGCTGTCTGGTCTGAAATCTACATTTGTTGGCAAAACATGAAAATGCTACAGTTTATGCCTAATGTCCCAGACATCCTGTGTTCATTTGCCATTATAAAACTTCATTTAATATTATATATTATAATCAACTAAGCCCTCTGATCTGGGTCTACACTGTTTCTGAAGATCTTATAGGCTTGGTTCCTGCAGTTAGGAGCGGTCTGATCAGGGTCTACTCTGTTTGCTTATGAGATAATCAGAGCAACAGATAAGTGTGCATCATCAAATACTAAAATCATCCTTTCTCCATTAAACCCTATGTTGTGACCACTCTTTAGAATCGATTCTTCGAAACGATTCTAAAGAGTGGTCACAACATAGGGTTTAATGGAGAAATAAAGAAGTTATTCTTGAAAATGTTTTAATATATGCATCTTATCTGGAGTTCTGGATAATATAGATATAATAAAGGTTAAAAAAAAGATCTGCTCATACACAATGATAAAAGTTCAGCTATTAAATATTTATGATATTATTTCCTATATGAATATTCATCATTGAAAAAGGAAAGGGTTAAGACTTAGTGTTAATACAAAAAAAACATTAGTGATAATAATTGTGGTACTGTACAGTCTGGATCCAAACAAGACGCCAGGTAAGTGTTCGCTTAGATTAATTACCATGAATTTAGATTATCATGAATTTAGATTAATTGTCATGAACTTGGATTAATTATAATGAATTCACAGCTTGCTCATCTAGAATTAACCTTTTCCTTCATGAATACATATTTACTTCATATATACGTTTTCTACGCTTTTGCTAACAGAGTAGACCCAGATCAGACGGCTCCTATAGGAGCCGTCTGATCGGGGTCTGCTTTGTTTGCTTTTGAGGCAATAAAGATATGATTCTACAGTTTCTGCCATGGTAATCAATTCTTGTGTTCATGTGCTATTATAACAATTAATCTAATTAATATTCATGATGTCATTATTTCTTACATGAATATTCACGGAGTAAAGGGTTAAATATTCATGAGGGAGAAGATTAAATTATGACATCATGAATATTAATTAGCTGAATTCTTAAGATGGTGAATGACATGGCAGACTACAGAATCAGATGCTTATAATTCCATAAGCAAACGGAGCAGACCCTGATCAGACGCTCCTGTTTGAGCCAATCTGATCTGTGTCTACTCTGTTCGCAAAGGGGTGGAAAGGTGCTTCTTATGTAACAGGGTTTTAAGACATACTCAATAAGTCATTGTCTTTCCGCCATACCTGACATCAGTATAGCTGAGCTTTGTTCATCACTTCCCGGTTTCAACAATTTCTTTTTGCCAGTGTTTTTGTTTTGTCTGCAAGAGCTTGCAGGTGGTTTGTGTCAGTATGTTTTTTTTTCTGTCTTCAGTTAACACTAAGCTGTGTTGGCTTCCGAGGTAACTTCTTCCATATGTGTTAACCCTCAAACTGTTGTTAACCCTTTCCTCCATAAATACGCCTTTCTATGCCTCTGTAATAACCACTTCTTGAAACCATTGTGATAAATAGAGCAAATGCTCTATTTATCACAATGGTTTCAAACTACATAATTCTAAAATTTACTTTTCTCTAGTAAATGCTCCTCTTTTGGGTAGATTCATTCAAAGAGGTTGGGTCTTAAAATAGCCTATGGAGGAAAGGGTTAAAATATATTGTCAGCTTGGCTCCTGGTGTGATGCTGAGTTACTCTGTATCCTATCTAGATCCAGGCTATTTGCAAATCGAAGGCTGGGTGCAAAACTATTGTAACTCCTTCACAAAGTGAAGGAGTTACAATAGTTTTGCACCAAGCCCTCGAAATGTGAGCCACATTGCGCATTATAATGAGATAAGGGTTTATCCACAAGAAAAATATTCAGTAGAACCTGCCCTAATTGGCCATTCATTTATTAAACATAGGGGTCATAAAAAGCAGGTGATAGCTTAATTCAGGAAAAAAGTAATGCAGAAAGCTCCAATAGGAGCTTTCTGCATTACTTTTGACCTGCATTAAGCTACCACCTGCCATACAGACCCATAATTAGACCTTTTTGATGACTGCTTTAGACAGGTTCTTACTGCAGAGTTGAAATAATAATTGTAATAATTAATCCTTTACCTGATAAATATTCATGGTAGACTCCACCCATTATGCATATTCATTAGCTATTTTTTCTTATAGTGTTAAATAAAAAAAGTGAATACGGGTACATTTCTATGACATATAATTATTCTATAAGCAAACTCTGATTTGTCGGCTCCTACAGGAATTAGAAACTATTTGTAATAGTGGCCATCGTAGAAAGGTTTCTGTATTTTTAACCTTTTCAGAGTGGCATAGCCCATCAGTGTTTAGCAATAGAGTCAAATCAGTATGAAAGCTTAAATATGAATGAGGATTTTGAATAACAAACCATGCAGACCTTGATCAGAGGACTTCAAGAGGACAATACATGTGTGTCCTACATTCAAAGGGTTAAATAACTACAAGAGGTAGGTAAATGCAGAATGAAAGTTATGCAGAAAGCTCCTAAATGATCTTTCTACATTTTTTCACCCTGCATTAACCCTTTCCTTCATATTATTGTCTTTTTCATGCATTTGCAAACAGAGAAGACCCAGATCAGATGGCTCCTATAGGAGCCATCTGATCTGGGTCTGCTCTGTTTGCTAATTTGCTAATGGAATTTGATAGATTTATTTCTGAATTGGCTACAGTGTTCCACCTTCAATATGTCTTTAGAAGTATTTTGTCCATGAATATTCAGTAGATATCGAAATTTGGAATAAATATTGAACATGGAAAAGTCTAATAAAGCAATCACCTGCTCTGATAAAATCCCCGTATATATTCATTATATGGTAGTTATAAATGGGTTCTACTGTGCTACAAATTTAAATGAGCTGTGGTTTGCAACAAATAGCTTTGATGGTACTGCAAACTCAGCTCATATTCTGTACTGTTCAGGACAAAATTTATGTCACTAATTTGATAGCGACAGTAAAGAAAGATAAATGAATTCTGTCAAAATTTAGACTGTTTCTAGAACAGAACTATACTATTGATGTGCATATATGGAAGCTGAAATAACATAGAAGTAGACTAAATTACATGATGTAATTTTTAAGCTTTAACCCTTTTCTCCATAAATTCGCCTTTCTACGCCTTTGCAAACAAAGTAGACACCGAGATCAGATGGCTCCTGTAGGAGCCGTCTGATCAGGGTCTGCTCTGTTCGCCTACGATATGACATAGATATTATTCTACAGTTTCTGCCATGGCCAAATTTTCAAGTGTCCATGTGCTATTATAACAATGAATCTAATTAATATTCATGATGTCATTATTTCTTACATGAATATTCATGGAGTAAAGGGTTCAATTTACATAATAGTTCAGATTCAGATTAAGGATGATTTCTACAGTTTGTTTCCTTCAAAAAATGTTTTTATTTTTTTATATTTTGTTGTTTAAAGTATGCTGATTGCAAATAAAAAAAGAAAAGAGTGGGTTACAGACTTTATTTTTGAGTAATTACCATGAAATAAACATAAGTGTGCTTCCTGCCTTTTACATGCAGGACAGTACAAAAATCATGACATCGGTGATATTTTCGTAAATTTCTAAGAAACTTATCCAAGATTTTTTTTCAAAATTTCACATTTTGTGCTTTATAGTATCCTTAAAATGAAATCAAAAAGAAATATGTGGGTTGCAGGCTTCGTTTTTAAGTAATTACTCAATTTATCACCTAGTGGTGGTGATCTCCCATGAAAATTACGCCAAAATGGGCGACGTCTTTTGAGGTCACATTGCTATGACGTCGTACCAATTTGTTTATTATACTCCCGTACCGGATTTTCCTGTTTGATTTTAAGTTTTTATACGTTCGGCTAATTATATTTTAGCGATTTTATCGTGTAATCGAAATTGTTGATACATTTAAGGTTTGTAAATGTTGGTCGAAATAAGTCCTTCGAAATTAGTGTCATCCAGAATACCGGTACCGGTTGTTTCCTTTGTAGAGAGTATTCGGCGCAAAATGCTGCACAGAACTTACTACCGAAATCATCTTTAAGAAATAATGATGTCATGAATATAATTAGATTTATGTGTTTAATAACACATGGACACAGGAAATTTTGGTATTGGCAGAAACTGTAGAATCATGTCCTATATTATATCATAAGCAAACAAGGCAGACCCTGATAAGACGGCTCCTATAGGAGCCATCTGATCTGGGTCTACTCTGTTTGAAAAGGTGTACTTATGGAGTAAAGGGTTAATACAACTCCTCCGCGTGGTAAAGACATGGAAGAGTCTCATTTGTAATCAATGCTGGCAGGAGACCGGACACTGGGCTGTTCTGTAAATGGAAGGTTGGTGACTTTTTATGGGTCCATTAATTTGGTAGGAAATCATAGCTTGTTGTTGTGTGTGATGGATAGAAATAACAAAATATGATCATAGCTGGGAATTATGTGCCCGGGATTTCGTGCCTGGAGCAGGTTAGCCATTTCTACGCTGATTTATTAGAGTGGAATCAGTTTTTTAATGCAGAGTCTTCTCAGTATGACAGGCTTAACCCCTTCCTCCATAGGCTATTTTTAGACCCTCTTTGAATGAATCTACCAAAAAGGAGCATTAACTAGAGAAAAGGAACATTTTAGAATTTTGTAGTTTGAAACCATTATGATAAATAGAGCATTTGTTCATATAGGAGCAAATGCTCTATTTATCAGAATGGTTTCATAAAGTGACTTTTACAGAGGCCTACAATCAGTGCAGACCTTGATCAGAGGGCTTCTCTAGGAGTCCTCTGATCTGGGTCTATACTGTTTGCAAATGGACCGTGTATGTTTGTCCCGCATACAAAGGTTTAACAGTTTATGTCTCCAGAATTGATACTGCTGCAATATTTTTGGATTATTTTTGTTTACCAAATTTGGTAGAAATAGAGCCTGAGTTCTGGGTCTGATTTTAGATCAAGACTAACTGCACATGTCATCAGTGTTTGACTAATTCTACCACTAGCTAAATTAGCAATCTGATACGGGTCGTCTCTGTTTGCAAATGCGTGAAAAAGCGTTTAAATGAAAGAAAGGGTTAAATCCTTCATTTGATGAATTTTTATGTAAGAAATATTGACAGCAGAATATTGATTAGATTCATTTTTACGATTGAAAATAAACACAGGACTTTTTACCTTGGCAGGAGTTGTACAAATTATTACAAATGCAAACTTTACCCCATGAATATTCATGTAAGAAATAATGGAACAATGCTGTTTGCAAATGATGATTAGGCAGGATAAGGGTTAGCCCGTTCCCTGTTCTATATTTATTACAAATTTCAAAACCTTTATGAACAAAATAGTTATAACGAAATATGGAAGCTGGAACATTGTAGTCATTTAAGAAAGTATAGAAACATATCTATCAAATTCCATTAGCAAACAGAGCAGACCCTGATCAGACAGCTCCTGTTGGAGCCTCTGATCTGCTGGTCTACTCTGTTTGCAGATGCGTAAAAAGGGGTTTATTTGAGGCAAAGGGTTAACTCTTTGCATGCTAACTAATTTTTATTCTCCAACAACTGTTGTCTGCTTTAACTCTTAAAACAAAATTTCTTTTATCTCTGTGCCAAAATATGGTAAGAATATCAAACAGTTTGGAACCTGATAAGATGATGCATCATCTGGAGCGAAATTGTTTGTATAGGTAATTTTGGTTTAGCCACAAGCGTAATAAGAGTTCAATGTTAGTGACACCACTGATAACAAATTTAAACATATTGTCCGATAAAAATGGTGAGCCAAAAATGTTCAGTCTGCTTGATTTTTCCAGCCAGATTTGTCTCTAATAATGAAACACTTGAAGAAGAATTTATTTCCTCGTGAAACACACAGTATAATTGGGTGTCTCATCTGAATCCAAACTGTTTGAAAATATTATCACTGATGGATCAGCCTCTTGGCAGAACATCAAGAGCAATTTCTATATATGGCATATGACATCATACCTCTACCACCCTTGTTGAATGTGCCTACAGCGGTACCGTATAAAAATTTACTTTAAATATGACCAAAATTTCCATTCCACAATAATTTCTGCACTTATATCAACTCTTTGCATACTAGAGTACTATTGTTATCTGCTGAATTGTCATCTGCAGTTGAACTGCAATGTGCAATATTTTGAAAATTATTAGTTTTCTTTCAGATTATTTATTTGCAGAATGACAAACAGTTTGGATCTCAGATCAGGCCCTATTTTTATTTTTTTTATTTTTTTTTTTTTTATTTTTTTTTTGGGGGGGGGGGGGCTGATCTGGGACCAAACTGGTTGCATAGGTCATAACTGGCAGGAGAGTGTTATCTTTTCTTTTCTTTTTTATATCAATGTTTCTTTATGGACCACTTCACTCCATAAATACGCCTATTCATGTATTTGCAAATAGAGTAGACCAGATCTGAGCATTTATTAGCTGAATTTTTTAATGGTATCATTATATACACAGGATGTTTTAGTATTGCTAGAAGTTGTACAGTCAGATCTATTATATTTTCATAAGCAAACAGAGCAGACCCTGATCAGATGGCTCTTACAGGAATTGTCTGATCTGGGTTTACTCTGTTTGCAAAAATGTGAAAGGGCATTTATAATATTAAGAACAGGATTAATCATAAGTGATAAATCATTTAAATATGGGACACATATGCACTGTCATTTGCAAACAGTGTAGACTCAGATCAGATCTGGGTCTGTTCAGTTTGCAATGGATCATAAGGTATTACTATCAAGTAAAGGGTTATTCCTTTCCTCCATGAATATTCATGTAAGAAATAATGATGTCATGAATATTAAATATATTGATTTCTTATAAAAGTACATGGTCACAGGACGTTTTGGCCATGACAAAATGTAGAATCATATTTATATTATATTATCAGCAAACAGAGCAGACCCTGATCAGGGAGCTGTCTGATCTGGGTCTACTCTGTTTGCAAAGGCATAGAAAGGTGTATGTATGGAGTAAAGGGTTGATCCTTATCCCTCGTATCATGATCTGTCTCGCATTTGAAAACAGTGTAGACCCAGACTAAAACACTGGGTAACATCAGGATCTATTCTACGTCAAAATAAATTTAAATTATCCCTTTCCTCCATACATATGCCTTTCTATGCAAAATTTGCAAACAGAGTAGACCCAGATCAGACGGCTCCTATAGGAGCCGTCTGATCAGGGTCTGCTCTGTTTGCTAAAGGAATTTGATAGATCTGTTTCTAAAATTGCAACAATATTACACCTTCCATATTTCATTACAACCATTTTGTCCATGAAGATTCATTAGGTATTGAAAATTGGACTGAAAGTGTTAAAAATCAGAGGAGAAAAAAATCCATCATAAATGCAGAAGCAGATGACATTTTTTACATGACATTTGTCTCAGCATGTTCAATATATTATCAAGGCTTCCAGAGAATGTAAAGGTCTACAAAATTTAAATAGTTTTTACAACTCAGCAGTTTACTGCAGCAGCTGTGATTTTACCAATAAAATCATTCTCGTTTGCTGTTTTTTAGGCAATAGTGTGATTGGGAAGGGAGGCTATTCAGATATGACAGTTTGCGCATTACCTCCCTTTTTTAAGCTTAGATTATTTTTATAAAATTTTCATGCATTAGATCACTTAGTTAGTCAAAGCTGCCATTTTTACATTGTATATTAGCAATCTGGGTATTAAACAAATTAAAGAAGGGGTTTTATATTTTATGCTTGAAAATGTGACCTTACAGAAATTATTTATGTGTAATATATATTCTGTTCATAACCTACAGTCTATCTGATCGGATCCAAAAAAAACTGTTTGCATATCTTTGGGTGTGGAATAGTCTTGACTATTCTGCATAAAAATCCAATTGAGACAATAGAGTCCTATATTATTGTATTGTATGTCCCATTATTTTACACTTAAACCCTATTCCATATTCACCTTTGCAAGTAGAGTAGACCCATGTCTATTCATGGAGTAAAGGGTTAACTCTTTACCTCAAGAGCATTTAGATACCATGAGTTTATAATGGCATTAAAGCCTAAGGAATGTTTTATAATGGCAGAAACTGAATGAATGATATTTATATTATTTCATAAGTAAACAGTCAACCCTGATCAGATGGCCACCATTGAAGCTGTTTGAACTGGGTCTGCTCTGTTTGAAAAGGCATATCTATGAGGTAAAGGATTACAAAGCCTTTAAGTTGAGCAGTGCTATGGGCAGATAATAAATGAATGCACACTAATGTTCAGATTAAAACCCATCCCATCCTTTTGTCTTTTTCTCAATTATGTGTTGACTTAAAACTTGAGAAAAAATGCCCAAAATAGTTGTCACCATTTTCATGAAGACAATCTGATCTGTGTGTGGCATAGAAAGGTGTAACTATAGAGTAAAGAGTAAACCCTTTACTCCATAAATACATATTTCTATGCCTTTATTAAGTGAAGAATGTTTGGCCATGGCAGAAATTGTAGAATCAGATAAATGTATCAGCAGGCAGAGCGGACCCTGTTCATTTGGCTCCTACCGTCAGATCTGGGTCTGCTCTATGTATAAAGGTTGGGTCTACTCTATGTGTAAAGGTTTGGTCTAATCTGTGTGTAAAGGTTGGATCTATTCTATGTACAAATATTGGGTCTACTATATTGTGTATTAAGGTTTGGTCTACTCTATGTGTAAAGGTTTGGTCTACTCTATGTGTAAAGGTTTGATCTACTCTATGTATATAGGTTGGGTCTACTCTATGTGTAAAGGTTGAGTCTACTCTATGTATAAAGGTTAGATCTACTCTGTGTATAAAGGTTGAGTCTACTCTATGTGTAAAGGTTGAGTCTGCTCTATGTGTAAAGGTTGAGTCTACTCTATGTATAAAGGTTGGGTCTACTCTGTGTGTAAAGGTTGGGTCTACTCTATGTGTAAAGGTTGGGTCTACTATATGTGTAAAGGTTGAGTCTGCTCTATGTTTAAAGGTAACAATGGGTCTGCTCTATGTATAAAGGTGTCAAAAGTTTCTCTATCAAGGAAAGGATAACAAAGTCAATTCCTGAATGTTCTTTACCCTTTACGCCCTAAATACGCCTTTATAGAGTTTTTTAAACAGAGAAGATCCAGATAAGACAGCCCCTGTAGGAGCTGTCTGATCAGGGTCTGCTCTGTTTGCTTATGAAATAATATTGATATGATGGTACAGTTTCAAAAATCCCTTTGTTCATTATAAAACGTAATCGAATTAATATTCATGATGTCATTTTATCCAGTCACCAGGCTTCTCTAGTGACATAATAAAGGGGGTGCAAATAAACTTAGGTTTATTAGGTTACTTCCGGTAGTGGAAGGTTTATTAGGTTAGTAGATAGGCGTAATGATTCTATAACCATGGAACTATTTTAGTTTTCTGTAAATATTTATAAACATGTTGATGGAATAGATCTAACAGATCTATTTGGTCACCAGAAGAATTATTCAAATGAGAAAAATAGAGAATAATAGGTTAGTGCCGTAGATGGGACGCTTTATCCGACGAGGGGAGAAAACGTTGAGGCGAGGCTTGCCGAGCCTCAACTGTTTTCTCTCCGAGTCGGATAAAGGCGTCCCATCTACGGCACTAACCTATTATTCGATTTATCCAGTCAATATAGTTAAATGTCTTTTTTATAGACTCATAACACTCTTGAAATAATTTACATTGAAAATGCAGTTTTTCGATCAACGGATCCCTCCCTTTTCACTTCCATTTAGACGTAAATAGATCTAATGAGCTACCGCAGAGGAATATAGTTTCGATACTTGTATTACTAGAAGGGAAACGTGGTTGAATTTGAAAAATAAGATGATTTGAATCGAGGGTCGATAAGTTATTTCAAACAGACATGATCTATATTCTTTGGTCAAATTCGAGTTACGTAGTCTCGGTTTCTATTTTTAGATTCTACCTAACGTCACTCAGAAATCGATGGAACTGAACAGGCTCGCCTCAACGTTTTCTCCCCTCGTCGGATAAAGCGTCCCATCTACGGCACTAACCTATTATTCTCTATATTTCTTACATAAATATTCACGGAGTAAAGGGTTAAAGCAGCTGGCAAGAGTATACAATGTCATAATGATAATATAAACGTGTTTTCACGCATCTGCAAACAGAGTAGACCCAGATCAGACGGCTCCTAGAGGAGCCATCTGATCAGGGTCTGCTCTGTTTGGTATATAGAATTTGATAGATATGTTTCTTTACTTTTTAAAATGGCTACAATGTTCCACCTTCCATATTTCTTTATACCTATTTTGTTAATGAATATTCAGTAGGTATTGAAATTTGACCTAAATACAGAGCAGGGAAAAGGTTAGAAGCAAAATAAGGGTTAACCTTTTACCTTATGAATATTCTAATAAGAAGTAATGAGATTTATGAATATTGATAACCCTTTCCTTCATATAAACGACTTTTCAAGCATATGCAAACAGAGTAGACCCAGATCTGATGGTTCCTATAGGAGCTGTCTGATCAGGGTCTGCTCTGTTTGCTAATGGAATTTTATAGATCTGTTTCTTAACTTTCTAAAATGGCTATAATGCACCAACTTCCATATTTCATTAGAACTATTTGGCCATGAATATTCAGTATTGAAATTTGGAATAAACATGGAACAGGGAAAGAGTTATATGAATCTATTTAGTGGCATTGTATGTACACAGAATATTTTGGCCATAGCAGAAACTGTAAAATCATATCTAAATTATGTCATATGCAAATGTGTAAATGCTAATGCATAAATGCTAATATTTATGTTATATGCCAATGTGTAAATGTGTTAGCTGTGAGCAGACATCAGTTTTCTTAGCTGGCTGAGGGCTAATGACGGGGGACCAGAGTGTGCAGAATTTAATTTTCGAACTTGTTCTCCAGAAATAATAAATTTACTGGATTTGTGAAGAAACCGAAGTTGCCAGTGAAATACTGTATTGAATAAGCCAATAAATTAGAAGCTGACAAATTGTCGTCAAACGGATTGGGTGGAAATGTAATTACAAGTTTCTGCAATTCTTCATGTTTCAGTGTTGACCCGCATGTCACAGAGTTAGCGGTTATCTTCGCAAAGTAGTGACAAATTTGTGAGAACATAATTATGCAAACAGTTTGGACCCATATGAGATGCCGAGTAACTTGATGTCTAATCAGGATCCAAACTGTTTGATACCCTGATCATAGTTTTTGAAAAATAATGGAGAAAATCCATTGAAAAAATAATGGAGAAAATCCATTGAAAAAATAATGGAGAAAATCCACTTTAACCCTTTCCTCCATGAATATTTATGTAAGAAATAATCACACCATGAAAACTAACTAGATGCATTCTTCTAATGGCATAAACACAGAAAGTTTTGCTTGTACAGTAAAACCTCTCTATAATGGCCACTAAATTACATCAAGTATGTTTTGTTAAAAGCAAGTGGCTGCTTATAGGAGCATTCTGTTTTACTTTCACCTTGCTTTAAGCAGCCACCTGCCCTAAATACCAACTAATAAACACAATTTAGTGGTCGTTGTAGAGAGGTTTTACTGTAATAGCAGAACCTGTCATCAGCAAACAGAGCAGACCCAGATCAGATGGCTCCTATAGGAGTCACCTAATCTGGGTCTGCTGTTTGCAAAGGCATGGAAAGGCATTATTTATGGAATTAAGGGTTAAGAAAATATAGCAGACCAAGAATTTTACTGAAGAAAATATCCAAATGGGGGAAAAATTTAGATTTTCAAAATGTCTGGAGCAATATGAGAACCAAACTTTGCAATATTTTTATATGAATTGGGCTCATAAGAGTTATAAAATTCGGATTGCAATTTTATGTGGTTTTGGAATACAAGTCCTGAGGTTTTAAACAATTTGCCTGAATCTGAATTCATTTTCAAGCATCATGATTGGTCAGGTTTGAGCTGTGACCAATCAGATTCTTGAGAATGAACTCCAACTCAGAAGTTTTATAACCCCAGAGCCAGGTTTCTAGTAGCAGCAGTAACAAGCATCATATGGATTTATCATATTTCCAGTAGTCTGACATTCTGCTAAGCAGGATCAATATAGCTTTATAGATGATATGATAATACTGTAACTACAATAAAATCTGCAATATAGTTTTCCTGCGTCCTGGTTTTAATGTTTAACACATTTGTCATTTTCTGAATTGGCGCCTGGTTAGAATCACTGCTGACAACGTCTTGTCTGAGGGCAATAGATAAAGGTGCTCTTTCAAATTATAAAAATCGTCATTTCTCCACCAAAACCTATGATGTGACCACTCTTCAGAATCGTCTCGATTCTGAAGAGTGGCCATAATATAGGGTTTGATGGGGAAATAAAGGAACTATGCTTGAAAATGTTTTTAATTAACACATCTCTGATTGGCGCCTGAACAGAATCACTGCTGAAAAGAAGGTCTTGTCTGAGGGCTCCAGATAAGAAGGGAAAACTAATTATTTCTTATTATTTTTTTATTATTTCATCATTTCAAAACATAGTTGCGTGTACTTTTTAGAAATGTCTGTTTGAGAAATTAGTACAGTAAAACCTCGGTAATTCGAAATTTTAGTATAGAAGAATTTAGACCCTTTTTAGGCAGGTGGCTGCTAAATGCAGGGTGGAAGTCATACAGAAAGCTACCATGACTCTGCATGACTTTCACCCTGCATTAAGCTCCCCTGTCTTAACCCATTCCCTCACAGGCTATTTTTAGACCCAACCTCTTTGAATAAATCTACCGAAAAGGAGCATTTACTAGAGAAAAAAAATATTTTTAGAACTGTGTGGTGTTGAAACCATTGTGATAAATACAGCATTTGCTCCTATGAAGCAAATGCTCTATTTGTCACAATGGTTTCAAAAAGTGACTTTTACAGAGGCGTAGATAGGCGTATTAATGGAGGAAAGGGTTAAAGGTCAATAATGATCCTACTTGAGTGTTCAGATGATTCAGGCTTTACTGTAGTTTTTAGCTCACCAGAGCACAAAGTGCTCAGGGTGAGCTTTTGTGATCGCCTGATGTCCGTCGTCCGTCGGCGTGCGTCGTGCGTCGTGCGTCGTTCGTCGTCAACAATTTGAACCTTTAAAACTCCTCTCCTCTGAATCTACAGGGTTCTCAGCTTTCATCTTTGGCACATAGCATCACCCTTAGGTCCTCTACAAAAGTTATATAAATTATGCCCCTGGGGGTCAAAATTGGCCCCGCCCCAGGGGTGGGAAGTTTTCAATAGAAACATATAGTAAAACTTTGAAAATCTTCTCCTCTGAAACTGGAAGGCTCTCAGCTTTCATATTTGGCACATAGCATCATGTTCAGGTTCTCTACAAAAGTTATATAAATTATGGCCCTGGGGTCAAAATTGGCCCCGCCCCAGGGGTGGGAAGTTTTCAATAGAAACAAATAGTGAAAACTTTGAAAATCTTCTTCTCTGAAACTAGAAGGTTCTCAGCTTTCATATTTGGCATATAGCATCATGTTCAGGTCCTCTACAAAAGTTATATAAATTATGGCCCTGGGGTTAAAATTGGCCCCGCCCCAGGGGTGGGCAGTTTTCAGTAGAAACTAATTGTGAAATCTTTGAAAATCTTCTCCTCTGAAACTGGAAGGCTCTCAGCTTTCATATTTGGCACAGAGCATCATGTTCAGGTCCTCTACAAAAGTTATATAAATTATGGCCCTAGGGTCAAAATTGGCCCTGCCCCAGGGGTGGGCAGTTTTGAATAGAAACCAATAGTGAAATCTTTGAAAATCTTCTTCTCTGAAACTGGAAGGCTCTCAGCTTTCATCTTTGGCACATAGCATCACCCTTAGGTCCTCTACAAAAGTTATATAAATTATGCCACTGGGGTCAAAATTGGCCCCGCCCCAGGGGTGGGAAGTTTTCAAAAGAAACATATAGTAAAACTTTGAAAATCTTCTCCTCTGAAACTGGAAGGCTCTCAGCTTTCATATTTGGCACATAGCATCATGTTCAGGTCCTCTACAAAAGTTATATAAATTATGGCCCTGGGGTTAAAATTGGCCCCGCCCCAGGGGTGGGCAGTTTTCAGTCGAAACTAAAAGTGAAATCTTTGAAAATCTTCTCCTCTGAAACTGGAAGGCTCTCAGCTTTCATATTTGGCACAGAGCATCATGTTCAGGTCCTTTACAAAAGTTATATAAATTATGGCCCTGGGGTTAAAATTGGCCCCGCCCCAGGGGTGGGCAGTTTTCAGTAGAAACTAATAGTGAAATCTTTGAAAATCTTCTCCTCTGAAACTGGAAGGCTCTCAGCTTTCATATTTGGCACAGAGCATCATGTTTAGGTCCTCTACAAAAGTTGTATAAATTATGGCCCTTGGGTCAAAATTGGCCCCGCCCCAGGGGTGGGCAGTTTTCAATAGAAACAAATAGTGAAAACTTTGAAAATCTTCTTCTCTGAAACTGGAAGGTTCTCAGCTTTCATATTTGGCATATAGCATCATGTTCAGGTCCTCTACAAAAGTTATATAAATTATGGCCCTGAGGTTAAAATTGGCCCCGCCCCAGGGGTGAGCAGTTTTCAATAGAAACAAATATTGAAATCTTTGAAAATCTTCTCCTCTGAAACTGGAAGGCTCACAGCTTTCATATTTGGCACAGAGCATCATGTTCAGATCCTCTACAAAAGTTATATAAATTATGGCCCTGGGGTCAAAATTGGCCCCGCCCCAGGGGTGGTCAGTTTTGAAAAGAAACAAATAGTGAAATCTTTGAAAATCTTCTGCTCTGAAACTGGAAGGTTCACAGCTTTCATAATTGGCACAGAGCATCATGTTCAGGTCCTCTACAATTTTTTTTATAAATTATGGCCCTGGGGTCAAAATTGGCCCCGCCCCAGGGGTAGGCAGTTTTGAATAGAAACAAATAGTGAAATCTTTGAAAAGCTTCTTCTCTGAAACTGGAAGGTTCTCAGCTTTCATATTTGGCACATAGCATCATGTTCAGGTCCTCTACAATTTTTTATTTTTTTTTATAAATTATGGCCCTGGGGTCAAAATTGGCCCTACCCCAGGGGTGGGTAGTTTTTAATAGAAACATAGAGAAAACTTTGAAAATCTTCTCCTGAAACTGGGAGGTTCTTAGCTTTCATATTTGGCTCATAGCGTCATGTTCAGGTCCTCTACAAAAGGTTTCTAAATTATGCCCCTGGGGTCAAAACTGTCCCGCCCCAGGACAGGCTGGTTTTCTATAGAAATATATAGTGAAAACTTTGAAAATCTTCTACTCTGATTGTCTGGTGAGCGCTTCAGGGCCATTCTGGCCCTCTTGTATATTCGAACTTTCCCCTTTATCTATAATCAGCTGGTCTACTCTGTTCGCTTATACGATTCTACAGATTCTGCCATGGTCAACAATTATTGTATTTACATATCATTTGACCCTTTCCCTGTTTATATAGAACATATCATTCAAATTTCAATATCTACTGAATATTCATAGATAAAAAAATTATAATGAAATATGGAAGGTGGAACATTCTCGCCATTTTAGAAAGTAAAGAAACAGAACTATCAAATTCCATTAGCAAACAGAGCAGACCCTGATCAGATGGCTTCAATAGGACCACCTGTTCTTGGTCTTGACATCTCTGTTTGCAAATGCATGAAAAATTATTTCTGTGGAGGAAAGGGTTAATATTCATGATGTCATTATTTCTTACACAAATACTGGTATTCGTTGAGTAAAGGGTAAGTGTGACGGTTCAGCGAAGTTAACCCTTTCCTCCATACTGACGCCTTTCTAATCCTCTGTAAAAGTATAACTCTTTGAAACCATTGTTATAAATAGAGCATTTGCTCCATCTTTTTATCACAATGGTTTCAATACTATACAATTCTAAATTTTTCTTTTTCTCTAGTAAATGCTCCTTTTCGGTAGATTTACTCAAAGAGGTTAGGTCTAAAAATAGCCTATGAGGGAAAGGGTTAAGTGTGATGGTTCAGCTAGGGCAGACATTACAAGTTTATAGATGATCTTTCAAGGGTGGCTCTCTCTTGTCATGTTGATTAAGCGAGTTGTCACAAAACAATCAGCCATGAATCTTGGTGAGTGTCAGAATATTTATTCGATTTGTATAATAGATATATATATATATATATCTTAACCCTTTACTCCACAAATATTCATGTAAGAAATAATGACATTTTGAATGTATATTAGATTAATTGTTGAAATAGCACATGGACACAGGAATTCTTGGCCATGGTACAGACTGTAGAATCTTTTGTACGTCTATATCATTTAACCCATTGTATTTGATTTCCATTACTCAGAGCGGTGAAATTTTTACTTGTGTAATTTTCGGAAGTATCACTCTTCCTTCGTCTGCACTGACTGTTCGACTAGTGCTGGTCAGGTGACCTGGTATGGTCACCTGACTTGTCAGGAGAGGCGTGTAGATGGAGGGTAACTCCAGGCCCTCGTCCCTGTTGAGTGATGGTTTCCGCTGCCTGATCTCGATGGCTTCTTTCACCTTTCTTTTCATTAAAATGTTCTCGCTGGTCAATAGTTTTGTGTTGTCTGATTTGATAGAGTGTCCGGTGTTATTGCAGTGTTCAAAAATAGCTGAGGAGTTTCTGGTCACATGTTCTTTCATTCTTGTTTCTAGCCTCTCCTCAAGTCAGGTGACCATACCAGGTCACCTGACCAGCACTAGTCGAACAGTCAGTGCCGACGAAGGAAGTGTGATACTTCCGAAAATTACACAGGTAAAAATTTCACCGCTCTGAGTAATGGAAATCAAATACAATGAATCATCCAGAGCATGGAAACAACCTTTTCAGTTGTATCATTTAACCCATTCCTCAATAGGCTATTATATATAGACCCAACCTCCTTGAATGAATCTACCCAAAAGGAGCATTTACTAGAGAAAAGTAAACGTTACGAATTTTGTAGTTTGAAACCATTGTGATAAATAGAGCATTTGCTCCTATAGGAGCAAATGCTCTATTTATCACAATGGTTTCATAAAATTACTTTTACAGAGGCGTAGAAAGGCGTATTTATGCAGGAAATGGTTAATGGTCGCTTACAATATTGAAAAGTATGTACTTCAAATGAATCCGATATTCATTTTTGGGGTTATTCCTTCAAAAATTCTCTTGCAGATGTAACCTTTGAAAAATATCAGTGCAGAGTCTGATCAGATTGGCTCATTTTAGGGGCACTAGACAAATAAATGAACCCATTAGCTCATAGACTATATTTAGACCCTACCTCTGAATGTAGATCTCCGAAGTGAAAAGGAGCATTTAATAGAAAAAAGGAACTTTTAGAATTTAGAACTTAGTAGTTTTGAAACCATTGTGATAAATAGAGCATTTGCTCCTTTGGAGTAAATGCTCTATTTATCACAATGGTTTCAAAAAATGACTTTTACAGAGGCGTCAAAAGGTGTAAATTTGAGGGAACAGGTTACAAGTAGTTGTGATGTAGCCCATTTTTGTATACAATGTAACAGACAACAATAGGAAGATAGCTGAGTGTGTCCGAGAGCTCATGTCAAGTCAGTCTTTTATGTGTAATACTGTAGTTTCTTATTTTCAGCTAGGTTTAGTATATATAAATCGGCTTTGTTTGTTTAACCTTTTACTCCATAGATACTGTATGTTTTTGTAACCCATTCTCTCATATTGACGCCTCTGTAAAACCACCATTTGAAACCATTGTGATAAATAGAGCATTTGCTCCTATAGGATCAAATGCTCTATTTATCACTGGTTTCAAAAGTACACAATCCTAAAAGTTTCCTTTCCTCCAGTAAATGCTCCTTTTCGGTAAATGCATTCAAAGAGGTTTATGGTCTAAAAAGAGCCTATGAGGTAATGGTTTAACACCTTTTACAAAAACAGAGTAGACCCAGATCAGATGGCTCTATATGGGGCCATCTGATTAGGGTTTTCTATGTTTGCCTATGGAATTATATTGGTCTGATCCTGCAGTTTCTTCTATTGACAAAAATTCTCTCTTTCATATCCCATTTTGAAAACTTAACTAATTAATATTCATGCAAGCATTATTTCTTTGATAAATATTCATGGAGTAATGGGTTAACCTACCAGATTAGATATTTATTTGCAAACAGTTCCCAAGAATTGTCCGATTTTCTGAAGTATTGGGAAGAACTGCAAACAGACATTATCAGTTTCCATGACGATAGACATTACAATGGATTTCGTTAGGCAACATCCAACCCCCGCAGAACTATAACTTTGCAGCAAAATAATGTTGAGTTGTGATTCTGAAATTCAATGTTTTATGAAAGGTTTGATCTTCCTGGATTGTAAATTGATCAGGCATGTAACCAGATACATCCAAATTTCAAGGCGATTTGTTACGAAGAATCTGCTTTGATTCATATGACAGTGAAGATATGAAGAGAACTCTTAGTCTTCAGCAATTCAAGCGTAGTTGTTTTACATTATGATCTGGATCCAAACTGTTTGCAAGATGACAGTGGATGCAGATTCATGATGATCACTGTTGGGCTTATATTATCTTAAGTTTTCTTCTTTAACCCATTCCCTCATATTGACGACTTTTGATGACTGTAAAGGTCACTTTGTGAAACCATTGTGATAAACAGAGCATTTGCTCCTATAGGAGCAAATGCTCTATTTATCACAATGGTTTCAAACTACAAAATTCTAATATGTTCCTTTTCTCTAGTTAATGCTCCTTTTCAGTAGATTTATTCAATGAGGTTGGATCTAAAAATAGCCTATGAGGGAATGGGTTAAAGGTGTTGTGATCTTACCTTTATAATTGGGAGACTGTTATAGGCAGTTGCGAATTGTCTGTGTCAGGTGGACTATCGCTGACCTTACCTACACCAGGAAGACACTTGATGGTCTTGCCTTTACTAAGTGGACTCAGTATGGTCTTGGCTTTAATTACTTGGCGCACACTCTATAATCTTTGCATTACTAGCTGTAAACTCCCCCAAACAAACAAGACTTACCTTAAGTTGATGTTTGGTTCAGATTCTATGTAGTCATACAACAACTGGAGGGATCTGCGCATCTAATTTGATAACGACAGTTGTATGACGTAATAGAATCTTAATTATAACTTAGCCTTTATCATATGATCTTGCATTTACCAAGGGGGGAGGGGGAGACTTCTATGATCTTGCCTTACCTGACAAACACACTATAACCTATACCAGGTGAACATTATAGCTAATAACCTTGCCTATACCAGGTGACCATTATAGCTCATGACCTTGCCTATATCAGGTGACCATTATAGCCAATAACATTGCCTTTACCTAATAAACACATTTATATCCTATGACCATGCCTATACCAGATAAACATTATGCCTTATGACTGTGCCTATAAACTAGATGAATATTAAACCCAATAAGCTTGCCTACATCAGGTGAAGATTTATAGCCAATAACCTTGCCTATACCAGGTGAATATTACAGCCAATGACCTTACCTATACCAGGTGAATATTATAGCCAAAAACTTTGCCTATACCAGGTGAATATTATAGCTACTGTAAAACAGCTTTTATTAGCGACAATATATATTTCGCGCTAATTCGCGAATGCGTTGCCCCGCGAATTCAATATTTTCGCTAATAAATCAGTAGCAAGTATAAAAAGGAGTAAAGTCCGAAATCGGTATATCCGGAATATGGTCAGATTTATCACGTCGTTGTCCATGTGTTTTCTGCATTAATAACATTCTTCGTTCAACACAAATGTTGGGTGAAGTGTATTGCTTCCATATATTTTGTTTAGCAAACCAAAAAAGTGTTTCAATAAAAAATACAGACCGAAAATGGAAGAATGTTTCTCTTCTTCATTGATCTCCGTGAAAAGGGAAGTAACTCTTATATACATACATGTACGGCAAGTGGTAAATTGTCGTAGATAACATCTAGTTGTTTTTGTACAATTACGGACTTTTGAAACAGGTTTGACTGTATCTGTTTGTGAAAAACAATTCACTCATTTTGACTATTGAATACCGGCTTATGCCAAACAGCGTTTAACAGATCAACACGTATACACAAACTTGTCAATTTGTTTTCACACGTTTACCGTCCAAGTCTCAATAGGGGCACTGATTTAACCTTTAGCCTCATAATGGACAAATCGTGATAACCATTTCTTTTGTAGACAGTTTTGATCCAAATAAGACCCCGAAGTAATAAATGAGTAGTAACTTTGTTGCTTACATTTCCACCATTTCATCAGTAGACCAGTGTGTCACGCTGTGCCATACATCCGAGTTTTGGGTAAAGTTCTCAAAACAAATACAAAATTGAATACTGGTAAATACAGGCCTTAACGTATGCTATAAATTATCGATTGATAACCCTTAAATTGCCGACGGCAGTTACATACAATCGGCAGAAATTTATTCTTTGCCCTTTTTACAGCGTTCGGCAGAGTTTATACGAGTCTATTTCCGTTAATTTAGTTAATTTAGCGAGATGGACGCCGTAGCGAAATCATCATGACGCGAATTAATACAAAATCACATTTACGCGAAATAATCATGACGCGAATATAACCTGTTTTACAGTAATAACCATGCCCATACCAAGTGAACATTATGCAGTTATTTAACCCATTACCTCATAGGCTATTTTTAGATACAACCTCTTTGAATAAATGTACCGAAAAGGAGCATTACCTAGAGAAAAGGAAAATTTTAGAATTTTGTAGTATGAAACCATTGTGATAAATAGAGCATGTGTTCCTATAGGAGCAAATGCTCTATTAATCACAATGGTTTCACAAAGTGACTTTAAAAGAGTCGTCAATATGAGGGAATGGGTTAATGTGTGTTTGGGGAACAGTCAACACTTTTCTGTGGAGGTGTCAGGGAATACTTTTGATCTGTTGTCAGAGGAGTCCTCTGATAAGGGTTTGCTCTATTTGTCACCAACAATTCTGTAGCAACCATAATCTATTCCCTCATGGATTATTTTTAGATCCAACCTCGCTCGTAGAATAAATATACCGAAAAGGCGCATTTACTAGAAAAAAAGAAATTTTAGAAGTATGTAGTTTTTAAACCATAGTGATAAATAAAGCAAATGTTCTATTTAACACAGTGGTTTCAAAAAGTTACTTTTACAGTAAAACGTATTCATGGAGGAAAGGGTTAAGCCTTTCTTACTGAATGGACTCTACCCTTTACCTGTTCAATAAGAAATAAAGACATCATGAATATTTATTAGCTGATTTTCATAATGTAAAATTTCCAAGGGAATTTTTGCTCTGACAAAAACTTAAAAATCAAGTTTATATAATCATGTCATAAACAAACAGAGCAGACCCTTATCAGACACCTCCTATATGAGCCGTCTGATCTGGGTCTACTCTGTTTGCAATATCATGAAAAAGTGTTTATATTAACCCTTCGCTTGCTGTTCACGTCAATATACCTACCTGTAAATAGTGAAGACCCAGATGAGACAGCTCCTGTAGGAGCTGTCTCATCAGGGTCTGCACTATTTACAAATTGATTGTGCAACCAGTGCACTCCACAGCAGTGATTGCACAGAGAAATAATTGTAGACAGTGAAGGTATATGTAATTATACCACAGGGCATGGGTAAAGAAGAAGCAAGAGAAGGGTTAAGGAAAGTAGTCATTCCACTTTGAATATACAACATTGGAAGAGTTAAGATTTGGCCTATACCACCTGGACATGTAAACTGTATCAGCTGGACAATGTAGCCTGGGTCCATGCTTATAAAACTTTTTAGTTGAGTCCGAGTTCGTTCTCAAGCTTTTGATTGGTCAGATTTGGTTCTCAAGCTTTTGATTGGTCAGATTTGAGCCAAAGGCTCAAATCTGACCAATCAAAAACTTGAGAACGAAGTCAGACTCAACTAAAAGTTTTTATAAGCATGGGTACTGGTCTAAGTCAGAAAGATGCAGGGGCATCAACTTCGTCTTGTTTATTACAAATCAAGTGATAAAATGGGTACAATTGCATTATGGAAAGAATGTCAAATGCCACAACAGCAATTATATTGCTAATGGAAACAGTTTATTGTTCTGAGTGTCATAACTTTCAGATTTAGTTGAATTTTATTTCTTGCCTGTCATTGCTAGTGTCAAAACTTTCTTGTGGGATAAAAAGCAATGGCATTAACAAAGTCAGTCTGTGACATAAAACTTTAACCCTTTACTCCGTGGATATTCATGATTGTTAAAAATGATGACATCATGAATATTAATTAGATTAACTTTTAAAATGGCTTATTGACACATGAAGTCTTTGCCATGGCAGAAACTGTAGAATCATATCTACATTATTCCATAAGCAAACAGAGCAGACCCTGATCAGACGGCTCTTATAGGAGCCGTCTGATCTGGGTCTGCTCTGTTTGCAAAGGCGTAGAATGATGTGTATCTGGAGAAAAGGGTTAAACCTTTTGGCGCCTAATTATTTTCATCTGCACACATTGTCGTCTGCTTAAATAAGCCTTTCTTCCATGAATATGCATTAATGATGTCATGAATATTATTTAGATTAATTCGTTATACAGTAAAACCCCGCTATTGCGACCACTTAAAAATAACCACAACTGTCTTAATAAGCAGGTGGTTGCTTAATGCATGACGAAAGTTATGCAGAAAGCTCCTATAGGAGCTTTCTGCATAACTTTCGTCCTGTATTAAGCTACCACCTGCCTCTGTCACCCAATATTTGGCCCCATTTTTGTGGTCGCATTAGAGGGGTTTTACTGTAATAGCACGTGGACATATGAATATTTAGCTATTGCAGAAACTACAATCATATCTATATTATATCATAAGCAAACAGAGCAGACCCAGATCAGACGGCTCCTACAGGAGCCATCTGATCTGGGTCTACTCTGTTTACAATTTATGTATGAAAAGCCATTTATGTGCATGAAGGAAAGGGTTAATTCATCCATTACATCAATCCCTGTGCGTCGAATTCCTGTGACTTCTGCAGTGAAACACCTCATTCATTAACTCATGCTCATATCAAATGTTAGTGGGAGGAAAAATACTAATTTTTTGCCATTCTCTACTGCTGCTTGCCTGCAGGTCTTTTAGTGCAGATATTTACCCTTTAACATACTTTATTGGAATTGTGACAATCCTTAAACACAGTTTGATCCATATGAGATGCCAAGTTACTCACTTTCTGATCAGAATCCAAACTGTTCAACACTGATTAATTTTTATTAGAAATTCAATAGAAAAGCACATTTATTTTAGAATTGATTTTACCATGCCATGGTTAATTAAGTTGGATGAATGTAAAGAAGAAAAAAGCATGCTATGGGATTGAACTGTTTCTAAGCAACATAATTTCTTGGTTTGAAAAGGGCTTCTTCTATTCTGGGAAAACTTAATCGTTTGAATGCTGATATTTCAAAGTGGAATGGTCTGCATTGTTAAACAATAGAATACATTTATTATGATAGGGTAAGATTTAAGAGAGGATTTTGAGTGACAGACAGTGCAGACCCTGATCAGAGTGTTCATCTTAGAGCCCTCTGATTTGGGTCAACACTGTTTGCAAATGCCTCAACACTTGTTTCCTGCATTCAAAGGTTTGACCCATTCTTTCATTGGCTATTTTTAGATCCAACCTCTGAATAAATCTACAGGAAAGAAGCATTAACTAGAGAAAAGGAAAATTTTAGAATTGTGTAGTTTGAAACCATTGTGATAAATAGAGCATTTGCTCCTATAGGAGCAAATGCTCTATTTATCACAACGGTTTCAATAGGTGATTTTTACATAGGTGTAAAAAGGCGTATTTATGGAGGAAAGGGTTAAGTCTTTTAACTCAAGAGACACATGCACTGTCATTTACTGTGTAGACCCAAATCAGAGGGCTCCTATAAGAACCCTCTGGTCGGTGTCTGCACGGTTGTCATTCAAAATCCTATAGCAAGTTTACAATACGGAATGGACTCTATAGTTAATCACTGATGGGTCATTCCACTCTGATAATTCAGGTTTGAAAGGTTTCACCTTTACAGAGCGGAACACGAGTCACTAATGTCCTTTGCAAACAGTGTAGACCCTGATGAGAGGGCTCCTAGAGGAGCCCTCTCATCAGGGTCTGTACTGTTTGTCATATTACACATTTGTTTGTAAAAATCACTAAATATTCCCCATAAGTTTGACCTGTTTGAATTTTGGAATAGTCCTTTTGAAAATTCAGCGTTGTAAGTGTTAAACTGAGTGATGTATAGAATTATGATGTAATGTGTAGGCCTAAAACATTATGCTATGCTGTCATCCACATTTTTGAACAGAAAAAGGAACTGAGAAATAAGTAATTAGTTCTGGTAAGTAATTAGTGCTAATAAGTAATTCATGCTGATAAATAGCTGATAAGTATTCAGTACTGATAAATAGCTGATAATTATTCAGTACTGATAAATAGCTGATAAGTATTCGGTACTGATAAATAGCTGATCAGTACTGATAAATAGCTGATAAGTATTCAGTACTGATAAATAGCTGATAAAGTATTCAGTACTGATAAATAGCTGATAAGTATTCAGTGCTGATAATTATATAGCTGGTGAGTATTCAGTACTGATAAATAGCTGATAAGTATTCTGTACTGATAAATAGCTGATAAGTATTTGGTACTGATAAATAGCTGATAAGTATTTGGTACTGATAAATAGCTGATAAGTATTCAGTACTGATAAATAGCTGATAAGTATTCAGTGCTGATAATTATACAGCTGATGAGTATTCAGTACTGATAAATAGCTGATAAGTATTCAGTACTGATAAATAGCTGATAAGTATTCAGTGCTGATAAATAGCTGATAAGTATTCAGTACTGATATAAATAACTGATAAGTATTCAGTACTGATAAATAGCTGATAAGTATTCAGTGCTGATAAATAGCTGATAAGTATTCAGTACTGATAAATAGCTGATAAAGTATTCAGTACTGATGAGTAATAAGTGCAGAATTGACAAGACTTTCAATGCAATTTTCAGAACATTATTTAGTGATCTAGACCAAAGCAGTTTTAGCAGTGAAAGGTTATTCTAAATGTAAAAAGTAAAAAATGTCTACAAAGCATTTCCAGAATATACATGTAATCAATTTCTATGTATTAGTATGCGAGGAAGAAAGAGACACTTCTAAAGACTGGTCACAACACGTTTGGTGGAGAAATAAAGGAAAAGGGATTAACCCTTATCTAGTTGGGAAAGTAAATATGACTTCTTTTGATTCAATCAAGGTTTCGAGAAACCATTGACTGAGTGTCAAACAGTTTGAATCTTGATGAGAATGATGCTGAATACCTTGGCATCCCATCTAGATCCAAACTGTTTACAAATGTGAGTCGGGTCATGGATAGCAGGATACGGATTATTTTACATATTTTTTCTATGTACTTAATGGTAACCAGTATGGACTTTTTCTGTGTATGTGAATGGTAACCACTATGGGGTTTTCTATGTATATGAATAGTTACCAGTATGGTTTTTCTATGTATGTTAATGGTAACCAGTATGGTTTTTTTTATGTATGTGGATGGTAACCAGTATGGGTTAAATTCTCTATGTACGGTATGTGAATGGTAACCAGTATGGGTTTTCTCTATGTACGGTATGTGAATGGTTACTAGTATGTTTTTTATATGTATGTGAATGGTAACAACCAGTATGGGTTTTCTCTATGTATGGAAATTGTAACCAGTATGGGTTTTTCTATGTATGTGAATAGTAACCAGTAAGGTTTTTTTCTATGTACTTAATGGTAACCAGTATGGACTTTTTCTGTGTATGTGAATGGTAACCACTATGGGTTTTTCTATGTATATGAATAGTTACCAGTATGGTTTTTCTATATATGTGAATGGTAACCAGTAAGTTTTTTTTTTATGTATGTGGATGGTAACCAGTATGGGTTTTCTCTATGTACGGTATGTGAATAGTAACCAGTATGGGTTTTCTCTATGTACGGTATATGAATGGTTACTAGTATGTTTTTTATATGTATGTGAATGGTAACCAGTATGGGTTTTCTCTATGTATGTGAATGGTAATGTGCATGTACATTGATGGTAATAGTCTGGGTTGGTGGTGAAACAAAGTCTAAGCATCAGAAAGTTACATTTGATCTGGAACTCTTGTCAGACCTAATTGTTAACCCTTTCTCTCATATAAATGCCTTTTCACACCGTCATTTGCAAACAGAGTAGACCCAGATCTAATGCCTCCTATAGGAGCCATCTGATCATTGTCTGCTCTGTTTGCTTATGGAATAATATAGACCAGATCTTACAGTCTTTGCCAAAAATTCCTTTGAAAATTTAAAATCATAAAAAATTAATGTAATTAATATTTATGAAGAAGTGATCAATTCATGCATAAATATTCATTAGGGAAATAGTTAATCAAATTAGAAGAAAATTAAATAAAACTAGAAAATTACAGCCGACAAGACTTTCAATTGTCATTGCAGAATAAGGGTTAACGGATGAGGCAGACAATCGGCTCTGCGTGACTGTGATAATCAAAGCTGCCTCCAATTGTATGGTTTTGTTTTCTGTGAAAAAGCAAGGCTTTATGTATTTGTCATCAATACAAATTAACTAAACCATTTATTATTCATGAAGCAAATACAGAAAATCCGAGCTGCAGAGTGTTCGTCAGTTGTATTTTACCCTGTACCTTGTAGATATGCCATTAACCCATTCCCCCCATTGGCTATTTTTAGACCCAGCCTCTTTGAATGAATCTACCCAAAGGAGCATTTACTAGAGAAAAGTAAAATTTGAGAATTTTGTAGTTTGAAACCATTGTGATACATAGAGCATTTGCTCCATAGGAGCAAATGCTCTATTTATCACAATGGTTTCAACCAGTT
Organism: Azorinus chamasolen; assembly: GCA_963576725.1. NCBI lineage: Eukaryota > Metazoa > Mollusca > Bivalvia > Cardiida > Solecurtidae > Azorinus > Azorinus chamasolen. Next base: position 79,948,130 of record OY755237.1, on the reverse strand, counting down.
ACTTTTACAGAGGCGTAGAAAGGCGTATTTATGGAGGAAAGGGTTAAACACCTTTGCGAACAGAGTAGACTGTCAGTTGTATTAACCCTTTCCTTTATATAAACACATTTTCATGCATCTGCAAACAGAGTAGATCCAGATCAGATGGCTGCTTTAGGAGCCATCTGATCAGGGTCTGTTCTGTTTTGCTATTTGAATTTGATAGATCTGTTTCTTTAATTTCAAAAATGGCTATAATGGACCACATTCCATATTTCTATAATACTCACAGTTTTGTCCAAGAATATTCAGTAGGTATTGAAATTTAAAATGCTCTATTTATCACAATGGTTTCAGAACTACAAAATTCTAAAAAAAATCAAAAAAATCTGGTTAATGCTCCTTTTCGGTAGATATATTCAAAGAGGTTGGGTCTTAAAATAGCCTATGGAGGAATGGGTTAAACAGGAATGTTTTGATTTTATAAGGGAAATTGTTACATATCAATCCATGTAAAAGAACAATTATGTGATTATGTAGCAAGAATTGCCAATGTACATTACAGATGACTGCAAACAGGTCAGGTTTTTATCATCATATCAATATGTGAGGCCTTAGAAAATGGATAGGGCATGTTGTGAACGAAACTGGAAATTTTAGTTACTTTTATTTGACAAATTCGACAAATCAAGTGAGGGAAAACTATTTTTTCATGATACACAACATTTACACCAGTAATATTTCCACATTGTGAAAATGGCTTCAATGGGTAGTTTACTGTTATACTATTCAATACGCAATGAATTAAAATGTATGGGTTGTTTTTTTATTTTGATCAATTAACATTTTATCGACAGGCCTTAACCCAGTCAGCTGTAGTGTTTATCTTGCAAACATCCAATTATTATGATCACACAATCAGATGCTTGATAGCCTAGTTTGTGTTTTGATATGCAATTTGATTGGCAATTAGAGAAATCGACCAGCAGGTGTCATCGATAGGGACACGATGTGTGAAGATGGTTTGCAATTAACAGCTAATCTGTCAAACACAACAAAAAAATCTATGATTATATCTTGATGAAAAATTTAACCCTTTCCCTGTTCTATGTAACCATTTTAGAAAGTACAGAAACAAATCTTTCGAATTCCATTAGCAAACAGAACAGGCCCTGATCAGGTGGCTCCTACCCTGTTTGCAAATGCATGAAACAGCTTTTATATGAAGTAAAGGGTGAAGGGTAAAAGGGCATTGTTTCTTTTTTGTTGTGAATACCCGAATACTAGAAATGCTAATCAATACTTGGACAGTTGACCGAGTACCAGCATACTCCATTTATCCCTTTCCCTGTGCTAAGTTTATTCCAAATTTCAATACCTACTGAATATTCATAGACAAAATAGTTCTAATGAAATACGGAAGGTGGAACATTGCAGACATTTTAGAAAGTAAAGAAACAGATCTATCAAACTCTATTAGCAAACAGAGCCATCTGATCTGGGTCTACTCTGTTTGCAAATGCGTGAAAACACACTTATATGAGGTAAAGGGTTATACAAGAAATCGTGACTTCATGAACATTCCATAACCCTTTCCTCCATAAATACACCTTTCTATGCCTTTGGAAACAGAGTAGACCCATATCAGACAGCTCCTGTAGGAGCCATCTGATCAGGGTCTGCTCAGTGTTTGCTTGTGTAAATAATATATATGATTCTACAGTTTCTGCCATGACCAAAATTCCTTGTATTCTTGATGAATTATAAAAGGTAATTTAATTAATATTCATGAAGTCATATTTTTCTTACATGAATATTCATAGAGTAATGGGTTAATTTAAGTAATTAGTAACGTTTAAAGGATTGATGTCCGAGCTTTCTTGGATGTTTTACATGTGAGATTGTTTTGAATGCTTTAATCTATATGTATTTTTACCCCTTACAGTGCTTGATCATGGTTTTGGTGGGATCAAAAAGTAGGTCACTAGGTCAAATCACAGAAAAATCACTTTAGAGATCACATTTTTAGCCCAATCTTCATTGGTCATAATGATGGTCTTTGATAAAATCAGTAGAACCACTGCTCATGATCCACTATCATCATTGTTCCCTTAGGTCAATATTGGCCCCATTCTGGGACTATCCAGCTCTAATTTTAAATATATTGTGATCAGGTGAGCAATTAAGGACCATTCTGGCCCTCTTGTCTTTAGAAAAATCCCTAAATATTCACCATACGTTTGACCTGTTTGAATTTTGGAATAGTCCTTCTGAAAATTCAACGTTGTAAGGGTTAATAAAAAAGGAAGAGGATTTAAAAATAAAGATGGAATGACAAATTTTGCAGACGACAATGCTTGGCAGCAGAAGACTGGACATGTAATGTAGACAGTGCATTTTCAAATCTTAACCCTTTCGGCGCCAAATTTCTAATTGTCGTCTGCAATCGAACTTTGTTAAATCATACAGTAAAATAAGGAAATGAGATAAATAAATGCGAATTTCAAAGGAATAAAGCACATATATAGAACTGGAGATTGAGACAAATAGTGAAGTCCCTGATCAGACGCCGCCTTGAAAAGGCGGCGTCTGATCTGGGACTGCACTATTTGTCGTGGTGGATTTACTCGACTGTGGCGGTGAAAGGGTTAATCTTCAGCACTCTAAACAATTGTTGTATGAAAATAGTTTGGGCTATTTCAATACCAGATTCTTCTTATATTTCTTGTGAAAATCATGATCAGCATGTCAAAAAGTCTGGATCCAGATCAGATGCCAAATTACTTGGCATCTCATCTGGATCCAAACTGTTTGTAAAATCAATGGTTTCAGTCTGACTCACCTGTAGTATCATAAATGTTAGCATACCTCCAGCTGTCATAAAAATGTTAGCATACCTGTAGTATCATAAATGTTAGCATACCTCCAGCTGTCATACATGTTAGCATACCTCCAGCTGTCATAAAAATGTTAGCATACCTGTAGTATCATAAATGTTAGCATACCTCCAGCTGTCATAAAAATGTTGCCATTTTTCATGCGAGCTTTTGAGAAATTATTGACTGAGAGGCATAGAGCTTTGGTCCCGGTGAGAATCCAAGTTACTGAGCATCTCATATGGATCTATATTATATCTTAACCCTTTCCCTGTTCTATGTTTGTTTCAAATTTCAATACCTACTGAATATTCATGGCCATAATAGTTATAATTAAATTAGGAAGGTTGGATATTGTAGCCATTTTAGAAACTAGAGAACTATATATCAAATTCTATTAGCAAACAGAGCAGACCCTGATCAGACGGCTCCTGTAGGAGCCGTCTGATCTGGGTCTACTCTGTTTGCAAATGCGTGATAACACATTTATATCAGGGAAAGGGATAAGAATCAGAGCAGACCCTGATCAGACAGCTCCTATAGGAGCCATCTGATCTGGGTCTACTCTGTTTTCAAAGCAATCAAAAGGTGTATTTATGGAGTAAAGGTTTCACCTCCAACCTGTTGCCATTGTGTTAGGATTCATGCAAGCTTTTGAGAAATTATTGACTGAGAGGCGAGGAGCTTGGGTCCCGATGAGAATCCAAGTTACTGAGCATCTCATATGGATCCCGGCTAGGTTGCAGGTAGCTGTAGAAGGGTTAACCCTTTACTGCATGAATATTCATGCAAGAAATTATGACATCACGAATATTAATTAGATTATATCTATAATGGCATATGAATCAGGACATTTTGGCTCAGGCAGAAACTGTAGAAATGGATCTATGTTATTTCATAAAGCAAACAGAGCAGACCCTGGTCAGATGGCTTCTATAGGAATCGTCTGATCTGGGTCTACTCTGTTTGCAAAAGGCATAGAGAGGCATATTTATGGAGGAGCCGTCTGACAGGGTCTGCTCTTTTTGCTATTAGAATTTGATAGATATGTTTCTTTAGTTTCTAAATTGGCTATTATGCTTCAGCTTCCATATTTCATTATAACTATTTTTTTCATGAATATTCAGTAGGTATTGAAATTTGAAATAAATATAGAACAGGGAAAGGGTTAAGCAGACCCTGACCCGACTGCTCCTACAGGAGCCATCAGATCTGGGTCTATTCTGTTTGCAAAGGGTCAATGCTTTATACTTTAGTAGCATATCTATTATCAAAATATGCAAAACAGTTTGGATCCAGATGATATTTTGAGTAACTCAGCATCTCATCAGGATCCAAACTGTTTGAGACTCAACTTTAGAAGAGATGTTTATCAGGCAACAGATTTTGCAGTTGACAATTACTTGGTGCAAAAACAAACAGCTAAGAAAAGCTTGACTTGAATATTCAATGAATTCTGGAACAGATAGGAAATATAAAAGAAATAACTTCTTGGAAAACTGATGAAGAGAATTTATCGATTACTCAATTGTTAGAATTTAATTGCCGTATACAGTAAACCTGAATTACACGCTAATGAGCTGTATTTTTATGTATGAATGAAAAAATAAGAGTGTTTTAACCTCTTATATCAGGGATATTTACTGAGCTAGAGATAACGGTCCATACTCAAATACTAAAATTGACATTTATCCACCAAACCCTATTTTGTGAACATTGTCTTCGAGAAGATTCTAAAGAGTGGTCACAACATAGGGTTTGGTGGAGAAATAAAGAAGTTATACTTGAAACTATTTTAATTTACGCATCTTATCTGGAGCTCTGTATTTATGTAAGATCTAAAATTATGTATGAATATTAATTAGCTTACTGTTAATTATGGCATAAGAGCAAGAAAAGTTTTAGTAAAATCTATAGAATTGGATCTATATTACATCATAAGCAAATAGAGCAGACCCTGATCAGACAGCTCCTAAAAGAGCTGTCTGATCTGGGTCATCTGTGTTTGCAAAAGGATTAAAAATGCATCTCTATCATGTAAAGGGTTAAAATGATACTGATCTGGGTCTACTTTGTTTGCAAAGGCATAGAAAGGCATATTTATGGAGTAAACGGTTAACCCTTTCCTCTATGGATATTCATGCAAGAAATCTTTCTCATAGAATGAAGTTTTTATATTGCTTAGACGTTTGTTGGATAGAGTCTATATACGGATGATTGTAGCCCTTACATTGCTGAGTTTTCAAATGGACCCTTCCATATTTTACATTGGACTGTATCAGGCTAATTATAAAGGGGTAATTTTCTCCATAAACTGTAAAATAAGGCAAACGGAGCAGGCCTCTGATCTGGGTCTATACTGTTTGCAACAGCTATTTAACCCAGTTCCTGCACTGTAAGGCTAAATCCTATGCTACTAGTAGATGAATATTCATTAAAAAGAATAATGAAGGTATGAATATAAATGAGCTGATTTTTATAATGGCGTCATAAACAAGGGAATTGTTAACCCTGGTTCCCTGTTCTATATGTTAACCCTGGTTCCCTGTTCTGTATTTAGCCCAAATTTCTATATATGCAGAATATTCATTGACAAAATATTTATAATGAAACATGGGAGATGGAGCATTATAGCCATTTTAGAAAGTTAAGAAACAGATCTATCAAATTCCATAAGCAAACAGAGCAGACCCTGATCAGACGGCTCCTCTAGGAGCCGTCTGATCTGGGTCTACTCTGTTTGCAAACGCGTGAAAACACGTTTATATGAGGGAAAGGGTTAAACATTGCACAAAGTGTAAAATCAGCTCTATATTTTCTGTAATCAAACAGAGCAGACCCTGATCAGATGGCTCCTGTAGGAGTCACCTGACCTGGGTCTACTCTGTTAGCAAAGGCATTAAAAGCCACTTCTATCACGGCAAGGGTTAAGTGCTCTACGTCTGATGAGCTCTTTGTCAACAATAATCTGCATCCTGATTGTTTCGAATTTCAGTCGGAGAGCTGGAGGCAAAGCCAAGATTAAACATTTCCTGTGAGCTCTTAATGGCTGGTATCGATTCAATGAGCAGTGGAGATATCGAACTCTTAGCACTCCGTCAAGGAATCTTTGAAATCCTCAACCAAGTTACTCTGTGGTACTTTATATTCTAAACTGTTTTAAACACTATAAATAATTGTTTAAATAAGAAAACGGCAGCAAATTTCAACTCTTTTAACCCATTCCCACATATTGATGCCTTTTAACGCCTTTGTAAAAGTCTTTTTTTGAAACCATTGTGATAAAAAGTTATTTGCTCCTATGGAGCAAATGCTCTATTTATCACAAGGGTTTCAAAACTACACAATTCTAAAGTGTTCCATTTCTCTAGTAAATGCTCTTTTATAGCTCACCAGAGCACAAAGTGCTCAGGCTGAGCTTTTGTGATTGCCTGATGTCCGTCGTCCATCGGTGTGCGTCGTACGGTGTGCATCGTGCGTCGTCAGTCGTCAACAATTTGAACCTTTAAAAATCTTCTCCTCTGAATTTACAGGGTTCTCAGCTTTCATCTTTGGCACAATAGCATCATCTGTAGGTCCTCTACAAAAGTTATATAAATTATGCCCCTGGGGTCAAAACTGGCCCGCCCCAGGGGTGCCTTGTTTTCTATAGAAACATGTAATAAAACTTTGAAAATCTTCTTCTCTGAAACTGGAAGGTTCTCAGCTTTCATATTTGGCACATAGCATCATGTTCAGGTTCTCTACAAAAGTTATATAAATTATGCCCCTGGGGTCAAAATTGGCCCGCCCCAGGGGTGGCCAGTTTTCAATAGAAACATAGAGTGAAAACTTTGAAAATCTTCTCCTCTGATTGTCTGGTGAGCAATATCGGGGCTATCATGGCCCTCTTGTTGGTAGATATTTTCAAACAGGTGTTGGTAGATTTTTCCAAACAGGTTGGATCTAAATATAGCCTATGAGGGAATGGGTTAACAGTATAGAACAATATTTGATGATCTTTGCAAAAGTTTCGATCCAGATTAGATGCAGAATAACTTTGTATGCTATCAAGATTCAAACTGTTTGACACTTTGACACTGTTTTTTTTTAACCCATTACCTCATAGACTATTTTTAGATCCAACCTCTTTGAATAAAATTACATGTACTGTAAAGGGGCATTTATTAGAGAAAAGGAACATTTTAGAATTGTGTAGTTTTGAAACCATGTGATAAATAGAGCATTTGCAAATGCTCTATTTATGACAATGGTTTCAAAAAGTGTCTTTTTCAGAGGCGTCAAAAGGCGTCACTATGAAGGAATGGGTTAAAAGAAATGGAAGAAATATGAACTCTGATTATTGAAGCAAATGACAATATTGGTGATGAAAGTTACTTAACCCTTTACTCCATGAATATTCATGAAAGAAATAATGACATCATGAATATTAATTAGCTGAATTTTCGTAATGACATAATTATGAAAGAATTATATTTTGGCCAAGACAGAAACTGTAAAATCAAATTTATATTATTTCACAGGCAAACAGACCAGACCTTGATCAGACAGCTCCTATAGAAGCTGTCTGATCTGGGTATTCTTTGTTTGCAAAGGCATAGAAAGGCGTATTAATCCATTCCTGCATATTGAAGCCTTTTGACGCCTCTGTAAAATTCACTTTCTGCAAATGCTCTATTTATCACAATGGTTTCAAAACTACAGAATTCTGAAAATTTCCTTTTCTCTAGTAAATGTTCCTTTTTGGTAGATTTAATCAAAGAAGTTGGATCTAAAAATAGCCTATGAGGTAATGGGTTAAGGGAGTAATTATGTAAGGGTTAACCTGTTACATAATGAATATTGAACTAAGAAATAATTAGATTGATAATTATAATGGTATACAGACAAAGAACGTTTTGGTATTAGCGGAAACTTGAGAATCAGATCTTTATAACTTACTATGAATATTAATTAGATTCATTGTTATAATAGCACATGGACACAGAAATGTTTGATGATGGCAGAAGCTACATAATCATATCTATATTATATCGTAAGCAAACAGAGCAGATCCTGATCAGACAGCTCCTGTAGGAGCCATCTGGTGTGGGTCTACTCTGTTTGTAAAGGCATAGAAAGGCGTATTAACCCTTTCCTCCATAAATACACCTTTCTACGCCTCTGTAATCATCACATTTTGAAACCATTGTGATAAATAGAGCATTTGCTCCATAGGAGCAAATGCTCTATTTATCACAATGGTTTCAATACTACACAATTCTAACATTTTCCTTTTCTCTAGTAAATGCTCCTTTTCGGTAGATTCATTCAAAGAGATTGGGTCTAAAAATAGCCTATGGAGGAATGGGTTAATAGAGTAAAGGATTAAAGATGCCAATATCACTTTGGCCACCTTAGAGTGCCCCCTACTGTATAATTCATGTATGCTTTCCTAGGAAATCAGTTACACTATGTCTCAACAATTTAACAGAATGCAGCAAATTACTTTCTCAAACCAACATGCAAAGTGTGTCTGTTACTATAGTAACAGATTGATCATCTATTATTTTGTAGATAAAGGTCTGTTTGAAATTAAAATATTGTAACATTCAGAGATTAAATCTTTCCCATCTAAGTAATTGCTGTCTGCACGGACAAAAATGATTGTCTGTTTCCATTTTCAGAGTTCATGTTTCTCCAAATTCATTTCTATACCTCCCTTACTAAAGAGGATGTAAGATGTTGTACAGTTAACCCCCCCCCCCCCCCCTCTCTTCTAAACCGACCATTAAAATTAGCACAGCACCAGCCTCTTAGACAGGTGGCAGCTTAATGCAGGGTGAAAGTCATGCAGAAAGCTCCCAGGGGAGCTTTCTGCATGACTTTCACTCTGCACTAAGCTGCCACCTGCCTAAAAAGACCTAAATTGTTTTTTTTTATGAAAATTCCAGTTTAGTCGGATTTTATTGTATTCAGATTTACCTGTCTTCGATGAAATGCTGAGTTACTGTCCAGGAGATGTTTGAACTTGATCTCCCGTATTTACATATGCTAGTGGACTGGCTTGCCTTTTTGTTTTAGACTCAGAGATGCCCGGTGTAAGTAATTGCCATACAGATAATGTACCTGATGTAATAGGTCCTGAAGTTCAATCAAGGTTTCCACTGTAGCATAAAATAATAACACCTTTTACTCAAGCACTGTTTCCTTCATATAACCCATTCCCGCATATTGACGACTTTTGACAACTCTGTAAAAGTAACTTTGTGAAACCATTGTGATAAATAGAGCATTTGCTCCTATAGGAGAAAATGCTCTATTTATCACAATGGTTTCAAACTACAAAATTTCGAAAAAAAAATCCTTTTCTCTAGTTAATGCTCCTTTTCGGTAGATTTATTCAAAGAGGTTGTATCCAAAAATAGCCTATGAGGTAATGGGATAAACATTTTTTCTACATCTCTGCACACCTCAGCAAACCAAGTAGACCTGTAGGAGCTGTCTGGTCAGGGTCTACTCTGTTTGCTTATGAAAATAAAATAGATCTGGCTGTCTAGTTTTTACCAATACCAAAAAGGGCAGGGTATATATGCCATTAAAGAATTCAGTTAATAAATATTCATGATGTCATAATTTCTGACATGAATATGCAACAGGGAAAGGGTTAACTCGTATCCCGCTATTTGCGACTTGATTCACACTTGCAAATGGCTTGAGTCTAGCCGTTTGACACTCAGTCGATAGTTTTGCAATAGTTTTTGCAAATAAAATGGTAGAAACATTAACTTGACATCTCTTTGGTCAAGTAAGTATAGCTGTTGGCTTAATAACACTTTATATTATGAATATTCATGTAAATAATAATGAGGTCGTGAATATTGATTAACCCATAAATACGCCTTTCTACGCCTCTGTAAAAATCACCTGTTTAAACCATTGTGATAAATAGAGCATTTGCAAATGCTCTATTTATCCTAATGGTTTCAAACCACAAAAATTCTAAAATTTTCCTTTTCTCTAGTTAATGCTCCTTTTGGGTAGATTTATTCAAAGTGATTGGATCTAAAAATAACCTATGAGGTAATGGGTTAAAAGAATTATGGACACAGGAATGTTTGACCAAGGCAGAAACTGCAGAATCATGCATATATTATTCCTTAAACATTTCCCTCATATTAACACCTTTTCACACATCTGCAAACAGAGTAGACCTACAAGAAGCCACCTGATCAGGGTCTGCTCTGTTTGCTAATGGAATTCGAAAAATCTGTTTGTTTAGTTTATAAAATGGCTACAAATTTACACCTTCCATATTTCATTATAATTATTTTCTCCATGACTATAATTATTTTCTCCATGACTATTCAGTAGGTACTGAAATTTGGGATAAATACAGAACAGGGAAAGGGTTAAGCAAATAGGACAGACCCTGACAAGATGGCTATATAGGTCTACTCTGTTTACAAAGGTGTCAAAATATGTCACTAACAAGAAAAGGGATAATCCTCTCACTGCTGAGGTTTGGAATCTCAGAGGAAGCCTTCCAAAAGGCTCTGATGCTCTTCTGTGCCTGAAAAAATGCTAATTTCATGCCTTAACCCATTACCTCATAGGCTATTTTTAGATACAACCTCTTTGGATAGATCTACCAAAAAGGAGTATAAACTAGAGAAAAGGAAAGTATTAGAATTTTGTAGTTTGAAACCATTGTGATAAATATAGCATTTGCTCCTATAGGAGCAAATGCTCTATTTATCACAATGGTTTCACAAAGTGACTTTTACAGAGTCGTCAAAAGTCGTCAATATAAGCGAATAGGTTAAAGTTCTAGATCTTGGGGCATATTGTTTTTTGACTTGTCTGTCTGAAGCTTTAAATCTGTCCATAAACGTTTTGAACTTTTACAGATATAAATGTCATATATAACATGTATACTCATGTAAATTTTGAATGGTGTCATGTCAAGGTCAGTGTCAGATTTCAAGGTCAGAGGTAAAATTCTGAAACTTAAAACCTGGTCAATAACCTTTGAACTATTAGAGATAGAGAAGTCATACTCCTCTCATGACGCTGAAACTTTGAATGGTGCCATATTAAAGTCATGGTTACACTTCAAGGTCAAAGGTCAAAGACATTGGTCGAAGCACTCGTACTGGGGCACTGCAGCCTAATATTTCACACACACAAACAGTAGAGCCTGTCCTAATTAGTGGCCATTAATTTAGTGAATGTAGGAGTCTTAAAAAGCAGGTGATTGTTTAATGCAGGGAAAAAATAATAATAATAATGTTAATAATATTATTACCCTTCGCTTGCTATTCGCGTCAATATATCTACCTGTAAATAGTGAAGACCCAGATGAGACAGCTCCTGCAGGAGCTGTCTCATCAGGGTCTGCACTATTTACAAGTCGATTGTGCAACCAGTGCACTCCACAGCAGTGATTGCACAGCGAAATACTTGTACACAGTGAAGATATATGTAATTATACAACAGGGCATGGGTAAGAAGGAGAAATGTATTTTAAAATTCAACAAGCGAAGGGTTAATAATAAATAATGAAATGTTGCAGAAGTTAGAGTTCCAGGTAACATTGGTAAATATAAACATTTTCAAGAATAATTCGTTTATTTCTCCACCAAACCCTATGTCGTGACTACTCATCTCTACCCTATTTTGTGACCTGGTGACTCTTTAGAATTGTCACAACTTAGGGTTTGGTGGAAAAATGTCAATGTAAGTATTTGATATGCACTTTTATCAGTTGCTCTGGTAGAAGTAATTGAAACTAAGAGAACAAGACAGATAATTCATGTATCATGCCCTGCTCCTCAGAAAATCTAGTCTGTCATTTTTTTCTTTGACAATAAGATGAAAATTTAGAATCTATTCATGCAAATTTTCTCCTAGTTTTATGGTCTGAAGATGGCCTTTTACAAGGAGAAAATTTATGGTAATTTAAAGTTCTTCCTTTCAGGATTTCAAAGGCAGATGCCGATATCAAATGGCTTGCTTGAGTGTTTGAAAATTGTAGTTTTATGTTTGTTTTTTCTTGCAGAACCTTTTTTTAACCCTTTAAACGTGCAAAACGAATATTCTGACATTTGGAAACAATGTAGACCCTGATCAGAGGGCTCCTAGAGGAGCCCTCTGATCAGGGTCTGCACTGTTCGCCATTCAGAATCCTCTTGCGAATTCCACTGTTTCATACCGAATGAACTCTACTGTTAAATAATAATGGACTAATCCACTTTTAAAAATCATCATTCAGAGGTTTTATTCCAAAAAATGCAATATTGTGAATCCAGATTATTGATTTCATGGCTTGAGGGACTTGATAAAGTCCAATTCTCACGCAGGCGAGCTATAAAGCATAATGCAGTCTGGTACATTAGCCCTTACCCTGTCACAATCTTTGTCATCTGCTCCATTTTGTAATTCTCATCCAATTTCCTCAATCCTCTAAGAAAATATAAACCAGGCGTCAAAAACTTTGATCATAGTTAGAAAACTAGTTATTTGATGTCCTATCTGGATCTAGGTTGTTTGCAAATATTGCAGTTGTAGCTTGGAATGTGTCAAGAATTGGTCCGTAAATTTGTCACCTATAACCAATTCCCCCATATAACACCATAAAGTAAAATTTACTTTCTGAAACCATTGTGATAAATAGAGCATTTGCTCCATAGGAGCAAATGCTCTATTTATCACAATGGTTTCAACACTATACACAATTCTAAAACTTTCCTTTCCTCTAGTAAATGCTCCTTTTCGGTAGATTTATTCCAAGAGGTAGGATTTAAAAATGGCCTATGAGGGAATGGGATAAAAAGCGGTCCATAGAGACTTGCTAATGCACATTAACAAAAATGGTTTAGACATTAATTTGAAAACTCTTACAGGTAAAGTATTCCCAAGATACATTTTTTCTGATTTGTTCCCATCAAATATGAAAATAAGAAATGATTTTACTAACAATGATTGCTCCCTGTTTGATTGAAATTGGAAAAGTCACATGGGCGTCTCTTCCGATGCAATCTGTTAGAGACACATAATCCTTTACTTGGTAAACACGCCTTTCTATGCCTTTGCAAACAGAGTAGACACAGATCAGACGGCTCCTGTAGGAGCCGTCTGATCAGGGTCTGCTCTGTTTGCTTATGACATAATCCTTATAATATTATAGTCGGCTGCAAGATTCTCTCAGATTTTCCTACATTTTAATTTATGGTCAATGCAAAATATAAAACATCCAAAATATGCATATTTCTATAAAACTTTAAAATTTATTATAAAAAATTCTTAGCATTCTTAGGTGTTGTGTCAGTGTACGTAATTCATTAATCCTAAGAAATTCTCTGTACAATATTCATGTAAGAAAAAAAAAGATATCTTGAATATTTGTAAGCAGAATTTTTATCATGTAAATTTTTCAAGGGAAGTCTTTGCTTTGACAAAAACTGTAGAACCAGATCTATATCATGTCAAAAGCAAACAGGGCAGACCTCATATCAGAGATGTAGAGGGGTATTGGTCCTTTACATCATGAATATTTACGTAAGAAATAATGACATAATGAGTATTTGTTTATTGAATTTTTATAATGGTGTATGAATACAGAATCTTTGTTTTCCATGGCAGAAGCTGTATAATCAGACTTATTTATTAACCCTTTCCTCCATAAATACGCCTTTCTACGCCTCTGAAATAACCATTTCTTGAAACCATTGTGGTAAATAGAGCATTTGCTCCTATAGGAGCAAATGCTCTATTTATCACAATGGTTTCAAACTACAAAATTCTAAAATTTTACTTTTCTCTAGTAAATGCTCCTTTTGGGTCTAAAAATAGCCTATGGAGGAAAGGGTTAAGCAAACAGAGTAGACCCTGATCAGACAGCTCCTATAGGACTCCTGGGCCTACGCTGTTTTACAAAGGTGCCATAAGTTGTTTATATGAGGGAAAAGGTTACAAAGCTACAGTATCATAAGGGTGCATACTCAAATACTAAAATCGTCATTTCTCCACCAAACCCAATACTGTGACCACTCTTTAGAATCGTCTCTTCGAGACGATTCTAAAGAGTGGTCACAGTATAGGGTTTGGTGGAGAAATGAAAGAGTTATTCTTGAAAACATGTCTATTTACGCATCTTATCTGGAGCTCTGGGTATATGCTCTTATTTCTCAACCAAACCCTATCTTGCTTGTACTCATTAGAATCTAATGAGTACAACATAGGTAAGGTTATGTGGAGAGAAATACATGAAATGGTTTGCCAATATTTCTGAAATGCTCTTCTTACCAGCAATTCTGAACAAAAAATACTATGGATTGTTCCTCAATAGTGCGTTGGTGTGATCTGCAAAGTCTCTGCCTTGCAGACAGCATTTCAATGTTCTAGTACACCACAAAGTTGACATCACACGTAACCTTCAGAGGTGTGATCAGAATATCTATTGGAAACCTTTCTATTTTTCTCTGCCAAAGCGCCTATTCCCCTCTGAGATGGTTGTAAATGACAATGTACCAACGAGATACTGGGTTGGACTGATTAACCCTTTACTCCATAAATCTGCCTTTCTACGCCTTTGCAAATTCTGAGTTAGACCCAGATCAGACGCAGATCAAATTGGCAAAAAAAAAATTATTTGTTAATTCTTAACTCCTTGAATATACATATAAGAAATAATGAAACTAAAAATATTAATTATTCTAATCTTAATAATGACACATGAATGCCATAGTTTTTTACCATGGCAGAAACTGTAGAATCTTAGCTGTATTATGTCATAAGCAAACAGAGCAGACCCTGATCAGATGACTCCTATAGGAGCCATCTGATCTGGGTCTACTCTGTTTGTAAAGGCATAGAAAGGCATATTTATGGAGTAAAGGGTTAATATGCTATTTAAAAACTTAATTTAATATTCATAATATCATCATTTCTAACAGGAATAGTCATGGAGTAATAGGTTAATAGGATGTTTACAAATGCTCCTAGACTTTTCTGGAGATCTGCCTTTAACCCTTTGAATGTGGGATATGCATTTACATTTGCAGTGTAGACACAGATTAGAGGGCTCTTAATTGAGCCCTATGACCAGGGTCTGCACTGTTTGTCATTCAAAATCCTCAAGAAAGTTTATGTCTGGACTGTATAGCTACACACTAATTAACCCATTACATCATAGGCTATTTTTAGATACAACCTCTTTGAATAAATCTACCGAAAAGGAGCATTAACTATAGAAAACTGTAGAATTTCATAGTTTGAAACCATTGTGATAAATAGAGCATTTGCTCCTATAGGAGCAAATGCTCTATTTATCACAATGGTTTCACAAAGTGACTTTTACAGAGTCGTCAAAAGTCGTCAATATGAGGGAATGGGTTACTAGTAAATCTTGTCTAAATTGAGTGATCACTCAAAATCAGTCTTATTCTCCATGAATATTCATTAATCCTTAATTCCATGAATATTCATGTTAGAAATAATGACATCATGAGTATTAATTAGAGTCATTGTTATAATAGCACCCATCGACACAGGAAATATTTGGCCATGGCAGAAACTGTAGAATAAAAATTATTTTATATAATAAGCAAACAGGAGCCATCTGATGAAGGTCTGCTCTGCTTGCAAAAGCATGTAAAGAATTTATAAGTGACTTAGGGTTAATAAGTGGACAAAATTGACAAAAACTGCAAAGTCAGATCAATTTATCAAACCATGTCATAAGCAAACAGAGTAGACCCTGGTCAGATGGCTCCTCTAGGAGCTGTCTGATCTGGGATAATACTCTGTTTGCAAAGACATGGAAAAGTATTTATATGAGGGAAAGCGAAGTTTAGAATTGTGCAGTTTAGACACCACTGTGATAAATAGAGCATTTGCTCCCTATTGAGCAAATGCTCTATTTATCACAATGGTTTCAAAAAGAAACTCTTACAGAGGTGTCAAAAGGCATCGTTATGAGGGAATGGGTAAATGATGAAAGGGTTGGTTGTTCAAAGTGGAATCCATTCAATGTGAAAGGGTACAATTTGCTAGAATAACAAAGAGTGCAGACCCTGATCTTGGTCTACCAAGTACTGTTTGCGAATGTCAGTGCATTTGTTTCCTGTATTTTAAGGGTTAACCCTTACAGTGCAGGACACAAGTCATTAATGTCCTTTGCAAACAGTGTAGACCCAGATGAGAGGGCTCCTAGAGGAGCCCTCTCATCAGGGTCTGCACTGTTTGTCATGTTACACTTTTCTTTAGAGAAATCCCTAAATATTCACCATAAGATTGGCCTGTTTGAATTTTGGAATAGTCCATTTGAAAAGTCAGCGTTGTAAGGGTTAATGATGTAAGGGGTTGGCTGTGAAAGGTTTTTGTGTTTGGTGGCATAAAATTTGTGAGCCTATTGCATTGAATTACTGCAGCAGACTTGCAGAGTTTTGTGTAACAGCTTGTTATTACAACAAAAGTTAGTGTCATCAGCTATTCAGCCTGTGCACAGCTCGT
Organism: Azorinus chamasolen; assembly: GCA_963576725.1. NCBI lineage: Eukaryota > Metazoa > Mollusca > Bivalvia > Cardiida > Solecurtidae > Azorinus > Azorinus chamasolen. Next base: position 79,931,781 of record OY755237.1, on the reverse strand, counting down.
GTAAATCTGTTGAAGAATCGAAATCCTTTCAAATATTTGAATATAAAACCCAATTTGACATTCATGGGAAGGATCTTTTTATTCAATCCGTCCTGAAAATCTTGCATTAGTTAACTCTTTGCTGGTTTGAAGTTGCATATGTGCGGACTGTACTATTTAAATAGTTTGTATCAAGACGAGATGCTGAGTGACTTGATGTCTTTCCGGAATGCATACTGTTTGACGCTCTGGAAGAAATTTTAACTTTCAGAAATGCAGAGCAGACGACCATTTTTGCAGAAGACAATTACCTAAGGGTAGAAAGAGTTAACCCTTACAACGCTGACTTTTCAAATGGACTATTCCAAAATTCAAACAGGCCAAGCTTACAGTGAATATTTAGGGATTTTTCTAAAGAAAAGTGTAACATGACAAATAGTGCAGACCCTGATGAGAGGGCTCCTCTAGAAGCCCTCTCATCTGGGTCTACACTGTTTGCAAAGGACATGAGTGACCCGTGTCCCGCACTGTAAGGGTTAAATGCATCACAGAAAGTTGGTCTGTAAAGCACTGAAAGCTGTTTTCCAAAGGAGACAGTAACAGCGATGGAATAATTGCATTGAAAATAAAATCATCCCTGTTTAACCCTTTATCTGATAAATATTCAAGTTGTTGTTATGGCCATATTATATAAACAGGTATTTTAAGCCATGGCAGAAACATTGAAGAATCAGATCTATATTATTCCATAAGCAAACAGATATAATGGTCACTGCACAAAGAATAATACTGCAGAATCATATCTGTATTATGTCATAAGCAAACAGAGCAGACCCTGATCAGATGGCTCTTACAGGAGCTGTCAGATCTTGGTCTAGTCTGTTTGCAAAGGAATGAGTGAGTGAGTGAGTGAGTTGGGTTTTATTTCTGACCAACAGTATTTCAGTTATTTGCAGACAGCACCCGCATGAGATAAGTTATAGTGCTGCCTCACTGGAATACCCCTGCCGCAGGCACATGGCAAGGGCACCCCACCCAGTCACATTATCCTGACACCGGGCCGACCAGTCCTAGAACTACCCCTTTAATGTTGTGCGTAGACAGGGGAACTATTAGTACCAACTTTAAACGACTTGACCTGTCGCGGCCGGGGATCGAACCCACGACCTTCCGTACCGCAGGCGGACGCTCTATCACTGAGCCACGCGGCCGGTACAGGAGTGAAGAGGCGAACATGGGTTTAACAGAATAGAAATTGTATGTCATGTCTATCACTCAACATATTATGAGGCACACTAATTACCCATGTGTTTGGACAAACTTGGGTAAATAATGCAGCCCTATATCAAAGTGTTCTTGAAGGAGCAGTGTGATCAGGGTGTACACTATTTGCTTATTAACCCTCTCCCTGTTCTATGTTTATTCCAAATTTCAGTACCCACTGAATATTCATGGAAACAATAGTTACAACCAAATATAGAAGGCCGAACATTGTAGCCATTTTAGAAAGTAAAGAAGCGTATCTTTCAAATTCCATTAGCAAACAGAGCAGACCCTGATCAGACTGCTCCTATAGGAGCAGTCTGATCTGGGTCTATTCTGTTTGCAAACACGTGAAAACATGTTTATATGAAGGAAAGGGTTGAATATGATCAAAATGATGCCATATGAAACTACTCAGCTTTGCTAATTCATGGAAAGTGGAGATTGGATGTCAGAATACTTTGAGTAATTAGGATATGTAATGAACCATTCCTGCATATGCTATTTTTAGACTCTGTGAATAAATCTACCAAAAAGGAGCATTTACTAGAGAAAAGGAAAAGTTAGAATTGTGTAGTTCTGAAACCATTGTGATAAATAGAGCATTTGCTCCTATTGGAGTAAATGCTCTATTTATCATAATGGTTTCAAATAGTGACTTTTATAGAGGCGTCAAAAAGTGTCAATATGCAGGAATGGGTTAATAAAAAGCTATGTCAGTTTAATCCATGTTCATTGTTTTGCATTAAATCATGGACAATGTTGTATTTTATGAATGAAGGTGAACTCTTGAAAGCTTGATTCTATTTAACCATCATTTTTAGCTCATCTGTTTTTTGAGAACAAAAAGAGCTATTGTTGTAACTCCGGCTTCTGCATCGTTGTCGTCTGGAAACTTTAACAGTTGGTAACGTTATTTCTTTACTATTCATGCAAATCTTATGAAACTTCACACACTTGTTATTGATTAGATACAATGATTGGTAAACAGCAGTTGTATACTATGGTGAAATTAGTTCCCTTGTTCAGTATGTCAGTTTATAGTGGTTGCTAAATAATACTCATATTGTCCAGAGCAACAGAAAAATGTGCATTCCCAAATCCTAAAACCATCATTTCTCCACCAAACCCTGTGTTGTGACTACTCCTTAGAATCGTCTTGAAGAGATGATTCTAATGAGTGGTCACAACATAGGGTTTGGTGGAGAAATAAAGAAGTTATTCTTGAAATTGTTTTAATTTATGCATCTTATCTGGATCTCTATAGTCTTTACTTCTTACATGAATATTCAGTTAGTAAATGGTTAGAATATGATCTACATTTACTCTAGAAATGATATTTTAACCTTTTACTCCATAAATACACCTTTCTACACCTTTGCAAACAGAGTAGACCCAGATCAGACGGCTCCTATAGGAGCCGTCTGATCAGTGTCTATTCTGTTTGCTTATGATATCATATAAATGTGATTCTACAATGTTTACCACTGCTAAAAATGCCTGTGTTTAATTGCTATTTCAACAATTAATCTAATTTATATAATTCATGATGTCATTATTTCTGACATGAATAGTCATGGAGTACTGGTAACAAATATGTGTTTACCTACCGTATTTACAAACAATTTGGATCTAGATGAGACGCCCAGTAAGAGTGACTCGGTAACAGTGAAATGGCTATGATAACTAATGGCTATCTAAAATGATAAGAACCTGAAGTTAGTCTCAGAAATGACAAAATTTTAAATGTGTGGTAATGCGTAGGACTTTGGAATGGTAATTGGAATATTGTTCAGTTTTAGCACTGTAACGACATGAGGGCTGCTCTATTCAAGGTCTCATTCCTAGAAAGTTCCTTTTCAAATAATTTCCAGCAAATGATGAATTTTTTCATAATGATTCCAGTCTGGATTCAAATTAAGACACCAATTTACTTGTCATATCGCATCAGGATCCAACCTGTTTGACACTGTAACTGTAATTCTGAAGAGAAATAAAAACAAAACAAACTTTGAGCAGTACTAAAGCACTAAAATTATCATTTCTCCACCAAAACCCTATGTTGTGACCACTCTTTAGAATCGTCTCTTTGAGACGATTCTAAAGAGTGGTCACAACATAGGGTTTGGTGGAGAATAAAGGAGTCATTCTTAAAATGTTTTAATTTATGCATCTTATCTGGAGCTTTGTTTGAGATTTGTAGCAGACAACAATTTTAGCAGACTACAATTACTTAACATGAAAACAGTTAAAAAGTGTGACTGTGGTTTCACAATCCCATTTATCAGTCAGTTAATGTAATTTGGTAATTGCCGCAATCTTAAACGCATTGAATGCAGAATATCAATGTTCTAACTATAATGAGCCCGTTTAGTGAGAAAGGCTTAAATTTGCTAGAGGATTTTGAATGATAAGCAGTGCAGACCCTGATCGGAGGACTCTTAAGGAGACCTTTTATCTGGGTCTACACTATTTACAAATTCCTGTACACTCGTTTCTCGCATTCAAAGGATTAATGAGTTAATTTTCTTTGTAGAATAGGATGATTTACCTTGAGTCCTTCCACTCAAAAGATAGTACCTGCTTCAAAAACTGCTTTCTAAGATACTGTTTATGCTTCAAAAACTCATTTTGGTAAATTTTCTAAGATACTGTAAACTTTGTGCTTTAAAAACTCATTTTGGTAGATTTTCTAAAATACTATTTGATTTCCTCCAAAAGAGAAAAAAAAACATTTTAGTGACATAAAGAAAATTGACTCTGTACATTTGATCAACGTTCCTTAGTGTTTTGTGGACAAATTACAGGGAGCACATGTGGTAATCAGAGCCGGTAATTCTCTGCCTACAGTATTTTCCATTTTGTACAATTAGAGTCAGCTGATGAAAATTCGATTTCAATACTAACACTGGAAATAACTAAGCTAACTTATAATAATTTTATTATTACTCTCAGACAAATACATACCGTATATGGAGAGAAGAAGAACTCTTTTCATTGTGGAATTACTAGTGGTGGGAATCCGACACAAAAGTTAAACTCGATCATCGACACATATTTGCAATCGATCATTGATTAACCCTTTCCTCCATAGGCTATTTTTAGATCCAACCTCTTTGGATGCATCTACCGAAAAGGAGCATTAACTAGAGAAAAGATTTTTTTTAGAATTTTGGAATTTGAAACCATTGTGATAAATATTTATCACAATGGTTTCAAGAAGTGACATTTACAGAGGCGTTGAAAGGCGTATTTATGGAGGAAAGGGTTAAATCTCAGGATTAAATTCTAATATGGCGGGTTTATTTGAGTTTGGGTAAAGGCCAGATATGGGTTGTAGGTTTGCGATCAATGTTTATCAAGACCAGTCTGTTAAAACATGACATATGATAAGGATAAACTCTCTTTTAAATCTTAGATTACAAAATGATTCTGTTCAGTTGAAACAATGTGACAAACAATGTGTAAAATCCTAATCAGATGCTTGGCCTTGTTTGGCTTTTACTGTTTGCTAAACTGTATGATCTCCATAAAGTAATATGTAAGTCATCTACGATTGGCTATCCTTCTTCAATCATCACGATTGCCTATCCTTCTTCAATCATCTATGATTGCCCATCCTTCTTCAATCATCACAATTGCCTATCCTTCTTCAATCATCACGATTACCTATCCTTCTTCAATTATCACGATTGCCTATCCTTCTTCAATCATCTATGATAGCCTATCCTTCTTCAGTCATCACGATTGCCTATCCTTCTTCAATCATCACGATTGCCTATCCTTCTTCAATCATCACGATAGCCTATCCTTCTTCAATCATCTACGATTGCCTATCCTTCTTCAATCATCATGATTGCCTGTCCTTCTTCAATCATCACAATTGCCTATCCTTCTTCAATCCTCATGTTTGCCTATCCTTCTTCAATCATCACAATTGCATATCCTTCTTCAATCATCAACGATTGCCTATCCATCTTCAATCATCACATCAGAACCGGCAATCGGCACATCACTAGGGATTATAATTGGCACATCACTAGGGATTACAATCGGCACATCACTAGGGATTACAGTATTACAGTGGAGTGTTGGTCATGGGACCAAATAATTTATTAATTCTTTCCCTGTTCAATATTCATGTAAGAAATAATGACACCATGAATATTAATGAGTCCAACTATTTTAACCCTTTCCCTCATATAAACGTGTTTTCATGCATTTGCAAACAGAGTAGATCCAGATCAGATGGCTCCTATAGGAGCCGTCTGATCAGGGTCTGCTCTGTTTGTTAATGAAATTTGATAGATCTGTTTCTATACTTTCTAAAATGGCTACAATGTTCCACCTTCCATATTGCATTTTAACTTTTTTGTTCATGAGTATTCAGTAGGTATTGAAATTTATTATAAACATTAGAACAGGGAAATAATTAACCCTTCTCTTGCTGAATTTTAAAATACATATCTCCTTTACCTATGCCCTGTTGTATAAATGCATATATCTTCACTGTGTACAAGTATTTCGCTGTGCCATCACTGCTGTGGAGTGCATTGGTTGCACAATCAACTTGTAAATAGTGCAGACCCTGATGAGACAGCTCCTGTAGGAGCTGTCTCATCTGGGTCTTCACTATTTACAGGTAGGTATATTGACGTGAATAGCAAGCGAAGGGTTAATAAAGGATTTTTTGACTGTTACATAGAGTGTAGAATTAGATCTATATAATTCCATAGGCAAACAGAGCAGACCCTGATCAAACATTTCCTAAATTTCTACTTTGTTTACAAATATGTGAAAAGGCATTTATATGAAGGAAAGGGTTATCCCTTTACTCCATAAGTACGCCTTTCTACACCTCTGTAATAGTCACTTCTTAAAACCATTGTGATGAATAGAGCTCTATTTATCACAAAGGTTTCAATACTACGCAATTCTAACATTTTCCTTTTCTCTAGTAAATGCTCCTTTTCCGTAGATTTATTCAAAGAGGTTGTGTCTAAAAATAGCCTATGAGGGAATGGGTTAAGTTACCACTAGTTTACTGTTCAAATTTTGTCCTGCATTAAGCTACCATCTATTTTCTGTTTAAATTTTGTCCTGCATTAAGCTACCGTCTATTTTCTGTATAACTTTTGTCCTGCATTAAAAATTAATTAGACCTCTTTTTGATGGTCACTTAACCCTTTCCTCCATAGGCTATTTTTAGACCCAACCTCTTTGAATGAATCTACCCAAAAGGAGCATTTGCTAGAGAAAAGTAAAATTTTAGAATTTTGTAGTTTGAAACCATTGTGATAAATAGAGCATTTGCTCCTATAGGAGCAAATTCTCTATTTATCTCAATGGTTTCCTAAAGTAACTTTTACAGAGGCGTAGAAAGGGGTATGTATGGAGGAAAGGGTTAAAACATGCTCTACTGTACTTTGCAAATGTGATTACCACTTGGCATGTTAACCCATTGCCTCATGAGCATTTAGTAAGATTAAATTGAATTAAATTAAATTAAATTTAGTAATTTAAATTAGCTGCATTTTTATAATGGCATTTTGACCAAAGGAATATTTTGCCATGGCAGAATCTGTAAGATCATATCTATATTATCTCATTTTTAGCTCGTCCGATTCGAAGAAATCACGAGCTATTGTCGTAACTCTGGCGTCCGCATCATAGGCGTCATCGTCATTGTCGTCCGAAATCTTAACATTGACTATAACTTCTTCAATTTTTTCATTTACAACCTTCATTTTTGGTATGCATGTTCATCTTGACAATGACGACAGACGAGCATTGGCACCCATTTGCAGTGCTGTTGTTTAATCTCCCCTCTCTCCTCTGTAAAGCCTGAACAAGTCAATTCTGTACCATTTTGAATAAGTTTTAACCCTTTCCTTTAGATAAATGCCTTTTCACGCATTTGCAAACAGAGTAGTGGAACCCTGATTAGACGGCTCCAAATATTAGGAGCAGAATTATCAGGGTCTGCTCGTTTGCTTCTGAAACTATGATAGAACTCAGACTCTGTTGTTTCTACGAATACCAAAACATCCTGTGTACATTATGCCATTATAAGAATTCAGCTAATAAATATTCATTATGTCATTATTTCTTACATAAAGTTGAACAGGGAAAGGGTTAATGAAACTAGTAAGAGTAACAAATAGGGTAGATCTGGATCAAACTGTTTGATCTGGTCCTGCGCTGTTTACGTAGTGTAAGAGTAGCTTCAAGTCGTGTGATCAAAACCATGGCCATAATTGATGGACTTAACCCTTACAATGCTGAATTTTCAAATGGACTATTCCAAAATATAAACAGGTCAGGCTTATGGTGAATATCTAGGGAAATTTTCTAAAGAAAAGTGAAACATGACAAACAGTGCAGACCCTGATGAGAAGGCTCCTCTAGCAGCCCTCTCATTGGGGTCTACACTGTTTGCAAAGACATTGGTGACTCGCGTCCCGCACTGTAAGGGTTAATCCAATCCTTTCAGTGCAAGACAGAGTCACTGCTGTCCTTTGCAAATATTGTAGACGCAGATGAGCCCTCTGACATCAGGGTCTGCACTATTTGTCACTTTAAACTTTTCTTATCCCTGAATATTCGCGGTAAGCTTGACCTTTTTGAATTCGGGAATAGTCAATTTGAAAAATCAGCATTGAAAGGGTTAATTCGTTCTTCATCAAAGATATTTCTCATTCTCTAAAACTAATAATTATTGCTGGGAATACTTTAATTTCTTTCTATATTGCAATCAATCATGAACATGATTATTGGAACGTAAGTACCTTTAACAACACTCTGCGATCAAAGTTATCATAACCATCGCTAGCAGTCTAACACGGACAAGAGACTGAAAATCTGGGCAATCTCATCAAGATTCAAACTCTTGCCTTTTATAATACACAAGAGAGAGAAATATTTGTATTTGAAAAATGAAACTGATTGCAATTTAAGCGTCAAATAAGTTTTGTAACCTGCTAAAGGCTGATACACTTTACGACATGTGGGTCAGTCCATGAGAAGCCAATCAAAGTTGTGCCAGTCGTTAACTGATAGTAACTGTCACAAAATATTGATGTTACGGAGATTTAGTACTTTCAAATTATTTTACTGTTCAGTAATTGCTAAATTGCTAAAAATGTTCAATTCTTCATTCTTAATCCTTTACATGATAAAAAATGTTTTCCACGCCTTTGGAATCAGAGTAAATCCAGATCAGACAGTTCCTATAGGACCAGTGTCTGAATGGGGTCTGCTCTGTGTGCTTATTGAATGATATACATGTAGATCTGATCCTACATTTCCTGCCATGGCCAAGAATTCATGGTTTTGTATACCATTAAAAAAACTCAGTTAATTAATATTAATGTTGTAATTATTTCTTGCATGAATGTTCCTGCGGTAAAGGTTTGTCTGTCCAAATTGTTAGAGTAATCATGGTTTTATCCAATTTGATTTCCTAGTTTGCCAATTTTATAATCCCAGTATTTCTCTGTGAATTGTCTGGTGTTTACTTCAATCTCAATACTCACTACCACAGAAAACCTTAACACAAGATATTACCGCCTTTGATCCAACAGCTCCAACTCTTTACTCCATGAATATTCATATAAGAAGTGATGACACCATGAATATTAATTATGTCTCCCCCCATATTTATATGGGGGGGGACATATTGTTTTCGTGAGAGTTGTCTGTCTGTCTGTCTGTCCGTCCGTCCGTCTGTCTCTGTCCGTCTGTCTGTCTGTCTGTCCGTCACACTTTTTGTCCGGACGATAACTTCAGTATGCCTGATGCCAGTTGATTGAAACTTCATATATGGAAAGAGCATAATGAGAGGAAGTGTCATGCACAAGGTCCATAACTCTGGCTTCACTAATATAGGAGTTATTGCCCCTTGTAAAAAATAAATCACACTTTTTTGTCCGGACGATAACTCCTATATGGCTCATGCCATTTGATTGAAACTTCATATATGGAAAGAGCATAATGAGAGGAAGTGTCATGCAGAAGGTACATAACTCTGGCTTCACTAATATAGGAGTTATTGCCCTTTGTAAAAAAAATCACACTTTTTTGTCCGGACGATAACTTCTATATGGCTCATGCCATTGGATTGAAACTTCATATATGGAAAGATCATAACGAGAGGAGGTGCCATGCACAAGGTACATAACTCTGGCTTCACTAATATTGGAGTTATTGTCCTTTGTAAGAATTGTCCGGATGATTACTCCTATGTGACACATGCCATTGGAGTGAAACTTCATACATGGAACGATCATGATAAGAGAAAGTGTCATGCATAAGATCCTTAACACGAGCTTCAATAAATTTAGAGTTATTGCCCCTTGTACATTTGTTTAATGCTTTCTTGTCCGGACGATAGCTCCTACATGGCTCTTGCCATCGTATTGAAACTTTATACATGGAAAGAGCATGATGAGAGAAAGTGTCATGAACAAGGGCCATAATTCTGGCTTCAATACTTTTGGAGTTATTGCCCTTTGTTACATTTTTTGGTTGATCAATAACTCCTGTTCGACTGATGCTATTGGAATGACATTTTATTTTTGGAAAGAGCATGATGAAAGTAAGTGTCATGCACAAGGGCAATAAATCTGGTATCAGTATTTTTGGAGTTATTAGCTGTTATCATTTTCTTTTTGAAAAATGTAGTGTGGAAAGCACATAATGAGGGGAAGTATCATTCATCAAGACCATAACATTTTTAGTGATTTCCCTTTACATATTGTTTTTATTAGAGGGGAGACATCCGTTTTTGTGACAAAAACCTCTAGTTAGATTTATATTCATGGAGTAAAAGGTTTAACCTTATCCTAGTGAAAACATTATGTCTACTCAAAGCCTGATCTGCTATTTTAACCCATTCCCTCATAAGCTATTTTTAGATCCAACCACTTTGAATAAATCTACCGAAAAGGAGCATTAACTAGAGAAAAGGAAAATTTTATAATTTTGTAGTTTGAAACCATTTGTGATAAATAGAGCATTTGCTCCTGTAGGAGCAAATGCTCTATTTATCACAATAGTTTCAACAGGTGATATTTACAGAGGTGTAGAAAGGCATATTTATGGAGGAAAGGGTTAAAAGTATAACAGTTTATTCCTGATGCCAGAAAACTTTTTTTTAAGTCTGAATTTGATGTTGTTCTCAAGCATTGTTCTGTCAAGTTTTGACTAAAGCAAGCTTATGCAATTTGAAGTGTATATGGCCAAAAATCATACTCAAGCATCAGATCCGTCATAATTTGACTATGTCAAAATCTGACAGATCTTTAAACTTGAACATAATTTTGACTGAGACTCAAAAAGTTTTATAGGCACGGGGCTAGATCTTGATGAGACACAGATTTACTTGTTAAAGCAATGATGTTTCAGAGGTCCAGATAAGATGCGTAAATTAAAACATTTTTAATAATAGCTTCTTTATTTCGCCACCAAACCCTATGCTGTAACCACTCTTTAGAATTGTCTCTTCGAGACACAACATAGGGTTTGGTGGAGAAATAAGGATTTTAGTATTTGAGTACGCACATTCATCTGTAGGTCTGATGTTCGCAAATGTCTATATGGGTCCATGCTTATAAAACTTTTTAGTTGAGTCTGAGATTGTTCTCAAGTTTTTGATTGGTCAGATTTGAGCCAAAGGCTCAAATCTGACCAATCAAAAGCTTGAGAACTCAAATCTGACCAATCAAAAGCTTGAGAACGAAACTCAGACTCAACTAAAAGTTTTATAAGCATGGACCCTGGTTGCACTTAACCCTTTCATGTAAGAAATTGTGACATAGTTGAAATGGATAGCGGTATAATGTACAAAGGGTATTGGTAGAAACTGTTGAGTCAGATTTATTATTATTTATAAACAAACAGAGCAGACCCTGGGTCTACTCTGTTTGCAAAGGTGACAAAAGGTTAGGTGTATGGTCTCAGTCTTCACATTAACACTGCTGTCAATTTGTCTTACTTGTTTGATATTATTCCATTCCATTGAGTATTTAACCATTTCCCTGTAAGAAGTAGTGACATCATTCATATTTATTTGCTCGGTTTTTATAATACAAACTTTTCAAAATGTTTCTTGCTTGGACAAAAACTGTCGAATCAGATCTATATCTGGTCAAAAGCAAACAGAGCAGACCCTAATGAGACGGCTCCTATAGGAGCCATCTGATCTGGGTCTACTCTGTTTGCAAATGCGTGAAAAGGTGTTTATATGAGGGAAAGGGTTAATTACTGTTTATGACACACTGTATATATAATTGATAGGAACTACCGTGTTTACCCCAGGTGCTACGTCATCCATTCTCCATAATATCCACTGGTTTGTAAAGCTAAAAAATTCAATTTGATCTTTAAAGTGGATCAGGCCGAATGGAAAATATTCCATCAGTTCGATTTGCTATACAGTAAAACCCATCTAAACCAGACATTCAAATTTGAATTAATGCTGGTTTGAAATGGTAGCTTGATGCAGGGTGAAAGTCATTCAGAAAGCTCCTCTAGGAGCTTTCTGCATGACTTTCACCCTGCATTAAGCAGCCACCTGCCTAACGTATCTAAATTCTTCTCTACTTGAATTCTGGTTTAGAGGGGCTGGTGAAGCTAAAACATTCAATTTGACACCATTTTGATAACTTTTAATTAGACTGACATAGTACCAAATTGTGAAGACCATGATCAAACTATTCCTTCAGGATCCGAGTTTGCACTGTCTGTCTAAGTACTTTGGGTTGAAAGGGTACAGACAATCAATGAAGGGCTTTAGGGGTCACTTCAACCATTTAAACAACTACAATAACGGTAATGAAAACATCACAAAACCAAAAATGTTGCTTTTGTCTTTGTTCTATTTGAGTTATGCTGCCATTAGCAAATTGATCTAGACAAATGTTTTGAAGACCATTTCAAATCATAAGTCAATGAGGTCAATGTTGTAATTTAACCCTTTCTCTCATTTAAATGCCTTTTAACGCATTTGCAAACAGAGTAGATCCAGATCAGACAGCTCCTATAGAGCTGTCTGATAAGGGTCTGCTCTGTTTGTTAATGGAATTGAATAGATCCGTTTCTTTACTGTCTGAAATGGCTACAATGTTCCACCTTCCATATTTCTTTATAACTATTTTTGTACACGAATATTCAGTAGTTATTGAAATTCGGAATAAAACAGAACAGAGAAAGGGTTAACTCTTTGCACACTAGCGGCAAAACTGTCATTACCTATGCAAATAGTTTGGATCTAGATTAGACGCCGCTTAATGAGGCGTCTCATCAGGATCCAAACTGTTTGTCATCTTGACCATATTTTTGCCAAAAAAATGAGAGAAAGTTTATTTAAAGAATTGAAGCAGACGACAATTGTTGCAGACGAAAAATTACTTAGCGTGCAAAGAGTTAATATGAACAGACTGTACTATAAAGCAATGATGAATGTCTCGCGAAAAGTTCAGCATTCAAAAGATTTAACCCTTTACTTGATATTGATGCCTTTGCAAATAGAGTTGACCCAGATCAGATCAGGGACTGCTTTGCTTGCTTAAAGAATTATGTAGATTTGTGATTCTATAGTTTCTACATTAACCAAAATATCCTGCGTTCATATGCCATGATGAACTTTTCTTTTAGTTAACCTTTTACTCCATAGATACTTCTTTTAACACCTTTGCAAACAGAGTGGACACAGATCAGACGTTTCCTGTAGGATCAGGTGTCTGATCAGGGTCTGCTCTGTTTCCTTATAAAATTATACTAGATTTGACTCTACAGTTTGTACAAAATATCAAAACATCTTGTGTACATAGTATATAATATTATATGTCTCTATAAAAATTCAGCTAATACATATTCATGGTCTTCACAGTTTGCTTTTGGAATTATATAGATCTGATTCTACAGGTTTTATCAGAGCTATAACTTTTCTTATTCATATCGAGGCCTTGGTGCAAAACTATTGTAACTCCTTAACAAAGTGAAGGAGTTACAATTGTTTTGAACCAAGCTCTCTATACAAAGTTATAAATATTCAGCTAATTCATATTCATACATTTTTTTTTTCTCACATGAATATTCATCGGAGAAAAAGTGAAAACAATTACATATGAGAGACCAGAGCTACAGATAAAGGTGCGTACCCAAATACTAAAATGGTCATTTCTTCACTGAACTCTATGTTGTGACAACCCTTTAATATCGTCTCTTGGAGATAGGGTTTGAATATGGATGAAGTGCTAGATTAACCCTTTACTCCATGAATATACATGTAAAAAGTAATGACATCATGCATATTAATTGACTGTATTTTTAAAATAACAGACATGAAAACATGAGTGTTTAACTAAGACAGGAAATGTATAATTGGATCTATATTATGTCGATGTCATAAGCAAACAGAGCAGACCCTGATCAGACGGTTCCTACAGGAGCCATCTGATCTGGGTCTACTCTGTTTGCAATGGCATAGAAAAGCATATGTATGGAGTAAAGGGTTAAACTGATCTTGGAATTGATTGTTCCATGTCAATGAAATATGATGTCATGTAAATCACATCGATATTCATCTCTCATTGTTTGACTTTTCATTGTTGGTGTACTATGAGGTTGTTTTATGGAGAATTATATAGAATTGTTCTGAGAAAGACAGCCGAGACTGATGTTTCCATGGAAATCAATACGCAGCCCACATGGTTTTGCTCTGTTTCCTTCAAACTGCCAAATATGCAACGTAAACAGAAAATCCCGAACAGCTTTAAGCAGGATCAGATCTGAGGAAATCTAGAAATTTATCAAAGTTTTAACTGTACATTGTACTGCATGATTCAAAAGACACAATAAAGAATTCTTAGACATTGTTATCCCGCAGGAGAGATGAGAGACATTTCCGTTGCAGACGGTGTTTCTATGGGGCTACATGATAAGAGGTCCCGGCCAATTTTCTTATTAGGGACACAAAGCTGTAATTCTGTGTCTATACTTTCTGTCACATTTACCAGCAGTAGAAATTAACCCCTTCCTTGCTGTGAAGAAAATTATGTCCGCTCAAATTTGAATCTCGTGTGATTTTGACTAATTCCAATTTGAAAAAGTATTGACCGAGTGTCAAACAGCTTGGACCCTGATGAGATGCCAAGTTACTTGGCATCTCATCTGGATCCAAGCTGTTTGCAAATGTGAGTCAGGTCGCGGATCTCTGGGTAAGGGAGATGTTAAACATTTATTTCCCTCTTATTGTCTGAGCATTCATACTCTTTTGAATGCTGAAATGTCAAAGTAGAATGGTCCCCATCATTGTTTAACCCTTTACTCCATCAATATGCCTGTCTATGCCTTTGCAAACAGAGTAGATCCAGATTAGATGGCTCCTGTAGGAGACGTCTGATCAGGGTCTGCTCTGTTTGCCTACGAAATGATATAGATGTAGAATGGTCTCCTATCATTGTTTAACCATTTATTCCATTGATACGCATTTCTACGCCTTTGCAAACAGAGTAGAACCAGATCAGACAGCTCCTGTATCAAGGTTGTTTGTGTAGGTTTTGAGTATATTAACGTCATTTGCATAAGGGCATGAGTGGCTGGGTTCAAAACTTGGTACAGACAAAAACATGATTACCATTGCAAAATTAGCTTAGGGTCGTATCGGGGTACAAACTGTTCATCCGTATGGTGTTTGTTACAGAAACAGACTAAAAAGTAATTTTAACCCTTTCACCGCCGCAGTCTCATAAATGCACCACGACAAATAGTGCAGTCCCAGATCAGACGCCGCCTTGAAAAGGCGGCGTCTGATCAGGGACTTCACTATTTGTCTCAATTTCTATTTATTTATATGTACTTTATTCCTTTGAAATTTGCATTTATTTATCTCATTTCTTTAGTTTACTGTATGATTTAACAAACTTGGATTGCAGACGACAATTAGAAAGTTGGCGCCGAACTTAGAGTTAAGAATGACAACTTCATGTGGACATCAATATACTTAGCATTCCATAAAAGGGAATTTGATATAACCTTTAACCTTTAATGCAGGACAGGCATTCACTGGCAGTTGCAAACAGGGTAGACCTGGGTCACAGGGTTCTTAGGGGTTTGGCACTGTATGTTAAATTTCAAATCGAGGGTTTGGTGCAAAACTATTCTAACTCCTTCACTTTGTGAAGGAGTTAGAATAGTTTTGCACCAAGCCCTCGAAATACTCTAGGAAGTTTATCCCTTTACTCAATCAATACACCTTTTTACACCTTTGCAAACAGAGTAGACCCAGATCACACGGCTCCTATAGGAGCTGTCTGATCAGGGCCTGCTCTGTTTGCTTATGATATAATATAGATATGATTCTACAGTTTCTGCCATGGCCAAAAGTTCCTGTGTCAATGTGCTATTATAACAAATTAATCTCATTAATATTCATGACATCATTATTTCTTACCTGAATATTCATGGAGGAAAGGGGTAAGCTTTTCATGTTGAGCACACTGTATAATCAGACACTGATGTGCTATTCCACACTGTTAACCCTTTCCCTCATATAAACGTGTTTTCACGCATTTGCAAACAGAGTAGACCCAGATCAGACGGCTCCTAAAGGAGCCGTCTGATCAGGGTCTGCTCTGTTTGCTAGTAGAATGTGATAGATCTGTTTCTTTACTTTCTAAAATGTCTACAATACTCCGCATTCCATATTTCTTTATAACTATTTTGTTAATGAATATTCAATAGGTATTGAAATTTGGCCTTAATACAGAACAGGGGTTAAGTCAGCATTGAAAGAGTTAAATTCTTAGCCATATAAGCAGAGGTCCAGATAAGATGTGTAAATTAAAACATTTTCAGGAATAACTTCTTTATTTCTCCACCAAACTCTACGTTGTGACCGCTCTTTAGAATTGTCTCCAAAAGACGATTCTAAAGAGTGGTCACAGCATACCTGGTTTGGTGGAGAAATGAGGATTTTATTATTTGAGTACACAACTTTGTCTGTTCACCCATAATACTGATATTTTGACCCTACAGGAACTCTTTTAAACAACAAAATAGATACAAAATCTCTACATCTTTATGCATGTAAGACTTCAGGCATTTCAACTTCAATTGTGATGTCTGTAGTCTTACATATGTAAAACTAGCATGCAGTCCAAATACACATACTGTTCAATAAAACCTTGCTCATCCAAACTCTCAGAAAAGCACAATAATCAGGTTTTTAACCCTTTACTCCATATATATATACGCCTTTCTATGCCTTTACAAACGGAGGAGATCAAGATCAGATGACTCCTATAGAAGCCCTTTGATCAGGGTCTGCTCTGTTTGTTTATGAAATAATATAAATATCATTCTACAGTTTTTGCCAAGGCCAAAATTTCCTGTGTTCATTTTCCATTATAAAAATTAATTTAATTAAAATTCATGATATCATTATTTCTTACATGAATATTCATGGAGTAAAGGGTTAACCTTATCCCCGATGAATATTCATGTAACAGATAACGGTGCATACCCAAATACTAAAATCATCATTTCTCCACGAAACCCTACACTGTGTCACCACTCTTTAGAATCATCTCTTCGATGGATGGACACACGGAGGGACATAAAAAGTAGACCCAGATCAGAAGAGAGCCCTCTGATCGAGGTCTGCTCTGTTTGCTTATGTAATAATATAGATCTAATTCTATAGTTTCTGCTTTGACAAAAATTGCATGTGTTAATATGCCATTTTAACCCTTTCCCTCATATAAACGTGTTCTCACGCATTTGCAAACAGAGTAGACCCAGATCAGACGGCTCCTGGAGGAGCCGTCTGATCAGGGTCTACTCTGTTTGCTTATAGAATTTAATAGATCAGTTTCTTTGCTTTCTAAAATGTCTACAATGTTCTACCTTCCATATTTCTTTATAACTATTTTGTTAATGAATATTCAGTAGGTATTAAAGTTTGGCCTTAATATAGAACAGGGAAAGGGTTAAATATCAGTCTAATCAGTATTCTTGATGTCATCATTTCTATCCTGAATATTCATGGCGTAAAGTCTTAACCTTTTTCAGATTAGCGAGATTTTATTGTAGTTAGTACAATTTCTTACATATACATGTATTGCAATCCATTTTTAGAAATTCAAGTTCTATTCACCTTTTGTACAAAAATACAATTTTTCGTACAATCTTGCATGTATGAGATGCACAGTCGCATTTGGATCCTGACTATGCAAATTTGCCCAAAGCTATGGCAAAGATATTATTCAAGACCAACTTTCCATTATTTTTTTTGTCCATCACTGTGCATTTTTTCCTGTGTTTTATTTTGTAATGCAGAGGATTATGCTACAGATTGTAAATGTTCTGTTGGAGATATTCCTTAATTGCGTTGCCATTTTTCAAATCCTCATGGATGAAGAGACAAATTTTAGCCTGTACAAAATAGATGTATTAAGACATTTTGGACAATCCTTTAACTATTTGTCAGAGCTACACATTAAGGTGCATACCCAAATATTACTGTGGCGATCTGGGTACTGTGACAGAATGCTGACAGAATATAAACAAGTTCAAAGACTACGAAAATGCCTGTATGAGGGTGCGACTGGGTACTGCGACAGAATGTTGACTGACCAGAATACCATTGCTGGTTTATCTGAGGATAAAGGGTTTACTAAAATTGTCAATTCTCCTCCAAACCCAATACTGTAACCGCTCTTTGCACCTTTGCAAACAGTAGACCTATAGGAGCCATCTGATCAGGGTCTGCTCTGTTTCCTGATCAAATAATAATAGATCTGACTGGTTTCTACCAGTACCGACATAGCATGTGTACACGTGCTATTTGAAAAAAATAATAAATAGTCATCATATCATTATTTCTTACATGAATATTCAACAGGGAAAGGGTTAATCTGTACAGTGCGGGACAGGAGTCACCAATGTCCTTTGCAAACAGTGTAGACTCAGATGAGAGGGCTCCTAGAGGAGCCCTCTCATCAGGGTCTGCACTGTTTGTCATGTTGCACTTTTCTTTAGAAAAATCGCTAAATATTCACCATAAGCTCGACCTGTTTGAAGTTGGGAATAGTCCATTTGAAAATTCAGTGTTGTAAGGGTTAAAATGTCTAACAGTTTGGATCCTGATGAGACACCCCATCACTCAGCATCTCATGTAGATCCAAACCATTTGCATAGGTCATCATGAATTCTCCACAAGTGTACAATGAGTTCAAAATCACAGTCTCCTTGGGGAGTCTGAGGTCAGAACATTTCCTTGAATCTGTGACACTCAGAAAAAAAAACCTGATCTTTTTACTAGAGCTGTGAATTGCTGCTGCAATTTTGTAGTGTTACCAGCACTTGGGTGCCATTAGCGACTATTGTCACAGCTTGTGTGATGACAGTGAAGAGTTCTGTATCGATAGCCGTTCTAATTCGTACATTATAATGATCATGCACAATGGGCAAAATGGAAATTTTATGGAAATGGGAGCTGAATGCTGAATAACATGAGTGGCTCAGCAGGAGCACCAATAACAGGAAAGTGTATGTGTCATTATTATAGGAACAATGGCAGGCTGGCTATGTAAAGTGCTAAATGGACAATATCTCTGTGTGCTGACTTTGTGATAACATTATGCAAACAGTTTGGAATCTTTGGATCCGCAGTAACTTGGCATCTTGTACGGATCTAAACTGTTTGACACACTGACTATAGTTTTAATTTTCAATATATGACTGTACATATTTTTTCACTGTTTTTTGTTTGTTTTTTGTTTCACCCTTTCCCTCATAGGCTATTTTTAGGTCCAACCTCTTTGAATAAATCTACCGAAAAGAAGAACTAGAGAAAAGGAAAATTTTAGAATTTTGTAGTTTGAAACAATTGTGATAAATAGAGCATTTGCTCCTATATAGCAATTTTATAGCAACCTATATAGGAGCAAATGCTCTATTTATCACAATTGTTTCAACAGGTGACTTTTACAGAGGCGTCAAAAGGTGTAACTATGAGGGAATGGGTTAAAAAAAATAGCAGTAAGGGTCAGAGACTCTTGTTAACCCTTTCCTCCATGAATATTCATGAAAAAAATAATTACACCATGAATATTAATTAAATTAATTGGTGTAATAGCACATGGACACAGAAAAATTTGGCCATGACAGAAACTGTAGAAGGGGGCCACCATGGCCAAGTGGTTATGGTCTTCAACTGACAATCGCTTAATTAGCCCTTCACTGCTGTGGGTCCAAATCCTGGTCAGGGCATTTGGATTTTTCATGTGAGGAAGCCTTCCAGCAGGTTTGCGGTAGATCTGTGGATCTACTTGGATGTTCTTCTGTGCACGAAACAGAGCAATTTGTTCCGTGCACAGAAGAACCTGCAATTAGCCAGACGTCGTGATTACTGAAACACTGTTAAAGCGATGTAAAACCCGATAAAAAACAAACCAAACTAAAAACTGTAGAATCATATTTATCTTATATTAAATGCAATCAGAGAAGACCATAATCAGACAGCTCCTACAGGAGCCATCTGATCTAGGTCTACTCTGTTTACACAGGCACAGAAAGGCGTAGAAAGGCATATTTATGGAGTAATAAAGGGTTAAAATCTTCTTCACTGAAACAATTGACTGGATTTTCGTATAATTTTGTAGAAATGTTCCTAAGGTGAATCTCTTAGATATAAAATAGCAGTCTCCTGTTAACCCTTTCCCTCATATAAACCTGTTTTCATGCATTTGCAAAAAGAGTAGACCCAGATCAGACGGCTCCTAGAGGAGCTGTCTGATAAGGTCTGCTCTGTTTGCTAATGAAATTTAATAGATCTATTTCTTTACTTTCTAAAATGGCTACAATGTTCCTTCTTCCATATTTTGTTATAACTATTTTTCCATGAGTTTTCAGTAGGTATCAACATTTGGAATAAACATAGAACAGGGAAAGGGTCAAATTACGGAATGGACCTAGAAGTGTTCATGATGTAACCGTTTATCAAGTAAGGTTAGATTTTTAACCCTTTCCTCCTTAAATACGCCTTTCTACGCCTCTGTAAAAATCACCTGTTGAAACCATTGTAATAAATAGAGCATTTTGCTCCTATAGGAGCAAATGTTCTATTTAACACAATGGTTTCAAACTTCAGAATTCTAAAATTTCCGTTTCTCTAGTTAATGCTCCTTTTTGGTAGATTCATTCAAAGAGGTTGGGTCTAAAAATAGCCTATGGAGGAAAGGGTTAAGTGATTGGACAAATGTTTATTTTGTACACAGTAGTTCACATGGCCTAGTAACTCATTAGTTTTTAAGCTGTTGGACAATTGTTATTTTATACACTTTTAGTTACATGGTGTTTCGGCAGGGTGTACGGGTTTGTATGACGGTTTGGATTCTGCATTTCCTGAGGGTGAATTTATTTCCAGTCTGGGACCATTACAAGAAAGAAAATAATTTTGCATAACCTAACGAAATTCTGTAGATTTAATCCTCATAAAACTTCTTTACTTACAGCGCATGCGATTTGGCACAGCTGTCAATAAAGCCCTGACTCAAAAATGACGTCTGACGCCACTCAAACTAGCCCACTGATTTGCATGCGCTGTAAGTAAACAAAAGAAATAAGATACAAACATTTAATTGATACATAAGTTGTTTTCATACATGTGTGTAGATGCTAGACAATTTTTATGAATTAATTCCGTTTATTTCAATGGAAATAACCGCCTTATAAACAGAGAAATTGAGTTTCTTTACGCGAATCAAAGATGAAACAAACAGATCAGTCACGTGACAAACTTGATTCCAGTACACCTCAGATCAAACGGGGTGTACGGTTTCCTACACCCCATTCACATGGGTGGTCTCAGCCAATCACATTCCCAGAATTTATGATCACTGGAAATAAAATAGTTTACATGGCCTAGTAACTCATTAATTTTTAACCCTTTCCATATTTAACATTTATTCCAGATAATATCACCTCATTTATATTCATGGACAGAATCGTTACAATAGAACATGGAAAACGGATTTTTTTCAATAAGGTGGAAACTGTAAATCAGATCGATAAAATTCCATAAGTAAACAGAGCCTAGTCAGACAGCTCCTGTAGGGTCTACTCTGTTTGCAAATACGTGAAAAGGTGTTAATTTAACCCTTTCCTCCGTAGGCTATTTTTAGACCCAACCTCTTTGAATGAATCTACCCAAAAGGAGCATTTACTGGAGAAAAGTAAAACTTTATAATTTTGTAGTTTGAAACCATTGTGATAAAAGAGCATTTGCTCCTATAGGAGCAAATGCTCTATTTATCACAATGGTTTCAATAGGTGATTTTTACAGAGGTGTAGAAAGGCGTATTTATGGAGGAAAGGGTTAAAGGAAAGGGTAAAGTTATTGGACAAATGTTATTTTGTACACAATAGTTCATGTGGCCTAGTAACACAGATGAGCAATGTTTGACCATCATTGTTTTCTTGTTACTGTAAAACCTCTCTATAACTGCCACTAAATTACGTCAAGATTTTTGTGTTAAAGGCTTGTGGCTGCTTCAAGCAAGGTGAAAGTAAAACAAAACGTTCCTATAGGAGCGTTCTGTTTTACTTTCACCTTGCTATAAGCAGCCACCTGCCCTAAATACCGAATAATTAACACAATTTAGTGGCCGTTATAGAGAGGTTTTTCTGAAGAACCACTCAAACAGTTTAGTTACATCATGAATAATTATTAGCGGAATGTTCATAATAGTATATATAAATACAGGAGTTTTTGGCTTTGAAGATCTATATAGTTTCACGAGCAAAATGAGCATTCTGGTCTGGATCTACTCTGTTTATGAAGGAATGAAAAGATGTTTGTGTGAAAGAAAGGCTTAACCCTTTGCATGTTCTATATTTATTCAAAATTTCAATAGCTACTGAATATCCATGGACAAAATAGTTCTTTTAAAGGAACATACCCGCTTAGACCCAGGATTGAAGCTGTCTAAGTAGCCAGTTTCGCAGTCATGCACTCTACCACATCGCCATAAAAGCGTGCTTGTACAGTAAGGCCATACATGTGATGATAAACTTGTACACTGTGACATACTCCCCCAGCAAGTTGAAATTCATCACGAATTTCAATTGATATGAGAAAGACTGGGAATCGAACTCAGAGCACATACAATCACAGTCCCATGTTCAGCGCCAAATGTAACCAGGTGTCTTATATTAAGGAAACATACCCGCTCTGTCTCGGGATCGAACCCGAGTCGCCGGTTTGCAGTCATGCACTCTACCACGTTGCCATAAAAGTGCGCTTGTAGAGCAAGGCAGTACAAGTGAACTTAAACACTGTGACATAGTTATAATGAAATGTGGAAGGTGGAACATTGTAGCCATTTTAGGAAGTAAAGAAACAGATCTGTCATATTCCACTAGCAAACAGAGCAGACCCTGATCAGGAACCATCTGATCTGGGTCTACTCTGTTTGCAAATGCATGAAAACAGGTTTACATGAGGAAAAGGGTTAATTTTTCTTCACAAAACTATCCTCCTCCCTTTACAAAAGCTTGATTAATTATTTGTTAACCATTTCTCCACTGTGAAAAAAAAGTCTGTTCAAGTTTGGATTTGGTGTAATTTTGATTAGTTCCAGTTTAATTAAACCTTTGAGAAATACTGATTGAGTGTCAAAGGTCTTGGATTCTTAACCTGTTACTCCACGAATAATCATGAAAGAAATAATGACATCATGAATACCAGTTAGATTAATTGTTATAATAGCACATGGGCACAAGAAGTTTTGGCCCTGGCAGAAAGTGTAGAATCATATCTACATTATATCTTAAGCAAACAGAGACGACCCTCCTATATATAGGAGCCGTCGGATCTGGGTCTACTCTGTTTGCAATAGCATAGAAAGGCGTATTCATGGAGTTAAGGGAGTAAAAGGGTTAATTGAAATGCTGAGTTACTTGATGTCTCATCTGGATCCAATTTGTCAAGTTTCTAAGAGCTAATTCATGAATTTATATAAGAAATAACATCATGTATATTAATTAGATTATTTTTTATAAAAGTACATGGACTCAAAATTTTTGGCCATAGCAGAAACTGTAAAATTACATCTATATTGTACCATAAGTAAACAGAGCAGACCCTGATCAGACGGCTCCTGTAGGATCCGTCTGATCTGGGTCTACTCTGTTTGCAAAGGCGTAGAAAGGCATATTTATGGAGTAAAGGGTTAAACTCTGAGAAACCAACCTTTGAATGCAGGACATGAGTTAACCCTTTCGCTGCCAATGCTGTATCTGTGATTACCTATGCAAACAGTTTGGATCCAGATGAGACGCTGAGTAACTCGGCATCTCATCAGGATCCAAACTGTTTGTTACTGTTACTATGTTTTTGAAACAAAAATGAAGAAAATAAAAAGAATGAAAATTTTTAGCAGACGACAAAGTTAGCAGACGACAGAGTTTGGCAGCGAAATGGTTAATTGCCATTTGTATACAAGATCAGGAGGGAGGCTTTTGATGAGGGACTCTACATTGATTATCATCCTGAATCCTTTAGCAGATTCGATCCTTTCAAATTAAATTTGTGCTACCCTATAGAAAAAAACATGATGAATTTTCCCAACTGAAAAAAATTGTCATTAAAAGGACTAGAGGACATTTTACGAATCTGATGTAGCATTGAGAGTGACAGCCTTATGCACAGGGAAGAAAATTGAAATTCTGTGTTTAACTGTGTGTCAGTTTCCCACATTACACCGTGAATATTCATGTAAGAAATAATGTGGGTATGAATATTAACCCCGTAATCAATAAATACACCTTTCTACGCATTTGCAAATAGAGAAGACCCAAGCACTATTAAAGCTGTTGTGCTTAAAACTTTTTTCAACATGATAATGATATAAGTGTATTCTACAAGTTTTATAACAATTTTCACAGTCCTTTACACCATAGATATGCCTTTAAACACTTTGCAAACAGTGTGGACCCAGATTAAATATTTTACTCTTTCACTGTCAGTATACTCATTAATTATCATGCAATCATTACTTACCATTTCACTGTCACTACTGTAGCAATGACATACCATTTCACTCTTTCTACTCGTTATCTTGAAGCCATGATTTGCCATTTCACTCTCACTACTCATTGTCTTGTTAAGCTATGATTTACCATTTCACTGTTGTTACTCTTTGAAACCATGGTTTACCATTTTACTGTTGTTACTCATTTTCTTGAAACTATGATTTACCATTTCACTGTTCTTAATCATTATCTTGTAGCCATGATTTACCATTTTACTGTTGCTACTCATTATCTGTAGCCATGATTTACCATTTCACTTTTGCTACCAATTATCTTGTGGCCATGATTTACCATTTCACTGTCACTACTCATGATCTTGTGGCCATGATTTACCGTTTCACAGTTGCTACTCATTATCTTGTGGCCATGATTTACCATTTCACTGTTACTACTCATTATCTTGTGGCCATGATTTACCATTTCACTGTTGCTACTCATTATCTTGTACCCATGATTTACCATTTCACTGTCACTACTCATTATCTCGTAGCAATGACTTACCATATCACTGTCACTATTCATTGTATTGTAGTTATGAATTACCATTTCACTGTAGCTACTCATTATCTTGTTTTCATGTCACTTCTTTTGTAATATGTAATGGCAAATTAATTGAAAGGGTAATGACAAAAGTGTGACCAAAATAGACAAAAAAATAACCAGATGACAGCAAACTGTTCCCTCAGTGTCAACTTGCTACAGCAGGTGACATAAAAAGTACTTAACCCATTCCCTCATATAAACGTGTTTTCACGCATTTGCAAACAGAGTAGACCCGGATCAGACGGCTCCTCTAGGAGCCGTCTGATCAGGGTCTGCTCTGTTTGCTATTAGAATTTGATAGATATGTTTCTTCACTTTCTAAAATGGCAACAGTGTTCCTTCTTCAATATTTCATTATAACCTTTTTGTTCATGAATATTCAGTAGGTATTGAAATTTGAAATAAACACAGAACAGGGAAAGGGTTAATGTCATCTCTGATCAACCATAGGTAGCCCATAAAAGGGATTATTCTTTAATACAAATGCTGTTTCATGCCTTTGCAAACAGGGTAGACCTGGATCAGACAGCACCAGTTAGGAGCAGTCTGATTAGGGTCTGCTTTGTTTGTTTATAAAATTATACTAGGTTCTGACTCTACAGTTTCTACTAATACCAAAAGTGAAGGAGTTAGAATAGTTTTGCACCAAGCCCTCGATATGTATGAATGCTATTGTAAAAATCAGCTAAACAATATTCAGGATGTTATTATTTTTAGCTCACCAGAGCACAAAGTGCTTAGGGTGAGCTTTTGTGATCGCCTGATGTCCGTCGTCGTTGTCCGTCGTCCCAGGTCAACAGTTTGAACCTTTAAAAAATTTCTCCTCTGAATCTAAAGAGTTCTCAGCTTTCATCTTTGGCACATAGCATCATCTGTAGGTCCTCTACAAAAGTTATATAAATTATGCCCCTGGAAACATATAGTAAAATTTATAGAAACATATAGTGCATTTTTGAAAATCTTCTCCTCTGAAACTGGAAGGTTCTCAGCTTTCATAATTGACACATAACATCATGTTCAGGTCCTCTACAAAAGTTGTATAAATTATACCCCTGGGGTCAAATTAGCCCCGCCCCAGGGATGGCCATTTTTCAATAGAAACATATAGTGACAACTTTGAAAATCTTCTCCTCTGAAACTGGAAGGTTCTCAGCTTTCATATTTGGCACATAGCATCATGTTCAGGTTCTCTACAAAAGTTATATAAATTATGACCCTGGGGTCAAAATTGGCCCCGCCCCAGGGGTAGCCAGTTTTCAATAGAAACACAGTGAAAACTTTGTAAATCTTCTGCTCTGACACTGGAAGGTTCTCAGCTTTCACATTTGGGGACAAAATTGACCCCGCCCCAAGGCCGGCGAGTTTTCTTTAGAAACATATAGTGAAAACTTTGAAATCTGATTGTCTGTTGAGCGATATCACGGCCATTCTGGCCCTCTTGTTTCCAAGAATATTTAACAGGGAATTGGTTAAGATGTAACACAGTTCCATGGTTCTGTATATAGGTTCTGTCATGTAGACCTGCTAGAGTACTGTTAAAGCCATTGCAGCACATTGACGCCTTTTGGCGCCTCTATAAAAGTCACTTTTTAGAACCATTGTGACAAAATTACACAATTCTAAAATTTTCCTTTTCTCTAGTAAATACTTTTCGGTTGATTTATTCAAAGAGGTTGGATCTAAAAATAGTCTTAAAAGGGAATGCGTTAACCCATTACTTCATAAATATGCCTTTTAACACCTTTGCAAAAAGAGTAGACCCAGATCAAATGGCTCCATTCGGAGCTATCTAATCAGGGTCTGCTCTGTTTGCTTATGGAATGATAAAGATGTCATTCAACAGTTTTTTATAATACCATCATAAAAAATTCAGCTAATTAACAATATTCATATATTATACATAATTTTATACACAAAATTAATATTCATGAAGTAAAGGGTTACGGCTTCAAGAGCTCTTGATGTGCTGGCACAGAATTAGTGGTAATCAATGTAGACAGTTTGGATCCAAATGAGAGAGAGAATAAATGGAAGTCTGGGTCCATGCTTATAAAACGTTTAGTTGAATCTGAGTTCAAATCTGACCAATCAAAAGCTTGAGAACTCAAATCTGACCAATCGAAAGCTTGAGAACGAAACTCAGACTCAACTAAAAGCTTTATAAGCAGGGACCCTGATCATGATCCAAATAGTTTGTCACTCTGACTTTCAGGAGAGAAAAAAAACAACTTTGAAAACTTGTAGCGGATGACAAATTTGCACTGACAGTTACAGTAAAACCTCTCTAAACCGGAATTCTAGTAGAGAAGAATTTAGATACCTTTATGCAGGTGGCTGCTTAATGCAGAGTGAAAGTCATGCAGAAAGCTCCAAGAGCATGACTTTCACGCTGCATTAAGCTGCCACCTGTCACCAAGACCGATATTTATACCAAATTTAATGTCCGGTTTCGAGAGGTTTTTCTGTACTCCACATGCAAAGAGTTAATTGAATTGGGAGCGGCAGTAGCTGTAGAAAATCAATGTTAATGAAGTCAATAAAAGTTTGGCCCAAACAAACACCATTATCTGTTAGACCACTGTGTACTAATTTGTAATGATCTTTGCAGGCAGTTTGGATCCAGATCGGATTACAAAAGTCCTTGTCTCATCGGGGTCAAAACTGTTTAATACTCCCAATTTTTTACTTTTGAAGAACAGGTACTATTAACCCTTTCCTTCATATAAACGTGTTTTTACGCATTTGCAAACAGAGTAGATCCAGATTAGATGGCTGCTTTCTATAGGAGCCATCTGATCAGGGTCTTCTCTGTTTGCTAATGGAATTTGATAGATTTGTTTCTTTACTTTCTAAAATAGCTACAATGTTCCAGCTTCCATATTTATATTCATTATAACTATTTGTCCATGAATATTCAGTAGGTTTTGAAATTTCAGAATAAATATAGAACAGGGAAAGGGTTAATGAAGTAAATAAAAGCTTGGCCCAAACAAATACCATTATCTCTTAGACCACTGTGTGCTAATTTGTAATTGATCTTCGTAAACAGTTTGGATCCTTGTCTCATCCGGATATATAAGTAAATTTTTCAAGGGAAATGTTTGTTTGGACAAAAACGGTAGAATCAGATCAATATCATGTCATAAGCAAACAGAGCAGACCATGATCAGATGGCTCCTACAGGAGCCAATCTGATCTGGGTCTACTCTGTTTGCAAATGCTTGAAAAGGTAATTTTCATATGAAGGAAAGTATTAACCCTTTCAATGCAGGAAATCAGTGTATTGTCTTTTACAAACAGTGTAGATCCAGACCAGAGTCTGCACTGTTTGACATTCAAAATCATTTAACAGATTTAAGCCTTTCTCGTAGTGAATGTACTTTAAAGTTAACTCTTTCCTTCATATAAATGCATTTTCAAACATTTGCAAACAGAGTAGACCCAGATCCGATGGCTTCTATAGGAGCCGTCTGATCAGCGTCTGCTCTGTTTGCCTTTGGAAATTTATAGATCTGATTATGTAGTTTCCATAAGAGTGAGAAAAAAAGAACCCTTTTCCATGTTATTAATTCTGTGTATGAATATTCATGAGGTGGAGAAGTTTTGAATAAATATGAAAAGGAAAGGGTTAAACATTGAGTGATTATTCCATTTTGAATATTCATAAATAAAAAGGTTAAAATTTATGCAAATAATAATTGACTTACTAAAAAAATAATTTATGAAGTCAGTGAAAGCTTTACCTAACAAATCAGTATAATTATACCCTATTGGGTATTCAGCTCCCTCAAATTGAAAAGGCAGACAAATTTGCTCTGATGCCTCTCTGGCAGGGCAGACATTATAGAATGAGATTACCATATTTGATATGCAAACAAAGTAGACTTTGGTCAGCTCCTGTAGGAGTAGTCTGATCTGGGCTTATCCTGGATTAATTCTGTTTTCAGAAAGCATACATTTATCAGAAGGGGCATTTGTCTACCTACTTCAGATGGACTTTTGTTTTGGTGCAGGGTGGGGCTGGAGTGGAGGGGGTGGGGATGGGGGGTGGATGGGTATTTCTATCAGGTACAGGGTTAAGATTACTGTTTAACCCTCTCCACCATGTAAGAAATAATAATATCATTAATATTAATAAGATTAATTGTTATAATAGCACATTGGATACAGGAATGTTTCGAGGGCTTGGTGCAAAACTATTCTAACTCCTTCACTTTGTGAAGGAGTTAGAATAGTTTTGCACCAAGCCCTCGGTTTGGTCACTGCAGAATCTTATCTGTGTTATCATCATAAGCAAACAGAGCAGACCCTGATCAGTTGGGTCCAATAGGAGCCATCTGATCTGGGTCTACTCTGCTTGCAAAGGCGTAGAAAAATGTATTTACGGTATGTATCAATTGGTTAACCCTTTTCCTGTTGAATATTCATATCAATAATAATGACATCACGAATATTTATTAGCTGATTTTTTGTATCGGCTTGTACACAAGATGTTTTGGCATAAGTAGAAACTTATAATAGAGTAAGATCTGTTATAATTTCATAAGAAAACAGAGCAGACCTTGATTATATGGCTCCTACAGGAACCGTCTGATTTGGGTTTCCTCTGTTTTCAAAGGCATGAAATGATCTGGGTTTCCTCTGTTTTCAAAGGCATGAAATGATCTGGGTTTCCTCTGTTTTCAAAGGCATGAAAAGGTGTCTATATGAGGGAATCTGTTAAGAAATGTGGTCACTCAATTCTTCTCCTGATGCACTTTGCAAACAGAATAAACCTAAATCAGACAGCTCTGAACTGGGTCTGCTCTGTTTGCGTATGGAATTATGATATATAAAACTGATTTTACATACCTAAGAGATTATGACATCATGAATATTGATTAGCTGAGATTTTATGATAGTATAATGAACATAGGATATTTTGGCAGTGGCAGAAACTGTAGAATCATCTTATATTTGATCACAACTTTTTTTTTATGAAATATCATCAAGAAATTCTGAGTATGGTCCAATTTGTAAGAGTAGATTTGGCCACTGCAAATATACATTTTTAAAGGATTGCCCATTATCATGGAAAAATGGTGTTGAAAGGAATATCATGATCATTGAGAATGACTGATGCTGAAGTGATACTCCCATGAGTCTAATATGTAATCAATGGACATGTACATCATTTCTGGGAATTGACATCCTCAAGCGCCATGGATATACTGATAGATGCGGAGTGTCGCAGGACTGTTTTATCAATCCCATCTCACACAAATATGATGGAAGTTAATGGAAGACCAATAGATCAACCCTATCAGGTTTATTTACCCTGTAAACTCTACGAGAAGAGGAAGCAATAACGCGAGCTTGTCATTTCTACTGATTTTTCCCATTTTTCAGGACAACCACTGGATATGTTGTTAGCCTAATCAATCCATTTACATATCTAGTTTCAAATGACAATCAGGACAAACATAACACTCGGCAATTTAAGTAATTGTCATTTACAAAAATGCTGTTCTGTTCTACAATTCTCAAGGTATTCAGAGGTCCACATAAGATACATCAGTTAAAACATTCTCAAGAATAACTTCTTTATTTCTCCACCAAACCCTATGTTGTGACTACTCTTTAGAATCATCTCAAAGAGACAATTCTAAAGAGTGGTCACAACATAGGGTTTGGTGGAGAAATGAGGATTTTAGTATTTGAGTATGCCCCTTTATCTGTATTTGAGTACACACCTATATCTATATAATTCTATAAGCAAACAGAGCAGACCCTGATCAGACAGCTCCTATAGGAGCTGTCTGATCTGGGTCTACTCTATTTGCAAATGCGTGAAAATGCATTTATATGAAGGAAGGATTAAATGAATGCATGATAACTTGCCAAATTGCTTTATTTGAATGAAATGCAGAGTCCCTCGGTACCACACCGGGATGAGTAAATTGCTTTACACTCTAATAATGACATTGAAAAGAAGTGGACTATACAATTACAATATTATCAGAGGCGTTATTACTATTATTAGAAGAGTATTATGTAACTCATTACCTCATAAATATTCATATAAGAAAAAAATGACATTATGTGTGTGTATTAAATATCTGAATTTTTATAATGGTAAATATAAACACAGGCATTCATGCTGAACATTAACATTTAACATTTGGTAATCATGACTACTGTAGTAAGAAAGATAACTCTCAAGCGTCCTTGCTTCCGGACGATTTCGTAGAGATTGGATAAAAGGTGAGGCCCGTTCCTTATTTTATTCCCAATGCATGCTGTTCAACATTGAATTTAATTTGTCACTTGAGTAATAGCGAAACAGCTCACGGCGAAACATGTAAAATGATGACTACATATTGAAACGTCTGGTTTCCCGAAAAAGGCTGTTCCGGAAGTACGCGAATCGGCAACCAGCTAGTTCACGTGTGATTGCGTATTTGTGGTGCCCGTTGAGAAAAAGGGACTTCCCATAGAAATGGCGTAAACAAACGATGCACTTTAAAAATCACCAAACCAACGGTGATTAATTCAATGATAAAGGCAAAAGGGATCTGAAAATTGGACAGGGCGATTAGAGCATAGTGGAGGGTAGGAAAGACATAAGTTTGTTCAAACAGTAATGGATCAACACGCACATGTACAATTTTATATACACAGAGTGCGATTCTTTGACACAATGTGAAGACTAAAACTGTACAAGCACATTAGTATGCTTGTAATATGGCAGCTTGTTTAAGGTGAACGTAATGAAAGAAACTGGATTTTTTTTAAAAATGGCATGTGATTTTTGAGTTGAACTCTCGATGAGTCGAAGTTTTTAACGAGTCCCTACGAACTCGACATAACGAGAGTCGACTGTAATTGTAGAGACAGATGTGTTATGATTTCATATGCAAAAAGAGCAGACTCTGATCAGACGGCTCTTACAGGAGCTTTCTGGTCTTGGTCTAATCTGTTTGCAAAGGTGTGAAAAAGCATTATATAGTTGAACCTATCTTAGGCAGCCATCCATTTATTGAATATATGAATTTTAAAAAGCAGATGGTTGCTTAATGCACTGCAAAAGTAATGCAGATAGCTCCTATAGGAGCTTATTGCATTACTTTTGACTTGTATTGATCAACCACCTGCTTTACAAACCCATAATTAGACCTCTTTTTGATGGCCACTTGCAGACAGGTTCTACTGTATGAAGAGAAGGGTTAACCCTTTCCCTGTTCTACGTTTATTTCGTTTTTCAGTACTTACTGCATATTCATGGCCAAAATAGTTATAATGAAATATGGAATATATATAGCCATTTTAGAAAGTAAGGACACAGATCTTTCAAATTATATTAGCAAACAGAGTAGACCCTGATCAGACGGCTCCTCTAGGAGCCGTCTGATCTGGGTCTACTCTGTTTGCAAATGTGTGAAAACATGTTTATATGAGGGAAAGGGTTAACCCTGTGCACCATATATACGACTGGGGGCCAACTACATATTATTATCAAAATGTTTTGCTACGACAATTAATATGAGTATTATAATAGATTTGTTTTCCTACGAAGGCAACTTTGTTTTCGTAGGAAAACATTTTTCAATTGATACACTGGCTTCGTAGGAAAACATATCTATTATAATACCCATATAAATTGTCGTAGCAAAACATTTGATAATAATATGTAGTTGGCCCCCAGTCTATACAGTAGAACCTGTCTTAACCCATTCCCACTTACGCTATTTTTAGACCCAACCTCTTTGAATAAATCTACTGAAAAGGAGCATAAACTAGAGAAAAGGAAACATTTAAAAAAAATTAGTCTGAAACCATTGTGATAAATAGAGCATTTGCTCCTGTAGGAGCAAATGCTCTATTTATCACAATGGTTGCACAAAGTGACTTTTATAGAAGCGTCAAAAGGCGTCAATATGTGGGAATGGTTTAAGTGGCCATTCATTTATTGAACAAAATAGCCATGTGATTTAGGTCAACTCTATTTGTAAAGTCATTAACCTATTCCCTCATAGTGTCGCCTTTTCATGCCTCTGTAAAAGTCATTTTTTGAAACCAATGTGATAAATAGAGCATTAATAGAGCAAATGCTCTATTTATCACAATGGTTTGAGGACTACACAATTCTAAAACTTTCATTTTCTCTAGTTAATGCTCCTTTTCGGTAGATTTATACAAAGAAGTTGTGTCTTAAAATAGCATGTGAGGTAATGGGTCTAAAATAGCCTATGAGGTAATGGGTCTAAAAATAGCCTATGAGGTAATGGGTTAAGAGGCATCTATATCTGGTAAAGGGTTATTTCTTTGAAATTAACTTTGCTCCAATTTTCAATGTACAAAGTTACATATTTCTTTTATCATCAGAGAGTCAAAAACTATTCAGATGTATACTGCCAATTTACTTTTCTCTTTGCTGGAACCAATTTGCAAGTTGTTTGCACCTCGGTTTTACAAAGAATTACTTTTATTTTCAATATTCTAATGTACATGTGCATTGTAACTGGAATTCTACTGAGAGAAACAAAACGTGAAGATTCCATTTACAAGGAAATCAATGAGCAATGATGTTAGAGAGGGTAAGGTGATGCCCACTCTGTAACTTTTATGGTGTTTGGGTGATGTACAAATAATTGTTTGTTCTTTACTCCATAAATACATCTTTTTACCTGAGACTGCAAACAGAGTACACCCAGATCAGACTGGTCCTGTAGGAGCTTTCTGATCAGGGTTTGCTCTGTTTATTAAATAATATAGACATAATTCAACAGTTTCTGACATGACCAAAAAGAAAAAAGCTTTACAAAAAACCATTAACCCATTATTACCTCATAGGCCATTTTTAGACCCAGCCTCTTTGAATACATCGTCCGAAAAGGATCATTTACCAAAAACATAACTTTTAGAATTTTGTAGTTTTGAAACCATTGTGATAAATAGAGCATTTGCTCATTGGAGCAAATTATCTATTTATCACAATGATTTCAAAAAGTGACATTTACAGAGGCGTCAATATGAGGGAATGGGTTAAAGATTCTTTTGCTTAGCTCAGGATCTTCTGGTAATGCTAGGACTGGTGGGCCTAAGATGTCAGGGGATATTGTGACACTGGGGATAAAAGTCCCACCATGTATCACATGCTTTACAGTATGGGATATTTAGGGAGCAAAGGGTTCAAAGAATAGCATGCAAGTTTAATCCTTTTCTTCCTAACTCTACTTAACGTTTTGTTTTGCAGAGAAGACCCAGATCAGACTCTGTTCGCATATGGAATATTAATAGACATAACTGTACAGTTTCTACCAATGCTAAAAATTCATGTGTACATATGCCATTAATTCAGCTAATAAATATTCATTACGTCATTATTTCATGAATATTGATCAGGGAAAGGGTTAATTTCACAAAGAAGAACAACATAGTGAAACAACAACAACAACACAAGCTTCTGTTGAGGTCTTTAGGTGCATCACTATGATACTGGTGCTTCTGAAATCACCAGAATTTTTAACCCTTCTCTTGCTGAATTTTAAAATACATTTCTCCTTCTTTACCCATGTCCTGTTGTATAATTACATATATCTTCACTGTGTACAAGTATTTCGCTGTGCAATCACTGATGTAGGGTGCACTGATTGCACAATCAACTTGTAAATAGTGCAGACCCTGATGAGACAGCTCCTGCAGGAGCTGTCTCATCTGGGTCTTCACTATTTACAGGTACGTATATTGACGTGAATAGCAAGCGAAGGGTTAAACTTATAAAAACAATACAACTAGCAGACAACATTTTATTTGCACCTGAGTCTGCATTGTGTGTCACTCTAAATCCATCAGCAAAATAAACTCTTTGCACATTATGTAATTTTTCGTCTGCAACAATTGCCGTCTGCTTCAATTCTTAAAATAAACTTTCTCTCATTTTTTGCAAAAATATGGTCAAGATGACAAACAGTTTGGATCCTGATGAGACGCCACATTTTGCGGCGTCTCATCTGGATCCAAACTGTTTGCATAGATAATCACTGTTTCGCTGCTAGCGTGCAAAGAGTTAATACTTTCATATTTGAGTGGACTTTACCAATAACTCGGCATTCAAAGGGTTAAATTCAATAGAGTGGCAAATTGGCCTTTAGGGTTTATTGCTTTCAGCTGGCTTTTTTCACGGATTTCATAATTTTTTAGAAAGCAGCTTCTATTTGCATGACTTACCAGTGTTACCCTAAGTATTTGGACATATAACTTCAGGTAAATAGTGCAGACCCTGATCAAACTGCTCCTTCAGGAGCAGTTTGATCAGGGTCTACACTATTTGCTTATATGTCAGTCTCATTCAGAGTTATCTGGTACCAAATTGACGGGGGGGGGGGAGGGGGGGGAGGGGTAGATACATTGGGTAATTAGAGCAGTCTTATATCACTTATGCTTAATCCTTTACTCCATGAATATTCATGTAAAAAATAATGACGTCATGAACATTTGTTAGATTCATTTTTGTAATGGCATGTGCGCACAGATACTGTTGAGAGTCATATTTATATTATTTCATAAGCAAACAGAGCAGACCCTGATCAGACGGCTCCTACAGGAGTTGTCTGATCTGGGTCTACTATGTTTGAAAAGGCACAGAAAGGTGTATTTATGGAGTAAACGGTATAAAACGGTATAAAAGTATTATACCTTTGCTAGCACTCACAAAACATCCGCTGTATGAGTTGATGCCCTATCTTTTTCCTTCATATAAATGCTTTTTCCATCCTGTAGAAGCCATCTGATCAGGGTCTGCTCTGTTTGTATTATTCATTAAATATTCACAATGTCATTATTTCTTACATGAATATTAACCCTTTCCTCCATAAATATGCCTTTCTACACCTCTATAAAGTCACTTCTTGAAACCGTTGTGATAAATAGAGCATGTGCTCCATAGGAGCACATGCTCTATTTATCACAATGGTTTCAAAACTAAACAATTCTAACATTTTCATTTTTCCTAGTAAATGCTCCTTTTCGGTACATTTATTCAGAGAGGTTGGGTCTAAAAATAGCCTATGAGGAAATGGGTTGAACAAGCAAAGGGTTATCAGAATACCTGACCAAAATATTCTAATTCTACAGTTTCTGCCATTGGTAAAAAATTCCTCTTTTCATATGACATTATAGAAATTATGCTAAATTAACCCTTTCCTCAATAAATACGCCTTTCTACGCCTCTGTAAAAATCATCTGTTGAAACCATTGTGATAAATAGAGCATTTGCTCCTATAGGAGCAAATGCTCTGCAAAATTCTAAAGTGTTCCTTTTCTCTAGTAAATGCTCCTTTTTGGTAGATTTATTCAAAGTGGTTGGATCTAAAAATAGGGAATGGGTCGATATTGAAACATGCATCATTTCATCAGGTAAACGGTTTACTCCATAACACATTAAATGATTTGCAAACAGAGTAGCCCCAGATCAGATGGCTCCTATAGGGGTCAGCTGATCAAGGTCTGCTCTGTTTGCAAATGGAATAATATAGATCTGATTCTACAGTTCATGCTTTGGAAAAAAAATCATGTATGATAATATGCCATTTTAAAATTTAATCTAATTAACATTCATCATGATATCATGATGTCTTTCATAAATATTCTTGAAGTAAAGGTTTAAGTTCTTTATACAGAAGCCAGAGCAACAGATAAAAGGTGCAAATACAAAAATTTTCACTTCTCCACCAAACCCTCTATTGTGACCACTCTTTAGAATTGTCTCGAAGAGATGTTTCTAAAGAGTCGGGTCACAACACAGGGTTTGGTGGAGAAATAAAGGAGTTATTTTTGAAAATGTTTTAATTTACGCATCTTATCTGGACCTCTGAGAACCTAATGGCATTTGTGTTTACAGATCAGTTTCTGAATTTCAGTACATTCTGTAATGTGTTCAAAATAAACAGGAACTAAAGTTAACAAAATTTTCAGCTGATGCCATTTGTGCAATTGACATAATTTGTCACAAGATCAGACATTCAGCAGATGCCGTTTGTGCAATTGACATAATTTGACATGTGTGACGAGGCAATGTAATTTGCAGCTTGCACCAAAAGACTACTTAACTGTTTTCACACTTAGTATTTAACTGACGTTTGCAAAATTTGCCATCGGCAATAACGGTCGAGGTCAGTTTTTCTTACATTTCTCTTTGAGTGTCAAACAGTTTGTATCCTGATGAAATGCAGAGTTACGTGACATCACATCTGGATCTGAGCGGTGTTTATTGACAAAGTTACTTTTAGCGGGCAAACAGTTAACATTATTGCTTAAACTATCAAGGGGAGCGACAGGATGATTGTCGAAAATTACAATTCCAGTTATAAATTGCATCATATCTTGTTAACCCATTCCCTCATATTGACGTCTTTTTACACCTCTGTAAAAGTCACTTTCTGAAACCATTGTGATAATTCGAGCATTAAATTTTGCTCCATACAAGCAAATACTCTATTTATCACAATGGTTTCAACACTACACAATTCTAAAATTTTCCTTTTTTCTAGTAATTGCTCCTTTTCAGTAGATTCATTCAAAGAGGTAGGATCTAAAAATAACCTATGAGGTAATTTGTCTGAAAATAACCAATGAGGGAATGGGTTTAAAAATAGCCTATGAGGTAATGGGTTAACCTTAACACTCTGAATAGGGGTAATGAATGTACTGTCCTTTGCAAACAGTGTAGACCCAGATCAGAGAGTTCCTGTAGAAGCCTTCTGTAATGTCAAACAAGCACATTGTAGATCAATGACAAACCAACTCATTGTAGAGCAATGACAAACCAGCATATTGTAAAGCAATTACAACCATTTTATAGAGCAATGATAAACTAGCATATAACAGAGCATTGACAAACTAGCTTATTATAGAGGAATGATAAACAATCATATTATAGAGCACTGACAAACCAGCATATTATAGAGCAATGATAAACTAGCATATTACAGAGCATTGACAAACCAGCACATTATAGAGCATATTATAGAGGAATGGCAAACCAGAATATTACAGAGTAAATGGAGCAAAATTTAATACTCTGTTTATCACAATGGTTTCAAAAAGTGACTTTTAAAGGGTTAATAACAACATAATTTAGCTGCAGTTGAAAACACATGGCAACATTGACAAGAGCAGGTATGTTGTAATACAATTTGAGGTGGTAAATGAGCATTCTTTGTCATGTTTAAGTTGGTCATTTATGTAAAAACAAAACAACATATCTGTCATATAGAACTTGTAAATAGAAAATTGCCGTGACAAAAGTGCAACATCTAGTTTGAACTTAATTTAAACTATCATCTTAAGTATTGCAGTAATTGGATCAGTATAGCATTTAAATTCAATTTATGTCCCACTTCAGAGATCCTTGATTGTAAACAATCATTGGAAATTAAATATTTCTTGAGGAAACCATACTTCTGTAACCATTTACTCAATAGGTACATGTATACCTTTTCAAGCATTTGCAAACAGAGTAGACTCAGATCAGACAGCTCCTATAGGAGCCATCTGATCAGTGTCTGCTCCGTTTACTTATAGAATAATATAGATATGGTTCTACAGTTTGCGCCATGGTAAAAGACTCCTGTGTCCATTTGCTATTATAAAAAGTCTGCTAATTAATATTCATGATGTCATTATTTCTTCCAGGCATATTCATGACTATTCAGACAGTAATCTCTTTGCATGCTAAATAATTTCTCATCTGCAAAAAAATGTCTGCTGCAATTTTGAAAATGAAGGTTTTTCCCAATTGATTTTATAACACCATGACTAGAGTGTCAGATGGTTTAGATCCTGATGAAATGTCAAACTTCTTGGCATCTCACCTTGATCCAGAGCAGAGCAACAGATAAATGTGCATACTCAAATACTAAAATCTTTATTTCTCCACCAAACCCTATGTTGTGACCACTCTTTAGAATCGTCTCTTTGAGACGATTCTAAAGAGTGGTCACAACATAGGGTTTGGCGGAGAAATAAAAGTTATTCTTGAAAATGTTTGAATTTATGCATCTTATCGGGACCTGTGCAGACTGTTTGCTTACCCTGATTTTCCTAAGTATTGGGATAAACTTAAACAGTGCAGATCCAGATCAAACTCCGGTTAAAATTAATAGTACCATACAGCTGAATCGCTCATAGCTGACATTGGTTACCATAGTAATGCACTACAAACTATGAAAAGGTTTGTCTGATATATTCATTTTTTCACTGTAGAATACAGTAGACAATAGCAAATTAATATTTTTACAAATACAGTAAAACCCTTCTAAAGCACCACCACAATTGGGTCTAATTATGCATATTCTAAGCCATTTCTTATTGGTAGAGTTCATTCTGTGTGAAGGTTTATAATTATACCCCCACAAACAGAGTTTGAGGGGGGTATACTGGAATCAGCCTGTCGTCGGTCGGGCGGTCGGTCGGTCTGTCTGCAAAATCTTGTACGGCGAACTCCTCCTTCAGTTTCAACCCGATTCACTTGACACTTGGCATAATTGTTAATCAGGAGTAGTAGATGTGCAAGACACAAATTTCAGGTCTCTGTGACCTTGACCTTGACCTTTGGCCTTGAAATTGGTCTTGAAATTGGCAGGCAAAAGCTTGTACTTTGAACTCCTCCTTCACATTCAACCTGATTCACTTGATACTTGGCATAAATGTTACTCAGGAGTAGTAGATGTGCAAGACACAAATTTCAGGTCTCTGTGACCTTGACCTTGACCTTTGGCCTTGAAATTGGTCTTGAAATTGGCAGGCAAAATATTGTACTTTGAACTCCTCCTTCACTTTCAACCTGATTCACTTGATACTTGGCATAAATGTTACTCAGGAGTAGTAGATGTGCAGGACACAAATTTCAGGTCTCTATGACCTTGACCTTGACCTTTGGCCTTGAAATTGGTCTTGAAATTGGCAGGCAAAATCTTGTACTTTGAACTCCTCCTTCAATTTCAACCTGATTCACTTGATACTTGGCATAAATGTTACTCAGGAGTAGTAGATGTGCAAGACACAAATTTCAGGTCTCTGTGACCTTGACCTTGACCTTTGGTCTTGAAATTGGTCTTGAAATTGGCAGGCAAAATCTTGTACTTTGAACTCCTCCTTCAATTTCAACCTGATTCACTTGATACTTGGCATAAATGTTACTCAGGTGTAGTAGATGTGCAAGACACAGATTTAAAATATCTGTGACCTTGACCTTTGGCCTTGAAATTGGTCTTAAAATTGGCTGATCTTGTACGGCAAACTCCTCCTTCACTTTCAACCTGATTCATTTGATACTTGGCATAAATGTTACTCAGGAGTAGTAGATGTGCAAGACACAAATTTCAGGTCTCTGTGACCTTGACCTTGACCTTTGGCCTTGAAATTGGTCATGATATTGGCAGGCAAAATCTTGTACTTTGAACTCCTCCTTCAATTTCATCCTGATTCACTTGATACTTGGCATAAATGTTACTCAGGAGTAGTAGATGTGCAAGACACAAATTTCAGGTCTCTGTGACCTTGACCTTGACCGTTGGCCTTGAAATTGGTCTTGAAATTGGCAGGCAAAATCTTGTACTTTGAACTCCTCCTTCACTTTCAACCTGATTCACTTGATACTTGGCATAAATGTTTCTCAGGAGTAGTAGATGTGCAAGACACAAATTTAAAATCTCTGTGACCTTGACCTTTGGCCTTGAAATTGGTCTTAAAATTGGCAAGCAAAATCTTGTACGGCGAACTCCTCCTTCACTTTCAACCTGATTTACTTGATACTTGGCATAAATGTTACTCAGGAGTAGTAGATGTGCAAGACACAAATTTCAGGTCTCTGTGACCGTGACCTTGACCTTTGGCCTTGAAATTGGCAGGCAAAATCTTGTATTTTGAACTCCTCCTTCAATTTCAACCTGATTCACTTGATACTTGGCATAAATTACAGAATTTTCTCTATTTGAACTTTGGGTATTTTTGTTATTTGGTCCTGTTACATGTTCAAAACTTGGATTTGCAATCAAGGCTGCCGCGTGGGGGTATTCATCACCTTTAGTGATAGTTCTAGTTTGGTCCTGTTACATGTTCAAAACTTGGATTTGCAATCAAGGCGGCCGTGTGGGGGTATTCATCACCTTTAGTGATAGTTCTAGTTTATGCTGTATGTGCTATAAATAATTGATCTTTAGAAAGTTAATGTCAAGAAGTTCTAAAACTGGTTTCCATCAGACACCTTTTGGAATTATTTATACTGTATCAACCTTGCTTGTGTTGGCAACAAGCTTTATGCTAGTCTTTATTGTTAAATCAGAGCATAGATAAAGGTGTGTACTCAGTTACTAAATTTGCCATTGCTCCACCAAATCCTATATTTATACCCCCCACAAACAAAGTTTTGGGGGGTATACTGGAGTCACCATTTCCGTCCGTCCGCCTTGATAACTTCCAAAGTATAAAAGACTTCAAACTTCATATATAGATAGATCACATTGACAGCAAGTGCAGTGCACAAGGTTTGTAACTCTGTCTTCAGTTATTGCCCTTTGTTATTTTTCAGTTTTCCGGAGTTTTTTTCTAAACCTTTACAGATATTGAAGTGATATTTGGTATGTGGCTTTATTATAATGAGTTACAGATCTAGGTTGAATTTCGTTACGCTTCATTGATTTTTCAAGGAAATACAGTGATTTTACTTAGAAAATTTCCGGAAATTCAGGTTTTCAGGAGTTTTTTCTACACCTTTACAGATATTGAAGTGATATTTGGTATTTGGCTTTATTATAATGAGTTACAGATCAAGTTTGAATTTCGTTACGCTTCAGTGATTTTTCACGGAAATTCAGTGATTTTACTTAGAAATTTTCCAGAAATTCAGGTTTTCCGGAGTTTTTTTTCTAAACCCTTGCAGATATTGATGTGATATATGGTATGTAGCTTTATAATAATGAGTTACAGATCAAGATTGAATTTTGTTACACTAAATTGATTTTTAACGGAATTACAGCATTTTGACTTAGAAATTTTTAGGAAATTTCAGGTTTTCCGGAGTTTTTTTCTAAACCCTTGCAGATATTGTAGTGATTTATTTCTTTAACCCCCATCTCTGTGTCAAATGTGCTAGTGGGGGTATTCATCACCTTTAGTGGTAGTTCTAGTTTGTTTTTTGAGTGACAAACTGCAGACTTTGGTCAGAGGGGTCCTGTTTGAGCCCTCATATCTGGGTCTACACTGTTTGCAAATGACAGTATACTCATTCCCCACATTTAAAGGGTCAAAGGTTCTACACTTTGAACAGTTTTCGTCTGCTAGTATTTTAGTCTGCTTCAGTTCTAAACTTTTCAGAAAACAATGTCTAAGTGCCGAACAGTTTGGATCCTGATGAGATGATGAATTTCTCAGCATCTTATCTGGATCCAAACTATTATGCATAGGTTATCACACATTCACCCATAGAGTGCAAATTCGCCCATAGTGCAATTTCGCCCATGGAGTGCAAATTCAACCATTGAGCACTAAGGGTTAAACCTTTCCCTTTTCTATGTTTATTTCAAATTTCAATACGTACTCAATATTCATGGACAGAATAATTATAATGAAATATGGAAGAACATTGTAGCCATTTTAGAAAGTAATGAAACAGATCTATCAAATTCCATTAGCATGCCATGAAGGAGCCATCTGATCTGGGTCTTCTCTGTTTGCAAATGCATGAAAACACATTTATATGAAGGAAAGGGTTAAACCTTTCAACCCTGAATTATCAGAGTAGAATATAATATTATAACCCATCAGTGTTAAACCCTCCCCCTGTTCAATATTCATGTAAGAAATTATGACATCATGAATATGTATTAGCTGAATTTTTATAATGGTCCATGAACACAGGATGTGTTTACCTTGGCAGATGCTGAAGAATCACATACAGTAAACCCTCTCTATAATGGC
Source organism: Azorinus chamasolen (assembly GCA_963576725.1). NCBI lineage: Eukaryota > Metazoa > Mollusca > Bivalvia > Cardiida > Solecurtidae > Azorinus > Azorinus chamasolen. Next base: position 79,888,938 of record OY755237.1, on the reverse strand, counting down.
CACTAAATTGTATCAGGTATTTTGTGTTAAAGGCAGATGGCTGCTTAAAGCAAGATGAAAGTAAAACAGGAGCGTTCTGTTTTACTTTCACCTTGCTTTAAGCAGCCACCTATAGGAGCGTTCTGTTTTACTTTCATCTTGCTTTAAGCAGCCACCTGTCCTAAGGACCAACTAGTTAAAACAAATTCAGTGGCCGTTATAGAGAGCTTTTACTGTATATAGAATCAATATATGAATACATAAGCTAATAGAGTAGGTCCTGATCAGACAGCTCCTAATATATATAAGAGCCATCTGATCTGACTCTACTCTGTTTGCATAAAAATGGTGTTTATATGAGGAAAATGTTTAATTATAGATTACACTCAGTATGAAAAGCTTAAACTTGTTAATGGATATTGAATGATAAACAGGGCAAACCCTATTTAAAAATGACAGTGCATGTTTGTCTTGGGTGGAAAGGGTTCATGGTTCAGTGCAGTGCTGAGAGAGCTAATACAGATGCATATTGGTTTTGAAATTTTTCAAGATCATGGTTTTCCCAGGCCGACACCTATTTCCCACTGAAATAGTCTAGTGGTTATTTCTGTTGCTACGGTAACCATTTTGTATGTATATTTGATATTGGGATGTTTCTACTGTTTCTGTCATGGAGTTGAAAGTTTTATGTGAGACGAGTACCAGGCTGTAAAAATTCAAACATCAGTGTTGGTGATACTGGATATAGTTATTTACGACATTAAAGGATTTTCTTGTTAACTCATATTGCACAATATTGTATAGTGGAGTACATGTATTGACTTTTGTAATTAACAGCTTCACGTGTAAGCTATAACTGTGAGTTATGTAAGTATGGCTTTGTTATATATCTAGTTAGAATAGCCAAGTATTTTGAGAAAATATATTAACCCATTCCCTCATATAGGCTATTTTTAGACCCAACCTCTGAATAAATCTACCGAAAAAGGAGCATTAACTAGAGAAAATGAAAATTTTAGAATTTTGTAGTTTGAAACCATTGTGATAAATAGAGCATTTGCTCCTATAGGAGCAAATGCTCTATTTATCACAATGGTTTCAACAGGTTTACAGGGGCATAGAAAGGCATATTTATGGAGGAAAGGGTTAAAGAGTTTATTTGATGTTGTTTGTGTGGGTTATTCAACAAGAAGTATTTGCTCTCTCAGATCCTGTAGGAAAATGTCTGATCAGGTTGTGCTCATTTGTCATTATATAAATTCAGTTAATTAATATTCATAATATCATTATTTCATACATGAAAAACATTAGTCACGTGAGAAATGCATGACTGGTGATATAGCCCTATACATGCCAATTAATTGTCTACAAAAATGTCATCAACTGCAGTTCTGATAGTCAATTTTTTCTTCATTTCTATTCAAAGGTACAATCAGAATGTCAAATAGTTTGGATCCAGATGAGATGCTGAATTACTTGGTTTCTGATCTGGATCCAAACTGTTTGTAACGGTCATCACGAAGTTGTCATAAGACATTTGTATAAAGAGCTAATGATGGATACTTCTGTACACTGCATCAATACCAGTCTTTAACCCTTTACTCCATGAATATTCATGTCAGAAATAATGATCTCATGAATATTAATTAGATAAATTGTTATAATAGCACAAGGACACATGGCTGTAAATGTAGAATCATATTTACATTATATCATAAGCAAACAGAGCAAACCCTGATCAAACAGCTCCTATATAAGAGCCATCTGATCTGGGTCTACTCTGTTTGCAGAGGTATAAAAATGCGTATTTGTGAAGAAAAGGGTTTAAGAAAGGTGACAGCCTAATGCAGGGTGAAAACCATGCAGAAATCTTTCAAAGGAGCTTCCTGCATGACTACATCTTGCATTACGCAAACAGCCACCTGCCTGAAAAGACCAGTTTAGATGAGTTTTACTGTAGTGGTTATATTGTGAGGTCATTCATCTGTTACATCTATGGAGATATACGAGACATTACTGTATTATTTGAAGAGGATTTCAGTCAAATTTCACTTAAATTTAGTGGCCCACCTGGTAGATGTTTCATGACCAGGATCCAGATCTGTAGCTTGTTGCTGTAATTTGCCCTTTGACTGCTAGATTGATCCATCACTGTTAACCCTTTGCCTTTTCAATATTCATGTAAGAAATAATGACACCATGAATATTTATTAGCATAATGTATGCACACAATTTCTGTATCGGTAGAAACTGTGTAGTCAGATTTCATAAGCAAACAGAGTAGCCCCATATTAGAAGGCTCCTAGAGGAGCTGTTTGGTCTAGGTCTACTCTGTTTGCAAATGTATGCTAATTATTTATATGAAGGATAGGGTTAAATAGAGTCCATTCAGTAAATTTGCAAGAGGAATTTTAATGACCAATGCTGCAATCCCCTATCAGGAGCCCTCTGATCCGGGTCTACACTGTTTGCAAATGATAGTTCATTTGTTTCTTGAATTAAGAGAATCAATCTTTTAATAGTTCTAATAACTTCTCTCAGAGATGTAAGCAGCTGCTATTTATGGAGGCAATGCATATGTTGATCTCTAGCCTGTTAGCTGAAAAAAGTCCCGGCCTTGTGTTTCTTTGCTGAAACTATATCAGAGTTAATTGCCCTTGTTATCCCCCATGGAAGGATACAGTTTCAGCATTCCATCTGTGCATTTCGGAGTTTTTATTATTGAACTTATGCAGCCCTACAAGTATCATTCACGTTGACCTTGGAACATCAGAGTAATGTCCCTTTGTTTGCCAAAAGTATAACAGAATATCAACTTTTTTCTCCATCCATAGCCATATTTCAGAAATGGTATTTATAAAGTTTTTCGATAAAACCATATGTATATATGTTTACTTCTACAGGTTGACATCGTCCATCTGTGTGTACATGGGTCAATGCATGTGTGTGACTTTCTTTCCATCCATCCGGAGTCATATCAGAGTGGTATGAGGTGGTCTGTGATGTGTGGTGGTCTAGTGGTAATGTGCTTTGACTACCAGTCCGGAGGTCCGGGGTTCAAATCCCGGTCCCTCCCGAAAATTTCAGAGAGGCTTTTCAGTGTCTCCCACCCGCACCTCCTCTCCACCCAGGGGTTAAAATGGGTACCTGTGAGAGTCACTCGCCGGTACTGCGGCTGCATGATTGCGCCATATGTTAGCATTGCTCGATATTGTAGGCGAATGACTCAATGACCTGGGAAGTAAAAGTACAGTCGGCTAAGCGGTCATTTGGACTGAAAGTAGACTATAACTAGGTTGTTTTTTTTTATATCCCAGAAATGGTTCAGTTTTCATATGAAACTTTGTATAAATGTTTAGTAAATTAAAATGTAAACAAACAGTAATTACTATACTAGTATTTCAATAAATCAGTTAAACACTGAAGCCAAGATTAATGTTTGGTGAGGGATATCAATTCAGCGAATTTCAGTGTTTATTGCCCTTGTTTATATTAGAGTTTATTGCCCTTGTTTATATCAGAGTTTATTGCCCTTGTTAATGTCAGAGTTTTCACACTTGTTTGTATCAGAGTTATTGGCCTTGTTTATATGTATCAGTGTTTATTGTCCTTGCTTATATTATCCTCCCAATTTGACCTGAGACTCATGCATATTCCGTTTATTATCGTCAGTTAAATCTTCAGAATGCGCTATAATAATACAATCCTCGTGGAACATGATTATTACCGGCTTTTGGTTTGCTATTTTTTGTCACAGAATATTATGAACAATCCCGATAAACCCGCCAAAAATTAATTGAGTCTCAGGTCAAATTGGGAGGATAATATCAGTGTTTATTGCCCTTGTTTATATCAGTGTTTATTGCTCTTGTTTATATAAGTGTTTATTGTCCTTTTTATTCAGATACCTGGAGATTTCTAAAGAGATAGAGTTTCATATTTTGCTCACCTGACATAAAGTGCCATGGGTCGCTCTATGTCTGTCATCAGTAATTTCTTTAAACATCATTCACTCCTGAACTACTGAAAGGAATATTACTAAACTTCATGTGCTTAGGTCTTGTGCTCCTATAGGAGCAAATGCTCAATTTATCACAATGGTTTCACAAAGTGATTTTTACAGATTCGTCAAAAGTTGTCAATATGAGGGAATTGGTTAAGGGACCATCATAACGAGGTGTAATCATGGGTATGTTAGGTAGATGGTAACGCTTAATACAGGTGAAAAGTAATGCAGAAACTTCCTACAGGAGTTTTCTGCTTTACTTTTCACCTGTATTACGCAACCACCTGCTTTTTAAGATTCCTGTGTCCAATTAATATAAGGATGCTTAAAGAGGAAGTCCCTACAATGAATGCATATTTTCAATGATACAATAAAACTTGTTACTTGTTATGCTCAATCATTATTATGAAGATTTATATCGAAAAATGCCCCTGTGATACAAAATAAACTGATTTCATAAATGCTTATAATTTTTGTTATACAACAAAGTATTATCGGTCTTATCCAATCAATTTTTCTGCGTATTGCCGATGATCACCCGATCCCTCCATTGTTTATGTAACAGCTTTTCTCGGAAGTGGTCGGAGAGGCGCGAATAGCTAAAACAAATAGTAAACTAAAACCCAACCCGAATAAAACTGAAACATCGGGGAAACTAAAACCCAACCCAAATAAAACTGAAACATCGGGGAATAAATCGGGAGCTTCGATATCAAACACATGGATGTTTTGTCATTCTAAACAATTATTGGATAGGTCTTCTTGCGATATACTACTTTTCAGCATATAAACAAATATGGGTTTTGTATATTTTAGGTATTTTTGAAACACTTTGAATGTAGGGACTTCCCCTTTTAGACAGGATCTACTGTATTAATTAAACTAATGAGGAAACAAATACATGTAGTGTAAAACCTGATAAATAAGTCGTTTATGGGCTATTTGATCTGGGTCTGCACTATTTGCCTAAGTCTATATCAGTTATACATATGGTATTTACGGTGTTCAACTTTCCGTGTGCACTTTGGGTATCCTGCAATTTGCATGCAGGTTATTTCCAGCTGAAATTTTGTTAGTGCATTTCGTTATGCATGAAATTTCTTTGGAAACTGAGGCAAGATGCTGGTTATTAATTTGTTTGATAGTTAAAGAATTTGTAAGCATCTTGTTTACATTACATTGAGGCATTTAGCAGGTAACTAGCAGATAGGTTGTACTGAAAATGACGCCAATTACACTAAGTATTCCGACTGACATATAAAGGCAAATAGTGCATACCCAGATCCTTAAGAAGCTGTTTGATCAAGGTCTACCCAGTTTGCTACTATGTAAAGTTAATCAAGATGGTGCCAAAATTTTAATTATTCAGCTGTACTAAGCAGTGGAGTAGGGATACTGGGTGTCCAAATTCTTAGGATAATGAGGGTAATGCTACCAAAATAGAAACATTCATTATTCAAAATTAACCTTTTAGATGCGGGACATGCATGCACTGACATTTGCAAACAGTGTAGACCTAGATCAGAGGGCTCCTAGAGGAGCCCTCTGATCAGGGTCTGCTCTGTTTGTTATTCAAAATCCCCTATCAAGTTTAAGCCTTTCATAGTTTAATATGGACTCTATAATTATATGCTGATAGGAAATTCAGCATCGAAATGGTTAGCAGCTTATGTTGCAGACTCTTCTGCAATAATTTAACCCTGAAAGAAGAAGATGAAAAACTGACTTATTGGTTTCATCAAGATAACAGGTAGGATTCAAGTATCCTTAAAGATTCCAATGAAATCAACCGAAGCTGTATGTATATATATGGTATTGTATTTAGATATTTGATGCTTTGATATTTAATAATAATTAATCGCAATGATTTCAAAAAGTAGATCTACTTAATTCTAAAATGTTCTTTTTTTCTAGTAAATGCTCCTTTTCAGTAGATTTTTTCAAAGAGGTTGGATCTAAAAATAGCCTGTGAGGTAATGGGTTAACCCTTTCCCTGTTCTGTATTTAGGCCAAATTTCAATACCTACTGAATATTCATTAACAAAATAGTTATAAAGAAATATGGAAGGTGCAACATTGTAGACATTTTAAAAAGCAAGGAAACCGATCTATCAAATTCTATTAGCAAACAGAGCAGACCCTGATCAGACGGCTCCTCTAGGAGCCGTCTGATCTGGGTCTTCTCTGTTTGCAAATGCTTGAAAACACGTTTATAAATATGAGAGAATGGGTTGACTCTTTCAATGCTAAATTCTCAAAGTGGACTAGTCCATCAGTCTTTAATGGTTCTGTCCATTCAGCATGAAAGGGTATAATTTGCAGGAGAATTTTGAATGACAAACAGTGCTGACCCATCAGAGAGCGCGCCTATGTATCCAAAGGCCAGTGCACTCATTTTCCTCATTCTAAAGGATTAACCCTTTCCTCCATATAAAAGTGTACGCCTTTCTACACCTTTGCAAACAGAGTAGACCCAGATCAGACGGCTCCTATAGGAGGCATATGATAAGGATCTGCTATGTTTGCTTATGGAATGATAGAGAGATCTGATTCTGTAGTTTCTACTTTCGCAAAACCTTCGTGTGTTAATGCGCCATTTTAAAAATCAATCTAATATTCACAATGTCATCATTTCTTACCTGAATATTCATGGAGGAAAGGGTTAAACAATGAAGGAATATTACCTTTTGGAAATTCAGGATTCAAAAAGTTCTAGTCTTGGAATGCCTATGAGATGAGCAAGAAGAAATCTTGTTTGCCACTAACTTAAACGCTTGTCATATGTCAAACATATATGCCAACGGAGCCTTCAGACATATTCACGCAAGTCATTTACCTAAGTCTATTTTATTCTTTTGGCGCCATTAACCTTTAGTGCTGTGGATAATTTTTGTCAGCAGTTATTGCAGTCAGCAGCTTCAATGCTTAACCCATTACTTCATAGGCTATTTTTAGATCAAACCGCTTTGAATATATCTACTGACAAGGAACATCTACAAAACAAAAGGAAAAGTTTAGAAATGTGCAATTTTGAAACCATTGCGATAAATAGAGCATTTGCTCCTAAGGAGCAAATGCTCTATTTATCACAATGTTTTCAAGAAGTGACTTTTACAGAGTCGTCAAAGGGCATCAGTATGAAGGAATGGGTTAAGCAGATTTTTCACACATTTCTTATAAAAAAATACAATTAGCCAAAGACTCTAGTCCTCATAAAAATTACTCAATGTCTCATCAAGTTGAACTTCGATATCTCAAACTTCAAGGGACATACAAATTTCATCGAGATAGCAGGTTCGAGTCATCTGATTTCTAATCTGAAATATTTCTCATGTTCACTGCTTAATGTAGGTCTAAAGTAATATTGAACGCTCCTGTAGGAGCTTTCAGCATTACTAGTTCTACCTGCTTAACCGTTCGCTTGCTATTCACGTCAATATACCTACCTGTAAATAGTGAAGACCCAGATGAGACAGCTCCTGCAGGAGCTGTCTCATCAGGGTCTGCACTATTTACAAGTTGATTGTACAACCAGTGCACGCCACAGCAGTGATTGCACAGCGAAATACTTGTACACAGTGAAGATATAATGTAATTATACAACAGCGCATGGGTAAAGAAGGAGAAATGTATTTTAAAATTCAGCAAGAGAAGGGTTAATTATTAAGCTGTCACTTGTGTTTATAGATATGGTTAGTGATACATTTTAGTAAATGTTGGAAGGACTAAACTTTTTACTTTGATTTATCCCGAAGTTGGAGTTTGAGATATCGAAGTTCGAGTTATTGACAGTAATGCTCGATTATCCCAAGACATTCAGACTCTTCTTAGTCTTTCCTCTCCACTGATTTGTAAAACTGCCTAGTGTCATTTCAGCACCAGTTTGATAACTTTATATATCAATAACAGTGTAGCAAATAATGAAGACCCTGGTCAAACCTTTCCTTAACCCTTTCCTCCATAGGCTATTTTTAGATCCAACCTCTTTCAATGAATCTACCGAAAAGGAGCATTAACTAGAGAAAAGGAAAATTTGAGAATTTTGTAGTTTGAAACCATTGTGATAAATATTTATCACAATGGTTTCAAGAAGTGACTATAAGATGGTTTCATAGAAAGGCCTATATATGGAGGAAAGGGTTAAGGAGCACTATGATTTATATAGTGAAGACCCTGATCAGACTGCTCCTTCAGGAGCAGTCTGATCAGGGTCTACATTATTTGCCTATGTTTACCAGCCCAAATATTTATGGTAATTAAGGTAGCAACAGTTTTTATTTCTCACAATATAAATCTAAAAGTCCCTTGGTCTTCATTGGAAAGGAGCCAACAGCAACAAAAAATTTGCAGAGAACACAATTGAGCATGGTTCTGAAAAAGGAGACACTGATCAGATTAAACTTTTTCCCAGCAGATAGGAAAACCGAAATACAATTCTGTAATATACGAGTTACATGATGCATGTAAAATGAATAAAATGATAAAATCTTAAAATTGGTTCCACCCACTTTCTGGATTAAATTTGTCAAGTCAAAACAAATGACATGTACCAGACATCCGAAACAAAATGCACGTAATTCTTTACATCATAAATATTCATGTTTAACAGAGGTCCAGTTAAGATGTGTAAATTAAAACTTTTTCAAGAATAATTTCTTTATTTTTCCACCAATCCTTATGTTGTGACCACTCTTTAGAATCGTCTCAAAGAGAGGTTTGGTGAAGAAATGACGATTGTAGTATTTGTGTATAGGCACATTATTTATCGGTTGCTCTGTAAGAAAATATCATTTAAATTGATTTTAATAATCACAAACGAACACAGAAATTTTTGGCCATGGCTGATACTGTGGAGTCAGACCTATATTATTTCATAAGTAAACAGAAGACCTAGAAAGAGCTCCTATAGCTCCACCTGATCTGGGTCCACACTGTTTGCAAAGGCATTTAAAAGGTATATCTATGGGGAAAAGGGTTACAAACGTTTTCCTAGACAGATACAATTTTGTAATATACCAATTACATGATGCATGTGAAATGAATTTCTCCATACAATCGTAAAATATATTCAAACCTCTTGCCTGGATTAAATAAAATAACAGAGGTCCAGGTAAAGTGCGTAAATTTAAACATTTTCAACAATAGCTCCTTTTTTTTCTCCACCAAACCCTGTACTATGACCACTCTTTAGAATCGTCTCTTCGAGACAATTCTAAACAGTGGTCACAGTATAGGGTTTGATGGAGAAATGACGATTTTAGTATTTTGGTGTACACCTTTATCTGTAGCTCTGTAATAACATTACCAGACATGAGATATTTGAGTAACCATGTGCTTAACCCATTCCCTCATATTGACGACTTCTGACACCTCTGTAAAAGTCACTTTGTGAAACCATTGTGATAAATAGAGCATTTGCTCCTATAGGAGCAAATGCTCTGTTTATCACAATGGTTTCAGACTACGCAATTCTAAAATTTATTTTCCTTTTCTCTAGTTAATGCTCCTTTTTGGTAGATTTATTCAATGAGGTTGTATCTTAAAAATAGCCTATGAGGTAATGGATTAAAGACACTGGTATGTATTTATGTCCATATCTTTAGCCATTTACGTCAACGAAACAGTCCTTTTCACGCATTTGTAAACAGAGTAGACCCAGATCAAATGGCTCCTGCTAGAGCTGTCTGATCAGGATCTGCTCTATATACAGGTATATATATAGCTGTTTGCTTATGAACTTATAAAAGACCTGACTCTGCAGGACTTATTTTTATGTCAGATAGTTTAGATTATGAACAGATGGCATGTTTATCAAGGTTTCATCTGAATTCAGGCTGGTTGCACTGGCTTTCACTAAATCAAGTATTGGAGCTCCAAGGAATGGAATTTGGCTACAGCTAATGCTATGAGTTGATCCATGGAAATATATCAGAACATCAAGGCTGACATAGCTACTGACATATGTTTTCAGCATCGGAATGTTGTGTTTGGATATGATCCCCATAGTTCTAATTACCATGGTAATAACATGCAATTTTGTTTATACAGACACCTGTCAGACCATAGTTAGACGTACATAAGGTTAACCCATTCCCTCATATGCTATTTTTAGACACATCCTCTTTGAATAAATCTACCAACAAGGAGCATTTACTAGAAAAAAGGGAAATTTTAGAATTGTATAGTCTTGAAACCATTGTGATAAATAAAGCATTTGCTCCACAGGAGCAAATGCTTTATTTATCAGTATGGTGTCAAAAAGTGACTTTTACAAAGTTGTCAATATGAGGGAATGGGTTAACCCATTAATTTGGGGAAATAATGAAACATACATTTACAAAAAGTGTAGAGCCAGATAAGAGGGTAGACAGAGCCCTCTGATTAGGGTTAATTAACGTTAACACTGTTTGACCAAATTTATTCCTTATGAATTGAATCAAAAGATTCAATCATTAAAACAATGCTGGATCATCATGCATTTTAAATATTGACATTGAAAGAGTTAGTCGTTTCAGTGCACACAAGTCACTAATGTCCTTTGCAAACAGCGTAAGGCACATATAAGAGAGCTGCAAGAGGAACTCTCTCATCAGGGTCTGCGCTGTCATGTTGACTATTCATGGTAAGCTTGACCATTTTGAATTGTGTAATAATCCATTTGAAAAATCAGTGTTGAAAGGGTTGGCCATTATGTTTGTTTGTATTTAGTGGAATGGTTCCATTTGAATGTGGTGAACAAGAGAACAAAGGATCACATCTTTATAAATATTTTTGAAGAAATTTGGTTTCTATTCTAGAATACAGTACCTAGGGGTTTTAAGCCTTTACATCATGAATATTCATGCAAGAAATAATGACAGCATGAATATGAATTAGCTAAAGTTTTATAATGTCACATCAGAACTACAGATAAAGGTGCGTACCCAATTGCTAAAATCGTCATTTCTCCACCAAACCCTATGTTGTGACCACTCTTTAGAATCCTCTCTTCGAGACGATTCTAAAGAGTGGCCACAACACAGGATTTGATTGAGAAATAAAGAAGTTATTCTTGAAGATGTTTTAATTTACGCATCTTATCTGGACCTCTGTCACATGAAAGCAGGGAAGTTTGGTTGTTGGAGATTCTGTATTATTCCATATTGGTTTCATATCAAGGGCATAATGCTTAGTATCATAAGAGGAAGACGCCTATAGTTTTTGGGTTGAATCAGATCACTATGTGTAGAGTTATCTGCCCTTGATTACAGGGCCCTCCCTGACTGAGTCATTTTTCTAGTCTAATTAATATTTATAATATCATCATTTCTTATATAAATATTCATGGAGTAAATGGTTAAATAGTGTGCCAGGGGCTGTTTTCAATATTTTAACGCTTTCCTCCATAAATATGTGTAATAACCACTTCATGAAACCATTATGATAAATAGAGCATTTGCTCCTATAGGAGCAAATGCTCTATTTATCACAATGGTTTCAAACTACAAAATTCTAAAATGGTTAAATAGTGTGCCAGGGGCTGTTTTCAGTATTTTAACGCTTTCCTCCATAAATATGTGTAATAACCACTTCATGAAACCATTGTGATAAATAGAGCATTTGCTCCTATAGGAGCAAATGCTCTATTTATCACAATGGTTTCAAACTACAAAATTCTAAAATGGTTAAATAGTGTGCCAGGGGCTGTTTTCAGTATTTTAACGCTTTCCTCCATAAATATGTGTAATAACCACTTCATGAAACCATTGTGATAAATAGAGCATTTGCTCCTATAGGAGCAAATGTTCGATTTATCACAATGGTTTCAAACTACAAAATTCTAAATTTTTACTTTTCTCTAGTAAATGATGCTTTTGGGTAGAATCATTCAAAGAGGTTGGGTCTAAAAATAGCCTATGGAGGAATGGGTTAATGTGATCAATTTGAAAAAAACTTGAGCAGATTTCAGTGACAGAAACAGAGATGTGTATTTATTTAGAATGTTAAGATTGTTTGTAACATTGCAGTAATTTAACTGACAGTTTATGTATGGTAGGATCTGACCTAACGGTTACATGTGATAAATGCAGGGTGATGTTGATGATGATTACAGTGCCAACATCTGGCAGTTCCATTCAGAAACCACTTCACTGGGTATGACAGAAATGTAGTGGAAAAACATCACAGACAGTGGCAAAAAAACAATCACAGCATGTCTGCCTGATCCAGGCGTGCCTGTTACTTATGAAGGCAACGCCTTTCATTTGTCTGAAGCAAATATTGAATCCTCTTGATCTGGGTCTACACTGTTTGTCTTACATCTTGTTCGGAACACTTGAGAAATATATGGATTAACCGTTAACCCATTATTCCATAAAGCTTTTGCAACCAGAGTAGACCCAGATCAGACAGCTCATATAGGAGCTGTCTGATCAGGGTCTGCTCTGTTTGCTTATGATATAATATAGATGATTCTTCAGATTCTGCCATGGCCAAAAATTAATGTGTCAATGTGCTATTATAGCAAATTAATCTAAATTATATTCATGATGTCATTATTTCTTATATGAATATTCATGGAGTAAAGGGTTTACACTTTCCCTTATGAACATTTATATGTGAATTTGTCACTTCATGAATATTCAATATATTAATTTTTATTAATGTAAACTTTTCAAGGCATTTTTTTTGCTTTGACAAAACAAAAAATGTGGGATGAGATCCATATAATTGTTTAAGCAAACAGAGCAAACCCAGATCAAAATGGCTTCTACAAGAGATGTCTGATCTGGATCTTCTCTCTTTGCAACAGCGTGAAAAAAGCATTTATGTGAGAGAAAGGGTTAACCTTTTCCTTCATATAAACATGTTTTCACTCATATGCGAACAGAGTAGACCCAGATCAGACTGCTCCAATATGGATAAAATGGATACAATGTTCCAACTAGTAAACTTCCATATTTCAGTATAGCTATTTTTTCTATGAATATTCAGTAGATAATGAAATTAAGAATAAATATAGAACAGGGAAAGGGTTAAACTGCAAATGAGTCTGTACATACTTTTGCAAAAAAAGTGTGGATCCAGATTAGATAATTGAACTGGTGTTTGTCACTTTAACAAATTATTTGAGGAAAAATTGACATAATAATTATTAACTTTTGAAGAGGTATAGGATATGATGTGTAAATTTAACCCATAGGCTATTTTTAGATCCAACCTCTTTGAATAAATCTGCCGAAAAGGAGCATTAACTAGAAAAAAGGAAACTTTTAGAATTTTGTAATTTGAAACCATTGTGATGAATAGAGCATTTGCTCCTATAGGAGCAAATGCTTATTATTTATCACAACGGTTTCAAGAAGTGACTGTTACAGAGGCATAGAAAGGCGTATTTATGGAGGAAAGGGTTAAACATTTTCAAGAATAGCTCCTTTATTTCTCCAACAAACCCTATACTGTGACCAATAATTAGAATCGTCTCTTTGAGATTATTCTAGAAAGTAGGCACAGTATAGGGTTTGGTGGAGAAATGATGATTCTAGCATTTGGGTGTGCATCGTTATCTGTAGCTCTTCATTTGTACGTATCACTTTAATGGCTATGTAGATGAAGTATATTTTTTCTAGATCAAAGACCATGGAATACTTTTGTCAAACTTTGATATTACCAAACTTGGGTCTGTAACAAACTTGGGTCTTAACTAAAATATTATACCGTATTATGTCTGATAAATGCTCCTCAAAGGCATTACATTGTACACCAGTGTTTTTTAATACAGAATGAAAACATTGCAGTAAGTTACCACATTGCTTTCTATCTGCATCAAGCTTTCACTGGTATTTTCAAAAGCCTGTAGTATTTTATTTAATGGTTATTATATAGGTGTTTAGTTATTTTATTGATTGTTAATTTCCCCCCAGGAGTAAGGGGGGCATTTATTAGAGTGAGGACATCTATCATGGAGATTATGGTAATTGTTCAAAAGGTCGAAAGCTCATATGATGAAAATCTCTTTTTTCTGAACAGACGACTCTTACAGGAGCCGTCTGATCGGAGTACTCTGTTTGCAAAATATGCTTATATGAAGGAAAAGATTAAAATGAACAGTATCCCTATAGGATTCGTATTTCCAGGCATCTCATCTGGAGCAAAAATATTTAGCATTGAAAAGATTAAAAAAGAATATAACGCTGTGTATAGAAAGGCTGAAATGAATCACGGATGTTTAACTAAAGATGATTGTTTCATACAAAAACTGGTACCTTAATTACTCTATGTATTTGGAAAGACAAGCTTATGCAAATAGTGCAGACCCTGATCAAATTGGTCCTGGAGGAGCCATTTGATCAGGGTCCACACTATTTGATACTATGTCAGCCGTATTTAAAGTTATCAAAATGGAGCCAAGTTTAATCATTCAGCTTTTACTCATTTCCCTCATATTGACACTTTTTGACACCAATGTAAAAGTCACTTTTTAAAGCCATTGTAATAAATGCTGTATTTATCACAATGGTTCCATTGGAACTAAATGCTCTACTTTTCACATGGTTTCAAAACTACACAATTTAAAAAATTTCCTTTTTTGTAGTAAAATGTTCCTTTTCGGTAGATTTATACAAAGAGGTTGGGTCTAAAACATAATCTATGAGGGAATGAGTTAATTATTACTCATCAGGCGGAGATTGAGTGACCTAATATTTAGGGTAAATAGGACTATGTGCATGACAAAGAGATGTAAGTAATGATGTACATTAGACATGCATGTCCTTTGTTCTCTGTGCAAGCTGCAGCAGTTTGCGTGAGTTTTTTGTTTGTACAGTATAACCCCTCTGAACTGGACATTAAATTTGGTGAAAATATAGGTCCTGAAGACAGGTGGCAGCTTAATGCATGGTTAATGCATAGCTCCTCTAGGAGCTTTCTGCATGACTTTCACCATGCATTAAGCAGCTACCTGCCTAAAAATATCTCTACTAGAATTTCAGCTTAGAAGGGTTTTACTATATTTCATCTTTAATTCTTTGTATGCTAGCGACCACTCTGTGATCCCCTATGCAATCACTTTGACTCCTCATATGAGACACGGAGTAACTGGTCAGCATTTCAAAGAATTCAAAACTGTTGGACTGATCACAGCATTTGAAGAAAAATGTATTGAAATTTGTAATAAGCATAGAACAGATTTGATTGATTCTAAATGTTCTGGCCAAATGTTCCTGTGTTCACATGCCATTATAAAAATCTATCTAATTGATATTCATAATGTCATTATTTCTTACATGAATATTCATGAGGTAAAGGGTTAAAAGAACTCAAATGAAAATACAAAGAACTGAAAATTTTCAAACAGGTCAAACTTACTGTGGATATTCAGGGCTTTTTCTAAGAAAAAGTGTAACATGACAAACAGTGCAGACCCTTATGAGAGGGTTCCTCTAGAAGCCCTCTCATAATTATGGGTCTCCTCTGTTTGCTAAGGAGATTAGTGACTCGTTTCCCATATTGAAAGGGATAAAGTTATAAGAACTGTGCTGAAATGCTGAAATGACTTATTCAGATTTGGTAGAGAGAAGAGACTCAGTGTTCCAATAGTTAGGGTAAATATTGTCATGTTATTGTGTTTTTGAGAAAACACTGTGATGAAATTACAAAATATCAAAATTACACTAAGTAGTTTCACACCTAATGAAGAATCTCACCTTCTCCATGGGTTAGACAATTTGGCATGATTTTGGTAACTTAACCCTTTCCTTCATATAAACCTTTTCACGCATTTGCAAACAGAGTAGACCCAGATTAGACGGCTCCTATAGGTGCCGTTCCATCTGATCAGGGTCTGCTCTGTTTGCTAATGGAATTTGATAGATCTGTTTCTTTACTTTCTAAAATGCTACTACAGTGTTTCTCCTTCCATATCTCATTGTAACTGTTTTGTCCATGAATATTCAGTAGGTATTGAAATTTTGAATAAACATAGAACAGGGAAAAGGGTTAAATTAACTTGACATTATAACAAATATAATGTAGATCCTGATCAAACAGCTCCTTAATGCTTTGCATTAAAGGGGTAGTTCTAGGACTGGTCGGCCTGGTGTCAGGATAATGTGACTGGGTGGGGCGCCCTTGCCATGTACCCGTGGCAGGGGCATTCCAGTGAGGCAGCACTATAACTTGTTTCATGCGGGTGCCGTCTGCGAATAACTGTAATACTGTTGGTCGGACATGAATCTGAACTTACTCACTCCTTAACGCTTTGCATGATAAGTAATTTTTGTCTGCATCGATTGTCATCTGCTTCAATTCTTAAATCAAATCTATCTCATTCTTTGGCAAAAAATATGGTTAAAGTGTGAAACAGTTTAGATCCTGATTATGCAGCGTCTCATCTGGATCCAAATTGTTTCATAGGTAATCACATTTTAGCCGCTTTCATACAAAGAGTTGAGGAGCAGTCTGGTCTGGGTCTGCACTAATTCATCCAAATGATTTTGTCTGAATTCTAAGAGTAATTAGGTTATGTTGTTTTGGGATGAATTACAGTAAGACCCCGCTAATGCGACCACCTAAAAGAGGTATAAGATGCAGGTGGTAGCTTAATGCAGGACAAAAGTAATGCAGAAAGCTCCTAGAGGAGCTTTCTGCATTACTATTGTCCTGCATTAAGCAACCACCTGCTTATTAAGACACCAATGTTTATTCAATAAGTGGTCGCATTAGAGGAGTTCTACTGTACATCTGTCATTGTGATTACAACAGCAGTTTGTTGGGTTTGTTTTAGCTGTTATTGTCCAGTCTGATTTATTTGAACCACCCAGGTTATGATTATTGGATGTTATATTTTCAGACTGATTGCATCTTGCCATAAAACAGCAGAAAAATGGTGATGAGTTGGTAGACGGAACAGGTTACTGCCACACTGTAAATAGGGTAAGCAGTAACATTATTATACCTTCTCTGTTTTTAACTCTTTGCACGCTAGTGGCTAAACTGTGATTACATATGCAAACAGTTTGGATCCAGATGAGACGCTGCATAATGTGGCGTCTCATCAGGATCCAAACAGTTTGTCATCTTGATCATATTTTTGCAAAGAAATTAGAGAAAAGTTATTTTAAGAATTGAAGCAGATGACAATAATTGTTGCAGACGACAAATTACCTAGCTGCAACGAGTTAACTCTTTCATGCAAGAAATAATGATATGATGAATATTTATCAGCTGACCTTTTATATTGGCATATATGCACACAGGATAGTTTGCTATTGGAAGAAGCTGGATAGTCTGATATATATATATATATATGTAATTTTATAAGCAAACAGAGCAGACCCAGCGTCTACTGTGTTTGGAAAGGCACAAAAAAGCATTTATATGAAGTAAAGGGTTAATGACCTATCAGTTTTCATCAGTGGGTGGGGGACTATAGGTTGTCTGTCTGTATGTTTGTCTATCTGTCTGTCTGTCTGTCTGTCTGTCTGTCTTTCTGTCTGCCAGACATTTTTTGTTGTTCTGGAAACTTGAAACAACAAACCCGGAACATACTGCCTACCTATGATGCTTAGTGTCTTTAGGGAAATTTGTCAGAGTTAAGTTCACTAATGCATGATTATCTTGTTCAACAATGTCCAGTAACAATGCATGTGCTTTGTAAATAAATGTCATCTGTTAAAAGTATTGCCTGCTTGATACATCAGAGCATAATTATATTTCTTAACCCTTACTGTGCGGGACACGTGTCACTAATGTCCTTTGCAAACAGTGTAGACCCAGATGAGAGGGCTCCTCTAGGAGCCCTCTCATCAGGGTCAGCACTGTTTGTCATGTTACACTTTTCTGAAACCCCCCCCCCCTAAATATTCACCATAAGCTTTACTGTGCCGGACACGTGTCACTAATGTCCTTTGCAAACAGTGTAGACCCAGATGAGAGGGCTCCTCTAGGAGCCCTCTCATCAGGGTCAGCACTGTTTGTCATGTTACACTTTTGTGTAGAAAAAACCCTAAATATTCACCATAAGCTTGACCTGTTTGAATTTTGGAATAGTCCATTTGAAAATTTAGCGTTGTACATTTCTATGTTTGATCCTCATGCTGTACCCATGTGCCTGGTGGAATAAGATATGTTCTGTTCGGTTCAATTTCTTACATAATCCTTTTCTTTATATAGACACCATTTTATGTCTTCGTTAAAACTTTACTCCATAAATACACCTTTCTATGCCTTTTCAAACAGAGTGTTCCCAGATCAGATATTTAATTATGAAATAATATAGGTCCGACTCAACAGTTTCGGCCATTGCCAAAGTCTCTTGTGTTCATAAGCCATTATAAAAAATAATCTAATGTCATTATTTCTTTCATGAATATTCATGGAGTAAATGACATCATGAATGTTTTATATAGGCTTTTTCACCATGTTACAATATGCATTAACCTTTGGTGTCAGTAGCAACTGTAGATTCAGATCTGTGTTACAGTAAAACCTCTTTATAAAGACCACTGAATTACATCAAGTATTTTGTGTAAAAGGCAGGTGGCTGCTTAAAGCAAGGTGAAAGTAAAACAGAACGCTCCTATAGGAGCGTTCTGTTTTACTTTTGCCTTGCTTTAAGCAGCCACCTGCCCTAAATACCAACTAATTAACTCAATTTAGTGGCCGTTTTAGAGAGGTTTTACTGTATTTCATAAGCAGTCATAACAGACCCTGATCAAATGGCTCCTTTTCCTGTTCTATGTTTATTCCAAATTTCAATACCTACTGAATATTCATGGACAAAATACAATTTAGTAATAATTAAATATGGAAGGAGGAACATTGTAGCCATTTTAGAAAGTAAAGAAACAGATCTATCTAATTCCATTAGCAAACAGAGCAGACCCTGATCAGACAGCTCCTATAAGAGTCTACTCTGTTTGCAAATGTGTGGTCGTTTAAGAATGAAAGGGTTAAAAGTTAAATGTATTTTAGTGAAGATAGTGGTTACCTTTGCTGTGTATGAAGATGGGTCCCTAGTGGATACTTTTAATGGTTTGTTCTTAAGGTCATGTCTAGCTCCTGAGTTTTTACAGAACCTCGCGGGACTGCAAGGCAAACAGAATTCCATTACTCATTCATTAACCTTTCACCTGATAGAGATACTTCTTAACGCCTTTGCAAACAGAGTAGACACTGATCAGATAGCTCCTGTAAGAGCTGTCTGATCAGTGTCTGCTCTGTTTGCTTTTGTAATTATACAGATGTGATTCTACGATTTATCATAGTCGACAGTTTCCTTGAACATAATGTCATTATAAAATTCCAGCTAATTAATAGCCATATATTCATTATCTCCTAAATGAAAATTCACCAGGAACGCTGCATTTACATGATGAAGTAAATTGTTCTGGTAAGTCCAATAAATAATTACAGGATAAACAAGTAAAACTGCATTAAAGACTAGACGTAGGGTATAAAATATCCTAGACTGACAGACAATGATCAAAAGTATTAGGAATGGACATAATCTTGATGGAGAGACAACATTAAATATCTCTAAACTGAAGTGTGTTCTTTAGACACAGGAAAAAGAACCTCTTGATAGCTATAAGATAGGGATGCCAGTAAGAAGCTATAAAGTGGGGATTTCGCTAGGTAGCTATAAAACAGGGTTGCCATTAGGTACCTATCAAATAGGGATGGCACAAGATAGCCATATTTAACCCTTTCCTCCATGGTCTATTTTTAGACCCAACCTCTTTGAATGATTCTACCCAAAAGAAGCATTTACTAGATAAAAGTAAAATTTTAGAATTTTGTAGTTTGAAACCATTGTGATAAATAGAGCATTTGCTCCTATAGGAGCAAATGCTCTATTTACCACAATGGTTTCAAGAAGTGGTTATTACAGAGGCGTAGAAAGGCGTATTTATAGAGGAAAGGGTTAAGATAGGGATGTCACTTTAAGGAAGCTCTAAAATAGAGATGTCCCAAGGTAGCTATGAGATAGGGATATCACTAAAGTTCCAATGTTATCTTAATTTCAAACTGTATACCATGTGCATGGCCACACGATATCAGTCTAATTTATTATCTCTATACTCCATAAATACACTTTTGAAAACAGAGTAAACCCAGATCAGAAGGCTCCTGTAGGAGTTGTCTGATCAGGGTTGTTGTGTTTGCTTATGAAATAGATTATGATTCTACTGCTTCTGTCATTGCCAACACTTTTTGTGTCCATGTGCTATTATAACAATTAACCCATTCTCCCTATGACTATTTTAAACCCAACCTCTTTGAATAAATCTACCGAAAAGGAGCATTAACTATATACATTAACACATTCCCTCCTAGTGATGCCTTTTGGCACCTCTGTAAAAGTCACCTTTTGAAACCATTGTGATAAATAGAGCATTTGCTCCTATGGAGCATCCTATGGAGCAAATGCTCTATTTATCACAATGGTTTGAAAAGGTGACTTTTACAGAGGCGCCAAAAGGCAGTACTAGGAGGGAATGTGTTAATGTAATCAATAGTTATGCTGTCATTTTTAAGAAATAATGATGTCATGAATATTTATTAGATTTATTAGGGCCCGGAATTGCAAATGCATGAGCCTTATAGGAATCACATTTTCTGTCTGTCTGTCAACAATTTTGATGTGAAACGATAACAGTACTTCACATATTGGTTTCATATTAAGAGCATATACCTAGTGTCATCAGCGGAAGACACCTATAGTTTTTGAGTTGAATCAGATCACTATGTCTAGAGTTATCTGCCCTTTATTCATCAAAAATGGCATCAACTTTTGTCAACACTTTTGATGTGACGCGATAACTTAAACTGTACTTCACATATTGGTTCCGTATTAAAGGCATATGCTAAGTATCATCAGAGGAAGACACCTATAGTTTTCTGGTTGAATCAGATCACTATGTTTAGAGTTTTCTGTCTTTGATTCATCCAAAATGCTGTAAACTTTTGTCAACACTTTTGATGTGACATGATAACTCAAACAGTACTTCACATATTTGGTTCATATTAAGGGCATATGCTTAGTATTATGAGAGGAAGACACCTATAGTTTTTGGGTTGAGTGAGATCACCATGTCCAGAGTTATCTGCCCTTGACTTATCAAAAATGCCATATTCAACAAAGATCATCTGCAGGGCCCTCTCTGACTGAGTCAGTTTTCTAGCTTGCTGTAATAGCACATGGGCGCAGGAAGTTTTTTACCATGGCAGAAACCGCAGAATCATATATATATTATATCATAAGCAAACAAAGCAGACCCTGATCAGATGGCTCCTACAGGAGCCATCTGATCTGGGTCTGCTCTGTTTGCAAAGGCATAGAAAGGTGCATTTTATGGAGTAAAGGGTTAATGTATCCAAAGATGACAGAGGTCCAGATAAGGCCTATATATTTTCAAAAATTGCTACAGTATAACCTCTCTATAATGGCCACTAAATTGTGTTAATTAGTTGGTATTTAGGGCAGGTGGCTGTTTAAAGCAAGGTGAAAGTAAAACAGAACGCTCCTATAGGAGCGTTCTGTTTTACTTTCACCTAGCTTTAAACAGTCACCTGCATTTAACACAAAATATTTGATGTAATTTAGTGGCCGTTATAGAGAGGTTTTACTGTACTTTATTTCTCCACAGTTTTAAAGTTATTCAGTGTATAAGTAGTATACATAATAACCATAAATAGTAGATGAGCAACACTAATTTTCTTATTATGCTGCAAAGTAAAATCCTCACTTCTGATTGGTTAACTAGCCGTGTACATGAGTCCATGTACCCTGTGAGCTGACAGGGTACATAGAAATTCCCCATGCCGGGCCCCACATATTATGGTCAGAAACCAAAAGACCGACTTCTCGACTCGGCTAAACAATAGCAAAATTCATAAAAAACAACTATTAATACGTAAAGAAAATAATGCAGAAATGAATTAAAAAAACATCATTGTTTGAAATGACCAATAAAACAGTTTTCAGAGGAGTTATTATATCATCCAGCCATCTATAATAACACGAACGCCGATGAAATACAATACATACCACTTCGGATACCTTCGGGTAGAATTAATGTATTGGGGCGCTTTTAGGGGAATTAGCGTGTTTAGTGATTAAACATGCCAAAATGGATTTATATAAATTATCCGAAACGTAAAACTTTGCAGTATAATAAATTCGTTATACAGTTCTTTCCCAGGGTACATGACGATTTATTCCCGGCTGGTAAAATCATGTAACCCTCGCCTAACGGCTCAGGCAACATGATTTTCCTCAGCCGGGAATAAATCGTCATGTACCCTGGGAAAGAACTGTATAACTAATAATGTGTTTAAGGCTAGGCATTGCAGAATTATCTCCCCTTGAACTTGGAGCAACTTTTGTCATTTTGGCATGAAACAAGTGGATTGGTGTCGCAAACTCCTCCTTCAATTTTAAAGTTATTCAATTAATACTTTCCATACAGTCATAATAACCACAAATAGCAGATGTGCATGACACAATTTTCATGTGTTTAGCTCTGGACATTGCAAAATTATCTCCCCTTGAACTTTAAGTATTTTTGTGTTTTTGTCCTGTTACATGGGTAGTTGTTGACAAACTTGAATTTGCAATCAAAGCTGCCCTGCTGGGGTAGTGGGGGGGGATTGGGGGGGGGGAGATTTATCACCTTTAGTGATAATTCTAGTTTACCTTGTTGATGCTCTAGCACTTTTATCTATTCATGGATCTTTATATTATTCACAAATAAATTGTACGACCATATTAAGATCTCTGACAATTTTTTATTATGATGAAAATCGGAACATTAACTCTTTACTCCATGAATATTTAGGCAAGAAATAATGACATACAAATTTTATAATATTGCAGTATGAACATTTACTTATTACTCATCATAACAGAAACTACAGAATCAGATTAACCCTTCGCTTGCTGAATTCTAAAATACATAATTTTCTCCTTCTTTGCCCATGCCCTGTTGTATAATTATGTCTCCCCCCATATTTATATGGGGGGGGACATATTGTTTTCGTGAGAGTTGTCTGTCTGTCCGTCCGTCCGTCCGTCCGCACTCACCAAAGGGTAGTTGTGTGACTTTTTCTAACTAGTCCCACAAGTAAAATCATTAACCTGGCCATCTCTTGTGACATTAACCTGGCCATTTCTTGTGACATTAACCTGGCCAGTTGTGGGACATAGGGTTAGGGTTAGGGTTAGCTTCCAAATCATTCTTTTCCAAAGTTAGAGCCAAAAATAGTTTTTCTTGTGGGACTAGTCACACAAGAAAAGATCAAAGGAAAAAGTCACACAACTACCCATTTGTTAGCATGTCCGTCTGTCTGTCTGTCCGTCACACTTTTTGTCCGGACGATAACTTCAATATGCCTGATGCCAGTTGATTGAAACTTCATATATGGAAAGAGCATAATGAGAGGAAGTGTCATGCACAAGGTCCATAACTCTGGCTTCACTAATATAGGAGTTATTGCCCCTTGTAAAAAAATGCACACTTTTTTGTCCGGACGATAACTCCTATATGGCTCATGCTATTGGATTGAAACTTCATCTATGGAAAGATCATGATGAGAGGAAGTGTCATACACAAGGTCCATAACTCTGGCTTCATTAATAATGGAGTTATTGCCCTTGTAATTTTTTCAACAAATTGTTTGTCCGGGCGATAACTCCTATATGGCTCATGCCAGTGGATTGAAACTTCATACATGGGAAGATCATGATAAGAGAAAGTGTCATGTTTAAGGGCCATAACTCTGGCTTCACTAATACTGGAGTTATTGCCCTTTGAAAAAAAAAACAGACAATTTTTTGTCAGGATGATAACTCCTATATGGCACATGCCATTGGAGTGAAACTTCATATATGGATTGATCATGATAAGAGAAAGTGTCATGCATAAGGTCCATAACTCTGGCTTCAATAAATTGAGTTATTGCCCCTTGCACATTTGTTTAGCGCTTTCTTGTCCGGACGATAACTCCTACATGGCTCTTGCCATTGTATTGAAACTTTATACATGGAAAGAGCATGATGAGAGAAAGTGTCATGAACAAAGGCCATAACTCTGGCTTCAATACTTTTGGAGTTATTGCCCTTTGTTACATTTTTTGTCCGATCAATAACTCCTGTTTGACTGATGCTATTGGAATGACATTTCATTTAAGCATCATGCACAAAGACCATAACTCTGGTATCAATATTTTTGAAGTTATTAGCTGTTATCATTTTCTTCTTGAAAAATGTGGTATGCGCATAATGAGGGGAAGTATCAATCATCAAGTCCATAACATTTTTAGTGATTTCCCTTTACATATTGTTTTTATTAGAGGGGAGACATCCGTTTTTGTCTCAAAAACCTCTAGTTACATATATCTTCACTGTGTACAAGTATTTCGCTGTGCAATCACTGCTGTGGAGTGCACTGGTTGCACAATCAACTTGTAAATAGTGCAGACCCTGATGAGACAGCTCCTGCAGGAGCTGTCTCATCTGGGTCTTCACTATTTACAGGTACTGTAGGTATATTGACGCGAATAGCAAGCGAAGGGTTAATATTATACCAAAAGCAAACAGAGCAGACCCTGATCAGATGGCTCTTGTAAGACCCATCTGATCTAGGTCTTCTCTGTTAAAAGGTGTATTTATGGAGTAAAAAGTGTTACGTCTAGAGTGGTGTACCCTTCTTTGATTTGTGCCCTTCCTTGAATTATACCATGAATCAGAATTTTATATGTACTACAGTAAAACTTCTCTAAACCTGATGTCCAATTTAGTATAAATATCAGTCAAAGTTTGAGACAGGTGGCAGCTTAAATGCTGGGTAAATGTCATACAGACTTCTCAACTAGAATTCCGGTTTACAGAGGCTGTCACTGTATAGCTATAAGATCTCTACCAAATGCAGTTATAGGCACAAGCACAGTTATGCACCCTTGATTTATGGGAAAATGGCACATTTTACATTATTTTGATAAACATGCTAATATAAAAAAAACTAACATTTGACCTCATAATATCTAGATTGATGGTCTTCTGGGGGCTCCCTTGTGTTTCTAATACGCTGAAATTATTACCATCAGCAAATCGCTACTATAAATAAAATCAAAATATATGAAAAGTCTGAGGAAAATAAACATGGGAAGGGCCGGCATGTTTTGTCTGATACTGATTGTTGTCTCAGCTTTAATATTTGAGGGATTGCCTTTATTCATGCTTGATAGGTGGTTCTTGTAGAATCGGCCAAATATCATGTTGGTAAATTGTCTGATATCATATACATTTACGCTAGATACTTATTTAGACAAAACTTAACCCTTTCCCTCATATAAACGCCTTTTCATGCATTTGCAAACAGCCTCAGAAGACCCAGATCAGGCAGCTCCTATAGGAGCCATCCGATCAGGTTCTGCTGTGTTTGCTAATGGAATTTGATAGATCTGTTTGTTTAGTTTCTAAAATGGCTACAATATTCCACATTCTATATCAGCAAACAGTTTGATTGAGAACATAAAAAAAACAACTTTTCATATACAAAATAATGATAGCATGAATATTGATGAGCTGAATTTTTAAAAATAAGTGAATTTTTGGCCATGGATCATATCTATATTATTTCATACAAAGAGATCAGACCCTGATCAGACAGCTCTGTTTGCAATTGCTTATGAAGGTGTCTCTATCAGTTAACTTGCAAATTTTGTATTGTCCTTTGTAAATAGTATGGATGGAAATGACTATGGTCTGTCAATTTAAATAGTGTAGGTCCAGATTAGCTGCATTGTATGGCATCTGATCAGAATCTGCTTTGATTGCAGTGAGAGTTGACAAAATGCTGAATATATTACAATCAGTAATTACCCTTTACTCCATGAATATTCATGTAAGAAACAATGACATCATGTATATATCAACCCTTTCCCTGTTCTATGTTTATTACACATTTCAATACCTACCGAATATTCATGGACAAAAAGGTTATAATGAAATATGGAAGGTGGAACATTGTAGCCATTTTAGAAAGTAAAGACACAGATCTTTGAAATTCTATTAGCAAACAGAGCAGACCCTGATCAGACAGCTCCTATAGGAGCCATCTGATCTGGGTCTACTCTGTTTGCAAAGGTGTAGAAAGGCATATTTATAGAGTAAAGGGTTAAAGCTGGCAGGTGTCTACACTGTTTGCAATATTGGAAATTGACAAATTCTCGCTGTGCCATGGCAGTCATAGTAATCATTCATTTTTATGGGAATCAAAACATGAAAGGATAAGTTAGGATTAATTACTGAACAAACACCTTGATATGCTACATATAGTTGTAAGCTAGATGCTTGGTTTCATGTCTTGTTTGAAGCAGACCGGCCTTGATTGTTACTTTCAGGAGATTGATCATAGCATTTTATGAAAAATTATATATATTACTACGACAGAAGCCATAACTTTAGGCCTGGATAATGACAGCCCAGGAATTCCCCGGGGTCTCGCCTCTTTGGATTTGTCTGGAGCGAGACTCGTAAGAATATTTCGGTGAACTCTGGTCATGCTATGAAGGCATGGTAACCATTTGCAAACAGATTAGATCCAGATGAGTAATTCGACATCTCATCAGGATCCAAACTGTTTGACACTCTGATAATGCATATTTATTTAACAAAATATTCTTGGAAAAAAAGGTAAATAGATAGAAAAAATTTTGGGGACCGACGATTATTTAGCAGGTGAATAGTGAAAGGATGAGACATTTCTAGACTATTGCAATGTCATAGTGCTCTTGAGAGTAAGTTTTAGTGATTACATAGGTGTAATAAAAAATGATTTCGTGTCTTTCTATGTACACATTGTTTATGATAAAATAATTAACTGTTTACTCCATGAATTTTCATGTAAGAAATAATTACATTATAAATATTAATTAGATGAATTTCTATAATGACATATGAACATAATGTTCTTTTGTCTATGGCAGAAACAGTAGAATCAGATCATTATTATACCATAAGCCAAACAGAGCAGACCCTGATCAAACCAGATCCTACAGGGGCCATCTGGTCTAGGTCTACTCATTTTGCAAAGGCGTTAACCCTTTCCCTGTTGCATATTCATGTAAGAGATAATAAATGTATGAATATTAATTAGCCTAATTTTCAAACAGCATTATTAACACGGGAATGTTTGACTGTGGCAGAAACTGTATAATTAGATCTACAGTAAAACCTCTCTATAACGGCCACTCAATTGTGTTAATTAATTGGTATTTAGGGCAGGTGGCTGCTTAAAGCAAGGTGAAAGTGAAACAGAACGCTCCAATAGGAGCGTTCTGTTTTACTTTCACCTTGCTTTAAGCAGCCACCTGCCTTTAACACAAAACAATTGATGTAATTTAGTGGCCGTTATAGAGAGGTTTTACTGTTTTTTCATAAGTAAACTGAGTAGAGTCTGCTCCTACAGGAACCATCTCGAGGGTTTGGTGCAAAACTATTGTAACTCCTGAAGGAGTTACAATAGTTTTGCACCAAGGCCTCGAATTCTGATCTGGGTCAACTCTGTTTGCAAAGACTTAAAAATGTATATAATGGAGTTAAGGGAAACATTTATCAAAACAGAGCAACATTGACATAGAAGGAGATAAGCTGGTCTTGTATATAGAGTAAACTCGGTATATCCTCTCGGGCTCGTATTTAGTAGGCTGTTTTGATTGATGAATCACTGACTTGTGCCATTTGTACTGGATCGTCATTCAATGCTGATTCCAAGTCTCTGTGTCTCTGGTAAAATTGTTTCATCCATGCAATTTCAAGAAAGAAATCTTGAACATTCATTTTAACCCTTTCCCTGTTTATTCCAAGGTTCAATACCATACTTAATATTTGTGGACAAAATAGTTATAACGAAATATGGAAGGTACAGGTACATTGTAGCCATTTTAGAAAGTAAAGAAACAGAACTATCAAATTCCATAAACAAACAGAGCAGACCATGATCAGATGGCTCCTACAGGAGACACCGGATCTAGGTTTGCAAGTTCGTGAAAAAGTGCTTATATGAAGGAAAGGGTTAACAGAGGTCCAGTTAAGATGCATAAATTAAAACATTTTCAAGAATAACTCCTTTATTTCTCCACCAAATCCTATGTTGTGACCACTCAGAGTGGTCACAACATACGGTTTGGTGTAGAAATTATGATTTTAGTATTTGAGTAACACATTTATCTGTTGCTCCAGGATTAAGGAGAGAAACCAAGTGTTCTGGATAAACCTAGTTTGTATCATTTCCCAGATTCTGTACTAAACTTTTATTATGCCCCCGTTGACGATAGTTTTGCACATGTCCGTCTGTCCGTCTGTCACACTTTTAGGTGCAGTTGGTTGTCACAGTTTTTCAAGTGTTAAAGTCAGTAATTTCTACACTTATACACATGAAACTTCACATACACATCAATTACCATCTGTGCTACCATTTGGCACCCCACCCATGCTGCCCACAAGCCCAAGGTCGAGGTCAAATGACTTACAAATTTTATTTACAGTTGGTTGTCACATTTACGTGCAGTTTTTTGTCACAGTTTTTTCATTGTCTTATATCTCCCTAACCACTGTAGCTATTGCCATGGAATTGCATATACATATTCAACACCATCCATACTTTCATTGCACACCCAGCCCATGCTGCCCACAAGCCCAAGGTCAAGGTCAAATGACTTGGAAATTTTACGTGCAGCTAGGCAAGCACCTACACGGGGCATCACTGTGTCTTACAGACACAATTTTCTAGTTCTGTAGAGACTCCTTTTGGGTCATTTGCAAACAGAGAAGACCCAGATCAGACATCTCCTGTAGGAGCAGTCTGATCAGGGTCTGCTATGTTTACATAATAAATAATATAAATCTGATTCTACAGTCTGTGTCATGAATGAAGAATCCTGTGTTCAATACAGTAAAACCTCTGTATAACGGCCACTATATTGTGTTAATTATTTGGTATTTATTGCAGGTGGTCGCTTAAAGCAAGGTGAAAGTAGAACAGAATGCTACTATAGGAGCATTCTGTTTTACTTTCACCTTGCTTTATACCATTATAGAAAAAACCCTCCTAACTGGAATTCCAGTAGAGAAGAATTTAGATACTTTTAGGCAGGTGGCTGCTTAATGCAAATCGAGTGTTTAATGCAGGGTGAAAGTCGTGCAGAATTTAGCTCCTAGAGGAGTTTTCTGCATGATTTTCATCCTGCATTAAGCTGCCACCTGTCTACAAGATGGATATTTATACTAAATTTAACGTAGGTTTAGAGGGTTTTTGCTGTATTCAGCTAATTGATAGTCATGATGCTGTTATTTCTTACATGAATATTCATGAGGTAAAGCGTTTTAAAAAATAAATGAGGTTTACTGCTGTATATCATGTATATATACAAATAACAAAGACAAGGGATTTACCTAATTCAGAATGTAGTGCACATGTACATCAAAGTCATTATTATGTAAATAGTACAATGAGATACAACCTAGATGTAAAATGCGATAATTGAGCAAAAGAAACTGTAGAGAATACTGACTTATACCAGAGCAACAGATAAACTTGCGTACCGGTACTCAGATTCTAAAATCCTCATTTCTCCACCAAATCCTATGTTGTGACCATTCTTTAAAATCGTCCCTTCGAGCCGATTCTAAAGAGTGGTCACAACATAGGGGGTGGTGGAGAAATAAAGGAGTTTTTCTTGAAAATGTTTTAATTTATGCTCTGGTATACCCTAATTACTCTAAATATTTGGACACACAAATTCTCCACTTTGTATGTGTTTGTAAACCTTGAAAATTAATTTGGCTCCTGGATACACAAGCACAGGCCAGTGTCATTTGTAAACAGTGTAGACCCAGATCAGAGGACTCCTAGACGAGCCCTCTGACAAGGGTCTGCACTGTTTGTCATTCAAAATCTTCTAGCAAGTTTCAGTCTTTTTAAACTGAGTGGACTCAATCTACTTTTAAACACTGTTGAACACTGTTCAGTGTTGAAAAGGTTAAGCCCGATATAGTAACAAATAGTGCAGATCCTGATCAAAAGGCTCCTGAAGGAGCCGTTTGATCTGGGTCTACACTATTTGTCTAAGTTTATCTGTCTGAATACAGCATGCTCCCCTGGGAAAATTTGAGAACAGTAGTTTTGAAACCATTGTGATAAATAGAGCATTTAGTTTCAAAAGGTGACTTTTGCAAAGGCGTCAGTATGAGAGAATGGGTTAAAGCTTACATGACAAGACAGGACGTTTATCAAAGTCTACCCCGCTTTGCCTTCTATTTTTGTTTCATGTTGGCCATAATAATGTTTCACCTTTCTGATTGATGTTATGCACCTGCAGAAGTTCTTATCGCTAGCTACACCCCTGAAAGTGTCCTTTCTTCACAAAGAGACAGTTCTAGGAAGTATTCTTGAAAATATGTATAACCCTTTCAGTGCAGGGAAATTGTCACCAATGTCCTTTACCAACAATCTAGACCCAGATGAGAGGGCTAAAAAAAAAAGAAAAGCCCTGAATATACATGTATGCTTGATCCGTTTAAATTTTGGAATAGTCCATTTGAAATTTCAGTGTTGAAAGCGTTAATTTATGCATTTTAACCCATTACCTCATGGGCTATTTTTAGATCCAACCTCTTTGTATAAATCTACCAAACAGGAGCATTAACTAGAAAAAGAAAATTTTAGAATTTTGTAGTTTGAAACCATTGTGATAAATAGAGAATTTGCTCCTGTAGGAGCAAATGCTCTATTTATCACAATGGTTTCAACTGGTGACTTTTGCAGAGGCATCAAAAGGCGTCAATATGAGGGAATGGGTTAAGCAATGGGTATGTCTCTGATATTTAATCCTTACTCCATGAATAATCATGTATGAAATAATGACACCATTGTTTTGGCCATGGCAGAAACTATAGAATCATATCCCATTAGACGGCTCCTAATGGAGCCATCTGATCTTGGTCTACTTTGTTTGCAAAGGCATAGAAAGCTGTATTTATGGAGACAAGGGTTAAACACCTCTGCAAACAAAGTAGATCCAGATCAAACAACTGATGTAGGAGCTGTCTGATCAGAATTTGCTTTGTTTGTTACTTATGGACTAATTCTAAAGTTTCTGCTACAATTTATATACTACAGATGAACTTCGATAACTCGAACTTCAAGGGACCATACACATTAGTTCGAGATGACAGAAGTTCGAGTCATCCGATTTCTAATCTGAACAATTTCTCAAGACCACAGCTTAATACAGGTCTAAAGTAATGCTGAAAGCTCCTGTAGGAGCTTTCAGCATTACTTTAGACCTGTATTAAGCTGTCACACGTGTTTCTAGATATCTGTAGATACATTATTGGAGCAATTCTGTAATGTTTTGGAAGGACTGAACTTTTTGTTCGAGTTATCCCAAAGTTCGAGTTTTCCGAGTTCGAGATATCGAAGTTCAATTGTATTATAAAAATGAAAACAATCAATATTCATGATGCAAAGCAACAGATAAAGGTACATACTCAATACTAAAATCATCTTTTCTCCATATATATGAAATTCTATGTTCTGACCACTCTTTAGAATAGTTTCTGTGAGATGATTCTAAAGAGTGGTCACAACATAGGGTTTCCTGTTGGAGAAATAAAGGAGTTATTCTTGAAAATGTTTAATTTATGCATCTGGACCTCTGTTGATGTCGTTATTTCTCACAGGAATATTCATGAAGTATGGTGGTAATGAATACATTTCTATAGTAGTTGATTGTTGTATGTATGACTTTGCTATGTTCCCCCCCCCCCCCCCCCCACACACACACACAATTTGGGAGGCATATAAGCTTGCTCTTGTCTGTCCATATGTATGTATGTTTATAAATGTACCTACGTCCATATGTGTGTCACACAAATTCTTATGCATCCAACTACTCACACATCAATGGGAGGATTAACTTTAATCTTTCACAGATGAACAACCTTGTCCTAAGAAGGGAATGTTTGCTCAGACCATTTTTACCAGTTTCATGATTTTGTAACATGCTTGATTTACAGACAATATCGCCAGAAATGTGGCATCCATGTCCTATGGACATAATTCTAGTTTGATATTAATAACCTGTGACTTCAAGTTTGACTTGTGTTTTCCAGGTGAGATGCTAAAAAGATGGGTAACAAGCTGTGTGCCCCGCTTCTTTCCAAAAAGGCCCATCCCCAACAGGCCCAGCCCTGGCACTCCCGCAGAGATCCGCATCTCCTAAGGTAAGAGACTCAATTGCATCTCAACCAGTACATGGGTATGGTACCCTTAGAGCATTGAAAAGTCACCTTTGATCAAGGTCTACACTATTTCTGACCGTATTTTTCTATGGAAATCCTTTACCCCATGACTATTCATATAAGAAATAATGCCATCATGAATATCAGTTTGACTTTTATTTATGATAGCATTTCATGAACACGGGAAATTTGGTCATGGCAGAAATTGTGGAATCCGATCTATATATTTAATTCCACAATCAAACAGGGCAAACCCTGATCAGATGACTCCTGCAGGAGCCATATGATCTAGATCTACTCTGATTGCAAAGGCCTAGAAGGCGTATTTATGGAGTTAAAGAGTTAAGTACAAAATCGTTGTTTGTTTTTTCACTGTCATATGAAGCCTTGTATATACATTTTCATGACTCATGGCAATTGTCATGTAAGAACAGATGATGGTTTGTCTGTATAGTGTAACTTCCTAGTATTACTGTAAGTAAATGAATTTGTGTAAACAAATTAACCCTCTCACTGCCTAATATATTTTGTTTGAAGGTTAATCGTACACAGACTAGGTCATGAAAATTTAACCATTTACTTCATGAATATTCATATAAGAAATAATGTTATTATGAATAGTAATCAGATGAACTTTATAATGGCTTCTGAATACAAGATATGATGGCCATGGTAGAATCTGTAAAATCAGATGTGTATTATTTCATAAGCAAATAGAGTAAAACCTGATCAGACAGCTCCTACAGGACCCGTCTGATCTGGGATTACTCTGTTTGCAAAGACCTTAACCCTTTCCTTCATATAAATGCCTGTTCACACCTTTGCAAACAGAATAGACCCAGATCACATGGTTCCTGTAGGAACCATCGGACAAGGCTTTGCTATGGTTGCCAGAGCTACAGATAAGATGCGTAAACTAAAATACTTTCAACAATAACTCCTTTATTTCTCCACCAAATCCTATGCTGTGACCACTCTTTAGAATTGTCTCTTCGAGATGATTCTAAAGAGTGGTCACAGTATAGGGTTTGGTGGAGAAATTACAATTTTAGTATTTTTGTACTCACCTTTATCTGTAGCTCTGGTTGCTCATGAGAGATTATGAGATTATAATATATGGTATTTGGCTACACTTTCTTCCAGTACCAAAAACAGCAGTGCAGATCCTGATCAGGGTGCCCCCATCAGGAGTTCTCTCAGGCCTGGGTCTTCATTGTTTGCATTTACTAGATAAATCATTCTCCACACTTGAAGAAATAATTCTGCACATGTGCATTCTATAGAATCTATGTTCAAAATTGAGAAGATCTGTTATGTAATTATGTTTGAATGCTTATTACCAGTTTCTGTGAATGATAATTGAAATGATGCTACCCGTGCCAAAGCAGTAATAATTCTTTCACCGCCAAATAAATTTCATCTGCTAAGATGATCATGTACAATGCTTTAAGGTTTTAACCCTTTCCATTCATATATAAATGCTTTTTCACACAATTCCAAGCAGTGTAGACCCAGATCCTAGTATGATCTGCTTTGTTTGTTTATGACATGGGTCCATGCTTATAAAGCTTTTTAGTTGAGTCTGAGTTTTTGTTAGAAATAATGACATTGTGAATGTTAAATAGCTTAGTTTTTACAATAGTACATGGACACAGGAAGTTTTGGCCATGGCAGAAACTGTAGAATCATATCTATATTTTATCTTAACCCTTTGCTTGCTGAATTTTGAAATACATTTCTCCTTCTTTACCCATACCCTGTTGTATAATTACATATATCTTCACTGTGTACAAGTATTTCGCTGTGCAATCACTGCTGTGGAGTGCACTGGTTGCACAATCAATTTGTAAATAGTGCAGACCCTGATGAGACAGCTCCTGCAGGAGCTGTCTCATCTGGGTCTTCACTATTTACAGGTAGGTATATTGACGCGAATAGCAAGCGAAGGGTTAATCAAACAGAGAAGACTCTGATCAGATGGCTCCTATAGGAGCCATCAGATTTGGATCTACTTTGTTTGCAAAGGCATAGAAATGTGTATTTATGGAGTAAAGGGTTAAATATTTGCCCTGCATACTCATTGTAAGCTATGCAAAAATTACTGTCTGTCCTGTGTAATATGAAAGAGGTACATATACTATACCAAATGTCATCTTTGGGTTTTTTCTTCCTTTTCACCTGTTGATGTTAAAGATAATTTTCCTGACGTTACATTTTTTCCTCAATTTTGACCGAATGGGGAGATAATCTTCATCTGATGAGATTTGGAGGCAGACTGCTTTATCTCCCTTGTTTTTACAATCATTATTGGTAATGGATGGTGTCTGCAGTGAATAGTTATCAGAGTTAACCATTTCCCTGTTCTATGTTTATTCCAAATTTCAATATCCACTGAATATTCATTGACAAAATAGTTATAATGAAATAATGGAAGGTGTAGCATTGTAGTCATTTTTGAAACTAAAAAAAACAGATCCATAAAATTCCATTAGCAAACAGAGCAGACCTGATCATGATCAGACGGCTCCCATAACACTTTTTCAATTGCCTGTAGGAGCCATCTGCTCAGAGTCTTCTCTATTTGCATATCGAGGGCTTGGTGCAAAACTATTCTAACTCTTTCACAAAGTGAAGGAGTTAGAATAGTTTTGCACCAAGCCCTCGATATGAAATTATAATAAACCTGACTTGACTGTTTCTACCTATACCAAAACATCCTGTGTATTAACCCTTTCCCTGTTCTGTATTTAGGCCAAATTTCAATACCTACTGAATATTCATAAACAAAATAGTTTTAAAGAAATATGGTAGGTGGATCATTGTAGACATTTAAGAAAGTAAATAAACAGAGCTATCAGATTCTTCAGCAAACAAAGTAGACCCTGATCAGACGGCTCCTCTAGGAGCCGTCTGATCTGGGTCTACTCTGTTTGCAAATGCGTGAAAACACGTTTATATGAGGGAACGGGTTAATGCCATTATAACAAAATCAGTTTATGTGAAGGAAAGATTAACCCTCTCCTTCAAATATAAACACCTTTTCATGCATTTGCAAACACAGTAAACCCAGGAGCCGTCTGATCAGGTTTTACTCTGTTTGTGGATGGAATTTGAAAAGATTTGCTTATTTAGTTTCTAAAATGGCAACAATCTTCCACCTTCCATGTTTTATTAAAACTATTTCATCTATTAACATGCAGTAGGTATTGACATTTGGAATAAATACAGAACAGGGAAATTGTTAATCCATTCTGCCAATGTTCTTTGGCACACAATAAACCACATGACGTTTTGAGTCAGGTGAACAATATACTGTAAAACGTCTCTATAATGGCCACTAAATTGTGTTAATTAGTTGGTAATTAGGGCAGGGGTGGCTGCTTAAAGCAAGTTGAAACTAAAACAGAACGCTCCTGTAGGAGCGTTCTGTTTTAGTTTCAACTTGCTTTAAGCAGCCACCTGTCTTTAACACAAAATACTTGATGTAATTTAATGGTCGTTATAGAGAGGTTTTACTGTAATGTCATCATTAGCTTCTTGTTGCATAATTCTTTCAATGCTAATTAACTTTCCTGTGCAAAAATTATTACCTGATACAATTTCAAAAGACCATCTTTTCTTTTCTTTTTTTTTCCAGTTTGAATGTGGATACAGTAATATCTGTCTTAATCGACCACCGAAAAGAGGTCTAATTGTGTGTCTGTAAGGAAGATGGTAGCTTAATGTAGGTCCAACCTAATATAGAAATTGCCTATATGGGCTTTCTACATTACTTTTGCCCTGTATTAAGCAACTACCTGCTTCTTAGCTCACCAGAGCACAAAGTGCTCAGGGTGAGCTTTTGTGATGGCCTGATGTCCGTCGTCCGTCTGCATGCGTCGTTTGTCGTTTGTTGATTGTCGTCAACAATTTGAACGTTTAAAAATCTTCTCCTCTGAATCTACAGGGTTTCATAACTTTTATCTTTTGCACATAGCATCACCTATAGGTCCTCTACAAAAGTTCTATAAATTATGCCTCTGGGGTCAAAATTAACCCCGCCCCAGGGTTGGATAGTTTTCAATAGAAACATATGCATGTAGTGAAAACTTTGAAAATCTTCTCCTCTGAAACTGGAAGGTTCTCAGCTTTCATATTTGGCACATAGCATCATGTTCAGGTCCTCTACAAAAGTTATATAAATTATGCCCCTGGGGTCAAAATTGGCCCCGCCCCAGGGGTGGTCAGTTTTCAATAGAAACCTAAAGTGAAAATGGAAGGTTCTCAGCTTCTATAGTTTCAGCCGTGGCCAAAAGTTCATGTGTATATATTATCCCTTTCCTTCATAACGCATTTGCAAACAGAGTAGACCCAGATCAGATGGCTCCTATAGGAGCCGTCTGATCAGGGTCTACTCTGTTTGCTGATAGAATTTGATAGATCTGTTTCTTTAGTTTCTAAAATGGCTACAATGGTACACCTTCCTTATTTCATTATAACTATTTTGTTGAGGAATATTCAGTAGGTATTGAAATTCGTATAGAAAAGAGAAAGGGTTATAAGCATTCAGCTAATTAGTATTCATGATGTCATTATTTCTTACATGAATTTTCATGAGATCAAGAGTGAACAACCAGCATTAGTCAGACAAAACTTGTCAGTTGTGCCCATGAATGAGTGATGAACTTAAATTGAGTTTTATTCACCTGTAATTGAATCACTTATGGCCAAAGGGGAACATTTGATTGGATTGCATAATTCAAATTGCAGATTTCTGTCTGTGTGAGGATCTTGACCTAGTCTTGTCAGAGTGAAAGTCTGAATATCTTTCTGGTAGCCCTTTACTCCATAGATACACCTTTTAACCCATTCCTTCTTACTGACGCCTTTTGAGGCCCCTGTAAATGTCACTTTATGAATCCATTGTGATAAATAGAGCATTTGCTCCATAGGAGAAAATGCTCTATTTATCACAATGGTTTCAAAACTTTTCCATTTCGCTAGTAAATGCCCTTTTTAAGTAAATTTGTTTAAAGAGGGTGTGTCTAAAAATAGCCTATAAGTAATGGATTAAGGTATTTGCATACAGGATAGACCCAGATCAAATGGCTCCTGTATGAGTTGTCTTATCTAACTCTACTCTGTTTGCTTATCAAATTATATACATGTAGACCTGTTTCTACAGTAGATGTCATTACCAAACCTCCAGTGTTAAACTTCAGCTAATTAATATTCATGATGTCATTATTTCATACATTAACCCTTCGCTTGCTGAATTTTAAAATACATTTCTCCTTCTTTACCCATGCCCTGTTGTATATCTACATATATCTTCACTGTGTACAAGTATTTCGCTGTGAAATCAATGCTGTGGAGTGCACTGGTTGCACAATCAACTTGTAAATAGTGCAGACCCTGATGAGACAGCTCCTGCAGGAGCTGTCTCATCTGGGTCTTCGCTATTTATAGGTAGGTATATTGACGTGAACAGCAAGCGAAGGGTTAATATTAGTTAGAGATCTACTAATTTAGTTTATTTGATAGTATCTCTTCTCAGTGTCTCTTGAAGCTCAGCATGTATCCTTCTACCTGATAAATAGTATTGATTCTCCCTATATGAATAGTATTAACCCTTTCCCTGGTATAAACTGTTTTATGCCCTTGCAAACAGAGTAGCCCCAGATCAGACAGCTCCTGTAGGAGCCATCTGATTAGGGTCTGCTCTGTTTGTTTATGAAATTTTATAGATTTGATGTTGCAGTTGTTGTCAAAGCAAAGAGTTTACATTATAAAAATTAAATTTATGAATATTCATGAAATGACAAATTCACGTCTAAATATTCATTAGGGAAAGTGTTAATCAATTCTGCGTTAAACTAAAGATTTGAAGTAAGGAAAACGTTATTGCTGTGACAAACTGTAGTGAATCATATCTGTTAGCCTTAACCCTTTCCTCCATGAATAGGCATTTCTACGTCTCTGTAAAAGTCACTTTAGGAAACCATTGTGATAAATAGAGCATTTGCTCCTATAGGAGCAAATGCTCTATTTATCACAATGGTTTCAAACAACAAAATTCTAAAATGTTTCTTTTATCTAATTAAGGCTCCTTTTCGCTAGATTTATTCAAAGAGGTTGGATCTAAAAGTAGCCTATGGAGGAAAGGGTTAAGTATAAGCAAACAGAGCAGACCCTTACCTGATGGCTTCTTACAAGAATTGGTCTGATCTAGTTCTACTCTCAGAGCACCAGATAAGATGTGTAAATTAAAATATTTTCAATTATAAATTCTTTATTTCTCTAGGAAACCCTCTGTTGTGACCACTCTTTAGAATTGTCTCTTTGAGACAATTCTAAAGAGTGGTCACAACATAGAGTTTGGTGGAGAAATGTCAATTTTAGTATTTGAGTATGCACCGTTATCTGTAGCTCTGACACTGTTGGCATAGGCGTCAAAAAGCTTTTTCTGTATCAGGTAAAGAATTTTATAGCAGTTGCACCTCACATGGATAGAATCAATAAAATGGAACATGGAAAAGGAATTTGGTCAATGTTGTTTTATAAATTTTCAAAAGCATTCAGAGCAGATCCTGATCATACAGCTCCTACAGGAGCCATCTGACTCTGGGTCTACTCTTTTTGAAAAGATGTATGTAGAAAGGAGTGTTTATGGAGTAAAGGGTTTAAACCCTTTCCTTCATAAATATGCCTTTCTACGCCTCTGTAAAAATCACCTATTGAAACCATTGTGATAAATAGAGCATTTGCTCCTATAGGAGCAAATGCTCTATTTATCACGATGGTTTCAAACAACAAAATTCTAAAATTTTCCTTTTCTCTAGTTAATGCTCCTTTTTGGTAGATTCATTCAAAGAGGTTGGGTCTAAAAATAGCATATGGAGAAAAGGGTTAAACAAACATGGATGGTCAACAAGTATTTATGATGTGTACCTTTATTGTTTCTATCTCTAGCCAGAGGCATAAATATTTACCGGTACAATCATCTTCAATATTAAACATCACTTATAAATGTGTCAACTTTCTGATGCAAACTTTGATAATGAAAGGTTAAAATGATACAAAAAGAGACAAACAAGTAAACTTGAGAAAAACAGTCTACAGAGGTCCAAATAAGTTGCGTAAATTTAAACATTTTCAAGAATAACGCCTTCATTTCTCAACAAAACTCTATACTGTGACCACTCTTTAGAATCGTCTCTATGAGGAACTGCCTGATCAGAGTCTGATCTGTTTGCCAATGGAATTTGACAGTTCTGTTTCTTTACTTTCTATAATGGCTATAATATTCCACCTTTTGTATTTCATTAAAACTATTTGTCAATGAATAATAGGTATTGAAATAAACATAGAACAGGGAAAGGGCTAACGGGGGATCTTTTAGCCATAGCAAAAACTTTACTAAAGCAGACTTATATTTTCCATAATCAAACAGCCTGATCAGATGTCTCCTGTAGGAGCCATCTGATCAGGGTCTGCTCTGTTTGTTTATGGACTTAACCCTTTCCCTCATATAAACGTGTTTTCACGCATCTGCAAACAGAGTAGACCCAGATCAGACGGCTCCTAGAGGAGCCGTCTGATCAGGGTCTGCTCTGTTTGCTAATAGAATTTGATAGATCTGTTTCTTTGCTTTCTATAATGTCTACAAAGTTCAACCTTCTATATTTCTTTATAACAAATTTGTTAATGAATATTCAGTAACTATTGAAATTTGTGACAAGCACAGAACAGGGAAAGGGTTAATAGATCTGATTCTACAGTTTCTGCTATGGCTAAACATTCCTGCGTTCATATGCCATTATAAAAAATTGAGCTAATTAATATTCATACACATTACTTCTTACATAAATAGTCATTGATTAACCCATTCCCTCATAGACTATTTTTAGATCCAACCTCTGTGAATAAATCTACCGCAAAGGAGCATTAACTAGAGAAAAGGAAAAAATTAGAATTTTGTAGTTTGAAACCATTGTGATAAATAGAGCATTAATTTTGCTCCTATAGGAGCAAGTGCTCCATTTATCACAATGGTTTCAAGAAGTGACTATTACAGAGGCGTAGAAAGGCGCATTTATGGAGGAAAGGGTTAAAGGATGATGCCTTATGATCTTAACCCTTTCATTCATATAAACACCTTTTCACGCATTTGCAAACAGGGTAGACCCAGATCAGGTGTCTTTCATAGGAGCCGTCTGATCAGAGTCTGCTCTGTTTGTTTTTGACATGATTTAGATCTGATTCTACAGTTTTTGTCAAAGCAAAACATTTCCATGAAAAGTTTACATTATAAAACTTCAGCTAACAAATACTTGTGATGTCATTATTTCTTACATGGATATTGAAAAGGGAAAGGATTAATATTTCTACCTGATACATAATTATGCCCTAGGACTTAAAAGTCGACTAGTGTCCCGTCAGTCAGTATGCAACTTGTTGGATTATGATGAAGCTGTCATGTTTGGTCAATACCAGGCCGTCAAAATTTTATACTTACGGAATGTATGACCCCGAGTCTGACTTGGTACATGTTAGTTTTTATGACAGTCCACTTTTCACTGGTCAGATGTTTGTCAGTGAGGACAGCTAGTGGTGGTCAGTGGTGGTCAATCTTAACTCTTTGAATACTATAGGAATTTGTGATAACCCTTTTAACACTGAATTTTCAAATGGAATATCTCAAAAATAAAAAAAATATCAAACTTACTGTGAATAATCAGGGATCTTTTTAAAGAAACATGTAACATTACAAACAGTGCAGATCCTGATAAGAGGGCTCCTCTAGGAGCCCTCTTATCTTGGTATGCAATGTTTGCAAAGGACATTACTATGTGACTCGTGGTTAATAAATAAAAAAAGAGTTTGGATCCAGATGAGATGTTGAGTAACTTGACATCTCGTCAAGATCGAGATTTTTTGGACACATTTTAACAAAATAAAGTGGAAAGAATGCACACATTATGATTAGTTTAGAATTGAAGCAGATTTCAATTATTTTGCCGACTAAATGTTACATGCTATAGTATTCAAATGGTTACGGTAAACTGTTTACGTTTCACAGCGAGGATTATCTCTTAAACTCAAGTGACAATAAACTATGGTAGCCATAATTTGTCAATTACAAAAATGTGTTGGGAATTTGATAACCTTAGCATGCTGGATACTTTTTTTTCTCATTAATTCTCTGCAATGTAGCCGCATTTAACCCTTTCTCTATAAATACGCCTTTCTACACCTTTGCAAACACAGTAGACCCAGATCAGATGGCTCCTATAGGAGTTGTATGATCATGGTCTGCTCTGTTTGCTTATTGTATAATGTAGACATGATTCTATAGTATCAAGCATGTCAAAAATTCCCATGTCCATGTGCTGTCAATTAGAACACAAATTAATCAAATTAATATTCATAACATCATTATTTCTATCATGAATATTCATAGAGAAAAGGGTTTAAGGAACAAGAATAAAAGTTCAGTGTCGAATAGTATTGAAATCCTAATGAGAAGCCAAGATACGTTGATGTGCCATGTGGATCTAAAATGTTTGTAAGGGATATATATATATACCCTAAATAACTTAACCCTTTCCTTCATATCATCGCATTTTCACGCATTTGCAAACAGAGTAGACCCAGATCAGACGGTTCCTATAGGAGCCGACTGATCAGGGTCTGCTCTGTTAAATGCTAATGGAATTTGAAAGACCTGTTTCGTTACTTTCTAAAATGGCGACAATTTTGCACCTTCCATAATTCACAATAACTTATAATTTTACCCATGAATATCCAGTAGGTATCAAAATTTGGAATAAACTTAACAGGGAAAGGGTTAAGTATTCGGACACCCAGTTGACTCTCTTCACTGTATTGTAAAGCTTCATAGTTGTATTTGGCACCATTGATAACTAAACTAGACTGAAATAGTAGCAAATAGTGAAGACCCAGATCAAATAGCTCCTGGAGGAGCCATTTAATCAGGGTCTGCACTATTTGCCTAAGCTTGTCCATCTAAATACTTGGAGTAATTAGGATAGTATGATTAAGGTCAATTGAATATTCTATCTCCGATTCAACAGCAGTTTATATGTGTTTCTAGATTGGAATATAACAGATGTGAAAGTTGTGTGGATTTAGATTCAGTACAGTGAATGTATTTGTGAATTAAAATTGTGACTTTCACTGGAATAGAAAAGAGGTAATAATTATTGGTGTATTTGCATTGAAACATATTTGAGACAAACATGACATTATTTCTTACAATGAACACTCTTGGAGTAAAGGGTTAAAGTAGATTATATGTAACATAATTTGGCACCATTTTGATAAGTTTAGATTAGATTTACATAGTATCAAATTGTGTAGACTCTTTCTGCACTATTTTCCTGAAGACTACAGTGATTAGAGTAAATACAGTACATGCTACAAAAGAGAGTTTTCTTTACT
Organism: Azorinus chamasolen; assembly: GCA_963576725.1. Classification (NCBI taxonomy): domain Eukaryota; kingdom Metazoa; phylum Mollusca; class Bivalvia; order Cardiida; family Solecurtidae; genus Azorinus; species Azorinus chamasolen. The sequence goes on along the minus strand of OY755237.1, from coordinate 79,846,222 downwards.
TTTAAATTTGATAGTATACTGAATTAACCCTTTACCCCATAAATATGCCTTTCTACATCTTTTCAAAGAGAGTAGACCCAGATCAAACAGCTCGTATAGGAGCAGTCTAATCATGATCTGCTCTGTTTGCTTATGCTATAATGTAGATATGATTATACAGTTTCTGCCATGGCGAAACAATCATGTGATCATGTGTTATTATAACAAATTAATTTGATTAATATTCATGACATCATTATTTCTTACATAAATATTCATGGAGGAAAGGGTTAAAAAAAGGCATTTTAGCCCTTAACTCCATGAAAATTCATGTAAGAAATAATGACATAATGTGAATATTAATTAGATTAATTGTTATAATAGTACATGGACACAGGACATTTTGGTCATGGCAGAAACTGTAGAATCATATCTGTATTATATCATAAGCAAACAGAGGAGACGCTTTTTCAATTACTCCTGTCCACTCTGCAAAGGCATAGAAGACATATTTATGGGGTAAAGGGTTAATATCTCCTTTAAGCAAACAGAGTAGACCCTACAGTAGATCCTACAGGAGCTGTCTGATCTGGGTCTACTCTTGTTGGCAAGGGCATAAAAAGGCATATTTATGGAGTATTATGAGCGTTAAAATCTTTTTACAATTTGAAATGGAAGGATAATGTTTGACAACAATCCTTTAGATAACAGCTTAGTTTAGCAGTTTAGATAACAACTGCTTGGTATTAACATTTTTGAAAGCAGTTTTAGAATAGTTATAATTCCTCATTAACCTTTTATTCTATGAATATTTTTTTAACAATTTTGCAAACAGAGTAGATGCCTTTTGATACATTTGCAAACAGAATTGGAACCATCTGATCAGGGTCTGCTCTATCTGTTTGCTTATGGAATGGTATAGGTCTATCATGAGCCAAATTTTCTGTGTTCATATGACATAGAAGTAATTGTGATGTAAATATTTCTTACATTAATATTCATGTAATAAATGGATAAATATTTGAATTGGCATACTAAAGGTTAATGAGCTTACATACCTTGAAGAATGTTAGTAGTTTTCAGTTGGAAGCTAAATGTTTGTATAAATATTGATGTGCTCAATGTTTGATATTTTTAAGAATAACCTAATATTGCTCTATTTAATCTGACAGACAAACTAATAGGCAAACAGTGAAGGAACAGTTTTATCGGGGTCTGCACTATTTGATGCTATTTGCTACTGTGTCTGTCTAATTTAAAGTTATCAAAATGGTAATTAGGATAGTTTTGTAAGACTTTCCTCTCTGACTTAGCCCTTTAACCCTTTCCCTGTTCTATATTTAGCCCAAAGTTAAATACCTACTGAATATTCATTAACAAAATAGTTATAAAAAATATGGAAGGTGGAACATTTTAGACATTTTAGAAAGCAAAGAAACAAATCTTTCAAATTCTATTAGCAAACAGAGCAGACCCTGATCAGACGTCTGATCTGGGTCTACTCTGTTTGCAAATGCATGAAAAGACGTTTATATGAGGGAAAGGGTTAAGAAATAATGACATAATGAATATTGATTAGATTAATTTTTATGATAGGAAATGCACACAGGAATCTTTGGTCAGGGCAGAAACTACATGTAGAATCATATCTATATTATATCACAAGCAAACAGAGCAGACTCTGATCAGATGGCACCTGTAGGAGCCCTCTGATCTGGGTCTGCTCTGTTTGCAAAGGCGTAGATTTATTTCTGGAGTAAAGGGTTAACACTTTGAATGCATTGTAATATCATAACTTGTCAGCAACATTTTCAATACAAATTTTCTTTTATTTTATTTTATAAAAGCACAATCAGAAAGTCTTGTTACAATACCGTTTTACTGTGAATCTGATCTAGATCCATTGGTGTAAAATTGTATAAATGAAACTTGCATAGTGCATTATCCCATGCTCATATCAGATTCTTGATTGCATCAACCCTCGGAATGGGGGAAACGAGAGTACTATGTACTGGCCTTTACAAGTAATATATATCTAGTCAGATCAGCTCACAGAGGGTATGCACTGTTGGTTATTCTTGCAAATTTAAGCCTTTCATATTAAATGGAGTCTATCCTTAACCCATTCCCTCATAGACTATTTTTAGACCCAACCTCTTTGAATAAATCTACCTAAAAGGAGCATTTACTAGGGAAAAGGAAAATGTTAGAATTGTGAAGTATTGAAACCATTGTGATAAATAGGGCATTTGCTCCTTAAGGAGCAAATGCCCTATTTATCACAATGGTTTCAGGAAGTGACTATTACAGAGGCATAGAAAGGGGTAACCATGGAGGAAAGGGTTAATGGGTTAAAGAAATCCAAGTCCGATGTCTTTCTTGTATTACGCAATGTTAGTTGCTACAGTTTGTTTTATAAAACAACAACAACATCCTTTCTCTCTACACATGTATGCAAATGGTTTTGGATTCTGGCGAGACAAAGATTTATTCATGATCTCTAATGGATCCAAACTATTTGCTTAGGGGAATCAAGTGTGCAACCAAAAGGTTAGCACCTTTTGAAACAAAAGTTCAAAGCCGAAATTCATAAATTTACACAGGTGTGCCTACTTTGTGAGCCCGACTTTTGATCTTGCTTCATCAGGAATAATGACTTGTTTGATTTGTACAAAGTCTTACATCACAAAGCGAACAATAACCTGAGTGAGGACATCGGGAAATAAATCACTGGTCATCTTTTGATTTTCTACAGAGAACACTGGTAAATATTGACTGTAGTTGACCATTTAATCCTTTCCTTGTTGAAAACACATGTAAGAAATTGTGACATCGTGAATATTCATTAGTGTGATTTTTATAATGGCATAATATACTCAGAATGTTCACAATCAGGTCTATAATAATTTCATATGCAAACAGAGCAGACCCTGATCAGACGGCCCCTTTAGGGGCCGTCTGATCTGGGTCTACTCTGTTTGCAATGGTGTGAAGGAATAGACAGTATTATGTTAACTGCTTGCAAGCTTTATATGGAAACAGTTTAGATACAGACCAGACAATGAGTAACTTGCATCTCGTTTAACACTATGCATACTAATGGCAAAACCATGATTACCAAATGCAGCGTCTCATCAGGATCCAAACTGTTTGACATTTTGACCATGAGTGGCCTTCCTGTGACTTTTGGATAGTTTTACTTCATGAATATTTGTGTAAGAACTAATGACATCATAATATTAATTACTGTAAAACCTCTCTATAATGGCCACTAAATTGTGTTAATTAGTTGGTATTTTGGGCAGGTGATTACTTAAAGCAAGGTGAAAGTAAAACAGAACGCTCCTATAGGGAGTGCTGTTTTTCTTTCACCTTGCTTTAAGCAGCCACCTGCCATTAACACAAAATACTTGATGTAATTCAGTGGCCGTTATAGAGAGGTTTTACTGTAGATTATTATTTGAAATGGCATAATTGTAGACATTTTGCCGAATCAGAAACTGTAGAGTCAGATCTATATAATTCCAGAAGAAAACAGAGCAGACCTTTAGGAGCCATCTGATCTGGATATACTCTGTTTGCAAATGTGTGAAAATACGTTTATATGAAGGAAAGGGTTATTAGTGGGCTATGATCAAAATTTCACCAGAAATTATGTTTTCTTTGACAAAGTCAGTTTATATTTGCTTGCCATCTAAATGCTGTTCTATCATGTCAGACAAGTCTTTATCCGTTGGGTATGAAATTGAACGAACCTCGTTTAATTTTTTTCGCTCCGCGTAATTTTGAAGCAGTAAATGAATACCAGTAGAAATCTCTTGATTGAATTTGTTCTAAGAATCTCTGTTTTGAATTTGTTTGTTCTGACTTATGGGAATACCAACTGTGGGTGGTTTGGTATCTAATAGTGCAGAAAGCTATGAAGATTTTTTTCAACCATTAGGACGATTTTATGATTCCTTTGCAAACAGAGTAGACCCAGATCAGACGGCTCCTATATATAGGTATATAGCAGCCGTCTGATCAGGGTCTGCTCTGTTTGCTTATGATATAATATAGATGATTCTACAGTTTATGCAATGGCCAAAACTTCCTATGTCCATTTATGATTATAACAGGTAATCTTATTAATATTCATGATGTCAGTATTTCTTACATGAATGTTCATGGGGTTAACCCTTTCCCTCATATAAACGTGTTTTCACGCATTTGCAAACAGAGTAGACCCAGATCAGACGGCTCCTAGAGGAGCCGTCTGATCAGGGTCTACTCTGTTTGCTAATAGAATTTGAAAGATTTGTGTCTTTACTTTCTAAAATGGCTATAATGTTCCACCTTCCATATTTCATTATAGCTATTTTGGCCATGAATATGCAGTAGGTATTGAAATTTGGAATAAACAAAGAACAGGGAAAGGGTTAAGGAGTATAAGAGTTGATACTTTCACCATTTATCGGATTAATGTTCGTACAAGATTTAACCCTTTCCTCCATATAAACATGTTTTCGTGCATTTGCAAACAGAGTAGACCCAGATCTAATGTCTCCTATAGGAGCTGTCTGATCTTGGTCTGCACTGTTTGATAATGGAATTTGAAAAATCTGTTTCTTTTACTTTCCAAAATGGCTACAATGTTCCACCTTCCATATTTCGTTATAACTATTTTGTCTATGAATATTCAATAGGTATTGACATTTGATCAGCTCAGCAACAGATACCGGGGGTACTGGTGTGTACTCAAATACTAGAATCATCATTTCTCCACCAAACCCTATAGTGTGACCACTCTTTAGAATTATCTTGAAGAGACAGTTCTAAAGAGGGGTCACAACATAGGGTTTGGTGTTAAAATAAAAAAGTTATTCTTGAAAATAATTTATGCATCTTATCTGGAGCTCTGCATAATACAAGAGAAGGTTATCTGAAATTTTATAATGATACATGAACACAGGATACATATATACTTTGGCAGAAGCTGCAGAATCGGATCTATATAATTCCATAAGCAAACAGAGCAGACCCTGATCAGAAGGCTGCTATTGGACCAATCTAATCAGGGTCTACTCTGTTGGCAAAGGTGTGAAAAGGCATTTCTGTCAGGTCGGGTAAAGGGTAAGCAGATAGTAATCTCAGCAGATGAAATTTATTTGGATTGAAAGTCCTTTTCGGTAGGTTAATTCAAAGAGGCTGGGTGTAAAAATAGCCTATGAGGTAATGAGTCTAAAAATAGCCTATGAGGTAATGGAAAATCAGTAGTAAACAAAATTTGGATTTTAGAATTTCAAACATTAATAAACCCTTTCAAAGCTGGATTGTTAGAGTGGAGCAGCCCATCTGTGTTTAAAACTGGAGTCCACTCAGCATGAAAGGTTCAAACTTTGCTAGATGATTTTGAATGACAAACAGTGCTGACCCTGATCAGAGGGCATCTTTAAGGGTTGTCGGATCTGGGTCTACATTGTTTGCAAATATCAGCACATGCATGTTCCACATGCAAAGGGTTGAATTCCTGATATTTACGCCTGTTTGTTGCAGTGAGTAATGTTTTATGATACTTTTGAATTGCTTGACACCTCCGCTTTCAATTAAACTCAGATTTATTTTCAAAAGAAAATCTGTAGGGAATGGTAAAGAAAAAAGTTGTAACAGAGCTTAGAAAAAAGAGCGTAAATCTTCGAATGATAGCGCTCAATTTGTGATTACCTGTGAAAACAGTTTGGATCTCTTTTGAGATTGTGTACTACTTTGGATTTTCTTAACCCTTTCCCTGTTCTATGTTTATTTCAAATTTTAATACCTACTGAATATTTATGGACGAAATAGTAATAAAGAAATATGGAAGGTGGAACATTGTAACCATTTCAGAGAGTAAAGAAATAGATCTTTCTAATTCCATTGGCAAACAGAGCAGACCCTGATCAGACGGCTCCTATAGGAGCCGTCTGATCTAGGTCTACTCTGTTTGCAGATGCATGAAAAGGCATTTATATAGAGATGCATTTGGGCATAGAAAATTCTGATGAATCCTGAAGTTATCCTGAAGGAATCGATTCATCTGATGGATGTCTACTCTGTTTGCCTATGAAATTTTATAGATCGAATTCTTCTTCGGACAAGAAGCCCTATATTCATACACCATTATAAAACTTCTGCATTGAAATATTCATGATGTCTTTATTTCATGCTTTGCAATCAGAATAGACCCAGGTCAAATTGTTATCCGACTGATCAGGGTCTGCTCTGTTTGCTAGTAAAATAATATAGAATTAAGAAACTTATAGAGTAGCAAATTGTGTAGATCCTAACCAAATTGCCTTTTTTAACCCTTACCTCCATGAATATTCATGTAAAAAATAATGACATCATGAATATTCATTAGATTTATTTGTTATTATGGCACAATCATGGACACTTATTTTTTACCGGGCATTTTTAGCCATGGCAGAAACTGTAGAATCATATCTATATTTTATCATTATAAGCAAACAGAGCAGACCCAGATTAGACATCTCCTATAGGAGCAGTCTGATCTGGGTCTTCTCTGTTTGCAAAGGCGTTGAAAGGCGTATTTATGGAGTAACGGGTTAAGGTGCAGTTTGATTGGGTCAGCACTATTTTTTTGTGAGAATATTTAACAATTTACTTGATAGACATGCCTTTTCATGCCTGGGCAAAGAGAGTATACCCTGATCAGATGGTTCCTGTAAGAGCTATCTGATCAGGATCTGCTCTGTTTGCTTATGGAAGTATACAATTCTTTACTTTACAGCTTCTGCCAAGGTAAAAAACAAAATACTGTGTTCATATACCATTATAAATATAAAACTTATTAATTTAGACATTATTCCTTACATGAATATTCATGAAGCAAGGGGCTAACCCTTTCCGTGTTCTATATATTCATTCCAAATTTCTCTACTTACTGAATATTCATAAACAAAATAGTTATAGTAATAATATAATAATGAAGTACGGAAGGTGAAACATTGTAGCCATTTTAGAAACTAAAGAAACAGATTTATCAAAATTTATTAGCAAACAGAGCAGACCCTGATCAGAAGGTTCCTACAGGAGCCGTCTGATCTGGGTCTACTCTGTTTGCAAATGTGTCAAAAGACATTTATATGAATATTCATGAGGTAAAGAGATAAGTTAATGATAATACTCAAAATCGGCTGAATTGAACAAGTCTAATAATGGATAATCTGGTGTATGATTTAATCCTTTGAATGCTGATTTTACAAAGTGGAATGGTCCGTCATTGTTTAAGGATAGAGTCCATTCAGTATGAAAGGGTATAATTCGGATTGAGGATTTCAAATGACAAACAGTGTAGACCCTGATCAGAGGGCTCCTCTGGGAGCCCTCTGATCTGGGTCTACACTGTTTACAAATGCCAGTATACTCATTTTCCCTGCATGCAAAGGTTTAATGCAGTTTCGTAGTACAGAAATATCAATAAATGCCAGAACTTAATGGCATTGCAACAATAAAGGGAGGATAGTTGTCACAATTGAAGTTCAGTTTTATAGAGAATAATGAAAATGTCGTGTTTTCATAATAAAACCTTCATAACATCGTACCAGTTATGGGGATTACTGCTAGTGTTTGTAGACATTCCTGATACTAGCAGCGCCGTCATGTGGAATTGCTCGGACATAATTTATACTCAAATAGTGAAGACCCTGATTAGTTGTCATGTTCAAATGTGGAGTCTGATCAGGATATGCATTTATTTGTATTACTGAATTTACTGATGTTTGACAAGCAGTGTAAAACCAGATCAAATACCAGAATGCAATCAAATGTATGATCTAGATCTGCACACAAAATAGACATTCCAGAGTGCCCATTCCCCTGTAGTGTTAGTAAATCCAAAGTTATGACTTATTATCTTTGTCTTTAACCCCGTAATTCATGAATATTTATCCCTTTCCTCCATAAATACGCCTTTCTACGCCTCTGTAAAAATCACCTATTGAAACCATTGTGATAAATGCTCTATTTATCACAACGGTCTCAAACTACAAAATTCTAACATTTTTCTTTTCATTTAAGTGTTAATGCTCTTTTTCGGTAGATTAATTCAAAGTGGTGTAATCTAAAAATAGCCTATGAGGTAATGGGTTAAGTAAGAGATAATGATATCATAAATATTGATGAGCAGAAATTGTATAATGTCGAATGAACACAAGAAACTTTTGGCCATGGAAGAAATTGTAGAATCAGATCTATCACAAGCAAACAGAGCAGATTCATCTGGATTCACATATTTTTTTTAAGCCAGGTTGCGGTTAGCGAGATAAAAATTAAACTTTTATCTGCTGAGTAGATTGGTTTTTTTCTTTTACATTTCAATATTTTTTCTTTTCCCTGTAGTAGGTGTTGACTGGTTGGAGAACCATCCCACTCAGCACCTCACAATGTTTTCAACAAAATTATGTTCACATAATTATAAAGTATTGACCTTATATTGGAAATAATAAATAAAAAGGTGTATAAAAAAGGCAAAAAAAAAGGAATATGTGAGTAGGCTTGAGAAGACAAGAGTTGATTTTTGTTTGACCACATTTTCATCCACTTCATGGTGAGAATACAGTAAAACCCTGCTAATGCGACCACCTAAAAGTTACACTTTTCTACTGAAAAATCCCTAAAAATTCACCATAAAACTTGACCTATTTGAATTTTGGGTCAGTCCATTTGAAAATATTTAGCGGTGTAAGGGTTAACAAAAATGCAAGCTGTTTATTCCTCATCCAATATTTTCTTTATATTTATATAACCCCTAAGCAATATGATATTGTTTCAACCTTTTGCCTGATGGAGGCACCTTCTGATGCCTTTGCAAACAGCGTAGACCTAGATGAGATGTCTCTTATAGGAGCCGTCTGATCAATGTCTGCTCATTGTTTGCTTGTGGAATGGTATAGGTCTGATTCTGTATTTGTCAAAACGTCCTGTGTTCATAGGTCATTATAGATATTCATCTCATCATTATTCATTATTATGGGTTGATAAGTAGCAGATGAAATTTTAGCCAAGATGTTTTTCATAGCAAGAGTAAGGATAAGCTTTGCCCTAATTACTCTAAGTGAGCAGATACCCAATCTCCCAATTCCATCAGTTTTTAACCCTTTCCCTCATATAATGCCTTTTCACACATTTTCTAACAGAGTAGACCCAGATCAGATATCTCCTATAGGAGCCATCTGATCAGGGTCTGCTCTGTTTGCTAGTGGAATTTGAAAGGTCTGTTTCTTTACTTTCTAAAATATCTACAATGTTCTAACTTCCATATTTCATTATAACTATATTGTCCATGAATATTGAGTAGGTATTGAAATTTAGAATAAACATAGAACAGGGAAAGAGTTAAAATTTCATAATTGAATTTGTCATAATTTTGACAACTTTAAACTAGACTGATATAGTAGCAAATAGTGTAGACTCAGATTAAACTGCTATGACAGAGGTACATGTAGTTTTGATCTGGGTCTGCACTATTTGCCTTTGTTTGTCCCTCTAACTTCTTAGGTTAATTACGAGTTAATGTTATTCTGATGATCGTATAGAACCATGGCTGTCTTTGAAACTCAGTGTCTGCATGTTTCTTTTGGGAAGTATCCAGTGGACTTTGATGAAGTACTATTCTTGAGTCTGAGTTGTAATTATCACCGTTTGGGTTAATCTAAGATCTATTAGCACCATGCAGTCAGAGAACATATGTGCCTGATTCTGCCTGAAAATGACTGGCTAACTTTCTTGAACAAACTCTAAGCATTTAGAGTTTCCGTGTGTGATTGTGGAAATTGCGTGTGGATAAAAAGTAATTCTGGATTTATCGGAATAATATGTGATTCTCCTAGTATGCCGTTCATTTGGGAAAAGACTCGCTTGCTGAAAACTTTGTAAGTACAATTTGAATTATAATACAATAAAACCCGCTAATGTGACCACCTAAAAGAGGTATAATTCTGGCTGCTAGATGCAGGTGGTAGCTTAATGCAGGACAAAAGTAATGGAGCTTTCTGCATTACTTTTGTCCTGCATTAAGCAACCACCTGCTTATAAAGACAGCCATGTTTATTCATTAAGTGGTCGCATTAGAGGGGTTCTACTGTACATGTTTTTGTATTTATATATCTGCTTGGATGAATTAAGAATTGATCTCACTATTGCTGTTTGTATGTTGATGGTCCTTACTTAACCCATTCCCGCATATAGACGCCTTTTGACGCTTCTGTAAAAGTCACTTTGTGAAACCATTGTGATAAATAGAGCATTTGCTCCATAGGAGCAAAAAAAAATTAATGCTCTATTTATCACAATGGTTTCAACACTTAACAATTCTAAAATTTTCCTTTTCAGTAGTTAATGCTCATTTTCGGTAGATTTGTTAAAAAAAGGTTGGATCTAAAAATAGCCTATGCGGGAATGGGTTAAGTATTCAGACAGATATACTTCAGCAAATAATGCAGACTCAGATCAAATGGCTCATGAAGGAGCTGTTTGATCAGGGTCTCCACTATTTGCTGCTAGCTATGTCAGTCTTGTTTAACCCTTTACTCCATGAATATTCATGTAAGAAATAATGATATCATGAATATTAATTAAATCAATTGTGATAATAGCACATGATCACATAAATCTTTGGCCATGACAGAAACTGTAGAATCAATATATATTATATCATAAGCAAACAGAGCCGACCCTTATCAGATGACTCCTACTGGAGCTATCTGATCTGGGTCTACTCTGTTTGCAAAGGCGTATTTATGGAGTAAAGGATTAAACCTTGCGATAAATAGAGAATCTGACATGAGTGTTCATTACAAATTGTTTTTATGAAACGAGTTTACTATAATAATATGACACAAGCTTTAAAATGGCATAGAAAATAAATCAGGCTATAGCTGATGGCTTATTTGGCCATTGCTTACAAACAGTGTAGTAATAGAACGGATGGCGCACATGGAGCGCTACGATTGGCTAACGCTTAAATGAGGGCTATGATTTGCTAACGATTGCTTATTTGCATAACAAATGCACTAGAAAAACGGCACTCTGTTACGGCTCTCCCACAAGGCAGATTATATGATAAATACACTTTTCTACACCTTTGCAAACAGAGTAGACCAAGATCAGACTGCTCCTTTAGGAGCCATCTGATCAGGCTCTGCTCTGTTTGCTTATGTTATAATATAGATATGATTCTACAGTTTCTGTCATTGCCCAAAACTCCTGTGTCCAAAATGCTATTATAACAAATTAATCTAATTAATATTCATGATGTCATTATTTCTTGCATGAATATTCATGGAGGAAAGGGTTAAGATAATTAAGATATTTGGTAATATATTGCAGCAGGAAATATTGGTGTGATGAAAGAGTGATTTAGTCTTATGCCCGACATAAGCCGATTTAAGTCTAGACTATGTCTATTTTAGTTTATTTGTCTTGAAAATGATGAAATTTATGGTCTTATGTCCATAATAGTCTAACATGTTTTCTTACAAGTTTAACTCCTTGCACATAACTGTTTTTATGGCCCTCAGATCAGATCTGGGGGTATATTGTTTTTGACCTGTCCGTCTGTCTGTTTGTCCGTTTATCTGTTTGTTTGTGAGCAGCTTTAACATTGCCATGGTCATAATGTTTGAGCCAGTATAGATAGAGACTTGATATTTGGCATGCATATGAATCTCATATAGCCGCACATTTTGAGAGGTGAAATGTCAAGGTCATCCTTCAAGGTCAGAGGTAAAATATATAGGTCAAATCACCGACTTTAACATTGGCCATAACTTTTAAAACCAGTAGAGATAGCGACTTGATATTTGGCATGCATATACATCTCATGAAGCTGCACATTTTGAGGGTGACATGTCAAGGTCAAGGTCATCCCTCAGGGTCAAAGGTCTATTGTCTGTTTGTTTATCAGTAACTTTAACATTGGTCATAACTTTTGAGCCAGTACAGTAAGAGACTTGATTTTTGGCATGCATATGTATCTCATAAAGCCGCACATTTTGAGGGGTAACATGTTAAGGTCATCCTACAGGGTCAAAGGTCACCAACTTTAACATTGGCCATAACTTTTGAACCAGTGGAGATACATACTTGATACTTGGCATGCATGTGTATATCATGAAGCTGCACAGTTTGAAGGGTGACATGTCAAGATCAAGGTCATCCTTTAGGGTCATTAAAGGACCTTTGACCATGAAGGATGACCTTGATCTTGACATGTCACCCCTCAAACTGTATGTCTTCTGCTAGGCAAATTGTCATGATTTTTGTTTTTATTTTTCTTAACTGTTTCCTTCATGTCAGCATGTTTTTACACATTTGCAAACAGAGTAGGCCCAGATCAGGCGGCTCCTATAGGTGCTGTCTGATTAGGGTCTGCTCTGTTTGCTAATGGAATTCAAAATGGCTATAATTTTTCACCTACCATATTTGTTCATGCATATTCAGTAGGTATTTGAAATTTGAAATAAACATAGAACAGGGAAAGGGTTAAAAAATACATTAGAGTGTCCGACAGTTTGGATCATGGTGGGTCTAGACCTGGGAGTATTATGCATTTCTTCTGAATCCTAACCGTTTGCATTGGTAATTGCAAATTAGCTGCTAGCTTGCAGAATTAAAACCTTTCCTTCATATAAATGCCTTTTAACGCCTTAGCAAACAGAGTAGACCCAAATCAGACAGCTCCTGTTTTTCATATGCATTTTAAAAAATATTCTAATTTATATTGATGATGTCATTAATTCTTCTGTGAATATTGAACAGGTAAAGGTGAAAACCTTTTTTAAGCTGCTGTGGTAGAGATGGTTACATGGTTACACTATAACCTAAATTACCCTTTCCCTGTTCTGTGTTTATTCCAAATTTCAATACCTACTGAAAATTCATGAACAAAATAGTTATAATAAAATATAGAAGATGGAATATTGTAGCTATTTTAGAAAGTAAAGAAACAGATATTTCAAATTCCATTAGCTAACAGAGCAGATCCTGATTAGACGGCTCCTATAAGAGCTGTCTGATCTGGGTATTCTCTGTTTGCAGATGCGTGAAAATGCATTTATATGAGGGAAAGGGTTAAGCTGCCACCTGCCTCTATGATCGCTTTTTGATGGTCACTTGAGAGAAGTTTTACTGTACTTAGTATTCAAAGGAAAGATAAGAATATCTTTAGAATTGAAATAAACAACCATTTTAGAATGTGACAGTTTCTAAGCATGTTATTAAGAGTAAATTGAAAAGTGTCTGCCAGTGATTGACGTACAGTTCCACCCTTGCTTTCACTCCCCCTGTGTGATGGATCTGCACTTCCTCAGGTCTTTGGAAAAGCTTTGATGTTTTTGCTACAAGATTATTTATTTTAAATCCTAAAAGATTATTATGTGTTTGGAAAAGGAAGGCTTTCTGACTGTACATTGTGACCTTTCACTTGATGAATAATCATGGAAGAAATTTTATAATGACAGCATGAGTGTTTATGAGCAGAAATGTTTAATGATATAATATGGGAAATTTTTGACTTGGCAGAAACTGTAGATTTATATACAGTAAAACCCCTCTAATGCGACTACTTAATGAATAAACATGGATGTCTTTATAAGCAGGTGGTTGCTTAATGCAGGGCAAAAGTAATGCAGAGGCTTTCTGCATTACTTTTGTCCTGCATTAAGCTACCACCTGCATCTAGCACCCAGAATTATACCTCTTTTAGGTGGTCCCATTAGCGAGGTTTTACTGTAAATCCATACACAGAGAAGACCCTCGCCATTCTCCAACAGGAGTCATTTGTTTTGGGTCTACCCGGTTTGCAAAGGCATCAAAAGGTTGTCCCTTTCCTTCATATAAAATTCACACCTTTGCAAACAGAGTAGACTCAAATCAGACGGCTCTTGTAGTAACTGTCTGATCAGGGTCTGCTCTATTTGCTTATGAAATAATATTGATATAATTCTACAGTTTCTGCCGGATGTTAGAATTATTAATACCGTCTTACAGACAGGTGGCAGCATAATGCTCCTTTTTGGGAGCTTTCTGCATGACTGTCAACTTGCATTAAGCAGCCACAATGAGTTACCTCAAAAGACCTAAATTCCAGTTTAGAGGGGTTTTACTGTAATAGGTTCAGTCTGTTTAAAAGAAAACAAAAGACATATTTATACAGCTGTAAATGCAATCTGTAGAGAAAGTATCATACGGTGCTATAATTATGTATTTTTAAATACTACGATAAAGGAACAACTTTGTGTACTTGATGCTTACATTCCGATAGACTTTTACAGTTGTTATTGATGCCACAATACTTAGATAAAATACCCTTTTTATCCTAAGTATTCGAACACCCAATCTCCCCTCTCCACCTGTTTGTACATCTGAATAAGTCTGGGTCCATGCTTATAAAACATTTAGTTGAGTCTGAATTCGTTCTCAAGTTTTTGATTGGTCAGATTTGAGCCTTTGGCTCAAATCTGACCAATCAAAAGCTTGAGAACTCAAATCTGACCAACGAAACTCAGACTCAACTAAAAGCTTTATAAGCATGGACACAGATCTGGACCATTTTTAGCACGTCTGTTTCAAAGAAAAGTCAAGCTATTGTGATCACTGGGTCATAGTCGTTGTTGTTGTCATTGGTGGTGGCGGCGGCAGCGGCAGCGTGCAAAAACTTTAATGTAGCTCATTACTCGAAAAGTATAAGAGGTATCAACATGAAACTCATAGGTTAGTAGATCTCATTGAGGGGAAGGCCCCTACATAAGAACCATAACTCTTTTAATTTAGCTGGACAAGCACCAAATCAGATGAGTGTTGGCACCGCTCCCGGCTCTTGTTAGCTCATCTATTTAGAAGAAATGATGAGCTGTTGTGATCACTGGGTCATAGGCATTGTTGCAGTTGAGGCGTTGGCGTCGGAGGCAGCGTAAAAAACTTTAATATAGCTCATTACTCAAAAAGTATAAGAGGTATCAACATGAAACTTCATAGGTTGGTAGATCTCATTGGGGAGAAGGCCCTGCATAAGAACTATAACTCTTGATCTCAAAAGTGTTGAGTTATTGCCCTTTATTTTTTTCAAAAAGTTTTAATTAAGCTGATTGCTCAAAAAGAATAAGAGGTGTCAACATAGGTTGGTAGTTCTCTTTGAGGAGAAGTGTATGCAGTGGACAGGCACCAAGTCAGATGAGTGTTGGGGCTGCACGCAGCTCTTGTTGTGACTATACATTAGACTGACATAGAAGAAAATAAGGCAGACTCTGATCAAATGACTCCTGATCATGTCTGTACTAAACTGATCTGTACTAATTGATCTGTATTGAATTAAGTTTGTCTGTTTGAAGATATATACAGTAAAACACCTCTAAACTGGACATTAAAACTAGTATCAAAATCGTTCTTTCACACAGGTAGTAGCTTAATGCAGGTTTAAAGTCATGCAAAAAGCTCCCAAAGGAGCTTTTGGCATAACTTTCAACCTGCATTAAGCAGCCACCTGCCTAAAAAGTCATAAATTGTTCTTTAATAAGATTCCAGTTTCGAGAAGTTCTACTGAATACTTGAGGTAATTAGGGTACAGAGTACCTGTATTTATCACAGTCTTAGTGTGAACAGTAGTAGTTCATGACCAGCTGCTCAATAATAAAAATCCTCTATATTTCTTTTTTGTAAGCACTTGGCAAGCAAATTTACGCTTTACTCTCAAAATATGCCTTTCTACGCCTTTTCAAACAGAGTAGTCTCAGATCAGATGGCTCCTGCAGGAACTGTCTGATCAGGTTGTGCTCTGTTTGCTTATTAAATAATATAGAGATCTGATTCTACAGTTTGTGCCTTTACCAAAATTTCCTGCATTAATGTGCCATTATAAAAACTAATCAATATTCTTGATGTCATTATTTCTTATATGAATATTCATAGAGAAAAGAGTTATTTTTACAACAATGGACAATTGCTTTTTTGAAAACAAATGCAGCATTGAACCCATTCCTTCATATAAAAGCCCTTTCATGCCTTTGCAAACAGAGAAGATCTAGATCAGAGGGCTCCTGTAGGAGCCATCTGATCAGGGTCTGCTCTGTTTGCTTATGGTATAATATAGATCTGATTCCATAGAAAATGGCATATAATTGATATTAAGGACATCATTATCTCTTACATGAATATTCAACAGGTAAAGGGAGGAGCGTAGTTGAATCCAAATGTTATGTATGCACTGTGGCTACATGTTTTCACAGGAACAGAGTAATGTTGTTTTGAAACTATTGCGGTAAATAGAGCATTTGCTCCTAATTACTGATATCAGTGTAGATCCAGATCGGAGGACTCCTAGAAATGATGATCAGGTGAGCTCTAAGAACAAAGGCATTGAGCAGTGCTCAGTTGAGCTCTAAGGGAGATGACATATGGCGGTGTTCAGGTGAGCTCTAAGAGAGAGGGCATAAGGCGGTGTTCAGGTGAGCTCTAAGAGAGAGGACTTAAGGCGGTGTTCAGGTGAGCTCTAAGAGAGAGGACATAAGGCTGTGTTCAGGTGAGCTCTAAGAGAGAGGACATAAGGCTGTGTTCAGGTGAGCTCTAAGAGAGAGGACATAAGGTGGTGTTCAGGTGAGCTCTATAAGAGAGGACATAAGGTGGTGTTCAGGTGAGCTCTAAGAGAGAGGACATAAGGCAGTGTTCAGGTGAGCTCTAAGGGAGAGGACATAAGGTGCTGTTCAGTTGAGCTCTAAGAGAGAGGACATAAGGCAGTGTTCAGGTAAGCTCTAAGAGAGAGGACATAAGGTGCTGTTCAGTTGAGCTCTAAGAGAGAGGACATAAGGCAGTGTTCAGGTGAGCTCTAAGAGAGAGGACATAAGGTGCTGTTCAGTTGAGCTCTAAGAACAAAGACATTGAGCAGTGCTCAGGTGAGCTCTAAGAGATAGGACATAAGGTGCTGTTCAGTTGAGCTCTAAGAGAGAGGACATAAGGCAGTGTTCAGGTGAGCTCTAAGAGAGAGGACATAAGGTGCTGTTCAGTTGAGCTCTAAGAGAGAGGACATAAGGCAGTGTTCAGTTGAGCTCTAAGAGAGAGGACATAAGGTGCTGTTCAGGTGAGCTCTAAGGGAGAGGACATAAGGTGCTGTTCAGGTGAGCTCTAAGAGAGAGGACATAAGGCAGTGTTCAGTTGAGCTCTAAGAGAGAGGACATAAGGCAGTGTTCAGGTGAGCTCTAAGGGAGAGGACATAAGGCAGTGTTCAGGTGAGCTCTAAGGGAGAGGACATAAGGCAGTGTTCAGGTGAGCTCTAAGAGAGAGGACATAAGGCAGTGTTCAGGTGAGCTCTAAGAGAGAGGACATAAGGCAGTGTTCAGGTGAGCTCTAAGAGAGAGGACATAAGGCGGTGTTCAGGTGAGCTCTAAGAGAGAGGACATAAGGTGCTGTTCAGGTGAGCTCTAAGAGAAAGGACATAAGGTGCTGTTCAGGTGAGCTCTAAGAGAGAGGACATAAGGTGCTGTTCAGGTGAGCTCTAAGGGAGAGGACATAAGGTGGTGTTCATGTGAGCTCTAAGAGAGAGGACATAAGGCGGTGTTCAGGTGAGCTCTAAGAGAGAGGACATAAGGCGGTGTTCAGGTGAGCTCTAAGAGAGAGGACATAAGGTGCTGTTCAGGTGAGCTCTAAGAGAGAGGACATAAGGTGCTGTTCAGGTGAGCTATAAGAGAGAGGACATAAGGCGGTGTTCAGGTGAGCTCTAAGGGAGAGGACATAAGGTGGTGTTCAGGTGAGCTCTAAGAGAGAGGACATAAGGCAGTGTTCAGGTGAGCTCTAAGAGAGGGGACATAAGGCAGTGTTCAGGTGAGCTCTAAGGGAGAGGACATAAGGTGGTGTTCAGGTGAGCTCTAAGAGAGAGGACATAAGGCAGTGTTCAGGTGAGCTCTAAGGGAGAGGATATAAGGTGGTGTTCAGGTGAGCTCTAAGAGAGGGGACATAAGGTGGTGTTCAGGTGAGCTCTAAGGGAGATGATATAAGGCAGTGTTCAGGTGAGCTCTAAGAGAGGGGACATAAGGTGGTGTTCAGGTGAGCTCTAAGGGAGAGGACATAAGGTGGTGTTCAGGTGAGCTCTAAGAGAGAGGACATAAGGCAGTGTTCAGGTGAGCTCTAAGAGAGAGGACATAAGGTGCTGTTCAGGTGAGCTCTATAAGAGAGGACATAAGGCAGTGTTCAGGTGAGCTCTATAAGAGAGGACATAAGGCAGTGTTCAGGTGAGCTCTATAAGAGAGGACATAAGGCAGTGTTCAGGTGAGCTCTAAGAGCGAGGATATGAAGTGGTATTAAGGTGAGCTTTAAGAGCGAGGATGTAAGGCAGTGTTCAGGTGAGCTCTAAGAGAAAGGACATAAGGTGGTGCTCAGGTGAGCTCTAAGAGCGAGGATATAAAGTGGTATTAAGGTGAGCTCTAAGAGCGAGGATGAAAGGCAATGTTCAGGTGAGCTCTAAGAGCGAGGATATAAAGTGGTATTAAGGTGACCTCTAAGAGCAAGGACATAATTCGGTGTTCAGGTGAGCTTTCTAAGATCGAGGACATCATGCAGTGCAGAAGTGAACATTTATATTATGATTAAAACTTTCCAATACTGAATCATAATGTAAAGTTAAAGTGCATTCAGTACAAAAATGTAAACTGTGATGAAAACATACTTTGAAAGAAAGAAGAATGCAGAACCCTGGTCAGGGGAGTTTGCAAATGAAAGCTAGCTTGTTTCCCATCATTTTATAGGTTTACCCTTTATCTGATGAATATTGATGTTATAAATAATGACATCATGATTTATTAATTAAAAACAAATTGTTATAATGGCTTATAAACGCAGAAATATTAGGCTGTAGCGCAGAATCTGTAAAATCAGGTATATATACATGTATATTATTCCAAGAACAGAGCAGACCCTGATCAGTCTGATCTGGGTATACTGTGTTTGCAGAGTCATATAAAGGCATCTGTATCAGGTAAATGCATCTTTACAGTAGAACCTGTCCTAAGCGGCCATTATTGAACATAGGAGTCTTACCAAGCAGGAGTTTGCTTAATGCAGGGCAAAAGTGATGCAGAAAGCTCCTACAGGAGCTTTCTGCACCACTTTTGACCTGCATTAAGCTACCACCTGCTTTACAGACACATAATTAGACCTTAGACTTTTTGATAGCATGTTCAATTTGTCGTCCAGGCTTCTGTGTCAGCCTGCCAGTTTGACCACTTTGATCTTGTAGCAGACTTATTACCGCTGACTTAACTTCCCTTTATATAAGATTTATTTCCCATTTGACTGTAAATCCTGGCAGGTATCTCACTGATTAACCGGGTACAGATTTGGGATATAGATTAATATGTGGGTACAAAGTACTTTTTTAACTCCTTGCACGCCAGTGGTGGATTTGTGATTTCCAGTGCAAACAGTAGGAATCAAGATAATTAAGACAAATAACTTGGCATCTCATCAGGATCCAAGCTGTTTGACACTCTATTTTTTTTAGGAGAAACTGTCAGAATTGCAGCAGACAAAAATATTTTCAGATGACAATTACTTAGCATACATAGAGTTAACAGACACTTGGGGTGCTTCTTGGTTTCAAGTTCAGTTTTCCAGATGTTTTCTGAAGAGGGAAAACGCAATTCATATTGAGTCCTGCCAAGTTTATACTTAACCCTTTCCTCCATAAATATGCCTTTCTACGCCTCTGTAAAAGTCACTTCTTGAAACCATTGTGATAAATAGAGCATTTTCTCCTATAGGAGCAAATGCTCTATTTATCATAATGGTTTCAAATTACTAAATTCTAAAAAAATTCCTTTTCTCTAGTTAATGCTCCTTTTCGGTAGATTTATTCAAAGAGGTTGGATCTAAAAATAACATGAGGAAGGGTTAATCTATTCAAATACAATGTGTTATTCATCGTTATTGCTGTCGGTCTCAGAAATGTATGCAAATTGATGTCTAAAATGTGGTTTTGAAATATTTAGTCGGAGTAACAGATAAAGGTGTGTATTGCTCTTTCCCTGTTCAATATTCATGATTAAAAAAAAGCCAGATCATGAATATTTATTAGCTGAATTTTTATAATTTAAATTTTTCAAAGGAATTTCTGCTCTGACAAAAACTGTAGAATCTTATCTTTATCGTGTCAAAAGCAAACAGTGCAGAACCCTGATCAGAGAGCTCCTATAGGAATAGGTCTTTAACCTGTTCCTTCATGAATATTCATGTAAGAAATAATGATGTCATGAATATTAATGAGATTAATTTGTTATAATAGCACGTACATGGACACAGGAAGTTTTGGCCGTAGCAGAAACTGTAGAATCATATCTATGTTATTTCATAAGAAAACAGAGCAGACCCTTATCAGAGGGCTCCTATAGGAGCCGTTTGATCTGGGTCTACTCTGTTTGCAAAGGCGTAGAAAGGCGTATTTATGGAGTAAAGGGTTATATGTAGGAAAGGGTTAGAGCTGTGTATTCAAATACTAAAATCATCATTTCTCCACCAAACCAACCCTATGGTGAGACAATTCTAAAGAATGGTCATATGTGTTAACATATGGTTTGGTGGAGAAATGGAAGAGCAATAAATATTGTTTAAAATGTTTTAACCTGCTCCCTCATAGGCTATTTGTAGACCCAACCTCTTTGAATAAATCTACCAAAAAGGAGCATTTACTAAGAGAAAAAGGGAAAAGGGAATTGTTAGAGTTGTTTAGTTTTTAAACCATTGTGATAAATAGAGCATTTGCTCCAGGATAAAATTCTCTATTTATCACAATGGTTTCAAGAAGTGACTTTTACAAAGGCATAGAAAGGCGTATAAAACATTATCTTGGCTTCTGGTTAGTTGCAATATGCTTTCATTTCAGCCTACAAACTATTTTCTCTGACATACCAGATTTAGCATAACAAAATATCGGTAGGAATTAGTACCTTAAGCTTCTTATAAACACCTTTTCATGCATTTGCAAACAGAGTAGACCCAGATCAAACAGCTCCTATAGGAGCCGTCTGATCAGGGTTTGCTCTGTTTGCTTATGATATAAAATAGATTTATGATTCTACAGTTTCTGCCATGACAAATAGTTCTGTGTTCATGTGCTATTATCAAAAAAATAATCTAAATAAATTTTATGATGTTATTATTTCTTGCATGAATATTCATGGAGTAAAGGGCTAATTACTCTAAGTATTCTGAAGGTGCACTGTTTTCTACTTCAGTCTAATTTAACCCATTCCCCCATAGGCTATTTTTAGGTCCAACTTCTTTGAATGAATCTACCGAAAAGGAGCATTTACTAGAGAAAAGGAAATTTTTAGAATTTTGTAGTTTGAAACCATTGTGATAAATAGAGCATTTGCTCCTATAGGAGCTCATGCTCTATTTATCACAATCACAATGGTTTCAAGAAGTGACTATTACAGAGGCGTAGAAAGGCGTATTTATGGAGGAAAGGGTTAAAGTTATTTTTATGCCCCCCCCCCGCCTTTAGCGGATGGGGGCATTAAAATTTATCCTAGTCAGTATGTCCGTACATCTGTCCTAGATCTGTCAAACATTTGGTATTGGTCAGATCTATTATATATTTCTTAAGCAAACAATGTAGACCCAGATCAAATGGTTCATACAGCAGCTATCTGATCTGGGTCTACTCTGTTTGCAAAAGCATAAGCATGAAAAAGCATTTATATGAGGGAAAGGGTTAATAGGATAAAACGGTTTGTATTGTTAGAAACTGTGATTACAGTGCTCCCTCTCTACAACGACTGCTCCCTCTCTACAACGACTGCTCCCTCTCTACAACGACTGCTCCCTCTCTACAACGACTGCTCCCTCTCTACAACGACTGCCCCCTCTCTACAACGACTGCTCCCTCTCTACAACGACTGCTCCCTCTCTACAACGACACCCTTTTGGATACGAAGATTATATGTGTTGTTCAGAGGGAGTTGTTATAGGGAGGGAAAATCAAACATAATTAGCTTGTTTGCAGATCCCCAGACAAGGTATATTTCGAGAACTAAAACCGTTATGCCTCTATCAAACCCTGTGTTGTGACCACTCTTTAGAATTGTCACAAAGTGACGATTCTAAAGAGTGGTCACAACATAGGATTTGATGGAGGCATGAAGAAAATACGATGGTAAAAGTTGTTTCTGGGGCCTTGTTGTTTGGGAAACAGTGGCATGCGTTGTTGTAAGGAGGGAATCGTTATTGAGAGGGCCGTTGTTGGGAGGGAGCACTGTAGTCAGATCTATTATAATATCTTAAGCAAACAGAATAGATCCAGATCAGATGGCTCCTATATGCAAAGGCATGAAAAAGGGTTTATATGAGGGAAAGGGTTAATGGGATATACAGAGGGAGTATATTATGTTTTTTGTTTGTTTCACTGTTCTATTTCCTTATTTCTTCATCATCAGCATTCTCCATGAAGAACTCTCTCCCATATTTGATGAAATTTTCTCTTCTGTTCATTAACGGAAGTGGAAAACTCTTTACTTATAATGTAGTGTCTCGAGTGTCCATATGGACTGGAAAGAAGATTACATAATGAAATAATGTTCACATTTATTTAACAAACAGCCTGACTGCATTTCCCTGTGGACAGCATGACAATACCAATACAGGCCAATTACATCTCTCGTGTGGAATTGTTTTCCCAAAAGGATGAGCTTAATGGAGGGTAAAATTGATGCATGTTATGGTTACATTAAATATTGAGTGTTTTCACACATCTTACATGGATACTTCTCAGAGGTATCAAATCCCCAGCCGTGTGTAGTACCAGTTTCACAACATCTATTTCAAGGGGCCGGATAGGTTGTCAGTACGATTGTGGTGAAGTGATCTGTGATTAAAATAATGTTTCGAATGGATTAAATGCCCTGTCAAATAATCAACATTGTTTTGTCATGCGGCTGTTGGGAGTGATATTTTGGTAGCAGAATGTTGTCTGTTGGTCAGGAAGAACAGAGGTAAAACATACATAATACACTAGAACCTGTCTTAACCCATTCCTCCATAAATACACCTATCTACGCCTCTGTAAAACTTTTTTGAAACCATTGTGATAAATAGAGCATTTGCTCCTTTGGAGCAAATGCCCTATTAATCACAATGGTTTCAATACTACAAAATTCTAAAATTTTCCTTTTCTCTAGTTAATGCTCCTCTTTGCTAGATCTATTCAAAGAGGTTGGATCTAAATATAGCCTATGAGGGAATGGGTTAAGACTACTATGTTTGATAAATGAAAGGCCGCTTAGAACAGGTTCTATTGGTTAAAGATTTGGCTGTTTCTCCACCTCTATCTGTCACACACTTTCCCTCTTCGTATGCTAGTAGTGAATTTGGGATTATCTATGCAAACAGGTTGGATCTAGACGAGATGTCGAATGTCTGGGCATCTCGCCAGGGACCAAATTGTTTGACACCTCAATGCTGTCTTTTGAAAGAAATGGAAGAAGATAAATTATGATTTTAGAATTGCAGCAGATGATAAAAGATTACTAATTTTTAAAGAGGTTAAAACTGTTTTTCCTCCCACAGTTGCTGTCTGATCTTGGTCTACTCTGTTTTCAAAGATGTGAAAAAGCATCTCTATCAGGTAACGGGTTGAAAGGTAGATCTTTAATTATCTAGATATATAGGACAAAAGAGTGTAAACAAAGGGAAAGACAATTGTCACACTTCAGTATCTATGGAAATATTACCAAGCCACAATTAGATATATTTATAGTATCTGTGGAGATGGTAACCAGCCACAATGAGATACATTTACCTGACCACAATAAGATATGTTTATTATAGTATCAATGAAGATAAGATATTACCCAGCCATTATGAGATATATTTATAGTATCTATGGAAAAGTATCCAGCCACAATGAGATATATTTATAGTATCTATGGAGACCCAGCCATAATGAGATAATATTTATAGTATCCATGGAGATTTTACCCAACCACTATGAGATACATTTATAGTATCTGTGGAGATATTACCCAGCCACAATGAAACATGTTTATGAAAGTTTATAATCTAGAAAAAAATGATCAGGGTCTATATTATTTAGCCTTTCTGTGTTCAATATTTATGTAAGTGGTATAATGACTGGGGGAATATCAATAAGCTGCATTATTCCATTAGCAAACAGAGCAGACTCTGATCAGACAGCTCCTATAGGAGCTGTCTCATCTGGGTCTGCTCTGTTTGCAAAAGGTGTGAAAAAATATTTATATGAGGGGACTATAAAATACTATGACTACTAAATACTATGACTATGTAATTCAACCCTTTCCCTGTTCTTTTCAATTCCATTTTTCATTATAACTATTTTGCCCATGAATATTCAGTAGGTATTGACATTTGGAATAAACATAGAACAAGGAAAGGGTTAACTCCTTACTCCATAAATATGCCTTTGCAAACAGAGCAGACCCAGACCAGACAGCTCGTTTAGGAGCCATCTGATCAAGGTTTGCTTATGATATATTATAGATATGATTCAACTGTTTCTGCCTTGGACAAAAATTCCTGTGTCATTGTGATATGACAACAAATTCATCTAATTAATATTCATGACATTATTTCTTTCATGAATATTCATGGAGATAGGGGTTAAGTATGTGACTTCTTTGGAGGGGTTCTACTGTATGGTCGATTCCTTTACAATTTATATTGATCAACCCGTCTCTCCCAGTAAAGTACACAATGATACAGTGTCATCTATCAGCGGAAGTACTAATACAATTACTGCAATTTGTAGGGTTTGAACTGATTTTCCCCCAGACTGATATATCTCTATATTTTTGGCACAGGATAGGGTCAAGACTATACACAACCAAATATATAGTAAAGGGTGAGGCAGCCATACCTTTTTGGTCAATATTGCGTGATTTTTCCGTCCATGGACACATACTCTGGCAACTGTTCTCTGTTCCATCTTTGTGAGATATATTTTTGAATGTGATGTTTCCTTTAACCCTTTCCCTCATATAAATGGTTTTTCACACATTGGCAATCAGACTAGACCCAGATCAGATGGCTTCTATAGGAGCCGTCTGATCAGGGTCTGCTCTATTTTTCTTATGAAATTATAATAGATCTGACTCTGCAGTTTCTACAGACACCAAAATATCCTGTGTACATAATTACGGCATTATAAAATTTCAGCGCATAAATTTTCATGATGTTATTATTTCTTACATGACTATTTAACAGGGAAATGGTTAACAGGGAAATGGTTAACCCTTTGAATGCAGGACATGCATTCACTGGCATTTACAAACAGTTTAGACCCAGATGAGAGATCTCATTGGGAAGCCTCTGATCAGGTTCTGCACTGTTTGTCATTCAAAATATTTGAGTAAGTTTAAGCCTTTCATACTGGGTGAACTCTATACTTAAGCACTATTCCAGTCTGAAAATTCAGCGTTGAAAGGGTTACATTCATGCGCAAATCACAGGGTTACATTCATGCGCAAATCACAGGGTTACATTCATGCGCAAATCACAGGGTAACATTGGTGCACAAATCACAGGGTTGCATTCATGCACAAATCACAGGGTTACATTCATGCGCAAATCACAGGGTTACATTCATGCACATATCACAGGGTTACATTCATGCGCAAATCACAGGGTTACATTCATGCACAAATCACAGGGTTACATTCATGCACAAATCACAGGGTTACATTCATGCACAAATCACAGGGTTACATTCATGCACAAATCACAATCATGCACAAATCACAGGGTTACATTCATGCACAAATCACAGGGTTACATTCATGCATAAATCACACTCATGCACAAATCACAGGGTTACAATCATGCACAAATCACAGGGTTATATTCATGCACAAATCACAGGGTTATATTCATGCACAAATCACAGGGTTACAATCATGCACAAATCACAGGGTTACATTCATGCACAAATCACAGGGTTATATTCATGCACAAATCACAGGGTTACAATCATGCACAAATCACAGGGTTACATTCATGCACAAATCACACTCATGCACAAATCACAGGGTTACAATCATGCACAAATCACAGGGTTACATTGATACACAAATCACAGGGTTACATTCATGCACAAATCACAATCATGCACAAATCACAGGGTTACAATCATGCACAAATCACAGGGTTACATTGATACATAAATCACAGGGTTACATTCATGCACAAATCACACTCATGCACAAATCACAGGGTTACAATCATGCACAAATCACAGGGTTACATTCATGCACAAATCACAGGGTTATATTCATGCACAAATCACAGGGTTACAATCATGCACAAATCACAGGGTTACATTCATGCATAAATCACAGGGTTATATTCATGCACAAATCACAGGGTTACATTGATACACAAATCACAGGGTTACATTCATGCACATATCACAGGGTTACATTCATGCACGTATCACAGGGTTACATTCATGCACAAATCACAGGGTTATATTCATGCACAAATCACAGGG
Organism: Azorinus chamasolen; assembly: GCA_963576725.1. Classification (NCBI taxonomy): domain Eukaryota; kingdom Metazoa; phylum Mollusca; class Bivalvia; order Cardiida; family Solecurtidae; genus Azorinus; species Azorinus chamasolen. The sequence continues at coordinate 79,819,701 of OY755237.1, read as the reverse complement.
TTACATTGATACACAAATCACAGGGTTACATTCATGCACATATCACAGGGTTACATTCATGCACAAATCACAGGGTTACATTCATGCACAACTCACAGGGCATTCATGTACAAGTCACAGAGTTACATTCAGACCCAGATCAGATGGCTCCTATAGGAGCCATCTGATCAGGGTCTGCTCTGTTTGCTTACGGAAGTATGTAGATATGATTACTTAGTTTCTGTACCTGTATGAAAAATAATCTAATTAATAGTCATGATTTCATTATTTCTTACATGAATACCGGTATTCATGGAGTAAACCATTGGTTCAATAAAAGGTTACTTTGAATGAGACTTCTGTTACGTTCTGGTATGTTCAATAGTCAATGATTGGTGCAGCATAGATACAACAACAAGAACTGAACTTCAGACTGTCATATTACATTTCTCCAGAAGAAAAGGGATATTGCTTATAAATTTCCCCAAAAAAACAACTAAGCTTGGACCTGATGTTGATGATTTTTGTAGAGCTCCGAACTTTCCCAGACCATTGGCTGTTGACCTATGGGATTTTACTGGCTGTTCCTGCCTTGTAATTTTGTCTACAGTGTGTGACTTAATGACAACGTAAGTGGCAGTTTCACCAGATCATTAGTTTATCATCCTCCCATCCTCTTTGCTCTCCATCGGTTACAGCTGGTTACAGCTGCGGCCATCCAGTGCGATATGACAGCATCAACGGGGCTGGTTTTGTTTCCCATGAATGTCGTACAGTTAATTGAATCAAATCAGATGTCCATTATTTTTCATTCCAGACTGTTTGAAGATGACATTGGTATGCAATGGGCAAATGAAACTGTTAGACATAAAATAAATTTACCTTTTATCTCATGAATATTTATATAAGAAGTAATGACATCATGAATATTTATATAAGAAGTAATGACATCATGAATATTTATATAAGAAGTAATGACATCATGAATATTTATTACTTGATTTTTGTATTCGTTGCGAAGCAATTGAATACAAAGGTGGCGCTCAACAGCCTAACCCATGGTACCCTTGCCAGCCTGACAATATAGTGCAATTTATTGACCTGCATTCGATGGATACAAAAGGTGTTTATTAACATGGCATCCGGAACCAATCGTGGTATACTATATCTGACATGAAAAAATGCTTTGTAACATAAACTTCGGCTTATTTGTGCAAAAATCAACAAAACCCACAAAATATAGCAATTTGTAAGAAGGGCGCACGGACATACAAATATCAGTCACATGAAGAAATCACGTGATCATTACATGAATGAAAGTATTTAATGAATCAAGAAGTGCGCGCTGGATGACCTTATGCAAGCGATTAAGTAATCACGTCCATAACTGTGAGTCAGGTCACCTGTATGAAATTATTAAGCGGAATACGCCTGGAATTTAGACGGATTACGCCCTGAAAATGGCAAAATATCAGATTTCCTGCTATCACTACACGGACATGGAATTTTGCTAAAAGTCGCCTAAGAAAATCTGAATTCCCGCCTTAATTTTAGCAGGAAATGATAACAATTTAGACGGAAACTAGTAGCCAGAATTTTTTCTGTGTAGTAAGGCAGAAAAATAAACTTTACTTTTCAAACTAGCAGGAAAAAATGTCATTGAACTATTCTTGAGATTTTCTTAGACGGAATTTCGACTTAGTCTCAGTGTGATAATAAGCATAGTGGGAAACGGCTGAAGTGTCAGCTGCAACCTATATCATCAACTGGAAAGAGTGTTAACCCTTCGCTTGCTGAATTTAAAAATACATTTCTCCTTCTTTACCCATGCCCTGTTGTATAATTACATAGATCTTCACTGTGTACAAGTATTTCACTGTGCAATCACTGCTGTGGAGTGCACTGGTTGCACAATCAATTTGTAAATAGTGCAGACCCTGATGAGACAGCTCCTGCAGGAGCTGTCTCATCTGGGTCTTCACTATTTACAGGTAGGTATATTGACGTGAATAGCAAGTAAAGGGTTACGCAATTCCATTCCAAAGCGAACTTGATTATGATTAATCAGATTGATACCATGCAAAGAATACTGCAGCGTCTACAACACTTTGATTTTATAATAGCATATAAACACAGGATGTTATGGAATAATGAACAAGAATCATTTCGCCCCAGGTAAAAATGGTAGAATCATATCTACATAATTCCATAAGCAAACAGCAGACCCACATCAGATAGCTCCCCCCCCCCCCCCCAACAGGAGACAATCTGATCAGGGTCTACTATTTGCAAAGGGTTTAAAAGTTCAAAAGGTTTATATCAAACTGTTCCAGCTTGTTCAGGGCCTATATTACCATTCCTAGCATATAAACCAGCAACATTGTTTCCACAAACATTGTAATTATTCAATGCTAAAAGATATTTTACCTATCTGTTTAGTTCCTAACACCAAAGAGACATCTTTAACTCATAACCTCATAGGCTATTTTTAGATCCAACCTTTTTGAATAAATCTACCGAAAAGGAGCATTTACTAGAGAAAAGGAAAATGTTAGAATTGTGTAGTATTGAAACCATTGTGATAAATAGAGTCAATATGAGGGAATGGGTTAACCTGTTACTCTTCTACAACTTTGCAAGCAGAGTAGACCCAGATCAAATAGCTCCTATAGGAGCCATCTGACCAGGGCCTGCTCTGTTTGCTTATTGGATATACTATAGATATGATTTTAGAGTTTCTGTCAAGGCCAAAAATTCCTGTGTCCAAGTGCTAACCTACGGTAATTAATATTGATGCATGACAGACACTGTTCAAATAGATCTGTATATTTCCTTAAGCAAACAGAGCAGACCCTGATCAGACAGCTCCTACAGGAACTGTCTGATCTGGGTCTGCTCTAGATCTGTTTGCAGAAGTGTTTGTATGGAGTAAAGAGTTATACTTCTTTGAACATAAACTATAAACAAGTTTTAATACATGAATGAATAATTGAATGAATGAATGTAAATCAAAATGAGCCCCACTATATAAAAGCCAGCCTTTAGAGTTTGTCAAGAGCATATGCCCTTAGCACCAAAAGTATTCAGACAACTAATCTCCCATCTCCCTGTCTTTAAAGCTGAATTATTCAATTTTGTGCCTTTTTGATAACTTTAAATTAGACTGACATAGTCGCAAGTTGGGTCACACTATTAGAATGTCAGCATGTACAATAAAACCCCTCTAAACCAGAATTCTAGTACAGAAGAATTTAGCAGAAGAATTTAGATACTTTAAGCCAGGTGGCTGTTTAACGTAGAATGAAAGTCATGCAGAAACCTTCTAGAGGAGCTTTCTGCATGACTTTCAGCCTGCATTAAGCTGCCACCTGCCTCCAAGATTGGTATTTGTATTAAGTTTAACGTCCGGTTTTGAGGTGTTTTTACTGTAATCTCGTAAACAGTGTAGAAGTTTTGGGAATGCAATCCCTGGTCAGGCTTTACACTCTCACATACATCAGCAAAACAGAATAAGACTTGTTTGCAAATACAGTGCTCCCTCCCTACAACGACCCTCTCAATAACGATTCCCTCCTTACAACAACGCATGTCACTGTTTCCGAAACAACAAGGCTCCAACAACAACTTTTTCCATCGTATTTTCTTTATGCCTCCATCAAATCCTATGTTGTGACCACTCTTTAGAATCGTCACAAAGTGACGATTCTAAAGAGTGGTCACAACATAGGGTTTGATGGAGGCATAACGGTTTTAGTTCTCGAAATACACCTTATCTGGGGATCTGCCAACAAGCTAATTATGTTTGATTTTCCCTCCCTATAACAACTCCCTCTGAACAACACATACAATCTTCGTATCCCAACGGCTGTCGTTGTAGAGAGGGAGCACTGTAGTGCAGAATCTCATTAGTCGACACATTTTCAATGGTTCTAAATGTAGCGACTGATGAGGTTCTTCACTATTTGCACCCCAACAAGATCCTTTCTATTTTGCATAAAGTAAAACATTTTCTTGAATTACTCCACCAAACACTATGTTATGACCACTCTTAAGAATCATCTTGAAGAGGCGATTCTAAAGAGTTGCACAACATAGGGTTTGGTGGAGAAATAAAACAGTTATTCTTGAAAATGTGTTAATTTACATATTTTATCTGGGTCCATGCTTATAAAACTTTTTAGTTGAGTCTGAGTTCGTTCTCAAGCTTTTGATTGGTCAGATTTGAGTTCTCAAGCTTTTGATTGGTCAGATTTGAGCCAGAGGCTCAAATCTGACCAATCAAAAACTTGAGAACGAACTCAGACTCAACTAAAAGTTTTATAAGCATGGATACAGGACTTCTGTCAATGTTCATGTAGTAAAGAGTGTGATGGACAATTATCCATGATGATTTACCTTTGAAAACAGTTTAGATCCAGTGGGTAGGCCAAGTAACTGTGTTGCACTCGGATTGTTCTTTTGCAATGAAATGGAGAACAATCTTATTTTCGAACTGATATCAACAGTAATTTCTTCAGATGAGAATTTGTCCTGCTGAGTCAAAGGCTCTTTATTCCAAGTTTTGCTGTAGGATGTTCATCAGCAAAAAATGACAAAAATGTGATATTAAACTAACATACAAACATTACTAGTTCATACATGTATGTTGGAAACGAAATAATTACAGGGCCATCAGAATGTTATGAGGAATTTGTGATGAGATTTTCAAAGAGTTCATCTCCAGAGTAGATGCCGAATAAGATTCCTCATTAGAATTAAAACTACAGAGAAAAGTAAAACAAAATATGTTTTTTCACAAGAGCACCACAAGGGGATGCCTACACTTGTTTGTTACTGCAAAAAGCAATAATTTAACCCATTCCCTCTTAGGCTATTTTTAGATCCAACCTCATTGAATAAATGTACCAAAAAGGAGCATTAACTAGAGAAAAGGAACTTTTAGAATTTTGTAATTTGAAACTATTGTGAAAAATAATGGTTTCACAATGGTTCCATGAAGTGACTTTTATTGAGGCGTAGAAGGTGTATTTATGGAGGAAAGGGTTAAAATGCTGTAACACTTCAAATATGCATGATGCAGTTATGGCCCCATACCAGATTGTAGCCCTGTGATGGTTAACCCTTTACCTTATAGGCTGTTTTTAGATACAACCTCTTTGAATAAATCTACTGAAAAGGAGCATTAACTAGAGAAAAGGAAACTTTTAGAATTTTGTAGTTTGAAACCATTGTGATAAATAGAGCATTTGCTCCTATAGGAGCAAATGCTCTATTTATCACAATGGTTTCACAAAACGACTTTTACAGAGTCGTCAAAAGTCGTCAATATGAGGGAATGGGTTAAAGAGTAAGATGTTTGATAGGAATAGATGTACTGATCAGTGATGTGGAAACTATGACGAAGTGTAAAAGATTTTGTACTCATGAGAATGACAACATTGATACCAGAGGTCTGGGTTAGATCCCTCAACAGACCAAGTCCTTGGGATGAGACTTTATAATACCGAGGTCTGATGTATCAATGCTTTACACTGGGCATCTAAAAAACCCAGACAAACACTGTTGATAATAAGAGTACGGCAATTCACGTCTGAAGTTTTCTGTATCACCTGCCCTCTCTCTTGGGCTTCGAGATGATTCTAAAGAGTGGTCAAGTTATACTTGAAAATGTTTTAACCCTTTCCCTGTTCTATGTTTATTTCAATACGTACTGAAAATTCACGAACAAAAATGTTATAATGCAATATGGAAGGTGGAATATTGTAGCTTTTTTAGAAACTAAAGAAACATATCTTTCAGATTCCATTAGCAAACAGAGCAGACCCTGATCAGATGGCTCCTATAGGAGCTGTCTGATCTGGGTCTACCCTGTTTGCAGACGCGTGAAAACACGGTTATATGAGGGAAAGGGTTAACTGATCTTATCTGAAGCTCTGCTATTTTGCTTAACTATGTCAATATTGTTTCAAGATATCAAAATGATGCCAAATTGACTTATTCAGCTTTACGAACCAGTGGAGAGGAAATATTTGGTATCTAAGTAATAACAGTAATAAGGATAGAAAAACAATCTAAAATGAAGTTGAAAACATTTTGCATTGCATTTGCACTTAATTGACCACCTTGCAAAATGTTTGGATCGAGATGATTGAGATGATTGAGATACCATTGGGAAAGGTTATCTGAGCTACAGAGAAAGATGTCGACCAAAATACCAAAATCGTCATTTCTCCACCAAACCCTATACTGTGACCACTCTTTAGAATCGTCTCAAAGAGACGATTCTAAAGAGTGGACACAGTATAGGGTTTGATGGAGAAATCAAGGAGACATTGTTGAAAATGTGTACATTTACGCATCTTATCTGGACCTCTGGGTTATGTTCAGCCTTTAACACAAAATACTGGATGTAATTTAGTGGCCGTTATAGAGAGGTTTTACTGTATCTCCATCAAGTACGAAAAAGGTTCAATGGATTCGCTTCAAAGTATAATGACCCTGATAATCGTAGGAACCCTCATAGTTTTTTTAACTAATCACAATTTTCCAGCCAGCATAATCCAATAAAATTCGGTCAATGGCTCATCGTTTGTTATTTTGGCAAAATACTGATTGATTTTTATGAAATTTTAGGTATTACTCCAATTATTACATGAATATGACTGTCTTTTTGTGATTTTTTTGCCTCAGCTTGTTCAACACTAATTTTTCATAATAATAATTCCATACTGGAATATTCTGTCAGTGTTTATATTATATCATAAGCAAACAGAGCAGACCCTGATCAGACGGCTCCTATAGGAGCCATCTGATCTGGGTCTACACTGTTTGCAAATGATGGTGCATGCATGTCCTGGTTTCATTACAATCCAAACACTGGCTGATTTTTGTAACCCTTTATTCCATAAATATGCTTTTACACAATTGCTTTTGCAAACAGAGCAGGTCCAGATCAGACGGCTCCTATAAGAGCCGTCTGATCAGGGTCTGTTCTGTTTGCTTATGGAATGATGTAGATTTGATTTCACAGTTTCTGTCATGATATAAAATCCCCTTGTTTGTAGTGTTATTATAAATATTCAGCTAGTTTATATTCATAATGTCATTACGTCTTGCATGGATACTCATTGATTAACCCTTTCCTTCATGAAGATTCATGAAAGAAATAATGACGTCATGAACATCAGTTAGATTAATTTGTTATAATAGCAAGTGGACACTTGAAATGTTGGCCGTATTTGGCAGAAGCTGTATAATCATATCTATATCATACATGTGGTAAGTAAACAGAGCAGACCCTGATCAGATGGCTCCTATTGGAGTCATCTGATCTGGGTCTACTCTGTTTGCAAAGGCATAGAAAGACGTATTCATGGAGTAAAGTGTTAAAGGGTAAAGAGAATTCAAAGAGAAAAAACGCTTTCAGAATATGTTCAAACAGTTTAGTTGACAGTTGCATGCAAATATTTAATTACACTGTGCAATTTGGTTATTATCAGAGCTACTGAGGCTGAGATATAGGTGCGTACCCAAAATACTAAAATCGTCATTTTCCCATCGAACTCTATACTGTGACCTCTCCGTAGAATTGTCTCTTCCAGACAATTCTTTAGAGTGGTCCAAGTATAGGATTTGGTGGAGAAATAAGGAGTTATTCTTGAAAATGTTTAAATTTATGCATCTTATCTGGGCCTCTGTATTATTACAACTGTAAATGGTTTGACTGAAGATGATAATTATGTGGAGCAACGTAGCAACATGTCTTCTAGTCAGGAACGATTTTCTCTTAGGTCTATCACTTATATAATTATAACAGCTAGTGAGGTTTGCTTGACCGTCACTAGGTATTTCATCTTCAAAACATTTTCAATTTCATTTCTGAAAGTAATACAGTAAAACCTCTCTATAACGGCCACTAAATTACATCAAGTATTTTGTGTTAAAGGCAGGTGGATGCTTAAAGCAAGGTGAAAGTAAAACAGAACGCTCCTATGGAAGTGTTCTGTTTTACTTTCACCTTGCTTTAAGCAACCACCTGCCCAAAATACCAACTAATTAACACAAATTTAGTGGTCGTTATAGAGAGGTTTTACTGTATATTTCTTTCAAGACTTTCATTATCAAAATGTCGTAATCTTCAGATCCTTATGAGATGCAGATCTAGAAGTCTCATTCAGATCCAAATATTTGAGAATACCCGAATTACCCTAATTATTTTTACATAGAATCTCCACCATCCAAAAAAGCTGAATACGGTTATTCAATTTGACATCATTTTGATAACTTTTAATTGACATAATAGTAAATAGTGTAACAAAAATTGTGTCTGAATACTTTGGGTAATAGGGCATTCTTATGCTCCAAGAGTTTACGTCATGAGGTCTCACAGTCTGAGTAAACTTAGCAAAGTCAAACTCGATGAATTATAGATGGATACCTATTAGCTTTTACCAAGCTATATGGGAATCGACTCTTTTTATACTTATGTCTAACTTAACCCTTTCCTCCTTAGGCTAATTTTAGATCCAACCACTTTGAAAAAATCTACTCAAAAGGAGCACTAGAGAAAAAGGAAAATTTAAGAATTTTGTAGTTTGAAACCATTGTGATAAATAGAGCATTTGCTCCTATAGGAGCAAATGCTCTATTTATCACAATGGTTTCATAAAGTGACTTTTACAGAGGCATAGAAAGGCATATTTATGGAGGAAAGGGTTAGTTGGTGATAACTGAACCAAGCAAACAGTTTGGAAGTAGATGAGATACAAAGTGACTCATTGTCTGGGTTCACACTGGTTGACACTCTGTCATATGTGAAGAGAAATGGAGAAGATCAAATTAACAAGAAAAATAGGAGGTAACAACAAATGTTGCAGAGCAGACATTTTAACCTTTTCCTTCATAAACATGCCTTTTCATGCATTTGCAAACAGAGTAGACCCAGATCAGATGGCTCCTGTAGGAGCTGTCTGATCAGGGTTTGTTCTGTTTGCTTTTTGACATGATATAGATCTGATTTACAATATTTGTCAAAGCAAACAAGTCCTTTGAAACGATTACGTGATTAAAATTGAGCTAATAGATCTTCATGATGTCATTATTTCTTACATGAATACTAAACAGAGAAAGGGTTAACTTAGAATGCGAAGAGTTGATAATATAGCTTTTGCATACAGTTGGGATCCAGGTGAAACACTGGGTATTTTGTCATCTCATTTAGATTGAAAGTACATGTATTTGGAAAGAAAATCCTAATGAAAAAAGTTAAGTAATCACTAGAGTATTAACCCTTTACTCCATAAATACACTTTTCTATGCTTTTGCAAACAGAGTAGACCCAGATCAGATGGCTCATGTCTGATTAGGATCTGCATTGTTTGCTTAACCCTTTCCGTAAATACAGGTCTTTCTATGCCTCTAAAAATCACTTAATGGAACCATTGTGATAAATAGAGCATTTACTCTTACAGGAGCAAATGCTCTATTTATCACAATGGTTTCAAAACTACACAATTCTAAACTTTTCCTTTTCTCAAGTAAATACTCCTTTTCGGTAGATTTATTCAAAGAGGTTGGGTCTAAAATTAGCATATGCAGGAATGGGTTAATTGATATAATATAGATATAAATCTACACTTTCTGCCATGGTAAAAAATTCCTGTGTACATGTCTGTGTAACAGTATAACAGTTAACTCCTTCCTCTATAAATACGCCTTTTTACTGTCTGTAAAACTTTTTGAAACCATTGTGATAAATAGAGCATTTGCTCCATGGGAGCAAATGCTCTATTTATCACAATGGTTTCTAATCTACACAATTCTAATTTTTTCTTTTTCTCTAGTAAATGCTCCTTTTCTGTAGATTTAATCAAAGAGGTTGGGTCTAAAAATAGCCTATGAGGTAATGGGTTAATCTAATTAATATTTATGATGTAATTATTTTTTACATGAATATGCATGGACTAAAGTATAAAGAAGGACAGCAAAGACTTATGAATCTCAGGATATCTGTCTGATTATTGTGAAGAATAGGGCTGAAATTGGTACAAATTTTCTACCCGGGTACCGGTTCTGCAATTACCTGCGGGTACCCGGGTACCCGATAATATGAATCCTTGCTTGAATTTCACTGAAATAAAGCAGCAACGTGACGTAAACCTGACTGTTACAAGTGTGCTGGGCCATGCATGGAATTGAAAACGTGTTAAAATGAAAGTTTCATTGTTTGTTTGTAAAAGCAAAGTGCTTTGTACATAATTGGCGAAATTGTAGGCTATTCCATCATTCTTCGGTTGCCCCATGCCGTAAATCTTGTGTGAATAGATAACTGATTCATTCAAGATCAAGGTAATGTCTGCAGTTATAAATACACCTTACGTGTAGACCATGAGCGACTTCGATCATCAACCAGTGGTAACTACGGTCTATGATCGAACACAAACTGGTCGAAGTTTGGCTAGTTTCGTTTGGTTACTCTAGCTCGCTCTTCACGAAAAAGGAGCAAAACCACTACTGAGGTATTCCGAATTTCAACTCTAGTTCGACCATACTGCAACCATTGGTCTAACCAGAGACACCACACTGACGTCATTTCCTCTAACCGGAGACAGTTTGATCAAACTTTAGTCGAACAGTTGATGATCGAAGTCACCCTATATATTGATGTTTTCCGATGGGTTACACTAAGAAATGTCACGGAGCAACATTTGACATATTTACCACATGGAACACCAATCGTAACTACTCGCCGTATTCCATCAGAGTTCGGAATATAGGTAGGTAGAAAGAGCCGAGGTATTCCGAGTGACGGAACACAGCTATTTCTATATTCCAAACCCTTACGGAATACAACGAACAGTTAGAATGCATATTTACCAGTCGAATATGAACGAACAATGTGTTAACTGAGACTTGTTCCATAATTATGTCTGTTTTTATGTTTACTTGCCTTCAAGCTTTTTCTGCTCATAAACAAAATGATGCTTGCATAAATGCTATCTTTAACGTGTTTTTAACTTTCTTTCTTTCACCCAGTCAGGAAAACTAACAATTAGATTCTGCCTTACCATTCATATCGGGTAACGGGTAGTGATTTTGTACTGGGGTACCCGCCAATTTCTACCCGACCCGCGGGTATCCGGGTACTCATTTCAGTCCTAGTGAAGAAACCCTGTATGTACTAAGTCTGTTATACATTCTACCTGTATCGTTTCTCTTGTTTTCGTCATCTCCAATAATAAAATTAACCCTTTAGCCCATGAATATTCATTGTTATAATTGTTATGATAGCACATGGGCACCGGAATCTTTGACCATGGCAGAAACTATATTGTACCGTAAGCAAACAGAGCAGACCCTGATCAGACAGCTCCCACTGGAGTCATCTGATCTGGGTATACGCTGTTTGCTATAAGCTCCTATCATATGTTTAAAGCAGGTTGAAAGTCATGTAGTCAAAATGTCCTGTATTGAACAGGTAGAGGTTTAAGCTATCACCTGGCTTTAAGACCCAGATTTAAGACCCAGATTTAGACCCCTTTTTGTGGTTACTTTAGAGGGGTTGTACTGTATTTGTGACTCGCCATTAGATATTGGTCTTCACAAATCTTTCCGGTCTCCCAGACACATAAATTCTATTCATCTGACCTTCACTCCTACATAATTGCCATTACATGTAATCTAGATTTTGAAACAATTCAGAATTGCAGATGGGTTCAGAGTACAGTAAAACCCCTCTAAACTGGAATTCTAGTAGAGAAGAATTTAGATACTTTTAGGCAGGTGGCTGCTTAACCCCCCTTTCCTTCATATAAACATCTTTTCATGCATTTTCAAACAGAGTAGACCCAGCTCAGATGGCTCCTTTAGGAGCCATCTGAACAGGGTCTACTCTGTTTGCTAATGAAATTTGATAGATCTGTAATAGTTTCAAAAATTGCCGCAATATCACACCTTCCATATTTAATTCTAAATATTTTGTCTATGAATATTCTGTAAGCATTGAAAATTGGAGTAAATATAAAACAGGGAAAGGGTTAATGCAGGACGAAAGTCATGAAAAAAGCTCCTAGAGCATGGCATGCACCTGATTCAAAGACCGATATTTATGCTAAATTTTACATCCAGTTTAGAGGGGTTTTGCTGTAATTTTGCGTTGTTGCATCAGTAGCTTACTAATACAACTGATATATAAATTTAATCTTCTACTAGATGAATATTCATGTAAGAAATAATAATACCATGAATATCAATTAGCTGATTTTTTATAATTTAAATGTTTCAAGGGAAAGATTTGCTTTGATAAAAACAGACTGTAGAATCAGATCTACAAATGTATATCACATCGAACACGAATAGAACAGACCCTGATCTGAGTCTACTCTTTCTCCAAATGCATGAAAATGGTTCCTCATCCAAGCTTTAGTGTATGAGAACATGATATGTGGGTTTCACTTCCGGTAAGTAAGGTCCGGTACTGTATAAAACACGGTATTTAAAGTGCGGTCCGTCGGCACAGGCTCAGAATGATATGCTATCTTATATATGCTTAGCCTCAGGCTTTATTCCAATAATGCGTTTATATGAAGAAAGGGTAAGCACAGAAAAAGGTTAAGATGACTTAGATCAGTGATGAATTATTTGAAAGTAAGTAACTTTCACCTGGAAAGACAGTTGTCTTAGACATAATCAGTCTCAATGTGTTTTTGACAAAAAAGAAATCTCATAATTTTTGTCCTGGCATTTTACCCTGTGCTATAAGTGTAATATATTGGTATTCAAAATATTTATTCAAAGACATCTCCATAGGGAATTTTAAAGCACAAGTGTATGGGTATTTGTAAAGTGCAGACCCAGATCAGAGGTGTCCTAGAGAAGCCTTTTTATACGTCATCATACTGAATGCACTCTCTGGTTTATTGACAATTGGCCATTCAAAATGTCAAGTTGGCAAAATGGTTTACTCTGACTTTACAAATGGAAATTGTCGGTTTTCTGTAACTAGGGGAGACCAAGATTAAATGACTTCTTCAGGGGTTGTTTGATTAGGGGCCCCACTATTTGCTATTGTGTCAGTTTAACCCTTTGCTCCACTGATGTTCATTAAAGAAATGATGACATCATGAATATTAATTCGATTAATTTTTAAATAGCATATTAACACTTTTGCTGAAGCAGAAACTGTAGAATTATATATCTATATTATATTATAAAGAAACATAGCAGATCCTGATGAGACAGCTCCTACAGGAGCCGTCTGATCAGGGTCTGCTCTGTTTGCAAAGACATAGAAAGGCATATTTATGGAGAAAAGGGTTAATTTTAAAGATATCTAAATGCTACAAAATTGACTAACTACAGTAAAATCACTCTAAACTGGACATTCAATTTAGTATAAATATCAGTCTTTGAGACTGGTGGCAGCTTAATGCAGGGTAACAGTCGTGCATAAAGCTCTTCTAGGAGCTTTCTGCATGACTTTCACCCTGCATCAAGCAGTCACCTGCCAACAAGTATCTAAATTCTGCTCTACTAGAATTCCGGTGTAGAAGGGTTTTACTGTTATGGAGAGGGGAGTTTGGATGCCCAAATGCTTAGAGTAATGAAGGTAACCAGTTATGATTGATGTGTACTGATGAACATTCTGAACCAGACGAGTCTGATGGAGTGATAGATATTATGTGGCGAAACTTTAACAAAAGCCCAAAATCCCAGTGGAGTGGAGTCCAACAAGATTGTTCTTTTGTGTACAGTAAAACCTGTCTTAAGTGGCCATCAGAAAGAGGTCTAATTATGGGTCTGTAAGGCAGATGGTAGCTTAAAGCAGGTCAAAAGTATTGGAGCTCCTATAAGAGCTTTCTGCATTTATTTTGCCCTGCATTTTCCAACCACCTACTTTTTTGCTCAGCAGAGCACAAAGTGCTCAGGGTGAGCTTTTGTGATCACCTGATGTCCGTCCATCCGTCGGCTTGCGTCGTCTGCAATTTGTACCTTTAAAAATCTTCTCCTCTGAATTTACAGGGTTCTCAGCTTTCATCTTTGGCACATAGCATCACCTATAGGTCCTCTACAAAAGTTATACAAATTATGCCCCTGGAGTCAAAATTGGCCCTGCCCCGGGAGTGTCCAGTTTTCAATAGAAACATATAGAGAAAACTTTGAAAATCTTCTCTGAAACCATATTCAGGTCCTCTACAAAAGTTATATAAACTATGCCCCTAGGGTCAAAATTGGCCCTGCTCCAGGGGTAGCCAGTTTTCAATAGAAACATATAGTGAAAGCTTTGAAAATCTTCTCCTGAAACTGGAGGGTTCTCAGCTTTCATATTTGGCACATAGCATCATGTTCAGGTCCTCTACAAAAGTTATATAAGTTATGCCCCTAAGGTTGGCCTAAAATTGGCCCTGCCCAGGGCTGGCTAGTTTTCTATCAAAACATATAGTGAAAACTTTGAAAATCTTCTCCTCCGATTGTCTGGTGAGCAATATCTGGGCCATTCTGGCCCTCTTGTTTTCAGCATATAGTCCCTACCATATTTTCTACCGATTTACATAAATAACATTGCTGTCTAATGGCTGAGTTTTAAGGCAATCGTTACCATTTGCGCAAAAATGAAATAGCAATATTGTTGCATCCCTTTACGATATGATAAAACACAAGGTGACGGTTTAGCAGTGTTGATGAGTGTAGTCTGACCAGAGCTAATTAGGTTCTGTCCAAGTCTGGTTACACCATTTTAGGTCCAGAATGTACCCATAGGTATCGGATATTAGTCTGTAGCATGGTTAATGTTCAGGTCAGTTTTCTTCGACCTTTGCCGAGTTGTAAGTGTTAGGGGCATTACAAACGTCTGGCCGACACTTATACAGTAACACCTGTCTATAAAGACCACACAAAGGAGGTCTTATTCTAGGGTTTTAAGACAGGTGGTAGCTTAATGCAGGATAAAACTTATGCAAAAGCTCCTACAGGAGCTTTTTGCATAATTTTTGTTCTGCATTAACCCATTCAGTCATAATGGTGACTTTTGACGATTCTGTAAAAGTCACTTTATGAAACCATTGTGATAAATAGAGCATTTGCTCCTATAGGAGCAAATGCTCTATTTATCACAATGGTTTCAAATTACAAAATTCTAAAAATTTCCTTTTCTCTAGTTAATGCTCCTTTTTCGTAGATTGATTCAAAGAGGTTGTATCTAAAAATAGCCTATGAGGTAATGGGTTAAGCAGCCACCTGCTTGTTAAGACGTCTGTTCATTTAGCGGTTGCTGTATAGAGGTTCTGTTGTATTTCTCTCCAACAACATCATACCAGTGATTAACCCATTCCCACTTAGGATATTTTTAGACCTAACCTCTTTGATTAAATCTACCAAAAAGGAGCATTAACTAGAGAAAAGGAAATTTTCAAAATTGTGTAGTTTTGAAACCATTGTGAGCACAGGAGCAAATGCTCTATTTATCACAATGGTTTCACAAAGTGACTTTTACAGAAGCGTCAAAAGGCGTCAATATGAGGGAATGGGTTAATGATGTCAATCAGACTGATATGCTGTCTTGGTTCAGACAACCTGATCTTCAAACATTACTAGTAGCACAACGTACCAGCAATAACATCATGATACAGACTGTACAGTAAAACCTCTCTAAACCAGACATTCAATTTAGTATAAATATCAGTCTTGGAGACGGAACCTGATGGCAGCTTCATGCAGGGTGAAAGTCATGCAGAAAGCTCCTAGAGGAGCTTTCTGCATGACTTTCACTCTGCATTAAGCAGCCACCTGCCAACAAAATTCTTCTATACTTGAATTCCGGTTTAGAGGAGTTTTATTGTACAACCCCCCCCCCCCCCCCCCCCCCCCCCCCCCCCCCCCCCCAAATCTTTTGGGAATCTGTGATAACCTTTTTCAAACACGTTGGTTCTAGATGAGATATTCAGAAAGTATGTGTCTCATCATGATCCAAACTGCTTGTTACTGTGATTCTACCCTATTGGTACTCATTTAAGAACTGTCCTGAAGAGGTGATTCTAATGAGTACGAACAAGACGGGGTTTGACCAAGAAATATAGTAGGAACTGATTCCTTCAGTATACTTTGTATTTGGAAATATATGATATAGTAGATTAGTAATATATTAAATATATAAGATAATATAATAAATTTATACAATATATAGTAATACAAACTGTATATCCTATAGGAGCAAATGCTCTATTTATCACCATGGTTTCAACAGGTGACTTTAACAGAGGTGTAGAAAGGCGTATTTATGGAGGAAAGGGTTAATTAACCATTTACTCTATAGACATTTTGACACCTTTGCAAATAGAGTAGACCAAGGTCAGACAGCTCCAATATAGGAGCTATATGATCAGGGTCAGCCCATAGCACCTGTTTGCTTATTGAATTATATAGATCTGATTCTACACTTTCTGCCATGGTGGAAATACTTTTTTTCATGTGCCATTCTGAAAAAATAGCTAATTGATATTCATACAGTCATTAGTTAATGGTTTATTAAAGTGCACATAGAAATAGCAGCAATAGCTGAAGATTATGCAGAGTGCTTGGATGCTGTTCCAGAACACCACTACACTTTATCATTTGCCCTGACTGGCAAAACAAGTACTTCTTAACCCCTTCCCTGTTCAATATTTATGTAAGAAATTATGACACCATGAATATTTATTAGCTGTATTTTTATAATGTAAAATGTTCAAGGAAAATGTTTGCTTTGACATAAAATTTAAAATGAGACCTATTATCATGTTAAAAGTAAACAGAGCAGACCCCGAACAGACAGCTCCTATAAAAGCCATCTGATCTGGGTATACTCTGTTTGCAAATGTGTGAAAAGGCATTTATATGAAGGAAAGGATTAACCCTTTACTTCAGTGCCTTTGCAAACAGAGTAGACCCAGATCAGATGGCTCCTGTAGGAGCCATCTGATCAGGGTCTGCTCTGTTTGCCAATGAAATTATACAGATCTGATTCAACAGATTCTGCCAGAGCCAAAACATTCTGTATTCATTCATCATTATAAAAATTCAGCTAATAAATATTCATAATGTCATTATTTCTTAACATAAATATTCATGGAGTAAAGGGTTACTTGCAGAAATGTTAAGGGACAGTTATTTTTTGTACTTTCAGACTGTGGGCAGAAATATTTCGGGTGCAAGGCCATGGGGACTTCATGCAGTGGCAGCGCGTGTCAGAAGATGTCGTCCCAATAAACATCACCTGCATTGAGGATACGCCCAAAACAGTGTTTCAGATCACGGCATACAACAGACATGTGGAAAAAATATTTGATGTGAAAATTATCCAACCTGGTAAATCTTTTTTATTTTGCATGACATTGTGTTGATGCAATTTATGAATATCAGAGCTACAGATATTGGTGCGGACCCACATACTAGATATGCTGTGAACTTGAGAAATCGTTCAGATTAGAAATCGGATGACTTTCTCGAAGTAATTTGAACAGTCCCTTAAAGTTCGAGATATCGAAGTTCAACTGTAGTTTCATTAGGAAGGTATAATATGTACACTTTGGTCCAGTTAGGATGATTTTTATGCATATTGTTTTTGCTCTGTCTATTTGTTGGTTTGTCTGTTTTGCCCCAACTTTAACGTTGGTGATAATTTTGTCGCCATTGCACATGTATACTTCAGAGTTGACATGCATGTGCAACTTATGAAGGCAAACATTTTACGGGTGACTTATTAAGGTCAAGGTCATACATTAAGGTCAAAGGTCATATGGGGGGACATAGTGTTTCACAAGCACATCTTGTTGTTTCTTACATCTCCAACTCAGTAGATCTATAATGTTGAGGACAGGTTGTTTTAAACCCTTTACTCCATGAATATTCAGGTGAGAATTAATAACATCATGAATATTAATTAGCTGAAATTTTATAATGACACTATGAACAAAAGAATTTTTAGCATGACAGATCCATAGTCAGATCTTTAGTGTGTCATAAGCAAACAGAGCAGGCCCTGATCAGATGGCTCCTATCTGGGTCTACTCTGTTTGTAAAGGCACAGAAAGGCGTATTTATGGAGTAAGGGGTTATTTTTTGTTTCTTTATCTCTTCTGGGGCCAAGGTTATAAAACATTTGCTTCAGTCTGAGAACGTTCTCATGTACCCGAAACTCAAAATCTGACCTGTCTGATACTTGAGAATAAACTCAAACTCCGAAGATCTGTAACCCTGAGGTTGTTTTTAACTCTTTGCACGCTAGCGGCGAAACTGTGAATATCTATGCGAACAGTTTGGATCCAGATGAGACGCCGCATGATGCGGCGTCTCATCAGGATCCAAACTGTTTGTCATCTTGACCATATTTTTGCTAAAAAATGAGAGAAAGTTTATTTTAAGAATTGAAGCAGACGACAATTGTTGCAGACGAAAAATTACTTAGCGTGTTAAATATGGAGTATCAGTCAATTAAATTGTTGTAATTGTAAATGATAAAAGTTAACTAATCTCAGTTTATTTCAAATGATCTTATAATTTAGACATAACATTTATCATTTTTGCCCCTACAGGTACCATATTGTGCCCAGCCACAGACTGCTTTGTCCACTGGCGTGATCTGGGTAACAACAATGACTGGGGGTTGAGCTTCAGCACGCCGCAAGATGCCAGAAGGTTTAGGGACTGTTGCTCAGTAAGTTTGTATCCGAATGGCTCGTCTTCACTGGCTATATACAGTAAAACCTCCCTTAAACGTTTCCCTGTTCTATTTTTATTCCCAATTTCAATGCCTACTGAATATTCATGGACAAAATGGTTTTAATGAAATATGGAAGGTGGAACATTGTAGCCATTTTAGAAAGTAAAGAAACAGATCTTTCAAATTCCATTAACAAACAGAGCAGACCCTGATCAGACAGCTCTGTTTGCTTATGGTGCAATATAAATATAATTCTGCAGTTTCTGTCATGATAAAAATTTCCTGCGTCCATTTTCTATTACAACAGTTAATATAATTAATATTCATGATGGCATTATTCCTTACATAAATATTAACCCTTTCCCTCATATAAACGTGTTTTCACGCATTTGCAAACAGAGTAGACCCAGATCAGATGGCTCCTAGAGGAGCCGTCTGATCAGGGTCTGCTCTGTTTGCTGATTGAATTTGATAGATCTGTTTCTTTAGGTTCTAAAATGGCTACAATGTCGACTATTTTGTCTGCGAATATTCAGTAGGAATTGAAATTTGTAATAAACGTAGAACAGGTAAAGGGTTAAAAGGGAAAGGGTTAATCAGTCTCGTACAGTCTGGTTCTGTATGAGACACTGAGTAACTCAACATGTCACAGATTCAGGGCAGCAGGTTACAGGTTAAACCTTTTACATTGCACAATTACCCAGTCTCAATTTCCAATTCTGTCTGTTATTATTTTTTATGTGTACATCAGGTGATACATCACAATGATGAAGATGGCAGCAGAGATATTGGCAGAGCCATTTTCCCTAAGTTTCTCGGAATCTCATCCTCAACTCTTGGCATGCCATAGTGAAAATGCGATAAACTTTGTTTGAAGTTTGGATCCTGATAAGATGCATATTAATCTTACATCTCATCAAAAAATTTCTTCATAGACGTAGAAGAAAAAAATTCTACCTTTAGACAGAGCAACGGATAAAGGTGCATACTCAAAATTTAAAATTGTCATTTCTCCACCAAACCCTATGTTGTGACCACTCTTTAGAATTGTCTCTTCGAGACGATTCTAAAGAGTGGTCATACCATAGAATTTTGTCTTGAAGAGATGATTCTAAAGAGTGGTCACAACAATAGGTTTGGTGGAGAAATAAAGAAATTATTCGTTGAAATGTTTTAAATTATGCATCTTATCTGGAGCTCTGTTTAGAGATGCAGCAGACGGGAGGTTTTGCAGATAACAATGTTATAGCAGGCGGCAGAAATAAAATCTGCCATTACAAAAAACCAGTTGAGAACTGTGGATATCAAGATCAAACAAGCATCAACACTTAGAGAATCAAATTTACATCAACCTTTATCCAATCTAAACAATTGTCGTCTACAAATATTTTCGTCTGCTCCAAAGCTATTAGTCTATTTTTCATATATTTTTTTCGAGAAACATGGTTTTTGTGTCGAACAGTTTGGATGATGATGAGACGCCAAATTACTTGATGTCTCATTTGGATCTATTCTATTTTCAATGGCTATCACCAAATCACTAGGAGAATACTGAAGGTCTCGGCAGATTTCAGCAAATGTTTTGTATCAGATATCATTTTAGACATTATGCAAATGGTTCAAATTGACACAGACGAGATTGATTTTCCAGCAGATGATCGCTTTGCAGCAAGATGAGGATTAGCATGGAGTACGATTTATTTCGCTGACTTGAAAGCAAATTTATGTCTTTGGTTGGGGCTTGTTTGCATATTGTAAAATTGATAGTTACATGCATCAAAGTGTAAACGTCTAACATTCTATGAGCAAATTGAATAGGTTTTCGATTAAATGGGATGGATACAGGTTAGATTCCTAGAAGCTGATAACTTATAAAATCAATTTCGTTGACAATAAGATGTGCCATAATATGTAAGCAGGGTGAAACAAGCAGTATAGACCCAGACCCACATTGTAGGTTTAATTACCATATTTACTCAAAGATTGTCAAGTTTAAATACCATTTTACCCACAGATTGTCAAGTTTATTCAACTATTTACCCAAAGATTGTCAAGTTAATTGTCATATTTACCCCAAAAAATGTCAAGTTTAATTACCATATTTACCCACAGGTTGTAAAGTTTAAATACCTATTTACCCAAAGATTCTTCAAGGTTAATTACTGTATTTACCCAAAGATTGTCAAGGGTACTTTCTGTATGTACCCAAAGAGTGTCACATTAATTAACTGATTTACCTTTGTCAGGTTAATTAACATATTTACCCACAGACTGTCAAGTTAATTACAGTATTTATGACCACGTTTAATTACTGAATTTACCCAATAATTTTCAAGTTTAATTACTGAACTTACCCAATAATTTTCAAGTTTAATTACTGAATTCACCCAAATATTGTCAGGTTCAATTACAGTATTTTCCCAAAGATTGTCAAGTTTATTCATCTATTTACTCAAAGATTGTCAAGTTTGATTACCTATTTACACAAATATTGTCAAGTTTAATTACCTATTTACACAAATATTGTCAAGTTGAATTACCTATTTACACAAATATTGTCAAGTTTAATTACCTATTTACACAAATATTGTCAAGTTTAATTACCTATTTACACAAAGATTGTCAAGTTGAATTTCCATATTTACCTAAAGATTGTCAAGTTTAATTACTGTATTTACCCCAAAGATTTTTAAGTTTAAATACCTTACAGATTACCCATGTATTATCAAGGGAATGCGTTAACCTTTTACTCCATAAATACGCCTTTCTACGCCTTTGCAAACAGAGTAGCTCCTATAAGTAGCCGTCTGATCATGGTCTGCTCTGTTTGCTTATGATATAGTATAGATATGAATCTGCAGTTTCTGCCATGGCCACAAATTTCTGTATCCATGCACTACTATAACAATTAATCTAATTAATACTCATGATGTCATAATTTCTTACATAAATCTTCATGGAGTAAACGGTTAACTATCCAAAAGTTTTTCAGCCAAACCTGTGTTGTCTTATTGGTACTCAGTAGAATTGCCTGAAAGCTATGGTTCTAATGAGTACCATCAAGCCATTGGTTTGGCAGAGAAATAATGAATATTTACCAAATATTCATCTTATCTGGAACTCTGTAGGTCAAGCAATTTCCTTTCAGCATGGTTGAAAATGCAGATTTTTGACTGGTAATTACAAAGCAACAGTTAAAGATGCATACTCAAGTACCAAAATCATCATTTCTCCACCAAACCTTATGTTGTGACCATTCTTCAGAACCGTCTCTAAGAGAAAAAAAGTTAGAAGAAATTGAAATACTGTGAGCATTCATTATAATGCCATTTGATGTAACAGGATAGTCATTATACTGACACAAATTTTGCAAACATGTACAGTAAAATTCTCGCTTAACCACAATTTTAGTAAAAGAAGAATTTAGATCTTTTTAGGCAGGTGGCAGCTTAATGCAGGATGAAAGTCATGCAGAAAGCTCCTCTTGGAGCTTTCTGCATGACATTCATCCTGCATTAAGCTGTTACCTATCTTACAGATATTGATGTCAGTTTAGAGGGATGATACTATAGTAACTTAATATTTGTTGCAACAACATAAATTTTTCAATATAACAACACTTTCAGTGGGAACAAACATGTGCGTCATAATGAGAGCTGACTGTACATTGACAATAATTTTACCTGGTTTCTCTCTCTGATCATCCCTAACACCATCAGTAATGTCTTTACATATGTAATGTTAAATGTCTGTAGATGGATGATTTTCCATTGTTTAATGACATCATGAATATCAATGAGCTCATTTTTATAATGGCATATAAACACCATGGCAGAACCTTTGGAAACATATCTATATACAGAAAACCCCTCTAATGCGACCACCAAAAATGGGCATAATTCTAGGTGGCAGAGGCAGGTGGTAGCTTCATGCAGGATGAAAGTTATGCAGAAGGCTCCCATAGGAGCTTTCTGCATAACTTTCTTCTTGCATTAAGCTGCCACCTGCTTATTGAGGCAGAAATGTTTATTCATTAAGTGGCCGCATTAGAGAGGTTTTACTGTAATTCCATCAGCAAACTGAATAGACCCCGATCAGATGACTCCTACAGGAGCTGTCTGATGTGAGTCTGCTCTGTTTGCAAAGGTATTGAATGGCATATAATTATATGGAGTAAATGGCAAACTCATAAAAGAATAAATTGACATCTTCATCCATTAAAATGGGAGGTAATTTATCAGAAAACTTTCATATATTTCTTTAAGAGTTATCTCCCTTATGCACAGATTCCTCTGCAGACAGAGATGCCTTTGCAAACCGTCAACATAGATGTGTGATCAGGGTCTGCTCTTGTACTCTTATTGCATGAATATTCATGCAAGAAAAAATGACATCATGAATATTAATTAGATTAATAAATACAGGAATTTTACAGAGGAATTTTAGGTCTTGGCAGAAGCTATAGAATCATATCTACATGAATATAATTTCATAAGTAAATAGAGCAGACCCTGATTATCTATGTCTGCTGTGTTTCCAAAGTCGTAGAAATGGCTGAAATGCGTGTTTATGGAGTTAACTCTTTCCCTGTTCTGTGTTTAGTCCAAATTTTCATACCTACTGCATATTCCTGGACAAAATGGTTATAATGAAATACGGAAGGTGGAACAATGTAGCCATTTTAGAAAGTAAAGAAACAGATCTTTCAAATTCCATTAACAAACAGAGCAGACCCTGTAGGAGCTGTCTGATCTGGGTCTACTCTGTTTGCAAATGCGTGAAAACACGATTACATGAGGGAAAGGGTTAAGGGTTAAATATTAATATAGGTATGATACTACATTTGTTGCCATGGCCAAATAGTCCTATGTTCTTTAGCCATTCTATAAAATTACTGTTCATGATGGTGCTATTTCTTATATGAATATTCATGAGGTCAAGGGGTTCACTGACATATGCAAACAGTATAGACTCATATCAGAGTCTCCTGGAGGTCTTCTCATGAAAGATTAATCATACTAAATTTAATATACATGATTGTACTGTGAAAGCAATTGGAGTGCTCCACTTTTAAAATTTAGAAATCAAGGGCTTGCCATTATCACAGAGCAGGTCTGTCATACAGCGGTTCAGCAGCGTACATCGGTTCAGCAGCGGGGACATCCATGTCCCAAGGACTCTTTTATTGCCAATTCATCTCATTTATTTTGACAAGGAGCAGTTCCCTTTGTCATCCCACCTTGTAATTATAGCCCAACCAAATTACACTGTAGTAGTATACTTTTACTCTGTGTCCCTGAAGTACAGTAGAACCGGTCTAATGCGGCTATCAAAAGGAGGTCTAAATATGGGTCTGTAAGGCAGCTGGTAGCTCCTATAGGAGCTTTCGGCATTACTTTGACCTGCATTAACAACCACCAGTGCTTTTTTAAGACTCCTAATGTTCAATGAATAAATAAATGACCACTTAACCCTTTCCCTCATATAAACGTGTTTTCATGCATTTGCAAACAGAGTAGACCCAGATCAGACGGCTCCTAGAGGAGCCGTCTGATCAGGGTCTACTCTGTTTGCTAATAGAATTTGAAAGATCTGTGTCTTTAGTTTCTAAAATGGCTACAATGCCCAACCTTCCATATTTCATTATAACTATTTTGTCCATGAATATTCAGTAGGTATTGAAATTTGTACTATATATAGAACAGGGAAAGGGTTAAGACAGGTTCTACAGTACAGCAATACTGAGGGATAAGACAATGAGTGTAAATCAAAACCTTTTCAAGAATAACAGCTTTATTTCTCTACCATGTCCTATGTTGTGACCACTCTTTAGAATACAAATACAGTTGAACTTCAATATCTCAAACTCAGATAACTCAAAATTCGGAATAACTCGAACAAAAATCTCAGTCCTTCCAAAACTTACAATACAGAATTGCTCTAAAATCTATTGCTACAGATATCTAGAAACACTTGTGACAGCTTAATACAGGTCTAAAGTAATGCTGAAAGCTCCTAAAGGAGCTTTCAGCATTACTTTAGACTGTTTTACTTTTCTCTAGTAAATGCTCCTTTTGGGTAGATTCATTCAAAGAGGTTTGGGTCTAAAAATAGCCTATGGAGGAAAGGGTTAAGCATTAACATTTATTATCTTGACACTAATTTTAGTTCTCATGAATATTTGTTCTGGGTTTGGGATTTTATTGATTGATACAATGATTTTTTTGCTGCATTTTGTAAAGCTTTTGACACAAAATGCTTGAGAATACAATAGAAATCTTTATAAATATGGTTTGAATGCTTATTGATAAATCTCCCTAAAGAATTGTTAAAATGCATTTAATGCTTTCAACCCAGGATATGTATGCACTGTTATTTGCAAACAGTGTAGACCCAGATAAAATGACTCCTAGAGGAGCCCTCTGATCAGGGTCTGCACTGTTTGTCATTCAGAACCCTCTAGCAAGTTTAAGCCTTTTATACTGAATGGACTCTATCGCTAAACACTGACGGGCAAATCCATTCTGATAGTTCAGGGTTGAAAGGGTTAATCTTGTAAATGCTGATTTTTCTAAATGGAATGATCTATCTATCGTTGTGTAACAGTAGGTACTGTTCAATGTTAACCCATAGCCCTCCAGTCACAACTATAGTTGCATTTGCAAACAGTGTAGACCCAGATGAGAGAGCTCCTATAGGAGCTCTCTCATCTGGGTCTGCACTGCTTGCCATGGGAAATCCATGCCTGCAGGCTCTATGCTTTTGCCTGGGAAAATCATTTCAACATATCCTGTATATTTTTGTAAAGATCTCCCTAATTAATATTCGAGGAGGGCAGAGTGATAGAAAATATATGGCGGGCTAAGGGTTTAGTATAAATCTTGCTGAAAAGAATTGGAAAACGTAAATAGTGTGGACATTGATCAGAACAGTCTTCTACAGGAACACTGACCTGGATCTACGCTGTTTGCATGCACTTTCCACTTGTTTCACACATTCAAAGGTTAAAACTTTGATTGCTGGAAAGGAATGTTCTAGCTTTGGCAAACAGTGTAGACTTAAATCAGTAGGCTCCTAGCAAAGTCCCAATGATCAGGGTCTGCACTGGTTGTTATTCATAGTCCTCTTGCACATTTAAGTCCTTCAGTCTGAATGGGCTCTTTAGTTAACCTAGTTACCTCATAGGCTATTTTTAGATACAACCTCTGTCAATAAACCTACCAAAAAGAAGCATTAACTAGAGAAAAGATTTTTTTTAGAATTTTGTAGTTTGAAACCATTGTGATAAATAGAGCATTTGCTCCTATAGGAGCAAATGCTCTATTTATCACAATGGTTTCACAAAGTGACATCTACAAAGTTGTCAAAAGTCGTCAATATGACAGAATGTGTTAAACACTTATTGGCCATTCCACTTTGAATATTTAGCATCCAAAAGGGTAAACCCTTTACCTGTTCAACAT
The DNA here is from genome assembly GCA_963576725.1 of Azorinus chamasolen. Taxonomy (NCBI): domain Eukaryota; kingdom Metazoa; phylum Mollusca; class Bivalvia; order Cardiida; family Solecurtidae; genus Azorinus; species Azorinus chamasolen. The sequence continues at coordinate 79,793,565 of OY755237.1, read as the reverse complement.
TCATGTGTCTATTCTAGGGAGTTGGATGGGGAGGATTCACCCCACGTTTTTGAAAATCCCCTCCCCCTATATTTTTCTTGGGAAGGGGGAATTTTCTATATAAATAAAGAAGGCAAATTCACATAAATTGGTGTGATATCTGATTTTTAGTTGACACTGAATTGTAAGAAATAATGACATCATGAATATTAATTAGTTAAATGTTTATAATGGCATAATGTACTTTTATGTATTTTGGGTATTGGTAAAAACTGTAGTGTCAAACCTTTTATAACTTCATAAGCAAACAGAACAGGCCCTTATAGGAGCCATCTGATCTGGGTCTTCTCTGTTTGCAAATGCGTGAAAATGCGTTTATCCCTTTCGCTCATATAAACGCATTTGCAAACAGAGTAGACCCAGATCAGACGGCTCCTATATGAGCCGTCTGATCAGGGTCTGCTCTGTTTGCTAATGGAATTTGATAAATCTGTTTCTTTAGTTTCTAAAATGGCTACAATGTTCCACCTTCCATATTTCATTATAACTATTTTCTCCATGAATATTTAGTAGGTATTGAAATTTGGAATAAATATAGAACAGGGAAAGGGTTAAACGAGGGAAAGGGTTAACATGTACAGTAAAACCCCTCTAAACTGGAATTCTAGTAGAGAAGAATTTAGATACTTTTAGGCAGGTGGCTGCTTCATGCATGAAGCTGCCACCTGTCTCCAAGACCGATATTTATACCAAATTTAACGTCCGGTTTAGAGGGGTTTTACTGTAAACAGGCACACAGGTTGCATGGTGTCACTGACTGGGATGACCCAGTGTTAATGATCTAAACTGTAGCGTACATTGATTTTGCAAATTAACCCTTTCCTTCATAAATATGCCTTTCTACACCTTTGCAAACAGAATAGAACCAGATCATATGGTCCCTATAGGAGCCGTCTGATCAGGGTCTGCTCTATTTACTTATGATATAATATAGATATGATTTTACATTTTCTGCTGTTGCAAAAAAAAACAACTGTGTCCATGATAATTAGGCAATTAATCAAATATTCATGGAGTAAAGGGTTAAGAGATAGGTTTAACCCTTTACCTCATGAATATTCATGTAAGAAATAATGACACCATGAATATTAGATGATTTTTTATAATGGCATATTGAGGGCTTGGTGCAAAACTATTCTAACTCCTTCACAAAGTGAAGGAGTTAGAATAGTTTTGCACCAAGCCTTCGAATTATGAACAAAGGAATTTTAAAACTGTTGAATATATGTTCATAGGTAAACAGAGCAGGCCCTTATCAAATGGCTACTACAGGAGCCGTCGGATCTGGATCTGCTCTGTTTGCAAATGCATTTAAAGGCATAGCTATGTAGATAAGAGTTTAAAACAAATATATTATATACCACAGTGCAACTGAAGGCATTTTCAACAGAGTAAGGGTACGTACTCCATAAGTAAATGGAGTATTCTTCCCTTTCAATTTTTCAGTAGTAAACCCTTTAACATTCTGGAGACTTTCTGCGATCAAAGTTACACTATAACTCAATCATTGCACATACATTTTTCCCTTTCAAAATATCTAAACTTTTAGCCATCACTGATGTTTTTTCCTGCCATGACTCGAAGCCATTGACCGGTTTCTTACGAGTTTTACCATTTTTAAGTACATGTATTGGATATTTTGTCGATCATTAACCCTTACTGTGCGGGACACGAGTCACTAATGTCCTTTGCGAATAGTGTAGACCCAGATGAGAGGGCTCCTAGAGGAGCCCTCTCATCAGGGTCTGCACTGTTTGTCATGTTACCCTTTTTGTTAGAAAAATCCCTAAATATTCACCATAAGCTTAACCTGTTTGAATTTTTGAAATAGTCCATTTGAAAAGTGAGCGTTGTAAGGGTTATGGGTATATTTGTTTGGGATTTGCGCTGTTTTATGTAGATCTAGAAATAGATAAAGTTCCAGTTTTATGCGTGTAATTTGTGGTTGAACATCTACTCACTCTACTGCAGCTGAGTATTTCGGTAATGTAAACAAAGGCTATTTGTCGTTGGTTGGCTTATTAATGTGACTTAAAGTCAATGACTTGTTACTAATTACTGTGAGATGAAGAAATTTATTTTAGATGCTTCATTGTGATTTTTGTAACTATTATTTTGCTGTGGATTAACTGTAGGTAATCTTAACCCTTCGCTTGCTGAATTTTAAAATACATTTCTCGTTCTTTACCCATGCCCTCTTGTATAGGTAATTACATATATCTTCACTGTGTACAAGTATTTCGCTGTGCAATCACTGCTGTGGAGTGCACTGGTTGCACAATCAACTTGTAAATAGTGCAGACCCTGATGAGACAGCTCCTGCAGGAGCTGTCTCATCTGGGTCTTCACTATTTACAGGTAGGTATATTGACGCGAATAGCAAGTGAAGGGTTAATCCTTTTCTTCATATAAAAACGCCTTTTCTTGCATTGATAAACAGAGTAGATCCAGATCAGATGATTCCTATAGGAGTTGTCTGATCAGGGTCTGCTCTGTGTGCTAATGAAATTTGAAATATCTGTTTCTTTACTTTCTGAAATGGCTACAATATCCCACCTTCCATATTTCATTATAACTATTTTGTCCATCTGTACCAACAAGCGTGACTTCTGATCAGGATCCTGACCATTGACTACTTAACTATGGTCTTGGAAGGATATACAAAAAAAGTGATTTAGCAAATTTTAAGCTGATAACAATTTTTATAATTTAATAATTACCGCATGGAGTACTTAACATTGTGGAGTATTTAGTAATCAAGATTCAACATAATTGTGAGAGATTTTAAAGTTGTAAAATTGTGTTGAAAGTAAGTAGGCTACAGCAAGAATTCTTATAGCATGGGTTAACAGTTTCAGAGTGTGTGGCATAACCCTTTAGCTGTTCAATATTCTCTTAAACTATTCTCTCATATAAATGCGTTTTCAGGCATTTACAAACATTTACAAACAGAGTAGACCTAGATCAGACGGCTCCTATAGGAGCCATCTGATCAGGGTCTGTTCTGTTTGCTAATGGAATTTGAAAGATTTGTTTCTTTACCTTCTAAAATGGCTACATTGTTCCACCTTCAATGTTTCATTACAACTATTTTGTCCATGAATATTCAGTAGGTATTGAAATTTGGAATAAATATAGAACAGGGAAAGGGTTAAGAAATTATGACACCATGAATATTTATTAGCTGAATGTTTATAATGGCATCTGTACATAGGATATTTTAAAAGTAGTAGAAACTGTAGGCGCCATCTGATCTGGGTCTACTCTGTTTGCAAATGTGTGAAAAGATTGTACCTATCTGATCTGCTCCATCTGATCTGGGCCTACCCCGAGTTTGCAAATATTTGAAAAGTTGTCTATATGAAGGAAAGGGTTAATACTGACTCTTAACTCATGCTTTCAGTTTCATTCTTTATTTTCATATAGCTAACTATCTCTCCTACTCAAGTCTCTCCCATAGCCTTTTTCTCACTCCTGTTATATTGAACAACTCCTCTAGGAGCCCTCTGATCAGGGTCTACACTGTTTGAAAATGTAGGTGCATGTGGGTCCCACATTCAAAAAGTTACATGCTATAGACTGGTATACAGAGTAGCTTAGACCTTTTGGGAATGAGCTAATTGGCATTTGCAAACAGTGTAGACCCAGATCAGAAGGATTCTAGGCGAGATAAGGGTCTGCACTGTTTGTCATCTAAACTGATCTAGTTATAAAGCTTTTAACCCTTTCCTTCATAGAAGTGCTTTTTCACACATTTGCAAACAGAGTAGACCCAGATCAGACGCCTCTTTAAAAGAGCTACAATGTTCCACTTGCCATATTTAATTAACCATTTTGTCCATGAATATTCAGAGGTATAAAGATTTGGAATAAACATAGAACAGGGAAAGGGTTAATAAACAAATGGACTCTAGCATCAACCCATGATGGACCATTCTTGATTGATGATGCTGTATTTACCCTTTACCCATTACCTCACAGGCTATTTTTAGACCCAACCTCTTGGAATTAATCTATTGAAAAGGAGCATTTACTAGAGAAAATGAAAAAAATAAAATTGCTTGCTTAGTTTTGAAACCATTGTGATAAATAGAGCATTAATTTTTGTTCCTATTGAGGCATATGAGTATGAGGGAATGGACTAATGTCTGCACCCCAGTCTCTCCTTTCCAATCTAAATCAGTCAATTTAGTTTCATCTTATAACTTCACATGAAGTTAATGGAATAGCCAATAGTGTAGAACCCAATTAAATTGTTCCTTGAGGAGCAGTTTTATCTGGGTCTACACGAATTTGCATAAGTTTGTCTGGCCAAATAATTAGGGTGATTTTTCACCGGGATAACAAAGTCTACCCAGTCAGGATCTAGATGTTTAGGAGGTGTGTAGAACAGACAGATTTTAAGTGTGATAATTTCAGGTGTATAGGTACGTTTGGGATAAGGATATACATGAGCCTACTCTTCAGACAGTGAATTAAGTTGTTGTGAAATGGAAATTTCAAGAATTTTAAGGTGTTTCTGGATATTAGTGGTGTGAAATAAAGTGTTCTTGTACGTGTTACTGTATATCTTTGAATGAAATGTTTTGCCAAATTTTTATTTCAAATTTTGAACCTTTGAATGTTGGAAACAAAGATGTTGTGTCGGAAAAATATTCATTTATTACAATAATTGTTAACCCTTTTCTCCATGAATATTCATTAATATTTATTAGCTGAATTATTATAATGGAATATGTTCATATGATACTGTGGTACTGTAGAGACAGGTTTATTATATTTTCATAAGCAAACACAGCAGACTTGAATCAGACAGCTCCTATAGGAGCTGTCCGATCTGGGTCTACTCTGTTTGCATATGCGTAAAAAGGAGTAAAGGTTAAATAATTTAACAAGGGTCATTATGAATTCACCCATAACGTTTGCTTACCTTTGTTTTTGTTTGGTAGTATTTTTGTGTTTTAATTTTCAGTTTCCCAGCCAGAAGTTTGCCAGGAAAGCATCATCTGCAAACTCACTGCGGCTGAGTCCACCCAAGGTGAGTAATACTACCCTTTTTTCTTGCTTAGCATACTCTGACTCACATTTGACATCTCATCAGGATCTAGCCTGTTTGCCAGTCAGTAACTAGTGTCTCAAATGCTTCAATGAATCTTAACCCAATATTCTATATATGCGCCTTTCTTATGCCTTTGCAAACAGAGTAGACCCAGATCAGACAGTCCTATAGGAGCCGTCTGATCAGGGTCTGCTCTGCTTGTTTATGATATAATACAGATATGATTCTAGTGTTTTGTCATGGTCAAAACATTCCTATGTCTATTTTGCTATTTTAACAGTTAACCCTTCGCTTGCTATTCACGTCAATATACCTACCTGTAAATAGTGAAGACCCAGATGAGACAGCTCCTGTAGGAGCTGTCTCATCAGGGTCTGCACTATTTACAAGTTGACTGTGCAACTAGTGCACTCCACAGCAGTGATTGCACAGCGAAATACTTGTACACCGTGAAGATATGTGTAATTATACAACAGGGCATGGGTAAAGAAGGAGAAATGTCTTTCAAAATTCAGCAAGAGAAGGATTAATATATTTAATATTCACGATGTCATTATTTCTTACATGGATATTCATGGAATAAAATTTAATGGTTAAAAAAAGTAAAAATAGCAACAGATCTGTATTTAACCCTTACCTAATGAATATTCATGCAAGAATAATGATATTATGAATATTAAATATATGAACACAGGTATTGTGGTCATGTCAGAATCTAGAATCAGATTTATATAGTTTCATCATTACAGAGCATACCCAGATCAGACAACTCCTATAGGAGCAATGTGATCTGGGTCTACTCTGTTTGAAAATGTGTTAAAAGGCATCTCTTTCAGGTAGTGATTTAACATAGGCTGTCAGTGTGACGTGTGTGAGGTGTAAAGGTTTAAGCAGAAATCATTTTAACAGCAGGAAATGTGTGACTCATGCTCTCCTATAATTCTTTGCTATGTAATATTTTGTCTGCAACAATATGCTTCAGTTATCGAAATAAACTTTCTCTCATTTCTTTGCATAAATATGGTCAAAGTTTCAAACAATTTGGATCCTGATGAGATGCTGCATAATGCAACGTCTCATTTGGATCCAAACTGTTTGTATAGACAATCAGAGTTAACCCTTTCTCTTATATAAATCTGTAGGAGCTGTCTGATCAGGGTCTGCTCTGTTTGCTAATGGATCTTTTTCTTTAGTTTCTGAAATGGCCGCAAAGTTTCACCTTCTGTATTCCACTGTAACTATTTTGTCTATGAATATGCAGTAGGTATTGAAAATTGGAATTATAAAACAGGGAAAGGATTAACTTGCTTAGCAAACATTTATTGAACTTTTCTCTGCTGAATATTCATAAACATGGTTGCTATGGATGGGGGCTAGCTTTCCATGTAAATCTATACAGTGAATTTTACAAAAGTCTTCTAACAAAATACAGATCTGATTCGAAATATTTTCATGTATAAACATGCACCATGATGTACATATAATTATTCCTTTCAATAATATTCATGCAACAAAATACATGGCTGCCAAAGCAGGGTTAGTTTTCTATATATGGCCAGGAGAGCTAATAGGTGTCATCACAGCCCTCTTGTACTTCTAATGAAATCATATTCATAATTGACAGAGCCATTAATCCTTTACTCCATAAATACGCCTTTCTACGCCTTTGCAAACAGAGTAGACCCAGATCAGACGGCTCCTATAGGAGCCGTCTGATCAGGGTCTGCTCTGTTTGTTTATGATATAATATAGATATGATTCTACATTTTCTGCCATCGTCAAAAATGTATGTGTCCATGTGCAATTATAACAAATTAATCTAATTAATATTGATGCCATCATTATTTCTTACATGAATATTCATAGTGGAAAGGGTTAAAGAATTATGCATGAGGTTAAAGGTTATTCATGTAAAGCTTGTTCATACGTTTGTCAGCTATTGAACTCTTTATTCCATGAATATTCATGTAAGAAATAATGGCATCATGAATAATTAATTAATTAGATCAATTGCTATAATAGCGCATGGACACAGCAATGTTTGACCACAACAGAAACTGTAGAATCATATCTATATCATATCATAAGGAAACGGAGAAGACACTGACGAGACAGCTCTTACAGGAGCCTTCTGATCTGGGTCTACTCTGTTTGCAAAGGTTTAGAAAGGTTTCTTTATGGAGTAAAGGGTCAATATTTATGATGTCATTATTTCTTACATGAATATGTATGAGGTAAAGAGTTAACCCTTTCCCTCATATAAACATGTTTTCACGCATTTGCAAACAGAGCAGACCCAGATCAGACGGCTCCTGGAGGAGCCCTCTGATCAGGGTCTACTCTGTTTGCTAGTAGAATTTGATAGATCTGTTTCTTTGCTTTATAAAATGGCTACAATGCTCCATCTTCCATATGTCTTTATAACAATTTTGTCCATGAATATTCAGTAGGTATTGAAATTTGAAATAAACATAGAACAGGGAAATGGTTAACTCTTTATTCCATGAATATTCATGTAATAAATAATGACATCATGAATAATTAATTAATTAGATCAATTGCTATAATAGCGCATGGACACAGCAATGTTTGACCACAACAGAAACTGTAGAATCATATCTATATCATATCATAAGGAAACGGAGAAGACACTGACGAGACAGCTCTTACAGGAGCCTTCTGATCTGGGTCTACTCTGTTTGCAAAGGTATAGAAAGGTTTCTTTATGGAGTAAAGGGTCAATATTTATGATGTCATTATTTCTTACATGAATATGTATGAGGTAAAGAGTTAACCCTTTCCCTCATATAAACATGTTTTCACGCATTTGCAAACAGAGGAGCCGTCTGATCAGGGTCTACTCTGTTTGCTAATAGAATTTGATAGATCTGTTTCTTTGCTTTTTAAAATGTCTTTTAAAAGGGTTAACTCTTTCCGTGTTGAAAATTGATGTAAGAACTCATGTTTGCAAAGGTGTAACAGGCATATCTATGGAGTAAAAGGTTAACCCTTTCCCTGTTCTGTGTTTATTACAAATTTCAATACCTACTGAATATTCATGGCAAAAAAAAAGGTTATAATGAAATATGGAAGGTGGAGCACTGTCGCCATTTTAGAAAGTAAAGACAGGTCTTTGAGATTTTATTAGCAAACAGAGTAGACCCTGATCAGACGGCTCCTCTAGGAGCCGTCTGATCTGGGTCTACTCTGTTTGTAGATGCGTGAAAACATGTTCATATGAGGGAAAGGGTTAAAGAGGTTGCCACTGGTCAGTGAAAACTATTTGCAATCATTCCAGGGTAAAGGCAAAGTGGTGTCTTCTCCAAACTCTCCCATACATGACCAGCGACGCACCACCTCCAGTCCCTACGACCTCAACCAGCTAGATCCTTGTGAATGCATAGCTCAGCAGGGGGACCGGGAAACCCTGCACGCTGAAAAAGCTGCCACCATTCCAAGAACACAGACAGAGTCCAATGCAGATGGACAGACAAGTCAGCCACGGGGAATTCTCAAGCCCTCTTCCACCTCCAGCTCGGTGTATGACACCATAAACAAACCAGCAGGACGGTATTCAGTCAACCTCGAGGCAGGGTCACACGGAAGTGATGGACATATTTATCAAGGGGTACGCTCAGTCTCAGCAGGGCCTGTGTCATTTGCTAATAATCACCAAACTCAAAGCCCATCTGATCAAAGAACTTTTTCATCCTTCGGTAAAGCACCTTTGAAATCCTTCGAAAATGTGAGACTAGAGACTGCTTTTATAGGACGATTTGATAACACATGTGATCTGGTCACTGCTAATGGACGTAAAAGTGTAACTATGGCAAATGCACCAATGCCTACAAGCAATACACCGGTGATAGAGACCCCAGCTACAGAGGAAGCTGGTACCCCTGTGGATGAGGAGCCAAACTCTAAGATGGTGGTGCATAAAGACTGTATACGTATACTTGCACCACAACCCCAGAAGCTATTACCAGAGTCACCCCATAGTGCTGGTTCACATCAGTCCGAGTCCCCAGAATGGCCCTCTCCTCCAGAGCCCCTTACACCTCAAACCCCACTAACCCCAGTTTATAACATGGAGTTTGACAGTGACTCAATCAAACGGATGTTACAAAATCTCCCAGTGTCCCCAGAAACAGATTCAATGACGGGAAGTGTTCATGAACATGACCAGGGGTTCCATGATGACCCTTCCTTCATAGGTCAGCTGACCCATGAACTTAAGCCTGGGTCATCGTACAGAAAACAAGCGGAGAATGTTACGGGTTCAGATTGTAAGCATACAGAGGACAATAATTCTGCCGACAATCGGGCATCACAAACCGGGAGTGGGCCACCCAAACTACAGCTTTTAGACTGTGAATTGGCCCGTAATAAGTGTGTACGGGATAGTTATGGGAGAGATTCTAATCCTGACAGTGGAATTGGTGGAATGGCGGGAGACGTGGCGATATCCCTATCATCAGGGGATAGTGCAACAGTGCAGACTTCAGGTGAGTACCCAGAATGTAGTCTTGGGCTCCATAAAAAAGAGATAAGCTAAACATTTCACAACAATATCTTCATCATTCCTCCACCAAACCCATAATATTATTACAGTTTAACTTTGATATGTGGAACTTGGATAACTAGAACTTTGGGATAACTTGAACCAAACGTTCAGTCCTTCCAAACCTTACCTTACAGAATTGCTTTAAAAGTATCACTACAGATATCTAGAAACACATGTGACAGCTAAATGCAGGTCGAAAGTACTTTATTTTAGACCTGATTAAGCTGTGAACTCGATAAATTGTCCAGATTAGAAATCAGATAACTCGAACTTCTGTTATCTCGAACTAATTTGTATAGTCTCTTGAAGTTCGAGATGTCAAAGTTCAACTGTATTAGAATACAGTATAAACCGTCTTATGCGACCACCTAAAAGAGGTATAATTCTGGGTGGTAGAGGTAGGTGGTAGCTTAATGCAGGACAAAAGTAATGCAGAAAGCTCCTATAGGAGCTTTCTGCATTACTTTTGTCCTGCATTTAGCAACCACCCGCTTATAAAGACGCCCATGTTTATTCATTAAGTGGTCGCATTAGAGGGGTTCTACTGTATTAATCTTCTCAAAGAGGTAGCTCTAATGGGTATTTATAGTGAAGGGAGGGCTTTTGCATCTAAAGTACACCCCTTGTCTCTTACCTGATAGGGATGCCTTTTCACACCATTTTATGTCTTTTTAATCAGAGTAGAACCTGATCAGATGGTTCTTGTAGGAGCCATCTGATCAGGATCTACTCTGTTTACTTATAGAATAATATTAATCTGATTCTACAGTTTCTACCATGGTCAAAAAATAGGGTGTTCATATAGGAGATGTCTGAGCAGAGTCTGCTCTGTAGTGTGTTCATATAAGAGCTGTCTGATCAGAGTCTGCTCTGTTGTGTGTTCATGTAAGAGCTGTCTGATCAGAGTCTGCTCTGTTGTGTGTTCATGTAAGAGCTGTCTGATCAGAGTCTGCTCTGTAGTGTGTTCATGTAGGAGCTGTCTGATCAGAGTCTGCTCTGTTTGTTTTATGACATGATTAAGATCTGATGTTTTTGTTGGAGCAAAACATTCACTTGAAAATTTTGGACAACAAACCTAAATAAAACTGACATAGTAGCAAATAGTGTAGACCCTGATTAAAGTTTTTCTTCCTTCAGGTTCAGTCTGATCTGGGTCTGCACTAATTGCTTAATTAACTCTTTGCATGCTAGCGGTGAAACTGTGATTACCTATGCAAACAGTTTGGATCCTGATCAGACGCCGCATAATGCGGCGTCTCATCAGGATCCAAACTGTTTGTCACTTTGGCCATATTTTTGCAAAGAAATGAGAGAAATTTTATTTTCCTACTGCAAAATGTTCTAACTAATTTGGTCATCTGCTCGGTTGTTGTCTGAAACATTTTCAAAATTATTGATTTTCTTGCTGATATTTTTGCAAAAGTTGATCCTGAGTGACAAACCGCTTGGATCTCAGATCTACAAAACATGGGGCCTGATCTGAATCCAAACTGTTTACATAGGTCATATGTCATGAATGGTGGGAGAATTCACCATTAGCATACAAAGAGCTAAGGGGAAAACGGTATTTTCAAAATGTACTCACATATTCCCATGACAGAGGTTTACAACAGTTTAGGAAAGAATAACCCTTTCATGAAATTAACTATACTGGTACTGAGTTCTCTCCCTTCCTATTACAGTAAAATCTGTGATCAAACTAACTTGGACTTTCAAACAATATTGACACAGATTAAAATGTTAATTCTCTTTTCAGGTTCTTCTTTTGTTTGCTTTTCATTATTGTTTTCCTAAATGTCTGCATAGTCTCTTAGATCAGAGTTAGCAACACGTTCCAAATTACCTCCCACCCCCAGGAGATTTGGCACAGCCAACTGTTAGTCTTGTTTATAGCTTAAGGAAATAGTATCATTTATGAAATACAGTAAAACTCCTCTAAACTGGAATTCTAGTTGAGAAGAATTTAGATACAGTAAAACCTCTCTTTAAAGACCACTAAATTGTGTTAATTAGTTGGTAATTTGGGCAGATGGCTGCCTAAAGCAAAAGTGAAAGTAAAACAGAACGCTCCTATAGGAACGTTCTGTTTTACTTTCACCTTGCTTTAAGCATCCACCTGCCTTTAACACAAACTACTTGATGTAATTTAGTGGTCATTGTAGAGAGGTTTTACTGTACTTTTAAGCAGGTGCCTGCTGAATGCAGCATTAAGCTGCCACCTATCTCCAAGACCAATATTTATAGTAAACTGAACATCTGGCTTAGAGAGGTTTTACTGTAAGTGATAACAGACTGCAGGAAAACTTACGTATGTGCATTCTACCGTATTTATATGTAATTGGAAATGGGTTGGTTGTACTAAATCAAGATCTCAGCCACAGAGTGTTTGATCTTAGTGTTGAAAAGAGTTTTGCTTTCTATAGTGTTTTGTGTTACATCTGCTTTTAATCCTTTCCCTCATTTTGACGACTCTGTAAAGGTCACTTTGTGAAACCATTGTGATAAATAGAGCAAATGCTCCTATAGGAGCAAATAAATGCTCTATTTATCACAATGGTTTCAAAGTACAAAAATCTAAAAATAGTCTAGGAGGGAATGAGTTAATTAATATTCATACATTCATTATTTTTTATTTACATAAATATTAATCCAGTAAAGGGTTAAGGCAAATGCCAATGGATGTTTTCTCCCCTCTATTCTTTAACTCTCATAAATCATCCCAACTTTTTAGCTCACCTGAGCAAAGCTCAGGGTGAGCTTTTGGGAGACTTGAATGTCCGTCGTGCGTCGTGCGGTGTGCGTCGTGCGTCGTGCGTCGTGTGTCGTCAACAATTTGCTTGTGAACACTCTAGTGGTCACAATTGTAGTCTAATCTTCATGAAACTTGGTCAGAATAAATGTCTTGATAAAATCTCGGACGAGTTCAAAAGTGGGTCAAGTTGGGTCAAAAACTAGGTCACTAGGTCAAATAGTAGGAAAACCTTGTGAACCCTCTAAAGGTCACATTTTTAGCCCAATTTTCATGAAACTTGGTCAGAATGAATGTCTTGATAAAATCTCGGAGGAGTTTGAAAAATGGGTAATGTGAGGTAAAAAACTAGGTCACTAGGTCAAGCAGTAGAAAAACCTTGTGAACACTCTAGTGGTCACAATTTTAGTCCAATCTTCATGAAACTTGGTCAGAATAAATGTCTTGATAAAATCTCGGACGAGTTCGAAAGTGAGTCAAGTGGAGTTGAAAACTAGGTCACTAGGTCAAACAGTAGAAAAACCTTGTGAACACTCTAGTGGTCACAATTTTAGTCCAATTTTCATGAAACTTGGTCAGAACGAATGTCTTGATAAAATCTCGGATGAATTCGAAAGTGGGTCAAGTGGAGTTTAAAACTAGGTCACTAGGTCAAACAGTAGAAAAACCTTGTGAACACTCTAGTGGTCACAATTTTAGTCCAATCTTCATGAAACTTAGTCAGAATAAATGTCTTGATAAAATCTCGGATGAATTCGAAAGTGGGTCAAGTGGAGTTGAAAACTAGGTCACTAGGTCAAACAGTATAAAAACCTTGTGAACACTCTAGTGGTCACAATTTTAGTCCAATCTTCATGAAACTTGGTCAGAATAAATGTCTTGATAAAATCTCGGACGGGTTTGAAAGTGGGTCAAGTGGAGTTGAAAACTAGGTCACTAGGTCAAACAGTAGAAAAACCTTGTGAACACTCTAGTGGTCACAATTTTAGTCCAATTTTCATGAAACTTGGTCAGAAAGAATGTCTTGATAAAATCTCGGATGAATTCGAAAGTGGGTCAAGTGGAGTTAAAAACTAGGTCACTAGGTCAAACAGTAGAAAAACCTTGTGAACACTCTAGTGGTCACAATTTTAGTCCAATTTTCATGAAACTTGGTCAGAACGAATGTCTTGATAAAATCTCGGATGAATTCGAAAGTGGGTCAAGTGGAGTTTAAAACTAGGTCACTAGGTCAAACAGTAGAAAAACCTTGTGAACACTCTAGTGGTCACAATTTTAGTCCAATCTTCATGAAACTTAGTCAGAATAAATGTCTTGATAAAATCTCGGATGAATTCGAAAGTGGGTCAAGTGGAGTTGAAAACTAGGTCACTAGGTCAAACAGTATAAAAACCTTGTGAACACTCTAGTGGTCACAATTTTAGTCCAATCTTCATGAAACTTGGTCAGAATAAATGTCTTGATAAAATCTCGGACGAGTTTGAAAGTGGGTCAAGTGGAGTTGAAAACTAGGTCACTAGGTCAAACAGTAGAAAAACCTTGTGAACACTCTAGTGGTCACAATTTTAGTCCAATTTTCATGAAACTTGGTCAGAAAGAATGTCTTGATAAAATCTCGGATGAATTTGAAAGTGGGTCAAGTGGAGTTAAAAACTAGGTCACTAGGTCAAACAGTAGAAAAACCTTGTGAACACTCTAGTGGTCACAATTTTAGTCCAATCTTCATGAAACTTAGTCAGAATAAATGTCTTGATAAAATCTCGGATGAATTCGAAAGTGGGTCAAGTGGAGTTAAAAACTAGGTCAATAGGTCAAACAGTAGAAAAACCTTGTGAACACTCTAGTGGTCACAATTTTAGTCCAATCTTCATGAAACTTAGTCATAATGATTGTCTTGATAAAATCTCAAACGAGTTTGAAAGTGAGTTATGTCGGGTTAAAAACTAGGTCACTAGGTCAAATAGTACGAAAACCTTGTGAACACTCAAGAGGTCACATTTATAGCCAAATCTTTATGAAAGTTGGTCAGAATGATTGTCCTAATAAAACCTTGGACACATTTGAAAATGGGTTATCTGAGGTCAAAAAGTAGGTCACTGGGTCATATCTTAGAGAAATCTAGTTTACACTCCAGTGGCCACATTTTTATCAAGGTTGAGTGTGATCATGGGTTGGGTGGGAATAAAAAGTAAGTCACTAGGTTAAATCTTAGAAAAATTACTTTAGAGAGCACATTTTTAGCCCAATCTCCATTGGTCAGAATCATTGTCTTGATAAAATCAATATACTAAATCTTTGAAAATCTTGTTCTGCAGAACCACTGCTCATGATCCATTGCTCATGATCCACTATCAACATTGTTCATATATTGTCCCTAAGGTCAATATTGACCCTTCCCATGGGCTACCCTGCAAAAATCTTAAATCTATGGTAATCAGGTGAGCGATTAAGGGCCATCTTGGCCCTCTTGTTATATATAGTTTTGTACTGGAATTGAAGGAGAAATAGTGCTGGTATCTCAAGCTGAATGTTGAAAGTGAATTACCCGAAACTGCTATTTTGCGAAAAGTGCAGATCTAAATTAGGAGACCTTATCATGGTCTGCTCTGTTTACCATTCAAAGTCTTTTCAATGGTTTACCTCATCATACTCTGTGGACTATGGCTTTTTATTTGTATTGTATAATTTAGTATTGGTAGAAACTGTAGAGTCAGGTCTATAATCATTTAATAAGCAAACACAGCAGACCCTGATCAGATGGTTCCTATTGGAAAGGGGTGAAAAGGTATTTGAATGAGGGAAAGGGTTAATGAAGATTTTTTTTTAGAAAGTAAAGAAACATCTTTCAAATTCCACTAGCATACAGAGCAGACCCTTATGGCTACAATGTTCCACCTTCCATATTTCATTATAACTATTTTGTCCATGAATCTTCAGCAGGTATTGAAATTTGGAATAATTATAGAACAGGGAAAGGGTTAATGCAGAATGAAAGACATACAGAAAGCTCCTAAGTGAGCTTTCTGCATTTATTTCATTATGCATTAAGCTACCTCCTGTATTTTTTTTTTAAGAAAAACATATGAGCTATTATTGTAACTGTCGTCTAAGTTGTTGTTTGTCGTTGTCATCGTCAGGAAACTTTAATGTTGGCTATTACTTCTTTACTAATCATCCTATATTTCTGAAACTTCACACACTTATTCACCATCACAAGGGCTATAATCTGACCAAGGGTAATAACTCTGTAAGGCTTTTAAACAAAATTATGCCCCTTTATGAACTTAGGAAATAAATCCTTAAAATGTCACGACAGATGATCATTGGCACCTGCATGTGGTGCTCTTGTTGATAGTTAGTATACCCCAGAAGTAAGGGGATGTTTATTATTAAAGTGTAATGTTTATTAGGGAAATTGTAGTAAACTATTTTCCACATACAAAATGGGTTATGCAGTAGATTTAAAACACTATACTATTGCTGTTGTTAACACATAGAATGCAAGATATTTAAATTAGGGTGGCTGTACAGTGTTTAAGAGTGGAGTCCATTTAGTATGAAAGTCTTAAATTTACTAGAGGATTTATCATGACAAACAGTGAAGACCCTGATCAGAGGGCTACAACAGGAACCCTCCGAGCTGGGTCTACACTGTTTCCAAATTACAGTACAGTTGTTTTCCTTGACTCAAAGGGTTAATCCTTTCCCTGATGAATATTCATGTAGGAAATAATGACGTCATGAATATTAATAAGATTATTTTATAATGGCATAATTATGATCACAAGACATGTTGCCTCAAGCAGAAACTGTAGAATCAGATCTATATTACACCATAAGCAATCAGAGCAGACCCTGATCAGACGGCTCCTATAGGAGCCGTCTGATCTGGGTCTACTCTGTTTGCAGATGTGTCAAAATGCGCTTACACAAGGGAAAGGGTTAATTCTTCCTGAGATAGATAAGAATGGTTTTGTCTTTTAAAACATAATCTTGATCTGACTTTATCTAATTATGTGGATAAGAAATGCCATTAAACCTAGATTACTGAGAAATCTGGTAAAACCATGGTGATCTGTTTTGAGCACAATGTCTTTGAGTATAGTTTGATTCATTTCTAAACTTTGGTAAAACTGGGAAAACTGTCTCAAACAGTACAAACAGAGGTCCAGATAAGATGTGTAAATTAAAATATTTTCAGGAATAACTCTTTTATTTCTCCACCAAACTGTATGTTGTGACCACTCTTTAGAATCGTCTCTTCGAGACGATTCTAAAGAGTGGTCACAACATAGGGTTTATTGGAAAAATTACAATTTTAGTATTTGAGTACGCACCTTTAATCGTTGCTCTGGTACAAATATTTAAATTAACCTTCAGCATGATAATAATTATACTCAAATATATGATAATCTTGCAAACGATCTGGATTCAAATGAGGCTCGAAGATGTCAAAATCGTTCCTGGGTCCAAATTTTGAAAATATTGTGAATATATAATTATGTGTACTAGGTATTTCCTTCATATATAAAAAATGCCTAATTCTGCTCTGCTTTCTTATGAAATTATAATAGATATCCTGTCTACATAATTATGTGCTATTAGGAAAATTCAGCTAATGAATATTCATGATATCATTATTTCTTAAATGAATAATTGACAAGGAAAGATTTAATTAACATTTTGAAGCACACATCATATTTGAAAAAATGCATGATGAAAACCTTAACCCATTCCCTGATAATGACGGCTTTTGACGACTCTGTATAAGTCACTTTGTGAAACCATTGTGATAAATAGAGCATTTGCTCCTAATATGAGCAAATGCTCTATTTGTCACAATGGTTTCAAACTACAAAATTCTAAAATTTTCCTTTTCTCTAGTTAATGCTCCTTTTCGGGAGATTTATTCAAAGAGGTTGTATCTAAAAATAGCCTATGAGGGAATGGGTTAACAGTTATGGTTATGGAATAGAATGTATGATTATGTATGGAAACTAGCAATATGAATTTCAGTATATCCTAGAAACTTATCCCTACTGAAGTATCCTAATCTCGTACAACCAGTTGTAGCATAGTTCACATTCTTCTTTCTCTTCAATGAGTTTTTGTTGTGTACATGTTTACTTAATCCTTTACTTCATGAATATTTATGTATGAAATAATGACATCATGAGTATTAATTAGATTAATTGTCATAATAACACATGAACCCAGGCCTTTTTGGCATAGATAGAAACTGTAAAATCGTATCTATATTATTTCATAAGCAAACAGAGCAGACCCAGATCAGACAGCTCCTACAGGAGCCATCTGATCTGGGTCTACTATTTGCAAATGCATAGAAAAGCGTATTTATGGAGTAATGCAGTAGATTATTGTACCGGCATTTGTAAACAATGTAGACCCAGATCACAAGGGCCCTATAGGAGTAATTCCAAATCCTTATCAAACTTAAAATTCATTTATACTTAACCCTTTCCCTCATATAAACGCAATTTCATGCATTTGCAAACAGAGTTACAAGACCCAGATCAGATGACTCCTATAGGGGTCTGCTTTATGTTTGCTAGTAGAATTTGAGATATCTGTTTCTTTTACTTTCTAAAATGTCTACAATGTTTCACCTTTCACATTTCATTGTAACTATTTTGTCCATAAATATTCAGTAGGTATTGGAATTTGAAATAAACAAACAACAGGGAAAGATCCAAATGAGATCCATGAATAACTTGACAACTGATCAGAATCCAAGCAGTTTGACACACTTCTTGAAGCTTTTAAACAAATAAATTTTTTTAAGAATTTCTAGCACACAACCACTTTTGCAAACAGTAATTACTTAGCATGAAGAGTTTTAACCTTTACAATGCTGTATTTTCAAATGGACTATTCCAAAATTCAAACAGGTCAAGTGTATGGTGAATATTTAGGGATTTTTCTACAGAAAAGTGTAACATGACAAACGGTGCAGACACTGATGAGAGGGCTCCAGTAGGAGCCTTCTCATCTGGGTCTACACTGTTTGCAAAGGATATTAATGACTTTTGTCCCGCACAGTGTAAGGGTTAAAGACTAACCTTTTGAAATGCGGGGAAACAAGTGTACTGGCATTTGTAAACAGTGTAGACCCAGATCAGAGGGTTCCCAGAGGAGCCCTCTGATCAGGATCAGGATCTGCACTGTTTGTCATTCAAAATCCACTATCAAATTTAACCCTTTCTTACAAGATGGACTCATTAGTAAACAATGATGGACTATTCCACTTTAAGAATTTAGCATTGAAAGGATTAATAGCTAATCCTGATTAATCCTATACCTACTGGATTAATCTCATTTAGTCAGACACTTTATTCTGATCTAAGGATCAAATTTAACCCATTCCCTAATAGGCTATATTTTAGACACAACCTCTTGATTACTAATCTACCGAAAAGGAGCATTTACTTGAGAAAAAGAAACATTTAGAATTGTGTAGTATTGAAACCATTATGGAGCAAATGCTCTATTTATCACAATGGTTTCAAAAAGTGACTTTTACAGAGGCGTAGAAAGAGGTATTTATGGAGGAAAAGGTTAACCAAGTGGAAATGTTCCTAAATATATATTCTGTATGAATGAATGAGTGAATGAATGAATGAATAAATGAATGCGTGTGTGAGCAAGCAAATGAATGAATGTGCAAACAAATGAATGAATGTTATTTTTTTAAACTTTTACCTGATGGAGATATTTTTTAATGCTGTGGCAAACAGAATAGACTAAGATCAGATGGCTCCTGTAGAATCTGCCTGCTCTGTTTGCTTATGGAATATTATAGATATTGATATATCTGATTCTGCAGTTTCTTAGTGTTGCCCACATGTCCCATTCTAAACATCTCATCAATATTTATGATGTCATTGTTTTTGACATGTTAATCATTGGGTAATGGGTTGATATCTTCATTGCATTCAGTTCAAGATTGAAATGTTTGATAGTGAGCACCCCACCCCTCCCACATCCCCTGGCAGTGCACTCAACCCCTCCCCTGGCACCCCCACATCTCCTTTCAGCCCATCCCACCCATCTCTTGGCACCTCACTCCATGGCACTCCACCCTGCCACATCCCCTGGCACCCACACCAGTCTTCCCCTCGCACCCTAACCCAACATCCCCTGGCTCCCCCACCCTCTACGCCCCTGGCAACACATCCCCCCACTCCCCCCCCCCCCCCCCAGTTCTGCAAGAATAATGCGATCGTAAAAAACACAATATTCCAATAAAACACTTAACATGATTGATTTACGTGACCTACCGAAGAGCATTAGTCTTTCAGAAAACAAATCGAAGAAGAATTATACAATTGTATTTAACCCATTCCTCCATAGGCTATTTTTAGATCAAACCTCTTTGAATAAATCTACCGAAAAGGAGCATTAATTAGAGAAAAGGAAATTTTTAGAATTGTGTAGTTTTGAAACCATTGTGATAAATAGAGCATTTGCTCCTATAGGAGCAAATGCTTTATTTGTCACAATGGTTTCAACAGGTGATTTTTACAGAGGCGTAGAAAGGCGTAATTATGGAGGAAAGGGTTAAGGCTATCTGATGAATATTCGTGTAGAAAAGATAAAACTATTAATTAGCTGTTTTGTAATGGTGTATTAACTCAGGAATTATGTAGAATCAGATTTGTATATCTCCATTAACAAACAGAAGCAGACCCTGATCAGATGGCTCCTACAGGAACTATATGATCTGAGTCTACTCTGTTTGCAAAGGCATTAACCCATTCCCTCATAGGCTATTTCTAGATCCAACATCTTTGAATAAATCTACCAAAAAGGAGCATTAACTAGAGAAAAAGATTTTTTTAGAATTTTGTAGTTTGAAACCATTGTGATAAATTATAAGAGCATTTGCTCCTATAGGAGCAAATGCTCTATTTATCACAATGGTTTCACTGAGTGATTTTTACAGAGTCGTCAAAAGACGTCAATATGAGGGAATGGGTTAAAGGCATTTAAAAATGTCTGTCAGACAAATGGTTCAGAAAATGTCTTATTTTGGCAGATGACAAATGAATAGTGTTTAACCCTTTACTCCATTAATATTCATGTAAAGAAATAATGACTTCAAAAATATCAATTATATTATTTTCATAATAGCACATAAATACAGAAAATATTGACCATGGCATAAACTGTAGAATATATGTGACATGTCAAAAGCAAACAGAGCAGACTCTGATCAGATGGCTCCTATAGGAGCCATCTGATCTGGGTCTACTCTGTTTGGAAAGGTGTAGGAAGGTGTATTTATGGAGGAAAGGGTTTGGAGACATCATGTTTTGCAGAAGACAAATGAAGGGTGATTAAAGAAGTAAATGTCTCCATTTTAAGTAATTGTTGTCTGCACAAAACTATGTTTAATTCAATTTTTACAGTTATTTTTTTGTCAAATTTCTTTTTCCCTGATTATTTTCTGCAATTATCTTTTTGTTGAAGGAATGTTCTTGCAGATGAAGTAAGTTTCACTGCTGATAACCCTTTATTCATATAAACGTGTTTTCATGCATTTACAAACAGAGTAGACCCAGGTTAGATGTCTCCTATAGGATCTGTCTGATCAGGGTCTGCTCTGTTTTCTAATGGAATTTGATAGCTCAATTTCTTAAGTTTCTAAAACGGCTACAATGTTCCACCTTCCATATTTCATTATAACTATTTTGTCCATGAATATTCAGTAGGTATTGAAATTTGGAATAAATATAGAACAGGGAAAGGGTTAACACAAAGGTAATAAATTTCCATGTCTGATGTTGAGAATTACATTTTAGCAAAATTGACTTGACCACTGAGAGGTCAGGGGCCACTTTGTTACGGCCATTGTTGTGTCCCTAATTTGACGCTCGCTGGGGGTCGATTGAAGGGTGCCGAGATAGACTAGCCATTGGGCACTATAGAATTAGCCAGTAGCATCACTGTTTGTGTTGGTTTGCATTCCCATGGTCAAGACCAGTTGCTCGTGTATTCAAGTGAACAATGCAGTGCCATCATGGCTCTCTTAACCCATTACCTCATAGGCTATTTTTAGACCCAACCTCTTTGAATAAATCTACCAAAAAGGAGCATTTACTAGAGAAAAGAATGTTTTTAGAATTGTGTAGTTTTGAAACCATTGTGATAAATAGAGCATTTGCTCCTATGGAGCAAATGCTCTATTTATCACATTATGGTTTCATAAAGTGATTTTTACAGAGGCTTAGAAAGGCGTATTTATGGAAGAAAGGGTTAGTATATTTTATATATTTTCTGCAGGAATAAAACATTTATTATGGTGTATACAGTAGAACCCGTCTTAAGTAGTCATCAAAAGTCAGGTCTAAGTATGGGTCTCTAAGGCAGGTGGTAGCTTAATACAGGTCAAAAGAAATGCAGAAAGCTCCTGTAGGAGCTTTCTGCATTACTGTAAATAGTTGCTCTCCATTAAGCAGCCATCTGTTTTTTTAAGACTTCTATGTTCAATAGGTGAATGGGCGCTTATGAATGAATTGTAGTTGGCTCCATTCCTGTTTGGGCTGCAAATGTTTAACTTAGACTTTACTCCATGAATACGACTTTCTACACCTTTGCAAACAGAGTAGACCAGATCAGATGGCTCCTTTAGGAGCCACCTGATCAAGGTCTGCTCTGTTTGCTTATGAAACAATATAGATATGATTCTACAGTTTTTACTATGGCCAAAAATTCCCATGTCCATGTACCGCTAAAAAAGTTAATCTAGTTCGTATTCGTGATGGCATTATTTCTTACATGAATATTCATGGAGTAAAGGCTTAAGCTACCCTGATTACCCAAGTACAGTAGAACCCCTCTAATGCGACCACTTAATAAATGCACATGGGTGTTTTGATAAGCAGGTGGTTGCTTAATGCAGGGCAAAATTAATGCAGAAAGCTCCTCTAGGAGCTTACTTTTGTCCTGCATTAAGCTACCACCTGCATCTAGCACCCTTAATTATATCTCTTTTAGGTTGTCGCATTAGCGGGGTTTTACTGTATTTCAACACCATTTCTCCATATGATTCTACAGTTTCCGCCATGGCCAAAATTTCATATGTTCATCTAAAATTAATCTAATTAATATTCATGATGTCATTGTTTCTTACATGAATACAGTCATGTATTCATGACCTAAAGGGTTAGTTTAAGTTGGCACCATTTTGGTGACTTTTACTTACACTGACAAGCAGCAAATAGTGTAGACCCTGATTGAATGGCTTCTTCCAGATCTGGGTCTGCATTATTTGCCTAAGTTGATAAAAAAAACCTTAGGGTATTAACCCTTTCCTCCATGAATATTCGAGTAATAAATAATGACATCTTGAATATTAATTGGAGTAATTTGTTATAATAGCACTTTGACACAGGGAGCCTTCGCCTAGGCAGAAGCTGTAAAATCATATCTATATTATATCATAAGCAGTCAGAGCAGACCGGAGCCATCTGATCTGGGTCTACTCTGTTTGCAAACAGAGTAGATCCAGAGATCAGACGAGTCCTAAAGGAGATCTGATTCTACAGCTCTTGTCAAAGCAAAAGATTTCCCTAAAAAGTCTACATTGTAAAAAATCATCTAATAAATATTCATGGTGTCATAATTTCATACATGAATATTGAACAGGGAGAGTGTTAATTCATATTAAGTATTCTGTTGATCATAACTTCTAATTTTACATGTAGCTAGCTGAGTGTTTTCCTCAGCTTTCTGTGAATAATTCATGACCAAAACCAAATTGTCTGCCACATGGCTCAATAGCATGAGGAGGACTACATTGTATAATTCTTAGGATGCAATTTCAGAGCCAGATGGGTCGCAGAGTACGTCAGCAGGTCTGATCAGGATGCAAACCTGTTTAATGCTCTTATCATGTTTTTAACTCTTTACCACATGAATATTCATGTACGAAATAATTAATGACATCATGAATATTAATTAACTGAATTTTTGTAATGGTGTAGGAGCGCAGGGTATTTTAGCCATGACAGAAACTGTAGAATCAGGTCCATATACAG
Organism: Azorinus chamasolen; assembly: GCA_963576725.1. NCBI lineage: Eukaryota > Metazoa > Mollusca > Bivalvia > Cardiida > Solecurtidae > Azorinus > Azorinus chamasolen. Next base: position 79,770,094 of record OY755237.1, on the reverse strand, counting down.
TAAACCGCTATAAACCAAAATTCTAGTAGAGAATAATTGATACTTTTAGGCAGGTGGCTGCTTAATGCAGGATGAAAGTCATGCAGAAAGTTCCTAGAGGAGCTTTCTGCATGACTTTCATCCTGCATTAAGCTACCACCTGTCTCCAAGACCAATATTTACACAGAATTTAATGTTTGGTTTAGAGGGGTTCTCCTGTATTGTCGACTAGACCCTGATCAGAGGGTTCCTACAGGAGTTGTCTGACTGGGTCTTCTCTGTTACAAAGGCTTTAACCCCTTTACTCCATGAATATTACATGTATATTCATGTAAGAAATAATGATATTATCAATATTAATTAGGTTAGTTGTTATAATATCACATGAACACAGGAAGTTTTGGCCTTGACAGAAACGGTAGAATCATATCTATTTCATATCATAAGCAAACAGAGCAGACCCTGATCAGAAGGCTCATACAGGAGCCGTTTGATCTGGGTCTACTCTGTTTGCAAATGCGTAGAAAAGCATATTATATTTATGGATCGGAGTAAATGTTTTCAAAAATGTCATGTTTCATTTCTAAAAAACGATTTCTCCTGTCATTTTCTTTATCCCTTTATTCCACTGATACACCTTTTAAAGCCTTTGCAAACAGAGCAAGACCCAGATCAGATGACTCCAGTAGAGGTGGTCTGATCAAGGTCTGCTCTATTTGCGTATGGAATTACATGTATATAGAAATGATTTTCAACAACGTAAACCTGGGGCGAAACGGTTCCTGTTCATTTCATGGTATTTGAAATATTACGCTAATTAATATTCATACATACATTATTCCTTCCATGAATATTCATGGCGCAAAACAATGTGAAAAGAATAAAAGAATTTCATACAGCTCTGATCGATGAGACCCCTTCTTATTGGTCAAGCCAAAGTGTCTTTAATATTACCATACCATACAAGGCGTCAAAAAGGACATTGTCAATGGTATGACATAGACAAAGTCCATCAATGTTGCATGACAGAGGGAAATAAATTGTTTATTTACATTACCATGAGGGGTGTATGTTTCAGTTTATACTTTGGGCATAGTCAGTCATATGACTGAACCTTTCTCATGCTATTAGCGTACATATCTGCATTTGCAAATAGTGTAGACCTATATGAAACAGCTCCTAGAGGAGCTCCTAGAGGAGCTGTCTCATATGGGTCTGCACTATTTGCCATTATAATTCATTAGCTACAATTCATCCAACTGCAGAATTGTTGGGGTAATTACTATTCATAGCGGATGGATTCACATTTGATTAGTCAGTGTGAGAAGAGTTAAATTAATCCTTTCCTTCATATAAACGCTTTTTCATGCATTTGCAAATAGAGTAGACCCAGATCAGATGGCTCCAAGCAAAACAATCCTTGTAAAGTTTACATTGTCATAATTTCCTACATGAATTTTGAACAAACAAAAGGTTAAACATGATAATAACCTATCAATCCAAATTAGACGTCCCCCATAACTGAGTGCCTCATCAGGATCCAAAACTTACATTTATGCTGTATTGCTGTTGCCCAAATGAAGATTTGCTGTGCTTCCAAGGACTAGCAGACAAAAAGTTTCAGCTGGAGGAAAGTTTGCTTAATGTGGTTGAGGTTATTGTGTCCCTCAGAATGCTGAAGAGATATTTCAAATTTGGAATAATCCATCGTTATTCGATGGTAGAGTTCATTCAGTATAACAGGATTAAATCATCTGCAAGATTTTCGATGACAAACTGTGCAGAGCTTGCTTGAGGAAGTTATATGATCTGGTTCTTCACAGTTTGCAGTTGATGTAATTGAACTTGTTTCTCATATTCAAGTGGCAATGTAAGACTATGAATATTGCATGACCATCTAAGCCACATTCTGCCAGGGAATCTGGTTTACCCCGACCTGATGAGAAAAATGCAAATGTAGTTCATTTTGTCTGAAATGGAAATATTCTAAGTGTATTACAAGTCAGAGTAAAATCTGCCTTAATCTTTTTACCTGATAGAGGCACCCTTAGATGCTTTTGCAAACAGAGTAGACCCAGATCAGATGGCTCCTGTAGGAGCCATCTGATCAGGGTCCGCTCTTTTTGCTTTATAATTTCTGGTACACAGATCTGATTTTACAGTTTCTGTCATAGCTAAACAGATCCTTTATTCATAATATACTGTTTTCAAAATTCAGCTGATTCACGATGTCATTATTTCATTCATGAATAATCATGAGTCAACCCTGTACTCCATAAATACGCCTTTCTACAACTTTGCAAACAAAGTAGACCCAAATCATATGTCTCCTGTAGGAGTCATCTGATCAAGGTCTGCTCTGTTTGCTTATGAAATGATATAGATATGATTCTTCAGTTTCTGCCATGGCCAAAAATTCCTAAGTTCCATAAATTTTGCTGTTTTAACAAATAATCTAATTATATGTACTATGAATGATGTTATTGTTTCTTATATGAATATTTATGCAGTTAGGGTTAAGCGACCATTAACTCTTTGCACGCTAGCGGCGAAACTGTGATTACCTGTGCAAACAGTTTGGATCCAGATGAGACGCCGCATAATGCGGCGTCTCATCAGGGTCCAAACTGTTTGTCATCTTGATCATATTTTTGCAAATAAATTAGAGAAAAGTTATTTTAAGAATTGAAGCAGACGACAATTGTTGCAGACGAAACATTACTTAGCGTGCAAAGAGTTAAAAAGAAATATAAGTCTTGATATTTAACCAATTTCCCTCATAGGCCGCGACAGACCAAAAGTCGTTAAAAGTTGGTACTAGTAGCTCCCTTGTCTGCGCTCGACATTAAAAGGTGTAGTTCTAGGACTGGTCGGCCCGGTGTCAGGATAATGTGACTGGGTGGGATGCCCTTGCCATGTGCCCGCGGCAGGGGTATTTCAGTGAGGCAGCACTATAACTTGTCTCATGCGGGTGCCGTCTGCAAATAACTGAAATACTGTTGGTCGGACGTTAAACCCAACTCACTCACTCACTCATAGGCTATTTTTTTTTATCCAACTTCTTTGAATAAATATACTGAATTTATTCAAATTTACTGAAAAGGGGCATTAATACTAAAAAAAAAGAAATGTTTAGAATAGTGTATCGTTTTGAAACCATTGTGATAAATAGAGCATTTGTTTCTATGGAGCAATAATTAATACTCATTTTATCACAATGGTTTCAATAAGTTGCTTTTATAGAGTTGTCAGTAGGATGGAATGGGTTAGGACTGGTGTGTGTTCATGTTTCATATTCCTGTGTGTGTTCATAATATGTCATTTTAAAAATTCATCTGATTAATATTCATGATGTAATTATTTCTTACAATATTGAATATATTCATGGAGTAAATTAAGGGATAACAGACAAGACCTGAGCCATGTCTGTTTGAAATAGTAGTTTTGTTTTGGTTTGCTAGCCGTGCTGACCGAGCCACGGCATGTTCATTTTGTACTGGTGAATCGCTCCCCCTTTTAGACTATCTATAGATCAAAGCTCTTTGAATAAATCTACTGAAAAGGAGCATTAACTAGCAAAAAGGTAAAGTTTAAAATTGTGCAGTTTTGAAACCATTGTGATAAATAGAGCATTTGCTCCATAGGAGCAAATGCTCTGTTTATCACAATGGTTTCAAAAATGGACTTTTTTAGAGGCGTCAAAAGGCGTCAATATGCGGGAATAGGTTAACAGGATAGAATCTGATCAACTGCAACATCTTCAAATATTTGTTTTTCTGGGTCTAAGTTTACCATTCTTTTGAATTTTACCAATCAGTGTCTCAAATACTTGATTTAGTGACATGTTGCCAGTCTTTCTCAACTGCCCCCTTTTATTCAATCCCATCACTCTTATGGGATCATAATTGGATTTAAAGCCAAGCGGTAGTTTTATAGCGGTGGTGGCAGTCACATGTGTTGCTCGCTTTGATACGAGACTTAATCCCGTGGATTTTCTACCCATTCTTATCAAACTAAAGATTGGATTCATATCAGAAGCTAAACAGACAGGCTTGTTTCATGACTTGGTTCTGTTCAATTATTCAACTGGATAAAAAATTGTCTGAATTGATTCCTGTTGGAGATGAGTTTTTGGAGTGGTTAGAAAGGGGAGCTATCGGAGACAGCTAGTTGTCAGTTCAGTGTATGTTTTTGTCAAGGGTATCTGTGATTGTAAAGGCTTTTGCAAAGTGACACTTGTAAAATTAGGGTTCACAAGAAGCTGTTTTGTGTTTCTATTGTTAACCCCTCGCTTGCTATTCACGTTAATATACCTACCTGTAAATAGTGAAGACCCAGATGAGACAGCTCCTGCAGGAGCTGTCTCATTAGGGTCTGCACTATTTACAAGTTGATTGTGCAACCAATGCACTCTTCAGCAGTGATTGCACAGCGAAATACTTATACACAGTGAAGATATATGAAATTATACAACAGGGCATGGGTAAAGAAGGAGAAATGTGTTTTAAAATTCAGCAAGCAAAGGGTTAATATATATGATATTGAAGGTGATACATTGACGCTATTTTAGAAAATATAGAAACAGATCTATCAAATTCTATTAGCAAACAGAGCAGACCCTGATCAGATTGTTCCTATAGGAGCTGTCTGATCAGGGTCTGCTCTGTTTGCAAATGCTGAAAGTGGAGTGATCCATCTTAGTTACTTTGTTGCTCCCTTTACTCCATGAATATTCATGTGAAAAATAATGACATCATGAATATCAATTTGAGGAATTTTTCAAATTATTTGAACAAAAGATATTTTGGCCCTGGCAGAAACTAGATGCAGATCTATAAAATTCCATAAGTAAACAGATCTGATGACTCTTTCAGGAACTGTCTGATCTGGGTCTACTCTGTTTGCAAAGGCATAGAAAGGCATATTGATGGAGTAAAGGGTCAAACAGCGCTGTCTCTTCAGTCTGAAAGTGTATACAGTAAAACCCCTCTAAACCGGACGCTAAATTTGGTATAAATATCGGTCTCGGAGACCGGTGGCAGCTTCATGCAGGGTGAAAGTCATGCAGAAAGCTCCTCTAGGAGCTTTCTGCATGACTTTCACCCTGCATGAAGCAGCCACCTGCCTAAAAGTATCTAAATTCTTTTCTACTAGAATTCCGGTTTAGAGGGGTTTTACTGTACATTTATAATCTGCAAAAGGAATTTGAATGACAAACAGTGCAGACCCAGACCAGAGAGCTCCTTTGGGAGCCCTCTGATCTGGGTCTACATTGTTTGCAAATGCCAGTGCATTCAAAGGGAAATTTCTAGGATGGAATTTAGTGCGGTGGAGAGTTGATGGATATTTACATACGGATAGTGTTATCATACAAAGGTCTGGATAAAATGCGTAAATTAACTTCTTTATTTCTTCACCACCGCTCTTTAGAATCGTCTCAAAGAGACGATTCTTAAGAGTGGTCACAACATAGAGTTTGGTGGAGAAATGATGATTTTAGTACTTGAGTACGCACAATTAGTACTTGAGTATGCACGTTTATCTTTTGCTCTGATCCTATTTTAGTATTGTGCTGTTATGTACATGTTCAGCACTATTGCTTTCTATGAGAATATGTAATATATAACTATAAATATTTCATCTGGATCCAGATTGTTTTATTATGATCATTAACCCTTCGCTTGCTGAATTTTAAAATACATTTCTCCTTCTTTACCCATGCCCTGTTGTATAATTACATATATCTTCACTGTGTACAAGTATTTCGCTATGCAATCTCTGCTTCGGAGTGCACTGGTTGCACAATCAACTTGTAAATAGTGCAGACCCTGATGAGACAGCTCCTGCAGGAGCTGTCTCATCTGGATCTTCACTATTTACAGGTAGGTATATTGACGTGAATAGCAAGCGAAGAGTTAAACATGCAACAAAGTTGCTCAGGGTATATAGTTTTTGACCTGTCCATCCGTCAGTCAGTCAGTCCATTAGTCGGTTCGTGTATCATAATACATTGTTGCTTATCTAGCACTCTGATTTCATGACCAATTTATCTCAAATTTGCTTTAAGAATTGTCATGAATAAAAGCTTGGATGAGTTCAATTTCTGAGGAATCTGTCATGAGAAACCACTTTTTTTCTCTGACAATGTGGTGGCATAGGGTATGTGAGCTTGCTCACTAAAGTTCTTTAGAAATTCCTTTTCATGCTTTTGCAAATAGAGCAGACCCAGATCAGATGGCTTTTAGTTTTATGTTAGGATCAGGGTCTGCTCTGTATTCTTATGGAATTATAGAGATCTGATTCTCTAGTTTCTGCCATGGCCAGAATTTCCCTGTTCACATTCCATTTTAAAAAAAGCTTGACCTTTTTGAATTTTTGAATAGTCCATTTGAAAATTCAGCATTGAAAGGGCTTGAACTATCGGTAAACTGTGCTATTTGCACTTCACGACCATTTGCAAACAGTTTAGAGTCTGAATATATACAGAGTAACAATACATAACATCAGATTATGGTCTCAAGACATCTTGATTATACATGTATTTCTTTAAAGAAAAAAGACTGGGGCAATTTAAATCAAGGCAAATTTGCCGACACCAAATTTGAGGCAGATATTCTCATAGCATTCAAAGTGACAATCTTCGTAATTTTGACTTAATAATCTCATATGCAGGCTGCCTCAAAATATTTGCATTAAAGATTTGTTCAAGTGTCTCCTGATTTATTAGAAAATGTACTGAAATTATTCTCTATTCCACATTTAGAAGATTGATAAAAACTTCCTGAAACAAACATTTTAATCCTGGCTAGACATTAGAATGTGCACGTCCTTGATCTGGAGCTAGACTTACTAAGATTTGCCCAAGTAAGGGTAAATCAATATAGGGTCAAAGCCACAAATATTAATCTAGCGTGGATTAACCCTTTCCCTGTCAAATATTCATGTAAGAAATAGTGACAGCACAAATATTTTGTAGCTGAATTTTTACAATGTAATACTATAATTCATGGAATTTTTTGCTTTTACGAAATCTTTAGAATCAGTTCTATATCATATCATAAGCAAACAGAGCAGACCCTGATCAGATGGCTCCTATAAGAGCTGTCTGATCTAGATCTTCTCTGTTTGCAAAGACATGAACAGCATTTATAGTATAACCTCTCTTAACCGGAATTCTAGTAGATAATACTTTAGATACTTTTAGGCAGGTGGCTGCTTAATGCAGGGTGAAAGTCATGCAGAAAGCTCCTCTAGGAGCTTTCTGCATGACTTTCACCCTGCATTAAGCTGCCACCTGTCTCCAAGACCGATATTCATACTAAATTTAACTGCCGGTTAAGAGAGGTTTTACTGTAAATGAGGGAAAGGGTTATAAAGTCTCTGCTCAAGTGGCAGATTTGTACCTAGCTATGCAAAATGTTTGGAACCAGATGCAATGTCGATTTTCTTGGTATCTCATCAGGATCCAAACTGTTTGTCTCTCTGACACAATGTTTTAGGAAGAAATAAAAGGAATAAGTATTTTGAGGAATTGTAGCAGACATTCAAAGTTAGCAGATGTCAATTGCTTAGCATGTCAAAAGTAAAATTGAATGAAATTGCTAAGTAGACAAGTGGGTTGATTAAGTATATTAAGCTTTGGAACCTCTAAACTGGAATTTTAATAAAGAAGAATTTAACTTTTAGGCAGTCTGTACAGGTGCCAGCTTTATGCAGAGTGTAAGTCATGCAGACTGTTCTTTTAACCCTTTCCCTCATATAAACGTGTTTTCACGCATTTGCAAACAGAGTAGACCCAGATCAGACGGCTCCTAGAGGAGCCGTCTGATCCGGGTCTACTCTGTTTGCTAATAGAATTTGATAGATATGTTTCTGTACTTTCTAAAATGTCTACAATGTTCCACCTTTCATATTTCTTAATAACTATATGTTAATGAATATTCAGTAGGTATTGAAAGTTGGCCTAAATACAGAACAGGGAAAGGGTTAAAATCTTTCTGCATAAAGCTGGCACCTATCTTAAAGACTGACAATGATACAAATTTGAATGTCCAGTTTAGAGAGTTTTTACTGTAATCTCAAGTTATTACTTATGATGGTACTTAATTATGTCTCCCCAGTATACTAGGGAGACATTTTGTTTTTGTGCGTGGCATCAGTCCGTCCATCCATCCGTCCGTCTGTCTGTCTGTTTTTAATTTGTCCGCATGGTTTCTCCAAAAGCTTTGGTCAGATTTTCATGAAAGTTCATAGGATTGATCAGCAACATGCCTAGTTGTGCATAATTTATTCCTGTTCCGGTTCTATGATTTTCTGCAGAGTTATGGGACTTTGAATTTTTACATGGAAATTTTTGTCCGCTCGCTTTCTCATAAACCTTTGTTCAGATGTCAGTTTTTGTATCAAAAACAATTCTAGTTTCATATTTTACTTGATGGCCACTTCTAGCTGATTCTACGTATTTTAAAAAAAAAAAGCACCTGTTGTATTGTTGTACTAGGATTAACCCTTTCCCTGTTCAATGTTTATTTCAAATTTCAATATCTACTGAATATTCATGGACAAAATTGTTATAAAGAAATATGGAAGGTGGAACATTGTAGCCATTTTAGAAAGCAAAGGAAAAGATCTATCAAATTCTATTAGCAAACAGAGCAGACCCTGATCAGACGGCTCCTCTAGGAGCCGTCTGATCTGGGTCTACTCTGTTTGCAAATGCGTGAAATCACGTTTATATGAGGGAAAGGGTTAAAACATACCCTTTAATTGTTGAATTTTCGATGTGGAATTACTGTGTTTAACACCTAAGAGTCTATTTAACTCTTTACTCCATAAATACGCCTTTCTTCCCCTTTGCAAACAGAGCAGATCCAGATCAGACTGCTCCTATAGAACTGCTCTGTTTGCGTATGAAATGATATAGATCCAATTCTACTGTTTCGGTCAAGGCCATTAATTACTTTGTACATGTGCTATAAGAACAGTTAATCTAATTAATATTGATGATGTAATTTTTTCTTACATGAATATAATATTCATGGTGTAAAGGGTTAACCCATTCCCTCATTTTGACGCCTCTGTAAAAGTCACTTTTTGAAACCATTGTGATCAATAGAGCATTTGGTCCATAGGAGCAAAATTAATGCTATATTTATCACAATGATTTCAAAACTACACAATTCTAAAAAAAATATTTTCTCTAGTACATGCTCATTTTTGGTCTATTTATTCGAAGAGGTTGGATCTAAACCTTAAGCCTATGAGGGAATGGGTTAAAGCCAGAATGTGGAATAATCATTAATGATAGAGTCTGTTTAACCCTTCACTCCATGAATATGCATTTCTATGCCTTTGCAAACAGAGTAGACCTAAATCATTTGGCTCCTGTCTGATCAGGATCTGCTCTGTTTGCTTATGTTTGTTTATGAAATAATATAGATCTGATTCTAAAGTTTATTCTTTGGCCAAGCTTTTCCATATCCATAGGCTCTTATAAAAATTAATCTAATTAATATTCATGATGTCATTATTTTCTTACATGAATATTCATGGAATAAGGAGTTATTATGAAGGGGTAATATTTTCTAGATTAGTTGGAAAGATGGCCAGTGCAGACCCTGATTAGAGGGCTGTTCTAGGACCCTTCTGAGTTGGGTCTACACTGTTTGCGAATGCCAGTCCCATGTTTCACAACATTCAATGGGATAACATCGGTATATTTACCGTACTATCGTTGGATTGAAAAAATCTGCTGGTACATTAGTCCATTGTTTGAGAAAAATGAAAGGGTCATAACATTTGCATGAAGTCAAAGTACCTGGAAATCTAGCTTACACTCATTAAATGGTTTGATAGAAACCAGCTTTCAGTTCGAAGTTATGATGGACAAAGTCAAGTACAAAATATTACATATTTTGGGGGTAATTTGGTGTCTGAATATTTGGGGTGATTGAGTGTCTGAATATTTGGGGTAATTAGGGAACATTGTCCATGTACTTATTGAACTAGGATGTTATGTGTGTAATTGCGAGTAATTATGCCAATTGTTCGCGGGATATCCTCACCTCAATAACATTTGCTTGACAGTTTATTGATCTGTGAGGGCCATTGTTAGTTCCTTATTGTAAACATGGTCAATATTGCACAACTCCAGAGCACTGCAAATATATTTACTTTTCACATAAAGAGAGCGATGCTGCACAAAATCAAATATCCAGACAATCCAACTTGTAAATAGCGTTGACGTAAATCAGCTGCTGTGTTTTCAAGGCATTTAAATTAAATACTTTGTCAACCCAGTGTAAGCCACTCACTACCAGCTGTAGATCTACTGTGTAGATCCTGATCAGATGATGCATTTAAATATTTACTTCATGAATATTCATATAAGATATAATGACATCATGTCTGTTAATAATAAAACATTAATATTTTTTAATGCGCCGCGTTAAAAACGACAGGTCACTCCTACTTGCTAATACGTAATTCAAACTTGGCATGCATGTGCAACTTATGGAGGTGAACATTTTTCAGGGGCGACTTGTTAAGGTCAAGGTCACATTACATAAAGGTCGAATTGGGGACATAGTGTTTCACAAACACATCTTGTTATAATATAGGCACATGAACGCAGAAATATTATTCTGATATAATTCTACAGTTTCTGCCATGGCCGAATAATTATTTCATCAGATATAGAGTTAATTGGTCACTAAAATGTAGAGAGTAAAGTGTAAAGGCCTTATTTCACCGGGAAGTTGTTGGGATTTCGTTTTCCATTGTGTCTTCACATTACTGTTGCAAAATATGTGCTTGGTAAACACTGGCAGACATGATGACAAATGTTGACATTTCTGTACAAACACAGATCTAATTACCTACCTCTTAACACTTCTGCTATTTACCATTTCCTCCATAGGCTATTTTTAGACCCAACCTCTTTGAATGATTATCTACCCAAAAGGAGCATTTACTAGAGAAAAGTAAAATTTTAGAATTTTGTAGTTCCCATAGTAGCAAATGCTCTATTTATCACAATGGTTTCAAAAACTGATTTTTACAGAGGCGTCAAAAGCCCCGGTCAATATGATGGAATGGGTTATGGGCGAATTTGTAATCTAATTGCAAACAGCATGGATCCAGATAAGACATAGAATAACTCACGATGTCATCAGGATCCAACTGTTTGATACTCTTTAAAATTCTTTCTGTGTTTGTAAAAAAAAGATGTGGTAACATTAATTTGAGACTTTGAGCAGATGACTGTGCAGTAAGGAAGAAATTCATCTATCGGCAGCTTTGCCTGTTGAAATCTATGAGGAAGTTTATCAGTAGGATAGTGTACTACTTATCCTAAATTTTCGGACAGTCATTCATAGGCAAATAGTGCCGACCCAGATCAAATGGCTCCTTCAGGAGCCATTTGATCATGGTCTACACTTTTTGCTATGTCAATATAATTTGAAATTATGAAAATGGTGTTAAATTGAATTTGTTCTGAGCTTTAAAAAACAGTGGATAGGGGAGATTTGGTGTCAGGATACTTGCGGTAATATGGGTATTGCAGGATTTGGAACTGTATTGTGTTTTATACAATATTTGACCAGCTATACACCTGTTATCAATGAACTGCAAGCTGTACAAACACACTCCTGATATGGTCAAAAACATTCCATCACATCCAGTCAATGTTTAACCCTTTACCTCATGAATATTTGTATAAGAAATAATGACATCATGAATGTTACTTAGATTAATGTTTAAACTTGCACATTAGCGCAGGAAACTTTTGCAATGGCAGAAACTGCAGAATCAAATCTGTATTATTACATAAGCAAATAGAGCAGAACCTGATCACACAGCTCCTAAAGAAGTCATCTGATTAATCTACTCCGTTTGCAAAAGCGTTAAAGGCGTATCTATGGAGTATGCAGGGTTAAATTCAAATTCCTTCCGTGTGTTCGATTACAATGTCTGTGCTGTGCCGAAATGACCTTTGGTCAAATCTCAATATCAGCTGATTACAGAATAGCAATCCAGGAAATTCTTCATAAAACTTCAATCATCATCGACTGCAAACAATGTCGTCTTTTTCAGTTTACATGGTATAATTTATAGTATTTCTGTTTCTTAAGATGATCTTTGTCACATCTTGAGCTAAAATATTAGCAAAGGTTGTCACGCTTGCTTAGAGTTAAAAAACTGTTGAGGATTATATTTTTGGGTTGTCTTTTGAAGTCATGGATATAGTGTTATGCTCTTTTGTCTTCTGTGCTGGGACTGTGTTTTTTATTTTATGGTTTTGAGGTAGATTTACAATAAGATAAAGACAGTAGCTGTCAGGTATGTAATGTTTTGAATGCTATTAGCAGTTATCTGTGTAAAACTTGTTATCTGCTGCAATTCTCAAAACCTTTCTTCCATTTTTAACTCATTGCCTCGTAGGCTACTTTTAGACCCAGCCTCTTTGAATAAATCTACCGAAAAGGAGCATTTACTAGCAAAAAGGTAAATTTTAGAATTGTGTAGTTTTGAAACCATTGTAATAAATAGTAAATGCTCTATTTATCACAATGGTTTCAAAAAGTGACTTTAACAGAGGGGTCCAAAGGCGTCAATACGAGGGAATGGGTTAAAGACAAAAATAGAGTATCAGTTTCGATCTGGTTTTGAACAGTTTTATGCATAGGTTTGATCATGAATTCAACTTTAGAATGCGAAGGGTTTACTCGTCAGCTCAGATGGATGGTCCTCTGACCGACATTCCTGTAGAGTTTCACTATTCATGAATAGTCATGAATATTAATTAATTAATCAGAGTAGACCATATAGGAGCTGTCTGATCTAGGTGTACTCTGTTTGCAAATGGGGGAAATAGGTGTTTATATTAATCCTTTCCTTCATAAATATGCCTTTCTATGCCTTTGTAAAAGTTACCTATTGAAACCATTGTGATAAATAGAGCATTTGCTACTATAGGAGCAAATGCTTTATTTATCACAATGTTTTCAAACTACAAAATTCTAAAAGTTTCCTTTTCTCTAGTTAATGCTCCTTTTCGGTAGATTTATTCAAAGAGGTTGTATCTAAAAATAGCCTATGAGGGAAACTGTTAAGTCTGCTGTAGGTCAGTTGGTGGTGTCATTTATAAATAGTTTAGATCCCCATGAGGTGCAAAGTAATTGCACAGGTCTTTTTAATCCATTCAGTTTGACTTCAGATTGTATGTATGCAAAAACATGGGAAATAGCATGAAGCAGAAGGTGCTAAGTAATTGCACAGCTCTTTTTAACCCTTTCCCTCATATAAACGTGTTTTCACGAATTTGCAAACAGAGTAGACCCAGATCAGACAGCTCCTAGAGGAGCTGTCTGATCAGGGTCTGCTTAGACTGTTTGCTATTGGAATTTGATAGATCTGTTTCTTTACTTTCTGAAATGGCTACAATGTTTCACTTTCCATATTTCATTATAACTATTTTGTCCTTGAATATTCATTAGGTATTGAAATTTGAAATAAACATAGAACAGAGAAAGGGTTAATCCAAGCAGTTTGACTTCAGAATATATGTATTCAAAAACATGGAAAATAGCATGAAGCAGGAGACAGTATTTTTTGGCAGATGACAACATTGTAAAATAGTGGAAGGTTACTCAACTATGACATAGTTTCTATAATACTGAGGAATGTTAATCCTTTTATGGGCTTTATCATGCAAATAATGCATAGTAAATAATCACCAAGAAGGTTGAAATATATAGGGTCAGCCTGATTTAAAAATATATATGAGTATCATTGTGCATTGCAATTATGCTTTAATTACTAAAAAAAACTTAAGCAAATAGTGCAGACCTAGGTCAAATGGCTCCCTGGGTCAATGCTTATAAAGCTTTTTAGTTGAGTCTGAGTTTGTTCTCAAGCGTTTGATTGGTCAGATTTGAGCCATAGGCTCAAATCTGACCAATCAAAAACTTGCGAATGAACTCAGACTCAACTAAAACGTTTTATAAGCATTGACCCTGATCTGAGTCTACTTTGTTTGCAAAGGCATTTATATGAAGGACTTTAGGCTAAACAACAGATAAATATACTTGTCTGTGTTCGACTAGGTTTTTCTGTAGTTTTCTATTCATTATATTCTCACACTTTCACTTCAAGTCTAGTCGGATAATTATTTATTCAATGTTAATATATTAGAAAAACACAGTACCCAAAAGGTGTTTATATAGCCTATTCTATTGTGGTTTGTTTTCAATATTGATTTAGTACTAGAATAATGTTTTGAAAAAACAAATTCTGAAAAGATCATTATATATTACAGCTTTAAGGGTTTTTTGGGCTTCAATTCTTGTCTTGGATTGTGTAATGTTTTTGCAAGGAATTAACTTTTAACCCTTTACTCTTTATCCAATGGCCACTCAAAAGAAGTCTTTATCCCTTTCCTCAATGAATATGCATGTAAGAAATAATGACATCATGAATATTTTTTAGATTAATTTGTTATTATAGCACATGGACAGAGGAAGTTTTGATAATGGCAAAATCTGTAGAATCATATCTATATTAACACTTCGCTTGCTGTTCACGTCAATATACCTACCTGTAAATAGTGAAGACCCAGATGAGACAGCTCCTGCAGGAGCTGTCTCATCAGGGTCTGCACTATTTACAAATTGATTGTGCAACCAGTGCACACCGCAGCAGTGATTGCACAGAGAAATAATTGTACACAGTGAAGATATATGTAATTATACAACAGGGCATGGGCAAAGAAGGAGAAATGTATTTTAAAATTCAGCAAGCGAAGGGTTAATTATAACATAAGCTGTCTGATCAGGGTCTGTTCTATTTGCGTATAATGTACACCTGATTCAACAGTTTCTGTCATAATACAAACATTCAGTTAATTAATATTCATGGAGTACGTTAAGGCTGGTGGTAGCTTAGCCCTTTCCCACATGAATATTCATGTAAGAAATAATGGCATCATGAATATTTATTAGCTGAATTATGATAATGGAATAATTATGTACAAAGGATGCTTTGGTATTTTTAGAAACTGTATAATCAGATCTTCTATAATTTCATAAACAAATAGAACGGATCCTGATCAGACAGTTCCTACAGGAGCCGTCTGATCTGGGTCTACATTGTTTGCGAATGTGTGAAAAAGCATTCATATGAGGGAAAGGGTTAAATAAGGATGAAGGTTATGCATAAAGCTCCAATAGTAATTTCCTGTATCACTTTAAATCTGCATTAAGCAGCCACTTGCTTTTAACTCATTCCTCCATAAGCTATTTTTAGACCCAATTGAATGAATCTACCCAAAAGGAGCATTTACTAAAGAAAAGTAAAATTTTAGAATTTTGTAGTTTGAAACCATTGTGACATTAATAGAGCATTTGCTCCTATTGGAGCAAATGCTCTATTTATCACAAAGGTTTCAAGAAGTGTTTATTACAGAGGCGTAGAAAGGCGTATTTATGGAGGAAAGGGTTAATCCTTTATTTCATGAATATTCAAGCCATGACAGAAACTGTAGTATCAGCAAACAGAGCTGACTCAGATCAGAAACTCCTGTAGGATGGCAATTGCTCAGAAGATTAATTTATGCATCTTATTTTTAGGCCTCTGTTTTCCCATAATTATGTGAAAAATTTGTGATTGACTGTGTAGGCGAAACTGGTGGTTTCCTTGTTAGAGTAAGCGTAAAACATAAGTAGTTGATTAGTGTCGATCACACAGGTAGTTTACTGCCCTCCTGGGTTTTATAAACAACCATTTAACCTTGACTCTTTACTCCATATAGACACGTATTGATGCCTTTGAAAACAGAGTAGACCCAGATTGGACGGCTCCTGTAAGAGCCATCAGATCAGGGTCTGCTTTGTTTGCTTATGGAATATTATATTTCTGCCATGGCCAAAAATCCTGTTTTAAAATTCAGGTTATTGTTATTTCATGAGGTAAAAGCTGAACCTTTCACTCGTATAGATGACTTTTCAGAGATCTCCTGCTGGAATCGTTTTGTCCAGGGTCTGCTCTGTTTGCTACGAAACAATAGGTCTAATTCAACAGTTCCTGCCATGACCCAAATTTCCTGCACAATTATTATCATTCATGATGTGATATATTTCTTAACCCTTCGCTTGCTGAATTTTAAAATACATTTCTCCTTCTTTACCCATCCCCTGTTGTATAATTACATATATCTTCGCTGTCTACAAGTATTGCGCTGTGCAATCACTGCTGTGGAGTGCACTGGTTGCACAATCAACATGTAAATAGTGCAGACCCTGATGAGACAGCTCCTGCAGGAGCTGTCTCATCTGGGTCTTCACTATTTACAGGTACGTATATTGACGCGATTAGCAAGGGAAGGGTTAACACATGAATATGCGTGTGGGTAAGGGTGAAGCAACATTGGGATAACGTTTGTACCAGTATTCAGATCCAAATAACAGGCAGAGTACATGTTACTCCATAAATACGCCTTTGCAAATAGAGTAGACCCAGATCATATGGATCCAGTAGGAGCTGTCTGATCAGGGTCTGCTCTGTTTGTTTGTGTTATAATATAGATATGATTATACAGTATCTGATGTTGTCAACATTTTCTGCATGTTTAACTCTTTCCCTCGTATAAACACCTTTTTACACATTTGCAAATAGAGCAGACTCAGATCCGACGGCTCCTGTAGGAGCTGTTGGATCAGTGTCTGCTCTGTTTGCTTTTGACATGATATATATCTAATATACAGTTTTTGCTAAGATTACATTATAAAAACTAAGTTCGCTCATAGATAATCATGTTGCCATTATTGGAAAGAGTTTAGAGCAGACTACATTTTTTAGATCCAGATCTTGTATCCAGGTCAGCATTCATTATTTAATCTTTCTAACACCTTCATCTGTAATGGTTACTGTTTATCGAGTATAGCAGTTTTAGCTGAGAAGGGAGAGGTTTTCGACTGTCACTGACTATCGGTAGATCACAGCAATCATTACTGCTTGGTCTACTACCCCTGAAGCTTGCTGTTGGTTTGACACATTGTCAGTTACAAACTTGTCAGTTGCAAGGTAGTAGTTATTGGATTCACTCTTTGAAAATGATCTTTTAAAGTCATTATGCTTGTATTTCTGCATAATTTTCTATTCATGCTAGAGAGGTGTTCTGTAGCGGACAATTGTTGTGTACAGGTAGTGATTGTACATACCATAAAGGCTTGAAAATAGCTCTAGCAAAACACTGCTCTGTAAGGAAATTAACAGTGGAGTGAAAAACATAACCCTAGTGATGCTTGGATTGTATTCATCCTGGATATCTTTAATGGATTTTGTGAGATTGTGATGAGGAGAACTTTAAGATGGGTACAGTTTCAGCCCCTAGAAGGGTTTGTGTGAATTAAAATGGACTTACTTGGCTTTCTACGTCGAGCCATTTCAACCAGTGGTAAGTTTTAGTATTTTGTTTGGTATTTTGTTTGACTAAACTATGTACATTATTCCTTTACTTGATAACACCCAAGTTTTTATTTTGCCCCCCCCCCCCCCCTTTATGCCTTTATGGCGGACATATTGTAATCACATTGTCCGTCCGTCCGTCCTTCCGGCTGTCCTTCCACCCATCCATCTGTCCGTCCCAAATTTCGTGTTCCTTCTATAACTTTTTTATCTGTGAATGGATTTCAAAATAACCTGGCGCAAATGTTCACCACACAAAGACCATGTGCCGCGTTCAGATCCCTGGTCCATGGGTCAAAGGTTAAGGTCATCCTTCAGGGTCAAAGGTCAGGGGGCATAGTATTTCACAAACACATCTTGTTTGTATATTATGCAAACAGGGTACGTAGACCAAGATAAAATACCTTCTGTAGGAATTTTCTGATCAAAGTTTCCTTAATGTTTACATAATTATACATGTATATAATGTGAACTAAATCTGCACTGTCTACCATGGCAAAAGTTCTCATCATACACATTGCCTTAGTAAAAGCCATTCTGAAATGAATATTCATGGAGTAAATTTACATATTAAGAATTAACATTTTCTCTAATAAAAATGCTTTTTCATGCCTTTGCAATCAGAGGAGACCCAGATCAGATGGCTCGTCTCCTACAGATGAGGAGCCATCTGATCTAGGTATACTCTGCTTGCAAAGGCATACAAGGGCATATATATGGAGGGCTTGGTGCAAAACTGTTGTAACTCCTTCACAATAGTTTTGCACCAAGCCCTCGATATGGAGTAAAGGGTTAACATTAGTCAGTTTACAGAGCTGGAATTTGCCCTTTCCCTGTTGAGTATTTATTAAAGAAATTATGAATATCAATTGGCTGAACTTTTGTAATGGCATAATTATATATACAGGAAGTTTTAGTATTTTTAGAAACTGTCAAGTCAGATCTATTGTAATTTTATAAGCAAACAGAGCAGACGGCTGTATCTGGGTCTACTCTGTTTGCAAAGGCATGGGGGCGTATATGTGATGGAAATGGTTAACCTTAGTTTCACTCATGTAAATGTGTTTTCACGCATCTGCAGACAGAGTAGACCCAGATCAGATGGCTCCTATAGGAGCTTTCTGATCAGGGTCTGCTCTGTTTGCTAATGGAATTTGAATGATCTGTTTATTTACTTTCTAAAATATTTACAATGTTCCACCTTCCATATTACAGTTTAACTATTTTGTCCATAAAAATCCAGTAGGTATTGAAATTTGGAATAAACATAGAACAGGGAAAGGGTTAAGAGAAGTATTTTGCTGATGTTGTTTTGTTCACTTTACCGAATAGAGATGCTTGTTCAGGCCTTGAAAACAGAGTAGACTCAGTGGTTCATCAGAATTAACCCTCTACTCCATGAATATGAATGAAAGGAATAATGGCATCATGAATATTAATTTGTTTACTTTTTAGCTCACCAGAGCACAAAGTGCTCAGGGTGAACTTTTATGATCGCCTGATGCCTGACGTCCTTCGGCGTGTGTTTGAAAATCTTCTCCTCTGAAACTAGAAGGTTCTCAGCTTTTATATTTGGCACACAACATTATGTTATGATCCTCTACAAAAGTTACATAAATTATGTCTCTGGGGTCAAATTGGCCCTGTCCCAGGGGTGGCCAGTTTTCTAGAGAAACATATAGTGAAAACTTTACAAATCTTCCCCTCTGATTGTCTGGTACGTGAGCGATATCAGGGCCATCATGGCCCTCTTGTTTTATAAAGACACATAAGCACAGGATGTTTCGACCATGGCGGAATCTATAAGAATCATATCTATATTTTTGTTAAGCAAACAGAGCAGCTCTTAATAATGCATGTTAACATTATTCTTGATATGTCAGCCCCATTGCATGCAGGCCAAACAAATTGCAAGTCAATTAATTCCAAATTCTAAGCTTGCACAAGCCAAGTAAGCTTAAGCGAGCCAGATAAGCTTGCGCGGGCAAAATAAGCTTGCACATGCAAAATAACTTGTTACTAAGCTTGTATGAGCCAAATAAGCTTGCAAGAGCCAAATAAGCTTATGCGAGCCAAATAAGTATGTCGCAAGCTTATAATCATTCCTTATGCAAGCTTACCGGCAAGTCAAATAAGCTTGCAAGCTAACTTTGGCCAGCAACTGCAAGCCAAATAAGATTGTAGTGTTGATTTGCAAGCTTAATTAAACTTTCAACAAACTTAATGCAAGCCTATTTGGCCTACAACTACAAGCTTGTTGCAAGCTTAAATCCTAGCTAATTTTATTAATAAGCTTGCGAGTTTGGTTTGGGAGTCCTGGTCTGGGTCTACCCGGTACTCTGTTTGCTAAGGCATATCAATATTAATGGAGTAAAGAGTGAAAGTAGTTTTATATTCAGTCTATTCAGATATAGTTTCTGAAAAGAATTAGTCCTAGAATTGTGGTTGGGTAATGATGTTTTACTTGATAATGTAAGTTACTTGTCAAAAGAGACTGGGAAGGGTTTTAAAGCATCTCTCATACTTCTTACCACTGAATCGATGAGTCGACACCTGCTACCAGGTTTGTGTCCCCGAGCACAGCTGCTGGTTAATGATGAAAAATAGACACCTGCTATAAATCTTAAAATTTCTGGTCATTATTGCTTTGTTTAGATTGAATAATTTCATAAGCAAACAGGAAAACCCTTATCAGAATTGGCTCCTACATTAGCCATCTGATCTGGGTCTACTCTGTTTTCAAAGGGATGAAAAGGCATTTATATGAAGGAAAGGGTTAAGCTTACAGACATTCGTCTTCTCTCTCCACCAGTTTGTAAAGCTGAATAATTGAACTTGGCACCATTTTGATAACTTTAATCAGACTGACAAAAGTAGAAGCAAATAATGTAAACCCTGCTCGAACAGCTCCCTCGTGTCAGCCATTTGATCTGGATCTCGGAGCTACAGATAACGATGCATACGCATTGATACTAAAACCGTCATTTCTCCACAAAACCCTATACTGTGACCACTCTTTAGAATCGTCTATTCGAGGTGATCCTAAAGAGTGGTCACAGTACAGGGTTTGGTGGAAAAACAAAGGAGCTATTCATGAAAATGTTTACAATTACAGGTCTTATCTAGATCTGGAGCTCTGGGGTCTGCACTATTTGTTTGTCTACCTCAATATTTAACCCTTTCGCTGCCAATGGTGAATTTGTGATTACTTATGCAGACAATTTGGATCCTGATGAGATTATTTTCTGTAAAAGTAAATGGAATTAGATTTTTTTTAAAAAATAAGAAAATTGTAGCTATCAAATTCTGTTGACGGTATTATGTGGTAATGAAAGGGTTGAGGTAATATTACATTCAGTAAGTAATGAAAGGGTGGCCATGTGACATCCTGACCTGAAACGCAGGTTTGATTCAGGGTCAGACGGAGCTTTATTGTCCACTCAGTGGAACAACCTGCAATGAAAACCCTTTCGAACTATAAATTGTCTTGTATATCTGCTTCTTTAACCCTTTCCCTCATATAAACGTGTTTTCACGCATTTGCAAACAGAGAAGACCCAGATCAGACGGCTCCTAGAGGAGCCTTCTGATCAGGGTCTGCTCTATTTGCTAATGGAATTTGATAAATTTGTTTCTTTACTTTCTAAAATGGCTACAATGTTCTAACTTCCATATTCATTATAACTTTTTTGTCCATGAATATTCAATAGGTATCGAAATTGGAATAAACATAGAACAGGGAAAGGGTTAACCTTTACTCCATGAATAATCATATGTTAGAAATACTGATGTCATGAATATTAATTAGATTAATGGTTATAATAGCACATGGACACAGAAACTTTTGGCCATGGCAGAAACTGTAGAATTTTATCTATAATACATCCTTTGCAAACAGAGCAGACCCTGATCAGACGTCTGATCTGGGTCTACTCTGTTTGCAAAGGCGTAGAAAGGCGTATTTATGGAGTAAACAGTTAATGTAAACCTTGAATCACCAGAACAGCCTATGCAATGTAGTGCTCACAGGTGGTGATAATTGATGAAGCGGAAAAATTCCTGGCAAGAAGTGCCACCCGCAGCAAATCATTTCTTAGCATTTTGCTGCTTATGAGAGAGCTGTCCCCCCCCCCCCCCCCCCACACACACACACACACACACACAACACACACCCTAGTAGTCTCAGACGGACGGCTCTGATCAGGGTCTGTCCTGTTTGCTTATGGATCAGTATTGATCTCTGCCAAAGCTATCATGTTTCATATAATATTACAAAAAAAATAGCAAACAAATATTTATGATGTGATTATTTCCTACATGAACATTATTGAGGTAAAAGGTTTAACCCTTTCCTTCATATAAACCAGATGATCAGTAGCACATCTGGATCCAAACTGTTTTCATAATACAAATATACACTTAACCCTTACAATGCTGAGTTGTTCAAATGGACTATATTCCAAATTCAAACAGGTCAAGCTTATGGTGAATATTTAGGGATTTTACTGAAGAAAAGTGTAACATAAGAAACCGTGCAGACCCTTACAAGAGGGTTCCTGTAGGAGCCCTCTCATCTGGGTCTACCCTGTTTGCAAAGGACATAGAGACTCATGTCCTACACAGTAAGTGCGAAAGCAAGGGAATGGAAGAGATGACTTCAATCTTGTGTCAATTTTACCTTGAGCCAATCTCACACTTTATCTCTATTTCTCACTTGTCAGTTGGTTGGAAGCACAATAAAGTGACATACATACGTATATACTGTACTTAATACAAGTGTTAACCCTTTCCCTGTTCTATATTTATTCCAAATTTCAATACTTACTGAATATTCATGGACAAAATGTGATGAAAGGTGGAACATTTTAGAAACAACAGAAACAGATCTATCAAATTCGATTAGCATACAGAGCAGACCCTAATCAGATGGCTCCTACATGAGCTGTCTGATCTGGGTCTTCTCTTTTTGCAAATGCGTGAAAAGGAAAGGGTTGATACGTAGCGTGCAAAGTAATTGAAATCTATAAATTGCTGTATGCTACACTTTTAAAATTTAATTTACTTCATTCTCTTCTCTTCATAAAATTTAATAGTCTCAGAGTGTCCGAATACTGGTATTAATCCTTTCTATGCCTCTGTAATAGGCACTTCTTGAAACCATTGTGATACATAGAGCATTTGCTCCATAGGAGCAAATGCTCTATTTATCACCATGGTTTCAATACTACACAATTCTAACAATTTCCTTTCTCCTTTTTTCTGCTTCTGTAAGAGCCATCGGATCAGGGTCTGCTCTATTTGCTTATGGAATTATGTATATCTGATCTTACAGTTTTTAATCGAAGCAAAAGATTCCCTTGAAAACTTTACGTCATACAAATTAAGCTAATGAATAAACAAGAAGTGACCAATTTATGTTAAATGTTCATTAGGGAAAGGGTTAAACTGTTTTGTGGTATCAAATTTAGGGAAATTTCTTTAACCCTTTCCCTCATATAAATGTGTTTTCACGCATTTGCAAACAGAGTAGACCCAGATCAGACGGCTCCTAGAGGAGCCGTCTGATCAGGGTCTGCTCTGTTTGCTAATAGAATTTGATACACTTGTTTCTTTACTTTCTAAAATGGCTACAATTTTCCATCTTCCATATTTCAGTATAACTATTTCGTCCATGAATGTTCAGTAGGTATTGAAATTTGTAATAAACATAGAACAGGGAAAGGGTTAACCCTTTATTTCATGAATATTCATGAAAGAAATAATGACATAATGGATATTAATAAGATTAATTGTTAAAATAGCACATGGCCACAAGAAGTTTCGGCCCTGGCAGAAACTGTACAATCATATCTGTACTAAACCATAGCCTGCCAGTCACAACTGTTCTTGCATTTGCAAACAGTGTAGACCCAGATGAGAGAGCTCCTATAGGAGCTCTCTCATCTGGGTCTGCACTGTTTGCCATGGAAAACCCATGCCTCCATGCTTTATGCTTTTGCATAGGAAAGTCATTTCAAAATATCCTGTATATATATCTCTGTAAAGATTTGGCTAATTAATATTCAAAGAAGGCAGAGTGATAAAAAGTATGTGGCAGGCTACGGGTTAAATCATATGCAAACAGAGCAGACCCTGATCAGACAGCTCCTATAGGAGCCATCTGATCAAGGTCTACTCTGTTTGCAAAGGCGTAGAAAAGCATATTAATGGAGTAAAGGGTTAAGAATCAAACAGCCAATATATTTGACATGAGATAGTTTCTTTGGATGGTTATTAAAAGGTTAAATATAGATCACTGACCCATGACAGTTTCCCTTTCCTTGATATAAATATGCCTTTTCATGCATTTGCAAACAGATTTGACCTGGATCAAATGGCTCCTATAGGAGCCGTCTGTTCAGGGTCTGCTCTGTTGGCTAATGAAATTTGATAATGTTTCTTTAGTTTGTATAAATTGGCTACAATGTGTGTCCATGATTATTCAGTAGGTATTAAAATTTGGACTAAACTTAGAACAGGGAAAGGGTTAAGTATTGAAAATTGGTTTAATGGGTTTTAGATGGATAAATGATTGGTGTTTTGTAGTCAAGTATAATTATGACCTCATTAGTTAAGTTTGCTTTGACAATTTTCTGATGTTCTTGATGTTTCTGATGCAACTAACAATTAAGCTACACTTAAACTAAATCTTTATATATGCACAACTTGGTTATATACATGTATATCATTTCTCAATTACATAATGTGGATGTCCTCTCAGTTCCTAGTCTGCTTTTTCATACACTTGAGGACAGAGAACATCCAGATCATATGGCTCCTGTCCTATTATATATGTCTGATCAGGGTCTGCTCTGTTGCTTATGAAATCATAACAGATCTCACTTTACAGTTTCGAAAACATCTTGCGTACAAAAACAAAAATTCAGCTAATAATCATTTGTGATGTCATTATACCATTATTCCTCTACTCCGTAAATAGACATAGATACTACAGTGAAACCCCGCTAATGCGACCACTTAATAAACAGCCACTTGTGTTGTTTAAAGCAGGTGGTTGCTTAATGCAGGACGAAAGTTGTGCAGAAAGCTCCTATAGGAGCTTTCTGCATAACTTTCGTCCTGCATTAAGCTACCACCTGCCTATGCCACCCAGAATTATGCCCCTTTTTGGTGGTCGCATTAGCGGGGTTTTACTGTATTTTACAGTTTCCGCCAAGGGCAAAACTTCTTCTGTCCATGTGCTTGTATAACAATTAATCTAATTAATATTCATGATGTCATAATTAATTATTTTGTGAACACACATTGAGTAAAGGGTTAACCCTTTTCATCCTCTCCTATAGGAGCTGTCTGATCAGGGTCTGCTCTGTTTGCTAGTTGAATTAAATTTTTAAGATCAGTTTTTTTACTTTC
Source organism: Azorinus chamasolen (assembly GCA_963576725.1). Taxonomy (NCBI): domain Eukaryota; kingdom Metazoa; phylum Mollusca; class Bivalvia; order Cardiida; family Solecurtidae; genus Azorinus; species Azorinus chamasolen. The sequence goes on along the minus strand of OY755237.1, from coordinate 79,745,236 downwards.
TAAAATGGCTACAGTGTTCCGCCATATAACTATTTTGTCCATGAATATTCAGTAGGCATTGAAATTTGGACAGAGTTAAATAATTTGTATACTAAGAACAGTTTATTTTTATGGGTGTTTATGTCTTAATACCTGACAAATGACCAAACCCTGATGATTGATTAATAGTTTACATCACTTTGCTGGTAGTTGTAGGTCAGACAGACTCACCTGTCTTAACCCTTTCCTTCATATAAATGCCTTTTCACGCATTTGCAAACAGAATAGACCCAAATTATTACAATTTTCAACACCTACTGAATATTCATGGATAGAATAGTTATAATGAAATATGGAAGGTGGAACATTGCAGCAAATTTTAGAAAGTATAGAAACAGAATTATCAAATTCAATCAGACGGCTCCTATAGCAGCTGTCTGATCTGGGTCTTCTCTGTTTGTAGCCCTTTTAGAAAGTATAGAAACAGAACTATCAAATTCCATTAGCAGACCCTGATCATAAGGCTCCTATAGAAAATCATCCAGAAAGCTCCCATTTAAGACTCTCTCCCTACATTAAGCAGCCACCTGCATAAAAATACCTAAATTGTTCTACATTAAAATTTCCATTTAGAGGGGATTTAGTGTAGTTGTATATGTAAGTAATTTTCTCTCCAGACGATTTTACGACATCAATACAGTGCTATTTATCTGTTTAGTAATTAACTTCTGCAGACTTTAATGTCTGCTGCACAGTCTTAAAGTAAGACATAGTCCATTTATCTTCAAAAGCATCATCAATGTGTCGAACTCTTTCGATCCTGGTGAGACACTGTGTAATTCAGTGTCTCACGTGGATGCAAATTCAAATGTTATCGTGTAAGGTTAGCAACGTGTCTGAAGAGTTAGAAATATACTATAGAACCAGTATTAACCCTTCTCTTGCTGAATTTTCAAATACATGTCTCGTTCTTTACCCATGCCCTGTTGTATAATTACATATATCTTCACTGTGTACAAGTATTTCGATGTGCAATCACTGCTGTGGAGTGCACTGGTTGCACAATCAACTTGTAAATAGTGCAGACCCTGATGAGACAGCTCCTGCAGGAGCTGTCCCATCCGGGTCTTCACTATTTACAGGTAGGTATATTGACGTGAATAGCAAGCGAAGGGTTAACCCATTCCTCATTGGCTATTTTTAGATCCAACATCTTTGAATGAATCTACCAAAAAGGAGCATTTTCTAGAGAAAAGGAAAATTTCAGAATTGGGTAGTTTTTAAACCATTGTGATAAATAGAGCATAATTTGCTCCAAAGGAGCAAATGTGCTATTTATCACAATGGTTTCAGAAAGTGACTTTTACAGAGGTGTCAAAAGTCAGCAATATGTGGGAATGGGTTAAGCGGCTATTCACTTATTAACTCGTCTGTTTTGAAGAAAAGTCGAGCTATTGCGATCACTCAGGTAGTCCTTGTCATCCAAAAACTTTAATGTAGCTCATTACTCGAAAACTATAAGAGGTATCAACATGAATCTTCATAGGTTAGTAGATATCATTTAGGGGAGGCCCCTACATAAGAACCATAACTCTTGATTTCAAAATTTTGGAGTTATGGCCCTTTATATTTTTCAAAAATGTTAAATTTAGCTGGACAAGCACCAAATCAGATGAGCGTTGGCGCAGCACGCGGCTCTTGTTGAACATAGGATTCTTAAAAAGCAGGTGGTTGTTTAATTCAAAAGTTAAATGCAGAAAGCTCCTATATGGACTCCTACAGGAGCTGTTTGATATGGATCTACTCTGTTTGCAAAGGCATATTATACAGTGCTCCCTCTCTACAACGACACCCTTTGGGACACGAAAATTGTAGGTGTTGTTCAGAGGGAGTTGTTATAGGGAGGGACAATCAAACATTAGTAGCTTGTTTGCAGATCCCCAGATAATGTGTATTTCGATAACTAAACCGTTATGCCTCCATCGGGTTTGATGGAGGCATAAAGACAATACGATGGAAAAAGTTGTTTCTGGAGCCTTGTTGTTTCGGAAACAGTGACATGCGTTGTTGTAAGGAGGTAATCGTTATTGAGAGGGCCGTTGTAGGGAGGGAGCACTGTAAAGTAACGGGTTAACTCTTTCCTTGTTCAACATTTATTCAAGATTTTATCAACACATTAATAATATTCATGGACAGAATTCAGATCTATTAATGGAGCAAAGGGTTATAAAAATAATCTAATTAATATTCATGATGTCGTTATTTCTTACATGAATATTCACTGAGTAAAGTGTTAAAAGAAATGGAGGCAAAGTATCATGACTTTGTTACTTAGCAACTGACAGTTTAGTCATTGACAGATTATGGTCATAGATATTTTGTAGCAGGCTGTAAGTACGCCTGTGCAATGTTATGCAATGTTATGCACAGTTTTGTCTAAGTATTCTGGCTACTGAATTTGTGTTTCTGCTCCCGACAGAATGTGTCGTTTGTCAAATGACATCTAGCTAATTCATTTTATTGCAAGCTGAATACATGTATAACCTTCAGGGCTAAAAAGGAAGAGAATGAAGACAAATAAAAAACAAAGACCTTCAGTAAGAATGGAGATACCATCAGTAATTTATTTCTATGCCTTTGCAAACAGAGTAGACCCAGATCAGATGACTCCTGTAGGAACTGTCTGATCAGGGTCTGCTCTGTTTTCTTATGAAATAATATGATTCTACAGCCTGTCATAGCCAAACATTCCTGTGTCCAGGTGCTATCATAACAGTGAATCTAATTTATATTCATGATACTGTTGTTATTTTTTACATGAATATTCATCAGAGCTACAGATAAGGGTGCATACTCTAATACTAAAATAGTCATTTCTCCACCAAACCCTATGTTGTGACCACTCTTTAGAATCGTCTCGTTGAGACGATTCTAAAGAGTGGTCACAACATAGGGTTTGGCAGAGAAATAAAGAAGTTATACTTGAAAACATTTTGATGTATGCATCTTGTCTGGAGCTCAGATTCATGGAGTAAAGGGTTAAATATTCAGTCAGACAAATGGTCTAACAATCCAGTATTCATATACCACAATGATAATTCAGCTACTAAATATTTGTGATGTCATCATTTCTTACATGAATATTCATCAGGTAAAGGGTTAACCCTTTCCTCCAAGCAATTGGATTGGAATCTAACTCCTTTGCAAATGCGCCATAATGCATCTTTAACAGGTAAAAGTTTAAAATAGCCATGATCTTTGCCTTAACTTCAAAAGAACAGTTGTCAATCATATCAGTTTTCAATACAATATATAAAGATGATTGTCTACTGTAATTGATTCAAGACAAGCCAAAAAACATCCTGCGATATTGAGTTGTAACTGGATGTTCAATAAATTAATTAACTGACAAGACATATATTGTCTTTGTGCCCGTATCGTGTCAATTTACATGAAGAATGGGCCAAACTAATACAATAAGAAATTCCTTTGATGTGAACAGCAAGATATGTGACCTTTTCAATGCAGGCAGTATGAGCGACTGGGACTTTGAACTAAAATTAGGAGTCCTACTGTATATACAGAGCTCCGGATAAGATGCGTAAATCTAAACATTTTCAACAATAGCTTCTTTATTTCTCCACCAAACCCTATACTTTGACCACTCTTTAGAATGGTCTCTTCAAAACGATTCTAAAGAGTGGTCATAGTATAGGGTTTTGTGGAGAAATGACAATTTTAGTATTTGGGTAGGCACCCTTATCTGTAGCTCTGATATATAAGAATTACTATGCTAGTAGTTTTGAAGTTCAGCTGTATTTTGGCGAGTTAGAAAAGTTGTTAAATGCCAGCCTTGGCGAGCATTTAACTACTTTTCTGACAAGCCAAAATACAGCTGAACTTCCAAACTACTAGCATAGTAATTCTTTTATCATGCAACTCCAAGAAAAATGGAGAAAATGAAGAAAAAGACAGATTGCTAAAGCGGTTTCGTCCCCTGAATGAAAATACATGCAAGTACGAATTACGTGATGTCATATTGGCATGCAGTGACGTCATCGATTTTTGCAACATAAACAAACTTGATTTAATACTTTTATATGGACAAATAGTTGAGACAAAGGTGAACAAATGTGTTAAGTTACTGTTAACTTGATGTTTATGTTTAATTATGCCTTTTTCGTCCTTCTGTTTTCTTCCTTTTGGCTGAACCAAACTTGCATTCCAGTGGGGTCAGTACACATGAACTGTACCTCACAAAATACAGCGTCGACATGGAAAATATTATGCTAGTAGGAAGTGACTGTATTTGGTGACGTTGCATGATAAACTCTGGTACCTTACACTGATCAACCCCCTTTCAATACTGATTTTTCAAATGGACTGTTCTAAAATTCAAAAAGGTCAAGCTTACCATGAGTATCCAGGGATATTTTGTAAGAAAACTAACACGACAAACATTGCAGACCCTGATGAGAGGAGGGCTCCTCTAGGAGTCCTCTAATCTTGGTCTACACTGTTTGTGAAGGACGTTTACCATTTACTCCATAAATATGTTTCACTAACACATCTTGACCAATTAGCAAACAGAGCAGACCTTGATCAGATGGCTCTTTCAGTAGCTGTCTGATCTGGGTCAGCTTTATTTGCAAAGTTGTTGAAAGATTTATCTATGGAGTAAATGGCTGACTTAAAATTAAAGTTTAAATAGTATAATTACATAATTTGTGCTTCCTGGAAATTTGTTTTATAAATTAATTCTTTAAAGAATTAATTTATAAAACAAATTTCCAAGAAGCATTACAGGTTTAACCCTTTGTTTCATATAAACACTATTTCACGCAGGAGCTGTCTGATCAGGGTCTACACTGTTTGCTAGTGGAATTGGATAGTTCTGTTTCTTTACTTTCTAAAGTGGCTACATTATATTTCCACCTGCCATATTTCATTATAACTATTTTGTCCATGAATATTCAGTAGACATTGAACTTTGGAATAAACAGAGGACAGGGGAAGGGTTAAGTCTTGAGCTAATTTGTAAGAGCTTAAGGATTAGAATTGTTAGACTCTCTGAGTTTGGCTTTGAACAGAAATCTCTACCAAGGGATGAGTGTTTTTTGCCGAAGAAATTTATATTAAGCATCTATTAACCCATTCCCTCATATTGACACCTCTTTAAAAGTCCTTTTCTGAAACCATTGTGATAAATAGAGCATTTGCTCCATAGGAGCAAATGCTTTATTTATCACAATGGTTTCAAAACTACACAATTCTAAAATTTTCTTTTTATCTAATAACTGCTCCTTTTCGGTAGATTTATTCAAAGAGGCTGGGTCCCAAAATAGCCTATGAGGTAATGGGTTAACATTTAGCTATATGAGGCCTTGTTGCACATATATTTTAAATATAGTCATGTCTCTCTAAGTTGTAAATAGTACGTAGAGAACTTGCTGCCATTATGTTTTAACTACAATCCAAGTGTAAGTTAACCCTGTCCTTCATATAAACACATTTTCAAGCATTTGCAAACAGAGTAGACTAATACCAGATGACCTATAAAGGAGCTGACTCTGATCAGGGTCTGCTCTTTTTGCTTTTGACATGTCGATGATATAGATCTGATTCTACAGTTTTTGTCAAAGCAAACAATTTCCTTGAAAATTTTAGATTATAAAAATACAGCTAATAAACATTAATGATGTCATAATATCTTAACCCTTTCCCTCATATAAACGTGTTTTCACGCATTTGCAAACAGATTAGACCCAGATCAGACGGCTCCTAAAGGAGCCGTCTGATCAGGGTCTACTCTGTTTGCTAATAGAATTTGATAGATCTGTTTAAATGTTTTCTTAAATGTCTACAATGTTCTACCTTCCACATGTCTTTATAACTATTTTGTTAATGAATATTCAGCAGGTATTGAAATTTAGTCTAAATACAGAACAGGGAAAGGGTTAAATGAATATTAAGCAGGAAAAGTGTTCAGTGATGTACTAGTTTCTTACAACAATGATATTGCACTCAAGCCCTTGATTTGTAAGCTATTTCATGTACCGTATGTAAAGCATTATTCAGAACATGCACAAGAAATAATAGGAATATCAGTAAATGCCCAAGATACATCAAACCTACCCATGGGCATATTAACCTTTACCCTGTTCTATGTTCATTACAATTTTCAATATGTACTGATCTATTGATGGACAAAATAAGTATAATGAAATATGGAAGGTGGAACATTACAGTAGACATTTTAGAAAGCAAAGAAACAGATCTTTTAAATCCCATGAGCAAACAGAGCAGACCCTGATCAGACTGCTCCTATAGGTGCCATCTGATCTGGGTATTTATGGAGGAAAGGGTTAAACACTTTAGATGTTGAATACTCATAGTGGAATGGCCCATCAGTGTTTAACTGTAGAGTCCATTCAGTAGTAAAGGCTTAACTTTGTTAGAGAATTTTGAATGACAAACAGTGCAGCTTTTGATCAGAGGGATCTTACAGGAATCCACTGATCTGGATCTGCACTGTTTACAAATGCCTATACATGTGTTTCCTATATTCAAATGGATTAACGGTACAGTAGAACCTGTCTTAAGCGGCCATCAAAAAGAGATCTAACTATGGGTCTGTAAATGCAGATGGTAGCTTAATGCAGGTCTAAAGTAATGCAGAAAGCTCCTACAGGAGCTTTCTGCATTACATTTGTCCTGCATTAAGCAACCACCTGCCTTTTTAAACTTCTGTGTTCAGCAAATGAATCACCACTTAACCCTTTACTCCATAAATATGCTTTTCTAGTCACCTTTGAAGACATTGTAGACCCAGATCAGGGCCTGCTCTGTTTGCTATAGATATAATTCTACACTTTCTGCCATGGCCAAAAAATCATGCATCCATGTGCCGTTATAATAAAAGAATCTAATTAATATTAATGAAGACTCATTTTTTCTTACATGAATATTCACGGAGTAATGAGTTAAGACAGGTTCTACAGTATCTATGAATTGAATGCACCCATGGGTATATTGTAAATAACTTAGCTGCAGTGGTATTGCCCTTGAGAATTGTCATTGATGCATTAGTGTATTGTGATGGATGTTACTTGAATTAGAATTGCCTGCCATTTCCAGCAGAATCCAGCACTTGTAAATCATAAATGGATGGTATTTTCATTGCTTATGTGATGATGGAATGGATAAATATTTATACATGCATGAATTACTAAAAGAAGTACTTTTCCGCAAGGTTTTGTAGCATCAGAAATATTACCATGCAAGTGGCATTGTAGTCTGCCAAAAATGTCGTCTGCTGCAATTTCCTTCTTTAGAAATACAGCCAGAGTATCAAATTTATTTGGATGAGATGCAGAGTTAACCCTTTCCTCCATAAATTAGCCTTTCTACACCTTTGCAAACAGAGAATCAGAGAAGACGCATATCAGACGGCTCCTATAGGAGTATCCTATATATCAGTCTGCTTTCTTATGGAATAGTATAGATCCAATTCTATGGTTCCTGCTTTGGCAAAAAAATTCATCTGTTATTATGCAACTTTAAAAATTAATCTAATTTAATATTCATGATGTCATTATTTCTTACATGAATATTCATGGAGGAAAGGGTTAATTGGCATCTCTTATAGAAGCAAACTGTTTTCATAAGTTATCACAGATTTGCCACTAGTGTGCAAGGAATTTACAGCAGGACCTGTCCGAAGCAGCCATTCATTTATTGAACATAGATGTCTTAAACAGCAGGTGGCTGCTTAATGCAGGTCATAAGTAATGCAGAAAGCTCCTATAGGAGCTTTCTGCATTACTTTTGACCTGCATTAAGCTACCACCTGCCTTACAGAGCCATAATTAGACCTTGTTTTGATGGTCGTTTAAGACAAGTTCTACTGTACATCATATCTTGCTACCTGGTAACTTGATGCTCTTCCGAAATGAAGTTTACGATTTAACCCTTTACTTCATGAATATTCGTACACAAATTTATGACTTCATGTCTATTAACCCATTCCTCCATAGGCTATTTTTAGATCCTACCTCTTTGAATAACTCTACCAAAAAGGAGCATTTTTATTGGAGAAAAAGAACATTTTTGAATTGTGTAGTTTAGAAACCATTGTGATAAATAGGAGCAAATTTATCACAATGGTTTCAAGAAGTGATTTTTACAGAGGCGTCAATATGAGGGAATGGGTTAATAGTAGAGTCCATTAAGTATGCAATGTTTGTCAATAATAGTTAAATTGTTTCTCGACAATTCAGCCTTTACTCCATGAATATTTATGTAAGAAATAATGACATCATGAATGTTAATTAGATTTTGTCATGTATTGAAGCACATGAACAAGTGAATGTTTGGCCATTGCAGAAACAGTGAGTATCAGATCTGTATTACAGTAAAACCCCTCTAAACCGGACGTTAAAATTGGTATAAATATCGGTCTTGGAGACAGGTGATAGCTTAATGCAGGGTGAAAGTCATGCAGAAAGCTCCTAGAGGAGCTTTCTGCATGACTTTCACCCTGCATTAAGCAGCCACCTGCCTAAACGTATCTAAAATATTCTCTACTAGAATTCCGGTTCAGAGAGGTTTTACTGTATTCTATAAGCAAACAGAGCAGACCTTTGATCAGACCGCTTCTATGGGAGCCATCTGATCTGGGTCTACCTTGTTTGCAAAGGCATAAAAGGCTTATTTTTGGAGTAAAAGGTTAAGCGCTGAATGACTGTGTACATACGGTAACTTTACTTGTATTTTAGTGGTTGTATCAATCTTGAGACAAGTTTCTTGTTTCATGGTAATTGCTTTAGTCAGTTTATAGCAGAATAACTTTATTAGAAACCAATGTCAGAATAGAAGTAATTACATTTCCTGATCTCAACATTCTCATTGCCTTTACCCTCCTTGATCATCAAAATTGTCTTTGTCTATTTGTAACAAACGAGATCGACATGATTGGAGGTTGATTGTTAGCCATCTCAGTCGAATTGTCAGCTTGGAAGAAATTGAATTTTCACTGCCTACTGTCAACATTAGCCCTGTACTCCATAAATATGCCTTTCTATGACTTTGCAAACAGAGTAGACCCTGATATGATGGATCATGTAGGAGCTGTCTGTTCAGGGTTTGCTCTGTTAAATTTGCTCCTTGAATAATCTAGATATGATTCTGCAGTTTCTATAATGGCAAACAATACCCGGTGTGTTCATGTGCCATTATAGAAATTTGATCGAATTAACCCTATTCCATAAATACGCCTTTCTACGCCTTTGTAATAGCCACTTCTTGAAACCATTGTAATAAATAGAGCATTTGCTCCTATAGTAGCAAATGCTCTATTTATCACAATGGTTTCAAACCACAAAATTCTAAAATTTTACTTTTCTCTAGTAAATGCTCCTTTTGGGTAGATTCATTCAAAGAGGCTTGGCTTAAAATACCCTATGGAGGAAAAAGTTAAATTTTTTTATGGTTTCATTATTTCTTACATGAATATTCATAGAGTAAAGGGTTAATCACTACAGTGTGAAGTGGGGAGCATGCTTCAGAATTTTTTGTGCCCCCATCTGTGGGAGGCAGATCTTGCTGTTGTATTGCTGTCCAATACCTACATCAATCTGTACATTTGTAGACCTGGTCATCACACATATTGAAGGTGGAACATTGTTGCCATTTTTTAAAGTAAAGAAACAGATCTATCAAATAGGAGCCATGTGGTCTGGGTCTTCTCTGTATGCAAATGCGTGAAAACAGGTTTATATATTATGGATACAAATATTAACCCTTTTCCTGTTAAATATTCATGTAAGAAAAAAATAGCATCATGAATATTTATTAGCTGATTTGTATAATGGCATAATTATGTACAGATGATTGCTTGATATGGGTTGAAAATTTAGAGTCAGCTCTTATAATTTCATAAGCAAACAGAGCAGACCCTACAGGAGCCATCTGATCTGGGTCTACTCTTTTTGTAAGGGCATAAATAGGTGTATATTTGGAGTAAAGCCTTAACCCTTTCCCTCATATAAACGTGTTTTCACGCACTTGCAAACAGAGAAGACCCAGATCAGACGGCTCCTAAAGGAGCCGTCTGATCAGGGTCTGCTCTGTTTGCTAATAGAATTTGAAAGATCTGTTTCTTTTCTTTCTAAAATGTCTACAATGTTCCACCTTTCATATTTATTTACAACTATTTTGTTAATGAATATTCAGTAGGTATTGAAATTTGAGCTAAACAAAGAACAGGGAAAGGGTTACATCATTCTCTAAGGGAAGGTTTGAACAATTGTTGACAGTGGCAATGCTTTTTCAAGGCTAACCTGATTCACCCTTTAACTCACACACACTGTCACTCACAATTAATGTGCCTGGAATTTCTCTAAGCACAGGTGGTACCTAATGCCTGTAATGACTGATCAGCAATTCCAGGAAAACAAAGTAGGCCTGGAGAATGTGAGCATGGGCAGTTAACCCTTTACTCCCTAGATACACATTTTTACACCATTGCAAACAAAGTAGACCCAGATCAGATGGCTCCTATAGGAGCCATCTGGTCTTAGTCTGCTCTGTTTGCATATGGTATGATATAGATCTGATTCTAAAATTTCTGTCTAAGCTAAAACATCCTGTGTACATAATTATGCCATTACAAAAAAATCAGCTAATAAATATTCATGATATCATTATTTCTTACATGAATATTCATGGAGAAAAGGGTTAATCCTGCCATTGCTGATATTTCAAAGTGGAATGATCTGTCATTGTCTTAATTAACCCTTTGGTCCATGAATATTCATGTAAGAAATAATAACTTCATGAATATTAATTGAATTGTTATTATAGCACATGGACACAGGAAATTTTGGCTAAGACAGAAACTGTAGAATTGTATCATAAGCAAACAGAGCAGACCCTGATCAGACGGTTCCTATAGGGTTAATCCTTTCCCCCGTTCAATATTCATTAATGAAATAATAATCTTGGATATATATTAACTTAATCTTTATAATGTTAACTTTTTAAGGTAATATTTTGGTTCGACAAAACTGTATATTCCGATCTATATCATGCCAAAAGCAAACAGAGCAGACCATGATCAGATGACTGCTATAGGAACCGTCTGATCTGGGTCTACTGTGTTTGCAAATGAGTGAAAAGGTGTTTATATGAAGGAAACTGATCCTTTTTCTTCAAAGGAGAAAATAAAAAATAAAAATAATTCCTACTTCTGCCAAAAAGAATTAGCTCAACAAGATTCAAGTTAACACTTTTGTCTTAGACCTTGAATTGTCATTATGTATTGGTGCTCAGCAGTATAATTGGGAGTCTGTTTATTTTCACTGTGAAGTACTGTTGGGAGATAAGTGTGAAGCATCTTCACTTATTGTCAAGATATTTGCTCTAGGAATGTTAGGGTATGGCCATAAATTGTCAGTTATGACTGTTTGAAAGAGGAAGAACAGTGCATGAAGGGTGAATCACTCAAAATAGCAAAAAGCATGAATGATTGAGAATGTTGTACATTTTATCTCCATTGAGTTTAGGTATCACAGTAATTCTCTACTACTGGTATAGCGCCAAATTATAAAAGTGAATATTTTGGATGCAAAAATCCTGCATTCTCCACCATACTCTACCCAGCAGGCACATTAAGGTTGAATGTTGTTCACAGAATCATGTAACATGACAAACAGACACTGCAGACCCTGATGAGAGGGCTCCTCTAGGAACCCTCTCAGCTGGATCTACTCTGTATGCAAAGGACATTAATTTATGACTTTTGTCTCGCATTGTAAGGGTTAACTCTTTCCTTCATATAAAATCATTTTCACGCATTTCAAACAGAGTAGACCCGGATCAGATCAGGGTCTGCTCTGTTTGCTAATGGAATCTGATAGATCTAATTATTTACTTTCTAAAATGGCTACAATGTTCAACTTTCAGTATTTCATTGTAACTATTTTGTCCATGAATATTTAGTAGGTAATGAAATTTGGAATAAATATAGAACAGTGAAAGGGTTAAAGGATTGGCATTTTGAATATTTTCAATCAGCTTGACGACCTGATACATGCTGGTATACCAATCCCTCAGATCATTATTTATGGTGACTTTGATTTATTTATAGTCACATACTGTATGTGACTAGTCAATTGATTATTTTTTTGTAGTAAAGTACATGTATATTTTTTTGCTTAACCCTTTCCTTCATATAAACGCCTTTTCATGCATTTGCAAACAGAGTAGAAGCAGATCAGACAGCTCCTGTAAGAGCCATTTGATCAGGGTCTGCTCTGTTTACTTATGAAATTATGATAGCTACAAATCAAGTGTATATATGCCATAATGAAATATTCAAGACGTCTTTTTTTCTTGAACAGGGAAAGGGTTAAATCTATTCAAAGTAGAATGACGCATTCGTGTTTAACCCTTTACTTAACCCTATCCCTCTTATACACGTGTTTTCACGCATTTGCAAACAGAGTAGACCCAGATCAGACGGCTCCTAGAGGAGCCGTCTGATCAGGGTTTGCTCTGTTTGCTTATAGAAATTGATAGATCTGTTTCTTTGCTTTCTAAAATATCTACAATGTTCCACCTTGCATATTTCTGTATAACACTTTTGTTAATGAATATTCAGTAGGCATTGAAATTTGGCCTAAATATAGAACAGGGAAAGGGTTAATAGATAAAGTTTTAACACTTTTGCAAACAGAGTAGATCCAGATCAAATGACTTCTGTATGTGCTGCCTGATCAGGGTCTGCTGTGTTTGGGAATGAAATTATATAGATCTTGATTCTACAATATCTGCCATGGCCAAACACGAATCTTGTGTACAATCGCTTAACCCCTCACTACTGCCTTTGCAAAAGCAGGAAGAGGAAAAATTCCACTATAGAAGGGGCAATGTTCTGCTTTGCACTTTTTATGGAAGGGGCAAAAGACTGAAGGGGCAAAGTTCTGGCAATCACGTAAAACAAACAAATCGCATTGGCACAAACATTGGTACAAACAAACAAACACAATTATGAGGTCAAGGGTTACGTGGAGATCGCAGATCGGGTTGAGTTTTCATGAATGATTATACAATACATAGAAATTGACACCACTGAGATCTCTGTCAAAAACATTCAATAAAAGAACTGTCTGTTAAGTCACAATATACATCAATGTCCTGAAGGCCTGATCTGTCGTGTTCCCTGATAATAATACATAAACAATCATACTAATTATGTCTTCAGCCTGATCACGTGTCATGTCACTCGAGCTCCGTTGTCTGTCAAATTTTGACTATTTGCAATTTGACTGACATTTTCAAAGGTTTTGATCCAGATCAAATGACAAGGAAGCAGCACCATGTGATAGAGATATTTTGATATTTAGGTATTGATGTTTCTACAATGAAATTCATGTTCATTTGTTTAGGGTAGAATATTGGTGGAAACATGTCTCCACTGTGGATGAATATAATGCCTTTGAAAGTAGAAAGGAATTAAATGGCATTTGCAAACAGTGTAGACCCTGATCAGAGGGCTCCTAGAGGAGCCCTCTGATCACTTGGTCTGCACAGTTTGTCATTCAAAATTCTCTAGCATAGTAAACTCTAGCATAGTAAAGCCTTTCATACTGAATGGCCTTTTAAATCATAAACCTTTATTTCATGTAATTCACACCTTTGCAAACAGAGTAGACCCAGATAAAACAGCTCCTGAAAGGAGCCATCTGATCTGGGTCTGCTCTGTTTGCTAATGAAAATAATATAATATATCTTAATTCATTAATTTTCCACATAGGCTATTTTTAGATATAACTTGTTTAATAATTCTACCAAAAAGGAGAATTTACTAGAAAAAAGGAAAATTATAGAATTTCGTAGTTTTGAAACTATTGTCATAAATAGAGCATTTGCATTTCCACCTTCCAATGTTCATTATAACTATTTTGTCCATGAATAGAACAGTGTAGGGTTAAAATAGAACAGAATTTTATTAGGACTTTTACATCATTCACATAAAATTCATATGTAGGCAAAGGGAGAGATTTAGTTGACAATATCTCATTACACCATAACCCTATGACACAGGTATGTAATTATGGTGTAATAATGACAAATGGCTGGTGGCTATATTTGAGGTTAATTCCCCAGTCATTTGTAAGAGTAGGTGGGGAGAGGTCATTTAGGGCACTTTGACTTGAAAAAAAAAAAATAATAAAAATAAAACCGTCTAATATGGGTCTACTCTGTTTGCAAAAGCATAGCCTATTTATGGAGTAAAGGGTTAACCCTTTCCTTCATATAAACACCTTTTCACGCATTGGCAAACAGAGTAGTCCAGATCAGATGATGGAGCCGTCCAATAGGAGCCATTTGATCGAGGTCTGCTCTGTTTTCTTTTGACACAATATAGATCTGATTCTACAGCTTTTATCAAAGTAAAACCATTTTTTGTAAACTTTACACTATAAAAATTCAGCTAATAAATATTTGTGATGTCATTATTTCTTACATGAATATTGAAACAGGGAAAGGGTTAAAATACCTCTTTGAACGGCAGATCAATTGTGTATGACCAACCTCTGGTTCGAAAGAGTCGTTCCCATCCTGAACCCTTAAAACTCCATAAATATGCCTTTCTACACCTTTGCAAACCGAGTAGACCCAGATCAGATGGCTCCTATAGGAGCCATCTAATCAGGGTCTGCTCTGTTTGCTTTTGATATAATATAGGTACATGTATAATGATTCTACAGTACTGTTTCTGCCATGGGCAAAAATTCCAGTGTCAATGTGCTATTGTAATGAATTAGCCTAATTAATATTCATAACATCATTATTTCTTGCATGAATATTCATGAAAGAAAAGGTTTACAAGAACCATGCACAGTAATAAGGGATCAATGTGGTTTGTATACGTTAATCATTTAATAATGAAATCATGAATATGAATTAGATTAATTGTTATAATACAGTAAAACCTCTCTATAACAGCCACCAAATTACATCAAGTATTTTGTGTTAAAGCAGGTGGCTGCTTAAAACAAGGTGAAAGCAAAACAGAACGCTCCTATAGGAGCGTTCTGTTTTACTTTTGCCTTGCTTTAAGCAGCTACCTGCCCTAAATACCAACTAATTAACATATTTTAGTGGTCGTTATAGAGAGGTTTTACTGTAGTACATTGACACAGGAGTTTTTGGTTATGAAAGAAACTTTAGAATCATTTATGTTATATCATAAGCAAACAGAGCAGACCCTGGAATCATCTGTTCTGGGTCTACTCTGTTTGCAAAGGGGTAGGTAGAAAAGCTTGTTTATGGAGTAAAGGGTTAACCCTTTCCTCTATAGATACACCTTTTAAATGCCTTTGAAAACAGAGTAGACCCAGATCAGACGGCTGCTGTAGGAACCATCAGATTCTGATAGGATCTGCTTGGTTTGTTTACAAAATAATATAGATATGATTCTACAGTTTCTGCCATGACTAAAAATGATCTCTTTTATATGCCTGTATAAAAAAAATTGGCAAATTAATATTGATTACATGAATATTAAATGTTTACTCCATGAATATACATGATATGTAAGAAATAATGACATCATTAATATTAATGAGTTTATTTTCTATAATGACACATGAACACAGAAAGGTACATGTATGGCAATGACAGAAACTGTAGAATCATAGCTATATTGTATCATAAGCAAACAGAGCAGACCCTGATCAGATGGCTCCTACAGGAGCCATCTGATCTGGGTCTTCTCTGTTTGCAAAGGCATAGAAAGGTGTATTTATGGAGTAAAGGGTTAATTAAATAAATAAACAAAAATGTTAAATTAGTCTGGAACATCCTTTGTTGCACAATTATGATTTAGCGAAATAAAGAAAAGCAATTCATATTGAGTTCTCACTTTGTCTACACTGACCTGCTCCTACTAATTCTTTGTACTGATATTGGAACCATGTCCACTAATTTGTCAGATCTCCCAAATATTGCAATCGATTTTTGTCTGGCGGTCACTTTTATATTGGTTCCATCTTCTTAACAAGGTTTGGCTTGCTGGTGTGTTAATAGGAGAAATTGTCTGTCAGGCTGTTTTAAATGATGTCTGGGAAGAAATTTGGAATAATTTCCTTCGTTGCAAAAAATCTGTTTGACTGCCAGGAAGCTAAATGAGGCGTAGGCTGCAGAAGGTTAGGTAGATGGAAGGAACATCATGCCTAGGAGTCATGCTTGGTTTAACCCATACCCTCATATTGATGCCTCTGTAAAAGTCACTTTTTGTAACCATTGTGATAAATAGAGCATTAATGAATGCACCATAGGAAATAGCCATGTGTATAATTATGTTCCATAGGAAATTTAATAGCCATGTTTATCATGAATTTCCACAGTTGCTCTTACTCATGCTTAATTTAACCCTTTCCATCATATAAACACTTTCGTGCTTTTGCAAACAGTGTAAACCCAGATCAGATGGTTCCTGAAGGGGGGCATTTGATCAGGATCTGCTCTGTTTGCAAAGGTTTAAAAAGACATATGTATGGAGTAAAGCCTTACAGACTCAAATGAGTCTTCTTTTTTATGATTGCTTAACCCTTCTCTCGCTGAATTTTGAAATGCATTTCACCTTCTTTACCCATGCCCTGTGGTATAATTACATATATCTTCACTGTCTACAATTTTTTCTCTGTGCAATCACTGCTGTGGAGTGCACTTGTTGCACAATCAATTTGTAAATAGTGCAGACCCTGATGAGACAGCTCCTGCAGGAGCTGTCTCATCTGGGTCTTCACTATTTACAGGTAGGTATATTGATGTGAACAGCAAGCGAAGGGTTAATGCAGGTTTTTACCGTAACTATTGTCTTGTACTTGCAGGTCTTGATGTTGGCCGACAGGAGCTAAAGGGCGGGTCTCTTGGAGGCAGTAGCCATGATGGTAGCAGCTCTAGCCACTACAGCCAGAGTGACCTCATCAGCCAATTTGCTGAGGGCCAGTTCTTCACATCGGAGGTAAGACAACATATCCTAGACATGAATATTATATATTAATATCACATCCTATGGAGAGTGACAATACGTATTGTCAACCCGAGGTTGGTAATGCTCACCGAGGCGTTAGCCGAGATGTACATTACCATACAGAGGGTTGACAATACGTGTCACTCATCATAGGATGTGATATTTATTTTATTATACCGAACAGCACAATCAAGATTGTCAGCAAAAAGAGTTATTCAATAGCATCAGTAAACAGTTTGAAATAAAAGTTATACATGTACTCGGTGCTCAAAAAACCGCTTCACACTTCTATTCAGTACACGTTATAAGTACCGGCGGAGTCCTTATCCTTTCCAATCTTAACATATCGAAGGCTTGGTGCAAAACTATTCTAACTCTTTCACGTTGTGAAGGAGTTAGAATAGTTTTGCACCAAGCCCTCGATATCTTCATCTGAAATAGTCGCATAACGTGACATTTCTCAAATGATTAATTAAAAAAACACTGTCAAAATGATGTTTGTTGACCAAATTGCAAACGTCAGATGACATCAGTTGATGACGTCAGTCGGACGACGTTACACACACAATTTAATAAGTGCTCACTGATCTAGACGTACTGTTGCCTACACGAGATAATGTTACATGGAACAGTACAAATTGTTTAATGGCAGGTATATGGAAAATTAGTATAAGAAAGCCACATGAGGTATAATAATAAAAAAAAAAAAAGTAAAGTACCTAGTTATAGTCTACTTTCAGTCCCAATGACCGCTCAGCCGACTGTACATTTACTCCCCTGGTCATTGAGTCATTGGCCTACAATATTGAGCACTGCTAACATATGGCGCAATCATGCAGCCGCAGTACCGGCGAGTGACCCTCACAGGTACCCATTTTAACCCCTGGGTGGAGAGGATGTGCGGGTGGGAGACATGGAAAAGCGTCTCTGAAATTTCCGGGTGGGACCGGGATTTGAACCCCGGACCTCCGGACTGATAGTCAAGCGCGTTACCACTAGACCACCGCCACCTACAAATAATATAAATAATTATAGTGCTTCAAACAGTATAGACTCCGATCACATAGATCTGTCAGGTTACATTACTGTGGTTACATGACTCGGGTCACATGACACTGAAAATCATATACATTGCAATATTTTTGGGATGCCTCTTATAGTATTGTCAGTTTAACCCATTCCCTCATATTGACGACTTTTGATGACTCTGTAAAAGTCACTTTGTGAAACCATTGTGATAGCCTATAAGAAGGAATAGGTTAAAAGGCATATCTGTGAGGAAAAGGATTTTAACTTTTACCCTAATGAATATTCATATTAGAAATAATGACATCATGAATATTTTTTACACAGAATATTTTGGTATTTGTACAAACTGTAGAGTTAGGTCTATTATAATTTCATAAACAAACAGAGCAGACCCTGATCAGATGGCTCCTATAGGAGCCGTCTGATCTGGGTCTACTCTGTTTGCGAAGGTGTGGTAAAGTGTTTATATGAGGGAAAGGGTTAAGCAGCCACATGCTTTAACTCTTTGCACGCTAAGTAATTTTTCGTCTGCAACAATTGTCGTCTGCTTCAATTCTTAAAATGGCTTTTCTCTAATTTCTTTGCAAAAATATGATCAAGATGACAAACAGTTTGGATCCTGATGAGACGCCGCATTATGCGGCGTCTCATCTGGATCCATACTGTTTGCATAGGTAATCACAGTTTTGCCGCTAGCGTGCAAAGAGTTAAACAACATCCAATTTTAGTCGTTAAGTGGTCACTAAATAGGGAAATTCTACGGTATTGTTTGTTTCGCTCAATACATTATCAGTTGACAGTGCCTCATCCCATTAACGCTTTGAATTCTGAATTTTAGAAGCGGAACGGCTCATCTTTGTTTTAATGATACAGTCCACTCAGTATATAAGAGTAATGTTTGTTTGAGGATTTCAAATGACAGACAGTGCAGACCTTATTCAGAGGTCTAGTCTGGTCACCCTCTTATCTGGGTCTTTACAGTTTGCAAATACCAGTACAACCATTTCCCGCATTTAAAGGGTTTACATTTAATAAACTTGGATCAATTTGAAAATGCACTTGTCCATGTGGAAACTGAATGTACAAAACAAGTTAACAAGCCTACGCTCCGATAACAATCTTATTGTCTTGCATCTCCCATTAGATTATAGATTCTTTGAGGTGACATTTTCCCAAACAGCGTGGTACCAATATAGAGCGGTCTCTATAAGGAAACATTTAATGAGTGTTATACTGTATTTTCAATTTCATAATGATTTTGCCAGGGGTATGAGATAATGCGTGGGATTTGTAAATAATGCCCGTAATACCCTTGATACCCAGCTAGAGCAATTTAACCTTTTACTTGGATCGATCAATTCCCTTTTCTACACCTTTGCAAACAGAGTAAACCCAGATCAGATGGCTCCTGTAGGAGCCATCTGATCAGGGTCTACTCTGTTTGCTTATGATATAATACAGATATGATTCTACAGTTTCTTTTATGACCAACAATTCCTGTGTCCATGTGCTATTGTAACAATTAAGCTAATCAATATTCATGATGCCATTGTTTCTTTCATGAATGTTCGTGGAGTAAAGGGTTAATTAAGCATATAGTGTAAACTAAGATCAAGATGCCCCTTAACCATATTTTTTTCTTTTTAATGCCTTTCGAAAAGAGTGGACCCAGATCAGAGGGCTCAATGTCAATGAACCAAATGACCGAGTTCTGCTATGGAAAAAATTGCATGAGTTAAAATGCCATTTTGAAAGTTAATCTTATTGATATAAAATTTATAATGTCATCATTTGCAAACTGAGTAGACCCAGATCAGATGACTCCTACAGGGACCACTAATTGCTTCTGGAATAATACAGATTTGATTCTGCAGTTTCTACTATGGACAAATTGCATGAGTTAGAATGCCATTTTGAAAATTAATCTTATTTATATTTAAAATGCCATCATTTCTTTCATGAATATTCATGGAGTAAAAGGGTTAAGCATTTGTAGCAGAAAACAAATTCTGTAGGTAACAATTAGCATTCAAAGAGTTGATGTGTTAATCCTTTCCTTCATATAAACATGTTTTCACACAATTGCAAACAGAGTAGACCCAGATAAGACCGCTCCTGTAGGAGCTGTCTGATCTGGGTCTGCTCTGTTATCCAATGGAATTTGATAGATCTGTTTCTTTGCTTTCTGAAATGGCTTCAATGTAACACTTTTCATATTTCATTTTAACTATTTTGTCCATGAATATTCAGTAGGTATTAAAAATGGACCAAATATAGAGCACAGCAAGGGTTAAGTTATACCATCTTTCCCTAGGTTGTTCTGTTAACCCTTTACTTTTTGAATATTCATGTATGAAATCATGACATCTCGTTCGAGTAAGCAAAATCAGCGTATTTTGTAGGAATTTCACGTCGGCACTGGCTAAGGCTTAGTTGGAATGTATCAAAAGTTTATATTATTTGAAAAGTACAATGTCCCAGCTTCACGTTCGTACCAAATATTAGTGGTTATTCCATATTGGCTGTCCAAAACCGGGCATTATTTTGAATCGGTCGTGAAATTTGCGAATGGGAAGTTAGACCCCTTGTATATAATATAACACTAAATCGACCCAATCATTTTTTTTGACTTTTTAGACCATGTAGACCCACAAAATGGCCCCCTGTGATCTGAACTTGGTCTACTCAGCTTGCAAAGGTGTTTATCTGAGTTACAGGGTTGATAGAAGAAATTGCAATGTTGGACATGTGTGTTTCAGATCTCCGATGAAGAGGCAGGAAGTGATGATAGTATACACACGGTCACAGAGGCTGAAAGCCAGTTCTCGTATGCCAAACAACATGGTGCTATACGTAAAGCTGGGTAAGACACCATAATTATGCTCAGAGGAAAATATTATTATGTCATGTGCCGTATATACTTTTACCCATACAATGAATTTTCAAATGGATTATTCCAAAATTCAAACTGGTCAAGCTTATGGTGAATATTTAAGGATTTTTCTAAAGAAAAGTGTAACATGTTCTAAAGAAAAGCATAACTTGACAAACATTGCACACCCTGATGAGAGTGTTAGAGGAGCCCTCTCATCTGGGTCTACACTGTTTGCAAAGGACAATAGTGACTTGTTTGCCACATTGTAGGGGTTAAAAGAGTTATGAATAGGAATCACATATCCAAAGAAACAAAGTTAATGTTCATAGTGTGTGTCCCTTGTGTGTTTCTGTGTGTCTGACCGAATAATTTCAGCATTTTTTATTCCGTGAACCCATTTCTCCATAATCCCACCATTTTATGCTTTAGCAAACAGAGTAGACCCAGATCAGGCAGTTCCTGTAGGAGGTGTCAGATTAGGGTCTGATTTGGTAATATTCTAACAACTCTGTATGAGGAAGTTTTTGATGACGTGGAGTTACCTGACCTTTCAGCTGGATGAAACGCATTTGAACTGACCACCATTTTAGAAATGAATGAAATAAAACTCTGCAAATTGAAACACAAATTTTGCACCATAGCGGCAAGTTTGGATCCAGATGAGTTTTCGGAGGAACAAACTGCAGAGCTGTAGATAATGTGTATGCTGATCTTTCAAAATCTGTTGCTTCTCCACAATACCCTATTTTGCAGCTTCTCCACCAAAGCCTATCTTGCATCTACTCAATAGAACTGCCTCTGTGAGACCATTCTAATGAGTAGCAGCAAGAGAGGGTTTGAATGAGCAATATCAAAAATATTCTTTACTTAGATTTCCTTAATATTCCTTTTATCTACACCTCTGGCTTGGGATGTGATAGACAGATCTGTTAGTTCCCTGTCTGTATATCAAGACCCGAGGGAATAATGAAAGCGTAGTAATCCTCTGTCTAATACCCTGTCAATGACACTAGAGCTTATTGAATCAATATCTGCATGTAACCCCTGAAGCTCGCTAACATGTCTTATGATCTAGATCAAATGTACAGCAACTGGAGATTTGATCTTGTCCAGTTATATGATGCATGATATGTGGTCAAAATTTGTTTTGAAAAGTTTTGCCAGATTTTGTCAGCGAATGCAATTTTTGTTGGCGGCAAGGTTTAAGGGAAAAGCACCTCCGAGCAATTGTAAAGCACAGACCATAGGCACTTTGGTTAATAACTAGAAGAAAAATGTGTCAAAACACACGATAAGGTGATAAATTCGCTCATCTATCATGTAGCACTGATTAGAAGTGGCAAAATTGCTCACAGAGCTTCATCAGAACTAACAGGATTCTACAATAGCTCTGCGGGTCACCTAAAGACAGCCAACGTGCTACCACCGGTGCTGCAGAATTCAGCACCTTTACTCCATAGATTCACCTTTGCAAACAGAGTAGACCCAGATAAGACAGCTCCTGTAGCTCCTGTAGGAGCTATCTAATTAGGGTCTTCTCTGTTTGCTTATGGAAGTATATATCTGATTCTACAGTTGTTATTTTTATTATTATATAATAATATTATACATGTAAACATATGTGGCAATTGCTGTGAAATAATAATAAATACAGTAAATACATTTAAAGACAGTATTACCTCTGTATAGCGACCATTGAATTTTAATTCCCATAGGGACTTATTAGAGCATGTGGTAACTTAACCCTTTCCTCCATGAATATTCATGAAAGAAAAAATGACGTCATGAATATTAATTAGATTACCGTACCTATTATAATAGTACATGATCATAGGAAATTTTGGCCATGGCAGAAAGTGTAGAATCATATCTACATTATATCATAAGCAAACAGAGCAGACTCTGATCAGACAGCTCCTCTAGGAGCTGTCTGATCTGGGTCGTCTCTGTTTGCAAAGGTGTAGAAAAGTGTATTTATGGAGGAAAAGGTTAATGCAGAAAGAAACTTATGCAGAAAGGCGTAGTTATGGAGTAAAGGGTTAAGCCTTTCATACTGAGTGAGTTCTATGGTTAACCACGGATGGGCTGCAGTAACCTTTTACTCCATAAATACGCCTTTCTATGCCTTTGCAAGCAGAGTAGACCCAGATCAAACAGCTCCTATAGGAGCCGTTTGATCAGGGTCTGCTCTGTTTGCTTATGATATAATATTAATATGATTCTACAATTTATTCCATGGTGATATCATTATTTCTTACATGAATATTCATGGAGTAAAGGGTTAAAAGGTGTAAAATTTACATATATAAGAACATAGTAGTAATGAGAAAATAGTCACAAGCTGGTTGTGTGTGTTACCCCATTTACCATAAGTACTCAGTCACCTTATCTCCCCTCATCTCAGTGTTAGCCGAGCCAAATAAGTCAACTTGGTGCCATTTTGATAGCTTCAAATTAGACTGACACAGAAGCAAAGTGTGTAGACCCTAATTAAACTGCTCCTTCAGTACTACCGGTATTTAGTTTGATCTGAGTCAGCACTGTTTTCGTATAGGTTAATCTGTCGGAATACATAAGGTAAATAGGGTATATGTCGTATAGATTTTCTTGAGACTGACTTTGGTAGAAGTTATAGGATCTATACTGCAACAGCTGTTTGTACGGTCATATATAACCATTTACCTGCTTAATATTCATGTAAGAAATAATGACATCATGAATATTAATTAGCTAAATCTTTTCAAGGAGACTGTCGAATCAGATCTATATCATGTCATAAGCAAACAGAGCAGACCCTGATCAGACGGCTCCTATAGGAGCCGTCTGATCTGGGTCTACTCTGTTTGCAAATGTATATTAGGGAAAGAGATAAAGAATTATACATGAAGGTGATTTTTTGCATACCCTAATTATCTGAAGTATTTAGGTCTGAGTCTTTAGTTTCTGCTTGAGGTTGAATGTCCTGTGTTCAAAATTTAATGTCATTATAAAATTAATCTAATACAGTTGAACTTCGATAACTCTAACTTCAAGGGACCGTACACATTAGTTCGAGATAACAGAAGTTCGAGTTATCCGATTTCTAACCTGAACAATTTCTCAAGGCCAGAGCTTAATACAGATCTAAAGTAATGCTGAAAGCTCCTGTGGAGCTTTCAGCATTACTTTAGACCTGTATTAAGCTGTCAAATGTGTTTCAGTATAATTATTTGTAGCAATAAATTTTATAGGAGCAATTCTGTATTGTAAGTTTTGGAAGGACTGAACTTTTGTTCGAGTTATCACGAAGTTATCCGAGTTTGATCATTATATTCAACAAGGAAAGTGTGTGTGTGTGTGTGTGTGTGTGTGTGTGTGTGTGGGGGGGGGGGGGGTGTTAAAGTCTTTTTCAGCTGTAACAAAGTACATACATGTGAAATGTAACATTTATAGTGAGACAACAATTTAGCCTGAGTCTTGGCTTGTTTTCAGTTTTCTGTGAAAACGTGCAAGCTCATCTGATCGTAAAGATGAAATATTCATGCAAAATGATGCAGATCTCAGCATGGCACGGGAAAACATCAGTTTATTGATGTGCATTAGGCATGCTCACTATCGGCTGCCAGCAAATACAGAACATTATGTAGAATACTGGGGAGTGTTATCATTAGAATTTCAATTTCAGTTACGATATTAGCATTTTGAATTTTTGATACTTCCAGTTTTTAAAGGGTGGAGACGTTTAGATTAAACCTTGTCAATCGTTCTGTCTGTCTGTCAGTTTATCAGACCTACTATCACATTTTGTGTGTCATGCATGAGGCCAAAAGTATGTGACCTAAAGATAGGATGCAGGCTTGGTAACAAAGTTTATTTTCACACATTGCCTTTTCACACATTTGCAAACAGAATAGACCCAGATCAGATGGCTCCCATAGGAGCCATCTGATCAGAGTCTACTCTGTTTGCTTTTGATTTCAACAATATTTTATTCAATAAAGAAATGGATTGGGCAACAGGCATAGCCTATGTAAGTCTTCTTCAGTGGTACAAGGTAATTACATGTCATACATGTGAGAAATATGGTAATACATACAATAATTAACCTGTAAAATAATTACATCTTTCATGCATATGTAAGATTGTTATGAAAAAATGATTAATCAGCATGACCTGAGACCAATTGCAGAATCCCTAATTAGACCAGACCATTTCACTGACATTAATTGGGACAATGTTTTATGAAATCAATAATTCTTATTGAGTTAGTATAGTAAAGATAGTTAACTTTAGGATTGTACAATGTATATATAAATATAAGCAGTATATAATTATGTAGGATCGAGGTTGCTTCTCTTTGACACAGTAAAGCACCTCTAAACCAGAATTCTAGTAGAGAAGAATTTAGATACTTTTAGGCAGGTGGCTGCCTAATGCAGGGTGAAAGTCATGCAGAAAGCTCCTAGAGGAGCTTTCTGCATGACTTTCAATCTGCATTAAGCTGTCACCTGTCTCCAAGGCTGGTATTTATGCCGAATTTAATGTCTGGTTTAGAGGGGTTTTACTGTATATAGCTTTTCAGCATCTCATCTAGATCCAAGCTGTTTTTACTGTTTCTGATTTGGCAACTGGCTTCACTATCAAATAAGTTTGGATCTTGTGTCAGAGGTCCAGATAAGATATGTAAATTTAAACATTTTCATCATTAGTTCCTTTATTTCTCCACCAAACCCTATATTGTGACCACTCTTTAGAATTGTCTCTTTGAGACGGTTCTAAAGAGTGGTCACAATATAGGGTTTGGTGGAGAAATGACGATTTTAGTATTTGGGTATTTCTGTAGCTCTGTAGTGCAATTTTGAATAATTTTGATTTAAGCAAGTTTTGAGAAAATATTGGCCAAGTGTCAAACAGCTTTGATTCTTATGAGATGCCAAGTTACTCAGCATGTCATCTAGATCCAATCTGTTTGCAAATGCATGTCAGGTCCAAATAGCAAAATAAGGGTTGAAATGTCATATGAAAAAAGTCCTAATGCTTCAACTAGAAAATACCAGTTAATTTGGTCTTATCCTTTCATTGTCAGATCATTCGGGGAATTCTATTTTATTGTCCTGGAAATTCGGTTAGATGGACAAATAGTGCAGGGTCCAATCAGATGCCTTACTGCTCAGATTTGATCAATATTCATCACAAAGATGGGAGAAGATCGTAAAAAAGGTTTCACAAACCACAAGACGAATTGTACAGCAATAAATAATGTTTATTTGCAGTAACTGTGTAGTCCGAGGGGGGAAGTGTTGTGTCTTGATAAATCAATGAAAAATTTGCGAGAGTCTCTCCATTTGTAGATTAGCTTGGTTGAAGTAGAGGCCTTGGAACTCTAAATATGGGAAGCAGCCAGTCTTGCTCCTGATTTATTGGATATAAATGGATGCCCATGGACTGCCTGAGAAATTGTTAGAGTTAACCCATATAAATGCTTTTTCACGCCCTTGCAAAAAGATTAGACCCAGATCAGATGGCTCCTGTAGGAGCTGTCTGATCTGGGTCTGCTCTGTTTGCTTATGACATAATGTTACGTCTGATTGTATTCAGTTCTACTGTGGCTATAAATTGCCTTGTCCATGTGCCATTATATGTAATGAATCTAATTAATATTCATTATTTCTTACATGAATATTCGTGAAGTAAAAGATTAAACCTTTCCCTCATAGATATGCCTTTTGATACCTTTGCAAACAGAGAAGACCAGATCAGACTTAACAGTTAGATCAGGGTCTATTAAACAGATCTATCAAATCTTATTAGCAAATAGAACAGACCCAGATCAGACGGCTCCTCTAGGAGCTGTCTGATCTGGGTCTACTCTGTTTGCAAGTGCGTGAAAACATGCTTACATGAGGGAAATATTCAGACATGCATTATTTCTTACATAAATATTCAGAGATTAAAAGGATAAGACATAAAATGAAATTTGAAAAAAAAAAAAACCCACTCATACTTCTTATTTAGAAATCTATAGCATCAACTGTCTTCCAATTGTCCTTTACATGTTCCTGATTTTCAGTTTCTTAAAAGGAAGAAAGTAATTATTTAGTATCATTATTCACTTCCAGGCAAATATTTCAGCATTTTATTTCAAAGCAAGAAAGATGGGCATTCTCTTTCATCTTGAACCTTTTCACTTTCAGTGCAGGAAAAGAGTCACTTTTGTCCTTTGCAAAAAGTGTAGACCTAGATGAGAAGGCTCCTAGAGGAGCCCTCTCTTCAGGGTCTGCACTGTTTGTCATGTTATACTTGTCGAATTTTTTTTAAAACAAATCACTGAATATTCATGGTAAGGTCAACCTGTTTGAATTTTCGAATAGTCCAGTTGAAAATTCATCATTGAAAGGGTTAATCAATTAAGCCCTATCCCTTAGAATGTTGGAAATAAGTTATTTACTGTTAACCCATTCCTCCATTATAAGGCTAATTTTAGACCCAACCTCTTTGAATGAATCTACCCAAAAGGAGCATTTACTAGAGAAAAGTAAAATTTTAGAATTTTGTAGTTTGAAGCCATTGTGATAAATAGAGCATTTGCTCCTATAAGAGCAACAGTTACTGCTCTATTTATCACAATGGTTTCAAGAAGTGGTTATTACAGAGGCGTAGAAAGGCGTATTTATGGAGGAAAGGGTTAAATGGAATTTGCAAACAGTGCTTGGAGGAGATCTCTGTTCAGGGTATACACTGTTTTTCATTCTTGTTCAGGGTCTACACTGTTTTACGTTCTAAGTTCTGTGAGGGGAAATTCAGCCTTCTATACTTAATTTACTCTACTGTTAAATAATATGGCGGACTATCCTGTCTAAAAATTCGTTGGTTAGTTCCTTGGGAAATCTGATATCTAATTAACCAGCTATTACCAGTCCTTTGATTAGATGTACTGTTCTAGAAGATAGTTATTGAACGTCTTAAACATAATTAACCCTTCGCTTGCTAATCACGTCAATATACGTACCTGTAAATAGTGAAGACCCAGATGAAATTGATTGTGCAACCAGTGCACTCCACAGCAGTGATTGCACAGCGAAATACTTGTACACAGTGAGGATATATGTAATTATACAACAGGGCATGAGTAAAGAAGGAGAAATGTATTTTAAAATTCAGCAAGCAAAGGGTTAACCTTGAGCAGGCTGAAAAACATGTTCTCTACTGAATGTTTCCTCCTCCTGACAGTTAGAAAATACAATATATTTCTTATCACAAATACAATATGAGAGTCCAACAGCTTGCAGAACTTGATGTGAACCCTTTCTCATTTGTCTCGTCTGAATCTAAACTATTTACAAGTTTAGTTATGATTTTGCTCTTAGCATCCTATAGGTTGTAAACAGTAAACCCCCTCTAAATCAGACATTAAATTGAGTATAGATATCGGTCTTGGAGACAGGTGGCTGCTGAATGCAGGGTGGAAAGTCATGCAGAAAGCATGATTTTCCCCTGCATTCAGTAGCACCTGTCTAGAATTATTCTCTACTAGAAGTCCAGTTTAGAGGGGTGTTACTGTACAATAAAAACCTCTCTTCAGCATTCTAAAGGTTGTATATAACTGAAACTGTAGACGGGATAATGTCAAGTTTAGTGAAGTTATTTGTGTAAGAAAGCTTTGTCATCTGAAACTATATATATATATACCAGTATACATTGGATGTGAAATTTGTCTTTATATAATGTAGAAAAGTAGCAACGGTACTCTGGGTGCTGATATTTGTGTTGCTGTACTTTTTCAATGCTGAATTTTCAAAGTGGAATAACCCAATACTGTTTAACCCATTACGAAATAATGATGTCATGAATATTTATTTGCTGAACATTTATAATGGCATATATTATATTCGTATTAATGTTTGGTATTGGTAGAAACTGTAGATTCAGATCTATAATATAATTTCATATGCAAACATATCAGACCCTGATCAGACAGCTGCTACTCAGTTTGCAAAGATGCCAGAAGATGTCTCTATAGAGGAAAGTGTCAAGTACATGTATCCCTGAAAAATGACATGGGCAAATAGTGTAGACCCAGACCAGAGGGCAATGAGGGAGTCCTAGGGCCAGGTTCTGCACTATTTGCATCACAAAGTATAATAATCAAAACGACAAACATCCAAGATCATCCTTTTGTAGAAATACCTCATCAAAATGAAATTTAGTGTCACCAAGAACTTGATACTGGCTCATTTGCATCCTAGTATTCTCTGTGTTTCAGCTGGTTGGTAGTGAAGAACTGGCTGGTTCAGCGGAAGAGGAAGCTGGAGCTGGCGCCCAAGCGGAGCTGGAAGAAGTATTGGGTGTGTCTCAAGGGTACTGTGCTACTCTTCTACGACTGTGATATGGAGAACGAGAATATCTCGATGGAAGAAAATGTCCCAAAACATGTGCTGGGTATGTCATGCATGCAGTCCCTAGAAGACTATTCTAATACAGTATAACCTCCTTAATCTGACCTTTAACCCTTTACCAGTTTAATATTCATGTAAGAAATACATGTACATTTGTATTGTAATAACATCATGAATATTTTTAAGCTGACTATAAATCTAGTGTTTAAGTTTTAAAGTCATAGTTAATGCAGGGTACCCATGCTTCCATCATGGGTTGATCCCGTACTTCATAAGTACAGTAAAACCTCTCTTAACCAGACATTAAATTTAGTAAAAATATCGGTCTTGGGGACAGGTGACAGCTTAATTCAGGGTGGAAGTCATGCAGAAAGCTCCTAGAGGAGCTTTCTGCATGACTTTCACCCTGCATTAAGCAGTCACCTGTCTAAAATATCTAAATTCTTCTCTACCAGAATTCCGGTTAAGAGAGGTTTTACTGTATTTGTATTCGGGTCAAACATTTTTTTGCTCATATTATGTCATTATGAAAATTCTTACATGAATAAGGAACATTTTAGCATGAATAGATGACACTTCATAAATAGGCATTAATATAAGTTGAATAAGGTGAAAAATGTAAAAAGGAATTGTTGACTTAGACAAGAACTACAGGATAGAATCTATATAATTTCATAAGAAAACGGAGCAGACCCTGTAGGAGCCATCTCATCTGCATCTACTCTGTTTGCATATGCATGAAAAGGTGTTTATATGAAGGAAAGGGTTAATGAAGTTTTATCTGTTTTACAGTGATAGAAGGGGCCATAGCCCAGGCAGTGCCAGAGCATCCAAAGCGAGACAACATCTTTTCATTGAGCACGGCCTTCGGAGATGCCTATCTCTTCCAGGTAATCTATTTGCCTCATAGACTTCAACCCTGAGAATGCAGAATAGTCGCAGAGGAATTGACAATCATAATTTAAGGAAAGAGTCCATGCAGTATGAAATGATTGAATTTGCTTGAGTATTCTGAAAAACAGTGTAGACCCAGATCAAAGGGTTCTCCAGTAGCCCTCTGATCTGGGTCTACACTGTTTACATATGCCAGATGTTAACTTATGTTTTGACATTCAAAAGATTAAAGGAAATTGAAGGCTTGGACTTTATAGCGATTGCTTTGAAGTTGTAAACTGTCCAATTAATATCAGACCTGTTTTAAAGGGTTATCACATGATGATCTGAGATGAATTGTTTTATCTTCTGTTAATTTAGAAGGGATAGGAAAGGTTCTGGTACTAAACCCTTTCCTTTATATAAGCATTATTTCAAGCATTTGCAAACAGAAGACCCAGATCAGACAGCTCCTATAGGAGCTGTCTGATCAGGATCTGCTCTGTTTGCTAGTTGAATTTGTTTCTTTACTTTCTAAAATGGCTACAGTGTTCCACAATCCATATTTTATTATAACTATTTTATCCATGAATATTCATTACATATTGAAATTTGGAATAAGCATAGAACAGGGAAAGGGTTAACCCAATTGTGTCTAAAAACTGTACTATAATTTCCGTCAGTACAGACATACAGTATAACCTCTCTATAATGACCACTAAATTGTGTTAATTATTTGGTTTTTAGGGCAGGTGGCTGCTTAAAGCAAGGTGAAAGTAAAACAGAACGCTCCTATAGGAGCATTCTGTATTACTTTCACCTTGCCTTAAGCAGCTACCTGCCTTTAACACAAAATAATTGATGTAAATTAGTGGTCATTATAGAGAGGTTATACTGTACATGACTTTGTACAGCCATAGCCCTTTACCTCATACATATTCATTAAAGAAATAATGACATCATGAATATTTATTAATGGCATCAGGAACATGGTTATTAGTAATCATGGCACAGACTGTTAGAATCCAATCTATATTATTTCTTAAGCAAACAGAGCAGACTTTGATCAGATGGCTTATACAAGAGCCATCTTATCTGGATGTACTCTGTTTGTAAAGACGTATCTATGAAGTAAGAGGTGCAAATAATGCAAACCCAAATTGTACTGAGAAGCAGTTTGAATAGAAGCTACAAAGTTATCTCCTCCTTTGGAATTGTTTAACCCTTTACTCCATGAATACATGTATATTCATGTTAGATTAATAATGGCATCATAAATATCTATTAGGTTAAATTTTAGCCCTTCGCTTGCTATTCACGTCAATATACGTACCTGTAAATAGTGAAGACCCAGATGAGACAGCTCCTGCAGGAGCTGTCTCATCAGGGTCTGCACTATTTACAAGTTGATTGTGCAACCAGTGCACTCCACAGCAGTGATTGCACAGCGAAACACTTGTACACAGTGAAGATATATGTAATTATACAACAGGGCATGGGTAAAGAAGGAGAAATGCATTTTAAAATTCAGCAAGAGAAGGGTTAAAATGGCATATAAACCTATAAAAAGTTTACTGAAACAGAAACTGTATAGTCAGATCTATATCATTCCATAAGCAAACAAAGCAGACCCTGACCAATTATGGTTCCTATAGGAACCATCTGATCTGTGTTTACTCTATTTGCAAATGTGTAGAAAGTTATATTTATGGAGGAAAGTGTTAAAGTTGTCAAACACTTGATATATTCAGTTTACAAAGTGACAGAGAGGATGATTTAATGTCCTTAACCCATTGCCTCATAGTCTATTTTTAGACCCAACCTCTTTGAATAAACCTACCGAAAAGGACCATTAACTAGAGAAAAGGAAAGATTTAGAATTGTGTAGTTCTGAAGCCATTGTGATAAATAGAGTATTTGCTCCTATGGAGCAAATGCTCTATTTATAACAATGGTTTCAAAAAGTGATTTTCACAGAAGCATCAAACGTTGTCAATATGAGGGAATATGGGTTAATGTTTATGAAAATTCATGTTAGAAATAATGACATCATGAATATTTAATTATCTAAATCATTCCATAACAAACACAATATACCCTGATCACCTGATCAGACAGCTTCTACAGGACCTGTCTGATCTGGGTCTCCTCTGTTGGCAAAGACATTAAAAGTTATAACTTAATTCTCAGTCAAGACAGTATTTTGTTTATAATATCAGAAGAATCAAATCACAGAGGTCTTGGTCCCTTATAGAAATGCTTTATGCATTTTGCAAACAGAGTAGACCCAGCAGTCTTACCTCCAGTGTCTATTAGGATGTACAAAACTGGTGATCCATACCTCACTTTGAAAATTATGTCTATGGATTTTCATGAGTTCAAAACATTTTCAGTAAGTCTGAAACAGGGAAAAGGTTAACCCTTTCCCTCGAATAAATGCTTTTTCATGTCTTTGCAAACAGAGTAGACCCAGATCAGATGGCTCATGTAGGAGCCATCTGATCAGGGTCTGCTCTGTTTATGAAATTATAATAGATATGTCTATACATAAAATCGCCTTTATGCATACGCCTTTATAGAATTTAAGCTTATAAACATTCATGATCTCATTATCAGGCTCTCGAATGCCCCCCCCCCCCCCCCCCCTTATCTAGAACTCTATACAATTTGCAGCTTTCTCTTTCATTTTCAGGCCTCTAGTCAAACAGAGCTGGACCTGTGGGTGTGTGCAGTGCACTCCGCTTGCGCTGGGTCTTTTGCAAGACAACATGGGAAGGATAATATTGTACGACTTCTCAGATCTGAACTGCACAAGTTGGAGACAAACATTGACATCGTAAGTGATGGATGAAAGGCTTATTGATATGCATTTTCAAAGATTTACATCATGAATAATTTTAATGTACAGCACTCAAGAACTTTAGTGAACCATTTTAATATTTCAGTGCAGTGTAAGATCAGATTCTGCCTTTTTACGGGGGTGTCTCATCAGGAACTTCACTGTTTGTCACAACCTCTAGTTCTGTATATCCTCTATGTTGTTTGTTCCTGTGAAATTTGCTTTGATTTATCTCAATTTTTCATTGTACAAAAATGCTTTAATTAATTTAAGTTGCAGATGATAATTTGGCGCCGAAAGAATTAAGAAAAATGAGTAATTTAGTTCAACATATATTATTCTACCTTTTAAAGAACTCTGTTTGCTTATACAGAACTGGTTTCTCATTGTGAAAAGTTTTCATATTTTCTTTAACATAAAATTTAAATTAATGAATATTCATATAAGGTGGAATCTTGCCTAAATCTTCATCAGGTCAAATTTCTACCTGATACAAACAATATTTAACCCTTTCCCTCATATAAACGCATTTTCATCTGCAAACAGAATAGACCCAGATCGGACGGCTCCTATAGGAGCCGTCTGATCAGGGTCTGCTCTGTTTGCTAATGGAATTTGATTGATCTATTTCTTTACTTTCTAAAATAGCTTCAATGTACCATACTGTTTTGCCTATGTATATTCAGTAGGTATTGAAATTTGTAATAAACATAGAACAGGGAAAGGAAAGGGTTAATGCCATAACAAACAGAATGGGAGACATCTGATCAGAGTCTGCCCTGTTTGCTCATGGAATGATTCTGCGATAGCGAATAATCAGTGCTCATATGCCATTGTTTTACCTATTTTTATGCTTATGTCATTATTAGGATGTAAAAATGCGTAAGATGGCAGAGCTTCAGCTGACAGTTGTGTCTGACCCTCGAAGTCGCCAGGCAATCATCAAACAGATCCGCCAGTGGGAGGAGAATTTAGAGAAGCTATTTATAGAACAGTACCGCCTCCGCTGTTACTCTTCCTCAATACAGGGCTCAGAGTTACCAAACCCAAAAGTAAGCAAAGCCTTTATTCCATGAATATTTATGTCAGAAATAATGACATCATGAATATTAATTAGATTTCTGAGAGAGCTATTTGATCAGGGTCAACTCTGTTTGCTTATGCAATAATGTACAGTCGAACTTCAATAGGTCGAGGTTGTACAATTTCAAGCCTGACCTCAACTTAGTGAGGGTGCTAAAGCAAGTGAATTTCATCTGAAATTGTCAATATTCGATTATCTAGATAGTCAAAATCTAGTTTTACATGTGTTCAATACTCGTTCAAGCCTTTGAGATTTTTCAGTTGTTTGTGTTTTGATGTTGGTTATCAATTAAATGATCTGTTTCTACACCATTACTTACTTTAAATCATTTGAGCCTGTAAACCCAAATTTCATGTGTTTTACGTCTTTCCCTTCTACTTTGTGGCATGTTTGTGTATGTGACTGCACTGGTTCCCTCTCTCGGTAGGGTCAAGTTTCAGAATTCTTAAATTAAACGAATGTTTGTATGCAAGTTCACATAATTTTGTTTTTTCTAATTAAGGGCAAACAGTAATGAAACACATTCGCTAAATTGATAACTGTTTGATTACTCGTGAAAACACAGACTGATATGTGAGAAGTGACAATCAACAGGTAATTTGTTCGCACATTTGTGTCCTCGAGTCAATAGTGCTACAAACAACAGATTAACAGATGAACGGGCATAATTATACCTTGAACCAGTCCAGGTCCTTGAGCATGCCATATTTGACCCAGCAGTTGTTTATTACATTGAATTAAGAACAACTTTTTCCGGGACTTCTACCAGACCTCCAGCAAGGAACTGTCCTGAACTCAGTGATGCTCGAGCTATTAAAGTTTGACTGTAGATCTAATTTTACGGTTTCTTCCATGGCCAGAGTTTTCTTTATTCATCAAATTAACCCATTCCCTTATACTGATGCCTATGTAAAAGTCACACAATGGTTTCAAACCTACTCAATTCTAAGATACACCTTTTTGCTAGTAAATGCTCCTTTTCGGTTTGTTTATTCAATGAGGTTGGATCTAAAAACAGCCTCTAATGAGGGAATGGGTTAATATCCATCATGATATTTTTTTTCACATGAATATTCATGATTTTATTAATTCTTACATGAATATCCATCAGATAAAGGATATTATAGTATTCATTGTTACACCTAAATCTTTATGTACAGTAAAACCTCATTAATCTGAACACTCCAGTAAATGTCATTATTGGTCTTTGTAAGTCATGCTTTCACCCTTCATTAACCCTTTCCCTCATATAAACGTGTTTTCACTCATTTGCAAACACAGTAGACCCATATCAGACGGCTCCTAGAGGAGCCATCTGATCAGGGTCTGCTCTGTTTGCTTATGGAATTTGATAGACCTGTTTCTTTAGATTCTAAAATAGCTACAATGTTCCATCTTCCATATTTCAATATACTTATGTTGTCAATGAATATTCAGTAGGTATTGAAAGTTGGAATAAACACAAAACAGGGAAAGGGTTAAACAGTCACCTGCTTAATACTTTACTTCATGAATATTCATGCAAGAAACAATTACATGATGAATAATTAGTTAGTAACTGAATTTTTATGATGGGATATGTACACAGGATATTTTGGCTCAGGCAGATACTATAAAATCAGATCTATACTGTACCATAAGCAAACAGAGCAGACCCTGATCAGACGGCTCCTATATGAGCCCTCTGATCTTGGTCTACTCTGTTCGAAAGGCGTAGAAAAGCATGTTTATTGAGGAAATGGTTAACCCTTTCCCTCATATAATCACCTTTTCATGTCTTTTAGTAGATCCAGATCAGATGGTTCATGGAGGAGCTGTCTGATCAGGGTTTGCTCGGTTTGCTTATGAAATTAATAAATAGGCCTGACTCTACAGTTTCTACCCATAACAAAACAATTCTATGTACGTCCACCATTATAGAAATTGAGTTGATAAATATTCATGATGCCATTATTTTTTACATGAATATGCAACAGGGAAAGAGTTAAAAGTTTCCAATTCGTTTATGCTAAAGGTTTGTTTTTTCTGTATTCTCATGCTATGGTATGGTTAAGTTTATATTAACTTCTTTTCAGGTCCTACTGTCGAGTGTCTCTAAGGCCTCCAAGTCAACGCTGAGTCGTCTGGGCATCTTCACGGTATCGTCATACCATGCCCTGGTGTGTGCCAGGAAACCTCTAGTCATGCCCAACCTCTATGGCAAGGGAGCCCAGAAGGGTGGGCTCCTGTCACCAAGAGGGGATGGGCTCTTCAGATACAAGTCATCACAGACATCAAATACCAATCAGTAAGTGACATAATTATGACTTAACCCTTTTCCTTCATAAACTCGTCTTCATGCATTTGCAAACAGATTAGACCCAGATCAGACAGCTCCTATAGATCTGCTCTGTTTGCTAATTGAATTTGAAAGATCTGTTTCTTTAGTTTCTGAAATGAGTACAATGTTCCACCTTCCATATTTCAATGTATTTTTATGATCACCCTGAGTGCCGAAACGTCGGTAAATAAAGAAAACAAAAAAGCACCACATCTGCCTTGGTTGTTTACGTTCTACCACCTATTTACTCCTGAACTTCCATATTTCATTATAATTATTCTGTCCATGAATATTCAGTAGGTATAGAAATTTGGAATAAACATAGAACAGGGAAAGGGTTAAAAACTTTGATGTATGAAAAGATTAATCTTTTTAATGCTGTATTCCTTTCCTCCATAAACACACCTTTCTATGCCTTTGCAAACAGAGTAGACCCAGATCAGACGGCTCCTATATGAGCTGTCTAATCAGTGTCTGCTCTGTTTGCATATCGAGGGCTTGGTGCAAAACTATTCTAACTCCTTCACAAAGTGAAGGAGTTAGAATAGTTTTGCACCAAGCCCTCGATATGGAATAATATAGTTTCGATTTTACTGTGTCTGCCATGGTCAAAAACTATTGTACTCATGTGCTATAATAACAATTAATCTAATTAATATTCATGTAGTCATTAATTATTACATGAATATTCATGGAGGAAAGGGTTAACATTATTTGTCAGGAGTTAAGAATTTTAAGCATACTAAAATTTATGCAGACCACAATTTGTAAGCTTGCAAGGAGGTAAATTGTTTTTGAAAATTTCCCTGGAATTATGTTTGCTGGGCAAACATTTGTGCCAGTTTGTAGGTGATGATTCTGGCTACACTCTCCTGGATTTGCTCCGAGTGTCTGTAGCGAATGTACAAATAACCCTAAATATTAGGACACATGTACTAGGCAGATTGTCTGGAACAGCTTGATCAAGGTCTACTCTAATTGTTACCTGACAGAGACACCGTCTGGTGACTTTGTAAATTGAGTAGACCCTGATCAAATGGTTCATGGTCTGCTCTGTTTACTGGTGGAAATATAGAGATATGATTCTGCAGTTTCTGCCATTGCTAAAACATCCTCTATTCATATACTGTTATAAAAGTTCAGGTAATGATTAATGAATATTCATGATGTCATTATTTTTGTTACATAAATATTCATCAGGTAAAGAGTTGAAGTTATCAGAATGGTGCCAAATTGACTTCACAGTAGAACCTGTCTTAACCCTGGTTCCCTGTTCTATATTTAGGCCAAATTTCAATACCTACTGAATATTCATTAACAAAATAGCTATAAAGAAATATGGAAGGTGGAACATTGCAGACTGTTTAGAAAGCAGAGAAACAGATCTATCAAATTCTATTAGCAAACAGAGCAGACCCTGATCAGACGGCTCCTCTAGGAGCCGTCTGCAGATCTGGGTCTGCTCTGTTTGCAAATGCGTGAAAACACGTTTATATGAGGGAAAGGGTTAAGTGGTCTTATATATAGGAGTTTTGCCCTGCATTAAGCAATTAGCTGCTTTTTAAAAGAATAAAAGAATGGCCACTTAATCCTTTCCTTCATATAAATGCATTTCCACACATTCGCAAACAGAGTAGACTCAGATCAGATGGCTCCTATAGGTGCCATCTGATCAGGGTCTGCTCTGTATGCTAATCAAATTTGATAGATCTGTTTCTTTAGTTTCTAGAATGGATACAATGTTCCACCTTCCATATTTCATTATAAACATTTTGTCCATGAATATTCAGTAAATTTTGAAAATTGAATTAACCCTTTCCTCCATAAATATGCCTTTCTGCGCCTCTGTAAAAGTCACTTTATGAAACCATTGTGATAAATAGAGCATTTGCTCCTATAGGAGCAAATGCTCTATTTATCACAATGGTTTCAAAACACTTTTTTCTAGTAAATGCTCCTTTTCTGTAGATTTATTCAAAGAGGTTGGGTCTAAAAATAGCCTATGGAGGAATTGGGTTATAACATAGAACAAGGAAAGGGTTAAGACAGGTTCTACTGTATTCGTCTTTACAACCCTGAGGAGGTTGATGTCCTAGTCCTAGTATATATAGGAGAAATACTGTAGTTTTATTGTCTTTCTGTTATTGGAAATGTGTCTAGAGACTTCTGATTTCCCAGAAATGTGTTTTCCAATACTTTTTCCAGGCTTTATGAGAATTTTTGATGGACTTTGTTAAAAGTTGGCTCCAGATGAGGTGTGAAGTTTGTCATCAGATTTGATATTGTCGACATTCTAATTGTTAAGTTTGAAGAAAAAAAATGAAATAAAAATCTATGTTGCGAAATGAAGCAGACAATATCTTTTATCCAGACTGGAAAGAGTTAATACAATTCTTATCTACAGAGTTAATACAAGCTTATCTACAAATAACAGTGTCTTATTTGAAGCTTCATTGTGCTTGGTAATCATCAGCAGAAAATGATTCTTTCTTGTGTATCTGAACATTTATAATCATCAGCAGAAAAAATTATGCTTTCTTGTGTATCTGAACATTTGTAATAATCAGCAGGAAAACTGATGCTTTCTTGTGTATCTGAACATCGCTGGTTGCCCTTTGTAATCATCAGCAGAAAAAAAAACCCTGATGCTTTCTTGTGTATCTGAACATCACTGGTTGCCCTTTGTAATCATCAGCAGGAAAACTGATGCTTTCTTGTGTATCTGAACATCGCTGGTTGCCCTTTGTAATCATCAGCAGGAAAACTGATGCTTTCTTGTGTATCTGAACATCGCTGGTTGCCCATTGTAATCATCAGCAGAAAAAAACAACAACAAACTGATGCTTTCTTGTGTATCTGAACATCGCTGGTTGCCCATTGTAATCATCAGCAGAAAAAAACAACAACAAACTGATGCTTTCTTGTGTATCTGAACATTGCTGGTTGCCCTTTGTAATCATCAGCAGGAAAGCAGGAAAACTGATGCTTTCTTGTGTATCTGAACATCGCTGGTTGCCCTTTGTAATCATCAGCAGGAAAACTGATGCTTTCTTGTGTATTTAAACAACGCAGGTTGCCATTTGTAATCATCAGCAGGAAATCTGATGCTTTCTTGTGTATTTGAACATCGCAGGTTGCCCTTTGTAATCATCAGCAGGAAAACTGATGCTTTCTTGTGTTTCTAAGTTATCGACTCAGAAGAATGCAAACTCACTTTTGTATACTTTTAATTAATATAATGTATGTTATAATAATCAAATAAGTTTTTAATCTGTGATAGTTTGGAAATTGTGATAAATGTATGTCTAATTCCCATTCAAAGCAATATAATCTATATCTAAACATTTGTATTACCGTGAATAATAGGCCTAAAATAGAGTTGTATCTGAACATCGCTGGTTGCCCTTTGTAATCATCAGCAGGAAATCTGATGCTTTCTTGTGTATTTAAACATCGCAGGTTGCCCTTTGTAATCATCAGCAGGAAATCTGATACTTTCTTGTGTATTTAAACATCGCAGGTTGCCCTTTGTAATCATCAGCAGGAAATCTGATGCTTTCTTGTGTATCTGAACATTGCTGGTTGCCCTTTGTAATCATCAGCAAACCCCCCCCCAAAAAAAAACCCCCAAAAAACAACAACAAAAAAACCCAAAAAAAAACTGATGCTTTCTTGTGTATCTGAACATCGCTGGTTGCCCTTTGTAATCATCAGCAGGAAAACTGATGCTTTCTTGTGTATTTAAACATCGCAGGTTGCCCTTTGTAATTATCAGCAGGAAAACTGATGCTTTCTGTTGTATCGAACATCACTGTACTGATGACCCAGGGTAAACATCGACAGAAAAAATTATGCTTTCTGTTGTGTCTGAACATCACTGATTATTCATGGTGTCTATTTTATGCTTAACCTTTATGCCTTGTAAGAAATGATGTACATATGAATATTAATTAGC
Source organism: Azorinus chamasolen (assembly GCA_963576725.1). Classification (NCBI taxonomy): domain Eukaryota; kingdom Metazoa; phylum Mollusca; class Bivalvia; order Cardiida; family Solecurtidae; genus Azorinus; species Azorinus chamasolen. Next base: position 79,704,863 of record OY755237.1, on the reverse strand, counting down.
TCACTATTTATAATGACATATGCACAAGAAAAGGTTTTTGCCATTGTAAAAAATGCAGAATCATATCTCTATAATTTCATAAGCAAACAGAGTAGACCCTGATCAGATGGCTCTTACAATGTTTTACCACATGATCTATCTAAGCTAGATCTTACCTGTTTGCAAAGATATATCTGAAGGTGTATTTATGGAGTAAAGGGCCAGGATGATCTGTGTTTTGACAGTCCATCAAGCTTATTAAAATTTCACTTAACCCTTTACCTTTGAACATTAATCGAGGGCTTGGTGCAAAACTATTTAAAATAGTTTTGCACCAATCCCTCAATTGTAGATTGGTGTTTAGGAAATCTAAGTAAAATACTTTTTATATTTCTCCACCTCATGCTATCATTGCTGCGACTCATTAACCCTTTCCTCCATAAGTACGCCTTTCTATGCCTCTGTAAAAGTCACTTTTTGAAACCATTGTGATAAATAGAGCATTTGCTCTATAGGAGCACATGCTCTATTTATCACAACGGTTTCAGCGCTTCACAATTCTAGCATTTTCTTTTTGGTAGATTTATTCAAAGAGGTTGGGTCTAAAAATAGCCTATGAGGGAAAGGGTTAAAAACACCTTCTCAAGTTGATTCTAATGAGTAACAAACAGCAAGATAGAGTTCAGCGAAGAAATAAGAGATTTTGATAGATCAGTACACATCTTTTCTACTGCTCTGAAGAAAGTATAATAACCCTTACAACGCTGAATTTACAAATGGACTATTCCAAAATTCGAACAGGTCAAGCTTACGTTGATTATTTAGGGATTTTTCTAAAGAAAAATGTAACATGACAAACAGTGCAAACCCTGATGAGCCCTCTCATCTGGGTCTACACTGTTTGCAAAGGATGTTAGTGACGCATGTCCCACACATTAAGGGTTAACCCTTTCAGGACTATGGGTGAATTTATAATAACGTTTGGAAATGGTGTGGATCCAGATAAAAATTGTAGTTAATTAACATCACATCTGGATCCAAATTGTTTGCAAACGTTATTTAAAAATTAATCACTAGAGAGCTGAAAGTTGAACAAGGAAACCAGAAGCTACCTACAGTATTGATTTTATAATGTAAATACTAATAGCGTCTACATGAAACTAGCTATTTCTGGAATTTATAGTTTGGATCTTGCTTAGGGGCCAAGTGATTTTATATCGGATAAAGTTCAAAATTGCCTGACATTTACCCATTCCCACACATTGACGCCTTTTGACACCTCTGTAAAAGTAATTTTTTAAAACCACTGTGATAAATAGAGCATTTTCACAATGGGACCATTTATCAGAATGGTTAAAAAATACACAATTCTAAAAGTTTCCTTTTTTGTAGAAAATGCTCCTTTTCAGTACATTTATTCAATGAGATTGGGTCTAACATAGCCTATGAGGAGATGGGTTAAAACTGCACATACATATAAAATAGTAATCATTATCTTGCCTGCAATTTTAAGCAGACAGGAACAAGCATTGCCACATTGGAACATGGCTACAAGTGGTCATTATCAGAAACAGTCATTGCCACATGGGATCATTGCTACAAGTGGTCATTGTCACAATAGTCATTGCCGCATGGGATCATTGCCACAAGTGGTCAATGTCACTTATAGTCATTGCCACATGGGATCATTGCCACAAGTAGTCATTTTCAACAACAATCATTGCTACAAGTGGTCATTGTCACTAGTAGTCATTGCCACATGGGATCATTGCCACAAATGGTCATTTTCAGCAATGATCATTGCCACAAGTGGTCATTGTCACTAGTAGTCATTGCCACATGGGATCATTGCCACAAGTGGTCATTGTCACTAGTAGTCATTGCCACATGGGATCATTGCTACAAGTGGTCATTTTCAACAACGATCATTGCCACAAGTGGTCATTGTCACTAGTAGTCATTGCCACATGGTGTCATTGCTACAAGTGGTCATTGTCACTAGTAGTCATTGTCACATGGGATCATTGCCACAAGTGGTCATTTTCAACAACGATCATTGCTACAAGTGGTCATTGTTACTAGTAGTCATTGCCACATGGGGTCATTGCTACAAGTGGTCATTTGTCACTAGTAGTCATTGTCACATGGGATCATTGCTACAAATGGTCATTGTCACTGACAACATTGGGATCATTGCCACAAGTGGTCATTATCAGAAACTGTGATTGTCGCATGGGATCATTGCCACAAATGATCATTGTCACAAACAGTCATTGCCACCGGAGTGATCATCGTCACATTGCAATCATTGCCACATGGAATCATTGTGCCACCTCACAAGTTCGGAGACATATAACATTGCTTGTCATTTGGCATTTAACTTTCAAGAGTTCATTTTATTTTAAAGAAACTTTAAACATCTTGACACATGGAATCATTATGCCACCTCACAAGTTCGGAGACATATAACATTGCTTGTCATTTGGCATTTAACTATCAGGATTTCATTTTATTTTAAAGAAACTTTAAACATCTTGAAACTTACGAAGATTTCCACTAAGTGGGTATCCCATCTACTGACTGAAACCATAAAAGGCTGCATGTTGAAACTGCCAAAATATGGTTAAAATGTTCCCAAAATATGGCATAAAGGTTTGAACAAATGTTGTTACAGGTGTTGAAACATTGGTTCATTATTGTAAACCTGTAAGAATGGTTGGGAACATAATATGGGCCACAAACCATGGCCGAAGACCATTGTAATTGCAAAAGACACTCTGAGTGCAAAGGAAGTTCTGTATGTCATATTCTTTCCTAGCAAAGGTGTAGCAGTACATATTCCAGCAAACACTACCGTGAAATTTAACCCATCACCTCATAGCTTTAAGTTACAACCTCTTTGAATAAATCTACCAAAAAGGAGCATTAACTAGAGAAAAGGAAAATTTTAGAATTTTGTAGTTTGATACCATTGTGATAAATTGAGCATTTGCTCCTATAGGAGCAAATGCTCTATTTATCACAATGGTTTCACAAAGTGACTTTTACAGAGTCGTCAAAAGTCATCAATATGAGGGAATGGGTTAAAGAAATACTACCAGAAACTTTGCCTAGTCACAGGATACAAACATGTTTGATTGTTACATGACAATGCTCCAGCGCATAACCTCCAGTATAGCAAGACAGTTTTAAGAGTTACTGCTCTGTCACATCCACCTGACGAGGGTGTGCTCCTTTTGCTTATGAAATAATAAGGGTATGATTTTACATTGTCGGTTACTGACAAACATTTCTGTGTTTATAATCCATTTTTGTAATTCATCTAATAAATATTATTTATTCATTATTGTCTCACATGAATATTTATTAGGTAAAGTGCTAATGCACCTGTAATCTTGAGCTCTTGGTGAGGAACTCGTTGGTGCTCATGTCTGATCAGTAGATTGATCTAAAACAAATATGAAACTATCGTGAATGATCTCAGTATTTACCCTAAATATTCGGACAGACAAACATAGGCAAACAGTGTAGACCCAGATCAAATGGCTCCTGAAGGAGCCATTTGACCAGGGTCTGCACTGTTTGCTTCTTTGTCAGTCTACTTTACTGTTTATATTGGTGCTCATGTCTGATCAGATGTTTGAGCTCAGAAAGAAATGAAACTACAGTACAGTAAAACCTCTCTATAATGACCACTAAATTGCATCAAGTATGTTGTGTTAAAGGCAGGTGGATGCTTAAAGCAAGGTGAAAGTAAAACAGAACGCTCCTATACCAATTAATTAACACTATTTAGTGGTCGTTATAGAGAGGTTTTACGGTAATTACTCAAAGACAACCCTGAAGGGGCCATTGGTCATGGTCTACAATATTGGCTTCTATATTAGTCTAATTTACAGTTATCAAAATGATGCCAAATTACACAGGTGGAGAGGGCAGATTTGGTGTATAATGGTAGTTAGAATATAATAAACCTTTACTACATGACTATTCATGTAGGAAATAATGACAACATGTCATTGAATATTAATTAAATTTTTATAATACAGTAAAACCTCTCTATAACGGCCACTAAATTTTGTTACTTAATTGGTATTTAGGGCAGGAGGCTGCTAAATAAAGCAAGGTGAAAGTAAAACAGAACGCTCCTATAGGAGCGTTCTGTTTTACTTTCACCTTGCTTTAAGTAGCCACCTGCCTTTAACACAGGAATAGTTGGTCTTGGCAGAAACTGTAGAATCATATCTATGTTATATATCCTAAGCAAACAGAGCAGACCCTGGCTCTACTCTGTTTGCAAAGATGTAGAAAGGTGTATTTATGGAGTAAAGAGATAATAGAAGTTGGGAAATGACTGGTTTTCACCTAGCAAAGTGGAACTGCTTGGATACAAGAACCAAATTGACTGTTTTACACCATTAGAGAGTCCCGGGCATAAGCCATGTGCTGGCGCCAAATGGTCCAAATTGCCAAAACATGCAAACAAACAGGGAGTAATATCACCAGAAACGACATAAAATTCCACTTTCTGTCGAAAAATTGGATAGTGTAGCATGTTATTGTCAATTTCATCTGAGGATTGTTCCGCGAGTGTTGCCAGAAAAATGCAATAAAATTTGGTTTTTGATCAAATTTTAGTTTTCAAATTTGATTTGCTAAGAATCATGAAAATGCTAGTGTTTGTGTTAGTGAATTTTGTGAAAAGCATTGCATAAAACCAAATGCATTTCTGCCATTACATTTTCAATAAAAGTAGCGACAATTATGGTAGTAGCAACATAATAATTGCTGTGTTTGCAGTTATAATTTTTAACAAACTGTTGTTTTTGTTTTTTTCTTTTCAAATTTTATTGCATTAGATGCCAAAATCTACTTTCCTCTTTGTTCAGACTCTTTGAATATTTTTGATAATAGGGAATTATTTGGATCTGTTTAGTTCATTTATTCTGCAAAATTTTTGCTGCGTTTTTGGCTTGATTGTTTTTTCAATAAATAAATTATGCTTTTCTGTGCCTTTGCAAACACAGAAGACCTACAGGAGCCATCTGATCAGGGTCTGCTCGGTTTGCATATGAAATAATATAGATATGACTACAGTTTCTGCCATTGCCAAAATGTCCTGTGTTCACATGCCATTAAAAAGATAAATCGGATCAATATTCATGTTGTTATTTCTTACATATGAATATTCATGGAGTAAAGGGTTAACCCGTTGACGCAGGGAGAGTAAAAGAATTTCATCCTACGATGAGAAGATAACACTGATACTCTTAACTACTAGTGATGTGCCGATTAATCGCTGTACGGTGCGATCATGTCGTGACAAGCCATCGTCGTCGATGATTACATAATCTTATGGAGACCGTATAGTTTATCAAACAGTAAAAGCCAGACAAGGTCAAATATATGATTAGCGTTTACACATTGTTTGTCACATCGTTTTAACTGAACAGAATCATTATATAATTTAATAGTTATAATGAAATATGGAAGATGAAACATTGTAACCATTTTAGAAACAAAAGAAACAGAATTCTATTAAAATCCATTAGCAAACAGAGTAGACTCTAATCTGGCGGCATGGCTCCTACAGAAGCCATGTGATCAAGGTCTGCTCTGTTTGCAGATGTGTGAAAAGGCATTAATATATGATGGAAAGACTGATATTATATGATACAGTAAAACCTCTCTATAAAGACCACTACATTACATCAAGTAGTTTGTGTTAAAGGCAGGGGGTGCTTAAAGCAAGGTGAAAGTAAAACAGAACGCTCCTATACTTTTATCTTGCTTTAAGCAACCACCTGCACAAAACACCAACTAATTAACACAATTTAGTGGTCGTTATAGTACTACTGTACTTGTTTAAGTATTCAAACTATCAGGGTTTTACTGTACTGATAGAGTAAGACAAACTGCTGACACTGATTGTCTGTAATACTGTACTGAGTGGTTGATGGCTCTAGCAGCTGTCAAGTTGCACAATGTTCATCCGGGCAGAAAATTAAACCTTCCAATGCCGAATTTTCAAAGTGGAATAGTCCATAATTGTTTGACGTTAAAGTCCATTCGATATAAAATTGTATCATTTGTGAGTGGATTTTGAATGATAAACAGTGCAGACCTGTCTGGAATCCCTCTGATCTGGATCTACACTGTTTGCAGATGCAAGTACCCTCACTATTTGCATGCCTAGGGTAAACTTTCAAATTTAGTATGCTGTGTAGGAGATGCTCAAACACAACAAAGTTTCCTAGTATTTTGCTGAATTCCTTCCTCCATTCAAGACTTGAGTTCTGTGTTTGACATGACTATGTGATATTTTGTTCGGTTTTCAAAATATGTTTATCCCTTTCCTACGGTTTCTGCCATGGTCAAACATTCCTGTGTTCCAGAAAGTTGTCATTAGAAAAATGCATCCAATAATGATGTAATTATGTTTACATGAATATTCATGAGGTACAGATTCAACAGAGCTCTAGGAATACTCAGGAGTATTTAGGGAATCAAGGTAAATTGTTTCAGTATTTTTTTGCCAAAACTTCTGATGTGGTTAGTCCTTTACTCCATGAATATTCATGTAAGAAGTAATGACATTCATGCATATTAATTAGCTGTATTTTCATAATAATAATAACACTGAAATATTTCACCAAGGCGGAAAGTGAAGAATCAGATCCATGTAATAATGTCATCAGCAAACAGAACAGACCCTGATCAGATGGCTCCTACAGGAGCCATCTGATCTGGGTCTACTCTGTTTGCAAAGGTGTAGATTATGTAAAGTGTTAAATGTACTCATTAGAATCTCCTCTCCTAAATAATTCTAACGAGTACTAACGAGATATGGTTTGACTAAGAAAGAAGATATTTGGGAAGAGTACTCAACTTATCTCTAGCTCTGTTTAGCCCTTTTACTTATGAATATTCATGTAAGAAATAAATGACTGTATGAATATTTATTAGACTATTTTATAATGACATTATGAACAAGGATATATTTTCAATGGAAGAAATATTGTGACAATATTGTAAGATGCATGCGTGAATTTAAACATTTTCAAGAATAGCTTCTTTATTTCTCCACAATCGTGACCACTCTTCAGAATCTTTTAGACGATTTTAAAAAGCAACATAGGAATTGGTGGAGAAAGGCCAATTTAGTAATTGAGTACACACCGTTATCTGTTGCTCTGTAATTGGAGGATTTTATAGTGACATTATGAACAAGGATTTTTTTTCAATGGCAGAAATATCATGGCAATATCGTAAGATGCGTGAATTTAAACATGCTCAAGAATAACTTCTTTGTTTCTCCACCAAACCCTATGTTGTGACCACTCTTTAGAATCGTCTCTTTGAGACGATTCTAAAAAGTGGTCACAGCATAGGGTTTAGTGGAGAAAGGAATATTTGAGTATGCACCATTATGTGATGCTCTGTAATTTGACAATTTTATAGTTGACATTACAAGGATTTTATTTTCAATGGCAGAACTATTGTGGCAATATTGTTTCAAACAGAGCAGACCCTGATTAGACACCTACTACAGAGGTCACCTGATCTGGGTCTACTCTTTTTGCAAAGACATCAAAAGAGGTGTCTCTATCAGGTAAGAGTGAAACCTTGGCTTGTTAACCCTTTCCCTCATATAAACGTGTTTTAACGCATTTGCAAACAGAGTAGACCCAGATCAGACGGCTCCTAGAGGAGCCGTCTGATCAGGGTCTGCTCTGTTTGCTAATAGAATTTGATAGATATGTTTTTTTACTTTCTAAAATGTCTACAATGTTCCACCTTCTATATTCCTTTATACCTATTTTGTTAATGAATACTCAGTAGGTATTAAAATTTGGCCTAAATATAGAACAGGGAAAGGGTTAAAAGGTGCATATTTATGCATTTTCAAAGAGGGAAGACCAAGATCAGTTTAGGAACTGTCTGGTTATGGTGTGCTCTATTTGCATGTTGAATAATATAAATCTGATTTTACAATGTTTGCCAGGGCTGGAAATTCCTTTGGTCATATGCCATTATAAAAAATCTGCTTATTGATATTTATAAGGTCATTATTGCTTATCTAAATATTCATTAAGTCAGTGGTTATAAACTTTGTTTATGTTTTGCAGATCTGTGTTCAAGGCTACAGAGCTAGATGAAGTAGTTGGGGATATGCTCACCAAAGATGGTACACAGTCCCCTACAGAGTCCACAGGCTCTGCAGAAATCCTGTCAAAGGTCAATGTGCCAAATAATCAGGTAAGCTATAGGAGATGTGCTGAATATTCACACAAAAAGCTATGTTGACAATAATCATTGGTTTCTATCATACCTAATTTAAATGGTGATGTTTTTTCTAATGATAAACATATAACATAAAGAGATGAAATACCACAAAAGTTCATCTTTTGAATACTGTACATTTATCACAATTGTTTCAAAACTACACAATTCTAAAATGTTCTCTTTCTCTTGTAAATTGTCCTTTTCGGTAGATTTATTTCAAGAGGATGGATCTAAATATAACCTATGAGAGAATGGGTTAACACCTTTTATGGTAAAGGAATGATATTTCAGCAATGATCATCCAAATGTGATTTTTGTATGAGTATTCTGCCATACATACTTGCAGTCTGTTACGGTCGGAATCAACAGGAAGACTACGGCAGAAGATATACTCCATTTTGTGTGCAATAAACGTCAGCTCAACCCACGAGATCACTATATTAGGGTGAGGCTGGCTGGGGCCCCGGAGGGCAGCTATTTGTATCCTGAAAAGGCAGACAACATTAAAAAAATGGTAAGGATTCGCCCAAAGTCAAACCATGCTTGACTTAACCCCATTTCAGGTCTGCCCTGTGTTGATTCCCAATAATTTGTTCTCATCAAAGAATACACTTGTCTCAGATGCCCGTTTTAAAGTGTGTTATGGGACATACTGGCAGTATAATGCATTAATAGGAGTTGTAAAGTTGTATGAAGGTGTCTGTTAATTAGACTGAGAGGTTCAGTGTAACTTTTTGTCACTTATGTTAGACACGACATGCATTAATCTGTTACTTGATGAATATTTATGTAAAAAGTAACAATATCATGCATATTAATTATATTAATTTTTAGAATGGCTTATTAAAATGGTAGAAAACTGTAGAATCAGATCTATATTATTCTGTAAGCAAGCAGAGCAGACCCTGATCAGACTGGCTCCTGCAGGAGCCATCTGATCTGGGTCTACTCAGCTTGCAAAGACATAAAAAAAAGGCGTATTCATGGATAAAAACTGTGAGTGAAGGTGCCTGTACTGGCAGTATTATTCATTAATAAGAGTTGTGAGGTAGTATGAAGGTGTCTGTTAATTACACTGAGAGGTTCAATGTAACTTTTTGTTACATCTGTATAATAGACTGTACATTAACTCTTTCCCTGTTCTATGTTTATTTCAAACCTCAATACCTACTGAATATTCATGGACAAAATAGGTAAAATGCAATATGGGAGGTGGAACATTGTAGCCATTTAACCCTTTCCTCCATAAATACGCCTTTCTACGCCTCTGTAAAAATCACCTATTGAAGCCATTGTAATAAATAGAGCATTTGCTCCTATAGGAGCAAATGCTCTATTTATCACAAGGGTTTCAAACTACAAAATTCTAAATTTTTCCTTTTCTCTAGTTAATGCTCCTTTTCGGTAGATTTATTCAAAGTGGTTTGATCTAAAAATAGCCTATAAGGGAATGGGTTAAGAAAGTAAAGAAACAGATCTTTCAAATTCCATTAGCAAACAGAGCAGACCCTGATCAGACGACTCCTATAGAAGCCGTCTGATCTGGGCGTACTCTGTCTGCAAATGTGTATAAACATGTTTATATGAAGGAAAGGGTTAAATCTTTATCTGATAGACATGCCTTTTGACACCTTTTCAAACAGAGTAGACTCAGATCAGATGGCTCCTATAGGAGCTGTATAATCGGGGTTTGCTCTGTTTGCTCATGTAATTAAATTGATTTAATTGTTTGCATGCTAAGTAAATGTTGTTGGCATTATTTGTTGTCTCTGATTAGATGGCTCCTGCAGGAGCTGTCTGATCTAGTTCTACCCTGTTTGCAAAGGATTTATGGAGTAAAGGGTTGATTTAAGAGAAAAAGTATCACATTGTTGGCAGCCTTGTGTGATGTTAAGTAATTTTGTATCTATGGTTGGTCTAAAGAGATTTTAGATAAGATATAATACTTTAATTTCCTGATTATTCAGACACCAGATGTCCCCGCTTCTACTATCTGACTGATATAGTAGAAAATAGTCTGCTCTATTGACCTAAGTTTTTCTGTGCAAATACTTAACCCTTTCCCTCATTGGTTATTTTTGGATCCAACCTCTTTGAATAAATCTACCAAAAATGAGCAATAACAAGAGAAAAGGAAATTTTTAGTTATGAAACCATTGTGATTAATAGAGCATTTGCTCCTTAGGAGCAAATGCTCTATTTATCAGAATGGTTTTTAAAAGTGACTTTTACAGAGGTGTATAAAGGCGTATTTATGGAGGAAAAGGTGTCTGCTTCCTTGGTAATGTCTGTGAAATTACCTACCTAATTATTTCTTTGATACTGATACCAGAATTGAAATCTATTGGCTTATCAAGATGGGACTTAATCAGTTCTTGAAGTCTGGTTTCATGCCATTTCATTAACCCTTTCCATGTTGAGTCTGTGTGTAACTATATTGTCTATTCAGTATTAAAGACTTATTTTTAATTGAAAAAGGATTTTGAATGACAAACAGTGCATACACTTATCAGGCTGCTCCTAATTATACCCCCCACAACGAAGTTTGGGGGGGGGGGTTATACTGGAATCAGGTTGTCCGTCTGTCCGTCCGTCCGTCCGTCTTTCCGTCTGTGGACACAATTTTGTCCGGCCTTCTTCTTCTACAGTTTTGTTTCAATTTTGTTGAAAGTTCATATTTAGCCATATGACCATATAAACCTGTGCACCGCATATTTCCGTTATGATTGGACCACTACTTCAGGAGTTATCTCCCCTTTTTAGTCCCCTACCAATGTTTTCTGGTTTTCTGGACTTTTTATGGAAGTGACTCGAGATATCAACTCAAAATTTAGTACAAAGCTAAATCTAGATAAGTTACAGCTTATGGTATAATCTCAGCCCGGTTGAATAATTATTTCCAGAGTTATTGCCCTTGAACTTTAATTTTTTTCTTCAAATTTGGGATTTTCCAGACTTTTTTTGGAAGCGGTTGCAGATATTAACTTTATATTTGGCATAAAGCTAAATATAGATGAATTACACTTTTATTCCCAATCTCAGTCTGGTTGAATAATTTTTGCCAGTGTTACGGCCCTTGAACTTTAATTTTTTGTCAAATTTTCAGTTTTCTGGTCTTTCTTTGAAAGTGGTTGGAGATATTAACTTCATATTTGCATTAAAGCTAAATCTAGATGTGGTACAGCTTAAGTTCAAATATGTGTCTGGTTGAATAATATTTGTCAGAGTTATTGTCCTTGAACTTAATGTTTTTCTGAAAAGGTACCTAGTTTTAGAACTTTGGATTTGACAAAAACCTTATGAAACGGTCTTGTTTCTCTGAATTATTCTTCATTTTTATTACATAAATTAGGTTGGGGGCATGTATTGTTTTTAAATCTCTTCATGTTTCTCTATGTACATATGTTCAGATTGATGATAGGTGTTCAGACAAGCAGACAGGTGGGGGGTATTCGTTAGCCTTTGGCTTACAGTTCTAGTTGAAAATCCTCTAGCAATGGTAAACCTCTCATACTGAATGGATTCTGTATTTAAAAAAATGGCTGGTTATCCCACTTTGTATAATCAGTATTTAACCTGTTCCGTCATATACAGAGCTCCAGATAAGATGCGTAAATTGAAATATTTTCAAGTATAACTTCTTTATTTCTCCGCTAAAACCTATGTTGTGACCACTCTTTAGAATCGTCTCTTCGAGACGATTCTAAAGAGTGGTCACAACATAGGTTTTGGTGGAGAAATGACGATTTTAGTATTTGAGTACGCACCGTTATCTGTAGCTCTGCATATATATGCCTTTTCACACCTTTGTAAACAGAGTAGACCCAGATCAGATGGTTTCTAGAGGAGCCGTCTGATCAGGGTCTGCTCTGTTTGCTTATGAAATTATAATCTATTATAATAGACTCTACAGTTTCTACCAATACTCAAATTCCTGTGTACATATACCATTATAAAAATTCAGCTAATAAATTTTTATTATGTTATTATTTTTACATGAATATTCAACAGGGACAGGATTAAATGATTAGAGGGAACTATAATGTGTCCATTACTGCTCCAAACACTTAGTTCCATATGCTGTAGATCATTCCAGGTGTAAACGTTCTTATTTCTTTACCAAAGCCATGGTGGGATATGTACTCCCAAAAATTATTGTAAGACATTGTTAAGCTTCAATCTGGAGCCCAGACTTTGAGCCTGAACTCATTCTCAAGTATCTGATTGGTCAATTTACTAAAATGCTGATTAATTAGATGCTTGAAAATAAACTCAGACTCAAGGAAAAATGTTTTTAGCCTCTGGGCCACGGGGTCCATGCTTATAAAACTTTTAGTTGAGTCTGAGTTCGTTCTCAAGTTCTTGATTGGTCAGATTTGAGCCTTTGAGAACTCAAATCTGACCAATCAAAAGCTTGAGAACTCAATAGCAATGCTGTGAGAAATGTATACATCCCTATATTCTCTCTAATGGAACTTATGGATCTGTTACAGAAATGTGAGGTGGTGGAGGTGTGTCAAAAGAGTACCTACCAGGTGGACCTAGTGAAGGATGATAGCCGTCATGATTACGGGCTGAAGATTGAGGCTGAACTCGCCCAGGACTGTGATAGGGACGATGATCTCAGAATTTATGTGAGCGATATTAGGCAAGGCAGTCTAGCTAATGAAAAAGGTAACTACTGTTTGGATGCATTCTCAACCCTTTCCCTCATGTAGACGCCTTTTCACACATTTGAAAACAGGGTAGACCCAGATTAGACGGCTTTAGGAGCCGTCTGGTCAGGATCTGCTCTTTTTCGCTAATGGAATTTGCTAGATCTGTGTCTTAAGTTTCTAAAATGGCTACAATGTTACACCTTTCATATTCATTATATCTATTTTGTCCATGAATATTCAGTATAATGTGTAGGTATTGAAATTTGGACTAAATATAGGACAGAAAAAGGATTAACCTTCTATCTTATAGGAACACCTTTTCATGTCTTTGCAAATTGAGTAGATCTAGATTTTTTATGTTTCAGGTATATTGTCTAGAGATGAGGTGTTTTGCATCCACAGACATGTCATTTTATAAGTGATTTATTTTATGTTTCAGGTATTCTGCCGGGAGATGAGGTGTTGGTCATCAACGGAAAGGTTGTGTCTGAGCTGGACATGGTATTTGTGGAATCTCTGTTGACGGAGTCCAACACTGTCTGCCTCATGGTTCGATCTCTGCACACACCTGTGGGTAGCCAGCTGGTGGACCCGCCTGTCACCTGCCCGCCTCCACCCTCCCAGTCACGTATTAGCGACTCCAGTATTGATAACCTAAAAATTCCTCCACCTTCATCTGGTAAATACAATTTTTTTTATTGTAATGGAAGATTGATCATTAACCCATTACCTCATAGGCTATTTTTAGATACAACTTCTTTAAATAAATCTACCGAAAAGAAGCATTAACTAGAGGAAAAGGAAAAGTTTAGAATTTTGTAGTTTGAAACCATTGTGATAAATAGAGCATTTGCTCCTATTTATCACAATGGTTTCACAAAGTGACTTCTACAGAGTCTTCAAAAGTCGTCAATATGAGAGAATGGGTTAACTAGGAATGTCAATAATCAGTTATTTCACTAAACGATTAATCCTTCATGCTTTCAACCAGTTAACCAGTAAATTGGAAGAATTGCGACTATTATTCAGTGACATTTCAAATTTGACGAAGTTGATGTGTGACTGTATATCTCATTACAGTTGATTGCAAGTGATTATATACCCAGATGTTTAAGATATTGTTCAATTAAATGGGTTTTCAAAAAATCCCAACTAATGAATTAATGAAATTAATGACTTTCTCACAGGTAAGTAGTCAACAGACTCAACAACAGAGTATCAGCGTTGCAGCTGTCACATTTTCGTCAAAGGATATAAATTATATAATGCAAATGCACTTCCGGCAAGTTCTATCTCAAACTCGAATCACACTTTCTATTATATTTGAAAACTAATAAATTTGATACTGTAGTTGTACCTGTTAAAAGCTCAACAGTATAGAAGCTTACTTCTATTTTTTCTGCCTTAACTTGCCTTTAGTGGAAGAATTCTGCCAGCATGACTAACAATTGATGTTTGTTGTTTCTTGAGTATAATTTGTGTAAATAGCTCCTGCTTCACATGTTCTTTAACAAAACGTAGATTGATGAAGCAAAACAGGTGTTGATTTGTACATGATTGGATATTGTCATTCTATCAAAATAAGATGCAAACAACAAACTGCTCCAAATAATAAAGTGGTTATCAAAACAAAGTGCACTTGATTAGTGCTTATCTAATAAATGACGCCTTCGCCCTATGCTGTTATTGCTGATCTGCCTTGAAGGCTTGTTTGGCATGTCACAGGAAGGCAATCTTTATAATAAGGATTGGAAGAGAAAGTTAAATTTTCGGGATTTTAGGCTAATTATAAAATGAATGACACTAACTTTTTCAATGAAATTTTATTTAGGTATTTGAATATCATATTTAATAACCGATTATCGGTCATTGGACGGATTAACTGGTTAACAGTTGACATCCCTATCATTTACCCTTTACTCCAAAAGCCCACCTTGCAAACAGAGTAGACCCTGATCAGACAGATCCTACATCAGCTAATAGATATTCACCGTGTCAGGATTTCTTACAATACAGATATCGAACAAGGAAAGGGTTAATTTTAAATGGATTACTTTCAGGTACCAGTTCAGCTGAGACAAGTATCCACAACTCTCCCCACAGTGTTCCCAGCCTGCGACTGTCCTCGGACCAGGTAGATGTTCTCCTACAGGTTAGTGATATATACCTAGCAATGAAGTTGAGTAATGCAGTGTGGAAAATGATATACAGTGTATGTAGTTCTTTATCCTTTTACTCCATGAATATTCATGTCAGAAATAATGACATCATGCATAATAATTGGATGCATTTTTCATGGTATATGAAAAGAAAAAGTTTTGGCAGAAATTGTGGAATTAAATTGATACAATTTTATAAGCAAAAAGAGCAGACCCTGATCAGATGGCTCAAACAGGAGCAATCTGATCTGGGTCTACACTATTTGCAAAAATGCCAGAAGGAGTAAAGGGTGAAAAGAAAAAGATAAATGTGAGGCATTATATGACCTACTGTAGCAGGTAGATATTTAGGGATAACTTCTCCATTGCCTGTCCATTTTTCTCACTCTTTAGAATCGTCTCGAAGAGATGATTCTAAAGAGTGGTCACAACATAGGCTATTGGTGGAGAAATAAAGGAGGTTTTCTCGAGAATATTTTAATTTACACATCTTGCCTGGACCTCTGGATAAGTACTTTACTTATCAGTAAATGACAAATCGCTGAGACTTGAATCCAAATTTTGTATTTGGAAAGCTTATGAGAGATGATGTGGAGTTTTGATGACACTTGAATCTGGATCTAGGTGATTGTTCAATATGTACTTTAACCCTTTACTCCATAAATACCTTATGCCTTAGCAAACAGAGTAGATCCAGATCAGATGGTGCCTATATAGGAGCCATCTGATCATGGTCTTCTCTCTATTTGCTTATGATGTAATAAAGATATGATTCTGCAGTTTCTGCCATGACCAAAACTTCCTGTGTCTATGTGGTATTATAACAGTTAATCTAATTAATATTCATGATGTCATTTCGAGGGCTTGGTGCAAAACTATTCTAACTCCTTCACTTTAGTGAAGGAGTTAGAATAGTTTTGCACCAAGCCCTCGATTTTTTCTTACATGAATATTTATGAAGTAAAGGGTTAAATTTTCAAAATGCAAATTAACATGCTTTCACTACTATTATGTGAGAAAAGGCATTATTATTTAACTTTTCTTTCTTCTGGTCTTAGTATTGTTAATGTTTGTTGATGAAACCTGTTTGTTAATGAAACCAATTAGTTCAACTAATGTATTTTGACAGGGAGCCGAGCAGATCACTGCCATCTGCAGGGAACCAGGGGAGGAAGTGATTTGTAGTAACAGGCAGCTCTCTGAGGTGGAGAAGTTAAGGAAGGTCATCATGGAACTTGTAGACACAGAGAGGGCTTATGTTAAGGTAACACACAGATAATCTTGTTTTAGCCTATGAATGCTGAATATTCAAAGTCGAATGACCTGGCAATGATTAACCCTTTCCCTGTTCAATATTCATGTAAGAAAAAATAACATCATAAATATTTATTAGCTGAATTTTTATAATGTAAATTTTTCATGGGCTTTTTTTTTGCTTTGACAAAAAATGTAGAAACAGACCTATATCATGTCTTAAGCAAACGGAACAGACGCTGATCAGAGGGCTCCTACAGGAGTCATCTGATCTGGGTTTGCTCTGTTTGCAAAGGCGTGAAAAAGCATTTATATGAAGGAAAGGGTTAACAATAGGGTCCATTCATGATATAAGCTTAAGTTTGCTAGGGGAATTTGAAAAAATATTTACAGTTTAAGCACGCATTTTGTGAAAGCAAAGTGTGTTGTAACTGGGAAAAGTGTAGGCTATTCCATCATTATTAGGTTGCCCCACTATTTAAATCAGGTATAAATCAGATTACTGATTCAAGATCGAGGTTATGTCTACTCGTTACCTTAAAACTTGATGTTTTCTGTTGAGAAAGTTAGTGTAACAAAAATTACCTTGCGGCCTCAAATTTGAATGGTTGATTCTCTCCGCAGAGCAACATTGGACGAACAAATAGTTGACACATTTAATTGTCGAATACAAACAAACAATGTTTTCATGGAGTTTTGTTTTAAGTCTGTTTGTATGCTTACTTGCCTATTCAAGCTTTATCTGCTCGTAAACAAAAGGATGCTTGAATAGATGTTATCTTTAGCAAGTTTGTCAAGCTTTCTTACTTTCACCCAGTTATGAAAATTGACAATTAGATTCTTCTTTAGATTGCATATCGGATAACGGGTAGTGATTTCGTACCCGGGTACCTGCCAATGTCTACCCGACCCGTGGGTACCCGGATACTCATTTCAACCCTACATGCTAATTGTTTCATGAAATTTTTAAATTCTCATTTGTATTTGCAGCATGTTATAAATAGTCATTATTGATATCTACAGGATCTCAACACATTGTTAGATCGATACCTAGAGCCGCTGAAGGAGGAGACGTTTCTGACGTCGGACGAGATTGATCACATATTTGGTAATATTCAGGAGATCTGCCAGTTCCAGCGCCAGTTTCTGCTCAGTCTTGAGGAGGCCATACAGCTGGACAGCCCGTTCTTCCATGCCACAGACATCAAACACTATAGGGTACGTCTACACACTGGTCATACAATGTAGGATATCTAGACTACCCTAATTACCCCAAGTATTCAGACATCAACATTTGGCAAATAGTGCAGACCCAGATTAAACTGTTCCTAAAGGAGTCGTTTGATCTGTAAAATCAGTTTTATATTATTTCATAAGCAAACAGAGCAGACACAGATCAGATGACCCCTATAGGAGCTGTCTGATCTAGGTCTACCCATTTTGTTAAAAAGGCATATTCATGGAGTCAAATGGGTTAAATGTATCAAAATGATACAGAATTGACTCAGCTTCATTTTCTAAGTAGAAAGGTGGAGATTGGGTGTCCTAATATGTAGGGTAAATGTGGTAGAAAATATATTTTAGAATAAAACAAACAAAAAATTCAGACTGAAGCTCAGTTTGAATTTTTGTATACTTGGTTACTCCATATTACCAGCAGAACCTTCTTTTAGAATCAATGCAGAATACTTTGTGTATGATTTAATGGTAGAGTAAACTTAATGTTTGATGTCCCACCTTAAATCTTCTCTTGCTGAATTTTAAAATACATTTCTCCTTCTTTACCCATGCCCTATTGAATAATTACATATACTGTATCTTCACCATGTACACGTATTTCTCTGTGCAATCACTACTGTGGAGTGCACTGGTTGCACAATCAACTTGTAAATAGTGCCGACCCTGATGAGACGGCTCCTGCAGGAGCTGTCTCATCCGGGTCTTCACTATTTACAGGTAGGTATATTGATGTGAACAGCAAGCGAAGGGTTAAACCATGTTCTCCATAAATAGTCTTTGCAAACAGGGAAGCTCAGATTAGATAGCTGCTGTAGGAGCCTTCTGATCAGGGTCTGCTCTGTTTACTTATGAAATAATATAGTAGAGGAGCTTTCTGCATGACTTTCACCCTGCATTAAGCTGGAAAATGTCTTAAGGATCCATAATGATACGTATTTTAGTGCTCATATAATCGAGATTTTACGGTACAATAATTCTGACTTGAATATTCATGCAATAAATGGAATAAATGGTCAATATATACATGATAAATAGTATTACTGTAGACGAGTGCTTCAGAACAAATAAGGAGTGACATCAAAAACAATATTGCATCTTTTTTCAGCTTGTTGATGATTGAATTTATATTTAAATCTGACTTTGCACACAGTGTAGAACCAGATAAGCTGCTATGTTTAAGCCAGCAATACAGGGAAGGATCTTGAGAGTGCAGAACCTGTTCAAGCACTGTATTTAAATGTGGAGGCTGTTCTTGCTCTAGATTGTTAATGCAACTCTTTAAAGTTTGTTTAGCATGGCCCATTTGTTAATTATTAGCAGCGTTTTAAGTAAAAACTTCAGATACTGCATTGCACTGGGGCCAAAGGGGTGATTTTAACCCTTTAACCCTCTTTCCTCCATGAATATTCATATAAGAAATAATGACGTCATGAATATTAATTGGATAAAATTGTTATACTAGCACATAGACAAGGATTTTTTGGCCATGTCAAAAACTGTAGAATCATATCTACATTATATCATAAGCAAACAGAGCACTTATGACCATGATCAGACCACTCCTATAGGAGCCGTCTAATCTGGGTCTACTCTGGGTAGAAAGGCATATTTATGGAGTAAAGGGTTAACACATTCCCTCATATTGAAGCCTTTTGACACCTTTGTAAGTCATATTTGAAACCATTGTGATAAATAGAGCATTTGCTACACAGGAGCAAATGTTCTATTTATCACAATGGTTTTAATTCTACATTATTCTAATTTTTTCCTTTTTTGTAGTAAATGCTCCTTTTCAGTAGATTTGTTCAAAGAGGTTAGGTCTAAAAATAGCCTATGAGGGAATGGATTAATGGTAAGGTAAAGAATTATTAGAAACTGTTGCTTTAACCCATTCCCCATAGGCTATTTTTAGACCCAGTTGCTTTAAATAAATCTTTAGAAAAGGAGCATTTACTCGAAAAAAGGGACATTTTAGAATTTTGTAGTTTAGAAACCATTGTGATAAATAGAGCATTTATCACAATGGTTTCAAAAAGAAGCTTTCACAGAGGCATCAAAAGGCATCAATATGAGGGAATGGGTTAACCCTTTACTTGATAGACATGCCCTTTCGCATCTTTGCAAGCAGGGAAACCCAGATCAAATAGCTCCTGGAAGTGCCCTCTGATCAGGGTCTGCTATGCTTGCTTATGGAATTATATAGAAATGGTCCTGCAGTGCCTGCCAGGGGCAATAATGCCCATTATGCTTTAGTAGAAATTCATCTAATTAACTTTAATGATTTATTTCTTACATGAATATTCATTAGGCAGAGGGTTAGTTTGTATACATCTACCCATATCTCTCGTTCTCCCTTTTCTTTGTGGAAGTGGCTCTTAACCCATTCCCTCGTGGGCTATTTTTAGACCCATTCCCTCATAGGCTATTTTTAGACCCATTACTTCATATGCTATTTTAGACCCAACTTCTTTGAATAAATCTACCGAAAAGGTGCATTTACTTGAGAAAATGAAAATTTTAGAATTGTGTAGTTTTGAGACCATTATGATAAATAGAGCAAATTTTGCTCCTATGGAGAACATGCTCTATTTATCACAATAGTTTCAAAAATTGACTTTTACAGAGGGAAATTCAATGGTTAAAAGTCAATATGAGGGAATGGGTTAAAAATCATTCTGCACACCCTACCCTACAGGTGGTAACTAGTTTGTCTTGTATTACAGACTTTGGGATAAATGTTCCATGCTTGTCTAATTGTCTGTACCTTGTTACCTAATGAGAGAAATAATGACTGAGTGAATATTGATTGGCTGAATATTTACAGATAAACGTGCATACTCAAATACAAAAATCATCATTTCTCCACCAAACCCTATGTTGTGACCACTCTTTAGAATCGTCTCTTTGAGACGATTCTAAAGAGTGGTCACAACATAGGGTTTCCGTGAACAAAATAAAGAAGTTATTCTTGACAATGTTTCAATTTACGCATCTTATCTGAATAATCTTATCTTATATTGGCATTATGGATATTAGCATTTTGTATTGTTGTTGATACTGTAAAATCAGATCTATACTATTTTATAAGCAAACAATGCAGACCTTAATCAACCATCTGATCTGGGTCTTCCCTGTTTGCAAAGGTGTCAAAAGGTGTCAAATGGTAAAGGGTTATCTAAATAATTATTTGGCAGTCATTATTTACTAACACAACCAGTTTGAAGAGTGCATCGTCCAGTTATGTCAGGTTAAGGTCACCCTTAGGGTGAAATATATGCTTCGAAGAATCAGTTCTATCTAGTTTCCATACTTAAGAATTGTGAATTCCAAAAGTATATCAAGAACTTTTCTCTGAATTATTTTAGGACATACATGTCTTGTATCACGTGTACTTGTTCACAATATTTTAAGAGTTATAAAGAACTTACAACAGATACCAAACCTTTACCAGGATACAGGTGTGCCTTTTGACACCTTTGCAAACAAAGTAGACCTAGACCAGATGGCTTTAACCCTTTCCTCCATAAATACACCATTCTACGCCTCTTAATAAGTCACCTGTTTAAACCATTTTGATAAATAGAGCATTAATTTTGCTCTTATAGGAGCAAATGCTCTATTTATCACAATGGTTTCAAACTACAAACTCTAAAATTTTACTTTTCTCTAGTAAATGCTCCTTTGGGGTAGATTCATTCAAAGAGGTTTAGTCTAAAAATAGCCTATGGTGGAAAGGGTTAAGTAAGAGCCATCTGCACAGGGTTTGCTCTGTTTACTTCTGGAATAGTAAAAATATGTTCTCTATGTTCTGCCATGGCCAAGATATCCTGTGTTCATATGCCATTATAAATATCCAAGTAATAAAAACTCCATGTTGTCATTATTTCTTACATGAATATTCATCATGTATAGAGGTAATGGTGATGTTTTCTTACAAAGTCTGTAGCTCCAACTTGTGAAAGTTAACCTATTCCCACATATTGACGCCTTTTGATGCCTCTGTAAAAGTCACTTTCTGAAACCATTGTGATAAAGAGAGTATTCGCCCAATAGGAGCAAAATTTTAATGCTTTATTATATCACAATGGTTTCAAATCTACACCATTCTAACATTTTCCTTTTCTCGAGTAAAAGCTCCTTTTTGGTAGATTTATTCACAGAGATTGGGTCTAAAAATAGCCTATACAGGAACGGATTAAGTATCAGGCACACGGGTAAAGGCTAAAGAAATGATTGAACATTGCTCTTTACATTTTCAAATCCTAATGTAGCATTTATCCCTTCACTTCATGAATATTCATGTAAGAATTAATGACATCATGAATGTAAGATTAGTTTTTATAATACAGTTGAACTTCGATATCTCGAACTTGGATAACTCCTAACTTCGGGATAACTTGAACTAAAAGTTCGGACCTTCAAAAATTTACAATAAAGAATTGTTATAAAATGTATCACAACACATACATGTATCTAGAAATACATGTGAAAGCTTAATGCAGGTCTAAAGTAATGTTGAAAGCTCCTACAGGAGCTTTCAGCATTACTTTAGACCTGTATTAAGCTGTAAACTGGAGATATTGGTTAGATTATAGAACGGATACTCAAACTTCTTGACCTAATTTGTATGGTCCTTTGAAGTTTGAGGTATCGAAGTTCAACTGTAGTACATGTATATGAACACAGAAATGTTTGTCAATGGCAGAAACTGTATAGTCAGATCTGTATTATTTCATAAGCAAATAGGGCAGACCTTTGTCAGATGGCATCCATAAGAGCCATCTGGTCTGGATCTGCACTGCTTGCAAAGGCATGAAAAGGCTTTATCTATGGAGCAAAGGCTTTCTAGATCAATCTTGCATATGGGCTAAGGGAGACTTACCTGACTTTGTTTATCTTGTCTTTGCCACCAGGAGGAAGAGGTGCTGGTAGGTCGATTGTGTATTTCTTGTGATTGTTGTCCATCTGTTCAAGTGTATGTCTTTTCTCAGACCAACCTTGTTGTGCAATTTGTAGCAGTAGGCGAATAGTTTGTAATACGGAGATTGCCCTAAGTAAACGGACAGACAATCAGGCAAATAATGCAGACTTAGATTAAACTGCTTCTTAAGGAAGGGTTTGATCAGGGTCTACACTATTTGCTACTACATGTATATCAGTTTAACTCTTTCCCTCATATAAATGCTTTTTCACACATCTGCAAACAGAGTAGACCCCAGATCAGACGGCTCCTGTAGGATCAAGGTCTGCTCTGTTTGCTAATGGAATTTGATAGATCTGTTTCTTTACTTTCTAAAATGGCTACAGTGTTCCACCTTCCATATTTCATTATAACTATTTTATCCATAAATATTCAATAGGTATTGAAGTTTGGAATAAACACAGAACAGGGAAAGATTTAACTCTTTGCACACTTAATTATTGAAGTCTACATCAATTCTTGTCTGCTGCAGTTCTAAAAAATATTTTTGCATTGATTTATTTTCAGCTTTTACTATTATTAACTTTTACACCTTTCAGTGCCTTTGCAAACAGAGTAGACCCAGATCAAATTGCTCCTGTAGGAGCCGTCTTATCAGGGTCTTCTCTGTTAGCTTATGATATAGTATATGATTCTACAGCTCCTGCTATGGCCAAACATCCCTTTGTCCATGTGCTATTATAACAATCTAATGAATAATTATGATGTCTTATTGCTTGCCTGAATATCTATGGAGTAAAGGGTTAACTATTTATTTCCCTTATACATTTTTTTTCACCCCTTTGCAAACGAGTAGACCCAGACCAGATTAGTAGAGAAGAATTTAGATAATTTTAGGCAGGTGGCTGCTTAATGTAGGGTTAAGGTCATGCAGAAAGCTTCTCTAGGTTTCACCCAGGATTAAGCTGTCACCTGTCTCCAAGACCATTATTTATACTAAATTTAATGTCAGGTTTGGAGGGGTTTTACTGTATTTAGTATTTACAGCAAGACCACAAAGAGTTATTCGACACCTACTAACTATTCATGGTCTAAACAGTTATAAAATCAATAGAGAAGGTGGAACATTGTAGCCATTTAGAAAGTAAAGAGGCAAAACTATCAAATTTCATTAGCAAACAGAGCAGACCCTGATCTGATTGCTCCTCTAGGAGCCATCTGGTCAGGGTCTACTCTGTTTGCAAATGCGTGAAAACACGTTTATATGAGGGAAAAGAGTTAAAGCTATTTTCAGCCAATAAATACATATAGGAAACTGATGTCCCTGGATTTACTTGGATTAGAAACAATGTAGAGCCTGAGATTTGTGAAGTGGTATTGCTTTACAGTTTTCACCAAACCCTGAATGATCTCTTTTATATCTCAGATCATAACTAAAATGCATGTCTGCCCGGACTACCTTCTGAATTGACAATCAGTGTTTAGGTAATATATATAAAGAGCATTTAGAAAATATACAAAACCCTATCCCTCATATAAACGCATTTTCACACATCTGCAAACAGAGAAGACCCAGATCAGACAGCTCCTGTTGGAGCCGTCTGATCACGGTCTGCTCTGTTTGCTAATGGAATTTGATAGATCTGTTAAGTTTCTAAAATGGCGACAGTGTTTCACCTTTCATATTTCATTATAACCATTTTGTCTATATTTAAATTTTGAATAAACAAGGAATAGGGAAAAGGGAATGGGTTAACACTTTCAGTGCCAGCATTGTCATCTGCAAGACACAAATTTTGTTTGCTATCATGTGTTAAGAGTGTGCATTTCTTCAAGTTCATGATAAACAGATAAGCAGAGTATCAAACAGTTTAGATCCTGAAGAGATACTTGGCGTCTCATCTGGATCCAAACTGTTTGCATTTGATATCACAGACCCATCTTCCTAGCAGTGCAATTGGGTGAATATTTGGCAATCCAAATCATGTTGATACTCTTGACCTTTTTCTGATAATTTTTGGGAAAATGCATTGGGATTTTTTTCACACATAAAAAGCATGTTGGTCCCATTTCAACTTATTTTGTATTTTTTTAGCATTTTAATCAAAACTTGGTCTATATTTGGATTTTTCCCTCAAAACTGGGAAAAATGTTACCTATTTAGTATTTGGAATTGGTCCTTTTAGCCCTTTACTCCATAAATGCTATGCTTTGAAAACAGAGTAGACCTGAATATCACATGGCTCATGTTGGAGCTGTCTGATCAGGGTCTGCTTTATGTGATTATGATATAATGTGATTATTTATTGCATAAATATTCATTGAATAAATTATTAACACAGGAAAAAGGCCTGCACTCATTAGTATTGCCAGATCTCTGGGAGGATTATGATGAGTACCAACCAGCTAGTATGGCTTGGTTATATGTACCAATCAGACAGTATGGCTTGGTTATGGTATCAGCCAGACAGAGTATGGCTGGGTTATGAGTACCAACCAGACAGAGTGTGGCTGGGTAATGTGTACCAACCAGACAGTATGGCTGGGTAATGTGTACCAACCAGACAGTATGGCTGAGTTATGAGTACCAACCAGACAGAGTGTGGCTCGGTTATGTGTACCAACCAGACAGTATGGCTGGGTTAGTTATGAGTACCAACCAGACAAAGTATGGCTGGGTTATGAGTACCAACCAGACAAAGTATGGCTGGTTATGAGTACCAACCAGACAAAGTATGGCTGGGTTATGAGTACCAACCAGACAAAAGTATGGCTGGGTTATGAGTACCAACCAGACAGTATGGCTGGGTAATGTGTACCAACCAGACAGAGTGTGGCTGGGTTATGTGTACAAACCAGACAGTATGGCTGGGTAATGTGTACCAACGAGACAGAGTGTGGCTGGGTTATGTGTACCAACCAGACATTATGGCTGGGTAATGTGTACCAACCAGACAGTATGGCTGGGTTATGAGTACCAACCAGACAGAGTGTGGCTGGGTTATGAGTACCAACCAGACAAAGTATGGGCTGGGTTATGAGTACCAACCAGACAAAGTATGGCTGGGTTGTGAATACCAACCAGAGTATAGCTGGATTATGAGTACCATACCAACGAGACAGAGTATGACTGGGTTATGAGTACCATACCAACCAGACAAAGTATGACTGGGTTATGAGTACCAACCAGATGGAGTATTGCTGAGAAATAAAATAGTTTGATAGATTAGAACTCCTTGACCTCTTATCTACAGTTAGGAAGATTGCAGAGGTCCAGATAAAATGTGTAAATTAAAACATTTCCAGGAATTAATGCTTTGTTTCTCCACCAGACCTATTGTTGTGACCACTCTTTAGAATTGTCTTGAAGACACAGTTCTAAAGATTGGTCACAACATAGGGTTTGATAGAGAAATGACAATTTTAATATTTGAATACGCATATTTGTCTGTTGCTCTGAGACGGCTGTATATACTTTATATATGACTATATCTCTCATCACAAAATATTGACAGAGACTTTTTGATTTTCTTTATCGTATTTACCCCAAATATTTGGACACCCAATCTCCCCTCTCCACCAGTTCATAAAATTGAATCAGAGTTACAGATAAAGGTGCATACACAAATACTTAAGTCATCATTTCTCCATTAAAACCTAAAAGCTGTCTGATCAGGGTCTGCTTTATGTGATTATGATATAATGTGATTATTTATTGCATAAATATTCATTGAATAAATTATTAACACAGGAAAAAGGCCTGCACTCATTAGTATTGCCAGATCTCTGGGAGGATTATGATGAGTACCAACCAGCTAGTATGGCTTGGTTATATGTACCAATCAGACAGTATGGCTTGGTTATGGTATCAGCCAGACAGAGTATGGCTGGGTTATGAGTACCAACCAGACAGAGTGTGGCTGGGTAATGTGTACCAACCAGACAGTATGGCTGGGTAATGTGTACCAACCAGACAGTATGGCTGAGTTATGAGTACCAACCAGACAGAGTGGCTCGGTTATGTGTACCAACCAGACAGTATGGCTGGGTTAGTTATGAGTACCAACCAGACAAAGTATGGCTGGGTTATGAGTACCAACCAGACAAAGTATGGCTGGTTATGAGTACCAACCAGACAAAGTATGGCTGGGTTATGAGTACCAACCAGACAAAAGTATGGCTGGGTTATGAGTACCAACCAGACAGTATGGCTGGGTAATGTGTACCAACCAGACAGAGTGTGGCTGGGTTATGTGTACAAACCAGACAGTATGGCTGGGTAATGTGTACCAACGAGACAGAGTGTGGCTGGGTTATGTGTACCAACCAGACATTATGGCTGGGTAATGTGTACCAACCAGACAGTATGGCTGGGTTATGAGTACCAACCAGACAGAGTGTGGCTGGGTTATGAGTACCAACCAGACAAAGTATGGCTGGGTTATGAGTACCAACCAGACAAAGTATGGCTGGGTTGTGAATACCAACCAGAGTATAGCTGGATTATGAGTACCATACCAACGAGACAGAGTATGACTGGGTTATGAGTACCATACCAACCAGACAAAGTATGACTGGGTTATGAGTACCAACCAGATGGAGTATTGCTGAGAAATAAAATAGTTTGATAGATTAGAACTCCTTGACCTCTTATCTACAGTTAGGAAGATTGCAGAGGTCCAGATAAAATGTGTAAATTAAAACATTTCCAGGAATTAATGCTTTGTTTCTCCACCAGACCTATTGTTGTGACCACTCTTTAGAATTGTCTTGAAGACACAGTTCTAAAGATTGGTCACAACATAGGGTTTGATAGAGAAATGACAATTTTAATATTTGAATACGCATATTTGTCTGTTGCTCTGAGACGGCTGTATATACTTTATATATGACTATATCTCTCATCACAAAATATTGACAGAGACTTTTTGATTTTCTTTATCGTATTTACCCCAAATATTTGGACACCCAATCTCCCCTCTCCACCAGTTCATAAAATTGAATCAGAGTTACAGATAAAGGTGCATACACAAATACTTAAGTCATCATTTCTCCATTAAAACCTAAAAGCTGCCTGATCAGGGTCTGCTTTATGTGATTATGATATAATGTGATTATTTATTGCATAAATATTCATTGAATAAATTATTAACAAAGGAAAAAGGCCTGCACTCATTAGTATTGCCAGATCTCTGGGAGGATTATGATGAGTACCAACCAGCTAGTATGGCTTGGTTATATGTACCAATCAGACAGTATGGCTTGGTTATGGTATCAGCCAGACAGAGTATGGCTGGGTTATGAGTACCAACCAGACAGAGTGTGGCTGGGTAATGTGTACCAACCAGACAGTATGGCTGGGTAATGTGTACCAACCAGACAGTATGGCTGAGTTATGAGTACCAACCAGACAGAGTGGCTCGGTTATGTGTACCAACCAGACAGTATGGCTGGGTTAGTTATGAGTACCAACCAGACAAAGTATGGCTGGGTTATGAGTACCAACCAGACAAAGTATGGCTGGTTATGAGTACCAACCAGACAAAGTATGGCTGGGTTATGAGTACCAACCAGACAAAAGTATGGCTGGGTTATGAGTACCAACCAGACAGTATGGCTGGGTAATGTGTACCAACCAGACAGAGTGTGGCTGGGTTATGTGTACAAACCAGACAGTATGGCTGGGTAATGTGTACCAACGAGACAGAGTGTGGCTGGGTTATGTGTACCAACCAGACATTATGGCTGGGTAATGTGTACCAACCAGACAGTATGGCTGGGTTATGAGTACCAACCAGACAGAGTGTGGCTGGGTTATGAGTACCAACCAGACAAAGTATGGCTGGGTTATGAGTACCAACCAGAGTGTGGCTGGGTTGTGAATACCAACCAGAGTATAGCTGGATTATGAGTACCATACCAACGAGACAGAGTATGACTGGGTTATGAGTACCATACCAACCAGACAAAGTATGGAGTATTGCTGGATGGAGATGGAGTATTGCTGAGAAATAAAATATTTTGATAGATTAGAACTCCTTGACCTCTTATCTACAGTTAGGAAGATTGCAGAGGTCCAGATAAAATGTGTAAATTAAAACATTTCCAAGAATTAATGCTTTGTTTCTCCACCAGACCTATTGTTGTGACCACTCTTTAGAATTGTCTTGAAGACACAGTTCTAAAGATTGGTTACAACATAGGGTTTGATAGAGAAATGACAATTTTAATATTTGAATACGCATATTTGTCTGTTGCTCTGAGACGGCTGTATATACTTTATATATGACTATATCTCTCATCACAAAATATTGACAGAGACTTTTTGATTTTCTTTATCGTATTTACCCCAAATATTTGGACACCCAATCTCCCCTCTCCACCAGTTCATAAAATTGAATCAGAGTTACAGATAAAGGTGCATACACAAATACTTAAGTCATCATTTCTCCATTAAAACCTATACTGTGACCACTCTTTAGAATCGTCTCTTCGAGACGATTCTAAAGAGTGGTCACAGTATAGGGTTTGGTGAAGAAATAAAGGAGCTATTATTGAAACTGTTTAAATTTACGCATCTTATCTGGACCACTGATGAATAAGTCAATTTGACACTGTTTTGATAGCTTTAAATAAGACAAATGGAGTAGACAATGGAGCAGACCCTGTTTAAACTGCTCGTTCATGAGCAGTTTGATCTGAGTCTACACTATTTACCTTGGTGTGTCTGTACAAATATCTATGGTAACTAGGCTATATTACTGTAGTGTTGGATGTGTTTCATGTATACTTAGCCCTTTACTCCATGAATAATCATGCAATAAATAATGACATCATGACTATAAATTAGATTATTTTTTATAATGGTACATGGACACAGGAACTTTTGGCCATTGTAGGAATTGTAGAACCATATCTATATTATATCATAAGCAAACAGAGCAGACCCTGATCAGAAGGCTCCTATAGCAGGCGTCTGATCTGGCTCTACTCTGTTTGCAAAGGCATAGAAAGGCATGTTTATGGAGTAAAGGGCTAAAGTTGACAATTCTATTAATAGTTTGTGCATGATACTTTTCTAGTTCATGTGTACATTTTCCTGGTTTTAGCTCACCTGGCACAAAGTGCCAATGTAAGCTTATAGGATCAGCCTATGTCCGCCTTCCACTGTAATCTGTCGTCTCTTGTCCGTTGTCCGGCTGCATCAATGGTATCTTTTAAACAATTGATCCTTTGGTCAGGTTCCCTTTCTGACTGGTTCCTTCAAATAATGGTTATGCACAATGAATTAATTATGGTTGCCATGGTTTCCTAACATGTAACTTTAGTGTAAACTTCAAATATCTTCTTGTTCAATTTTTTGTCATGATACCAGCGGCAACCAGGTGAGCAATACAGGGTCATCATGGCCCTCTTGTTTTATATTTACATCATAATGTTTGGTCTGTTTTTATGTCTGATAGAAGTTTAGAAACTGTAGTTAGTGTGGAGCCAATGTTTTTAGGGGGATATGTATATGTATGAGTAATGTTTTTGTCCCTCTGAACTGGTAGCAAGATATAATATATTGTTGATCTTGATCATATTAACCCTTACAGTGCTGGAAACGAGTCACTTATGTCCTTTAAAAACAGTATAGACCCTGATGAGAGGGCTCTTCTAACTGAGATGAGAGGGCTCATAGAGGAGCCCTCT
Organism: Azorinus chamasolen; assembly: GCA_963576725.1. Lineage (NCBI taxonomy): Eukaryota > Metazoa > Mollusca > Bivalvia > Cardiida > Solecurtidae > Azorinus > Azorinus chamasolen. The sequence goes on along the minus strand of OY755237.1, from coordinate 79,674,672 downwards.
TCTCAGGGTCTGCACTATTTGTCATTTTACACTAATCCCTAAATATGCACCATGAACTTGACCTGTTTGAGTTTTGGAATAGTCCATTCGTAAATTCAGCGTTGTAAGGGTTGAACTGCTATGATGCACTGTATCTGCATCCAGACTGTGTGCAGCTGCAACTGATTGTGTGGTATTAACCCATTCCCTCATATTGACGACTTTTGACGACTCTGTAAAAGCCACTTTGTGAAACCATTGTGATAAATAGAGCATTTGCTCCTATAGGAGCAAATGCTCTAATTATCACATTGGTTTCAAACTACAAAATTCAAAAAAATTCATTTTCTCTAGTTAATGTTCCTTTTCGGTAGATTTATTCAGAGGTCGGGTCTAAAAATAGCCTATGAGGTAATGGGTTAAGCAGCTTTGTATCAAAGATTTTACCTTTTGACAAACAAGGCCTGGAACATGCAGCACTTTCTGCTGCAATTAACTCTGTGCATGCTAAGTAATTCTTGTCTGCAAAAATTGTCGTCTGCTGCTATTTTGAAAGAACAGTTATCTCCCTTTTAAAAAAAAATAAAAAATACAGTCAGAGTGTCAAATAGTTTGGATCCTGCTGAGATGTTGAGTTACTTGTTATCTCATCTGGATCCAAACTATTTGCTTAGGTAATCACAAATTCTTTGCTAGCGTGCCGTGAAATAAGACAAATGCTTTTGATGTCATTTATAGCAGTATAATGTTGCATTGTACTGCTGTTAATGAGAGCAAAGACATTTGTGTTAATTGGGATATTAGAAATGTATTTTATTCTGGTTGATAACAGATGTTAAGATGGCTGCTAGAAAATATTTGTACACAAAAATAGATTATATAGTCAATAAATATTTATCAGGTATTCCTTAATCATCAGTTAGGGCTGTATATTAACCCTTTCCTTCATACAAATGCTATGTCATGCATTTGCAAACAGTCAACCCAGATCAGATGGCTCCTACAGGAGCCGTCTGATCAGGGTCTACTCTGTTTGCTTTTTGTATAGTGTTGGTCTCATTCTACAGTATCTGCCTGAGCCAAAATATCATGTGTTCATAATTATGCCATTATGATCTAATGAATAATCATGATATAATTGTTTCTTACATGATATGAATATTCATGGAATAAAAGTTTAAGTTAACAAATGTTCATGAAGTCATGAAATCATGTATACATTTTCATGAGGGAGCGGGTAAAAGTTATCTAAATGTTGATAATTTGATTTGACTGGTGGAGAAGGCAGAATGGATGTTCTCAAATTTAGGGAAACATGGTATTTATGGAATATTCATGTAAGAAATAATGACATAATTATGAATATTAATTAGATAAAATTGTTAAAATAGCACATGGACAAGTGAGTTTTTGGCCGTTGTAGAATCATATCTATATCATATCATATAAGCAAACAGAGCAGACCCTGATCAGACGGTTCCTATAGAAGCCGTCTGATCTGGGTCTACTCTGTTTGCAAAAGCGTAGAAAGGCGTATGTATGGAGGTAAGGGTTAATCCTTTGAATATCCGAAATTAGTCTATACTTGCATTTGCAAACAGTTTGGATTGAAATTAGAGGGCTTCTAGTGGAGTCCTCTTATCAGGGTCTACACTGTTATGTCCTTCAAAATTCTCCAGCAAATTTAAGTCTCTCAATGCAGACTGAATGGATTCCATTCTTAACCCGTTACTCCATGAATATGTATGTAAGGAATAATGCCATCATGATTTAGCGTATGTTCTGACTATGCCTTAATGATCAAAGAACATTTTGGCCATGGCAGAAATTATAGAATTCAGTAAGCAAATAAACCAGATCCGGCTCCCATACAGGAGCAGTCTGATCTGGGTCACCTCTTCTGACAAAGGCATTAACCCTTTCCCTGTCCTATAATTATTGCAAATTTCAATACCTACTGAATATTCATTAACAAAATAGTTGAAAAGAAATATGGAATGTGGAAGATTGTAGACATTTTAGAAAGCAGAGAAACAGAGCTATCAAATTCTATTGGCAAACAGAGCAGGTATTTATTACATGAATACTAACGAGGAAAGGGTTGAACACAGATGGACCATTCCACTTTGGAATATTCAGTATTCAAGGCGTTAATGCTTATCCCATTACCTCATATGTTATTTTTAGATACAACCTCTTTGAATAAATCTACCGAAAATGAGCATAAATTAACTAGAGAAAAGGCAAAATTTAGAATTTTGTGGTTTGAAACCATTGTGATAAATAGAGCATTTGCTCCTATAGGAGCAAATGCTCTATTTATCACGATGGTTTCACAAAGTGACTTTTACAGAGTCGTCAAAAGTCGTCATTATGAGGGAAAGGGTTATGCACTGTGTCTGTGTTGTACTTGTTACTACCTATAGTTTTGATTGCAGATTAGCATTCTAGAGTTAATGGCTAAATATGATTGTTTTTGTTGTTACAGAGAGTGCTTTTCTCACTCGGAGGTTCGTTCCTGTTTTATGCCAATCATTTCAAGGTGTACAGCTCATTTTGTGCGAGTCATTCACGATCCCAGAAAATACTCAATCCAGGTAGTTGTGTATAATTTATTCCTATACTAAAGGTTGACGAGACCACACAAGGTTCTCTTAATTTTCATTGCCATATTTAACCCTTATCCAGCTAAACCGCGACCTGGCTTACATATGCGAACAGCTTTGATCCAGATGAGATGCAGAGATCCAAGCTGTTTGACACTTGTTCAATTGTTTCTCTAAAGCTTGTTTGAATTTGAAGAGGTTAAAATGTGTACTACAGGGCTGCAGATAAATGTGCGTACCCAAATACTAAAATCATCATCTCACCACGAAACCCTGTACTATGATCACTCTTTAGAATCGTCTCTAAAGAGTGGTCATAGTATAGGGTTTGATGGAGAAATAAAGGAGTTAATCTTGATATTATTTTAATTTATGCATCTTATCTGGAGCTCAGGTACACATTTAAGCAGACATTGTATCTTTAACAGCTGAGTAAGGGTTAAAACTGTTATTTTGTTTATTAGGTATGCTATTTATGAGATAATAAGCATGAATTGTTCTCACTCAAGTGTTCAAAATTTTTATTGTTCCAGCTTGTTTTTATGTAACCCTTTACTCCATAAATATGCCGCTTTACATCACTGCAAACAGAGTAGACCCAGATCAGACGGCTCCTACAGGAGCCGTCTAACCAGGGTCTGCTTTGTTTGCTTGTGACATTATATAGATATGATTCTACAGTTTCTTTCATGATAAAAAATTCCGCTGTTTATAAAAATGCTCAAGATGCCATTATATTTCTTTGAATGTTCATGAAGTAAAGGGTTATAAACAAGTTGATTTGTTGTATCTCTTGCAGAATATGTCTTTTAATGTGTTCACCATGTTATGATTTCATGCTACATGTGACAATAATGATGTAAGTAGGTTTTCATGAGCCTGGCCATTATTAAGCCAGGCACCCGAGGTTATAAAACTTTTTGCTTGAGTCTGAATTTATTCTCAAGTATCTGATTGGGTCAGATTTTGAGCAATCATATACTTGAGCATAAACTCAGACTTAGACTCGGATGTTTTACAACCTTGGACCCAGTTTTTATTAAATGTTGTGGTATTTATTTGTATCTCTACCTTCCAAGTATTAATTATGATTTGAGCTTCATATTTTACCAAGCCCAAACCTGCTGAAACTTATGTAACCAGTTGGCTTCGGAGTATTTTCCAACATACCTGCTGTAAGCGACTTGAACTACTAGTACTTTTGAGGGGCTTTTCCCATTCCCTCTTGAATATTCATACAAGAAAGCTTGATACCTTGAATATTATATACACTTTCCTCCATGAATATTCATGTAAGAAATAATGATACCATGGAATATTGATACAGATTAGATGCATTCTTCTAATGGCATATGGACACAGAAAGTTTGGGGTATGGCAGAATCTATAGAATCATATCTATATTGATCTATATAGGAACTGTCTGATCTGGGTCTACTCTGTTTGCAAATGCGGGGAAAGGCATGTTTATTGAGTAATTATAAAGGGTTAAGAGCTGATTTTTAGCTCACATGAGTATGCTCAGGTGAACTTTTGTGATCACCCATCGTACGGCATCTGTCCGTCCCTCTGTCCACCGCAGATGTCTGTCTGTCTGTCCCTCAGACAGAATGTTCTGCATTCATATGTCATTATAGAAGTTAATCTTATTAATATTTGTGATGTCATTCTTTCTTGCATGACTATTTAACAGGGAAAGGTAGGGGTTAATTGGCCATACTTGTTCATTTCAGCAGGTTAGGGAATTATCAACATCATCCACCTCACAGTTGTAAATATGGTAGTACATTGTGATGCTTAAAATCAGTTTCTGCGTTGTCTTTATCACTTTATTTGGTAATCAATCCATCTCATTTGTTTTATTCAGTTTGCAAAGTGTTGTGTCTTTTTTTGTGTTGACAATGGTGTTTATTTTATTTTCTCTCTATCAGATACAATAAATGAAAAGTTGAAAGAATTCCTTATAGCCAGAAACCCAAAGAACCAGCACTCGGCGACGCTCGACTCCTACCTGATCAAGCCCATACAGAGGATCCTGAAGTACCCGCTACTCTTGCAGCAGCTGTGTAACCTTACCGATACCGATACTGACGAACATCACCACCTCTCCGGTAAAACACATTTCCAGTAAAATAAATTAGATGTTTGATTCAATTACCACCTCTTCTGAAAAGGGATGTCATGCCAGGTGTGATATATAGATAGATTTAGACCTCTCTACAGTTACAACTTAATTTATTAATTTTAGATGAGACTTTTTAACCCTTTCCTCCATAGGCTATTTTTAGTTCCATCCTCTTTGAATGAATCTACCCAAAATGAGCATTTACTAGAGAAAAGTAAAATTTTAGGATTTTGTAGTTTGAAACCATTGTGATAAATAGAGCGTTTGCTCCTATAGGAGCATTTGCTCTATTTGTCACAATGGTTTCAAGAAGTGGTTATTACAGAGGCGTAGAAAGGCGTATTTATGGAGGAAAGGGTTAATTAACCTTTTCTCTCATGTTGATGCCTATTGACACCTCAGTAAAAGTTCCTTTTTGAAACCATTGTAATAAATAGGAGCAAATGCTCTATGTATCACAATGGTTTAAAAACTACATAGTTCTAAAATTTTCCTTTTTTGTAGCAAAATTAATGCTTCTTTTCAGTAGATTTATTCAAATAGGTTGGATCTTAAAATAGCCTATGAGGTAATGGGTTAATTTATGAATTTGGGATGTGATTGCTTAACCCTTTACTGCATAAATATACATTCAAAAATTCATGACTTCATGAACAGAAACTTTATAATGGCCATTGAATAAAAGCATTTTTGGCTCTGGTAGAAATTGTAGAATCAGATATGTATTATTCCATAAACAAATGAATCAGACCCAGATCAGATGTCTCCTACAGATCAAGGATCTAGATCTAGGATCCTACATTTGATCTGGATCTTTTTTGTTTTGCAAAGGTCAGCTAAAGAGTTAATATAGAATGAAAGTAATGCAGGAAGCTACTTTGGGAGTTAACTTGTGTGCTGTAGTAAGCTGTCTAACCCTTTGTTGTGACAGAAACTGTAGAATCTGATTAATATTACATTAAAAGCAAAAAGAGCAGACCCTGATCTGGATCTGTTCTGTTTGCAAAAGGCACAGAAAGGCATATTAACCCTTCCCTTCGCTTGCTGAATTTTAAAATACATTTCTCCTTCTTTACCCATGCCCTGTTGTATACTTACATATTTCTTCACTGTCTGCAATTATTTCTCTGTGCAATCACTGCTGTGGAGTGCACTGGTTGCACAATCAACCTGTAAATAGTGCAGACCCTGATGAGACAGCTCCTGTAGGAGCTGTCTCATCTGGGTCTGCACTATTTACAGGTAGGTATATTGACGTGAATAGCAAGCTAAGGGTTAATGGAGTAAAGGGGTTAAACTTCAAATACAATTATTTTGAGTGGTCATTTTAGAGAGGCTTTACTGCATTGTATGTTTATGTTTGTATATTTTATATGGTTTCAGAGGCCCATAAGGGGTTTGTTGTATATTATATGTTTGTATAAGTTATGTGGTTTCAGAGGCCCATAAGGGGATGTTGTATATTGTATGTTTATATTTATGTATTGTATATTTGTATTGTATATATCCGGAGGGGAACAGCTGCATATGAAAAGTCTAGACAACTGACTGAAGTTGAGAAACATGTAGCAAGCAAGGCCAAAAGTATAACCACTGAACGCTCTATCGCATGTCACATTTGTGGCCGCCCATGTGCATCTGACTTTGGGCTAAGGTCCCACATGCAGGTGCAGGCCCCCCCCCCCCCCCCCCAAACACACGCCCACCCAAGCGCTAGGTTGGACTTTATTGATTACGATAGTCAACCATATATATTGTATATTTTTCAGATGCCCATAAGGTCATTGTGTATATTGTATGTTTATGTTTATGTCTTATTTTTGATTGCAGAGGCCCGTAAAGGAATGGAGGCAGTAGCTGAACATATTAATGAAATGCAGAAAATATATGAAGAGTATGGTGCCATATTTGACGAGCTTGCCAAAATGTTTAAAGATCTATATCCTACAAAAAAGGTAATAATAGTGATATGACAGCTATGTTTTGGTTCATTTAATAGTTAGCCCTTTACTCCATAAATATGCCTTTCTATGCCTTTGCAAACAGGATAGCCCTAGATCAGATGGCTCCTGTAAGAGCCTTCTGATTAGGGTCTACTCTATTTGGTTATTTTTCAATGTAGATAATGACTACAGTTTCAGTCATGGCCAACATTTCCTGTGTACATATGCCATTTAAAAAATAATCTAACTAATATTCATACATAAATATTCATGGACTAAAGGGTTATAACTTGATAGTGTTAGTTCAGGGTAATCAGGAAAAGAATCAGATTTTACCGAAGTCAAGACTGGTTCACATAGGTCCCAGATGGGTCCAGGACAGGGTAGTGCTCCAGGGAGGAGGACAAGGGGAAAGGTGGGGATGGGGTGGGGGAGGTGCCTGTAGCTCATGGTATTATGTTTCAGATTAATTAATACAGTAAAACCCCTCTAGCTTGACAGAAACTATAGATTCAGATATATATTATATTTTCAGCAAACAGAGCTATCTGATCTGAGTCTGCTCTGTTTGCAGATGTGTGAAAAGGCATTTATATAACGGAAGGGGATAACTCGTGTTTAGGGAGAAAAGGGTTAAACGCAATGAACAGCGCTAAAATGTTTGAATGAGGTGCGAAGTTTCACAACCTATCTGATTACAGATTGTTAGACTGTGCACAGTATATATTAATACATGTACATGTAGTTGATACCTTGTATTTTATTGGGTTGTTTTAGTGCGTTGATCTCAGTGTTGGGGAGCTGCAGATGTATGGCACGGTTGAGTGGTCCAATGTCACCGACAGTCTGGGCAAGATCAAGAAAGGGACAGAACTGGAGAGCACTGTGTTTGTGTTCAAAACAGGAGTTGTCTTCCTTTGTAGAGAAAGGTTAAAGAGAAGGAAAACAAAAGGGGTGAGCACATTTGTAGTGAATGATCAGGGTCTGCTCTGTTTGCTAATATAGTTTGATATATATGTTTCTTTAGTGTCTAAAATAGCTACAATGTTCCACCTTCCAGATTTCATTATAAATATTTTGTCCATGAATATTACATAGGTATAGAAATTTTGACTAAACATAGAACAGGGAAAGGGTTAATGGGTTCATAGAATACTTGATAATCCGGGAGGCCTTTGCAAACAGAATATTAGTATCAGAAGTGAAGCACTCATAAAGTGAATTAGTATCAAAAGTGAAGCACTCATAAAGTGAATTGGTATCAGAAGTGAAGCACTCATAAAGTGAATTGGTATCAAAAGTGAAGCACTCATAAAGTGAATTGGTATCAGAAGTGAAACATTGACAAAGTGAATTACACGTAGTATCAAAAGTGAAGCATTGACAAAGTGAATTAATATAAAAAATGAAGCAATTGTGAATTAGTATCATTGTTGAAGCATTTAATTTTCAGGGTGCTTCCTCGGGTGGTAAGGGCCTATTCAGTGAGCTTTATGAGACTATTGAAAGATTTCGGACTCTGATCCCGGTACAAGATGTACAAGTGCGGATCGGTAAAATGTCGGACATGGAAGGCCACTACTGGTGGGAGCTGGTTCACTCTCGGTGTGACCCCGAGGGCAGGCCTGAGAGGGTATACCAGTTCTGTAACAGGTAAGTGAACTTTAAGGGTCCTCTATTTTAGTTTTGTGGCTTATTAGCTTGTCTTGGGGTTTTTTTAAGAAAAAAAACAACAAACTATTGTCTTAACAGGTTGTCGTCGCTGTTGTTGTCTGGAAACTTAAACGTTGACTATCACTTCTTTACTATTCATGCAAATTTTATGAAAGTTCACTCACTTGTCCACGGTCACTAGGGCTACAATCGAACAGATGAGTATTGCTGTCCACATGTGTTGCTCTTGTTTTGCATTTCTTTTCTGGAACACTATAGAAATGGAACAGATTGGACCTTGATGAAACAAGATTTTAAATTGTTTGCAACGGTTACCATGAATTTGCCTTTGACAAACAGTAGAACCTGTCTTAAGCAGCCTTCAAAAGGAGATCTAATTATAGGTCTGTAAGGCAAATGGTAGCTTTATGCAGGTCAAAAGTAATGCAGAAAGCTCCTACAGGAGCTTTCTGCATTACTTTTTGCCCTGCATGAAGCAACCACCTGCTTTTTAAGACTCCTATCTTCAGTAAATGAATGACCACTTAGGACAGGTTCTCCTGTACTCCATGATTATACTGTATGGTATAATACTACTGTATAATAAATCCTTCACTCTAATAAACTCCCCCATTATGTTTAGGGGGAAATTAGGGATCAATAAAACAACTGAAACCTTGTATAATTACCATTAACTAAAGGGATAAAAAATACAGGTTGTAATTTAATGCAGACTGAAAACAGTGCAGAAAGCTCCTCCTTCATTCTGCATTAAGCAACCACCTGCGTATAAAATGCAAGAAGCTCCTTTTAAAACTTGTAAAGCCCCGGGACTGTTTATTAGCAACAATATGGTATATGCATTTTAACGCATTTGCAGCGTAAATCCGGATCAGAAATACCAAAAAAAGATGTCTGATCAGGGTCTACTCTGTTTGCTTGTGGAATAATATAGATCTGGTTCTACAGTTTCTGCCATGGCCAAAACTTTATATGTTCATATGCCATTATAAAATGCCATTATAAAAAAATCAGTTAATTAATTTTCAGAAAATCGTGATTTAGTAACATGAATATTTATTAGGTAAAAGGTAAGCAGATACACAATATGGTACAGTGGAGCTACAGATAAGGGTGCGTACCTGCAATATCGTATAGTAGAGGTACAGATAAGGGTGTGTACCTGCAATATGGTATAGCAGAGCTACAGATAACGGTGCTTACACAAGTACTAAAATCGTCATTTCTCCACCAAATCCTATGTTGGGACCACTTTTTAGAATCGACTCGAAGAGACGATTCTAGAGTGGTCCCAACATAGGGTTTCATGGAATAATAAAGGAGTTATTTTTGAAAATGTTTTAATTTACATATCTTATCTGAAGCTCTAGGTATAGTCTTCACATCTGTACTGTAGTAAGTCGATATCTCTAGTTTTGAAACCATATATATATGAATTGACCCTTTTACTCCATAAAATACCTTTCTATGCCTTTGCAAACAGAGTGGACCCAGATCAGATGGCTCCTGTAGGAGTCATCTGATCAGGGTATGCTCTGTTTGCTTATAGAATAATAAGGATATGATTCTACTGTTTCTGCCATGACGAAAATTTCTTGTGTTCATAATTATGCCATTATATAAATGAATTTAATTAATATTCATGACATATTTTTTTCTTACATGAATATTCATGGATTAAAGGGGTTAAATGTCTGTTTTCTTTTTCTTGCAGTACTTTAGAAGCAAAAACAGATTTTATGAGAATTATTAGACAAACTATACGAGACAGTGTGAGGAAAATGACTCTTCCTGCTAATAGTCAGCCAGTTGGCAAAACTAAATACATTCCATATGGTGGCAAACGCCTCGAGGCACTAAATACAAATCCTAGAAGTACATTAAGCACGAAACGAAATTTGCTGACAACAAAACCTCAGGATGTTGAGAGACATTCAATGGAGTTTGAGGAAAAATTCCGAGTGAACGAGAATGACCCAGTGTTCAGGACTAGGAGTAAGACCGTCGGAGATCTGAATGAAGTAAGTGCTGAGGATATGGAGAATGATGCATTTATTGCAGCCTCAGAACCTGAGATAGCAAAGATGGAGGGGAGTAGTGAAAACTCATCGTGTTCAAATCTGAGTTTATCTAGTCACTCCGGGTCATCCGCGAAACTGACCTTTGCGAGCGCAAACCCTTTGAAATTTGCAAGTGCATCAGCCTCAACACCTCCGATGGGCTCTCCTGTTTGGAAACCAAGAAATGAGGCCAATGTTGCTAAGCAACAGCAGTTCAGAACTGCAAAACTTAGCTCGACAAATGCATCGCCTAAATTGTCTCTGTCACCCACTCCAAAATCCCCCAACAGTATTCTGAGAGATACGGAATGTTGAGATTATTCATCAGTAGATGGCTGGAAATTTGTTCTTTCATATCATTTGTCTGCTGAAAGATGACCCTACGTCTGTGTTCCCTATTAAAGCTTATCCTTTTCTATGAAGGGGACAAGTGGACCATGGTTTGCAATCAATGTAGAACCCATATATCAGGGACTCTTTGCACGCTAAGTTATTGTCTGCAAAAGTTGTTGTCTGCAACAATGAGAGCAACAGATAAACCTGCATACTCAAGTACTTAAATTATCATTTCTCCACTAAACCCTACGTTGTGACCACTCTTTAGAATCGTCTCGAAGAGACGATTCTAAAGTGTGGTCACAACATAGGGTTTGGTGGAGAAATAAAGAAGTTATTCTTGAAAATGTTTTAATTTACTCATCTTATCTGGACCTGAACAAATCTCAAATTGTTTTTCTCTCAAAAATACAGAAATAGTATCAAACAATTTGGATCCCGATGCTGAGTTGCTCGGCATCTCATCTGGATCTAGACTGTTTTCAAACGTAATCACATATTCACAGCTAGTGTGCAAAGAGTTCATTATGGATTGTGTTGGGTCCTTCAACATGCATTGTGTTCTTGACCGTGTACCAGCTGTACATATTGGTTATCGCATTGAAATATCTTCTGTAAAAATTGTCGTCTGCTGCAATACTCATAACACAGTTTTCAGACATTGTCAAAGAGTTTGAACTCCCTAATAAGAAACCAAGTTATTTGATGCCTTTTCCCAGTCATTGGGCCAATGTTATAACATATTTGCTGGAGTTTTCAATGTTTTTACAACACAGTGGACCAATTAAACTCTTTCCTCCATGAATATTCATGAAAGAAATAATGACATCATGAATATTAATTAGATTAATTTGTTATAATAGCACATGGACACATGAAGGTTTGACCATGGCAGAAACTCATATCTATATATTGTAAGCAAACAGAGCAGATCCTGATCAAATGGCTCCTATAGGAGCCGTCTGATCTGGGTATACTCTGTTTGCAAAGGCGTAGAAAGGCGTATACATGGAGTAAAGGGTTAAGATGATCATTACAATGAGTCTATCCAGATGAAATGCAGAGTTACTCAGAATTTCATTAGGAGCCAAACAGTATGAAATAGAAGAAAAAATGACTTTGAGAATTATAGCAGATGACATTTTTGCAGACAAGTTACAGTGTTGATAGGGCTAATGGATTGTTCATGTGGGAGCACTTATAGGCCATCAGATATTCTATGTCAGTATAGTACTCGATTATGTGCCAATTTCATTTTATTTATTCCATTCTTTTTACATCATCCATGCAAGGAAAGTACCTTTACAGCTTTTTGGGAACATTATAGACCCTGACCAGCAGGCTGGTTGAAACAGGCATGTGATCAGGGTCTATACACTATTTGACACTTATCAATATGTGCACGATTTTCCTGTTCAACTTGAGCTTCATATTAAGCAAGCTCATCAAATACAAAAAATGTATTCCTCCTCCAGACCTTAAGTTGTCATCACTCTTTAGAATCATCTCACAGAGACAAGTGTAAAGAGTTATTGCAACTATGGTTGGGATGAAGAAATGAAGAAAAAATCAAATGCACTCCCTAATAATCCTAAGTATTTAGAAACCTGGTGTCCCCTCCAGCTGAATATGTAAGTTTGGGACCATTTTTGTAACTTTTACCCATTCCCTCATAGGCCATTTTTAGAGCCCACGCCTTTGAATAAATCTACTGAAAAGGAGTATTTATTAGAGAATATGAACATTTTAGAATTGTGTAGTTTGAAACCATTGTGATAAATATAGCATTTGCTCCTATGGAGCAAATGCCGTTTATCACAATGGTTTCAAAAAGTGACTTTTACGGTGTCAAAAGGTGTCAATATGTGGGAATAGGTTAAATGAGAATGATGTGGTAGCAAATAGTGAAGACCCAGATTAAACAGCTTCTTTAGAAACTTTTTGATCTGAGTCTGCATAGTTTTCCTATGTTTGTCTGTGTGAATACTTAGGATAATTAGAGCACCTGTTCTAAAGGTACTGGTTGTTACATTGTTCCATATTCTTTCTGACATTTCATATTCTTTCTGTCATTTGCATATTTCCATATTTTTTCTGTCATTTACATTTTTCCATATTTTTTTTCTCATTTATGTATATTTCATCAACTGTACATGTGATGCCTATTCAGCTGTCCTGTCATTCCCCACACATTGGGTGTACTATGCTGAGCACAATTGTTTTGTCTCTTTAGACCTTACTCCATGAATATTCACATAAAAAATAATTGACATCATGAATATTAATTAGATTAATTGTTATAATAGTGCATGGACACGCAGAAACTGGAGAGTGGCAGAAACTGGAGAATCACATTTATACTATATCAAATGCAAACAGAGCAGACCCTGATCAGACGGCTCCTATAGGAGCCGTCTGATCTGGGTCTACTCTGTTTGCACAGGCATAGAAAAACGTATTTATGGAGTAACGGGTTTGTCCATTGAAATGGGAAATGCTGTCCTTTGCAATTAGTGTAGACTCAGATGAGAGGGCTCCTAGATCAGCTCTTTGAACTTGGTCTGCTCTTGACTTTCATAATTCTCAAGCATATTTAATCCTTTCTTCATATAAATGCCTTTTCACATATGTGCAAACAGAGTAGACCCAGATAAGATGGCTTGCATAGAAGCTGTCTGATTAGGGTCTGCATTGTTTGCTTTTGACATGACACAGATCTGATTCTACAGTTTTTGTCAAAGCCAGAAATGATCCTTGAAAAGTTTACATGATAAAAATTTAGCTAACAAATATTCATGATGTCATTATTTCTTACCTGAATATTCAACAGGGATATTGTTATGCATTAATACTGAATGGAATCTACCATTAAACACTGATGGACTGTTCTACTTTGATAATTCAACATTCAAGGGGTTACCCTTCAAATCTCTACCAGCAAACTCATGATAAACTTTGCGAACAGTTTGGATACAGATGAGATGTTGGGTAACTTGGCGTCTCACCAGAATCCAAACTGTTTGATTCTCTGAATATATCTAAAAAATAATGGAAGAAGTATTCCTCAAAATGAAAAAAAAAGACATTCTTTCTCCAAAGGTTAATAGTAAATTGCAAATTAGTTTTTCTTTTCAGAAAATCATCTTCTTACGTCTGTAACTGAACTTTTCTTTTGAGATATTCAACAGTTTAGTCCCCTGATTGAGTATGTTGTCTGTTGTTTTTTTTTCAACATACAAGCTGTTTTCTCTTTCTCTACAATCTTGAGAATCGAGCAGGTTGGAACCTCATGTGATGCCTTAACTATTGGTATTTCATTAGGATTTATACTGTTTGCAGTTACCGATAGCCTTCTAAATGTTATAAAGGCCTTCTAAGTGTCATAAAGGCCGACTCTTAGGGCCTGTCTTATGAATGGATGTGTGGCCATAATCATCAAATTTCTAATTTATAACAAATGCTACTACATGTATTATAGTAAACCCCCTCTAAACCAACCACCTAAAATGTGTCTTAAGTTTGCAGGTGGTAACTTAATGCAGAATGAAAGTTATGCAGAAAGCTCCTGCAGGAGCTTTCTGCATTACTTTCATCCTGCATTGAGTTACCACCTGCTTTTAAAGACACCTTTGTTGATTAATAAGGTGGTTGTGTTAGAGAGGTGTTACTGTACTTGCATTTTCCAAGATATTCCTAGATGGACATCAGCCTACAGAGGTTCAGATAAGATGCATAAATTTAAACATTTTCAAGAATAGCTCCTTTATTTCTCCAGCAAACCCTATACTGTGACCACTCTTTAGAATCATCTCTTCCAGACAATTCTAAAGAGTGGTCACAGTATATGGTTTGGTGGAGAAATGACGATTTTAGTATTTGGATACGCACCAAGTTATCTGTAGTTCTGAGTCTAACTTGTCTTCTAAGGTTGTCTTGGTTTGGCTTTTTTTACAGAGATGCAAACAAATCAGACAATGAGTTTCTTATCATTTTTATAGTCATTTGTATTATTTTAGTGTGGATTAATTAACAAAGAAGTAAGATTAGCCCATAGATGCTTTTATTTTCTATGTATTGCTGCAGAGATGTTCCCTATTTGCCTGAAGTATTCGGACACCCAATAACCCCTTCCATCATATAACTGCCTTTTATTCCTCTGCAAACAGAGTAGACCCAGATTAGACAGCTCCTATAGTAGCCATCTGATCAGGGTCTGATCTATTTGCTTTTGATATGATATAGATCTGATTCTACAGTTTTAGTCAAAGCAAAAATATTCCTTGAAAAGTTTACATCATAATAATTGAGCTAAAACATTCATGTCATTATTTTGTACACGAATATTGAAAAGGGTTAATTAGACTGACATAATAGCAACTAGTGTAGACCTTAATCAAATGTCTTCTTCAGGAACTGTTTGATCTTGGTCTGCACTGTTTGGCTAGTTTGTCTGTCCGAATACTTTGCGTAATTAGAGTATTTTTCGTGCCCTTCAGTTGTTTGACATAGTTAATTTCTGTAAGTCTTTAGTTTTATCAGCAGGCATATTGTACATGATTATTTCTCATTTGAGCTGTGTATCAGGAATGACGGCCACTCGGACATGCGCAAACTGTGTAGATTGATATCTGGAATATCTGGTTTGGCAGCAAATTGCATAGCAAAATACTATATGGGATGATTATTAACCCATTCCCTCATAGGCTATTTTTAGATCCAACCTCTTTGAATAAAAAAGAGCATTAACTAGAGAAAAGTAAAAGAAAATAGAATTTTGTAGCTCTGAAACCATTGTGATAAATAGAGCATTTGCTTCTTAGGAGCAAATGCTCTATTTATCACAATAGTTTCAAAAAGTGACTTTTACAGGGGCATAGAAAGGCGTATTTATGGAGGAAAGGGTTACGGAAATCTAGGTAAAATATTTCTGATACTTAGCCTATCGTGCTGGTACTCATTAGAACTACCTATATCAGGCAATTTTTATGAGTACAAACAAGACAGGAGATGGCATAGAAATGAGAGATTGGGATAGATCAATACACCTCAGATTTGCAGCTCTGGCATATGCTGATGAGACTGCAGGCTCCCAACACAACTGCTGATCTACATCTACACTTTTTGCCATGTTTGATTGCCCTTCCTCCAGCTCGTTTATTGCTGCCATACCGTGTACCCTTCGACCGCTCAGCCGCCCTGACTAATTTACTGACACCTTGTATTGTGTGTGTTTCAGAGTGATTCAGAAGACTCTAGGGAGGAGTTTGTCTAACACACATTATACACGTGTAAATATTTACAGGTAACTCTCTCCTCCTGGCCTACCCACGCTGGGCAACCAAACTGCTTGTCATACTCAAGACCTAACCAGGGGAGGCAACCTAGTAGTTTTAATCAACACACAGTTACTATACCTGATAAACATGTGGTTGTAGAAATAATTCATTACTAATCAAGTGATTTCCACAGATTAATTAGGATACATACACTAATTAGAACATTTACACAAATGTTTTGATTTAAACGCTAAAGAATATGTACATACTTTTCTATATAGGGTATAACATTTTCAATGCTGAATTATCAGAATGTAATAGCCCACCAGTGTTTAACTACAGACCTCACTCATTATGAATGGCTTGAACCAGAGGATTTTGAATGACAAACAGTGCAGACCCGGATCAGAGGCCTCCAGGAGGAGCCCGCTGATCTAGGTCTACACTGTTTGCAAATACCACTGCATGAATGGCCGGCATTTAATCGTACTTGTAAGAAGTGTTACTTAACCCTTCGCTTGCTATTCACGTTAATATACCTACCTGTAAATAGTGAAGACCCAGATGAGACAGCTCCTGCAGGAGCTGTCTCATCAGGGTCTGCACTATTTACAAGTTGATTGCGCAACCAGTGCACTCCACAGCAGTGATTGCACAGCGAAATACTTGTACACAGTGAAGATATATGTAATTATACAACAGGGCATGGGTAAAGAAGGAGACGTGTATTTTAAAATTCAGCAAGAGAAGGGTTAATGCTCATTAAGAAGTTTTACTGACTGAGGTAAACTTTTAAAATGATCTTCTACTGGACTGTTATTGTCTGCCTCTTTTCTCTAGACCAATAAAAGTCTTATTAATACACTAATATGAAGAATTAACCCTTGACTTCATGAATATTCATGTAAGAAATAAATGATATCATGAATATTTATGAGCTGAAATTTTATAATGGAATATGAACACAGATTTTATTTACTATGGTGAAAATTGTAGAATATCAGATCTGATTCTACAATTTCTGCCATGGTAAAAACACCCTCCTTATTCCATGTGCAAAAAAGAATAAATGCTGATCAGACAGCCTCTACAGGAGCTGTCTGATCTGGGTCTACTATGTTTGCATATGACCAGGCTTCTGTATGAGGTAAAGGGTTAACATTAAGAATTGTCTTGAACAAATCATTGAGAGGTTTTAGTCAAAATAAACCATACAATAATAATAAATACAGTATATTCAAACAATCCTGCTTAAAGTGACCAATTCACAAGTTAACATTGGGGTCTTTTTAAGCAGGTGGCTACTATACAATGCAGAAAATTCTTTAGGAGCATTCTGAGTTATCGTTGTCCTGCATTAAGCTGCTACCTGTTTCATAGAAAGGCAATTAAATTCTTTTGAATTTCTGTACTAAAACATTGGTCAAGGTTGTCATATTAAATACTCCAAACTGTTCCAACACTATAGATGAATCTGTTCTACCTTTGCGAACTCAGTGTCTCACCACAATTCATTCTATTTGACACTCTTGCAATAAATCTGCTTTGAGAATTGAAGCAGATAATTTATATAGACAAAAGGAATATACCAGGATACTGTTCAATGGATTAAAATCATCAGCTGGCTAATCTTGACCCTTTCCCTCATACAAATACTTTTTCATGCCTCTGCATACAGGGTAGATCCAGATCAGATAGCTCCCATAGGAGCCATCTTATAATAAAGGTCTGCTCTGTTTGCTTGTGAAATTACAATAGATCTGACTCTACAGTTTCCTTCAACACCAAAACTAAAAGCTAATATATATTCATTATGTCATTATATCTTACGTGAGTATTGAACAGAGAAAGGGTTAAATTTGGACTTAAATTCTCGGCTTCTGGAAAAATTATGATTAGGTGTCAAATAGTTTTGCTCCTAATTAATATCTAACTAGTTACTTGACTCCCAATAAGAACCCATCCAGTATATTATACTGCCAGTACTTGTTAGTATAGTAGTCCTTGCCATTTTCTGGAAACCTATTTCTAATGAAAATTCATTTAAGAAATATCCTTAAGGATGTCATGAATATTTTGGCCAATGCAAAACATGTAGAATCAGAACTACATAATTTCATAAGCAAACAGAGCAGACCAAGATTGGATGGCCCCTACAGAAGCCATCTGATCTCGGTCTGCATTGTTATCAAAGGCTTCAGAAGGTGTCTATATCTCCTGTAAAGTATTCACTAACCTGGACTATACAGAAATAAGCAAATTACACTTATTGTTTACTTGAACCTTTTGAGCTGACTCTTATAGTACATGACATTGTATTGTCAGTTTAACCCATTCCCTCATAATGACGACTTTTGACGACTCTGTAAAAGTCACTTTGTGAAACCATTGTGATAAATAGAGCATTTTGCTCCTATAAGAGCAAATGCTGTATTTATCACAATGGTTTCAAACTACAAATTCTAAAATTTTCCTTTTCTCTAGTTAATACTCCTTTTCGGTAGATTTATTCAAAGAGGTTGTATCTAAAAATAGCCTATGAGGGAATGGGTTAACCTGATAGATACACCTGTAGGAACCATCTGATCAGGGTCTGCTCTGTTTGTATATGAACTTATGTAGATCTCATTTCTACAACATCTACATGGCCACCTGTGTAAATTTTCAGCTCATAAATATTCATTATGTCTTTTTGTCTTACACGAATAGTCATCAGGTAAAGGGTTTACATGCAATTTCGTTCAGCTATGATAATTTAGAGCACCTTTATATGCAGCACCACTATATATGGAGCTTTATTGGGGATACAACATTAGGTCATGTGACAAGGTATACAGTGTAATTGGAACATACATTGTGTCTGGTCAGAGTCCATTCGGCTACCTGATAGAGGTGCCTTCTGACATCTTTGCAAAACAGAGTAGACCCCGATCAGATGGCTTCTGTAGGAGCTGTCTGGTCTGTGTCTGCTCTGTTTGCTTATTAAATTATGTAGAATGTGATCTACAGATTCTATTATTGCAGAATGTTTCTTTGTTCACAGACCATTATAAAATATTATGTAATTACATGTAGTATCCATGATGTCATTATTTCTTACATGAATTATATACAATAATATCTAAACAATGTATAGAAGAGTATCCCACAGTGTAGACTCTGATCAGACATTTGATGAAGCTCAGGGCTATAGATAAGATGTGTGTACAGTAAAACTGGAATTCTAGTAGAGAAGAATTTAGATACATTAAGGCAGATGGCTGCTTAATGCAGGATGAAAGTCATGCAGAAAGCTCCTAGAGGAGCTTTCTGCATGACTTTCACCCTGCATTAAGCTGCCAACTATCTCCAGGACTGATATTTATGCTATATTTTTAGAGGAGTTTTACTGTACTTAATATGACTCTTATCTACAGCTTACCTGGATCATCATAGTTAGTAAGTCTGCTACAGTATCTTACAAGTGGCATAACTCATTTATAGGTCAAAACCATTTGTCTGTTAAACATTCCACACTCACAAAGCAATTGAGCTCCTCTTTACACACATTTTTATCAGGATGATTTGCAGATTTACTTGGTGCAGGTTTTGAAAGTAATGGAAAAAAAAGATTTTTCAAGAAAAAATGTTTATTTCATTTTTTTTTCAGAAAAAGAGATACTTAATGTTCAGATAATGAAGCATCAGACAGCACTTAAAGGATGAAAACATTTACTTTTTTAACCCTTTACCTTATGAATATTCTCGTAAGAAATAATTACTTTATGATTGTTAATTACCTGAAATTTTATAATGGCACATAAACATTGGACATTTAGGCCGTTGCAGAAACTAAAATCCTATTTACATCATTCATTAAGCAAACAGCAGACCCTGATTAGAAATCTTCTGCATGAGCTGTCTGATCTGGTTGTACTCTTCAGTTCCTGCCAATAGCAAAATATCTATTTACATAAAATTTTACCATTATAAATAGTCAGCTAATAA
Source organism: Azorinus chamasolen (assembly GCA_963576725.1). Classification (NCBI taxonomy): domain Eukaryota; kingdom Metazoa; phylum Mollusca; class Bivalvia; order Cardiida; family Solecurtidae; genus Azorinus; species Azorinus chamasolen. Next base: position 79,654,686 of record OY755237.1, on the reverse strand, counting down.
ATATTCATAATGTTATTTCTTACATGAATATTCAACAAGGAAAGGGTTAAAGACACTCCTAAAATGTAAGAAGTCCCGAACAATTCCATTGAAAAAGTCAGTATTGAAACATATACATTATCCAATTTTATCTCTGAATTTAATTAATATTTTATTTTCTATTAGCCTTTATCTGACTAAATTATGACATTTATTACTGAATACCTATTTAATATTTAAAATATTGATAAAAAAAAGCTCCCTGTGTTGGGGTAATATCACTCCCTTGACCTTGTAGTATGACAGACGGGTTGGTTGTCAATGGTTTGGGTATTTTACACGTTACTGGATGCCGGAATGATGCCCGCCACAACCTCCTCCTATGCCACTGCCTCTGCTTGTTATATAGCCTTATTGATATGAGACTCATTGGAAAAAGGTTGCTCCATTATCTGTTAACAGTGTAATTCATATACATGACTATATTGGAAGATGGTTGCTTTTCAGTGCCCACACTGCTTCTCATCAGTAGCTACAGTAAAAATATTTCTAGAAAAACCACTTGAACCAAATCCAATTCTAGGGTTTGCAACAGGTGAACAAACTTTATGCAGAAAACTTTTCCTGCATTAACCCATTCCCGCATATAGACGCCTTTTGACGCCTCTGTAAAAGTCACTTTGTGAAACCATTGTGATAAATAGAGCATTTGCTCCTATGGAGCAAATGCTCTATTTATCACAATGGTTTCAACACTACACAATTCTAAAATTTTCCTTTTTAGTAGTAAATGCTCCTTTTCGGTAGATTTTTTCAAAGAGGTTGGATCTAAAAATAGCCTATACGGGAATGGGTTAATTTTGTTCTTCATTATGCAGTAGCTTGCTCTAACTCTTTACTTCATAACGAAACATGTTTATGCATTAGCAAACAAAGTAGACCCAGCTCAGATGGCTCCTGTAGGAACTGTCTGGTCAGGGTCTGCTCTGTTTTGCTTATGAAATTATATAGGTCTGATTCTACAATTTCTGCCATTGTTAAAAAATCAGGTATTCATGTAGCATTTCAAAATTTTACCTACTTAATATTCATGTCATATTTGTTTGCATGAATATTCATGATTCAGGGTTAAGGGGCCACTTTCAAGGGTTTTGCACCCTTCTACATCAAACTATGTAGACCCTAAACAGACTGTTAACGTGAATGATCAGTCTCTGCACTGTTTTCAACTGGAGTGACCTTTTTCCATGACAAAGGGCAAAATGCCAATTAACCCTTATCCTGCACTTCATTACTGACTAGCATTAGAAAATAGTTTGGATACAGATGAGATGATGAGTAGCTTCACACCTTATTGTGCTCAAGCTGTTTGCTGTCTGGCTGATAGATGTTGGTTTGTTTAACACTATACCTCATATAACCGCTTTTTCATGCATTTGCAAACAGAGTAGACCCAGATCAGACGGCTCCTATAGGAGCCATCTGATCAGGGTCTGCTCTGTTTGAAGAATATTGAACAGGCAAAGGGTTCAAACAAGCAAAAAACATCTAAAATGGAACAAACAAGAGTTTGAGAATATGTCAGTTTTTATAGCAAGATAAGGGCTAACTCGCTGTTGCATTCTATCAGTTAACTGGAATATATGAATGGGTAGTTTCTCATTTTTTGTTTCATTTTCGTTTATTGCCATAATTACCCTAGATAGACATTTCATACAAATGCAAGCGGATAGTGCAGACTCAGATCTCAACTCTTTCTGATGGAATGGTTTGAGCTTAGTTTTCACTATTTGTTTCTTTATTAGTTTCATTTAAAATGAACAAAACTGTGCACAATTGATTTACCTGTCTTAAGTGACCATAAAAATAGGGTTTAATTGTGGGTATGTAAGGCAGATAGGCTTAATGCAGGTCAAAAGCAATGCAGATTTTTGCCCTGTATTAAGCAACCACCTGCTGTTTAAATATTGCTATGCTCAATAAATGAATGGCCGCTTAGGACAGTTTCTACTGTATTCAGCTTTACAAGAAAGTCTTCTCATATTTAGGGTAAATGTGGTTTGTATTTGATCTGACTGATGCATGCCACTGAGGCACAAATGGTGTAGACCTTGTGTAGTCATGCACCTGGAATGCATTGACGTCAATACTGTATCGGAGGTTTAGCACAAAACTGTTGTCACTGATACCTGTGGGATGAACTCATGACCTTTGCTAACAGTTTGGATCCAGATGAGATGTTGCTTAATTCATTATCTTACCAGGATCCTAACGGTTCTGATTGTCAATAAATATGTTAGATTAGCTTTAGCAATGTTAAGAAAACAATTATTTTAACACTTTACTCAATAGATACGCCATTCTATGCCTTTACAAACAGAGATGACCAGATCAGATGGCTCCTGTAGCCGTCTGATCAGGGTCTGCTCTGTTTGCTTATAATGTAAATGTGAACTACATTTTCCACCATGGTCAAAATTCATGTAGTGTTATAAAAAATCATCTAATTAATATTTCTGGTGCCATCATTTCTTTAATTAAAATTTAATATTCTAGGAGTAAAGGGTTAAATTCTTATAAAGGTTAAAAAAATGAAGTTACTACAGTCTTGCGCTCACACCTCGGTACCGTTGTACCTTTGGGTTGATGAGGTCACCACCAGGATAGAACGGACAAACAACTGTTTTTGAATGACGACCAGAGTGGAGACAGGAGTCCTAGCCTTGAAGTTATAAAACTGTTTGCTTGAGTCTGATATCATTCTCAAGCTTTTACAAAATGTGTTAACCCATTCCCACTTAGGCTGTTTTTAGATCCAAACACTTTGATTAATTCTACCAAAAAGGAGCATTAACTAGAGAAAAGGAAGTTTTCAGAATTTTGTAGTTTTGAAACCATTGTGATAAATAGAGCATTTGCTCCACAGGAGCGAATGCTCTATTTATCACAATGGTTTCATAAAGTGACTTTTACAGAAGCATCAAAAGGCGTCAATATGCGGGAATGGGTTAATATGAGGGAATAGGTTGCCTTATGTCTGACAGATTCAGTCTTTCTCTGTACCAGATCTGGTCATAAATGATTCCAGTACAACCTATCTAACGGGACCCCTTTATGAATAAACATACTTATTTTTAAAAGCAGGTGGTTGCCTAATGCAGGACATAAGTAAAGCTGGAGCTTTCTGCATTACTTATGTCTTGCATTAACCCTTTCCCTGTTCAATATTCATGTAAGAAATAAAATGTGTGAAAAGGCAGTTATATGAAGGAAAGGGTTAAGCTACCCCTTCGTTTAAGTCCCGGAATTAGATATTATTATTATTATTAGATATTATTTTTATTTTTATATTTTTATTTTTATTTTTAGAAGGGGTTTACTGTATACAAAAAAGTAAAGAAAAATCAACACTTAAGAGATTTCAGCGAATTTGATCAATTGCATTTGCTTATTCTTTGTTACTGCAGGATCTGCTTTATTTGTTTCATGGTGTGGCGAGCCTGTAGTCTCTTCTAATTACTCGGGTGACATGTCGTCATTTCAAACCCACTTTGCTTTAATATCACGCCCTTTGGACTCCTGTCTTCAGTTGGTTATATTATGGGCAAACCAAACAAGCTTTTATTTTATTATTATGTTCTTTGCAGATGGTATGGTTAACATTTCTGCTGATGCTTCTGTTTAACCCCTTCCTTCATATAAATACCTTTTCACACATTTGTATACAAAGTAGACCTATATCAGACGGCTCCTATAGGAGCTGTCTGATCAGGGTCTGCTTTGTTTGCAAATGGAATGTGATAGATCTGTTTCTTTTCTTTCTAAATTGGCTACAAATTTCCACCTTTCATATTTCATTATAACTATTTTGTCCATGAATATTCAGTAAGTATTGAAATTTTGAATAAACACAGAACAGGGAACGGGTTAACATTTGAATTGTCTAAAGTGCATTCATACCAGAAACAAAACAGTTGCAATTGTGACAACATAGAGTTTGGTGGAGAAATCAAGGAGTTATTCTTGACAGAGACATATACATACAGAGTGTATGTATGTCTCTGTTCCTGAAAATGTTTTAATTTCTGCAGCTTATCATTCTGGACCTCTGGTTTACATACGACTGGCTATTTGTTTGGCTTGGAGATAATTTGCTTTCAAAAGCAGTTTCTGGCATCATTTTTAGAATTTCATTGAGCATTCAGCAAGTTTTGCATTTTATCTAATTTTGTTTCAGCATGGACAGATGGAGCATATCTTGTTGCCTAATTTGTGGATGAAATTTTTGAAGCTTTGTTTGGTGGCTGTTTCTTGCATGACTATGTCCATACCAGATATTTGAGCTACAGAGATACCTTGGACACTTAACCATTTACCTCATAGGCTATTTTTAGATATAACCTCTTTGAAACAATCTACTGAAAAGGAGCATTAATTAGAGAAAAGGAAAATTTTAGAATTTTGTAGTTTGAAACCATTGTGATAAATAGAGCATTTGCTCCTATAGGAGCAAATGCTTTATTTATCACAATGGTTTCACAAAGTGACTTTTACAGAGTCGTCAAAAGTCGTCAATATGAGGGAATGGGTTAACCCTTTACCTCATAGATAGGCCTTTTAACGCCTTTGTAAACAGAATAGACGCAGATCAGATGACCTTTACAGGGACCATTTGATTAGTGTCTGCTGTTTGCTTATGGAATAGTATAGATCTGATTCTACATTTTGTGCTATAATGGCTCATAAACTATTGAAAAAATAGTTTTCATGAAGTCGTTAATCCTGGTATAAATATTCATGAGGTAGAGAGTTTATTTCTGATGTACTCTATCTTATCTACTGTATTTACTCTTAACTTTTCAGACCCCAGTCTGCCCTCTAGATCATTTGCGAAGCTGAATACCCTTTACTCCATGATTATTCATGAGCAAACAGAGCAGACCCTGATCAGACAGCTTTTACAGAGGTCTTCTCTGTTTGCAAAGGCATAAAAGGCGTATTTATGAATCTAATGTAGCAAATAATGTAGACCCAGATCAAACTGCCTATGAAGGGTTTATGCTATTTTACTTACTTATTTCGTTGGAATATATAAAGTATGTACGGTGTATACCTTTAAATAAAAGCAGCCAATCTAACTGCAGATATAGATTCTTATTTTGGGATATTGTGAATACTTACGAATGTTTTTACTAAATATTTCTTTTTGTTCATACTTCTTGTTCTTTGAATTAGCACTGAATGTTAAATCAATTTTGCTTAATGAAATAGTAACCCATTCCCTTATATTGATGCCATTTGACCCATTCTCTCATATTGATGCCTTTTGACCATTATGTACATAACAGTATTGTGGTTTCAAAACTACTCAAATCTAAGTTTCCTTTTCTCTTGTAAATGAACCTTTTCAGGAGATTTATACAAAGAGGTCCGGTCAAAAAATAGCTTGTTAGGGAATGGGTTAACTGGCAATGCCAAAAACATTGAATTGCATGTTGGGATTATTTTCAGTGTTTTTATGTTAATGCGTTACGGGTATTATTTGTATTGCAGTTACCATTGTTGTATTTTTTAGAGGCATGTAGAACAAATTAACAACACACACCTCTATGCTTGTGATACAATCACCTGTGGTTTCCTATGTGGTTGAACATGCCCGACTATTTTCCTATGTGGTTGAACATGCCCGACTAGTTTTATTTGGGTTTTAACCTTTTGCCCCATGAATATTCATGTAAGAAAATATGACATATTGATTATCAATAAGCTGAATATTTAAAATGGAATTTTTGGCCATGGTTGAAACTCTATAATCAGATCAATTTTATCCCTTAACCCATTCCCCCATAGGCTATTTTTAGATCCAACCTCTTTGAATAAATATACCGAAAAGGAGCATTAACTAGAGAAAAGGATTGTTAGCTCACCAGAGCACTTTTGTGCTCAGGGTGAGCTTTTGTGATCACTTGATGTCCGTCGTGCGTCGTCCGTCGTCCGTCGTCCGTCGTCGGGCGTCAACAATTTGAACCTTTAAAAATCTTCTCCTCTGAATCTACAGGGTTCTCAGCTTTCATCTTTGGTACATAGCATCACCTTTAGGTCCTCTACAAAAGTTATATAAATTTTGCCCCTGGGGTCAAAATTGGCCCCGCCCCAGGGGTGCCTTGTTTTCTATTGAAATATATAGTAAAACTTTGAAAATCTTCTCCTCTGAATCTACAGGGTTCTCAGCTTTCATATTTGGCACAAAGCATCATGTTCAGGTCCTCTACAAAAGTTATATAAATTATGCCCCTGGGGTCAAAATTGGCCCCGCCCCAGGGGTAGCCAGTTTTGAATAGAAACATATAGTGACAACTTTGAAAATCTTCTCCTCTGAATCTACAGGGTTCTCAGCTTTCATATTTGGCACATAGCATCATGTTCAGGTCCTCTACAAAAGTTATATAAATTATGGCCCTGGGGTCAAAATTGGCCCCGCCCCAGGGGTAGCCAGTTTTGAAAAGAAACATATAGTGACAACTTTGAAAATCTTCTCCTCTGAATCTACAGGGTTCTCAGCTTTCATATTTGGCACATAGCATCATGTTCAGGTCCTCTACAAAAGTTATATAAATTATGGCCCTGGGGTCAAAATTGGCCCCGCCCCAGGGGTAGCCAGATTTCATTAGAAACATATAGTGACAACTTTGAAAATCTTCTCCTCTGAATCTACAGGGTTCTCAGCTTTCATATTTGGCACATAGCATCATGTTCAGGTCCTCTACAAAAGTTATATAAATTATGCCCCTGGGGTCAAAATTGGCCCCGCCCCAGGGGTAGCCAGTTTTGAATAGAAACATATAGTGACAACTTTGAAAAAAAATTCTTCTCAATCTACAGGGTTCTCAGCTTTCATATTTGGCACATAGCGTCATGTTCAGGTCCTCTACAAAATTTGTATAAATTATGCCCCTGGGGTCAAAATTGGCCCCGCCCCAGGGGTGGTCAGTTTTGAATAGAAACATATAGTGACAACTTTGAAAATCTTCTCCTCTGAATCTACAGGGTTCTCAGCTTTCATATTTGGCACATAGCATCATGTTCAGGTCCTCTACAAAAGTTATATAAATTATGGCCCTGGGGTCAAAATTGGCCCCGCCCCAGGGGTAGCCAGTTTTCAATAGAAACATATAGTGACAACTTTGAAAATCTTCTCCTCTGAATCTACAGGGTTCTCAGCTTTCATATTTGGCACATAGCATCATGTTCAGGTCCTCTACAAAAGTTATATAAATTATGCCCCTGGGGTCAAAATTGGCCCCGCCCAAGGGGTAGCCAGATTTCATTAGAAACATATAGTGACAACTTTGAAAATCTTCTCCTCTGAATCTACAGGGTTCTCAGCTTTCATATTTGGCACATAGCATCATGTTCAGATCCTCTACAAAAGTTATATAAATTATGCCCCTGGGGTCAAAATTGGCCCCGCCCCAGGGGTGGTCAGTTTTGAATAGAAACATATAGTGAAACTTTGAAAATCTTCTCCTCTGAAACTGGAAGGTTCTAAGCTTTCATATTTGGCACATAGCATCATGTTCAGGTCCTCTACAAAATTTGTATAAATTATGCCCCTGGGGTCAAAATTGGCCCCGCCCCAGGGGTAGCCAGTTTTCAATAGAAATATATTGTAAAACTTTGAATATATTCTTCTCTGAAACTGAACGGTTCTCAGCTTTCATATCTTGCACATAGCATCATGTTCAGGTCCTCTACACAAGTTATATACATTATGCCCCTGGGGTCAAAATTGACCCCGCCCCAGGGGTGCCAGTTTTCTCTAGAAACATATAGTGAAAACTTTGAACATCTTCTCCTCTGATTGGCTGGTGAGCGATGTCAGGGCCATTCTGGCCCTCTTGTTTTTTAGAATTTTGTAGTTCTGAAACCATTGTGATAAATAGAGCATTTGCTCACAATGGTTTCAAAAAGTGACTTTTACAGAGGCGTAGAAAGGCATATTTATGGAGGAAAGGGTTCAGGAAACAATGCAGACCCCGATGAGATGGCTTTTATAGGAGCTGTCTGATTTGGGTCTACTCTGTTTGTAATGACATTAAAATGTGTGTCTATGGAGAGAGGAGATTTGGTTTCTGAATACATACAGTAATTACCGTAGACCTATTGTAATTAGATGGTCCCCTGTAGGAACTATGTGATCAGGGTCTGCTCTGGTTGCTTATGAGATGATATAGAGCGGATTCTATAGCTTTTCACATGGTTAACCCATTCCCGCATATTAACGCCTTTCGACGCCTCTGTAAAAAGTCACTTTTTGAAACCATTCTGATAAAAACAGCATTTGCTCCATATTCACAATTCTGAATATTTTCTTTTCTCTAGCAAATGCTCCTTTTGGGTAGACTTTTTTCAAAGAGGTTAGGTCTTAAAATAGCCTTAGTGAGAATGGGTTAAAGTTGTCATAGGAACTCATCTGGTTGATATTCATAGTCATTGTTTCTTACATGAATATTTATCAGGTAAAGTAGCCACTGTTTTACATACAAATGTATGACGTTTGCCACATTTGAGTCCACTGGCTATGAATTAGATATAATTTGCAAGTAGATTAAAAAAAAATAATTTGCAAGTAGATTATGAATGACACACAGTGCAGACCTAGTTCCTTGAGTAGACACTGTTTGCAAATATGGTTTGACTGGTTTTCCCTTATTTAACCCTTTACCTCATAGGTTATTTTTAGATCCAATCTCTTTGAATAAATCTACCGAAAAGCAGCATTAACTAGAGAAAAGGAAAATTTTAGAATTTTGTAGTTTGAAACCATTGTGTTATATAGAGCATTTGCTCCAATAGGAGAAAATGCTCTATTTATCACAATGGTTTCAAAAAGTGACTTTTACAGAGGCATAGTAAGGCATATTTATGGAGGAAAGGGTTAAGTGTTAACTCCATCACTGCCATTTAGGACAATGCTGTGATTAATTATGTGAACAGTTTGGATTAAGATGAGATTGTGGGTAACCCAACATCTCTTCATGATGCAAGCTGTTTGATGCTGTGGTTTCTTAAGAAACTATGACATAATTATTTTATTTGCTGAAGTTTTATAATAACATATAAACAAGGAAACGTTGGCCATGACAGAAACTGTAGTATCATATCTATATTATTTCATAAGCAAATAGAGCAGATTCTGATCAGACATCTCCTACAGGGGCTGTCTGATTCCGGTCTACTGTTTTTTGGCAAAAGTGTTAAAAGATGTAAATGGTGAATTATTCCATGAATATGCAATTCTGTGCATTGCCAAACAGTGTAGACCCAGATCAGATGGCTCCTATTTGCTTATGACATAATATACCAGTAGATATGATTTCTGCACTTTCTGCCTTGGTTATATATTCCCATGTTTATATGTTATTATAAAAATACAGCTACTAATAATTAAAATGCATGATGTGAATACTTCTTACATGATATTAACCCTTTCCCTCATATAAACGTGTTTTCACGCATTTGCAAACAGAGTAGACCCAGATCAGACGGCTCCTAGAGGAGCCGTCTGATCAGGGTCTGCTCTGTTTGCTAATACAATTTGATAGATCTGTTTCTTTGCTTTCTAAAATGTCTACAATGTTCCAACTTCCATATTTCTTTATAACTATTTTGTCTATGAATATTCAGTAGGTATTGAAATTTGTGATAAACATAGAACAGGGAAAGGGTTAATGAAGTAAAGGGTTAAAAAAGGAGAAGAAAGTTACACAATGAAAACCTTTGCAGACGACAAAGCATGTCTACTTGTTTACACATTGCATGAGACTGGCACAACACAGTATTCATGGACATATTATGGCCAGTTTTAGAACTTGTTTAGCTGATTTGTTTCTATGTTTAGCAAAAAGTATTTTGCTGTAAAATAATGTTCAGTCAGAAAAATTCTAAACAATCACTTTATTAATGTGTTTGTTGCTTAAGAAGCATATTTAACTTTCAAAATGTTACTTGCAAAACCTTTGATTCAGACAGTTTGGATCCAGTTCGACATTGAAATGGTAGAGAATCTAGCTTGTTTGTATTTTAAATATAAAGCAGACAACACTTAATGATTTACCCCAAACAGACGCCATTGCTAATGGAGTAGATCCAGATCAGATGACTCCTGTAGGATCGGTCTGATCAGGATCTGTTCTGTTTTCATATGGAAGTATAAAGAAATGATTCTTCAGTTTCTGCCAAAGACAAAAATACCTGTTCTTATACCATTACAGACATTCAGTCACTAATTATTCATGATGTCATTATTTCTTATATGAATATTCATACGGTTAAGGGTTCAGGAATTTTCAAACAGAGTAGACCCAGATCAGACGGCTCCTATAGGAGCCGTCTGATCTGGGTCTGCTCTGTTTACTTATGAAATTAATTAAGGGTGTCTCTACAGTTTTCCCCCAAACTAAAATTTCATTAATTTGGTACATATGCCATTTTAGAAATCCAGCTAATTAATATTTATGATGTCATTATTTTTTTCATGAATATTCATAAGGTAAAGGGCTAAGTTATAAGCCAATTAACAAGCTAAAAGTTATTTGCAACACCAGATTATGTATAGCAGAACCTGTCTTAAGTGGCCATCAAAAAGGGTCAAATTATGGGTCTGTAAGGCAGGTGGTAGCTTAATGCAGGTCAAAAGTAATGCACAAAGCTCTTATAGGAGCTTTCTGCATTACATTTCCCCCAAATTAAGCTACCACCTGATTTGTAAGACTCAAATGATCAATAAATGAATGGCAGCTTAAGACAAATTCTACTGTATTTCTAAACAGTAAATATTACAACAAATTCCACCATCTCTCACTTTGAATGCTGATTTTTCTAAGTCCATTATTATTTAGCAGTGGAGTCCATTTATAATGAAAAAGATTGAAATTTGAATAACATACAGTGCAGATGCAGATCAGAGGACTCCTGCAGAAGCCTTCTGATCTGGCTTTACACAGTGTACAAATGCCAGTTGACCTTTTCCCTCATATAAACAAGTTTTCACGCATCGACCCAGATCAGGGTCTGATCAGGGTCTGCTCTGTTTGCTAATGAAATTTGATAGATGTGTTTCTTTACTTTCTAAATGGCTACAATGTTCCACCATCCATATTTCATTATAACTATTTTGTCCATGAATATTCAGTAGGTATTGAAATTTGTAACAAACATAAAACAGGGAAAGGGTTAACTTGTTACCCACATATTAATTTTTTGTCAATTGTCCGGTAAAACTGCATTTTCACGTATTTGCCCACAAGAATCGCAGATCAGGGTCCATGCTTATAAAGCTTTTAGTTGAGCCTGAGATCGTTCTCAAGCTTTTGATCAATCAAAAGCTTGAGAACTCAAATCTGACCAATCAAAAGCTTGAGAACGAAACTCAGACTCAACTAAAAGCTTTATAAGCATGGACCCAGATGGCCATATAGCTGGCTCCGGTAGTCCAAAATTCCCTTGTTCACAAGTCCGTTATAAACAATAAACTAAATACTCAGTCATTGTTTTTTATATGAATGTGCATCAGATACTGGGGAAAGATTACCTTTACCTCAGGTTGATGCATATTCAAGCCTTTGCAAACAGAGTAGACCCAGATCAAAAGACCCCTGCAGGAATTGTCTGATCAGGGTCTGCTTGTTTGCTTATAAACTAATATAGATCTGGTTGTAGAATTTTTTTCATGGTAAAACGTTGCCATTATAAAGATTTTGTTTATTCATGTGTTTACCAATTACCCCATCTTTGCAAGCACAGCAGACCCAGATCTGATGTCTCCTATAGGAGCTGTCTAATCAGGGTCTGCTCTGTTTGCTTATGGAATAATGTAGATATGATTATACTGGTTCTGCCATGATAAAACATTTATTTATTTATTTGCCATTATAAAATCCATCTGATTAAATATTCATGATGTCATTATTTCTTATACCAATATTCATGGAGTAAAGGGTTTAAGGGTTAACAAAAACTTTCCTAAGTTTGAATCATTGTAAGGAGCATCTAGGAAAGGCACAAGACAGTTGGAGATATTCTTATGTACACCGCTTCTTGTTGACTGAAGTTAGGCCAGGGTTTGGGGCAATGAATAATGAACTTTTGATAATTATTTAAGCTGTTGACTTGTATGATTTTGTACATACATACTTTTCATGTGTTGTATTTACAGACTTGGAAGCCGGTGGATCTACCCAGCTGGTCTGAGGAGGAATACTATTTATATATGTATAGCTGTTTGTTAATGGCGAGCGTCATCTGTGTTTGAAATTGTCGTCTGCATTCAATAATTTTGTTTGCAGCTATTGTAAACCCTGTGAGGCTAATGATATTCAAGATATGTTGCCAGAAAGCTATGCTCTTGTTTGTATTTGTCATCTGGATCTCAGCTGTTTGCAAAGTGAACCAGTTACTGCAGGCTATATATTAACCCATTACCTCAGACTATATTTAGATCCTACCTCTTTGAATAAATCTACCAAAAAGGATAATTTAATAGAGAAATGAAAATTTTGGAATTGTGTAGATTTGAAACCATTGTGATAAATAGAGCATTTGCTCCATAGGAGCAAATGCTCTATTTATCACAATGGTTTCAGAAAGTGACTTTCATAGAGGCATCAAACGGCGTATACGAGGGAACGGGTTAATAGACAAAACAAAACGTCTATAGCTGCAGGCTATATATTAATAGACAAAACATTGGGTATATAGCTGCAGGCTATGTATTAATAGACAAAACATTAGGTCTATAGCTGCAGGCTATGTATTAATAGACAAAACATTAGGTCTGTAGCTGCAGGCTATATATTAATAGACAAAACATAAGGTCTATAGCTGCAGGCTATGTATTAATAAACAAAACGTGTTCTATAGCTGTAGCCTATATATTTCTTATGGTTAAATGTTTTTTTCCTAGTCTGTTGTTAATTTTTACACTTCCACTTGCGAATCTGTGATTACAGATGCAAACAGTTTGAATGGAGATGAGACATCGAGTGACTGAGCATCTGATCAAGATCCAAACTGTTTGATGATGTGAATATGATAGTTGAATGAATGAATGAATGAAAATTTTAGCAGGCGAAACTTTAGCAGACAATACCAAGAAGCAAATAGTTACAAAATTGCTTCATCAGAATCCAAATTGTTTTGTACTCATAATTGAAATTTTGTTAAGAAAACACGGTAACATAGTTTGAGTATACAGTAAAAACCCGCTAATGCGACCACCGAAAAGAGGTATAATTATGGGTGCTAGATGCAGGTGGTAGCTTAATGCAGGACAAAAGTAATGCAGAAAGCTCCTAGAGGAGCTTTCTGCATTACTTTTGTCCTGCATTAAGCAGCCACCTGCTTATAAAGACACTCATGTTTATTCATTAAGTGGTCGCATTAGAGGGGGTTTACTGTATTATTAACAACATATTTCGAAGATGAACGTTACTTGGTGATGAAAAGCTTGATAAAAATATGTTTGCAGTTTGATCTGCTTTTACATAATTATACATGCAGCTCAAAGAGCAATTAATCCCTCTTATTGACGCCTGTTGACCCATTCCCTCATATTGATGCCTTTTGACACCTCTGTAAAAGTCACGTTTTGAAGCAATTGTGATAAATAAGCATTTTCTCCATATGAGCAATTGTTGTATTTATCACAATGGTTTCAAAACTGCGCATATCTAAAAGTTTCCTTTTTCTAGTAAAATGCTAGTAATGCTCCTTTTCAGTAGAGATTCAAAGATGGGTCTAAAAATAGCCTATGATGTAATGATCTAAATTTAGCATATACGGGCATGGGTTTGCCAGTATTACTCTAAGCAATTGACGTCTGCTTGTGGTCTTAACCCTTTCCTTCATATAAACACCTGTTCACGCATTTGCAAACAGAGTAGACCCATATCAGATGGCTCCTATAGGAGCTGTCTGATCAGGGTCTGCTCCGTTTGCTTATGAAATTTTATAGATCTAACTTAACAGTTTTGATCATGATGATTTTCACCATTCCCAGTTTTATAGATCTAACTTAACAGTTTTGATCATGGTGATTTTCACCATTCCCAGTTTTATAGATCTAACTTACCAGTTTTGATCATGGTGATTTTCACCATTCCCAGTTTTATAGATCTAACTTACCAGTTTTGATCATGGTGATTTTCACCATTCCCAGTTTTATAGATCTAACTTACCAGTTTTGATCATGGTGATTTTCACCATTCCCAGTTTTATAGATCTAACTTACCAGTTTTGATCATGGTGATTTTCACCATTCCCAGTTTTATAGATCTAACTTACCAGTTTTGATCATGGTGATTTTCACCATTCCCAGTTTCACTTAATGATCCTTTCCATGAATATTAATGAGATAATAAAATTGTGAATAAACAGAGAAAGGGTTAAAGTAATTGATTTCTTACATTTCTTGTCAGAAACATGATCAACTTATCAAACAGATTGATGAGATACCCATTTATCATCTGTATCCTAGTTACCATAAGTATTTTGAAAGTTTGGTGCAAAACAATTGTAACTCCTTCACTTTGTGAAGGAGTTAGTTACAATAGTTTTGCACAAAGCCCTCGATTTGTGCAGACAAACTGTGGCAGATGGTACATACCCAGATCAAATTTGCCCCTGAAGGAACAGTTTGATCTGGGTCGACACTATTTGCTACTATATAAGTAAAATTTAAAAGTTATCCGTGTTGTCTAACTTGATCGTGATAGATGGGGAGGGAAGGTTAGAGGGTAATCACAAATTCCAGGTAGAGCGCTGAATAGTAGGTCAATATCTGGACTTCGAGGTCCCAAGTATCAAATCCTAGACCAGTACCTGGACATTGATGTCCCAAGTCCATGCCCCAGACAAAATCGTAGAAAAATATCTGGACTTTGTGGTCCCAACATTCAGAAATCCATAGTCAATATCTAGAAAAGTGTTAGACTGATATCTGGACTTCAAGGTCCCAAGTTTCATGTCCTACACCAGTTTCTAGACTTTAAAGTCGCACGTTTTGAGTACTAGAACAATAACAAGGCCGCAATGTCCAACGTTTAAAGTCCTTAGACTTAAGGATATTCTCAAATATTTTTGCAGACTGTAAACTGATGGCAAGAAATGAACACCATACAAACATTTTCAAAAATATTCATGGGTTAACTGTTTCGCTGCCAAATCTTGCATCTGTGATTACCTCAGCAAGCAGTTTGGATCTAGATGAGACGCCAAGTAACTCGTCTCATCAGGATCCAAACTGTTTGTTACTGTGGTAATATTTTTTTTTAAAGAAGAGGGAAAAACTATGAACACAATAATTGTGGCAAACGACACAATTTACAGACAACAATATTGGTAGTAAAAGCGGTAACCCTTTCCTTCATATAAACACCTTTCACATTTTGGCAAACATGGCGCAGATCAGACAACTCCTATAGCAGTCGTCTGATCAGGGTCCGCTCTTCTTTTCTTATGGTATACTAAAGATCTGATTCTACAATTTCTACCTGGGCCAAAAGTGGGTCTAGAATGTGTTTGTGAACCCAGGTACAGAGTTTAATTTCTTTTTGGATACTACCGTTATGGTAAGAATAATGCAATAATTATGGTGTAGGATTGATTATCTATTGATATCACATAATATGTGAAAATGAACTCCTTTATTTTTCCACCAAACCCTATGTTTTGGTTAGATGGAGAAATGATGATTTTAGTATTTGAGTACACACCTTTATCTGTTTCTCTATGAATATCTGCATGTTGAGGATGATAAATGTAAATTGTTTATGACAATTGCAAACAGTTTGGATCCAGATGAGGCTCTTTGTAACCTTGCATCCAAAATTAATTTCCTTTAGTATACATTTTTAAACACAGTTGAACACATATTTAGTGGAGGACAATCTAAGGAGACATAGTAAAAAATAATTAGTTTCTTTGCACGTTGGAGGCGAATTTTGTGACAATTTATGAAAACAGTTTAGACCCAGATGAGACGTCGAGTATTATGGGCATCTCACGAGGACCCATACTGTTTGTCATTCTGACCATTGTTTTGGAGAGAAAAAAAACTGATTAATAGTATCGGACAACACATTTTGCAGACGACAATTACTTAGCGTGTTAGAAGTTATTGTATATTTGGCAGTTAACAGTGGAACGTATTTTGCCAAGGGTAGTAAGCAGAGCTCTAGATAAGATGCGTAAATTTAAACATTTTCAAGTATAGCTCCCTTATTGCTCCACCAAACCCTATACTGTGACCACTCTTTAGAATCGTCTCTTCGAGACGATTCTAAAGAGTGGCCACAGTATAGGGTTTGGTGGAGACGATTCTAAAGAGTGGCCACAGTATAGGGTTTGGTGGAGAAATGATGATTTAAGTATTTGGGTACTCATCATTATCTGTAGCTCTGTCACTATTAAGGTTCTGTTTTTTTCGATGAAGATAACATAAGTATGTTTATCACACAGTTTTATCATGTTGTTTTTGCATTTTCATGTGTTACAATGTACATGTACCTTGTACAAGACGTCTGTTGCGAGCAATGGTTGTTTTGCATTTTTATGATGATGCATTTTCAGAAGGATCATGCATTTTTTTGACCCACCAGATTAGTTCATACTATTTATTTCTTACATTCAAGAAATAAAATTATTTGACAATACTTCAGTTTTGTTCTATTTATGCTGACCTCAGTAACTGTTGTATGTTTTATGCTGGAAATAGAGGATCTTACATGAGTGTTCATTTTATCTCCCCCAGTATACAAGGGGGACATATTGTGTTTGTGCGCGGCGTCCGTCTGTCTTTCCAATTTCAATTTGTCCACGGGATTTCTCCAAAACCTTTGGTCAGATTTTCATGAAACTTAATAGGATTGATCAGCACGGTTTCTCCAAGACCGTTCGTCGGATTTTCATGGAACTTTGCGAGATTGATCAGAACCATGCCTAGATGTGCATATTATATTCCTGTTCTGGTTTGATGATTTTCTGCAGAGTTATGAGACTTTAAACTGTTCATATGGAAAATATTGTCCGCGCAGTTTCTCCAAAACCGTTGCCGGTCGGTTGAATTTTCATGTAACTTTGTAGGATTGATCAGCACCAGGCCTAGTTGTGCATATCTTATTCCTGCTCTAGTTCGTTGATTTTCTGCAGAGTTATGGGACTTTAGAATTTTTACATGGAACATTTTGTCTGTGCCGGCGGTGGGGGATACATCAGTTACAAGTTATTTTTATGAAACGAGTTTATTATAGTAAACGAGTTTCATGGAAACAATTTGTAATGAACTCGAATGTAAGATTCTTTTTATTACATAACCCTTATAAAGTGTCATAGAAAATGCAACAGACTATATCTGACGGCTGTTTCGGCCATTGTTTACAACGTAGTACAACTAGATTCAAACTGCTCATTTGCATACAAAACACACTAGTGCATTTCCGCGATTTACGGCACCATGTTCCGGCACATCCACAAGGCAGATGTGATAAATAAATTAAGCCTTTCCCTGACGAATATCTATGTAAGAAATAAAAACAGCATGAATATTTATTAGCTGAAGTTTTACCTTGGCCAAATGAGTCGCTGTAGAATCACATCTAGTTTATTTAACCCATTCTCTCCTAGACTATTTCAGAACCCAACCTCTTTGTATTAATCTACCGAAAAGAAGCATTTACTAGAAAAAAGGAAAATTTTAGAGTAGTGTTGTTTGGAAATCATTGAGATAAATAGTGTATTTGTTCCTACGGAGCAAATACTCTTATTTATCACAGTGGTTTCAAAAAAGTACTTTTACAGAGGCGTCAGTAAGAGAGAATGGTTATTAAGCAAACAGAGCAGACTCTGATCACCTTCTCTGCTTAAAAAGGAGTTTATAAAGTTAAAAATTAACTCGATGTAATACGGAAATAAATATAACTTTGTATTTTGTGAAATTCATGTATCGGTCATGTAAATAGTATAAATGTTTATGAGTTCTTATTAAACCAAACTATGCATGAGAGCATTAAGCACTTTTCGTTAACAATTTTCGCCTATAACACAACAAAAGTAATAGAAATATATACAATTAAATTATACAGTCCAACACGAGACCGCAATGCCGTGCAGTATAAGCAAAGCAACTCTTACAATATAGTTCGTTTAATACTGTATGAGTTGACGCCTCTGCAAAGGTTACCTGTTGAAACCATTGTGATAAATAGAGCATTTGCTCCTATAGGAGCAAATGCTCTATTTATCACAATGGTTCCTCTGGCTTTTTTTATAAATACAACTTATTAGTAACATAATTAACCCTGGTGATCATAACCACCACGGCCACAGATATCCTATTAAAATGTCGAGGTCATTTTTTGCTAAACAGGACGAACAAAGTAAGTATGATTATCGGTCTTACAGACAGGTGGCAGCTTAACCCTTTCGCTGCCAATGCCGGATCTGTGATTGCCTATGCAAACAATTTGGATCCAGATGAGACGCCGAGTAACTCGGCGTCTCATCAGGATCCAAACTGTTTGTTACTGTTACTATGTTTTTGAAACAAAAATGAAGAAAATCAAAATAATGAAATTTTGTAGCAGACGACAAAGTTAGCAGACGACAGAGTTTGGCAGCGAAAGGGTTAATGCAGGATGAAAGTCATGCATACATAAATATCCAAAAGCAGGTTTTCTGCGTGAGTTTCATACTGCATTAAGCAGTTTAAGGGACCTTTACCATACAATGTTCATGCAAATGTGGTGCATATCTCGTTTTTCGGGGACTTTTTCTTGTAGATCTTTTCGAAGAACGAGCAAATAGGGTGTCAAACAGTTTGGATCCTGATGAGGTGTGTGATTAATTATTTGCAAGACAGCTTAGCAGGATCAATGTCATGCAGAACGATTCTCTGTGAACTTACTGCCTCACGTGCACCCTTCATTTAAACCCCATTCCCTCCTAGTGACGCATTTTTGTGTCTATGTAAAAGTCACATTTTGAAACCATTGTGATAAATAGACCATTTCAATTCTCATTTTCTATAGTTAATGCTCCTTTTCGGCAGATTTATTCAAAGCGGTTATGTCTAGAATAGTCTAGGAGATAGTGCGTTAACCCTGTCAGTAGTGGGACGAGTCGGTAATGTCCTTTGCAAAGAGTGTAGACTCAGACGAGAGCGCTCCAAAGGGAGTCCTCCCATCAGAATCAGCACTGTTTATCATGCTACTTTCTTCTTTGTAACAAACCCTGGCTATTCACGGTAAGCTTGTCCTGTTTGAATTTTTGAATATGTAGGCTACATGTATTACATGTTCTATCGACAAACTTTTTTTCGCAGCATTTCGTCTGACACGAGTAGCCCCCGTTCATTCTAGTTCTAGTTGTCTCGCCATTTTAGAATGTATAGAAACATATCTAACAAATTCCATTAGCAAACAGAGCAGACCCTGATCAGACGGCTCCTACAGGAGCTGTCTGATCTGGGTATTCTCTGTTTGCAAATGCGCGAAAAGTTGTTTATATGAGGGAAAGGGTAAATATGCAATATGTATTGTTCGCTATATTTTTCTACCGAATTTAAAATTAAGGACAAATGCTGCTCTTTTGCAAATCTACTATTCTTCACCAGTTCGCTAGATTGCCTTTAAATTCTTTTATCTGAAACATTGTGCATTACGGAACAAATTATTCATGAAATTTGCAAGCCTTATGAAAAATATGTGGTACCCTACATGAAGAAAAAATAGAAAGGTTACAGGAAATAAGGTTTGATATTTTACTCTTTCCTTCATATAAACGCCTTTTCGCGCATCTGCAAACAGTGTAGACTCAGGTCAGACGGCTCCTACATCAAGGTCTGCTATGTTTGCTAATGTTATTTGATAGATATGTTTCTTTAATTCCTAAAATGACTACAATGTTCCACCTTCCATATTTCATTAAAGCTATTTTGTCCATGAATATTCAATAGATATGGAAATTTGGACTAAATATAGAGTATGGATAGGGTTAGCCCCTTGCCTAATGAATGCTCATGTAAGAAATAATAAAACCGTGAGTTTTAATTAGCTGAATTTTTATAATATGCAATTTTCAAGAGAATAATTTGTTTCCTTTGACAAAATAATTAGAATCAGTCAGTCCAGGGTCCATGCTTATAAAGCTTTTAGTTGAGTCTGAGTTTCGTTCTCAAGCTCTTGATTGGTCAGATTTGAGTTCTCAAGCTTTTGATTGGTCAGATTTGAGCCAAAGGCTCAAATCTGACCAATCAAAAGCTTGAGAACGTTCTCAGACTCAACTTAAAGTTTTATAAGCATGAAACCTGTAGGGGCCGCCGTCTGATCTGGGTTTACTCTGCAAATGCGTGAGAAGGTGTTTATATGAAGGAAAGGGTAAAACCTTTACCCTAATGAATGTTCATGAAAGAAATAATGAAATCATTTGTTAGCTGGATTTGTATCCTAGTATAGAGACACATGCTGTTCAGATCTAAATTATTTCATAAGCAAACAAAAGCAGACCCTAATCAGACACCAACAGGGGTCGTCCAAATGCGTCTCTTCGGGGTATAGGGATACACTGCGCTCGGTACAAAGATTTCCTAAACCTAGACCGGAGGAACTTTAGAATAATTGAAAATTTCGAAGTCAAGTTTGTAGATTTTCTGAATATCTCTTATAGTGTCCCGTGTCAACACGGAGTACGCCTTTACCATTGCCTTTCGACGTTGTTGAAGACTCTGTGCTTTTGAAATTGAGTAATTTGTCACAGCCTT
Organism: Azorinus chamasolen; assembly: GCA_963576725.1. Taxonomy (NCBI): domain Eukaryota; kingdom Metazoa; phylum Mollusca; class Bivalvia; order Cardiida; family Solecurtidae; genus Azorinus; species Azorinus chamasolen. The sequence continues at coordinate 79,633,892 of OY755237.1, read as the reverse complement.
CAAAATTGTACCAATGACATAATCCTCATTTTTGTACTGGTTATGTTTTGTAAAACGGTGAGTAGGAAATGATTGCCTTGTACTGATATAACCTTGGATTTGTAAACTTTTCCAAAGCCTTTGAACCACGTATTTCCACGTGATGCAATGTGGTTTATTGTTCAAATTTTTATGAAATGCTTCCTTGGCCAGTCGTAGCACAGTTAATGTTACGTTTTCAGACTCAACGTGTCCAGAATTATTTATAGCATCACGAGTTTCTTTTGAGATACCAACATAAGTTAACATATAGTTAACGTCTTCAGAAAATGTCTCAAGTTTTAAAATCATATTAGGCTTCAGCGCACAAGGATGACATAGTGATGTTACAGGCTGAACATGCGTATTCAAATCCTCGCCTTTTTTAAAACGTTGAAAGTTGTAGTCGAGGAAGTTTTGGAATGTAACATTTTGACAAAACTGCAATATCATTGGCCTCCTATTGTGTATTGTGTCCATCCCAGGAATATATTGCTTGTCGATAAACGCTGAGTACAGTCGCGAGTATGGGTCACGTGACATTACCACCCTGACTGCTGTATATATTTCATCTTCGCTGATATTGGACCTAAGATCATGTGATCTTGTTTGGATTTTCCCACGTCTTTGAAATACTAATTCCCTTGATCTTTCAATTCCATTCCGAAGTGCTTCAAAAATGATAGTCCAGGATGTAGTGCCCACTTTTGGTGCCTTACACAACAGCAAGTTGTTATTCTTTGAATAGGAGTACATAGTCACGAAGTCATCATTGACTGTCTCGTAAATGTGTTTGCAGGCGGCTTTTGCGTGGGCGAGTCTCTCTGCATACACACCTCCTGCATCACAGTTTTCCGCAGATGTGCCACAATGAGTATCTATAAAAAGTACATATAAGAGTCATGCAGGAAACACCGCATACAAAACACACAATCGCCAAAACAGCACCACGACGACAAACAGCAAATGTATATGTATGTAAAAGTCACAAAGAGATGCACAGGCATAACAAACAAATAGTAGGGAGAAGATGGAAGTACCGCCGTGGAACGGTCAGTGACAAAAGTCAGTAGGGATGGGGGTGTGTGTGTGTGGGGGGGGGGTTGTGTGTGTGTGTGTGTGTGTGGGGGGGGGGTTAAACCGGTTTTGGGGCGCCCAACCTCACACTTTTTCCATTCCCACCCTAAAAGACAAACAGTTTAAATAAACATATTCCCTCTCCGACTAACCTACAACATCCGCGATGGCAAATACAGTGGTAAAGTGCATGTAAAACAAAAACATATTTACGTGAAGTAACTGTATCCACCTGTCGCTAGTGTACTCAATGAATGAGCTGCAAACTGAGTAACTGTAGAAAAGTAATAAAGGGTACGACGAGATAGTCGACTATCCGACGTCCCCCTTCCGTTTCCAGATTTAAGAGGTCGCTTTCATAGAGTACTAAATCTTTCTTGTCGGCGTACAATGTACATGTAAAGAGGTCAGCGCGATTGCCAACAGAAGGGCAACCAGTATGTTGTAGTATCATACGATCATATCCCTTTTTAATGAATGTTTTAATGTATTTATTGAACAAAGTGAGAAAATGGGTATGTCTAATAATTTTGCGAAGATTGTAAATCACATCACCATAAAATTCAGGATGTGAAACACCGTGATGTAGGAGCGCCTTAAGATTACATTTGTACGAGCCAATAAATGAGAGATTTCGATAATAAAATTCAGAGAATGTTTTTCTTAGTTTATGATATCTATATCCTTGTTTAAGTAACTTTTCAGTTAAAATGAGATTTCGACTGTTAAAATCGTCAACAGAAGAACAAGCCCTAGCGAAACGAATAAGTTGAGATATATAAACCCCGTAAATCCATGAGGAACATCTCCATCAAGGTGAGGGCAATTTACAATATGAAAAATCAAAATTATTCCATTGTCAATTATAAGGTCTAGATCGAGAAAAGCCGCACAAGTGTCGAACGGGTTAGCTTTATTCAATTTGAGTTCTTTGGGGCAAATGGTAGGAATCAAAACATCAAAGAAAGGGTTTTCTAAATTGAAAATATCATCCAAATATCGAGAAGTATCATTGAAGGCTTTTATGACATCTTCTTGCGATTGTGGGTTCAAACTCAACATGAAATATCTCTCATAGCAGTACAAAAACAAATCAGCGACCAGTGGTGCACAATTTGTACCCATAGAAATACCAATCACCTGACGGTATATAGCATTCCCATAACGTACAAATATGTTATCCAGCAGAAAGGTTAGTGATTCACAAACTTCTAAGCAAGACCAATTGGTATAATATTTCATCGGCTCGTCAGTAAAGAAAGCATTTTCAGCACTACATGCAAGAAATTATTTTTTTTCTCTGGCAAATATTATCTGGATTAAGCTAGTAATGTATTTTAATTAGATCATGAGGAAGGGTTGTGTACAAAGTAGGAAAATCGTATGTGCTTACATTGGATGCACGAAACCTTTTTTAAACAGGGAGTTAAAAGTATAGACAACTTAGAAGTTTCACAAGAGCTAGAATTTGCAATGAAGCGCGCGTTATATGGGTTTTTATGTAGTTTCGGTAACCAATACATAGTAGGAAGTTTAGGTCGTGTAATTTTAATATCAGCTCCAAGTTGCTCACACTTTTTGACATGATCGGAAACAACGGTCTTTTCGTCAGTATTAACTGAAATGTATGACTTGGTATTAATAATTTCTTGCCTCAAGACGTCGAAATAATGTAATCGTAAAATAACAGTGACATTATTCCTAAAATTTCCCAAGCTTGTTGTTACGGCATTGGTATGCATGTTCCCTCAATATTGTCTTCAGGGCACGACCTGTTTGACCTACATATTGCATACCGCAACCAGGGGCGTTTTAAGTCAAAGCATATATAATATGGGCTGTGGTGCAGTCCACGTCTGGATTGATCATATTAAAAGTTCTACCTTTAACTGTTGATTTGACTGTAGAGTTACAAGAAATATTACTACAACATATGTACCTCATAGCATCGCACTTTTTATTATTGGATACACTCTTTGTTTTTTGTAAGCGGACTGTTTGCGAATAGCAGACACATGTTGAATAGTAGATTTTAAAGATGAAAGTACAATATTCGCTCCATTGTAAAAACATTTAATGATCGAAAGAGATGGTATATGAAAAGAAGATGCCGAATGAAGGTTAAGCTGTTTCAAACGTACGCAAGCCTGAAGTGAAGAAAAGTTAGAAATATTATAGGGAACAGAAGACACAGAGTGCATCTGAACCCTTCTCTTGTTGAATTTTAAAATACATTTCTCCTTCTTTAGTCTTTACCCATGCCCTGTTGTATAATTATATATTTATAATATCTTCACTGTGTACAAGTATTCGCTGTGCAATCACTGCTGTGGAGTGCACTGGTTGCACAATCAACTTGTAAATAGTACAGACCCTGATGAGACAGTTCCTGCAGGAGCTGTCTCACCTGGGTCTTCACTATTTACAGGTAGGTATATTGACGTGAATAGCAAGCAAAGGGTTAAGAGATTTAAGTTCTAATAAAGGTATTTTAAGTTTGTTCATGTGAAAGAGATGGGAGGACGCCTGTATTGTGTGCATCAACAAGTCCATACACTCGTTTAGCTACAAAGTGCATCAAATTGTCGGTGAACACAATACCTACCACGTGGTGCAAGGCACAAGCTGATGTAAGAGGTGGATGAGAGTACTGTATGTCACTTGCATAACCTGCAAGAGAAAGATAACAACATAGATTACGTGTACGGGGATACTTTTTACGGCCACCACACGGCACAAGCAATACTGTTGTGATAATAAAAGTACATATAAGAGTCATGCAGGAAACACCGCATACAAAACATACAACCGCCCAAACAGCACCACGACGACAAACAGCAACTGTACATGTATATAAAAGACACAAAGAGACGCATAAAGACAAAACAAACATACAATAGGGTGAAGATGGAAGTACCACCTTGGAACGGTCAGTGAAAAACGTCAAATGGGGGGGGGGTTAACCGGTTTTTAGGCGCCCAACCTCACACATATTCCATTCCCACCCTAAAAGACAAACAGTGTAGATAAACGTATCCCCTCTCCGACTAATCTACAGCAACCGCGATGGCAAATACAGTGGTAAAGTGCATGTAAAACGAAGACATATTTATGTGAAGTAACTGTATCCACCTGTCGCTAGTGTACTCAATGAATGAGCTGTAAACTGAGTAACTGTAGAAAAATAATAAAGGGTACGAGGCGGTACGACAAAACGAGTTATGATATAATAATAAATATCCGACGTCCTCCGTCCGTTTCCGGATTTAAGAGGTCGCCATAATAGAGTACTAAATCTTTCTTTACGGCGTACATGCAAAGAGGCCAGCGTGATTGCCAACTGTAAAAGGGTTGACAAACAGACATGCAGCATGTTGTAGTACCATAGAATCATGTCCCTTTTTTAATGATTTTTAATGTAATTAGTGAACAAAGTGAGAAAATGGGTATGTCCAATAATTTTACGAAGTTTGTATATGACATCACCATATAATTCAGGATGTTTTTGTCTGTCTCTGTATCTCTATATGTCTCTGTCTGTTTCTGTGTGTCTCTGTCGATGTGTATATGTGTATGTATGTGTGTATGTATGTGTGTATGTGTATGTGTGTGTGTGTGTGTGTGTGTGTGTGTGTGTGTGTGTGTGTGTGTATGTGTGTGTGTGTGTGTGTGTGTGTGTGTGTGTGTGTGTGTGTGTGTGTGCGTGCGTGCGTGCGTGCGTGCGTGCGTGAGTGCGTGCGTGCGTTCGTGTGTTGTTCCCTCTCTCGCTCTGTATTTTCAGGCAGTCAGCGTTTAGTGATACTTTTTTTTACGATGGTGGAGTTGGCAGATAATATCTTAGATACGTAAAGCAATACTATAATGATAAACTAGTAATTAGAGTATTGTCGTTCAGTGCATGGAAGAGTGGATTCAAACTGAAATAACGCACAAGTAAAGAACATCTCCTCTAAACCGGACGTTCAACTTGATGTAGTTGCAGAGGAACCTGTCCTAAGCGGCCTCTCATTCATTGAACGTATTTTAAAACGTCTTTAAAAACAGGTCGTTGCTCAATGCAGGGCATAAATAATGCAGAAAGCTTCCATAAGAACTTTCTGTATTACTTTTGACCTGCATTAAGCTACCTCCTGTCCTGCAGACCCATATTTAGACTTCATTTTGATGACCGCTTAATACATTCCCTCTTATGGACAAGTTTTCACGCATTTGCAAACAGAGTAGACCCAGATCAGACGACTCCTAGTGGAGCCGTCTGATCAGGGTCTGCTCTGTTTGCTAATATAATTTGATACATCTTTTTCTTTGCTTTCTAAAATGTCTACAATGTTCAACCTTCCATATTTCTTTGTAACTATTTTGTTAATGAATATTCAGTAGGTATTTAAATTTGGCCTAACCACAGAACAGGGAAAGGGTTAAGACAGGTTCTATTATAGTTGTACACATTGCATACCCGGATCAAACTGTTCCTTAAGAAGCAGTTTGATCAGGGTCTTCATTACTTGCCTGTATTTAATTTGTAGAGAGAGAAAGTACCGTGTAATGATCTGTTAAATACCAATACATGTAGTTTGTGACACGATTTTAGTAATCATCTGTAATTTATTAAATCTAGCAGATGCATACTTATATACTTACGTTCTAGGTTTGATTGTCCAAATTCCAAGATGTTGGTATATCGAAGTTGTGCTAAGAAAACCACAATGGCCACCACAGTTAGCGCACACAGCCACCTTACACTTACGCGTGGACATGCCATAACACCTGTTTTCCTGTTCAAACAAAAATGTAGTCATGACTTCTCCCAGTCTGATCGTCTAAATCTATTTTACACCTTTCCTTCTCCCCATGTCTTTGATAAACTATAAACCGCTTCCCTGTTGCATATTCATGTAAGAAATAATGACATCATGAATATTAATTGGATTGTTTTTATAATCGAATATGAATACAAGACATTTTAATCAGGCAGAAACTGTAGAATCAGATCTTTAGTACACCATAAGCAAACAGAGCAGACCCTGATCAGACGGCTCCTATAGGAGCCGTCTGATCTAGGTATACGCTACGCTATTGCAAATGCATGAAGATACGTTTATATGAAGGAAAGGGTTAAATGTAGATCGGTTAGTTGTAATCACTAATAATCCACCAAACCCTATGTTGTATCCACTCTTCGAGACAATTCTAAAGAGTGGTAACAACATAGGGTTTGGTGGAGAAATGACGAGTTTAGTGTTTGTATACGCACCAACTATTTTGTTGTAACCACTCCTCGAGACGATTCTAAAGAGTGGTAACAACATATGGTTTGGTGGAGAAATGACGATTTTAGTGTTGGTATACGTACCAAACTCTCTGTTGTAACCACTCCTCGAGACGATTCTAAAAAGTGGCAACAACTTAGGGTTTGGTGGAGAAATGACGATTTTGGTGTTTGTATACACACCAAACCCTATGCTGTAACCACTCCTCGAGACGATTCTAAGGATTGGTAACAACATATGGTTTGGTGGAGAAATGACGAGTTTAGTGTTTGATTACGCACCAAACTCTGTTACTCTACATAATGAACACTTTTGTTGCAAACACAGTGCAGTAGAACCCCTCTAATGCGACCACTTAATAAATAAACATAGGTGTCTTTATAAGCAGGTGGTTGCTTAATGCAGGACAAAAGTAATACAGAGCTTTCTGCATTACTTTTGTCCTGCATTAAGCTACCACCTGCCTCTACCACCCATAATTATACCTCTTTTAGGTGGTCGCATTAGAGGGGGTTACTGTAATTCGAACACTCAAACAAGTATGATTCTCGGTTTAAGCTCAATGCAGGGTGAAGGTCATGCAGCACGCCTCCGTTGGAGCTTTCCGTATGACTTTCACTATGAAGTAAGCAGCAACCTGCATTCTCAATTAATTACTGACAATTCGGTTTAGATGAGGCTTACTGTACACTTAGTGAATTTCTTGCGATATGGTTAGCTCCAGATAAGACTCAAGATTTAATGAAATTCTTACAATATCCATAGATTCAGACCAAACTCGAGACTTTTCGCGTTTGTTACATGTGGTACCCATACATCCAGATAAGATTAATGATGTATTGAATTTCTTACAGTATCCATAGATGCAGATAAGACCCAAGACATTGAATTTCTTACAGTATCCATAGATCTAGATAAGACGCAATACCTATTCTAGATCTACATATGGCATACCTAAGCTTAACTGTAGTTCAGTGGTCCCTGAGTCCAACGTTATAAAACTTCCGAGTCTGTGTCTGAGAACCTTTTCGTGATCTGATTAGTAAGATTATAAGCAAGCTCAGGATCTGACCAATCAAATGCTTGAGAATGATCTCAGACTCGTGCAAAAGGTTTAATAACCTCGAGACTTGGCCTGGTTCATTTTGTCGAAGTATGTTCAACTGGCCTAAAATTATCTATTTGAACCTTAAACCACTCCGAAAAACGAGAATACACGACCCGGAAAAAAATCCTATCGGGTCTATATATGTATTGAAAGGTATCTAACTACGACAGATCAGCTGCGGAAAATACAACAGTCATGTTTTTCAAAGTCTTACAGCAAAGCCAATTCAACACCGATTTCAATCAGTTCGGTCTTGATCCGTTCCAAGTTCCATATGCTAAGCGGCACAATTAGTGCTTTCCTTAAATATTGTAAATAATTGTTTTAGGCTAGTTTATCATACTTCGATCACAATTTTTTTTTTTTTTTTTTTTTTTTTTTGGGGGGGGGGGGGGGGGGGTTCATGGGTGAGTCCAAGCATGCGTCGAGCACCTTTGCTCAAAATGAGAGCGATTAGCTCTTTACCTCATAGATATGTATTTTCACACCTTCAAACAGAGTAGACCCAGATCAGACGACTCATGTAGTATCCGCTTGATCAGGGTCTGCTCTATTTGCCTATGAAACAAATACAATATATACATGACAAGTGCGGATCCAGGATTTCAGATGGTGGGGGGGGGGGCGTAGCATTTTTTGGAAGGGGGCGCGTATATTTTTATGTTTTTATGACATAAATAAATAGTGTGTTTGTAATACATGTTGAAAAAGAGCTGTGTTAAAGGCAGGTTGCTGCTTAAAGTAAGGTGAAAGTAAAAGTTTTACTTTCACCTTGCTTTAAGCAGCCACCTGCTCTAAATACAATTTAGTGGTCGTTATAGAGAGGTTTTTCCTATATATAGATATAAAATATTACTAAAATATCTTTTGGCAATTTTAGGGGGGCGTACGCCGACTCCGCCCCCTCTAAATCCGCCCCTGCATGATGCTACAGTTTCTGACATGCTAAAATATCCATTGTTCGTACTGCTATTATAAAAAATCAGCTAAATAATATTCCCGATGTCAAAATTTCTTAATGAATATTCATGAGAAAAATGATTATCTGTTCTGTTTACATACATGAACGACTTAGGAAGGTTGGACCGAATTTACATTACACAAGAAAATGTCTACGTAAAACACATTTCTTCACCTCCGAACTCCATGGACAGCGACTAACATGGCTTGCTGCAATGAGCGTAAAGAGTAAGATAAGAGTAAAATACTGTTCAACCCGAAATGATTCTTAAATAAACTACAGTTGAACTTCGATAACTCGAACTTCAATGGACCGTGCAAATTAGTTCGAGATAACAGAAGTTCGAGTTATCCGATATATAACCTGAACCATTTCTCAAGGCTACAGCTTAATACAGGTCTAAAGTAATGCTGAAAGCTCATACAGGAGCTTTAGACCTGTATTAAGCTGTAACATGTGTTTATAGATATATGTAGTGATACATTTTAGAGATATTCTGTATTGTACGTTTTGGAGGGACTGAATTTTTTGTTCGAGTTATCCGAGTTCGAGATATGGAAGTTCAACTGTATCTCACATTTGTAACTTATTACCCACCACTTCCAGATGTACCAATTGGGTTTGTATTTACATGTATAGTATAAAATTGGAGGGGTATACATTGTATACCCCTCCAATTTTCAATAAAACTTGTAAATACAGAGTTTTCCAATATGTTACACAAATACCTTTTTGAGATTCTTGTGTCAATATTTATACAATCATCTAAACCATACTGAACAAATATAAATTTAACCCTCTCCTAATTGTAAACGCATTTTCACCCATTAGCAAAGAGAGCAGACCCTGATCAGACGGCTCCTATATAGCCGTCTGATCAGAATCTGTTCTCTTTGCTAATGGAATTTGAAAGATTTGTTTCTTTACTTTCTGAATAGCTGTAATGTTCCACCTTCCGTATTTCATTATAACTATTTTGTCCATGAATACTCAGTAGGTATTGAAATTTGAAATGAACAGGCAAAACGTTAACAATCTGATATCAGTTTTTGCATGAGTTTCCAGCTGAAATAGTTGCCCAAATCGTTTAATAACCCATTTCTCTACTTGGAAGTTTACCCGATACAGGCAACTTTTCACGCCTTTGCAAACAGAGTAGACCTACAACGGACAGTTCCTTAGGATCCATCTGACCCTGCTGTTTTTTCACGGAGTTATATATATAATTATGATTCTAGTTTCTGCTATGGCTGAAACATCATGTTTTGATATACCATTACGTTTCAGCTAATGCATATTCATGATGTCATTTTTATGTCTTACATGAATATTCATAAGATAACGGTTTAAAAATGTTACCTGCTTAATCAAATGAATTACTCCGAGGCAAAGGCCAGTTGTTTTAACCAAAACACAAACAACTATCAAGCCTATCCTAGGGCAACATACTCTCTGACCCGGGTTATCCAATTCAATGCTAGATAGTTTTTCTATAGGTTTGAGTGCGGCAGTTTAGTCAATTTCTTTACAGAGCTATAACGAGTATGCATGTTCGTCACGGTCAGGTAGTTTTCACGATACAGGAGAACATGTCCTAAGCGGCAATTCATTCATTGAACATATGCATTTTAAAAACCACTTTGTTGCTTAATGCAGGGTAAAATAATGCAGAAAGCTCCTATAAGAAAACACAACAACTAAAAAGTTGGGGACAAACCAACCTACCATCTAACAGACAGGCAGCAAAAACAACATAACCCCAATGATTGGGGGGGGGGGGGGGGGGGGGGGGGGGGGGGGGGGGTTAAAAAGAGTAACAGAATCCTGATGTTATCCGGCGTCTCATCTGGATCCAAACAGATTGCAAACGGTGTCACAGGCGTACGTCCGTCTTCATGGCAATGAAGAGGTTTACTATTTACTTTATACAAAAGCCTTTTCACGCCTTTGCAAATAGAGTAGACCCAGATTAGACGGCCCCTATCAGGGGCTGTTTTGTTTGCTCATGAACAGATCTATCTCTACAGTTTCTATCAATACCAAATCATCATATCGAGGGCTTGGTGCAAAACTATTCTAAATACTTCACAAAGTGAAGGAGTTAGAATAGTTTTGCACCAAGCCCTCGATATGTATATGCCATTATAAAAAAATCAACCAGGAAATAGTCATGATGTCATTACTTCTTACACTGATATTCAATAGGGAAAAGGTAAACAAAGATTTAAAATTAATTCGCATGGTTCTATTGCAGTTGAAGTACACATACATTTGAACTTTGATATCTCGAACTCAAATAACTCGAACTTTGGGATAACTCATAATAAAAGTTCGGTTCTTCCAAAATGTACAATGCAGAATTGCTCTAAAATGTATCTCTACGTATATCTAGAAACACATGTGACAACTAAATGCAGGTCGAAAGTTATGCTGAAAGCACCTACATGATTTTTCAGCATTACTTTAGACCTGCGTGTAAGCTTAAAACAATTTCAGATTAGAAGTCGGATGACTCGAGCTTCTATTATCTCAAAGTAGTTTGTATGTGTTCCCTCGAAGTTATAGATATCGAGGTTCAGCTGTATGACATTCATTGCTATGTCCTGACTAAAATTACACATATATTAACTTATTCAATTTTTAGACCCAACCGCTTTGAAAAAATCTACCGAAAAGATAAGAATGGGGTTTAACCCTTTCCCTGATATTGACGACTTTTGACGACTCAGTATAAGTCACTAAGTGAAACCATTGTGATAAATAGAGCATTTGCTCCTATAGGAGCAAATGCTCTATTTATCACAATGGTTTCAATCTACAAAATTCAAAAATTTTCCTTTTCTCTAGTTAATGTTCCTTTTCGGTAGATTTATTCAAAGAAGTTGTATCTAATAATAGCATATGAGGGAAAGGGTTAAATGAGTGAAAATAAGAATGGGTTTCAAATGTGAAGCCATGAGTTACAAATAGAAAAGCGTGCATTATACAGTAGAACCAATCCTTAGCGCTCATCCATTCGTTGAATATAGGAGTCTTATAAAGCAGGTGGCTGTTTAATGCAGAGCAAAAACTAGAAATGGTGTCAAAGCCACCTGATGCTCGTCTATTTAAACGTAAAGTCTAAAACGTGTCATATTGAACACCAAAAATAATTCAATTTTCAATTTAAGCTTAACTGCATCAATATCAGAACAGCAATGCAACCAAATACCAATGTTCAGCAACTTAAAAAAGATTATTAAACAAGAAAGATGCATACCAAATATGGAAGCCCTATGTCTATTGGTTCAAATGTAATATACAGTTAGATATTTTTGCAAAAGTAGGTCAAAGGAGATGGTCAGAAGGGCAAAAATGCTGGCATGGTCATACCAAGTATAGAAGTCCTATGCCCATCGCGTTCAATATTATAGGTATTTAAGGATGTTTGCAAAAGTAGGTCAACGGTCAAAGTCAAGGTCACACAGTAAAAACATTGATATGATGGAAAGACATTTGCAAAATTAGGTTATAGGTTAAGATCAAGGTCAGATGGGCAAATATGTTGGCATGGTCATACCAAGTATGGAAGTCCTAGGTCTATTGGTTCCAATGTTATAAACCCTTAAAGATTTTTGCAAAAGTTAGTAAAAGGTCAAGGTCACGTGGTAAAAAAACATTGGTATGCTTGAAAAAGGCTTCAAACGGAAAAAAGATACATACCAAGTATGGAAGTATATGCGTTTAAGGACTTTTTCAAAAGTAGGTCAAAGGTCAAGGTCATAAAGGCAAACATGTTGGCATTGTCATACAAAGTATTGAAGTCATATGCCTACTGGTTGCAATGCTATAGGCATTTAAAGAATTTTCCAAAAGATGGTCAAATGTCAAGGTCAATGTCACATGGTAAGAACAATGATATGGTTGGAAAAGTCTTAACACAAGAAAGTTGCATACCAAGTATGGAAGTATTTGCCCTATCGGTTCAAATGTTATAGGTATTAAAGATTTTTGCAAAAGTAAGTCAAATGTCAAGTTCAGAAAGGCAAACAATGGTACTGTTGGAAAATTCTTAACACAAGAACGTTGCATACCAAGTATGGAAGCCCTTGGTCTATTGGTTCAAATGTTATAGGCAATTTAAGAATTTTGCAAGAGGAGGTCAAAAGGTCAATGTCAAGGTCAGAACGGCATAAATGTTGGCATGGTCATACCAAGTATGGAAGCCCTAAGCCTATTGGTTTCAAAAGTTTTGCAAAAGTAGGTCAAATGTCAATGTCAGAATGGCAAAAATGTTGGCATGGTCGAAAAGGTCGTGAACATTCTCACCAAATTTCAGCATCATAACAGCATCAAATATTAAGCTGTATACCAACCCGTCTCAAAAACTTTGACCTGGTGATTTGTGTCCGAAAGGACTTGGTCCAAAACATGTCAAAAATATGTTTAATGTTTAACTTCATAACAGCAATATTTGACCCCAAATGAACGTCCACATACACTTTCAGCATCCTAGTACAAATATTAAGCATTACAACAACCCGTCCAAAAAACTTTAACCTTGGCCACGCTCACGCGCACGCGTACGCTCACGCGCAGGCTCACGCCGGGGTATATAACATAAGATCTGCTGTTCTGCATACAGGCGAGCTAATAATGTAGAAACCTGCATTAAATAGACCTGCTTTTGCCTGCGGATTAAGACGCATATATCTCAGAGGAAAAGTCGTATTTCTTGAACATTCATTTAAAAAATAACAACATCATGGGTATTTATTAGTTGAACTTTTATAATGGCATATATTCACTGGATGTTTGGTAGACCCGGATCTACATTATTCCATTAGAAAACAAAACAGACCCTGATCAGACACCTACATGAGACGTCTGATCTGGATCGATTCTGCTCGCAAAGGCATACAATGCGTTTAACTCTTTCGCTGTCAAATTTTGTCGTCTACTACAAATTTTATTTGGTTTTATAGAATATAATTATATAATGAGTAATCCAATAATTCTATATGAGCTTTCTGTATCAGCTGTGCCCTGCAATAAGCAACCATCTGCTTTTACAGACTCCCAAGTTAGTAAAACATGTGGATGATTTAGCAGGACTCATCTGAATGTATAATCAAAGCGTTGTAGACGCTGCAGTATTCTTTGCATGGTATCAATCTGATATCGAATAAGTTCGTTTTGGCATGGAATGCGTATCTATAAGGGAAGGCATTAACACTCTATCCAGCTGACACTTCAGCCGTTTCCCACTATGCTTATTATCACACTGACCACTCGCAGTTGTTGGCGTGATTACCTAATCGCTTGCATAAGGTCATCCGACTCGCGCTTCTTTATTCATTGAGTATTTTCATTCATGTTATGATCACGTGATTTCTTCATGTGACTGATATTTGTATATCCGTGCGCCCTTCTTACACATTGCTATATTTTGTTGGTTTTGTTGAGTTTTGCACATACTAAGCCGAAGCTTATGTTACGAAGCTTTTTCATGTCAGATATAGTATACCACGATTGGTTCCGGATGCCATGTTATTAAACACCCTTTGTATCCATCGAATGCAGGTCAGTAATTTGCACTATTTTGTCAGGCCGGCGAGGGTACCATGGTTTGGCTGTGGAACGCCACCTTGTTTTATTCAGAACCTTAACCCTTTCCCCATGAATAGTCATGTGAAAAATAATGACGTCATGGATATCAATTAGATTAATTTGTTATAATAATATAGGGGCACGTGAGTTTTAGCCATGACAGAAACAGTAGAATCATATCTAAGTTATAAGCAAACAGCAGACTCTGGTCTGATCTGGGTCTACTTTGTTTGCAAGGGCGTACTTACGGAGTAAAGGGTTAAACGTGTGATGTGCGTAAAACGAATAGCGGATATTTTCCTAATTCCTACAATACTGCGTTATTTGGAGTCTAGTATGCACTCCCACGATACATTTACAAAATCAAAGCGTTGTAGACGCTGCAGTATTCTTTGCATGGTATCGATCTGATATCGAATAAGGTCACTTTGGCATGGAATTGCGTATCTATAAGGGAAGGCATTAACACTCTATCCAGTTGATGATACAGTTGCAGCTGACACTTCAGCCGTTTCCCACTATGCTTATTATCACACTGACCACTCGCAGTTGGCGTGATTACCTAATCGCTTGCATAAGGTCATCCGACTCGCGCTTCTTTATTCATTGAGTATTTACATTCATGTTATGATCACGTGATTTCTTCATGTAACTGATATTTGTATATCCGTGCGCCCTTCTTACACATTGCTATATTTTGTTGGTTTTGTTGATTTTTGCACATACAAAGCCGACGCTTATGTTACGAAGCTTTTTCATGTCAGATATAGTATACCACGATTGGTTCCGGATGCCATGTTATTAAACACCCTTTGTATCCATCGAATGCAGGTCAGTAATTTGCACTATTTTGTCAGGCCGGCGAGGGTACCATGGTTTGGATGTGGAACGCCACCTTTGTATTCTATTGCTTCGCAAAGAATACAAAAAAGCTTATATGCATTTGTGGTGTGCGGTGGTCTAGTGGTAACGCGCTTCAAATCTCTGTCCCTCCCGGAAATTTCAGAAACGCTTTTCCGTGTCTTCCACCCGCACATACTCTCCACCCAGGGGTTAAAATGGGTACCTGTGATGGTCACTCACCGGTACTGCGGCTGCATGATTGCGCCATATGTTAGCAGTGCTCAATAGTGTAGGCAAATGACTCAATGACCAGGGGAGTAAATGTACAGTCGGCAGAACGGTCATTCGGACTGAAAGTAGACTATAACTACCGAAAAGGAGCATTAACTGGGGAAAAGGAACATTTGAGAATTTTGTAGTTTGAAACCATTGTGATAAATAGAGCATTTGCTCCTCTAGGAGCAAATGCTCTATTTATCACAATGGTTTCACAAAGTGACTCTTACAGAGTCGTCAAAAGTCGTCAATATGAGGGAAAGGGTTAACCCTTTTCCTGTTCAATATTTAATTCAAAATTCAATATCCACTAAATATTCATGGGGAAAAAAGTAACATGTACAATGAAGTATAGAAAGTGGAACATTGTAGTCATTTCAGAAACTAAAGGAAATGGTCTTTCAAATTACATTAGCAAACAGAGCAGACCCTGATCAGACGGTTCCTATAGGAGCCGTCTGATCTGGGTCTACTTTGTTTGCAAATGCGTGAAAATGTGTTTTACATGAGGGAAAGGGTTAAGCATTTTATATTTAACCCTTTCGCTGCCAATGCCGGATCTGTGATTACCTATGCAAACAGATTGGATCCAGATGAGACGCCGAGTAACTCGGCGTCTCATCAGGATCCAAACTGTTTGTTACTGTTACTATGTTTTTGAAACAAAAATGAAGAAAATCAAAAGAATGAAAATTTGTAGCAGACGACAAAGTTAGCAGACGATAGAGTTTGGCAGCGAAAGGTTTAGTGCACTCTATAGTTAAACACAGATGGGATAGTCCGCATTGAAATTGTAAATAGTGTTCAACCCTTCCGCTGCCAAATGTCGCAAATATGATTACCTATGCAAAAAGTGTGAAACCAGATGAGACGCCGGGTAACTCGGCGCTTCATCAGGATCCAATCTATTTGTTACTGTGGTGATGATTTCGAAAGAAAATTAAACAAAATTAAACAAACGAAAATTGTAACAGACGACAAAATTCGCAGACGACAGTATTTGGTAGCGAATAGATAATAGATATACCCCCAGCTAATGCACTTTGTAAGTCCCTTTATTATTACAAAGTGCGTCATCCAAAATTTCCCATGCAGGAAGTATAGTACCCTGCGTGCACCCAAATATTGAAAAATAAAAACGTTCTAACCAAACCATGACGTAACCGCGCAGTGATAAACAGTGGTTTATAAATCCTAATATCAAATGTCTTCTGCTCTCCGATAATTTCAATCATGTTATAAGAAGTATTTAAAATAGCCATAACCTATAACACTTGTCAACCTGAATGTTTTGAATCGAAACGAAAGGTGTTATTGACCAAAATATCACGTGAACAGTTGTAATGGTTGTATATATGTATGTAAAGACGATGTATTATGTACAAGTCTAAATAAAATATTGTTCTGTTCTGATAAACACTTACGCTTTCCCTCATATAACCGCCTTTTCACGCCTTAGGAGCCGTCTGATTAGGGTCTGCTCTGTTTGCTTGTGGTGTAATATAGATATGATTCTACAGTTTCTGACTGAGCACAAATGTCCTGTGTCGCATGCCATTATATAAATAAAATATATCTTCTCATTCAAATTTCGATGAGACTTTCTTCCATCTCTTTTTAAACCCGTAACAAAAGTACCAAACAGTTTGGATCTTAACCCTTCTCTTGCTTAATTTTAAAATTCATTTCTCCTTCTTTACCCATGCCCTGTTGTATAATTACATATATATTCACTGTGTACACATATTTCGCTGTGCAATCACTGCTGTGGAGTGCACTGGTTGCACAATCAACTTGTAAATAGTGCAGACCCATATGAGACAGCTCCTGTAGGAACTGTCTCATCTGGGTCTTCACTATTTACAGGTAGGTATATTGACGTGAATAGCAAGCGAAGGGTTAACCCATTCTCTCCTATTGACGCCTTTTTGTAACTCTGTAAAACTCATTGAAACCATTATGATGAATAGAGCATTTGCAACAGGAACAAATGCTCTATTTATCACAATGGTTTCAAAACTACACACTTCTAAAAGTTAATGCTCCTTTTTGGTAGATTAATTTAAAGAGGCTGAGTCTAAAATAGTCCAGGAGGGAATGGGTTGATGAGACGTCTTTGTTCCAAACAGTCGGCAAGGAATGGGCAGTAGCAGTCTTAAAGTTTAACATGACATTAACACGCTTAGCAAATCGTCGTCAGCAAAGGATGTCGCATGCGCATATGTCGCATATTTGGCTTTCAACTACAAACACACACGCACACACACGCACACATACACATACACACTCACAGACACACCTATAGCCACGCACAAACAGTGTTCATAGTGAGACACAGGACTGAATGACATCTCGTCTGGAACCAAAAAGGGTAAATCAAAGTAAATCTAGATTAACAACTAGAAATGTGTCCATAGGACAATGAAGCCCTCACTTCAGACTTTTTGTCAAGAAAGTAAGGGTCCTTTTTAATGCCATTTTTACAAATAAAGGAACGCAACTCCTAAACAACTGAAGGGATTTACATGACTATCGAACTTGACCAAGATATAATGGCCACAAACATGTGTGTAAAGTTTGGTGTGGATTGGACAAATACCTTCCAAGAAGAAGTCCGGGCAAATTATTCTAGATGTGCGTACGGACGTACGGACGGACGTACGGCCAAGGGCAGCCCTATATGTCGCAACTACGTGGAGACATAATCAACGGGCTAAAAGGTATATGAAACCACCCGAGGCAATTGATTTGAACATAGTGATTATATTATGAGATTACTCAAGCCTGAATTTAACATCTTCCTCATTCCAGAGTAAAATTAAATAGTGTAGAGGGGGAAACAAATATCTGAGTAAATTGATAGGTAGTAAATAACATTTAGCATATTTGGGATAACATTTGAATCAGAATAAGATGCGTAAATTAAAACAGTTTCAAGATTTACTTCTTTATTTCTCCATCAACTCCTATGTTGTAACTACTCTTTAGAATCGCCTCGAACAGGCGATTCTAAAGAGTAGTGAAAACATAGGGTTTGGTAGAGAATGGCGATTATGGTACTTCTGTACGGAGGTGTATATATTACTCTGATTTGAGCACAGTTTGAAACCAAATGAGAGTCCAGAAAGCACGCTAAACTTTTGTTAAACCGTTGGTGCTTTTTCAAACAGAGTAGACCCCAGATCAGACGGCTCCTACAGGAGTTATCTGGTCATTGTCTGCTGAGTTTGCTCATGGAATAATATAGATCTGGTTATGCAGATGATGCCATGGTAGATATCGCATACGTCCATTGCCGTTACAAAGAAAACTAGTTACTATTCATGACGTCATCATAAAATTTCTTAACGCGAAATAAACGCCTTTTCGTGCATTTACAAACATGGTAAAATTTCTATACAGGGGCTGTCTGATCAGGGTCTGCTCTGTTTGCTAATGGAATTTGAAAGATCTGTTTCTTCAGTTTTCTGAAATGGCTACAATGTTCCACCTTCCATACTTCATCATAACTATTTTGCCAATGAATATTCAGAAGGTATTGAAAATTGGACTAAATATAGAAGAGTTACAGGGTTAAATAAACTTTCATTAAGTGTTGTAGACAGCATGATGATTTGCTAAACATACTAAAGGTTAACACACACTCAGAGTAAATGAAGCAGAACGTGTCCCCACTGGTCCAAGCCACTTTAATGTGTGACGATTGTGATAACTCAACCATCCAGAATGCACTATTCAACCCTTTTCTACCAAAATTTGATAAGTGCATATATGCCATTAAAACTGTTCAGCTAATAAATATTCATGATGTCATTATTTGTTATACAGTAAAACCCCGCTAATGCGACCACCTAAAAGAAGTAAAATTATGGGTGCTAGATGCAGGTATACATATAGTAGCTTAATACAGGCCAAAAGTAATGCATTACTTTTATCATGCATTAAGCAACCACCTGCTTATAAAATACACCCATTTTTATTCATTAAGTGGTCGCATTGAAGGGTTCTACTGTGTACAAATATTGGGCAGGAAAAGGGTTAAAATACAGTTCAGGAGCGTTCTGTTTTACTTTTACCTTGCTTTAAGCAGCCACCTGCCTTTAACACAAACTACTTGATGTAATTTAGTGACCGTTATAGAGAGGCTTTACTGTATAGCGTACAGTAATAAACTACACACTATGAATACCTAGTGGAGAAATGTTTGATTAGAGGCAGGTGTGGATCAAGGATTTCAGATTAAGGGGGTGGGATGGGTGGGCATAGGTTTTGTAAAAGTAGGATGGCATCACTAGTATCTTAATTATGCATCAGAGGTTCAGATTTAAATAATTTCAACAATAGCTCCTTTATTTCTCCACTAAACCCTATACTGTGACCACTCTTTAGACTCGCCTCGAAGAGATGATATAAAGAGTGGTCACAGTAGAGGGTTTGGTGGAAAATTGATGATTTTAGTACTTGGGTACGCACCTTTATCTGTAACTCCGATGAATGTTGCGAAACAGCTTAATTGACTGTTAGACAGTTGCATGTCTTGCAAAGTTAGCTAGATCTAAATCTAATACGTTACAGAAAATGTTTTAAGTTCTGTTGAGTTACTCAAAAAAGTTTGAGCATTTTTAGGGGGATGGAATATACCTGCTCCGCCCTGTCTAAATAAGAACATGAAACGGTTTTCAAACCAAAGATCAAAGCCATACCAGCAATTCTGCATACGCGGCATTGTGCCCCATCCTGGCTTTGCACACACGGAATTTTGCTCCATCCTGGTTTTGCACACACGGAATTTTGCCACATTCTATGGCGGAATTTTGACTCTCCATCAATCTTCATTTTGCCCTTTCTATAGCGGAATTTTCCCCCTACAGCAGTTTTGAATAGTCGGAAATTTTCCCTTTTACGTCTCAATTTAACAAAAGTTCGATGGGGCAAAATTCCGCTGTGCAGTTTTATGGATGGGGCAAAAGGTCGCTGGGGCTTTCTTCCGTGACAATCCTCGAGGAAGTTCCAGTTCAATATCTAGATGAACGAGGAACTGTTCTGAAAAATATGAGTCGCTCTTAAAAGTATGTTACAAGAAATGTGTGAAATCAGGAATTTCACGAATGGCCTGTAGATTTCAGGCATTACGCGAAATGAATGATTCACTCAGGCATTCCATGATATGCCTGAAATTTTCAGGAATTTCGTGCATTTCCTAAAAATCCCTGTGTCATTTTACACAGATATCCTGACTACAATTTCAGGAAAAGTGTGAAATAGCCGCTTCTATTTTGTACATTCTTTTTCAGATATTATGAGTAAAGATATCATAGATGATATTATGATAATTCAATTCAATTCAAATTTTATTGGCAATATCAGCATAATTATACAATACTTTTGGTCAAGTAAATACTATAATATAAAGATGACAAATGCATTACACTAAAACGCACATCAATGTAATGAAATAATTAAAATAGATTGAGCTAATAAATACTGATTCAAACACAATCTGAAATATAAATAGTAATGTAAATAATAAAAAAAGAGTAAAGTACCTAGTTATAGTCTACTTTCAGTCCGAATGACCGCTCAGCCGACTGTACATTTACGCCCCTGGTCATTGAGTCATTGGCCTACAATATTGAGCACTGCTAACATATGGCGCAATCATGCAGCCGCAATACCGGCTAGTGACCCTCACAGGTACCCATTTAACCCCTGGGTGGAGAGGATGTGCGGGCGGGAAATACGAAAAAGCGTCTCTGAAATTTCCGGGAGGGACCGGGATGTGAACCCCGGACCTCCGGACTGATAGTCAAGCGCGTTACCACTAGTCCACCGTCTAAGAAACCTAAGAAACAACATTTTCGATTCTGTACGTTTTAACATATCATAGTGAATATATTTTGACACATTTCTGATAATACCTACTTTATTACTGGACATAAAATTGGCAAATTTAGACAGTGAAGGCCAAGATCTAGCAAATTTGTATTTCTTTCGTAAATCTGAATAAATAGGACAGCAAAGTAGAAAGTGATATTCTGATTCAACTAAATGTAAACAGCACAGTACTGTACTTTCTCACAGTACAGAATTTGTTCTCATACTTTAGAAATTGAAGCCGGAAGATACAATTAACGGTACAGACATAGTTAATCGTAAATCTATTACGATTAACTATGTCTGTACCGTTAATTGTATCTTCCGGCTTCAATTTCTAAAGTATGAGAACAAATTCTGTACTGTGAGAAAGTAGTTCTCATTTTATCATCATCTAACAAATTGAGATATCGCTCGAATTCGAACTCTGTTTTAAAAGATCTATGATATTCTAACTTCGATTGAGAATTGACGGTATCATTCCACATTTGAATATACTGATCATGCAAACGCAGAGTTAATGATGATATAAAATTATAGGCAGGGTTAAAATTATTCAACAGATAACTATACCCTAGTGATTCTACCAACGCTTTCATTTCATAAGACCAAACTTGTTTATTATTAATGAATATGTAATTACTTTCTACTTGTTCTTTTAAAACATTGTGCATTACTGAGTGCTCAGCATCATTTTACACCAACATTTTATAGATCTTTCTTTACCAATCACCGACAGCGGGAAACAACTAAGTTCACCTAGAACTGCAACATTTGATGTTTGGGATTTTCCCCCTAAAACCCTTTTACAAAACTTATAATGTAACTTATCTACATCCTTAAAACCATACACACCCCATACCTCGGAACCGTACAGAATTATAGGTGCCACAAAGGAGTCAAACAGTGCAAGTTTTGTTTTTACATCTACAATTACTCTACTAAACAGTGATATTAGATTGCTGATATTATAGAATGTATGTTATAGAATGGTACTGAGATAAATAGCATCCAGTTGTTAGCTTATATTTGGAAAGGTGTGAAATACGCTAAAACCATCATTGATAGTTGTTCACACTACCACATGACCAGTAAGGAACCACTTCAGATGATTTGGATGAATGCTTTACTCAAATGTGAAGCCCTTTTTATTGGTAACTATTTAGTACCAAAGCATATTCAAACAGTCCATTTCATTTATAAATAATGTTTACCTGTGATTGATTCATCATGAGGGATTGTTATAGCGGCTTGTTACCTGCAACATTTATTCCACATCAATGAACACAGTAGGCATTACCAAATCATGAGTGATTATATAGTAATTATGTACACATGTATTTGACACCGCCATGCGTTATAATGGTACTATTGGGGTGTCGTAGGTTTGAGAACACCAAATTGGGGCAATATGATCTGGGTGCAAGCAAGAAGAATAAAAACGGTCAAAGTTACCAGTTCAAATTTGTTAGTTTGACAAACTGTTTGTTATTTACATATTTTAGTACTATATATTATGACGTTGTGTATCGAAACGTCGGAAATTTACCGAAACGTTCAATTATCGAAACGTCGAATCAGAACCATATTTTGCATGTAAAGTACCTAGTTATAGTTTACTATCAGTCTGAATGACCCGCTCAGCCGACTACATTTACTTCCGTGGTCATTGAACCATTTGCCTACAATATTGATCACTATTAATATATGGCGCAATCATGCAGCCGCAGTACCAGCTAGTGACCCTCACAGGTGCCCATATTAACCCTTGGGTGGAGAGGAGGCAACCTCGTGTGGGTGGGAGACACCGAAAAGCGTCTCTGAAATTTCCGGAAGGGACCGGGATTTGAACTCCGCACCTCCGGATTGGTAGTGAAGCGCGTTACCACTAGACAGTCGCACCATGTCAGTTGCATTAAAAGGTAGATGTAGAAATATCAATTGTAGACAAATTATTCATTGATAACGGATTACATATACAATATTTCATGTTTATTACAATTGTACATGTAATTGTACTTGCTTTAGAGACCATTATTGACAAGTGTTACTGTATGTACATGTTATTCTGTAGAATTGCACTTTTGAGTAATAATTTAATAGTAAATAAATTAGAATTCTTTATGTAAATTAATTCTTCATGTTAATTGCATATTTTTTTTGTCATGTCAAGTACATCTGAATAATTTTTATGTTTCTTATGAAAAAATAAACAGAACATTGTTCAAGTCTATTTTCAGTCCTACGGTACATCTAATTAAGTGAACTATTGAATTAATTAATTGAAAGAATCAAAGTGAAGAAAGATTCAGGAATTTCATGAAATAATTAGGCTGATTTTTCCAAGAATTACGTTAAATTCCTGAAAATTCCAGGCATTACACGAAATGCCCGAGTGAATCAGTCATTTCACAAATGCCTGAAATGTTCAGGCATTTTGTGAAATTAGTGATTTCAAAGATTTCCTGTAAATGTATCTATAAAGAAGCTATAAGGAAGCTCAGCAGAAAGTTTCTGCTCAATATTTGAAGGGTAACAACGGCATAACAGCGTTTACACTGCCTTGTTATGAAAGCCGGCTTTTGTGGCGACGTGGTTTGAACATCTGACTAGGGAATTCGAGATTGTAAGTTCGAATCCCGGTATGACCGTAAGTATTTATATTAGGTTACCCGTTACTGTGAATTAGAACTCATATTGAAGTAAGCGCTTTAGACACTGTAACTATATGTCGTCATCGTCTATTTAATCATCTATTTAAATCGGACCGCACGCACACATGCATCCCCCGACACCCGCACATAACCGACCACCTACAACCCCTTCTCTGCATGTGCTGCAACGTTGTCTGGCATGCGCTTGCAAGAATACACGAGATCTGAACTCGAGTCTAACCTGCATGGTAGAGCTACAAATAAAGGTGCCTACCCAAATACTAAAATAGCCATTTCTCTACCAAATCCTATACTGTGACCACTCTTTAGAATCGTCTCGAAGAGACGATTCTAAAGAGTGTCACATTATAGGGTTTAGTGGAGAAATAAATGAGCTGTTCCAGAAAATGTTTAAATGTACGCATCTGACCTGGGTCTCTGTGGACGGGTCAAAATATCCCGTCTTAGACTCAGAATACTATTTCGCTAACTTAACCGTGCTGCGAACGAATCCTCAATTACCTTTGCAAATAGTGTGGATCCAGATGATACGCTGAATAACTTGTCGTTTCATCGGGACTCAAAGTGGTCGACACTCTTGTCGTGGTTCTGAAGAGAAATGCAAGATAATTCAAGTTTGAAAACTATATTTACCCTTTACTCAACGAATATTTCTCCGAAACCACATTCGTACCCACAGATGAACGCACAATCAGTCGCCTTCCTCGGATTCGATAAGAAATAATGGCACCATGAATATTAATTAGGTTAGTTGTTATAATAGCACATGGAAGCAGCTAGTTTGGTCATGACCAGAAACTGGATAATCATATACATGTATCTATATGATTTTATTTATAGCAAACAGAGCAGACCCTGATTAGACGGAGCCGGCTGATATGGGTCTACTCTGTTTTCAGAGACGTAGAATGGCGTATTGATGGAGTAGAGGGTTCTACGTTTGCTCAGCCGGCTTAACCCATTTGCTCACACGATCCCATATATGGGACGTAGGCAAACAGTGTAGACTCTGATCAAACGCCGCATAATGCGGTGTCTGATCAGAGTCTACACTGTTTGCTGATAGGAAATTCAATATAAAACAAAACAAAAATGAAAATCTAGACCAGACATCCCTTAGATAAAAGATAGACTAATCCAATATATAAGCATAGACGAATCCACTCGGAGCAAATGAGTTAAGGTTTAAAACTTTTTTCATGCATTTGCAAACAGAGTAGACCCAGATCAGAAGGCAGCCGTCTGCTCTGTTTCCTAATGAAATTTGATAGTTCTGTTTCTTTACTTACTAAAATGGTTACAATGTTCCACCTTCCATATTTCATTATAACTATTGTATCCATAAATATTCAGTAGGTATTGAAGTTTGGGATAATTATAGAACAGGAAAAGGGTTAAATGACGTTCGCGAACGTTTGACCCAGTGTCACGGGTGTCCATACATTACCCGGTTCTCATCATCTTTCCGAAAATAGAAACATGGCACTTTGCGATTTTGCGATATCAAGTTTCCCTATTGTTATATCAAGTTTAACTATATATATACTTCAACATTGTCCACGAAGTTAGTTTGACATTTGCAAATGGTTTTGATCCAGATGAGACGCCGCAAAACTCATCATCTCAACAGGACCCAAACTGTTTGACACGCTGACATTGTTTTCTAAATTAAATTGAAAAAAAAAGGTTTTTTTGAATTGCAGCCTGCAATAAGTTTTGCAGTCAAATTTCACTCCCTGCCGAAAGGGTGAAACAGCGGACATTACCTTTATCCCGTTAAATCTTTCTCTGCCAACATTTGTCGTCTGCACACTTTGTCGTCTGCTACAATTTTCCATTTTCATTTTTCTTCATTTTTGTTTCAAGAAACAGTCACAGTAACAAACAGTTTGGATCCTGATGAGACGTTACTCGGCGTCTCATCTGGATCCAAACTGTTTGCATAAGTAATCAAAGATGCGACATTGGCAGTGAAAGAGTTAAACGCCACTTGTCTCGCACTTTGCAAACAGCTTGGATCCAGATGAGACGTCGCGTCACGATCCAAGCCGTTTGATACTCGGTCAGTAGTTTCTTAAAGGTTTGTATATATCGGAATTACAGTAGAACCTGTCTTAACTCATTCTCTCCTAGGCTATTTCTAGACCCAACCTCTTTGAATGTATCTACCGAAAAAGGAGCATTAACTAGAGGAAAGGAACATTTTAAATGTTTGTAGTTTGAAACCATTGTGATAAATAGAGCATTTGCTCCTATAGGAGCAAATGCTCTATTTATCACAATGGTTTCATAAAGTGACTATAGGAGCAAATGCTCTATTTATCACAATGGTTTCATAAAGTGACTTTTATAGATGCGTCACTAGGGGATAATGTGTTAAGCAACCATCAACAAGAGGCCAAGTTATTGGTATATAAGGCAGGTGGTAGCTTAATTCAGGTTAAAGGTAATGCATATAGGAACTTTCTGCATTACTTTTGCCCTGCATCAAGCAATCACCTGTGTTTTAAGTCTCTTATGTTCAATAAATGAATGGCCGCTTAGGATTATGTTCTACTTTAGTCAACATTGCACAGAATACAATTTTAGCAGACATGTTTTGTAGATTTACAGCGCTATAAAGGTAAACAATTTGCCTAAGCCAGCGTGATGGTTAAACTTGAGGCGTTCACGCTTCAATGAGGGAGAAAGTCACGATCGAAATCAGCCCGCAGTATGATTGGCTGAAATTTACATATCTACGTCAATCAATTGAGAGTAAGCTAGAAATCGGGTAGGTCGGAAAATCCCCCCAGTTTTTTTTCGTGCGCATTAATCTTTATTTAAATTATAATGCGATACTGAAATGTGATAAGATATGAGAAACTCAGGCACCATTCTGCTGTGCAAACTGGACATAGAAGGTCGCATTACTTCAGTCATTAAGAGGCATTTTTGAAAACAGTTGTGTCGTGAAACTGCTGAACGTTTTTTCAGCTCAGAATAGTTATTCGTAACGAAATAGAAAGAAGTGTTGCTGCTTTGATTTTACGTTCGGACAATGTCCTTGCTAATTGTGTTTGTTTCTTTCATCCTTGGAGTCCAGGGTGGAGGTAAGGTCATTTTACTTGTATCAGAACTGTTTAAACATTTACTCCATGCATATTCAGACAAGAAATAATCGCTTTATGAATATTAATTAACTATAATGTTATAGTGGCGCACTATGAACAAAATAAAAAATAGCATGACAGAATCTGTAGAATCAAATCTATATCATGCGCTAAGCAAACAGATAAGACCCTGACCAGACGGCTCCTATAGGAGCCGTCTGATCTGGGTCTACTCTGTTTGCAAAACATTATATGGAATAAAATATGTTTAAACTAAAGGCGTAGAAAAGCGTATTTATGGAGTAAACGATTAAAACATCACCGATATGCGTGCTGCCTTCATTCTGTGTCAGTTACAAGACCGTAGTGTGGAATATCTTAACTACTGCCCTCATGCATATACATAAAAGAATTGATAACATCATGAATATTTATTAGTTGAATTCTTAAAATGGTTTATGATCACATGCTTTTTTACCATGGCATGAAAAAGTTAAGTAAATTATTGTACTAAGAGAGGCATCCGCAGGGATAATTGGTACTCCGCCGATACACCTCTAGCCCTTTATATGCGGGAGACAAATTTATCAGTCATTTGCAAACAGTGTAGACCCAGATCAGAGGGCTCCTAGAGGAGCCCTCTGATCAGGGTCTGCACTGTTTGACATAAAACGCATATTCTGCAATGAACAATGTTGTTTTGTTGGTTTGCTTCATGCATATTTATATATAGAGAGAAGTCAAATATCATAGTTCTGCATATAATGGGTTAAATGCCTGTGCAATTACAGTAAAACCTCTCTAAACCGGAATTCTGGTAGAGAGTAATTTTGATACTTTTAGGCAGGTGGCTGCTTAATGCTGGGTGAAAGTCGTGCAAAAAGCTCATAGAGGAGCTTTCTACACGACTCTCACCCTGCAATAAGCTGCCATCGGTCTCCAAGACCGGTATTTATACCAAATTTAGCGTCCGGTTTAGAGAGGTTTTACTGTATAGTAGACATAAATTAGACATATCATGTAGGAGTTGTCCTGACCAGAGTATGTTGTTTGATTAACCCTTTCCTCCATGAATATTTATGTAAGAAATAATGACGTTATGAATAGATCTATTAATTCTATTAAGTTGCGATACTAGCACATAGACACAGGAAGTTTTAGCCATAGCAGAAACTGTAGAATCATATCTCTACTATATCATAAGAAAACACTGATTAGACGGCTTCTATAGGAGCCGTCTGATCTGAGTCCAATATGTTTGCAAAGACCTAATTATTGAGAACAGGGTCTATGCCGTTGAAAACAGTGTACTTGGTGTTTCATGTGGATTAAAACTTTTTCCCCTTTTTTATCAATTCGGCGCTAGTATCCATTGTAAGTAATAATCACGTAAAACTGTTTCAGTCTTGGATCTACAGTTCTGTTCCGGAAAGTCGCAAATGGTAGATTATACAGTGAGAGAGATTTACCTATACCTCTATGACATGGGTCAGGACAACCCCACGAGCAGTCCGTGCTACTGTGACGTCATGTTAGCTCATCAACTAGACACAATGACGGTATCGTCCCTTAGTACATCAAGTGATTGTTACGACGTGGTGAGATTCGCGAATGGGAATTCCAGTGTAGACTTCGCCTGTCAGTTGAACGAAAAGAAGAAAATTCCGATATATGCGAAAAATACGAATGTGAGAATGACCCTTTATCAAAACACAACCCACGTTAACAAACAGGGAACCATACTTGTGGTGAAGATAATTCTGGGTAGGTTGTGTTATATACATGTAGTAGAACCTGTCATAAGCGGTCATTCCTTTATAGAATATAAGAATCTTAAAAAGCAGATGGTTTCTCAATGCAAGACAAAGGCAATGCAGAAAGCTCCTGTAGGAGCTTTCTGCATTACTTTTGACCTGGATTAAGCTACAATCTGTCCTATTGACCTATAATTACACGTATTTTTGATGGACTCATACGACGGATTCTACTGTATTGTCCGTTTTTTATATAACGAAACACGTAAATAGACACCTATAAGTATAAAGGGTATTTACATGATTGAAAATAAAAAAAAGTCTTTACTGCGAAAACGACAGATTCGTAAGTGTGCAACGGACTTCTTTTGGGATAGGATTGGTTTACAGGTACTCGTCTTATCAAAGATCGTACGACCAAATTATTTGCAATTATTTACAACAACCACTACTGCCCGGGTAGCCGAATTCATTTCACATTCTAATGTAAAGCAATTAAGACTAACTGCATACGACATGAAGTGATTATCGTAAATTCTAACAAACGTTTGTTAGAACATATGATAATTTCTGTCGTACGATCTATGGTAAGGCGGGTCCCTTAACCCACTCCCTCATAGGCTATTTTTAGACCCAACCTCTTCGAATAAATCTACCGAAAACGAGCATTTACTAGAGAAAAGGAAACTTCTAGAATTGTGTAGTTTTGAAACCAATGTTATAAACAGAGCATTTGCTCCTATGGAGCAAATGCTCTATTTATCATAATGGTTTCACAAAGTCACTTTTACAGAGGCGTCAAAAAGTGTCAATATGCAGGAGTGGGTCAAACAATGAATCACTGGTACTTGGGGTCGGAAGCAAGTCTATATTGGGTCGACGGAAGGGAATGACTGCATTATTCCTTTCCTTATGACGATTCGTGTAAGAAATAATGATTTCGTGAATATTGATTCGATTACCTTTAATATTAAATGACATATGGACACATAGAGTTTTGGCTAAGGCAGAATCTTTGGAATCAAATCTATATCACCCTTTAGCAAACAGAGCAGACTCTGATCTTGGTCTACTCTGTTGCAAAATAGGTTTCCATTAGGCAAAGAGTTAACCTGCCAGCTGTCGGAAAGACCGATGTTTAGACGCATTTGGAATCACCTTTGAGTAGTTTTAATGAATATAGTTGAACTTCGATATCTCGAACTTCAACGGACCATACAAATTACTTCCAGTTATCCAATTTCTAATCTAGACAATTTCTCAAGTTCACAGATTAACCATTCGCTTGCTATTCACGTCAATATACACACATGTAAATAGTGAAGACCCAGATGAGACAGCTCCTTAGAGAAATCCTGCAGGAGCTGTCTCATCAGGGTCTGCACTATTTACAAGTTGATTGTGCAACCAGTGCACTCCACAGCAGTGATTACACAGCGTAATACTTGTACACAGTGAAGATATATGTTATTATACAACAGGGCATGGGTAAAGAAGGAAAATGTATTTTAAAATTCAGACCCAGATCAGACGGATTTGTTTGTTAATGGAATTTCATAGAGCTGTTTCTTTAGTTTCTAAAATTGACTACCATGTTCAACCTTCATATTTCATTATAACTATTTTGTCCATGGATATTCAGTAGATATAGAGGATCTGTTGCGAGTTGTCTTTTAAGATCACATGTTCCTAAACGAGCCTTAGAAAATGTCATTAAGCGAGCCTTGGCGAGCTTAATAACATTTTCTTGGTGAGTTTAGGAACATGTGATCTTGAAAGACAACGAGCATCAGATTCTTTTTCTCACATATCAAAAAAGTGCATTTTCGCCGTTTAAATGACATGTAAACATCGGTTTCTTTGGTTTGACGTCATATATTATGACGTATGACGTCATATATGTTCTAAAGTGATCTTACACGTGTTACAGATAAGGAAATCTTAACCCGTTGTTCTAACTCGGAGATAAGGGAAGGTATGTGAGAAATTGCAATTTGGAATAAACGTAGAACGTAGAAGTTATCAGTAAATTTACGTTAGACCTGCATTAAGCTGTCACAGGTGTTTCTAGATATTCGTAGTGATATATTTTAGAGCAATTCTCTATTGTAAATTTTGGAAGGACCGGACTTTTAGTTCGAGTTATCTATAATATTCCAATCCTTTATTCTATGAGTATTCACTACAGACTATATCCATTATAAACATGGTACTATTATATTAAACAAGTGAATACGCAGCTATGCTATATAGTACTCGCATATGGTCAGATCTGATATATTCTATAATAAAACAAACGGAGCAGACCTGGACGGGACAGCTTCTACAGGTGTTGTCTGGGTCTACTCTGTTTGCAAATGTGCCAAAATGCGCCTTTATGGAGTAAAGGGTTAACAATTTCCTTCATATAAACCTATATTCAAACAAAAGGCTCACAAATCAGAGGACTCCTGGTCGAATAGGAGCCGTCTGATCAGGGTCTGATATGCCTGCTTATGGAATTATAATAGACCCGACTCTATTGTTTCTACCAATACCAAAACTATCCTGTCTACAAGTGCCATTATAAAATTTAGCTAATAAATATTTCTGACGTCATTGTTTCTGACATGAATATTGAAAAGGGAAAATGTTAAAGATCTACCGTTATCTTGTAATTCATATCCAAGTTCCTGTGTGATCTCGTACTTACCTACTCGGATGATATGCATATACTGTTATATGTGGGATATATGTACTATATGTGTATCTGTTTTTGTCAGATCCACCTCAGGACTCGTTAAGAGTTATCTGTTACGCCGCTGGTTTTGCCTCATCATCAAAGTCATCTACTGCATTGTCAACAACCTCGCCTGCAACACCCACACCGACAAATGCAACTGCGTTGGAACACTCGGCGAGCTCAGAGGCCAACTACACACGTAAGTGTCACAGCGATGCGATAAATTAACCCTTTCCCTGTTCTGTATTTAGGCCAAATTTCAATACCTACTGAATATTCATTAACAAAATAGTTATAAAGAAATATGGAAGGTGGAACATTGTAGACATTTAAGAAAGCAAAGAAACAGTTCTATCAATTTCTATTAGCAAACAGAGTAGACCCTGATCAGACGGCTCCTCTAGGAGCCATCTGATCTGGGTCTACTCTGTTTGCAAATGCGTGAAAACACGTTTGTATGAGGGAAAGGGTTAACACTGGAGTTTCAGAAACTGTAAAACCTTATCTTTATTATTGCATTTATTAAGTAAATAGTGTAGTACATGAGCCGCCTGATCTTGATCTGCTCTGTCTGCAAATGGAAGTTGAAATATCTATATACCTATACCTTCTAAAATGGCTACAATTGCCCACCTTCCATATTTCATTATAACTATTATGTCCATGAATATATAATAGGTATTGAACTTTGGAATAATCATAGAACGGGTGTGTGTGTGTGTGTGTGTGTGTGTGTGTGTGTGGGGGGGGGGGGTGTTAATGCCGAGTAAAAGACATGCAGAATACTCATAGAGAAGATTTCTGCATGGTTTTATCCTACATTAAGCTGTCACTTGTCTCCATGACCGATAATTATACAGTAAAATCTTGATTATTCAACTTTTTTTGTATAGAAGGATTTAATTCCTTTAAGGCAGGTGGCAACTTAATACATGGTGACAGTCACGCAGAAATTATGGATATTGATTAAATCAATTGTTTTAATAGCAGAATGATACAGGACTGTTTAGCCGTAGTAGAAACTGTAGACTCATATCTATATTGTCAGACCCCACAGAAACCTCTGATCTGGGTCTACCCTGTTTGCAAAGGTATAGAAAGGCATATTTATGGAATAAAGGGTTATTGTTTTTGTTTTTATTTCAGCGTTAGTGGTTGGATTGGTCGGCGTTGGTGTGATTGCTGGTAGCTGCATCGTGTGCATACTCGTGTGCCGGGTTAAGAGGTATTAACATATTAAGTAACATTCCCCAACATTCCCCTGTAAACCGGAATTCTAGTAGAGAATAATTAAGATACTTTTAGACAGGTGGCTGCTTAATGCAGGGTGAAAGTCATGCAGAAAGCTCCTAGAGGAGCTTTCTGCATGACTTTCACCCTGCATTCAGCTGCCACCTGTTTCAAAGACCGATATTTATACTAAATGGAACGTCCGGTTTAGAGGGGATTTACAGTATTAACATAAGTATCCTAGATTCTCTGAAAACTCTTCTCTGTTCAATCTTCATGTAAGAAATAATTAAAGCATGGAAATTTATTAGTTAAATTTGTATAAGGTAAACTTTTCAATGAAACCTTTTGCTTTGACAAAAACTGTAAAATCAGATCTGTATTATGTCAAAAGCAAAAACAGCAGAACCTGATCAGATGGCTCCTATAGGAGCCGTCTGATCTGGGTCTACTCTGTTTGCAAAGATGTTTGCGTAAAAAGGTGTTAAACATTTCGCAATTATCAATTAATATAAGATTTATATAATAAGTTCATAACTTCATTATGAACTGGGTGTTTCAAATCAAGTGTAATGATATTTATAACGATGAAAAGGGGAATATACGTAGTGTAACCGAGGTACGTTTTGAGGGGGAAGCAATGATGGCCAAATACATGTCTTTGCAGCCTAGCGGCGTATTTAGGATCAACCATGCAAGAACTGATTTTGGTATCACTTTTCCTGCTATTATCCCAACTTCAGTCGCATTTGCAAACAGACAGGATCCAGATCAAACTCGGCTAATCTGGATCCAAGCTGTTTGACACTCGTTGAATACTTTCTCACAAGCTAATGCTGAATCGGAAGTACGTCAGCATTACTGCATACCAGATTTTTAAACTTTCATAATTGTTTTACAGTACTAGAAGGGTTAATGAAGCTTAACCTGATTTTCAAATGGACTATCCCAAAATTCAGAAGGGTCAAACTTACTGTGAATATTCAGGGATATATTTTTGCAAAGAAAGAAGTGTAATACGACAAACGATGCAGACCCTGATGAGAGGGGTTCTGTAGGAGCCCTCTCATCTAGGTCTACACTGTTTGCAAAAGTTAGTGACGCGCATTTGAAAAGGTTAATGTTTACCAACGTTAACAGGTAGTAAATAAGTTCTTGCATGAATGCATTCCACGAAACACAAGCCCTGTAGCATTTCAACACAACAATGTACACAACGATCATAGGCCTTCGATATTTATCAATATTTGCCCACACCCGTTAAATCCTTCCTTCATACAAACGCTTTTTCACGCATTTGCAAACAGAGTAGACCCAGATCAGACGGCTCCTATTGGAGCGATGTGATCAGGGTCTGCTCTGTTTACTTATGAAGTTATAATAGCTCTGACTCTACAGTTTCTCCACATACTTAAACTGTATATATACATATGCTACTATACAAATCAGTTGATACATATTCATGATGTGACACTTTCCCTACTAAATATTCATGCAAGAAATAATTCTTGCATGAATATTTAGTAGGGAAAGGGTCACACCCAGTTTTATAACCCTCTACCCCATGGATATGTAAGAAATAATATTCATATGCATACAATTAGCTGAATGTTTATAATGGCAATATGAACAAAGGCTCTTTTACCGTGGTGCAAACTGTAGAAACAGATCTATACAGAGGTCTAGATAAGATGCGTAAATTAAAATATTTTCAAAGAATAACTTCTTTATTTCTCCACCAAACCCTATACTGTGTCCACTCTCGAAGAGACGATTCTGAAGAGTGGTCACAGCATAGGGTTTGGAGGAGAATGGCAATTTTAGTACATTTTGTATTTGGGTATAAGCACCTTTATGATTTATCTGTTGCTCTGGATCGATGGTATTTCATACGCAAACAGAGCAGACCCTGATCTGATATAGGTGTACAGTAAAACCTCTATATAACGACCACTTAATTATGTTAATTAGTTGGTGTTTAGGGCAGGTGGCTGCTTAAAGCAAGGTGAACGTAAAACAGAACGCTCCTATAGGAGCGTTCTGTTTTACTTTCATCTTGCTTTAAGCAGCCACCTGCCTTTAACACAAAATACTTGATGTAATTTAGTGGCCGTTATAGAGAGGTTTTACTACATACTCTTTTTTCAAATGAGTGAAAAGGCGCATCTATCAAGTAAAGGTTTACTTTTCCGTCATATATACCCCTTTTCACGCATTTGCAATCATAGGACCCAGATCAGACGACGTCTATAGGAGCCGTCGGATCAGGGTCTGGTCCGTTTGCTTGTCACATGGTATAGATCTGATTCTTCAGTTTTGTCAGAGCAAAACAATCCCTTACTTTTAAAACATTATGAACATTAAAGTAAAAAATATTCATGATGTTATTACATATTTCATGAATATTTAAAAGGTAAAGGGTAAGACGTTGTATAGTATACCGTATTTGTATCAGTTGAAAGATTGAATATCTCAACACGATGTTGGGTGGGAAAATGACTGACGGTTTTTTCATACTTTCATATACATGTAGATGCGAAACTAAAACTTACCTAGTTTCCGGTTGTTTCGTTATGCAAACACACCCACATGAGTAACGATATACAGTAGAACCGGTCTTAAGCGGCCATCAATGAAAGAGGGATATATTGTCGGTAAGACCGGTTGTAGCTTAATGCAGGGCAAAAGAAATGCAGAAAGCTTCTGTAGGAGCTTTCTGCATGAATTTCGCCTTGCATTCGGCAACCGCTTGCTCTTAAGACTTACATGTTCAACAGATGAATTGCCGCTCAAGATACCATTTGCTATGTATGTTAACATTTTTGCCAATGGTCAATCTGTGGTCACCAATGCAACCAGTTTGGATCCAGATGAGACGCCGAGTAACTCGGCGTCTCATCAGAATCCAAAATGTTTGCTTCTTTGATTATATATATTTTGAAAGAAAAAGGAAGAACATGAGAAAAAAGAAAATTGAAGCAGACGACACAGTTAGCAGACGACAGTACGTGACAACGAAATAATATATGACTGACATTGTGTCCTTGGTTTTTTATTATACCCCCCTTTTGAAAAAATGGGGGTATATTGCTTTGCACATGTCGGTCGGTCGGTCGGTCGGTCTGTCTGTCGGTCGGTAGATCGATGGTTTCCGAACGATAACTAATAAACGACTTGGCCTAGAATCTTCAAACTTGCTGTGGTGGTTGGTCATGACAAGTAGATGACCCCTATTGTTTTTGAGGTCACTAGGTCAAAGGTCAAGGTCACCATGACCTAAAATGGGGAAATAGTTTCCGATCAATAACTGCTCAAGGGTTTGGCTTGGGATCTTCAAACTTGCTGTGGTGGTTGGTCATGACCACTAGATGACCCCTATTGATTTTGAGGTCACTAGGTCAAAGGTCAAGGTCACCATGACCTTAAATGGTTAAATGGTTTCCGATCAATAACTGCTTAAGGAATTAGCTTAGAATCTTCAAACTTGCTGTGGTGGTTGGTCATGACCACTGGATGACCCCTATTGATTTTGAGGTCACTAGGTCAAAGGTCAAGGTCACCATGACCTTAACTTGTAAAATGGTTTCTGATCAATAACTGCTCAATTGTTTGGCTTAGGATCTTCAAATTTGCTTAGGTGGTTGGTCATGACAACTAGATGAGCCCTATTGTTTTTTAGGTCAATAAGTCAAAGGTCAAGGTCACCATGACCTTAACTGGTGAAATGGTTTGCGATCAATAACTGCTCAAGGGTTTGGCTTAGGATCTTCAAACTTGCTGTGGTGGTTGGTCATGACCATTAGATAACCCCTATTATTTTTGAGGTCACTAGGTCAAAGGTCAAGGTCACCATGACCTTAACTGGTGAAATGGTTTGCGATTAATAACTGCTCAAGGGTTTGTCTTAGGATCTTCAAACTTGCTGTGGTGGTTGGTCATGACAACTAGATGACCCCTATTGATTTTGAGGTCACTAGGTTAAAGATCAAGGTCATCATGACCTTAACTGATGAAATGGTTTCCAATTAATAACTGCTCAATGGTTTGGTTCGGGATCTTCAAACTTGCTGTCGTAGTTGGTTGTGTCCACTTGATGACCCCTAAAGTTGTTGAGGTCACTAGGTCAAAAGTCAAGGTCACCATGACCTTAATATGTGAAATGTTTTCAGATCAATAAATGATCAGTGGTTTGGCTTAGGATATTCAAAGTTGCTGTGGTGATTAGTCATGACCGCTAGATGACCTCTATAGTTGAGGTCACTAGATCAAAGGTCAGGGGGTCTGGGGGGGGTATACATGTTTTACAAACATCTCTTGTTTTATGTCTTGTTTTAGAAGAACGTATGTAAAATATTTAACTCTTATATACGCAACATTTTGAATTGCTTAGTTTAGAAATCCTTGTGATAAATAGAGTATTTGCTCCTATAGGAGCAAGTGCTCTTCTTATCACAATAGTTTCGAAAAGCGACTTTTACAGAGGTGTCAAAAGGCGTCAATATGGGGGAATGTGTCAAAGCTTACATGGCAAGACACAACCTTTATCAAGGTCAACCCCCTCCCTACCATAGCCTTCGATTTTAGTCCAATTTTGGCCATAATAATGTTTACTACTTTCAAATTGTTACGCACGTGTGTAAGTGCGCATCGCTAGCTAGCTCCTGAGAGTAGACCATTTAAGCTAATTAATATTCACGATGTCATTATTTCTTATATGAATATTCCTCAGGTAATGAAGTTTTTTTTTTATTCCAGAAAACCGAAAGACTTTCCTGAGCAACCAAAAGAACGGCTTCACCAGTCCTTTTACCGTACGACCTCCAATGTGTTCAAAACAATAATAACAAAAAGACCGCTGCCGCACTTACCAATGTCCTTACGCAGGACAAGAAAACATCAGTTGGCGGGGGTGTGCGAGTCTGGACTTTATGACAGCATTAAGTCACAACGCCAAC
This sequence comes from Azorinus chamasolen, assembly GCA_963576725.1. Classification (NCBI taxonomy): domain Eukaryota; kingdom Metazoa; phylum Mollusca; class Bivalvia; order Cardiida; family Solecurtidae; genus Azorinus; species Azorinus chamasolen. The sequence goes on along the minus strand of OY755237.1, from coordinate 79,596,448 downwards.
ACGCTGGAGTAACAACAGTTTCGAAACCGGAAGTGACGCAAAAAGCATCCAATGACTCTTCGATCTGTTACATACACCCGGTTAGTGAAGCAAATAATGAGACCCCGAGCACCGACAGCAGCACGGGAACTTATCTTACTAAAGTGATATTAGATAACAGCAATACTACAGGAGGACATTCTGGAACCACGCCATCTGCTCCTGCTGATGATAACATGTACGTTGACGCAGACACACATACTATGGAAGCGGACTCCAGTTATCTGTACGCTTCTGTGGCAAGGTCTCATGCGTGCATCCAAGACGTGGACAATAAAGTAGAGTTACCAGCTGATAATTTAACAGACACAAATGATAACGTATACATGAAAATGGACTGTGGAAGTCCACGTATTATACAATCCGCATCTACTGCGGGAACAGACCCACCACACGAAGAGAACAAAGATCTAAGTTGCAAGTCACAGTATGAGAATGTTGCAGCAGAAACAGACATCAACAAAGGCAGCACTACATACATTGATACAGACAGTAGCACAGACATCAATACAGACAGCACTACAGACAATACTTTTCCTCGACTACTCGGATTTCAGTCATTACAAGCAAATAGTTCTCGAGTCAAGGACGCTGTTAAAGAGAAGACGAAGCCTAAACCAAAACGTCATTTTCGAGTTGTTGGTACAGTCAAGCCCAACTGATCCGAACACCCACAATAAGTCTCATTAGACAGGTGGCAGCTTAATGCTAGCGCCTTTGGGAGCTTTCTGTGTGACTTTAACCTTGCATTAAGCTGCCACCTTGCATTAAGTTCTTAATCCTTTAGTCCATAAACACGTCATTCTACGTATTTGTAAACACAGTAGATCCAGATTAATCGGCTCCTCTTGGAGCCATCTGATCAGAGTCTGCTCTGTTTGCTTATGGAATAATATGAACCTGCTGTTTCTTCAAAGACCAAAACCCTTTTGTGTTGATTAGCCATTTTAAAAAAGATATTTATGATGTCATTATTTTTACATGAATATTCATGGAGTAAAAGGTTAGTTTTTCAGTACTAAATGTTCAGATTGCTGAGGTTTACAGTATTGTGTCCTACTGTTTCCAAAGCACTGTGTATTTAACCCTTTTTGTACATATAAACGCATTTTCTCGCATTTTCACACATAGTAAACCAAGATCATAGAGCTCCTATAGGAGCTGTCCGGTCAGGGCCTGCTCTGTTTGCTTATTAAATAATATAGATCTGATTCTACAGTTTCTACCATGGCCAAAAGTACCTGTGCCCATGTTCCATTATAAATATGTATTCAGATAATTAATATTCATGATGGCGTTGTTTATTACATTAATATTGAACAGAGGAGGTGTTCAAGAAATATTTAAAATTACAGTATACCCTCTCTTAACCGGAATTCTAGTAGATAATAATTTAGATACTTTTAGGCAGGTGGCTGCTTAATGCAGGGTGAAAGTTATGCAGAAAGCTCCTCTAGGAGCTTTCTGCATGACTTTCACCCTGCATTAAGCTGCCACCTGTCTCCAAGACCGATATTCATACTAAATTTAACTGCCGGTTAAGAGAGGTTTTACTGTATTTGAGAAATAAGAGATATGGATATGAGTGAATGTCTGAGAAATAAAAATATATGGATATGAGAGAATGTCTGAGAAATAAAAAGATATGGATATGAGAGAATGTCTGAAAAATAAAACGATATGGATATGAGTGAATGTCTGAGAAATAAAATACATGTACATGTGTATGGATGTACTTTCTTTAGCTACATCTCCCTGGCTTCTATTTGGATATGAGTGTGCTGTCTGTGTGACCGACAGGGTAACGAATCTTGAATCGTGACGAATAAAGAAAACGAATCCCTTTAAAATGGACGTAAAAATTAGTATCAAAACCGGTCTTTCAGACAGGCGGTAGCTTAATGCAGATTGAATGTCATTCAGCTCCCAACAGAACTTTCTGCATGACTTTCACTCCGCGTTTAGCAGCCATCTGCCTAAGAATACCTTAATTGTTCTTTAGTAAAATTCCGGTTTTGAGGGGTTCTCTACCTCATAGATACGCCTATGCCAATAGGGTAGCCCCTGATCTGACAGCTCATATAGAAGCCGTCTGTTGTGGTTCTGAGTCCATGCTTATAAAACTTTTAAATTGAGTCTGAGTTAGTTCTCAAGCTTTTGATTGGTCAGATTTGAGCCTTAGGCTCAAATCTGACCAATCAAAAACTTGAGAACGAACTCAGACTCAACTAAAAGTTTTATAAGCATGGACCCTGTTCTGTTTACTTATGAAATTATTTCAACTTGATTCTACAGCTTTTACCTGTCTTGTTTATTATGCCATTAAAATATTGAGCTATACTTAGCTAATTAATGTTCATACATACATGTATATTATTTCGCACATGAATATACATGGGGTTAAGGGTTTATGCGACAATGACTCACACGGCTTACGTCTTCACACAACGTAACCTCGAATTCCCTAAGGAGCAATTTCAGATGCTAGCAGATATCCATCAGAGCTTCCTTTTGACTATTAACTATCTAAAAATTAGGTTTCTTTTGCTTTTGCTTTGAAATTTTAACGGTTGCTTTCAATAAAATTTGCCCAAATATGACTTTTTTTTATTCAATTTTATTTAATAAAATACCCATTCTTCTCCTTAGATTTTATCGACAACTCTTTCCTTAATATTTTGTTTCCACCCACGAACCCTCTGATCAGGACCTGCTCTGTTTGCTAATAACATACTATATACATGTATATGATTCTACAGGTTCTGCCATGATCAAAAGTTCCTGTGTCAGTGTGTTATTACAATAAATTAATCTAATTAATTTCCATGGCGTCATTCTTTCTTACATGGATATACACGGAGGAAAGGATTAATGAAGGCATGCAAGAAAACTAATTACAAAATCACTACACACTCAACCATCTCATCATACAACTACCAACACATCAAATAGTATAAGGCATTGAACAATGAGCCTATTATACACTTTAAATTGAGATTTAATATGAAGATATCGAGTCTATGGGACATAAAGGTGACCTATTGGCAAAAAACCGTGTTTTGTAATACTTATTTTGATAGCATCCGTTATTGCAATACCTATAGTAGAACATGTCTTAAGCAGTAATCAAAAAGTGGTCTAATTATGGGTCTGTAAGACAAGTGGTAGCTTAATGCAGGTCAAAAGAAATACAGAAAACTCCTGTAGGAGCTTTCTGTATTACCTTTGCTCTGAAGTAAGCAATTACATGCTTTTAAAGTCTCATATGTTAAATAATTGAATGGCCACTTAAGGCATGTTATACTGTATTACAATTACAATTGTATTACAATTGCAGCTATAGTATAATTACAGCTGAGTTACAATTGCCAAAGTATGTAATAATTATTACATTTACAGTTGTGTTACAGCAATGGCTGTCAAAGTATGTCAAAGTATGCTATTACAACCACTACTGTAAAATATATTCAAAACCTAAATTTTTATAAGACTTTAACTAAGTCTTATAAGACTTTAACAGAGTCTTATAAGACTTTAAGGCACCTGTCTATACATGATGCGTTAATCTAAACACCCCAATAACCATTGAAATAATGTTGTTTGGACTATATTATGAAGATACATGTAAACCGAAACAACTTATGCCAATTTTGGAATATATTATGAAGATATAACTTAACAAGTTATTTTTGGACTATATTATTAAGCTATACCTATACAACTTGTTAAACGCATCTGTGAATTTGTTATTAAACCATTCCCTATTCTATATATATTTCAAATTTCAATACCTACTGAATATTCATGTCAAAAAGAGTTCTAATGAAATGTGGAAGGGGGAATATTGTAGCCATTTTAGAAAGTAAAGAAACAGCTTTTTCGAGTTCACTGAGTGAGTGTCAAACAGATTGGGTCCAAATGAGAACCCGCGTTATTCAGTGTCTCGCCTCTTCTGTTTCCATTCCTATGGTGTAATCAGTGGCTATTATAGCAGCAAAATGGCTATTCTAGCAGCAAAGGGACCACATCCACTTAAGTACTACAGTAAAACCCCGCTAATACAACCACTTTATTAACAGCCACTGGCGTCGTTTAAAGCAGGTGGTTGCTTAATGCAGGACGAAAGTTATGCAGAAAGCTCCTGTAGGAGCTTTCTGCATAACTTTCGTCGTGCATTAAGCTACCACCTGCCTATACCACCGGAATTATGCCCATTTTTAGTGGTCGCATTAGAGGGGTTTTACTGTAATTATTACAATAGTGGTTTATTATAATAGCATATTTTGGCATTCGCTATTGTAATACAACCAACATTGTTATAATTATTATCCCAGTGGGCGTTATAACAAGTGATTGTAGCAAAGCACCAATGTGCTCAATGCGAAAAATATATTCAGAGCTATAGATAAAGGTGTGTATTCAAATAGCAAAATCGTCCATTTCTTCACCAAACCATATGCTGTGACTACTGTTTAGAATCGTCTCAAAGAGACGACTCTAAAGAGTTGTCACAACATAGGGTTTGGTGGAGCAATAAAGGAGCTGTTCTCCGGACACCCGCTGCCTAAATGGTCTCAGTTTATACATTTAGAGAAGCGTCATTCCGTACGTTCATGATACTCCAAAGGGTCTGTGCTAGATGACACCCAGTCCATTATATGCACAGTGCACACATTATAAACATATACCGAGAAATAAATCATTGATTCTCCTCTCTTACATGTATTAGTCGTTCCTCTCTTTGCGATGGCAGCTTTATTCGATGACAGTTGCACGTGTTTTATTTTCCTAACGAGTCAGCGTCACCAATTAAATGCATCCGCATTGATCGCTTTGTTTCGCACGCTTCCGCTTCCTTTCCGAAGTACAGGCTATGCTCCATATCGGGTCTATATTTGGAAGCGGGTGTTGTTCTGCCGTAGGCCTCGGCCACCTCCCGGGTGTAGAGACTGGAGTTACCACAGCACAGACCGATGAACTGTATGCCCAGCTCCCGGGCCTGCTCGGCAAAGTTTCGAATTTCTGACCGCGTACATTGGTGACATTGTAAGTTGTCTGGAAAGCTATACAAACCTACAAAGTCAAATATTTCCTAAAATCAATATACAGTAAAACCTCTCTATAACGACCACTAAATTACATAAAGTATTTTGTGTTAAAGGCAGGTGGCTGCTTAAGCAATGTGAAAGTAAAACAGAACGCTACTATATGCTTTAAGCATCCACATGCCTTTAACACAAAATATCACACAATATCTTATGTATAGTGTTGTATGCCAATCCAAGTGGTTCTGGCATACCAGCACTGACCATATATATAATGTGTCATTACAGTTTCAGTGATATGAGTGGACTGACACAATATAGTCACAGCATGCGTCTATTTCCTATGATTTACGGACATAAAAGCGGACAGAAAAGGATGATTTTGATTTTATTTTTGTTCTATGATTCTTAAATTAATTCCATTTTTAATATTTTATCGATATCTCTATCTTAAATTTCATTTGTTTTAAATATTCTGTAAGCATTATATATACTCAGTTTTGTACATGCAAAATATTTATGTGAAGCGCTTTTGAACGCACATATCCTGTGTGAAAAGAGCGCTATATAAATGTGATATAATAATAATAATAATAATAATAATACTTGATATAATTTAGTGGGCGTTATAGAGAGGTTTTACTGTACTTATATATTGAGAATAAACCATTTCAACAACATGCACCATTTTGGGATGACTTTTGTGAGTAGTTTTACCCTAGAATATTTGATTTTGAATGTTTTGATTTATACAGTGCGATAAGGACAATCGGACATAAAAGTAGAAAAAAAATTATATGGACATAACAGTATTTCATAGGTAGTAAAACACTTATTTTTTATGGACATAACAGTATTTCGTAGGTAGTAAAAAGTAAAAAAAGTATAAGGACATAACAGTATTTCGTAGGTAGTAAAATACATATAATTTTTATGGATATAACAGTATTTCGTAGGTAGTATAAATTAAAAAACTTATATGGACATAACAGTATTTCGTAGGCATTAAACACTTATAATCGTTATGGACATAACAGTATTTCGTAGGTAGTAAAAAACGAATATGGACATAACAGTATTTCGTAAGTAGAACACATTTATACTAGCCACAACAGCTTGTAAATGCCCTTGTATCCCTTTTATCATGAAATTATTTTAAAGTCTTTGACACAGGAAGAAGTATTGTTTTGGCGGGTCCTACCAGTTTCGGGGTCTTTCAGAGCATGCCAAGCCTTCGCCTGTTCGTTGGTTTTGAACACCACCGGCAGTGCTGCTACAGGGCCCTGAATCATAAACATCTGATAGCTACTGTACGTCAAAACATCATAAAATATAACGTTATTTATACAGTTAAACACAAATAGATGGAACACTAAAACAATTATCATTATCGGTCTATAACCCTTCGCTTGCTATTCATGTCAATATACCTACCTGTAAATAGTGAAGACCCAGATGAGACAGCTCCTGCAGGAGCTGTCTCTTCAGGGTCTGCACTATTTACAAATTGATTGTGCAACCAGCGCACTCCGGAGCAGTCATTGCACAGCGAAATACTTGTACACAGTGAAGAAATATGTAAGTATACAACAGGGCATGGGTAAAGAAGGAGAAATGTGTTTCAAAATTCAGCAAGCGAGGGGTTAACCCAGTATTTTTAGATCCAATAATAAAACTACTGAAAAGGAGCATTAACTAGAGACACTAATCCATAGTATTCAAGACTGAAGGAAACCAATAATACTGAAAAATTGTGATCAGAATTGTATTAAAAACCATCACAAGACAATACAGTGTTTATAGTTATTGAAGATTAAAATTGTTTTATCCAGTCACCCTGTCATCCAAGATTATGACACTATCTATAGTTATTGAGCGTCAACATCGTACAATCCAGCCATCACAATATATAACATCATTTATAATGACTGGATGTTAACAATGTTATATTCACTTAAAACAAGATATCACCGCTATGGTTCGAATCGCGCATTGGGGTTTTCATGTGAGGAAGCCTTCCAGCTGACCTGCGGTGGGTCAGCGGTTCTACCCGGGTGTTCTTATTACAGATTTATGGAAAAGAGGAGTAATGACCTATCAACAGCTCTGTTTGTCTATGCCAAACCCTGTCATGTTGTTACTTATTAAAATCACATCGGGGATGTAATTCTAACCTCTCTATAACGGCCACGAAAGTGTGTTAATTAGTTGGTATTCAGGGCAGGTGGCCGCTTAAAGCAAGGTGAAAGTAAAACAGAGCGCTCCAGTAGGAGCGTTCTGTTTTACTTTCACCTTGCTTTAAGCAGCCACCTGCCTTTAACACAAAATATTTGATGTAATTTAGTGGCCGTTATAGAGAGATTTTACTGTACCACCAACAAGTAAGGATTTTGTGTAGAAGTAAAGAAACTGTTTTAACTTGATCTCCTGAAGAGTACCAGAGCAACAGATAAATACTAAAATCGTCATTTCTCCACCAAACCCTATGTTGTGACCACTCTATGTTTGGACTAAAGAGTGGTCACGACATAGGATTTGATGGAGAAATAAATAAGTTACTATTGAAAATGTTTTAATTCACGCATCTTACTTGTATTTTACTTGTCTATAGATACTCTATTTTTCTCTTTTACAACACCACGTTACTAAACATCTTCAAAACTGAATTATCAGAGTGGACTAGTCTATCAATGTCCATTCAGTGTAAAAGTCTTACATGTGTTAAAGGGTTATGCATGACAAACAGTGCAGAGAGCTCTTTTACGCTGTTGCATTGGTTTCCCGCATTCAAAGAGTTAAACAGTGCTTTGAGTCTTTGTTGAGGTACGTTACCTTGCACACTTTTTTGACTTCTTTTAAGAGAGGAAGCATTGTTGCTGGTCCTCGGCCGCAGTTCAGACCCACGACTGCTGCCCCGTTATCTTCCAGAGCTTTGAGGGCGAGGGGAATCGGTATACCGTCAAATGTCGTATTGGGGATGTAGGGAGATATGCATACAACAGCATCCATACCTGCCAAAAATACAAGTGTGTAACAGACATTCGTTAAAGGCAGTAACAGACATTTGTTAAAGGCAGTAACAGACATTTGTTAAAGGCAGTAACAGACTTTCGTTAAAGGCAGTAACAGACATTTGTTAAAGGCAGTAACATACTTTCGTTAAAGGCAGTAACAGACTTTCGTTAAAGGCAGTGACAGGCACTCGTTAAAGTCAGTAACATAGATTCCTTAAAGGTAGTTACATACATATGTTAAAGACAGTAATATCCACTCGTTAAAGACAGCAATCACCTCGTTAAAGACAGTAACACCCGATCGCGAAAGACAGTAACAGACACTCGTGAAACACATCAACAGTCATTTGTTAAAGAAAGTAACATTAACATATCAGACATTCGTTAAAGACAGTAACAGACATTCATTAAAGACAGTTACTGACACTGGTTAAAGACAGTACGGACAATTGTTAAAGACATTTACTGACGATGGTTAAAGACAGTAACAGACACTCGTTAAAGACAGCAGCCGAAATCGTAACGACTCTCACCAAACTCTTTACACAGCTCGAGTGACAGCAAGGCCTCGTCTAGACACTTAAAAGTCTCCGCTACTACAAAGTCTGCCCCTTCCTCTTTTGCCCACTTCAACTGTTCCTATATATAACAATAAGACAAATCATGCCCAATTAATAAATGAATCTAATCGTTACTAAATACATTGGGCCTCATCTAGGTCCACACATTTTGCAAAGGTGGCCATACGACTGGCAAAAGAAGAGTGCGAATAGTGATGAAAAAAGAGAAATAAAAGTATAGGTTTGAAAACAAATCCACTCAAAACACATACGGTGATATTCTGAAGAGACGAAACCTTTTGCAACAACTCGGAATTTGAATTGTATATTGAACCTAAAAAAGAAACGTTTCCTATGGGATCCGTCTGATCTGGGTCTACTCTGATTGCAAATGTATGAAACACGTTTATGTCGCGGCGAAAGGGTTAACTTCAGCACTGAAATGTATAAATAAGAAAGCTACAGAAGAACCTTAAACATGCTTCGTATTTGCTCTTCGTCCTTGGGTAAGAATAAGCCAGTGTTGCAGATATTTCCCGCCATAAGGCAGCCATGTTTTTCCGCAACTTCTCGGGCCATCCGCAAAGCATCACGATTAAGTTTTTCAATCTCGTCCTCCCGTCCGAGCGCCCTCATTTTTTCACGATTACCATAAAACTGAAATAAATAGCTAAAACATGTCTATCATTTGAGAGGCCCGCGGTACCTTAATGTACAGTGAAACCTTAATACAGCGACCACTTTATGGACACTTTTATGTGTCTTTAAATGTAGTTGGTAGCTTAATGCTTGACGGAAGTAATGCAGAAAACTTATACATGAGCTTTCTGAATAACTTTAGTCATGCATTTAGCTTTAAGACCCAGAATTATTAGATATTGTTTTGGGGTCGCTTTAGAGGGGTTACTGTTATTAATTACAGAAAAACCTCTCTATAACGGCCACTAAATTTTGTGTTAAAGGCAGGCGGCTGCTTCAGTCAATGTGAAAGTAAAACAGAACGCTCCTATAACGCTCCTATAGGAGCGTTCTGTTTTACTTTCACCTTGCTTTAAGCAGCCACCTGCTCTAAATACCAACTAATTAACATAATCTAGTGGCCGTTATAGAGAGGTTTTACTGTAGTTGAAATATGTTGATTTATGCATATACCATATGACAGTATTGTTTTAGACAGAGTTCCTCTATACCCATTTAATGATGAGAATCAAAGGGCGGAATCCAAAATATATTGAACTGTCTTTTAGCCCTTTTCCCTGTTCTACATTTGTTCCAAATTTCAATAACTACTGAATATTCAACGACAAAATAGTTATAATGAACTATGGAGGTGGACCACTGTAGCAATTTTAGAAAGTATAGAAACAGAACTATCAAATTCCATTTACAAACAGAGAAGGTCCAGATCTTAAAAGTCAACGACAAAATAGTTATAATGAAATATAGGAGCGGTCTGATCTGGGTCTTCTCTGTCTTGCAAATGCGTGAAAAAGCACTTACATGTATATGAGAAAAAGGGTTTAATCATTGTTATTGTACTATTTCTTTACTGTTTGTCTACACTTGTTTGCACATATTAAGGATTAGGCTGAGTTTATAGTAAGGTAGAAACACCCTTCTCCCTTTACATAGTGTGAATGATCTTTGATATTATACAATATTATAAATCTGTATTATCAGAGATAACATTACCGTGAAAGCTACACACACGTCACTTCCCGCATGGACAAATTCCTCATGAAGCTGTGTGACGATTTCCGGGTGATCAAGCACGACTTCTGGGAAGTATCCACCGGCCTGCATGTAGCCCCTTCTCTCAAACTCAAGTAGATATCCCTCGGCACTTACAATGCAGCCCCCATCAGCGAGTCGCTCCCTTAAACCTTAGAAAAAAGAATGGCTTATATACAGTTAAATCTCGATTATTCGAATTTTCTGTATAGAATTTAGACACTTTTAGGCAGGTGGATGCTTAATGCATGGTGAAAGTCATGCAGAAAATTCCCAGAGGAGCTTTCTGCTTTACTTTCACCATGCATTAAGCTGCCATCTGTCATAACCCTTTCCCTGTTCTATGTTTATTCCAATTTTCAATACCTACTGAACATTCATTAACAAAATAGTTATAAAGAAATATGGAAGGTGGAGCATTGCAGACATTTTAGAAAGCAAAGAAACAGATCTATCAAACTTTGTTAGCAAACAGAGCAGACCCTGATCAGACGGCTCCTCTAGGAGCCGTCTGATCTGGGTCTACTCTGTTTGCAAGTGCGTGAAAACACGTTTACATGAGGGAAAGGGTTAAAGATCGATAATGTTACGTATTTTAGTGTTCGGCTAATCGAGACTTTACTGTAGTATATAATGCGTACATGGGCATTGAAAAAGCGTATACTCAGATCAGCAATTGAATGTTTTATGCGGCGTCTGATCAGGATCTGCATTGTTTGCAGTAGCAATGAGAATCCAATAAGACACCGGTTACATGTATTTAAATTGCATATGGACATAAAAATAGTTTTAAATGACAGGAAGGCAAGAATCAGAACTAAGTATACATAACTTCATAAGCAAACAATGTACAGTAAAACCTCTCTTAACCGGAATTCTAGTAGAGAAGAATTTAGATACTTTTAGGCAGGTGACTGCTTAATGCAGGGTGAAAGTCATGCAGAAAGCTATTTCTGCATGACTTCCACCCTGCATTAAGCTGTCACCTGTCTCCAAGACCGATATTTAGACTAAATTTAACATCCGGTTAAGACAGGTTTTCTGTATATACTGATTAGACGGCTCTTACAGGAGCCGTCTAATGTTGGTCTACTCTGTTTGAAAATGTGTATCTGTGGAGCAAATGGTTAGCGACAGAAATTGATATGAGTAGGCACTGGCTGCATGTCTCAAAGTCATATTCGTTTGTCAAACGATTGCATGTAGTATAGGGGATTTGAACGATTTGTTAACCCTGGTTCCCTGTTCTGTATTTAGGTCAAATTTCAATACCTACTGAATATTCATTAACAAAATAGGTACACATTAACGTGGAAGGTGGAACATTGTAGACATTTAAGAAAGTAAAGAAACATATCTATCAAATTCTATTAGCAAACACAGCAGACCCTGATCAGATGGCTCCTCTATATGAGCCGTCTGATCTGGGTCTACTCTGTTTGCAAATGCCTGAAAAGACGTTTATATGAGGGAAAGGGTTAACAGGGAAATAAGCAAGAAGTGGTTTCATATATCACTATAGCCTAATACGATATCACAAACAAACTGTTAAACAGAAAAAGTACTGCAGTGTTTGCAAACAGAATAGATCATGACTTACGACTCGTCATATCACAAAACAAAATCATAAACATATATATAAAAAATGCAACAACAACAAATAATGATTTATAGGACACTCTCAATAAGTTGCATATCATGTAACAATTTGAACACATGGATGTTCGGCCGTGGCAGAACGTGTGCTTTTAAACCAAACGACCTCTTAACCCTTTCGGCGCCACATTTCTAATTGTCGTCTGCAATCCAATTTTGTTAAATCATTCAGTAAAATAAGGCAATGAGATAAATAAATGCAAATTTCAAAGGAATAAAGGACATATATAGAAATAGAGATTGAGACAAATAGTGTAGTCCCTGATCATACGCCGCCTTGAAAAGGCGGCGTCTGATCTGGGACTGCACTATTTGTCGTGGTGCATTTATGCGACTGAGGCGGTGAAAGGGTTAATTTAGATGTAACATAATGCAAGTAAAATATGTATGAAATGAAGGATTTAGAATTCTGTTTAGTGATTGCTGTTTACCCTTTACTCCATAAATACGCCTTTCTACGCTTACTCCTATAGGAGCCGCCAGTTCAGGGTCTGTTCTGTTTGCTTATGAAATGATATAGATGGTTTCTTCCAAGGGTAACATTTCTTGTGTTCATATTCGAGGGCTTGGTGCAAAACTATTCTAACTCCTTCACTTTGTGAAGGAGTTAGAATAGTTTTGCACCAAGCCCTCGAATTATGCCATTATAAAAATGCATGACTTTGTGATTGAAATTCTAATAAGAGTGTTCGGAGGAACATATGTGTCACCTGCTCGCAACTGACACAAAAACTGTTAATATGCTGGAGTGCGAAAATCAAAACAAAGGGGAATAACTCAAAAGGTATTGCATGCAGAATGTCGGACCTTAATTACATCAATGGTCCTCAGCGAGAGGAAGACACAAGTGAAATTTGAAAGCTCCATAATAATTAGTTTAGAAATGACAGCCAAAACGAGAAAGTGTGACGAAAATCAGAACACAGGGGAATAACTCAAAAAAGTATTCCATGCAGAGTGATGGACCTTAGTTACATCAATGGTCCCCAACGAGAGGAAGACACATGCGGAATTTGAAAGCTCTACAATGATTAGTTTAGAAATGACAGAGAAAACAAGAAAGTGTGACGAAAATCAGAACAAATGGGAATAACTAAAAAAGTATTGCATTCAGGGTGATGGATCTTAGTTACACCAATGGTCCCCAACGAGAGAAAGACACATATGGAATTTGAAAGCTCTAAAATGATTAATTTAGAAAGGACAGCCAAAACAAAAAAGTGTGACGAAAATCAGAACAAAGGGGAATAATTCAAAAAGTATACCATGCAGAGTGATGGACCTTAGTTACATCAATGGTCCTCAATGAGAGGAAGACACATGTGAAATTTGAAAAAGCTCTATGATGCTTAGCATAGAAATGACAGCAAAATAAAGAAAGTGTGACGAAAATCAGATCAAAGGGGAATAACTCAAAATGTATTGTATGCAGAGTGATAAACCTTAGTTACATCATTGGTCCTCAATGAAAGGAAGACACATTTGAAATGTGAAAGCTCAACAATGATAAGTTTAGAAATGACAGCCAAAAAAAGAAAGTGTGACGGACAGACAGACGGACAGACAGACGACGGAAAAGTGATCCCTAAGTGACACACTGCCTCTCGGCAGGTGACACAAAAACTATGCGGAACTTAAAATAGTAAAAACCTATCTTGGTTCAATCGAAAACTTACCTCTTTTTGACGTTGACATTGTGCTCTGGCTAAGATCAGTGGCGTGCTAAATAGTTCAGAATCGACAGATACTGAAAAGATAAATGGTTATTAAATTATCAAAAGGTACTGCTAAAAAGACATGTACAATCAATGAATGTATTTATATCGAGCACCAAGAGAGGGCGAATTTGCATCACAAATGCTTTGCTTCGGTTCGTGAACCATTAAACCCTTCACTGCATGAATGTGTAGTATGCGTGTAAGAAATAATGACATCATAATTATTAGATTAATTTTCAAAATGGCATATTAACACATGCATTTTTGTCAAAGCAGACACTATAGAATCATATCTAGATCTATATTATTACATAAGCAAACAGAGCAGTCCTTGATCAGACGGCTCCTGTAGGAGTAAGGAGTAAAGAGCAAGGAGTAAATTTTATGGGTTAAATTGAATGGGAGTATCATGAAATTTGCAAACAGTATAGACACAAATTATAGGGAAGGAGTCTTTCACAATTATATTGTAATTTCCATTAAAAATGGTCTACTGTACGACTATAAATGAGCTATAACTACATGTATGAATTTCAAACGGTCATCAATAAATTTTGAAATTCACAAACAACTTAACTGACTCATATAAACGAAATATTTTCAAGCATACTTGCATAACACATTTTTCTTTCGTAATCCTATAAATGGTACGTACAGTAAAACCCCTTTTATGCGACCACTAAAAATGGGGATAATTCTGGGCGGCATAGGCAGGTGGTAGCTTAATGCAGGACGAAAGTTATGCAGAAAGCTCTGAGCTTTCTGTATAACTTTTGTCCTGAATTAAGCAACCACCTGCTTTGAACGACGCCAGTCGCTGTTTATTAAGTGGTCGCATTAGCAGGGTTTTACTGTATATATATATATTAAGCAACCAATATCTGAAGGAGTACTCTGACCAGGATCTGTACTCTAGAATGTTACTTTTTTCCAGAAACCATAGAATGATAAATTAATATGAAGTGAATGAGTTGATTCCCAGTGTCACCAGGAAGGCAGAAGTCAACGTCGATAAAATATTTGAGAACAATCTTGAATCTCTTGAAAGCGCGAGAAAAAGTTGTTAAAATCAGAGGCCAAGGTAAGATGTAAAAATTAAATCGGTTTTAAGAATGGCTTCTTTTTCTCCAACAGATTCTGTTCTGATCACTCTTTAGAATGATCTTTTTGAAACGATTATAAACAGTGGTCATAACATAGGGCATGGTTGAGAAATGACTATTCTAGTACAGTGAAACCCCGCTAATGCGACCACTTAATAAACAGCCACTGATGTCGTCTAAAGCAGGTGGTTGCTTAATGCAGGACGAAAGTTATGCAGAAAGCTCCTATAGGAGCTTTCTGCATAACTTTCGTCCTGCATTAAGCTACCACCTGCCTCTGCCACCCAGAATTATGCCCCTTTTTGGTGGTCGCATTAGCGGGGTTTTACTGTGTTTGAATATTGCTCTGCCGAATTGAAGCACTACACAACCCCTCCTGAATTGGATACCACAGTTTGCAGTCCAATCAGGGGCATTATATGATGTGAATCAAACCCTCTTGACTGGTGCTGTGGAAATAAAAGGGGACAGTGCTACACACTATATGTAATAGGATGGTCGTGGTAAATATACCTTGATTAAAATTTTAAAATGGATATGCTTTACAGGAAAACAAACATCTGCTTAAATGCTGCCTTCCAAAATAAAGACACATTAACTCCACTACCAACACTCTCTATGTAGGGGAAGGGTTGTTAGGGTATTCACTGTCTGTGCAGGGGACGAGTTCAATGAAGAATTCACTGTCTATACAGGGGACGAGGTCATGAAGTACCGGTATTCACTGGCTGTGCAAGGGACGAGTTCATGAGGTGTTCACTGTCTGTGCAGGGGACGAGTTCAAGAGGTATTCCCTGGCTGTGCAGGGGACGAGGTCATGAGGTATTCCCTGGCTGTGCAGGGGAAGAGTTGTTGTTTATCGAAGCTGATGTACATACAGGGTGACAAATGAGATATGTTGCCAAGGGACATAATATAATTTAACAGAATAATTACTGTTGTGCGATTAGCTTCCCGTAATTTTTATTTAAGTTTCTCGCATATTAGATAGACTGATTTGTGACATAATTTACTACGTATAAACGTTGTTATGAAAGTGTTAATTTCTCATAAATAGATGTATTAAACTCGCTGAAACGAAACATAAGGCATACGTTCCGAATTTAAAACCTATTTCACATATTTCACATTTTTTACCGTGTGATAAAGTCTTCCTTATACAACAGTTCACGATTTTAAAACAGGCAGTGGCATGGTGTAGGAAAAAAGTTATGAGGAAAGCTCCTATGGAAGCTTTCTTCATTAATTTTGTCCTGCATAAACCCTTTCCCTCATATAAACATGTTTTCACGCATTTGCAAACACAGTAGACCCAGATCAGATGGCTCCTATAGGAACCTTCTGATCAGGATCTGCGCTGTTTGCTAATGCCATTTGAAAGATGTTTCTTTACTTTCTAAAATGGCTACAGTGTTCCACCTTCCATATTTCTTTATAACTATTTTCCCCATAACTAATCAGTAAGTATTGAAATTTGAAATAAACATAGAACATGGAATGGGTTAAGAAATCACCTGCTTTATCATACTCCTGTGTTAGTAAAGTATGTGGTTGGATTAGTGACACTGTACTGTAATAGCGAAACACCAATCGAAACGCAATGCTTATCATTTGGGCAGATTATATGTATATGCCTATTAAAACAAAGTCATATTAATTTTCATTTTCAAGAGAGCTTTATGGTTAACATAGAAAAATGAACGTCGACTTCTAGCAGTTCAGAACTGATCAGACAGTACAGCTGACTGGGCTGTTCTAAATTACATATATCGATCTTTTATTGGTACAAAAGACAGAAGGTTCAACGGTATATATATAAACAGAACATGTCAAACTAGGACATCATCACGTGGTCAATGGCAAATGTTGTGTCTCCATTAAGGAAATAAGTACATATATACAATAGAGAGGAAAATGAACATTTAGTTAACCTTTAGCCTGCTGAGCAAATTATTTTTACATAATATTTTACCTACATTCAAAATTCAAGCTATAACCAGTTTAAAAATGCAATCAGGGTCTCAAACGGTTTGGATCCTGATGAGACGCCGAATTACTCGGCGTCTGATCCGGATCCAAACTGTTTGCATAGGTAATCACTAATCCGCCTGTAGCAGGCTAAAGATTAGCCAATTACTGAATGGAGACATCTGATGCATGGTGTCATTATATCGTACATGAATATTAGTAAAATGTAAAGGTCCAATGCTGTAAAAGTGTCATATTTTATTCAATTGTCACTTTCCTTTTTTAGAAATCCTCTGATCAGGGTCTGCTCTGTTTGTCAACCAAACTCCTCTGGGTTATTCCACTCTAAAAATTCAACTCTGAACGTGTCCGCCGGTTTTGAGCAGGCAATGTCGGAGAAACATGTTTATATGATTTATCCGTTAGCTTTTGTTTGACAAGATTTAAAATATTCTCATTTCTCGTCCTTGGTTTAACCATGCATGACATAACCCTAAACTTTCTAACATTTTTTGACAGATATTGTTAATGTATTATAGTACAACCGCTCTAATGCGACCACCTAATATGGGCATAATTCTGGGTGACAGAGGCGGATGGTAGCTTAATGCAGGACGAAAGTTATGCAGAAAACTCCTATAGGAGCTTTCTGCATAACTTTCGTCCTGCATTAAGAACCCACCTGCTTATAAAGGCAGAAATGTTTATTGATTAAGTGGTCGCATAAGAGGGGTTCTACTGTATATATTCTATGTATGTAAACTAACATCATTTTATTTAGTTAATTATTTTTACTTATTTAACACTTTATTACATGGACAATAATGTAAGATTCAATGACACATTGAATATTAATTAACTGAATTTTTATTTTGGCATATGAAGAAGGGAGTCTTGGACAGAAATACAGATACACAATGTATGTCATTCCACACGCTGACAAAACAACCCCTGGTCAGATCAAATCTCAGGCATTTCTAAGAATTTTCTCAGGCATTTTGTATAAAAGATACGGTTCTCCTGCATTTTTCATTTAAATTGTGCTTAAATTGGGATAATAGAGGTTATTTGCAAACACGTCTGATGAAATTCCAAATGGCTTGAATCTCATAACGATATTCATAATATATATATTATCTGTAGTATTTAGCTGTAGATTCCATTCATTATATAATAAGACTTAAATTTGCTATATGATTTTGAATAATAAACAGTGAAGATCCTGGTCAGAGGGTTGCTTTTTAGCTATCTTGTCTGGGTCTACATCTTTCAAATGTCAGTACATATTATTTCTGCATTCAAAGATTTTAACAATACAAACTCTCTCTCTATATATATAGAGAGTTTGTATTGTTAAAATCTTTGAATGCAGAAATAATATGTACTGACATTTGAAAGATGTAGACCCAGACAAGATAGCTAAAAAGCAACCCTCTGACCAGGGTCTTCACTGTTTATTATTCAAAATCATATAGCAAATTTAAGTCTTATTATATAATGAATGGAATCTACAGTTAAACAATGACGGGCCATTCCACCTTAAATTTCAAGCATTCAAAAATGTAACCCTTTCTCTAATATAAATGGTAAACGTGTTTCACGCATTTGCAAACAGCGTGGACCTAGATCATACGGCTCCTACAGGAGCAGTATGATCTGGGTCTGCTCTGTTTTTTTTTATGAAATTGTAATAGGTCCGACTCTACAGTTTCTACCAACAAGACAATCCTGTCATTGAAAACATTAGCTTATAAATATTCATGATATCGATATCATTATTTCTTACATGAATACTGAGCAGGGAAATGGTTAATCATCTCAAAGTAACAGAATAACAAGAATGTTTTCTTAGTTATACAATTCATAAAAATATGTTCATTTGTTTAAACCTCCTAACCCTTTATAAACACGTTTGCAAATTATTAGACTTAGATCAGATTGCAAATAGAAGCTGTTTGATCAAGAGGGGTCTGCTCTGTTTGCTTATCCCTTTACCATACATAAACAATGTTCATTCCTTTGCAAACAGAGTAGACCCAGATCTGAAGGCTATTGGAGTCGTATGATCGGACCCACTCTGTTTGCTTATAAAGTTATAACAGATCTGAGTCTTCATTTCTACCAGTACCAAAAAAGCCATGTGTTTCTATACCATTATAAAAATTAGCTTATAAATATTAATGATGTCATCTTTTTCTGACATAAATATTCAACAGGGAAAGGGTTAAAAACCACCGACAACCAACCTTACGTTATGAATTCAGCTAAAATTGTATACCTGACATGACCCGGCAACAGAAGTAAAAGTTCTGAAAACATCGACGCTTTTTCACGTGCTTTCAAACAGAGTAGACCCGGCTCAGGGTATTCTCTGTTCTACTTCTACCAATTGACGGCCGCCGTCATCTTACTGACTGCTCTGCTGTTTGGGGTGCGCGCATATGAACAGAAGATTTAGAAAACAGACAAAAATAGCCAATGTATATATATATATATATATATATATATATACAGTGTACATTTAAAAACATTCACAGCATTGGCTGGTTATGATCTATACTGTCAGACGAGCCTTGAATGCACCATGAATGCATGTTTGCTTATGAATTTATGTTTGATCTGAATCTACAGTTTTTTCCCAATACCAAAACATCCTCAGTACATATGCTATAATAAAAATTAATTTAATAAATATTCATGATATCAGTATTTCTTACAAGAATATTCACGGAGTAAAGGGTCCCAGTCATTTTTTATGTGTATTACGATGTCAACTCTTAAATCTGGGCGAAATTTCATGCCTTATGATTTTATGTATAGGTTAGTGTTTGTTAGTGAGCATTTACAAAAATAAATCGGTCTAGCGGGGCACAGCCCCGCGACCGATTTATTTTGTAAATGCTGACTAACAAATACTAACCAATTTAGTGATTGAAATTATGTTTTGTTCACAAACTGTCGCGCACCGTATGTAATATACATACCTGTCACCACCCGTCACATCTTTCATAAGACAGCAACACCACAGTTTTCCGAGAATCGCAGTAGATATTCAAGCGAATTATAAATGGAGGATTTTGATTTATTGAAATATGTATGAACCAATACTGTCCAAACATGAGGTCACGGCTTCTCAAGTTCTCAATAACCACTTAAGAATGTCACTAATAAAACCGGTAGGTGATTACATTGTACTTTGCAGAGATTTCTCGTGATTTCGATTGGATTATCAAGAATGATTATTTATTCATTTTCGTCAATGTACATGTCTACAAATCGTTTAACCCTTTACTTCATATAAACGCGTTTCACACATTTGCAAACGGAGTAGACCAAAGTTTCCAAGTATAAATGCAAACGGAATAGGCCAAGAACAGACGACTTCTATCGGCAGAACTTGGTGTCCCCATCAGCGATATTGAGAGCAACAGTAGTTTATCAACTCGGTCTATATTCGATCGAGGAAACACCAGTCTTAACCCTTTCCCTCATATCAACGCTTTATCGCAAACAGAGTAGACATGGGCCAGACATCTAATCAGGATTCGCTCTATTTCCGTATAAAATGATATAGATCTGATCCTACAGTTTTTGTTTGAACCAAAAGTTCCCTTTAAAAATTTACATTATTAAACAAATGGGTTATTAATATTCCTGAATTGATCAATTCGTGTAGATCTATAAATGTTCCTTAGAGAAAGAGTAAACACTGCTTCAAACAGGCCTGGCTCCAAGTTAAAGCTAAAGATTCACAAATCCCCTTTAACAACCAACTCACACATTGTTTAGTGATTCAAATCCCTGAGAGTGTCATAAAACATTATTTTCGTTAAGAGACAGCAAAACTGATTACTGTTTTTTATTTTAGTTTATTTTTCATTTATGTTCAATGCTAACGTCCAGCATGATGACTTCAAGAGTTATAAAGATCAATTTATTGTGATAATTATGTCTTTTGTATCCACCTTTTTTGAAATCATTTTAAAAGCTTGAATCCACATTAGTTGCTAAAATAATTGTCCGGAATATCGAGGCGTCATGTCAATTTCATTTGCTCCAACAGGCTTCAGCCGCTAGCCGCTGTTGTATCCTGTCCCTGAACTGATTCTGAACGCAGGTGCAATTTAGTGATTGAAATTATATTTTGTCCAATGGCGTTGCAGTATTTTTCAAATTCTCTGGCGATTTATTTTAGTAAATCAGCCGTTACTGGCCATTTTTTTAGTAAGTGTCTATTTACCGAAGTAAGTGACAATTTACCCAGTAAGTCGGTCTATTTTATATCGCATCTGCGTTCAGAATCAGTTCAGGGACAGGATACAATAGCGGCTAGCGGCTGAGGCCTGTTGGAGCAAATGGAATTGACATGACATCTCGATATTCCGAACAGTTTTTAGCAACTGATGTGGATTCAAGCTTTAGAAATGATTTCAAAATAGGGGGATACAAAATACACAATTATCACAATAAATATTAAACTGATCTTTATAACTCTTGACATCATGCTGGGCGTTAGCATTGAACATAAATGCAAAATAAACTAAAATTAAAAACGGTAATCATTTTTGCTGTCTCTTAACGAAAGCAATGCTTTATGACACTCTCAGGGATTTGAATTACTAAACAATGTGTGAGTTGGTTGTTAAAGGGGGTTTGTGAGTGTTTAGCTATAATTTGGAGCCAGGCCGGTTTGAAGCAGTCTCTAAGGAACATTTATAGATCTACACGAATTGATCAATTCAGGAATATTGATAACCCATTTGTTTAATAATGTAAACTTTTAAAGAGAACTTTTGGTTCAAACAAAAACTGTAGGATCAGATCTATATAATTTTTACGGAAATAGAGCGAACCCTGATTAGACGTCTGGTCTTTGTCTACTTTGTTTGCGATAAAGCGTTGATATGAGGGAACGGGTTAAGACCGGTGTTTCCTCGATTGAATATAGACAGAGTTGACAAACTACTGTTCCTGCCAAATTCGAAGATGGGAACACCAAGTTATGTCTGTCTGTTCTTGGTCTATTCCGTTTGCATTTATACAAATAAACTTGGAAACTGTGGTCTACTCCGTTTGCAAATGTGTGAAACGCGTTTATATGAAGTAAAGGGTTAAACGATTTGTAGACATGTGCATTGACGAAAATGAATAAATAATCATTCTTGATAATTCTTGAAATCACGGGAAATCTCTGCAAAGTACAATATAATCACATACCGGCTTTATTAGTGAAATTCTGAAGCGGTTATTGAGAACTTGAGTTGTCGTGACCTCATGTTTGGACAGTACTGGAACTTACATATTTCAATAAATCAAAATCCTCCATTTATAATTCGCTTGAATATCCACTGCTATTCTCGGAAAACTGTGGTGTTGCTGTCGGAAATATATCACGTCTCAGGTACATACAAGCGTTTGCCGCACGGTACTCTTATGAAAGATGTGACGGGTGGTGACAGGTATGTTTATTACCTAGGGCGCGCGATATTTTGTGAACAAAACATAATTTCAATCACTAAATTGGTTAGTATTTGTTAGTCAGCATTTACAAAATAAATCGGTCGCGGGGCTGGGCCCCGCTAGACCGATTTATTTTTGTAAATGCTGACTATCAAACACTAACCTATACATAAAATAGACCGACTTACTGGGTAAATTGTCACTTTCTTCGGTAAATAGACACTTACTAAATAAATGGCCAGTAACGGCTGATTAACTAAAATAAATCGCCAGAGAATTTGAAAAATACTGCAACGCCATTGGACAAAATATAATTTCAATCACTAAATAAAGTTGCAACAAATAACAATTTTGTTATGATTGACAGTATAGTATCCTGTGATAGGAACTATGTGACACATCTTGACTTTTGTAACTCTAATCAGTATTATACCCTTTAGACATGAGCCTTTGACAAATACAGTTAATTTATACTTGTGTATTTTATCAATATTTAACCTTTTCTGATTATAATTTTGTACTGTGTATTACCCATGCTTTGAAAGGCTTATATCTTTAC
This sequence comes from Azorinus chamasolen, assembly GCA_963576725.1. Classification (NCBI taxonomy): domain Eukaryota; kingdom Metazoa; phylum Mollusca; class Bivalvia; order Cardiida; family Solecurtidae; genus Azorinus; species Azorinus chamasolen. The sequence continues at coordinate 79,573,595 of OY755237.1, read as the reverse complement.
AACTCCACAGGTTGTCATGTTAAACTGTTGTTATTTTTGTTACATAGTCGGCAAATAGTTTATTTTAGACCTGTCATGTTATTTGTTGTACAACCGACTCCAAATAAAGATGTTTGTATCTTGTTAATTCATCTTAATTCCAGAATCAATTTTCGGTTCATGTTTATGTTTTTACGCGTATTATCGATGTAATTATCATCAACGATTGCACCATAATCGTTTTTTATTGATTTTAACAGAAGTTTTTCAAAGTGCTGTCAATGTTTCTGTTATTGTTTACATATCAGCTGTCAGTCTTTTTGCCCGCCAAGCTTTTCTCGGCTAAGATAACAGGTGCGCGTAACGTCACGGCGATTCCTCCTATAAGAATACAGTAAAACCCCTCTAATGCGACCAGCAAAAAACGGCATAATTCACATTGGCAAAGGCAGGTGGTAGCTTAATACAGGACGATAGTTGTGCAGAAAGCTCCTACATTGCATTTAAGCAACCACCTGCTTATAAAGACAGCCATGTTTATTCATTAAGTGGTCGCATTAGAGGGGTTTTACTGTACAATCCTCGAGGAACATGATTACTACCGGCTTTTGGTTTGCTATTTTTTGTCACAGAGTATTACGAACAATCTCGATAAACATGCCGAAATTTAATCGAGTCTCAGGTCAAATTGGGAGGATATTACGCTTTACAATTGTTTCCAATGCTGTAATTTCTCTGAATTTGCAAAACCCCAAAACTTAAGAATAAGACGGATAAGCTTGTCAAACAGTTCAAACGTTGACTTTATTATCCCTTACCCTCATACAAACGTGCTTTCACGCATTTGCAAAAAGAGTAGACTCAGATCAGACGGCTCCTAGAGGATTCGTCTGATCAGGGTCTGCTCTGTTTGCTTATGAATTTTGATAGATCTGTTTCTATACATGCTAAAACGGCTACAGTGTTCCACCCTCCATGTTTCATTATAACAAATTTGTACATGGATATTCAGTAGGTATTGCAATTTGAAATAAACAGAACAGGGAAATGTCCGTGAAGTTGGCTACTTGTTCCTTGTTCCCAGTTCGACATTCAATGGATTGTGAATGTTCAATAGCAAACAAGTAGCTAACTTCACACCCAGTTACTTATTCGACTGTTTTCGTTTTTGTGAATAACGAACCGGGAATAAGTAGCTAACTTCACACACAGTTACTTATTCAATTATATTCGTTATTCTGAATAACGAACCGGGAATAAGTAGCTAACTTCACATCCCGTTACTTATTCAATTATTTTCGTTATTTTGAATAACGAACCGGGAATAAGTAGCTAACTTCACATCCAGTTACTTATTCGATTATTTTCGTTTTTGTGAATAACGAACCGGGAATAAGTAGCTAACTTCACACCCAGTTACTTATTCAATTATATTCGTTATTCTGAATAACGAACCGGGAATAAGTAGCTAACTTCACATCCCGTTACTTATTCAATTATTTTCGTTATTTTGAATAACGAACCGGGAATAAGTAGCTAACTTCACATCCCGTTACTTATTCGATTATTTTCGTTTTTGTGAATAACGAACCGGGAATAAGTAGCTAACTTCACATCCCGTTACTTATTCGATTATTTTCGTTTTTGTGAATAACGAACCGGGAATAAGTAGCTAACTTCACATCCCGTTACTTATTCGATATTTTCGTCTTTGTGAATAAGGAACCGGGAATAAGTAGCTAACTTCACATCCCGTTACTTATTCGATTATTTTCGTTTTTGTGAATAACGAACCGGGAATAAGTAGCTAACTTCACATCCCGTTACTTATTCGATTATTTTCATTATTCTGAATAACGAACCGGGAATAAGTAGCTAACTTCACATCCCGTTACTTATTCGATTATTTTCGTTTTTGTGAATAACGAACCGGGAATAAGTAGCTAACTTCACATCCCGTTACTTATTCGATTATTTTCAATATTCTGAATAACGAACCGGGAATAAGTAGCTAACTTCACATCCAGTTACTTATTCGATATTTTCGTTTTGTGAATAAGGAACCGGGAATAAGTAGCTAACTTCACATCCCGTTACTTATTCGATTATTTTCGTTTTTGTGAATAATGAACCGGGAATAAGTAGCTAACTTCACATCCCGTTACTTATTCGATTATTTTCATTATTCTGAATAAGGAACCGGGAATAAGTAGCTAACTTCACATCCCGTTACTTATTCAATTATTTTCATTATTTTGAATAAGGAACCGGGAATAAGTAGCTAACTTCACACCCAGTTACTTATTCGATATTTTCGTTTTGTGAATAAGGAACCGGGAATAAGTAGCTAACTTCACATCCCGTTACTTATTCGATTATTTTCGTTTTTGTGAATAACGAACCGGGAATAAGTAGCTAACGTCACATCCCGTTACTTATTCGATTATTTTCATTATTCTGAATAACGAACCGGGAATAAGTAGCTAACTTCACATCCCGTTACTTATTCAATTATTTTCATTATTTTGAATAAGGAACCGGGAATAAGTAGCTAACTTCACATCCCGTTACTTATTCGATTATTTTCGTTTTTGTGAATAACGAACCGGGAATAGGTAGCTAACTTCACATCCCGTTACTTATTCGACTATTTTCGTTATTCTGAATAACGAACCGGGAATAAGTAGCTAACTTCACATCCCGTTACTTATTCGATTATTTTCGTTGTTCTGAATAATGAACCGGGAATAAGTAGCTAACTTCACATCCCGTTACTTATTCGATATTTTCGTTTTTGTGAATAAGGAACCGGGAATAAGTAGCTAACTTCACATCCCGTTACTTATTCGATTATTTTCGTTTTTGTGAATAACGAACCGGGAATAAGTAGCTAACTTCACATCCCGTTACTTATTCGATTATTTTCATTATTCTGAATAACGAACCGGGAATAAGTAGCTAACTTCACATCCCGTTACTTATTCAATTATTTTCATTATTTTGAATAAGGAACCGGGAATAAGTAGCTAACTTCACATTCAGTTACTTATTCAATTATTTTCGTTCTCGTGAATAACGAACCGGGAATAGGTAGCTAACTTCACATCCCGTTACTTATTCGACTATTTTCGTTATTCTGAATAACGAACCGGGAATAAGTAGCTAACTTCACATCCCGTTACTTATTCGATTATTTTCGTTGTTCTGAATAACGAACCGGGAATAAGTAGCTAACTTCACATCCCGTTACTTATTCGATATTTTCGTTTTTGTGAATAAGGAACCAGGAATAAGTAGCTAACTTCACATCCCGTTACTTATTCGATTATTTTCGTTTTTGTGAATAACGAACCGGGAATAAGTAGCTAACTTCACATCCCGTTACTTATTCGATTATTTTCATTATTCTGAATAAGGAACCGGGAATAAGTAGCTAACTTCACATCCCGTTACTTATTCAATTATTTTCATTATTTTGAATAAGGAACCGGGTATAAGTAGCTAACTTCACGTCCAGTTATTTATTCGATTATGTTCGTTTTTGTGAATAACGAACCGGGAATAAGTAGCTAACTTCACATCCCGTTACTTATTCCATTATTTTCGTTATTCTGAATAACGAACCGGGAATAAGTAGCTAACTTCACATCCCGTTACTTATTCGATTATTTTCGTTATTCTGAATAACGAACCGGGAATAAGTAGCTAACTTCACATCCCGTTACTTATTCAATTATTTTCGTTATTTTGAATAACGAACCGGGAATAAGTAGCCAACTTCACGTCCAGTTACTTATTCGATTATTTTCGTTTTTGTGAATAACGAACCGGGAATAAGTAGCTAACTTCACATCCCGTTACTTATTCGATTATTTTCGTTTTTGTGAATAACGAACCGGGAATAAGTAGCTAACTTCACATCCCGTTACTTATTCAATTATTTTCGTTATTTTGAATAACGAACCGGGAATAAGTAGCTAACTTCACATCCCGTTACTTATTCGATTATTTTCATTATTTTGAATAACGAACCGGGAATAAGTAGCTAACTTCACATCCCGTTACTTATTCGATTATTTTCATTATTCTGAATAAGGAACCGGGAATAAGTAGCTAACTTCACATCCCGTTACTTATTCAATTATTTTCATTATTTTGAATAAGGAACCGGGTATAAGTAGCTAACTTCACGTCCAGTTATTTATTCGATTATGTTCGTTTTTGTGAATAACGAACCGGGAATAAGTAGCTAACTTCACATCCCGTTACTTATTCAATTATTTTCGTTATTCTGAATAACGAACCGGGAATAAGTAGCTAACTTCACACCCCGTTACTTATTCGATTATTTTCGTTATTCTGAATAACGAACCGGGAATAAGTAGCTAACTTCACATCCCGTTACTTATTCAATTATTTTCGTTATTTTGAATAACGAACCGGGAATAAGTAGCCAACTTCACGTCCAGTTACTTATTCGATTATTTTCGTTTTTGTGAATAACGAACCGGGAATAAGTAGCTAACTTCACATCCCGTTACTTATTCGATTATTTTCGTTATTCTGAATAACGAACCGGGAATAAGTAGCTAACTTCACATCCCGTTACTTATTCAATTATTTTCGTTATTTTGAATAACGAACCGGGAATAAGTAGCTAACTTCACATCCAGTTACTTATTCGATTATTTTCGTTTTTGTGAATAACGAACCGGGAATAAGTAGCTAACTTCACATCCCGTTACTTATTCGATTATTTTCGTTTTTGTGAATAACGAACCGGGAATAAGTAGCTAACTTCACATCCCGTTACTTATTCGATTATTTTCGTTTTTGTGAATAACGAACCGGGAATAAGTAGCTAACTTCACATCCCGTTACTTATTCGATTATTTTCGTTATTCTGAATAACGAACCGGGAATAAGTAGCTAACTTCACATCCCGTTACTTATTCAATTATTTTCATTATTTTGAATAAGGAACCGGGAATAAGTAGCTAACTTCACATCCCGTTACTTATTCGATTATTTTCGTTTTTGTGAATAACGAACCGGGAATAAGTAGCTAACTTCACATCCCGTTACTTATTCAATTATTTTCGTTATTTTGAATAACGAACCGGGAATAAGTAGCTAACGTCACATCCAGTTACTTATTCAATTAGTTTCGTTATTTGGAATAACGAACCGGGAATAAGTAGCTAACTTCACACCCAGTTACTTATTCAATTTCGTTATTCTGAATAAGGAACCAGGAATAAGTAACTAACTTCACACCCTGCCAAATTACCGTGGAATTAATTTATTACCAGTCAGAGAACCGACTTATCTAATTAAGAAAGGAACAACTCTTATTTTTGCTGACATGAGACGTCATCACAGAGCAAATATGACGTCGTCTCAGAGCAATTTCGAAAGAGGAATTCAATCTTCACTTGTAAACATTTGAGTTTAAACGGTTACACGTTGTACCTAGAAGTTGATAGTGTCAAATTGAGGAACATACGAGGAACAATCTTTTACGTTTATTATCGATTTTTGGTCGTAATCCGTCAAGAATTAATGGACTAAGGACGATATGAAATTTCGAATCGACGTCAAATTTGAATTCTGTATTCTCCGTGGAAGCCCCCGAATACGGTTCTGTACACCCCGGCAGTTTTTAGCAAACTTGTCAATCAAATTCCAAGGATTTACTCTGACTGGTAATAAATACTCATTTGAATAGTCAACCGGCAATTGGCAGCCAGCTGCCAAATCAAAAGTAACTTCAGAAATTGTTTACTAGCGAACCGTCAACTGGCAACTGGCAGCCAGCTTCAAATTCGCTCTTAACATATCAAAACAGAGTTGATCACGACTAGTCAACTGGCAACTGGCAGCCAGCTTCCAATTCGACTTCTATAATCCCTAGATACATATTCATGTGAATTGATGAGATAGTGTGAGATGAGATGAAATGAGATAAGAATAGATCAGATATAAAGCTGATCGGAATCTGATCTGTATCTGGTTTGTATCCGATCAGATCAACTCAGATCAAGATCAGCTCAGATCCAGATACGATTATATTAGATCAGAATCTGATCTGGATCTGATCTAGTTCTGATCTAAATCTAATATTGTACTTGTTTTGAGCAAAGCAGATCGGATCAGATCTAGATCCAGATCAGATCAGATAAGATTCGATTAGATCATATCATCCCAGATTACATAAAGTCAGACTAGATATGACCAGAGGAGATCCAGATCCAGATCTTGATCCAGATCAGATCGGATCAGATCATATGTTTATCCAGTCTAAGTCAAGATCTATACAGATATGTTGATCCGGCTAATTGGGCGGAGTTTGCAGTTACTGCACAGCATCTAAATTAACTCATTTTGTGCTGAAAATTATTCTGCCACAACTCTGATGTGTTTCATTTTTACTTGCTTTGTTACATTGTTTACTTACTTCTGATTCGTTACAACTGTTTGAGAAACTATTGAACAAGTGTCAAACAGCTTGGATCCTCATCTCGGTGCCTCATCTGGATCCAAGGTGTTTACAAATGCAAGTCATATCGTGCTTAGCATAATAAAGGTCACAAAACACTTAGATAAAAACAGCTTTATTCAGGAGAACGAGTGAAAGGATAATCGGTGATAGAGTTTAATAGATAGAGAACCTCGATCTATGCTGTTTTATATCGCACTAATTACGTAAGATTTCCGACATCACATTTTTAGAGCATACATTTATTATTTTGTATATTTTCATTATTTCAAGACTTTGTTGATCTTTATCTGGTTACATATTTTAACAGTTTGGATTCAAATCAGACGATGAGATACGTCTTGTTTAATCTAGGCTGGTAATGTTTATTTACTAACAATGTGTACAACCTGCTACAACGTATGTGTGACTTGATAACATGACATAGAGTTGAGTCGCACATCTGTTAATCATGAATTTGTCAATTGCGCACGCTAAAGTTACTCAACTACTCTCATTACATGAACAAACCCGATCTGATCTTATCTGATCTGGATCTAGATCTCGTCTGATCTTGATCTGATTTGGATCTGGATCTGAATCACTTCTGACCTGATATGGTATGATCTAATCTGATCTAATCTGATCTGGATATAAGTTGGATCTTATCTGGATTGAATCATTTCTGATTTGGTCTGATTTGATCTGATTTGATTTGCATCTTGATCTAATCTGATCTGACATAATCTGGATCTGGATCTGGCTGTTCTTATCTGATCTGATCAAGACAAGCGAAAACTCTAATTAAGATCAGGGCCAGATCGGATCAGACCCTGATCAGATCCTGATCATATCCAGATCTATTCTAATCAGATATGGATATTGATCTGAATAAGATATTGAAATATACTTCATCTAATCTGATTTGATTTAATAGTTGACATGTTAAGAGTGAATTGGCAGCTGGCTGCCAGTTGTCAGTAGACGGTTCGTTAAGCGCAATACCTGAAGTAACATTTGAATTGGCTGCTGGCTGCCAGTTGCCAATTGACGGTTCACCTGTAAATACAGTTTCTTATGTTACATTTGAATTGGCAGCTGGCTGTCAGTTGCCAGTTGACTATTCGTGGTCAACCCTGTTTTGATATGTTAAGAGCGATTTGGAAGCTGGCTGCCAGTTGACAATTCACCTGAATACGTATCTATGTATGATAAAATTCGAATTGGCAGTTGGCTGCCAGTTGCTAGTTGACTTTTGGCTAGTAAATACAATTTCTGAAGTTACATTTCAATTGGCAACTGGCTGCCTGTTGCCGGGTCGTTAGTAATCACAATACCTGATGTATAATAAAAGTCGAATTGGCAGCTGGCTGCCAGTTGCCAGGTGACTGTTTGCTAACACAAACAATGTCAGGAGTTACATTTGAATTGGCAGCTGATTGCCAGTTGCCAGTTCGCCTTTAAACACAATTTCTTATGTTATATTTGAATTGGCAGCTGGCTGCCAGATGCCAGTTACCTATTCGTAATCACCTCTGTTTTGATAGTTTAAGAGCGAATTGTCAGCTGGCTGACAGTTGCCAGTTGACAATTCACATGACTATGTTTCTATGTATAATAAAATTCGAATTGGCAGCTGGCTGTCAGTTGACAATTCACGGTTCTCTAGTAATCACAATTCATGAAGTTTCATTTGAATTGGCAACTGGCTGCCAGTTGCTAGTTGACGATTCGCGAGTATCATATTGAATTGGAAGCCGTATAGTGGAATTGGCTGGCAAATGGCAGCTAACTTCACGCACATCTGAGGGTTAGATTTTTGCAAGCGATCTCATTTAGTGCCTTGTTAATGCATTTTAAATTTCAGAAAATACAAGATTAGTACATATTAGCTACGAAAGAAAAACAAATTGCGCAATGTTACATATCCGAACAATTGAAACTGACTTTTCGCGATTTGTTTCACTTTCAGGACATTTTAGGAAAACAGTTGATTTTTTATATCGAAGTCGGGTGCCTCGAAACATCGGATATTTCGAGGTACAATTTCTTTCCCTTCAACAATTTGCAAATTGTCTATTTTATGTAAATTTTCTAAAGTTTCCGTCTACAGCTTAATACAGGTCAAAAACAATGCTGCACGCTCATGTACGTGCTCTCTATGTTTTCGAACTACATTAGGCTGTCACCAACGGACCATGATTAGGCTAGAAATTGGATGTCAACTTTTCTCTTCATATGAATTGTCTAGTTCCCTTGAAATTAGAGATATTAAAATTCCACTGTACATGTAATTAGTTCTCAATAGCTACACTGTGGAATAGCTTACCTACTCTACTGTTTTCCCAATAGATTTTCCAACCGTATTTCTTATTGCATATTTTAATTCCTTTAAACTGGGAATTGAAAAGATGAGTTATGTGGTGGATAATTTTTACAGCCTGACATTGCTGCGCAATAAACATAATTTTAAAATTAACTTTGTGAATACTCATGGCACTAGTTCACGAAAAAATAGAAGAAATCTATATTTTGACTAATTAGATCTATACCTTAGCACAATTGAATCCCGACGATTTAGATCTTTTTAAATTTAGATAAAGTGAATTCTAGATAGTTTAGCTTGATTTGATCTAGATCTATTCAACAATTATTTTACCAGATTTGCTACGGACCCTACTGTACAGTAGCCGGAAAGACATTTTACACACCATGAATGAAGGCCATGAGACTGTATAAATACATGTTATAATTATATCTTATCTAGATCTTACCAAATTAAAAGGAGGAGTAAAAGATCTAGATCTTATCAAAATAAAAGAAGGAGTAAAATTTTAAACACTGATAAAAAATTTCGATCACCGAAAGAAAAATGCAAGATGTGTTCTTTGCCAATATCTTTAGGTATTGAAATCGATGAAAAATTATGTGTGAGTAAATCTCTTCACGACTATAAACCCTACATGTACACTCCACGTGCCTGTTTATGTCAATGCAAACACAGTAGACCCAGATCAAACGTAATGAAACAAATTTACAAACAGAGTACATCCAGATCAGACAGCTTCTGTTGTAGCTCCTTGATCACTGATCAGGGTCTAACTCTTATCGGTTTGCTTATGAAATAATATACCGGTAGGTCTGGTTGTACAATTACTGTCAAAGCCAAACTTTCATGTACTCATGTATCATTACAAAAACTCGATCTCCATGAAATCATTTTTTTCTTACACGCCCTTTTTTCACAATGCTAATTTTTCAAAGGGATCTTTGGCTCTGACAGAAACTATAGGATTAGATCAACAGAATTTCATAAGCAACAGAGCAGAACCTGGTCAGACAGCTCCTACAGGAACTGTCCGATCTGGATCTACTCTATTTGCAAACGTGCGTGAAGCCGTTTACATAATACGAGAAGGATTGGGAAATTGATTTTAAAGCAAATTTGGTGTCTGCTGTCAACAGAGCTAACTGGTGTTTATTAATTATTTTTTCTCTTAAGAATATTTATTAAAGATTTCATGACCTCATGCATATTCATTTACAGGGATTACAGAGACGCTAGACAACCATGATCGAATCTAAAGAAATAAGTCTACGGACTAAGCAATCAGAGCAGATCCTGATCAGACAGTTTCTACGTGATTTAGGTTTACGCTGTTAACAAAAAGTTTGAATAGAATAATTTTCCAATACGAAAAGACCCATTAACCTACAGTGCTAACCTCTAAAGTCACATTCATAATAGAATGTAGCATTTATAATTGTAGACCCAAGTCATTGGCTTAAACGGCTTTAAAACGCGTTTGAAACGCAATAAGTTGGAAAGAATAACAGTTTCTCCACTGTAATTACTTAACGCAGCAAACACATAAAGATCTACGATGGAGTTGCAGAGTTACGATGCAGTAACTCGGTTTAAAAGTATACTGTCGCTACAAAAGATTAACGTTGGAAGGAATGCCGTGGTAACGAGAGTCCATTGTATACACGTATACGGTTTCTTATTCCCGGTTCCTTATTCAAAATGACTAATATAATTGAATCAGTATTTGGATGTAAAGTTAGCTACTTATTCCCGGTTCGTTATTCACAAAAACATAAAATAATCGAATAAGTAACTGGATGTGAAGTTAGCTACTTATTCCCGGTTCGTTATTCACAAACACGAAAATAATCGAAAAAGTAACGGGATGTGAAGTTAGCTACTTATTCCCGGTTCGTTATTCACAAAAACGAAAATAATCGAATAAGTAACGGGGTGTGAAGTTAGCTACCTATTCCCGGTTCGTTATTCAGAATAACGAAACTAATCGAATAAGTAACGGGATGTGAAGTTAGCTACTTATTACCGATTCGTTATTCAGAACAACGAAAATAATCGAATAAGTAACTGGATGAGAAGTTAGCTACTTATTCCCGGTTCGTTATTCAAAATAATGAAAAATAATTTAATAAGTAACGGGATGTGAAGTTAGCTACTTATTCCCGGTTCGTTATTCACAAAAACGAAAATAATCGAATAAGTAACTGGATGTGAAGTTAGCTACTTATTCCCGGTTCGTTATTCAAAATAACGAAAATAATTGAATAAGTAACGGGATGTGAAGTTAGCTACTTATTCCCGGTTCGTTATTCACAAAAACGACCATAATCGAATAAGTAACTGGACATGAAGTTAGCTACTTATTCCCGGTTCGTTATTCAAAATAACGAAAATAATTGAATAAGTAACGGGATGTGAAGTTAGCTACTTATTCCCGGTTCGTTATTCAGAATAACGAAAATAATCGAATAAGTAACGGGATGTGAAGTTAGCTACTTATTCCCGGTTCGTTATTCACAAAAACATAAAATAATCGAATAAGTAACGGGATGTGAAGTTAGCTACTTATTCCCGGTTCGTTATTCACAAAAACGAAAATAATCGAATAAGTAACGGGATGTGAAGTTAGCTACTTATTCCCGGTTCGTTATTCACAAAAACGAAAATAATCGAATAAGTAATGGGATGTGAAGTTAGCTACTTATTCCCGGTTCCTTATTCAAAATAATGAAAATAATTGAATAAGTAACGAGATGTGAAGTTAGCTACTTATTCCCGGTTCGTTATTTAGAATAACGAAAATATCGAATAAGTAACGGGGTGTGAAGTTAGCTACTTATTCCCGGTTCGTTATTCACAAAAACGAAAATAATGGAATAAGTAACGGGATGTGAAGTTAGCTACTTATTCCCGGTTCGTTATTCACAAAAACGAAAGTAATCGAATAAGTAACTGGATGTGAAGTTAGCTACTTATTCCCGGTTCGATATTCAAAATAACGCAAATAATTGAATAAGTAACGGGATGTGAAGTTAGCTACTTATTCCCGGTTCGTTATTCACAAAAACGAAAATAATCGAATAAGTAACGGGGTGTGAAGTTAGCTACTTATTCCCGGTTCGTTATTCAGAATAACGAAAATAATCGAATACGTAACGGGATGTGAAGTTAGCTACTTATTCCCGGTTCGATATTCACAAAAACGAAAATAATCGAATAAGTAACTGGATATGAAGTTAGCTACTTATTCCCGGTTCGTTATTCAAAATAACGAAAATAATTGAATAAGTAACGGGATGTGAAGTTAGCTACTTATTCCCGGTTCGTTATTCAGAATAACGAAAATAATCGAATAAGTAACGGGATGTAAGTTAGCTACTTATTCCCGGTTCGTTATTCACAAAAACGAACATAATCGAATAAGTAACGAGATGTGAAGTTTGCTACTTATTCCTGGTTCCTTATTCGGAACAACGAAAATAATCGAATAAGTAACGGGATGTGAAGTTAGCTACTTATTCCCGGTTCCTTATTCAAAATAACGAAAAATAATTGAATAAGTAACGGGATGTGAAGTTAGCTACTTATTCCCGGTTCGTTATTCACAAAAACGAAAATAATCGAATAAGTAACTGGATGTGAAGTTAGCTACTTATTCCCGGTTCGTTATTCAAATTGACGAAAATAATTGAATAAGTAACGGGATGTGAAGTTAGCTACTTATTCCCGGTTCGTTATTCAGAATAACGAAAATAATCGAATAAGTAATGGGATGTGAAGTTAGCTACTTATTCCCGGTTCGTTACTCACAAAAACGAAAATAATCGAATAAGTAACTGGACGTGAAGTTGGCTACTTATTCCCGGTTCGTTATTCACAAAAACGAAAATAATCGAATAAGTAACGGGATGTGAAGTTAGCTACTTATTCCCGGTTCGTTATTCAGAATAACGAAAATAATCGAATAAGTAACGGGATGTGAAGTTAGCTACCTATTCCCGGTTCGTTATTCACAAAAACGAAAATAATCGAATAAGTAACTGGATGTGAAGTTAGCTACTTATTCCCGGTTCGTTATTCAAAATAATGAAAATAATTGAATAAGTAACGGGATGTGAAGTTAGCTACTTATTCCCGGTTCGTTATTCACAAAAACGAAAATAATCGAATAAGTAACTGGATGTGAAGTTAGCTACTTATTCCCGGTTCCTTATTCAAAATAATGAAAATAATGGAATAAGTAACGAGATGTGAAGTTAGCTACTTATTCCCGGTTCGTTATTCAGAATAACGAAAATAATCGAATAAGTAACGGGATGTGAAGTTAGCTACTTATTCCCGGTTCGTTATTCAGAATAACGAAAATAGTCGAATAAGTAACGGGATGTGAAGTTAGCTACTTATTCCCGGTTCGTTATTCACAAAAACGAAAATAATCGAATAAGTAACTGGACGTGAAGTTGGCTACTTATTCCCAGTTCGTTATTCAAAATAACGAAAATAATCGAATAAGTAACGGGATGTGAAGTTAGCTACTTATTCCCGGTTCGTTATTCAGAATAACGAAAATAATCGAATAAGTAACGGGATGTGAAGTTAGCTACTTATTCCCGGTTCGTTATTCAGAATAACGAAAATAGTCGAATAAGTAACGGGATGTGAAGTTAGCTACTTATTCCCGGTTCGTTATTCACAAAAACGAAAATAATCGAATAAGTAACTGGATGTGAAGTTAGCTACTTATTCCCTGTTCCTTATTCAAAATAACGAAAATAATTGAATAAGTAACGGGATGTGAAGTTAGCTACTTATTCCCGGTTCGTTATTCAGAATAATGAAATTAATCGAATAAGTAACGGGATGTGAAGTTAGCTACTTATTCCCGGTTCGTTATTTACAAAAACGAAAATAATCGAATAAGTAACGGGATGTGAAGTTAGCTACTTATTCCCGGTTCGTTATTCACAAAAACGAAAATATCGAATAAGTAACGGGATGTGAAGTTAGCTACTTATTCCCGGTTCGTTATTCAAAATAACGAAAATAATCGAATAAGTAACTGGATGTGAAGTTAGCTACTTATTCCCGGTTCCTTATTCAGAATAACGAAAATAGTCGAATAAGTAACGGGATGTGAAGTTAGCTACCTATTCCCGGTTCGTTATTCACAAAAACGAAAATAATCGAATAAGTTACGGGATGTGAAGTTAGCTACTTATTCCCGGTTAGTTATTCAAAATAACGAAAATAATTGAATAAGTAACGGGATGTGAAGTTAGCTACTTATTCCCGGTTCGTTATTCAGAATAACGAAAATAATCGAATAAGTAACGGGATGTGAAGTTAGCTACTTATTCCCGGTTCGTTATTCACAAAAACGAAAATAATCGAATAAGTAACGGGATGTGAAGTTAGCTACTTATTCCCGGTTCCTTATTCACAAAAACGAAAATATCGAATAAGTAACGGGATGTGAAGTTAGCTACTTATTCCCGGTTCGTTATTCACAAAAACGAAAATAATCGAATAAGTAACTGGATGTGAAGTTAGCTACTTATTCCCGGTTCCTTATTCAAAATAATGAAAATAATTGAATAAGTAACGGGATGTGAAGTTAGCTACTTATTCCCGGTTCGTTATTCAGAATAACGAAAATAATCGAATAAGTAACGGGATATGAAGTTAGCTACTTATTCCCGGTTCGTTATTCACAAAAACGAAAATAATCGAATAAGTAACGGGATGTGAAGTTAGCTACTTATTCCCGGTTCGATATTCAAAATAACGAAAATAATTGAATAAGTAACGGGATGTGAAGTTAGCTACTTATTCCCGGTTCGTTATTCACAAAAACGAAAATAATCGAATAAGTAACTGGATGTGAAGTTAGCTACTTATTCCCGGTTCCTTATTCAAAATAATGAAAATAATTGAATAAGTAACGGGATGTGAAGTTAGCTACTTATTCCCGGTTCGTTATTCAGAATAACGAAAATAATCGAATAAGTAACGGGATATGAAGTTAGCTACTTATTCCCGGTTCGTTATTCACAAAAACGAAAATAATCGAATAAGTAACGGGATGTGAAGTTAGCTACTTATTCCCGGTTCCTTATTCAAAATAATGAAAATAATTGAATAAGTAACGGGATGTGAAGTTAGCTACTTATTCCCGGTTCGTTATTCACAAAAACGAAAATAATCGAATAAGTAACTGGATGTGAAGTTAGCTACTTATTTCCGGTTCGATATTCAAAATAACGAAAATAATTGAATAAGTAACGGGATGTGAAGTTAGCTACTTATTCCCGGTTCGTTATTCAGAATAACGAATATAATTGAATAAGTAACTGGGTGTGAAGTTAGCTACTTATTCCCGGTTCGTTATTCACAAAAACGAAAACAGTCGAATAAGTAACGGGGTGTGAAGTTAGCTACTTGTTTGCTATTGAACATTCACAATCCATTGAATGTCGAACAGGGAACAAGGAACAAGTAGCCAACTTCACGGACATAACAGGGAAAGGGTTATACAAAGCATAATTGTATGAGCCTGTAGGAGCCACGTGACCAGGGTCTGCTCTATTTGCATCACGTGTTTACATTTAAATGTTATGATTGTCTCAATCGTGTTATGGTAAACAAAATTCTGCTGAACAAATAAACAATGCATGCACGGCGATGTTGAAACACTCGCCCGATTTACTTGCATGCCACCCTTTACCTGATGAATATTCATGGCAGAAATAATGACGTCATGAATGTTTATTACAGAGGTCCAGATAAGATGCGTAAATTAAAACATTTTCAATAGTAACTTCTTTACTTCGCCACCAAACCCTTAATCCATTCCCTCATATTGACGACTTTTGACGACTCTGTAAAAGTCAGTTTGTGAAACCATTGTGATAAATAGAGCATTTGCTCCTATAGGAGCAAATTCTCTATTTATCACAATGGTTTCAAACTACAAATTTCTAAAATTTTCCTTTTCTCTAGTTAATGCTCCTTTTCGGTAGATGTATTCAAAGAGGTTGTATCTAAAAATAGCCTTTGAGGTAATGGGTTAAGTAGGTTTTATTGGAGAAAGGACGATTTAAGTATTTGAATACGCTTCTTTATCTGTTGCTCCATTTATGAGTTAAAATTTTATATCGTAGAATCCCTCTAATGCGACCACTTAAAGAATAACCATATCTGTCTTTATAAGCAGCTGGTTGCTTAATGCAGGACAAAAGTAATGCAGAAAGCTCCTCTAGGAGCTTTCTGCATTACGTTTGTCCTGCATTAAGCTACCACCTGCATATAGCACCCAGGATTATATCTCTTTGAGGTGGTCGCATTAACGGGATTTTACTGTAATAGCATTACGCACAAGCGAATGTTTGACAATGGGAAGACCTCTAGAAATCAGATTCATAACATACTTTCCTGATAAGACGGCTCTTATAGGAACCATCTGATCTGGGTCTGCTCTGTTTGCAAATGCATGTAAAGGCGTATATATCAGATAATATTTGAAACGAAAATTGTAGCAGACGACGAGTTTGGCAGATGACAATATTTGACAGCGAAATAGTTAATGTATATAGCCTGAAAAGAGGGTGAAGAATCTATATAAAGTGGAAATTAAATAAATAAATAAATGTACATGTAGTTTGAATAATAATAATATATAGATAACGATATGAAAAGGTAATTTGAATCTAGTGTAAGAGATGAAATAAAAATGGGCGTCGAAAGGAAATGACTATGTATAATTATGTTAAATAACCGAAACGTCATGTGGAAAGACTCACTTAATGAAAATGTTAACGCTTATTCTGCTAACAACAACCTAATTCGCATTTGCAAACAGTTTTGATCCAGATGAGACACCGAACAACGAGGATCTAGGCTGTTTAACCCCTTCCCTCATATAAACGTGTTTTCACGCATTTGCAAACAGAGTAGACCCAGATCAGACGGCTCTTAGAGGAGCCGTCTGATCTTGGTCTGCTGTGTTTGCTATTGGAATTTGATAAATCTGTTTCTTTACTTTCTAAAACAGCTGCAATATTCCACCTTGCATATTTCATTATACATGTAACTATTTTGCCATGAATATTCAATAGGTATTGAAATTATGAATAAACATAGAACAGAGAAAGGGTTAATGCCCTGTCAATTTACATAGTATTTATACGTAATTTTCACAATCTTGATTGGTTGCAGCAGATCCAATTTTGAGCAGACATTATTTTTCACAGTGGCATAAGAGTGGGTGTAACTCTTAGTTGAGGTACATGAACGATATATGGTTGGATAATCTACATGTAATTATCTAACGCTGTATATAACATATGTACATGTATATTATATATCGTAATCCCCGTGATATAAGCATTTTCTTCAATTACAGTTGAACTTCGATATCTCGAACTCGGATAACTCGAACTTCGGGATAACTCGAACTAAAGGTTCAGTCCTTCCAAAATTAACAATTCAGGATATTTTCTAAAATATATCACTACATATATCTAGAATCACACATGGCAGCTTAATGTAGGTCTAAAGTAATGCTGAAAGCTCCTGCAGGAGCTTTCAGCATTACTTTAGACCTGCACTAAGCTGTGACCTTGAGATATTTGTCAGATTATAAATCGGATGAGTCGAACCTCTCTTATCTCGAACTAATTTGTATTGTCCTTTGAAGTTCGAGATATCGAAGTTCAACTGTATCTTGTTTCGTCCCGTAAGAGTGCTCTCCCTTTTCCCGCCAGCTGTATCATGGCTCGCACTTGTAAACAGCTTGGACACAGATAAGACGTCGATTAACTCGGCGTCACACCAGGGTTCGAATCTCTGTGACAGGCAGTTAGTCATTTCTTAAGAGATTTTTTAGGAACGGAAGTACAGTAGAATCCCTCTAATGTGACCAGTTAATGATTAAATATGGATGTCTTTATAAGCAGGCGGTTACTTAATGCAGGATAAAAGTAATGCAGAAAGCTCCTAGAGGTGCATTACTTTTGTCCTGCATTAAGCTACCACCCTAATCTAGCACCCAGAATTATTATTATCTTTTAGGTGGTTGCATTAGCGGAGATTTACTGTAGTGGAAACTGCACCAGCTCCCAACTTGAGCAGTCTCGATTATTCGAAATTTTGCAACAGAAGAATCTGGACCCTTTTCGACAGGTTGCTGCTTAATGCTGGGTGAACGTCAAGCAAAAACTCCTAGGAGCTTTCTTCGTGACTTTCACACTGCATTAAGCTGCATTATACGCATTTAAGTGTTCGAATAATCGCGCGAGTGTTTATTTACATCATGTTTTAAAAATGCCTAAAAGTTACAGAAATCATTTTTATATGCTGATAAGGCATGTTTGCTAATAACTTTTATTCTCTGGATAAAGAAAGTAAAGAGGTTAATTATCATAATTAAGCATGAGGTTAAGACAGTTTGGATTCTGATCAAACGAGTTACGCAATGTTTGCACAAATAACTTTTCTATTCGGGATCAAGTCAATGAAAGTGTTAATTATCCCAATTTAAGCACAATGTAAATGGAAATTGCTGGGATTCATACTTTGTTAGACAAAATGTCTGAGAAACTCCTTAGAAATGCCTGAGATTTGATCTAACGACTTTCACACATTTGCAAACAAGGCAGGAGCCTACTAGAGGAGCCGTCTGATCTGGATCTGCTCTGTTTGAAGATGACATGATATATATCTGTTTACATTTTTGTCAAAACAAACCATTCATTTGAAAACTTTACGTTATAAAAATTCAGCTAATAAATATTCATGATGCAATTATGTCTTACATGAATAATAAACAGTGAAAGGGTTAACAGCGCGTGTAACGACTAAACCCTTACCCTCATATACACGCATTTTCACACCCTTGCAAACGGGGTAGACCAGATCAGACTCCGAGGTTATAAAGCTTTTTGCTTGAGTCTGAGATCATTCTCAAGCATCTGAAATAAATAAGACTCTGCCATTATCAAAAATTCCCTTTTTAATAATACCACTATAAGAAGACAGATGATTATATCCAACTATTCATACATTATTTCTTAATACATACCCAAAGATAGAAGGGTTAAAAATAAAAATCCACTTACCTCTCGGTACCCGTATATAGATAGTGGCGGTCAGCAAAACTAAATTACTGTCGATCTCGGTCCTGTAGCGTGTTGTGATCCCTGGTCGGTATTTGCTTATGCACAGTGTTATCAAAGTTATGCAACTCAGTTGTGGGTTGATTGTGTTAAAGGTCACGGACGATATAGAGCGAGAAGTTACAATTAGAACGTTCGTTCCATGACATTAACGCTTTCGACGCTGAATTTTCAAAGTGGAATAACACATCAACGTTTAACTAGCCATTTCCTTCATATTTAAAAATGTTTTCACGCATTTGCAAACAGAGTAGACCCAGATCAGACGGTTCCTCCAGGAGCCGTCTGATCAGGGTCTGCTCTGTTTGCTAGTGGAATTTGAAAGATATTTTTCCTTACTTTAAAAAATGGCTTCCATATTTCATTATACCTATTTTGTCCATGAATATTCTGTGAGAATTGAAATTTGGAATAAACATAGAACAGGATGACGGTGAATGTTTAAAGTGGAATTGCTCATAAATGTTTTACTATACATGTATAGTTCACTCAGTACGAAAGACTGAACTTGCAAAAAGGATTTTGAGTGACAAAAGTGCAGACACTGAACAAAGGCCCCCCTCTGGCATGGGTCTACTTTGCATTTATTTGTAACGTGTCAACATTTAAAAGGTTAATCCTTTATCTGATGAAAATTCGTGTTAGGAAATGATGATACAGTAAATGTTTATATTGACATATGAATACATGATGATTTGTCAAAATGCCAGAAAACCATATGCTAACATAGGAGGCCCTGATCAGAAGGCCCCCACAGGCGCCTTCTGGTCTGGGTATACGCTGTATACACAGGTATCAGTATCAAAAAGCGTTGTCTACAAGGCAATAAGTTTATTCACACCCAAACTGTACCTACAGCTAAATAAAATATTTTGAATCAAAGTGACGGAAGTCCTGAGCGCCAATGGAGCTCTGCATTAGTAGTTACACAAAGAGCAGACCAGAGTTTACTACAAACTACATGACAGACAAGATCTAAACCACTAAAGTTTTATACCAATCATTACTAAAAGTAAATTACGTCAGCAAAGATTGTCGTCTGCTGCAATTAGGAAATTTGATATATCATTCAGTTTCCTTTACCCTTTACTCTATGAATATTCATGTAAGAAAAAATGATATAATTAATATCAATTAGATATATTTTTATATTGTCAGATGAAAGCAGGGTGTGTTTGCCATAGCGGAAACTGTACAGTATAACCTCTCTTAACCGGAATTCTAGTAGATAATAATTTAGATACTTTTAGGAAGGTGGCTGCTTAATGCAGGGTGAAAGTCATACAGAAAGCTCCTCTAGGAGCTTTCTGTATGACTTTCACCCTGCATTAAGCTGCCACCTGTCTCCAAGACCGATATTAATACTAAATTTAACTGCCGGTTAAGAGAGGTTTTACTGTATCTTAGAATCATATCTGTATTATATAAAAAACAATAGAGCAGACCCTGGTAAGACGACTCGTTTAGGGGCCGTCTGATCTAGGTATACTCTGTTTGCAAAGGCGTAGCAAGGACTGTTTATGGAGTACAGTGAAACACCTCTAAACCGCACA
The DNA here is from genome assembly GCA_963576725.1 of Azorinus chamasolen. Taxonomy (NCBI): domain Eukaryota; kingdom Metazoa; phylum Mollusca; class Bivalvia; order Cardiida; family Solecurtidae; genus Azorinus; species Azorinus chamasolen. The sequence goes on along the minus strand of OY755237.1, from coordinate 79,553,087 downwards.
TTAAAATTAGTATATATATCGGTCTCGGATACATATGGCAGCTTAATGTAGGAGCTTTCTGCACGACTCTCATCCTGCATTAAGCAGCCACTTGCCTAAAAGCATCTTTTTTTTTCTTTACTAGAATTCCGGTTTAGAGGGTTTTTACTGAAAGGTTTAAGATGCCATTAGAGTATATAGATGATCACAAACTCAACGTAGCATACAAAAAGTTAAATAGCTTTTATAAAATTGGATGGATCCTAACCAGACACGGGGTCAATTACAAAGTCATTCTTATTTTAACCGTTTATTCCATAAATATGCATTTCTACGCATTTGCTAACACAGTAGACCAAGATCAGATTCCCCTGTAGGAATCGTGTAATCTGGATTTGCTCTGTTTGCTCATGATATATTTTTTGCCGAAACTTCGTGTGTCCATGTGCTATTTTAACAATTAATCTAATTAATATTCATAATGACATTATTTCTTACATGAATATTCATGGAGTAAAGGGTTAAAGTTCATATGCTCTCAAAACCTAGGTACAGTATACGCTGATCTTAGTAAAAGTACAAAAATGAGTCATACAGGAAACACCGCATACAGAACAAACAGCCGCCCGAACAGCAACACAAGGAAACAGCAAATGTACATGACTATAAAAATATCAAGAGACGCACAAAGACAAAACAAACATACAATAGGGGGGAGATCGAAGTACCACATTGGACGTCTCCTCAGGACACAGGCTGTTTGATAGTCTCTTAAAGTTTGTAGTTTTAAAAGAACTTTAACCCATTCCCACTTAGGCTATTTTTAGACCTAACCCCTTTGATTAAATCTACCAAAAAGGAGCATTAACTAGAGAAAAGGAATTTTTCAGAATTGTGTAGTTTTGAAACCATTGTGATAAATAGAGCATTTGCTCCTATGGAGCAAATGCTCTATTTATCACAATGGTTTCACAAAGCGTCTTTTACAGAAGCGTCAAAAGGCGTCAATATGCGGGAATGGGTTAAGATAAGTACCATTTGAGAATGGAAGCAGACACCACCCTCTTTGCAGCCGAATGTTACCTATTACTAAAACGGTCACCCCTTTATCCGCCTTTTAACGGCTTTGCAAACAGACTGGACGCCTCATGTAGGAGCTTATATGGTATTTTATAACTCTCTTTACAGTTTCTCCTGTCGCCAATTATTCTCCTGTTAATATGACATTACATTTAATGAATATTCACAAAGTGTAAAATACTTACAGTGGTATTCAGAAGGGAAATGGTTATAATGGTAGCTTCTTAGCAATGTGAATTCAGATACGATGCCGAGTAACTCGGTCTCACGATAGGAGCAAAAACTGTTTGGAGAATTGGTTTAAATGATGTTCCGAGCGACGACATGCCACTACAGGAGCAAAACTGTTTGGGGCTTGGCTTCAGATGAAGTGAAGAGTGACTTGATGTTAGGCTAGGAACAAAACTGTCGGGGACATGGCTTCAGATGGACTGCAGGGTGTCTTGATGTTACGATAGGAGCAAAACTGTTTCTAGACATGGATTTAGATGAGGTGCCGAATGACTCGGTTTCAGGACAGGAGCAAAACTGTTTGAGGCATGGGTTCCGCCAGCACATACAACAGTGCCTGTCTCTCCTAGCATTGCCATCTTGTACCGGTAGATATTTAAAGGACAGTCGCACAACTGTACAAATCGTTTGACTCTCTCATAAATGTTTTAGAAAGGTTCCTTATGACAGGTTCTATGGTAAATTTAACCTTAACCCCTTCCTCCATACATACGCCTTTTAATGCCTCTGTAAAAGGCACCTCTTGAAATTATGGTTCAAAATAGAGCATTTGTTCCATAGGAGCAAATGCTCTATTTATTACAATGGTTTCAAGACTACAAAAATCTAAAACTTTCCTTTTCTCTAGTTTATGCTCCTTGTCGGTATATTTATTCAAAGTGGTTGGATATAAAAATATCCTATGAGGGAATGAGTTAATAGATCGATAAACATTGTATAATCTTTTTAATCCTTATCTCGCAAACCGCGACCTGACTCACATTTGCAAACAGCTTGGATCCTGATGAGACGCCGAGTGATTCGGCGTCTCATCACGATCCAGATTGTTTGATATTTGGACAGTCGTTTCTCAAAAGCTTAATCGAATCGGAAGTAGTTAAATTTGCACCAGATCCAAATTTGTGCAGACATTTTATTGCCTGGTAAGGTATACTTTACTCAACGAATATTCATGTAAGAAATAATGACATCATGAATATTAATTAGACTTATTTGTTCAAATGACATATTAAAACATGTTTTTTTGCCAAAACAGAAACTGTAGAATCAAATCTCTATTAAGTCATAAGCAAATAGAGCAGACCCTGATCAGACGGCTCCAAATGGAGCCGTCTGATCCGGGTCTATTCTGTTTGCAAGTGCGTGAAAAGGCGTTTATATGCGACATACACTTATGTTATCATCAACTATGGGATTAATCCTTTACCTAATGAATATTCATATACAAAAACAATGACTAAATGAATATTTATTAGCTGAATTTGCAAAATGGCATTATGAACAAAAACACGTTTCATCAAGGCACAAACTGTATACAGCAGACCCTATCGTAAGAGGCCACCAAAAAGAGGTGGGTCAGTAAGACAGCTGGAAACTCAGCGCCAAATTTCTAATTGTCGTCTGCAATTCAATTTTTGTTAAATCATTTGGTAAAATAAGGAAATGAGATAAATAAATGCAAATTTCAAAGGAATAAAGCGCAGATATAGAAGAAGAGTTTGGGACAAATAGTGAAGTCTCTGATCAGACGCCGCCTTTTCAAGGGACTGCACTATTTGTCGTGGTGCATTTATGCGACTGCGGCGGTGAAATGGTTAATGCAGGTCTAAAGGAACTGTTTGCATTACGTTTACGTAAAAAGATGTCTAATTATGGGCCTGTAAGGCATGATGTAGTTTGATGCAGGTCAAATGGAGATTTATGCAGTACCTTTACCCTGCATTTAGTAACCACCTGCTTTTTAACCGTTCGCTTGCTAATCGCGTCAATATACCTACCTGTAAATAGCAAAGACCCAGATGAGACAGCTCCTGCAGGAGCTGTCTCATCAGGGTCTGCAATATTTACAAGTTGATTGTGCATCCAGTGCACTCCACAGCAGTGATTGCACAGCGAAATACTTGTACACAGTGAAGATATATGTAATTATACAACAGGGCATGGGTAAAGAAGGAGAAATGTATTTTAAAATTCAGCAAGCGAAGGGTTAAGACTTCCATGTTCAATAATGAATGACCGCTTAGGACAGATTCTACTGTAATCAGATCATTGTTATTTCCTAAGAGAACAGGTCAGACCCAGATCTGGTCTACTCTTTTTGTAAAGGCTATACAAGGTGTATCTACCAGGTGAAGGGTAAAGTCCACACGTTATCACGTGAACCGGTGTGACACTGACCGGGTATACAGTAAAAACCCCTAAACCGGAATTATAGCAGAGAAGAATTTAGATAATTTTAAACAGATGGCTGCTTAATGCAGGTTGACAGACATACAGAAAGCTCCTAGAGGAGCTTTCTGTATGACTTTCACCCTGCATTAAGCTGCCACCTGTCCCCAGGACCGATATCTATACTAAATTTAACGTTCAGTTTAGAGGGGTTTTACTGTATGATATGTACATGTAGTTAGTCACAGGGTGCAGTTGTCGTAAGTTCTCCATTATTTTTCAATACTTTAATCAGAGTGTTGAACAGTTTGGAGGGGTCCTGATGCGATGTAGATTTAATTGGCGTTTTATCTGGATCCAAACTGTTTGTATATTAGATAGTCACGACTACACTGCTAGCAGCTTGCAAACAATTAGTGCAGGCAGGGTGTCCTACTTTTTCACTTTGCAAAACCAGCATGTCTTGACGACTTTGATGGTTCTGTGCTGAGATAAAAACCTTTTTTTAGTTAGATCAAATGCAAACAGATAAGCTACTATTTATGATAATTTGAATTAGGTGTCAGTTACGAACATATTACAGCTTGATAGACACTTTACTCAAGGCCAATGGTTCGTCTTTTAACAAGGTTGTCCTCTTTCAATACTACAGTTGAACTTCGATATCTCGATTTTCAAAGGACCATAAATTAGTTAACAGAGGTTCGACTTTCGACCTGAACTGTCACACGTGTTTCTAGATATGCCTAGTGATACATTTTAGAAAGAAATGTATTGTAAATTTTGTTTGAGTTATCCTGAAGTTCGAGTTATCCGAGTTCGAGATATCGAAGTTCAACTGTAGTTATCTGTTATAAGGCTTCCTCCATACTACAGTGCTTCAATTACTAGGCGTCTTCCACTATTAAGATTTCCTCGTTACAAAGGTTCCTCTGTTCTGCATCACAAGGCTTTCTCCATTACTAGACGTTTTCCTTCACAATGATTATTACAATGATCCCTCCATAACTAGGCATATCCCGTTATAAGGCTTGGTGCAATGTATTCTCCATTACAAGACTTTCTCCATTACAATATTTCACGTTAAAAGGTGCGTGATACAATAGTATCTTCATTACTAGGCTACTTCAATTACAAGGCGCCTTCCATTATTAGGGTTCCCTCGTTACAAGGCTTTCTAAGATACAAGGCGTCCTCCATTACTAGACTTCTTCCTTTACAATACTTCTTCTGTTACAAGGATGCCTTAATTACAATGCTTCATTGTAACTAGGTTTCTCCCCTTACAATGCTTCTTCGACTGCTAGGACTCACTCGTTACAAGGCTTCCTCCGTCTTATTGCAAGGCTTTCTCTATTACTAAACTTCCACCGTTACAAGGCTAATTACAAGGTTTCCGCTATTATTAGACCCCCAGAGCTTAAAAGGCTTCCGTCGTTACAAGGCGTCTCAAAGGGTTATATAAATAAATGGACTTTAACAAAGCCTTAACCAAAAATTCTAAGTTAAAAAGGGGCATAATTCGGTCAAAATGTTTGACAGAGTTATTTTCTCTTGCGTACAGGTGAAGGTTGTGACGGTGAACAAGTGTTCCAAGTTTAAAAGCTTTATCTCAAAGGGTTATGTAAATAAATGGACTTTAACAAAGCCTTAACCAAATATTCTAAGTTAAAAAGGGGCATAATTCGGTCAAAATGCTTGACAGAGTTATTTACTCTTGCCTACAGGTGAAGGTTGTGACGGTGAACAAGTGTTCCAAGTTTCAAAGCTTTATCACAAAGTGTTATGTAAATAAGTGGATTTGTTCCACATGAATTGAGGTTAACAGTTTTGCTTAACGCAAATGCTAAACGCAAATTCTAAGTCCAATTAAGCGACCTTGACCTTGAATAAACGAGCCGGGACTTGGCAGGCTACTGTAGAATGTCTAGATAAACATTGTGTTAAAATGTGAGAAGGATCCACCAAGCGGAATTTGAGTTAGAGATGTTACAGACAGACAGACAGACGGACAGACGGTCAGACTGCGCCATTCCATAATACATTTGTACGTCCCGTTTTTTTCAAACGGGCGTATAAACACAAGCTAAGTAATATTCATGCTGTCATTATTTCTTACATTTAATCATATTCGCGTATTTAAGAGTTTTGGTAGTTTTATTATGACTGTATCAAACAGTGTGTTTTGTATGTACCAAATTCAATGTTTCTATGGATGTCTTTGTTCTTTGAATGTTGACTTCAGTTGACACTGATAATGCTTTTGCCTTTTTTTGACTAAAATTTCACTAATAATGTTTTCATCGCCAGTATAGCCAGAAAGCCCCATTACAAATAGTGCAGTCCGTTTTCAAAGCATTTTCAAGGCGATGTCTGATGAGGGTCTTCATTGTTTGCCTCAACGTCTAGTTCTATGTCTGTAGTATTGCTTTTATTTATTAAATTATTTATTTATTCATTCATTCATTCATTCATTCATTAATTCATTCATTTATTCATTTATTTATTTATTTATTTATTTATCTATCCCTGTTCTTCATTTTACCGAAAGTGTTTAACAAAATTTTAGACCCAACCTCTTGAAAAAAATCAACTGCAAAGGAGCATTTATTAATAAAAATGAAAAAAATACGATTGCGTAGTTTTGAATCTATTGTGTAAAAATAAAGCATTTGCTCTTATGGAGCAAATACGGTTTATCACCGTGGTTTCGTTTCATAAAATGACTTTTACAGAGGCGCAAAGGCGTCAACAAATGTGGGTTAACAAAATTAAGTTGCAGACGACAATTAAAAAGTTGATGCCGATAGAGATGCACTCCGGATTATCTAGAGGTACGCGGTGGTTGAGTACTTTGCGAGAAACTAGTACATGTATAGTATTCCATAGTCAACACTTATTTGACTTTATGTCATGCGGAATAGGGTAAACGCCGCAATGAAGTTTTATCAGTGAACATCTGTGGTCTCCAGGCAACGTATGAAAACATGATAGTAGCAAAAGTAAGTAACTAACAATGAACTAAATATTACCGATAAAAGGAAGTAACTCTAACTAACAAAAAAATATAATTACTGGCTTGTCTCTCTTTGCTAGTTGACCTAAACAAGCCGTATTCAGGGTCCATGCTTATAAAGCTTTTAGTTGAGTCTGAGATCGTTCTCAAGCTTTTGATTGGTCAGATTTGAGCCTTTGGCTCAAATCTGACCAATCAAAAGCTTGAGAACTCAAATCTGACCAATCAAAAGCCTGAGAACGAAACTCAGACTCAACTAAAAGCTTTATAAGCATGGACCCTGATATCAAGCATGTTAACCTTTAGCCTGCTGAGCAAAACTGGTTTGTAGAAAACGTCATCGATTTCAGTTGTCACAGTTGATTTATCTCGCATTTCTTTTCAACAGTACGGTTAGATAATCAAACGATTTACTCGGTGTCTCATCTGGATCCAAACTGTTTGCAAATGCAATCACCCATCCGCCCGCAGTACGATAAAGGTTAATTAGCTGAAATGTGCACACACTGTGTTTTGGTATTGACACGAAATGCAGAATCAGATTTACTGCATAAGGAAACGGAGTAGACCTCTGTCTTATTTGGGTCTACTCTGTTTGGAGAGACGTGGACTGAGTCATATGTGAGATGCATGGTTAAAGAGATCAATAAGAATAGCGAAATAATCACGAATCTATGTTTGAAATTAGCACCGTCGTTTATGGGGGAAGGACTGCTACTTTCGCGGCATTTTAGAAGACATGCTGACGTTTCAAAGTGGAATGGACCATCAGTGTTTAACGACATTCCATTCAGTATGCGGTATGAAATGCGCGCGCGCGCAAGAGAGATAGAGAGAGAGAGAGAGAGAGAGAGAGAGAGAGAGAGAGAGAGAGAGAGAGAGGGATTATTGCTGTACAGTATTTGACACAAGGTCAACAGTCATTAGAATAATTGTGTAGCTCGTTCATGAAGCTTCAAATAAGAAAATAATAAGTTAAAAGACTTGTTTTTTTATTGCACCAATTAGACTATTGATCCCCTTTACTGACAAAGATGCCTTTTAATCATTTTCTTCATATAAACGCATTTTCACGCATTTGCAACTTGAGCAACCGTCTAATCAGGGTCTGCTATGAGTGCCAATGGAATTTGATAGATGTGTTTCTTTAGTTTCTAAAATGGCTACAATGTTCGACCTTCCATATTACGTTATAACTATTTTGTCTATGAATATTCAGTAGGTATTGAAATTTGGAATAAACATAGAACAGGGAAAGGGTTTATATCTTTGCGAACAGAGTAATCCTAGATCCGACGGGACCTGTAAAAGCAAAACTATCATACTCTGTGTCTTAGGGAGACGCCGAGTTACTCTTGGTATCATAAGTGTCCATGCTAGCAACATGAGTTACTACGACTTCATCCGTAGTTAGAAATAAACTAGAATAACGATGTTCCGCCCTTGTACGAACTCTGTTGTCAAGATTGTTAACCCTTTGTCTGCCCCGCCCTTTTACGAACTCAGTTGTCAAAATTGTTATTCCGTTGTCTGCCCCGCCTTTGTACGAAATCTGTTGTCAATATTGTTATCCCTTTGTCTGCCCCGCCCTTGTACGAACTCTATTGTCAAGATTGTTAACCCTTTATCTGCACCACCCTTTTACGAACTCAGTTGTCAAGATTGTTATTCCGTTGTCTGCCCCGCCTTTGTACGAGCTCTATTGTCAAGATTGTTAACCCTTTGTATACCCCGCCCTTGTACGAGCTCTATTGTCAAAATTGTTAACCCTTTGTCTGCCCCGCCCTTGTATGAGCTCTGTTGTCAAGATTGTAAACCCTTTGTATGCTATAAAAATTATGTCCGTATAAACTCCAATCTGTAATGTTTACTTACAGTTGAAATTCGATATCTCGAACTCGGATGATTTGAACTTAGGGTTAACTCGAAGTAAAATGTCGTCCTTCCAAAATTTACAATGCAGAATTGTTCTTAAATGTGTCACAACGCATATAACTAAAAACACATATGACAGCTTAATGCAGGTCTAATTTAATGCTCAATGTTACTTCGTTACTTTAGACCTGCATTAAGTTATGAGCTTGAGAAATTGATCAGATTAGAAATCGGTTAACTCAGACTTCTATTATCTCAAACGAATTTGTATGGCACCTTGAAGTTCGAGATATCGAAGTTCAACTGTACTTATGATTTCTTCAAGCTTGTGAGAAACTATTGACATAATATTATGGTGTATAAACAACTTTGGTCCTGATGGCGCCTCGTCTATATCCAAGCTGTTTTCAAATACCATATGTCGCGGTTAGTAGGCTAAGTGTTATTCCTTTCGCTCATATAAACGCGCTTTCAATCATTGCAAACAGAGTAGACCCATACCAGACGGTTCCTAGAGGAGCTGTCTGATCAGAGTCTGCACTGTTTGCTGATGGAATTTGAAATATCTGTTTCTTTGCTTTCTAAAAAATGGCTACAAAGTTCCACCTTCTATATTTCATTATAACTATTTTGTCCATAATACTCAATACAGAACAGGGAAAGGACTAAGCTAGTCCTTCTGCATATGTTTCATAACTACTCCTTATGCTCCTCAATAGCTTATTATATACTATATCCCCGCCAACTTGTTTGAGGGGGTATACTGGAATCACCCTGTCCGGCGGTCGGACGGAGGGTTGGTCGGTCAGTCGGTTCGCATTTGAAAATAAGTAGATGGGATTGCTCTTCTCCTTCAGTTTTAAAGCTACTGGATTTATATTCGGTACACATAACAACCACAAATAGTTGGCATGTGTTTACTGCTGAGCATTGCACACTTATTCCCCTTTGAACTTTAAGTATTTTTGTCATTTTGACTTGAAACCTGGTTATTTGTATTTGCGATCAAGGCTGCTGTGCGGGGGTATTCCATCACTTTTAGTACATGTACTAGTTCTAGTTAATCCTGTATTTGATGGATACACTTTTTTAAAATACATTTCTTCTTCTTTACCCATGCCCTGTTGTATATTTACATATATCTTCACCGTGTACAAGTATTTCGCTGTGCAATCACTGCTGCGGAGTGCACTGGTTGCACAATCAACTTGTAAATAATGCAGACCCTGATGAGACAGCTCCTGCAGGAGCTGTCTCATCTGGGTCTTCACTATTTACAGGTAGGTATATTGACATGAATAGCAAGCGAAGGGTTAAATGCAATAATAGCACATACACACAGGGAGTTTTGGCCATGGTAGAAATTGTAAAACCATATCCATATTATATCGTTAGCAAACAGAGCTGACCCTGATCAGACGGCTTCTACAGGAGCCGTTCGATCTGGATCTATTCCATTTGAAATGGCACAGAAAGGCGTATTAATGGAGGAAGAATTAACCCATTCCCTGTTCTATATTTATTCCAAATTTCAATACCTACTGAATATTCATGGAGAAAATAGTTATAATTTTTTGTGTGAAGGTGGAACTTTGTAGCCATTTTAGAAAGAAAAGAAACATATCTTTCAAATTCCACTAGCAAACAGAGTAGACCCTGATCAGACGACTCCTCTAGGAGTCGTCTGATCTGGGTCAACTCTGATTGCAAATACGTGAAAACAGTTAAGGGTTAAGATGCCTTACGAATTTGCAAACAGAGTATACCCTGACAAGACAACTTCTGCAGCTGTCTTACGAGGGGTATGCTCTTTGTACATAATGGAATTAAATATGTTTGATTCTACAGGCTCTTCCATTGCCACATATTCCTGTGTGATATGACAATGTATTCTACAGGCTCTTCAATTGAAACATAATCCTGTGTGATATGACAATGTAAAAAAGCATCTAATCAATATTCACGAAGTCAATATTCTTACAGGATTATTTATTCAATTGGTGAGGTCTGAAAGAAGAAACGTGGGACATGAATTTCAAAACCCGGATCCAGGTCGCAGTATGATAGAGAGACAAGGCAGCTTTTATTGAACAAATTAAGATAACATATGAATAAAATAAACACGCATAATTAACCCTTACAGTGCCGGACACGAGTCACTTATGTCATTTGCAAACAGTGTAGACCCAGATGAGAGGGCTCCTAGAGGAGCCCTCACATCAGGGTCTGCACTGTTTGTCATGTTATACTTTTGTTTAATAAAAAAATTCCTAAATATTCACCATAAGCTTGACCTGTTTGAATTTCGGAACAGTCCATTTTAAAATTCAGCGTTGTAATGGTTAACAACTAAACGTTACACACGCAATCTGCTCCCGGCAAAGGCATGCATGTCCTATTGCGCACTGTCATTACTCGACGCCCGGGCTCTCTTTTCCTCTATGATATGAGCAATTTCAGTTAGTTTTTCTGTCACAGATATATGTTGGAACATGTCTGTACATATAATGATGGTGGTGTAGCCCCTGACCTTTCGAGCACCCAGCGTAATAGATTTGAATGTGTCGTTCACACAGTTGTAGTTCCCCTTTCCAATTAGAACCCCGTCATTTCCAACCATGAACAGAAAATTTAAATCCGAAAGTTCTGCTGAGAACAATGTGCCTGTATGTTTGGTAAATGACGTCACATATTGAATCTCGGCCTCTGAAAGGTCAAAATTACCCTTAGAAACGATTCGGTTTCCATTTTCGTCCACCACAAACACTGAGTATTTGTCTATGAAAGTTTTGTCACTATATGCTTCCTCTCCGAAAACGGCTGCAAGCTGCTGAACTTCCATCACAGATATAGTTTCCCCTTTCCAAAAACTTCGGTTTGTTTTATCCAATGTTAGTATTATTATACTCTCTGTTTGCATCTGTTGTTTTTTACACCGCCATTTCAACCCTGCAGAAAGCAGCCCTTTGTGTTAATTTCCATTCGTACTAAGTTCGATGTTTTCCGTTACAGCAAACACTAGTATAATTCCCGCAACTGGTAAGTTTGTTTTATGATTAATCAATTCAAAATTAATGCAACTGAACAAGACACAGTCTGAAACAGACTGATTTCCATGGCGACACGTTCCGCAATGTGCTTGTGCGGCATATACTTTATCCTTTAACATGCAATGTGCAAAGTTTTGACGATAAATGCAAACAGTTTGGATCCAGATGTGACGCCGAATAACTTAGCATCTCATCTGAACCTGGACTGTTTGAAACACTTCTCGTATTTTGGACAAAACGGAAATTGGAAAGGAATCTGAATTTAACTTCGTTACATGCAGCAATACTTGCGGATAATGGTTCTGGGTATTTACAGTTAACGTAACCTACGCGTCGCTTAATAATTTTCTTTAGCTAATATTATTGTCTGCTTCAGCTTCAGGTAGAGCGTTCTTCAAATTATTTTCTTAGACATAACTAGGGTGTCAATCAGTTTGGATACTGATGAGATGCCGAGTTACTCGGTGTCTCATCTGGATCCAAACTGATTGCAAATGGTACAATGGATTCACTTGTTGCGACAAAAGCGTCAATCGATGGAAGTCTGAGTCATACTGCCGCGGGGACCAGTGACTATCTGTACCCAGCATCTCTATAATCAATATTGTTTGTTTTAATCACAAAGTCACATTATCGATATACTATATTCCTTTGCTTCATGAATATAAATTTAATAAATAATGACTAATGAATACTAATTAACTGACGTTTATAGTTGCATACGTACAGGAGGAACATTGGTCCTGTCAGAAACTGTTGAATACTATCAACTTAGTTATGTGTATAGGCAAACAGAGCAGATCCTGATCAGCCATCAATTATGGGTCTACTCTGTTCGCAAATGCTTCAAAAGGACTCTTCTTCGGGTAAAGGGTTGATCAATATTGCGTGGTATTGTCATTACATCACAGTATATGCTGTCGCCCACAGATGTCCCATCAGATAGACCGTTAAGTTCAAGTTTGCACAGTGTCATACTGAGAGAGCGTGGCAACAGCTGTTCTTTTGATATTGAAGTAAAAGCACGGGCATGCATTTCATTGTCTATATTCGTCTCCACTACATCTTGATATAAGTGTAATAAATTCAATATACATCAGGTAGTAAGGTAATAAATTCGATATGCATCAGGTATTAATTCAATAAATTCTTTGTACATCAGGTATTAGGTTAATAAATTCCATATACAGCACTTTGCAAATACAGTTGTAATCACCTATAGTAATATCTCGATACTACGAACTTCTAATAATGAAGAATTGATGTCTTTGTAGGCAGGTGGCTGCTTAGAGCTTTTTGATTGACTTTCAACCTGCATGGAGATGCCATCTGTGTTTAAGATCAATAATGGTACGTATTTGGAGTATTCGTAGTATCGAGTTTTGTTTTCTGTATATTTTGCTCGCTAGAACGAGAGTTTATAACACAACATTTCTGTTCTGTTTTACTTTAACCTTGCTTTAAGCAGCCACCTGCTCTAAATACCAATTAATTAACACAATTTAGTGGTCGTTATAGAGAGGTTTAATGTATATAAGAAATATTGACATAATGAGTATCAATAAATGATTTTGTATAATCGCATATGAACACACTGTCAGGAAGTTTTGGCCATGAGTTATGACAGAAAGTATTGATTCAGATCTCTATTATTCCATACGCAATCAGACGGCTCCTACAGGAGTAGTCTGATCTGAGTCTACTCTGTTTGCAAAGGCTTTAAAAGGTATGCATGGAGTAGAGGGTTAACATCCTTGATGTAAGTATTTATATCTATACGCCATACATGTTAAATCTTAACCCTTTACTCCATAAATACGCCTTTCCATGCCTACAGGAGCCATCTGATCTGAGTCTATTCTGTTTGCAAAGGCTTTAAAAAGTATGCACGGAGTAGAGGGTTAACATCCTTGATGTAAGTATTTAATATCTATACGCCATACATGTTAAATCTTAACCCGTTTACTCCATAAATACGTCATTCTATGCCAACAGGAGCCGTCTGATATGGGTCTACTCTGTTTACAAAGGAGTAAATATACGTTTATATGACATAAAGGGTTATTGCAAGAAGACGGACGTTAAAGCAAGAGTGTCCAGGGGAGCTCACTACATTGTTTTAGTTCTACCCTTAACCCTTCGCTTGCTATTCACGTCAATATACCTACCTGTAAATAGTGAAGACCCAGATGAGACAGCTCCTGCAGGAGCTGTCTCATCAGGGTCTGCACTATTTACAAGTTAATTGTGCAACCAGTGCACTCCACAGCAGTGATTGCACAGCCATATACTTGTACACAGTGAAGATATATGTAATTATACAACAGGGCATGGGTAAAGAAGGAGAAATGTATTTTAAAATTCAGCAAGCGAAGGGTTAAGATATTCTCACAGAGAGACTCTGCTAGTTTAACAATAACCCGAACTATTCTAGTTGAATGTTTTATTCCTGCAGACTCCATATTGGTGAGATATATTTGCACAATCTACAGATAGATAGACCATTCGTACAAATGCAGTAAACCTCTCTAAAACGGCCACTAAATTGTGTTAATAAGTTGATATTTAGGGCAGGTGGCTGCTTAAAGCAAGGTAAAAGTAAAACAGTTTTACTTTTACCTTGCTTTAAGCCACCACCTGCCTTTAACACAAACTACTTGATGTATTTTAGTGGCCGTTATAGAGAGGTTTTACTGTATCTAATTTATAGGACAATCAAAGAAGTACAATAGGCGGTTTCGGACACGTAGTTATATATATTGTAACTAGTTATGTTAACACCTGATACACGCCACACTTTTCAACCTGCAACTACATGTATATCACTCAACGCCATTATGCATCCACACACGACAATGCTATCTCATTTCTCCACAGATGCACCTTTTAACCCATTCTTTCCTATTGACGCCTTAGCATGTCTTTGTAAAACTCATTTTCGAAACCGTTGTGATAAATAGAACCTTTGTTCCATTAGGACCAAAATGCTCTATTTATCACAATGGTTTCATAACTACACAATTCTAAAAATCTCCTTTTCTATAGTTAATGCTCCTTTTCGGTAGACTAATTCAAAGATGTTGGGTCTAAAATAGTCTAGAAGGGAATGGATTAACACATTTATCTGATAAAGACGTCTTGGAAAACAGAGTACACCTAGACCAGACGGCTGGCTGCTGTGCAAGCAATCTGTTCAGGATCTGCTCTATTTGATATAGATCTGGTTCTACTGTTCCTGTCGTGGGGAAAATGACTGTGCTTATATGCCATTATTAGATTTCATATACATGTAATATCCTAATTATATTTCTAACATGCATATGCAAATGCTCGAATCATGTTTTTCTTTCATTTAACAATTTCCTCCATAAATACGCCTTTCTACTCCTCTGTAAAAGTCACCTGTTGAAACCATTGTGATAAATAGTGCATTTGCTCCTAAAGGAGCAAATGCTCTATTTATCACAATGGTTTCAGAACTATAAAATTCTAAAAGTTTCCTTTTCTCTAATTAATGCCCCTTTTTGGTAGATTTATTCAAAGAGGTTAGATCTAGAAATAGCCTATGAGGGACTGGGTTAAAAGACAGTGTCAGCAGTAGACTGGACCCTCATGAAACGTCCAGTTCTCAAACGTTATCACAAACTCAACAATAATGTCGAAAGAGTTAAAATGAATATCGAGTAAAACGAAACGGCGGTCATACTGAACAGTCAACGAACATACACTCGTACAGACCACTGTCAAATAAAAACAACATATTTAACACGTTCAAACTAAAACAACATAAATAACTCAGTCAAACTTAAACAATATTAATAAAGAACCCGGTCAAACTTAAACAACATTTATAAAGAACTCAGTCAAACTAAGAACACAGTAAAAAAATCAACATACGCCCATATAAACGCGTTTTCACCCATTTGCAAACAGAGTAGATCCAGATCAGACGGCTCCTATAGGAGCCGTCTGATCAGGGTCTGCTCTGTTTGCTAATGGCATTTGAAATATCTGTTTCTTTAATTTCTAAAATGGCTACAATGTTCCACCTTCCATATCTCATTATAACTAGTTTGTCCATGACAATTCAGTAGGTATTGAAGTTTGGAACAAACATAGAACAGAGAAAGGGTTAAACCTACCATGTACGACAAAGCTGACTTTATGACTACTAATACGCTGAATTACTATAACGGCATGTGATCAAGGGGGTGTTTGATCATGACTGCAACTGTAGAGTCGGGTCTATCTCATTTAATAAAAAACAGAGCAGACCCTGATCAGACATCTCCTAAAGGAGCTTGTGATCTGGATCTACCCTGTTTGCAAATACTGGAAGAGGAATATCTACTAACACTTCGCTTGCTGTTCACGTCAATAAACCTACCTGTAAATAGTGAAGACCCAGATGAGACAGCTCCTGCAGGAGCTGTCTCATCAGGGTCTGCACTATTTTACATGTTGATTGTGCAACCAGTGTACTCCACAGCAGTGATTGCACAGTGAAACACTTGTACACAGTGAAGATATATGTAATTATGCAACAGGGCATAGGTAAAGAAGGAGAAATGTATTTTAAAAGGTTAACATATATCCTGCGTAAAAATGATGTCTGCCACAACTCTGACTTTTACATGTTTTTCTTACTTCTGACTCGTACAAGCGTTTGTCAAACTACTGACCGAGTATCAAACAGTTTGGATCCTGATGAGATGCCGAGTTACTCGGCGTCTCATCTGGATCCAATCTGTTTGCAAATGCGAGTCAGGTCGCGCTTAGCATGATAAGGGTTAAGCAAATGATAACATTAGTATCTACAGTGACAATGTAGGAAGTTAACCTTTAACGGGCTGTTCTGGTTGGTGTGTGGTATACAGTAAAACCTCTCTAAAACGGAATTCTAGTAAAGAATTTAGATACTTTTTGGCAGGTGGCTGCTTAATGCAGGGTGAAAGTCACGTAGAAAGCTTCTAGAGGAACTTTCTGCACGACCTTCACCCTGCATTAAATTAAGCTGTCACCTGTCTCCAAGACCGATATCTATACAAAATGTAACGTTGGGTTTTCAGAGGTGTAACTATATTTAACCCTTTACTCCGTAAATGTGCACTTCTCTACTCCTTTGCAAACAGAGAAGACCCAGATCAGACGGCTCCTATAGGAGCCGTCTGGTCAGGGCCTGCTCTGTTTGCTTATAATATAATGTATATATGGTTCTACAGTTTCTGCAATGGCCAGACATTGTACAACGTGACCATGTACAATATTAACAATTAATGACGTCATTCTGTCATACATGAATAAAGGAATCCATACCTCTGACTGCTAAAAGGTTCAAAGTGAAATGGTATATGCACGTCTAACAACAGGGTCCATTTAATAGGAAGAACATATTTTGAAAGTGGATTTTGAATGACAAACAATGCAGACCCTGATCAGAGGACTCCTCTAGGAGACCCCTTGATTCGGGTTTGTACTGTTTACGAATGCCAGCACACCCATGCTCCCATTCAATAGGTTAGACAGTCCTTACTAAGTTAATTTGGTTAACTGTATACATGTATCTACGCCTTTCCAAACTGAGTAGACCCAGATCAGATGCCTCCAATAGGAGCCGTCTGATCAGGGTCTGTTCTGTTTGTTTATAATATAATGCAAATATGATTCTACAGTTTCTGCCATGGCCAGACATTCCCGTGACCATGTAAAAAATTAACAAATAATTCAATTAATATTTATGACGTCATAATGTCTTACATGAATAGTCTTGGAGTAAAGGGATAAATGAATCCAACCCTTTGACTGCTAAAGAGTTAAACATGCAATGGTATATGAAAGTCAATAGGAAGAACATACAGTAAACCTCTCTATAACGGCCACTAACGGGTGTTAATTAGTTGATATTTAGGGCAGGTGGCTGCTTAAAGCAAGGGGAAAGTAAAACAGAACGCTCCTATAGGAGCGTTCTGTTTTACTTTCACCTTGCTTTAAGCAGCCACTTGCCTTTAACACAAAATACTTGATGTAATTTAGTGTGTTATAGAGAGGTTTTACTGTAATTTGAAAGTGGATTTTTAATGACAAACAGTGCAGAACCTGACTAGAGGATCCCTCTTACTAAGTTAATTTGTCTTGTCTCATATCATTTTGAGATGGTGACACATTGTTGTTATAGGCACTAATAATGTATATTTATTCGCTAACTGGTCCTTTGTTGCCACTCATTCCGTCGCTACATTTTCCGTGGTTTACCATGCCTATTCTATAACGTGATGACTGCGTTCTGATGATGGCTGATAGTTCGCTATACTGTGACAGCGATAACTATGTATTTTGTAAACATGAGCTGGCTAAGCCGACAATCAATAACAGGATTAGCAAGGTGGCTGTTGCACGATATTTTGAAGGAATTCAGATCTTCATGTATACAATAGAAACCCGTCTTAAGCGGTCATTCATTTATTCAGGTGGATGCTTAATGCATGACAAAAATAATATAGAACACTCCTATAGAAGCGTTCTGCATTACTTTTGACCTGCATTAAGCTACTACCTGACTTACAGACCAACAATTAGATTCCTTTTGATAACCGCTTAACACATTACCCCCTAGTGACGCGTTTTTGCGCCTCTATAAAATTCACATTGTGAAACCATTGTGACAAATAGAGCATTTGCTCCTTTAGGAGCAAATGCTCTATTTATTACAATGGTTTCAAATTACAAAATTCTAAAAAAATCCTTTTCTCTAATTAATGCTCCTTTTCGGTAGATTAATTAAAAAAGGTGGGATCTAAAAATAGCATAGGAGAGAGTGAGTTAAGACAGGTTCTACTGTATCCAAATGTTTTATCACACCCCTGTAGCGGTTAATGCCATTAATTGGCGCGTTCAAAACTATCTCTGTCTATTTATAACTGGGTCTTTGTTGCCACTCATTCCGTCACTAAATATTTCCGTGTTTTCAGTACCTTGCTTCTACAAGTCATCCTATTCTGTAACGTGATGACTGCGACCTGATAATGCATCTTTATTCGCTACATTGTTCTTTGTTACCTCTCATTTAGTCACTGAATATACCTTGTTTTAGTACCATGCTTATACAAGTCACAATATCTTGTAATGTGATGCTTGTGATCTGATAATGTATGCTAACTGGTTCTTTGTTGCCACTTATTCTGTCACTAAAATTCCCCGTGGTTCTTTTTCCAGTAGAATGCTAATACAAGTTGCTCTATTCTGTAACGTGATGACTGCGACCTGATTAAAAGCTTGTTTGAACGCTAACCAATTCTTTGTTGCCACTCATTCCGTCACTAAATATGTCCGTGTTGCTACAAGTCACATTATTCTTGCACACTAGTAAGACGAGACTATCTTATCTGCATCTTGCGCAAAACGTTATTGATAATTTAGTCCAGCGATCGCATAAATGGAACATGGATAAACAATGCAGACAAAGACTGCCCCCGACGAGGTTTTGTACCATTTGCTTTAACCCTTTCCCTCATACAAACGGCCTTTCATGCCTTTGCAAACAGAGAATATCCAGATCAGATGGCCCCTGTAGGAACCATTGTATCAGGGTTTGCTCTGTTTGCTAATGGAATTATATAGATCTGGTTTTAAAGCTGTTATCAATGCAACTCACAAAAAAAGTTTACATTATGAAATATGCGTGTCTATATCATGCATACATATTCATTAGGGAAAGGTTTAACAATTGAAGGCAACGTGTTTCACCAGCATACAATTGAATTTCCTTTGAATAATTGCAGTTGGTACCCCTCATATTAGAAATAATACGTTGCAAAGTCAGCCTGAGCGAGTTTACTTATAACAAAATGATAGTAAACTGATTAAAATCGCGTCAACATAGTGTTTTGGATCACTAACTATCGTCAAACTAATGTTACTCGAGATTTTCTTCTGGTCTCCGGTGTTTGTGTTGTAGGTGTACTTTGGGCTGGCACGTGATCTGGTTCCTGGCTTATATCGAGAACGGCTGGTAGTTCGATGTTGTCCAGCAGTGGTTTGGTGTCGTTGTCAGTTTGGCTGTCATTGAATGGACCGATTTTCTGCAGGGCCTCAATCGACCGAATCGTTGCTGTCCTCCAGTCCTCACAAAACGATGTCTGTCTCTTTATCTTTTCGTGTTTCTTCTCCGCATCTGATTTAGTTGACATTCTCATATCTACCCTACTAATTCCAGACATGGGCGTATTGGTCCCATTTGCACCAGCATCTCCCATGCTTTCTGCCGTTGAAAATTTTATTCGCATAATGGGATCGTGAGAATTGCCAGACTGTGTCAGCATATCGCCTGAAACAACGTATTCCTCAATGTGTTCACCTGACTGGTTATCTTTGATTAAAATCAATTCTTTTAACAACTTAATGACTGATATCTCCCTGGCCTTGGTCACTCCAACAATTAACACTTCGTCTTGAAGTATGGCTGCTATGTTCAGGGCGTGGACATCTTCAAAGGAATCTTGTCTTGTGTAATGCTCATTTGTAATGGAAAACAGAAGTTTATCGGTTTTACGTAATGTTTTCGGTTCCATATTAAAGTTGGACATCCCCGTTAAAGCGCTAGTTCCGTGCCGCAAACAGGCAAACTGAAGATGGGCTATATCTACCCGCACCATGGACAGCCTTCCGTATCTGATGTGACTGGTAAGAGCTCTGGCTTGCCCCGGACTGAGGCTGATGTTCCATTCCTCATGTAGGGAACCATCGTCAGATCTGCATTCGTTCCGGACCCCACTGGACCCCGCTAAGGACACGGGCTCAAATCTCTCAGTGTCATAAACACCAACGAAAAGCAAGTCTGGATTGTTGTTTATGAGCATGTCTGACACAGATCGCCAGGTCCGTTTACGTTCCATGTATATATTCCAGTGGATGTTTTACAGTGATATTCAAAACATACTCCCCAAACAATGCCACACTGTCTTACATAGATCAACATAAAACCAACAAATCACCACACTGTATACATGTAGTGCATATGAGTTTGAATTGAAACTATGACCAGTCAGCAGGATGAGTACAGAGTGACAATGGACCTTTTCGCTGCTTTTGGTGAAGTTATAATCAATTCTGCAAACAGTATGCATCCGGATAAGACACAGAGTAACCCGGCCTCTCATTTGGATCCAAACCTTTTCTCACTCTGAATATGTTTCTGAAAATATACCCAGCTCTATATTAAAACCTGAAGCAGACGATAATCTTAGCAGGCGGACTTTATTTGGCCGTGAAAGGGTTAATGAGCACGCACATTACTGACCTATGAAACATTATTTTCCATACAACATGATACAATTTACACTCGTCGCGTGAGCAGCAGGAAGAAACTCTTCAATGACTGAATCACGAGACCACTTCACTTCCGGAAATGGACAATAAGCTTCAAATTCAAAATGCATATCAGCTTGTAACAACTGACTACCGATATGCCTCTCTTGATTTAGTCCTTTATCTAATAAATATTCATGTAAGACATAATGCCCTTATGAATTTTGATCAATTTTTGTTTTATATAATCGCATTATAAAGAAGGAAAATTGTACCACGGTAGAGACAGTTTTAAACCAGGTATATATCATTTTTTAATCCTTTCCATGTTCTGTGTTTATTTCAATGTTCAATACCTACTGAATATTCATGAACAAAATAGCTATAATGAAATATGGAAGGTGGAACATTGGACCCATGTTAGAAAGTAAATAAACATATCTATCAAATTCAATTGGCAAACAGAGCAGATCCTGATCAGACGGCTCCTATAGGAGCCGTCTGATCTGGGCCTACTCCGTTTTGAAGATTCGTGAAAATGCGTTTATATGAAGGAAAGGGTTAAGCAAACAGAGCAGGCTCTGACCAGACAGCTCCAAAAGGAGTCGTCTGAGCTGGGTATACTCCGTTTCCAAAGGTAACAAATGGTACTTCTATCAGGCACATTATTAGTTATGAAAATAGTGGTTCACGTTGGGAATAGGACGTACATGCACGCAGAGTAGATCCAGATCAGATGGCTCGTTGAGGTTAGATAAATAACCAAGTAACCCGTCGTCTTATCTGGACCCAAACTGTTTAGCAATGTCAGTGAGGTGGCACTGACCATGAGAAGGGTTGACTTTTAACCTTTATACACATTTGCAATAACCTTGGCAATTGTTTGGTCGAATCAAGAACTGTCGAGTAACTCGGTGTTTCATCAGTAGCCAAACTGTTTGACACGCTGAACGATTTTTAAAAAAGAAAAGGATGAAACATTTTCTGCCGGTGAAAATTTGCTCAGCAATATTTAACCCTTCGCCTGCTATTCACGTCGATATACCTACCTGTAAATAGTGAAGACCCAGGTGAGACAGCTCATGCAGGAGCTGTCTCATCAGGGTCTGCACTATTTACAAGTTGATTGTGCAACCAGTGCACTCCACAGCAGTGATTGCACAGCGTAATACTTGTACACAATGAAGATATATGTAATAAACAACAGGACATGGATAAAGAAGGAGAAATGTTTTTTTTTAAATTTTAGCAAGGGAAGGGTTAAAGAACGAAACACTGGTATGTGTCTTTAATTATGTTTCTCCAAATTTGTGCACATGCATTGCTACCAACTAAGGTGTACATTGTAAACCGAAAACGGACATAAAAGCATTTGAAATGATGACAGAATCACATTGAAATTCATATAAACCGCATTCCCATTTATACAAGAAGTCACGACATCATGAATATTATTCGGATGAACTTTTATATTGGCATAAGAACACAGAATGTTTAGCCATTGCAGAAGCTGTAGAATCAGGTCTATGTTATTTCATCGGCATCAGTGCAAACCCAGATCAGACCGTTCCTACAGGAGCTGTGTGAGCTTGGTCTACATGGACTGGGTTTGCAAATGTGCTTCTATCAGGCAAAGGGTTAAATGCATCATCAAATTGACATTGAAATTACATCTAGACTCAGTCTGGTAGATTATCTAACGTGAATACAATGTTAACTACATGTATTATCTCCCTTGTCATTAATCACTCATCCGTGGAAAAATCTTGCCTTACATGCTGATATTCTAGCAACAATTTTTTTTCTCTCAGCATTTCATCTGGCACGAGTAGTCTCCTATATTTCTTGTTCTAGTTTTCTTGCCTGATACGAATTTCAACACTAAATCGAAATAACATTAACCGAACTGAACAACGAAGAAATCGTTTAGCTTTTTACCGTGTATTTATTTCAGTATGTATTTATAATGTCTTTGATAATATGATCATGCATACATACATGTATCTAGTTAACAAGAAAACTAGCATATGAAATGGAATTGAAAAATGAGTATTACTATTTTCTTCATTATTTTATTATTATTATTCTAATTATCATTTTTATTTTAAGTATACTACTACTACTACTACTACTACTACTACTACTACTACTACTACTACTGCTGCTGCTGCTACTACTGCTACTACTACTACTACTACTACTACTACTACTACTACTACTACTACTACTACATAATTCAGATATAGTTGGTGTACATTTGATATTTATGGCCAAATGGAGAGCATTCGTATTTTATTAAAAAGGAAAGGTTGTAAGAGTTGCTTCCCTTAGACAACAACAAGTAAATGGAATTGATGAAAGTATTATTTATTATTATTATTATTATTGTATATTATTAATTTATAATGAAGGGACATTGGGCAGACATAGGTTAGATATATTGTGTTATGAACATGAAGTGGACATTACATATGCAAAATGTGCCAAGCAGGCTAAACTAAACATTTGAAATGCAATATATTTTGCAACATATCTGGATCTATAATAAAGTAGTCACTGTTTCACCAGTTGGAACGAGGGCACATAGTATAGACTACTTTGTTAACCCTTTCTCTCATGTAAACGCTTTTTCATACCTTTGCAAACAAAGTAGACCCAGATCAGAAGTCTCCTGCAGGAGCCGTCTGGTCAGGGTCTGCTCTGTTTTTTATGAAACTTTAATTGATCCGACACACGTTCTATCAATATATACCAAAATATTCTTGTACTCAGTAGCCGAAGAGCCTTCTGACAAGGACTTGCTCTATTTGATTTTTGAAATTATATAGATCTGATTCTGTGGTTTCTGCAACGAACAAACATGCTGCTCTGGAGCAAATACTCTATTTATGGTAGTGGTTTCATAAGGTGACTTTTACAGTGGTGTCAAAAGAGTTAATAATAACGATGCCATGTTCCTTTGGGGGCTTTCTGCACGACTTTCATCCTGCATTTAGCTGAAGCCTGTCTTACACATCGGCATTGATACTAAGTCGGCTTTAGGGAGGCTTCAATGTAACAGTCATTTGGAGGCGAAATGGTTAATTCTTTACTCCATGAATATTCATGTAGGAAATAATGACATCCTTAATATTTTATTAGATCAATTGTTATAATAGCACAATGACACATCAATATTGGCCATGGCAGAAAATATAGGATCATAATTCTATTATACCATAAATAGACAGAGCAGATTCTGATCAGGCGGCTCATATGGGAGCCGTCTGATTTTGGTCTACTCTGTTGTCAAATGTACAGAACGGTATACTTATGGAGTAAAGGGTTAATAAAATAAGAACTAGAGAGGTGTTCATATGCCGCCGAACAGAGGTTGAACAATTAGCAACAAGGCAATAACCAGCGCTACGTATGGCGAGAAGACAATTATGGAGGCGGACGATGTTGAATCGTCCGGGTTTCTGAACTGGATCCTGCCCTCTAACGTCGCATACACTGGACTGTGACGCTGGAAGTACGTTGAGAGAACGTTGAATTCCAATGTATCTGAAATAAATGGAACTAAAAGTTAAACCATAAACTTACGAATAAAGAACCTGTCTTGATCGACCACCTAAATCTGGGTCTTCAAGACAGATCGTAGCTTTATGCAGGTGGGAATTAATGCAGAAAGCTCATACTAGGGAATTCGGCTTTATTTTCTTCTCTGCAGGACCTCCATGCTTAATAAATATAAGGTCGCTTAAGACAGGTTGTTTCCTACTCCTATTTACGTACTCACGTCTTATGAAAAGTGTATGTCAATTTGATTTAGAGCACGTTTGCAGCAAAACTTCGAATACAAATTCCAACAGTTCGAGATCACTTGATGAAGCCGAGTTGCTCGACACCTGCTGATTCCGTGCTTATAAACCTTTTTAGTTGGGTCTGAGTTCGTTCTTAAGTTTTTGATTGGTCAGAGTTGAGCCAAAGGCTCAAAGAATGTTCCAATTTCACTTTTTCCCCAACACCGCTATTTTCAATCATTACAAATTGTCCAATAAAAAGAATATGTTTGCTATGATTGAAATAGAGCGGTGTTATAAAAAGTTAATTTGGAATATTTACCATATACATGCAATAAGAACTTATTAATACACCAACAGGACTAAAGAAGATATTTTGAAGGATACTTTTTTTTAAACGATCTGGAAAAATGGGTTATATGACACCTCTTTTTTTGCATATTTTCAGGTAAAAAATAATGTTTTATTTAACTCTTAAAAAGTGTTGTTTAACATTTATAAACTACACTAGGACACTTACTTAATAACTGTATTAAACTAATTACTGAAAATTGTTAAAAATATAGATTTAATCAATTTTTTTATGAAGGTCAAACTGAAAGGAAGTAAACAAACGGCCATTGCTGGAAATACCTTAAAGAAGCCGGTTACTTTGAATATTCATCTCTCTATCTATGTGTACTACCAACACATCTTCTATGGAGTGTTACAATGATGGTGCATGTCGGAAGTGTTAATAGATTAACCCTTTCTCTGTTTTATGTTTATTCCAAGTTATATACCTACTGAATATTCATAGACAAAAATGTTATAATGAAATATGGAAGATGGAACAATGTAGCCATTTTTGCAACTAAAGAAACATATCTATCAAATTCCATTAGCAAACAGAGTAGACCCTGATCAGACGGCTCCTATTAGAGCCGTCTGATCTGGGTCTACCCTGTTTGCAAATGTGTGAAAATGCGTTTATATCAGAGAAAGGGTTAAAAAGGAAGCCACATAAAAAATATGGGTTCTGCAAATTGTTAACAGTTTTTCGAAAATATAAGTAATGGTAGAAAAGAAGACAAAATGATAAAACAATGGTTTACTGGGCTATAACTGAAAGCATACCATATTCTGTTTGAATAGTTAAAGATCTAGAAAGTTGACTATGTTTGTGGGGAGTTGGTTCCCCAAGGTAATACTATAGGGGGGGATTACTGATATTCCGTGGTTACTGGTACCCGTTTTGTCTTCATTTACCATGATATGGCCTCAGCAGATTTTGGTGAGTGCGTAACAGTTGCTTCAAGCAAATACTTACTAAAACGAGTGCGTTCAGTTGGTTGAAAATCGTAGCTGTCTCCGCCGTTTGCTATAAACGTACTTGTAAAGATTTTGTATTCTGCTGTATCATTCAAAGGGGAATAACTCGGGACGTCACACTCCAGACACCGTACCTCCACACTTATCACTCTTTGTTGTACTGGACGGGAATCATACACAACTCGCATACCTGTAAAGACAGGCCATTGTGACCATATTAACACTTTCCTCCATAAATACGCCTTTCTACGTCTCTGTAATAACCACTTCTTGAAACAATTGTGATAAATAGAGCATTTGCTCCTATAGGAGAAAATGCTCTATTTATCACAATGGTTTCAAACTACAAAAATCTAATATTTTACTTGTTCTCTAGTAAATGCTCCTTTTGGGTAGATTCATTCAAAGAGATTGGGTCTAAATATAGCCTATGGAGGAATTGGTTAATGGAACAAATTGTTCTCTGTAAGTACTGGATAATAAGGCGTGGTAGCTTTAAATATCCACATAAAAACAAAACAATCATGAAAAATAACCGAGTATATGATCTGACAAAACATAGTTACTTCTCGACTCTTGGGTTATAATTATTATATAGAATGTATACATCTTTTTCTGAAACCTATTGTTTAATAAAAGAACTAAACACCCAACATCAAATACTATTATACACTAAATGACTGGTCTGGTCAACAACTAGCCATAGATCAACATCATTATGACAACATACGACCACTTCCTCTCTGTTGTTATGGACAGCCATTAATGTACCATTATGTTTTGTAGGTAAACATTTGTCGATGAACATTGAAAGTGGTTTTTGAATATCCTTTGGACGACTGACGTCTGTCGTTTACCAAATTTCTTTTGCGACGTTTTGTCATCTTTATTCATATTTAACCTTGCTTGCAGATTTAGTTTGTGCTGAGGGCCAAACAGCTTATCAGAGCTCCAGATAAGATGCGTAAATTTAAACATTTTCAACTTCTTTATTTCTCCACGAAACCCTATACTGTGACCACTCTTTAGAATCGTCTCTAACAAGTGGTCAGAGTATAGGGTTTGGTGGAGAAATAACGATTTTAGTATTTGGGTACGCATCTTTATCTGTAGCTCTGGCTTATGTCTGGATCAGACACGGAGTTACCTATCGTCTAACCCAGAGCCAGATCCAAGTTACTTACATGTATATAGACTACTGCTTGTAAGTTCGTGTTTTATGTCAAAGGCGTCTGAAGGATACGTACAACAGCGGTACCGTAAAATCCTATAAAACGGACGTTAAATCTAGTATATATATCGATCTTGGAGACAGCTTAATGCAGGATGAAAGTCATGCAGACAGCTCCCGTAGGAGCTTTTGGAATGAATTTCATCGTGTATTAAACAGCAAACTGTTTGAAAGTATCTAAAATCTTCTTTACTAGAATGGGCTTTACAGTACGTTTCTTCTTACTGATTAAAGTGAAAGTCCTTAAAATCATCATCATCATCTACAGTAATCGCCGAACTCTTCTAGAGTATAGTCGCGATGGAAAAGGTTAAAAAAACATGCACAGCAGTTTGGGCTAATGGAACAGGTTTAAAACAGGCATTAGTGTCTTGCTATTTGAAGAGTATTTGTCGTTTCCAACGTTGGCTGAGCCAAGACTAGGTCAGAAAGACGGTTCCATAAAACGATGCTAGCTGGAAAGTATTTGTGCTGGTTGGACGATTTCCTGCATGAAGTTTGACAGTATTGTTGTGAATTTCCTCATGTAGATCTTTCAGTACGAAGTGAAGTGGAGGGCGGGGGTCTGGTGTCATGTCAACTAAATTATTTATGCTATCGAAAAATATTGTTTCTCTGCAGTTATTCCGTCTGCACTGTAATGTGTCCCCGTTCAGTGTCTTCCACATATTGGTGACGCTGCTTTCGCACGAGAAGTCATTGGTGACAAATCTAGCTGCGTCTCTTTGGACTATTTCAAGCAGAATGATGCCATTCAAGGCATATGGGGACCATACCATTAAGGAGTATTCTACTACTGGTCCAACATAGGTTTTGTATGCTGTTGAGTTTGCATTTTGAGGACTGAAGCGAATATTCCTAAGAAGAAACAATAGAAGTACAAAAATGAGTCATGCAGGAAATACCACATACAGAACAAACACTCGCCCGAACAGCAACACAAGGAAACAGCAAATATACATGGGTAGAAAAAACAACAAGAGACGCGCAAAGACAAAACAAACATACAATAGGAGGAAGATGGAAGTACCGCCTTGGAACGGTCAGTGACAAAAGTCACCGGGGGTTTAAACCGGTTTATGAGCGCCCAACCTCACCCTTATTCCATCCCCATCCTAAAAGACAAACAGTGTAAATAAACGTATCCCCTCTCCGACTAATCTACAACAACCGCGACAGCAAATACAGTGGTAAAGTGCATGTATAACAAAAAAACATTTAATTGAACATACTGTATCCACCTATCGCTAGTGTACTCAATGATTGAGCTGCAAACAGAGTAACTGTAGAAAAGTAATAAAGGGTACGACAAAAATGAAATAGTACAGATATCCGACGTTCTCCTTCCATTTCTGGATTTAAGAGGTCGCCTTCATAGAGTACTAAACCTTTCTTGTCGGCGTACATGCAAAGAGGCCAGCGTGATTGCCAACTGTAAAAGGGTTCACAACCAAACATGCAGTATGTTGTAATAATACAGGATCATATCCCTTTTTAATGAATTGTTTTATATATTTGATGAACAAAGTGAGAAAATGGGTATGTCCAATAATTCTACGAAGTTTGTAAATCACATCACCATAAAATTCAGGATGTGAAATACCGTGTCGCAAAAGTACCTTGAGATTACATTTGTACTTGCCAATAAGCGAGAGATTTCGATAGTAAAATTTAGAGAAAGTTTTTCTTAGTTTATGGTATCTATATCCTTGTTTAAGCAGTTTTTCAGTTAAAATGAGATTTCGACTGTTAAAATCGTCAATAGATGAACAAGCTCTAGCAAAACGAATAAGTTGAGATATATAAACCCCGTAAGATGGAGCACGGGG
Source organism: Azorinus chamasolen (assembly GCA_963576725.1). NCBI lineage: Eukaryota > Metazoa > Mollusca > Bivalvia > Cardiida > Solecurtidae > Azorinus > Azorinus chamasolen. The sequence goes on along the minus strand of OY755237.1, from coordinate 79,524,228 downwards.
AACATCCCCGTCAAGATGAGGAAAATTTACAATATTAAAATCAAAATCATCTCTTTTGTCATATATTTTAGAAGAAATCATTCCATTATTAATTTTAAGGTCTAGGTCAAGAAACGCTGCATAATTGTCGGACGGGTTAGCTTTATTCAATTTGAGTTCTTTAGGATAAATTGTAGGAATCAGAGCATTAAAGAAAGGGTTATCTAAGTTAAAAATATCATCCAAATATCGACAAGTATCATTGAAGGCTTTTATAACATCTTCTTGTGATTGAGGATTCAAACTCAACATGAAATCTCTCTCATAGCAGTACAAAAACAAATCTGCGACAAGTGGTGCACAATTCGTACCCAGCTGAATTTGCCTTCTTGGGAATGTTTTCGACGTGATGTTTCCATGAAAGATATGGAGTGATAGTGACTCCTTAAGTATTTGGGTCTGCCTGATGGCTTTAGTTCTGTCTGATGAAGATCGTAAATATGAATAATGGGATTTCTTTAGGTTGTTATACGAATTAATTCACATGTGTCTGGATTTGATGCCAGTTGTCAGTCATGCTCCAAGTGCTGTAAGTTGTTAAGATCCTCCTGTAACTATTTGGCATCAGCTTGGATTTTTAATGTTCCTGTATAGCAGGCAAATGCAAACATGCGCATAGTAGACATTACTTTGGAGGGCAAGTCATTGATAACGATTAAAAGAGCAGAGGGCAAAGAACGATATCCTGTGGAATGCCGGAGGTAACAGGAGAGAAATGTCGTGTCCGACCTGATAGAAAGTATTGTATCCACTTCAGTAAGGTGCCCCGGACTCCGTTATGCTCTAGTTTCAGTACCAGATGGGTGTAGGTCACTTTATCAAAAGCCTTACGTGGTTTTTATCTGGGTTCTTTGCCGGATCGTTTATGGTGGGTATCAGTTGCGTGTCACATCAGCGACGTTTGCGAAAGCCATGTTGGCAGTCAGAAAAATGTAATTGTACGGCAATAAACGCATATTTTCAACAGCATCATAAAACTTGGTATTTGATATGTTCAATAATTATTATTATGAAGGTTGTCAATTTGAACTTACATCGAAAAAAGCCCCTGTGATACAAAATAAACTGTTTGCACCGATATTTGTAACCTTTGTTCAACAAAAATATATTATCGATCTTTGTCGAACAGTTATCGAAACTAAACTAAAAACACAACCCTATTATTACCCGTCAGAGTAAATCCTTCTAATTTGATTGGTCAGTTTGTCAAAATGTGCCAGGGTGTACAGGACCGTATTCGGCGGCTTCCACAGGGTATAAATACAGAATTCAATTTAGTTCTTGGTGTCGCCCATTTTTTTTTATCGTCGATTCAAAATTTCATATCGTCCTAACTCCATGAATTCTGGACAGATTGCAAATAAATAATCGATAATAAACGTAAAAATTGTTCTTCATATTTCCATACACATTTTGCTTCTGATTTTTTGCTACAGGAGTACTGAACGAACGTTATACATTTTGACCATTCCGGTTTATGTAACCAATGTTAACAGTGTTCACATATTGATTAACGGAAATAAAGACACGAATTGCAATGTTTTTAATCGTTTTGTTTTACATAAAACTTGCATATATATTCCGATTTTTAGCAGAATTGAAACATAATATTATGCAGTTTCATGATACGATAATGTAACTTAGGACTTTGATAAAATTACTTGTATTTTGCATGTTAAAAAAGGAGACAAATGCCGCCGTCTGTTACTCGTTCAATGTAAACAAAAAAGGTGAATAGGTTTGTGTCGCACAGTGATCTTGAAACTGAAGAAAAACGGATAAATCTTATTCCCCAAAACACTAAAAAGGTCAACAAACGACCGGCATATGTTCTAAAAGTGTCCCTAAGAGACACCAGCCAGCAGCCTGGAAACCTTGGAAGGTGTTGCTCTATGCAATTTTCCCCAGACCTTTACCCCGACCAGCCAACAATTACTGTCAACACTACCGCTCGACGATCTGCACTGATGGTCAGTGGCACTGTGCGTGCAGGTGATCATCAACCAAGCAAAATAAAACTGTGCCTCTGCACACCGCATAGATCTAGATCTATCAGACAAGCAAAATAAAACTGTGTCTCTGCACAACGCATAGATCTAGATCTATCAGACAATCTAGCTACATTAACTAGTTAATGTTGACGAAATTCGGGCACACTGTAATCCAATACATACAATGTTTTCTTGTTCTTGTATAGAATCTATTCCGTGTTGAATAATATTTTTTATTTATCACTATTCTTCGTAAAACGTGTTACCGTTTAACCGTTTGTGTTTGTGAAAGTTTGAATTCCTGTTTTGATGACGCAATGTTTTCCTTGTCATATCGTCGCTAACGCCTCAGGAAATACGGGATCTAACTCGGTCATACCAGCCAGTGCACCCTGCCAAATTTCCGTGTGACTAATACATGTAATACATTTCAGAATCGCGTCAGGCACGAGCGTAGCTGAATCCAAATGTATTGTACGCAATGTGACTATAGGAATCCGGGTGGAGATGGGGGCATGCCCCCGGGTAAATTTAGAATTGCGATAAATAGAGCATTTGCTCCTATAACAATGGTTTCAAAAGGTGACTTTTACAAAGGCGTCTAAAGGCGTCAGTAAGGGGGAATTAGTTAAAGAAATAAAGAAATATGGGTTAAAGCTTACATGACAAGACAGAACATATATCAAAGTATATCCCCCTCTTAGCCTTTGATCTTTGTTCCATTTGGCCATAATAATGTGTTCGCCTTTCAGATTGATGTTACGCACGTGCCTAAGTACGCGTCACTAGCTACACCCCTGTCAGGACTTCGATATCAAATACAATGTACATGAAAGTTTTGTCTTCTTCGGTGTTCATTCGGTTGGTTCTCTTGCGATATACTTCTTTTCAGCATACAAACATATTATTTATGTAATTGTTAAGCAATTTTGTAACACGATGCAAGTACTCCAAGTAGTGACTTTCACTTTAAATGATTTACCGTAGATCTGATACACTAACAGATTTAACTTAATTATTCTATAAAACGGCCTAATATACACTAATCACAGTATGGAGTTTTACTGAAGGAAGATTCGAATTTACATAAACACAGTTTAAAATACCAACCTTAAGTTACACATACATGTATGTAGCAATTTAGCGAATGTGGTCAAAACTGTTGCTTGTGAACGCAAGGAAGCTAATTATTTACCGGAAAATTGCAGGAACTTTCCGTGTCTTCGCAATGGGTTGAGGTCTCTTACAGAGTGTTCCAGTTGCTGACGAATGTTGCTGCCCCGAAGCGTCAGTAAGTCTATTTCATTGTTGTACGGGAGGACCTTTGTGATTTCACCAACCGTCACTTCACCTGATTATAAAACAGTTAACATGTACTCCATAAATACGCTTTTGTACGTCCTTGCAAACAGAGTACGTCCAGATCAGACTAGTACATGTACTGTAGGAGCCGTCTGATCAGGGTCTGCTCTGTTCGCTTATGATATAATATAGATATGATTCCAGTTTCTGCCATGGAAAAAATCATGTGTCCGTGTGCTATTATAACAATTAATCTAATTAATATTGAGTAAATGGTTAGCATGCAGTAAAATCTCGATAACTCGACTGTCAAACAAGTATTGTTTCTGGGCTTTAAGACAGGTGGCAGCTTAAAGCAGGGCAAAAGTCAAGCGGAAAGCTCCTCTATGTGATTTCTGCATGATTTTAACCCTGCGTTAACCCTTTACCCAATAGCCTGTTTACAGTTTTGAAGACATATGACCACTTAAAGCAGGTTGAAAGTAAAGCAGAATGCGCCTTAAGGCGCATTCTGCTTTACTTTCAGCCTGCTTTAAGCTACCACCTACTAGGATATAGAAAATATTTATTATGCAATATGTTCATGACTGTATAAATTTGAACTATTTCCTTCAGCGGAGGAATAAATCAAACACGCTAAAAGCCGCTTCTATCAGGTAAAGGGTTAAACAGTCATCTGCCCAATGGTTTCTCAATTATTATTTACTAAAGATTCGAGTAAACAATATTTTGATATTGTAAAGTTCCCTTATCTTGACGGAGATGTTTCCCGTGCCCAATCTTACGGGGTTTATATATCTCAGCTTATTTGTTTCGCTAGAGTTTGTTCCTCTGTTGACGATTTTAACAGTCGAAATATCATTTTAACTGAAAGGCTGCTTAAGCAAGGATATACGTAGACATCATAAACAATGAAAAACATTATCTATTAGTATTTTATTATCGAAATCTCTCACTTATTGGCAAGTACAAATGTAATCTAAAGCGCTCCTGCGACAAAGTATTTCACATCTTGAATTTCATGGTGATGTGATTTACAAACTTCGTAAGATTATTGGACATGCCCATTTTCTCACTTTGTTCATCAAATATGTTATAACATCATTAAAAAGGGACATGATCTTATAGTACTACAACATACTGCATGAACGAATAATCCGTTTTATGCCTTTGCACACAGAGAAGATAAAAAATCAGATGGCTCCTATAGGAGCCGTATGATCAAGTCTGCTCTGTTTGCTTATGATATAATATAGATACGATTTTACATTTTCTACGATGGCGAAATATTCCAGTGTCCATGTACTAATAAAACAATTAATCTAATTAACATTCATGGTGCCATTATTTCTTACATAAATATGCATGGAGGAAAGGGTGAAAAGATTGGTCTTAAAAGGTTTTTATATTGTATATGTATGTAGAGTGAATTACTTGATATCTTATCTACACCAGCTGAAGTGATCCCTGTCGATTGCTTAAGTAAACAACAGAAACACGTTTACTCTGTAGAGCAAATGACGTATGTAATGGTTAGATTGTGCTACTCAATCTGTTTCTCAAAATGCGAGTCAGGTCGCCGTTAGTGGGATGAAGATTGAAGTGAATTATATCGCAATTAACACTTTGCCACTTCCATTAATGGATGGTACCATACCTTTGTCTATCGATGCACGTACATCTCCGCTGTTCCATATAGCAATGGCAGCTGGAGCCCAGGTTGTGTCAGAATGGGAAAAGTTCAGATGGTAGTCGATCACGGCATCAAGAAACAAATTAGCTGAACATAGAAAGAATATCCACAAAATAAGTTTACAATACACATAGGTATAGTATGTAAGCATAGTACAGGTCTAGTATGTAGACAAAGGTCTAGTATGTAAGTATATGTTTAGTATGTAGATATAGTTCAATGATACAGACATAGGTCTGATATGTAGTCAACGGTCTAGTATGTAGACACGGGTTTAATATAAAGACACAGGTCTAGTATGTAGACATAATCTAGTATGCAGACATAGGTTTAGTATGCGGACATAGTCTAGTATGCGGACACAGTCTATTATGTAGATGTATGTTTAGTATATAAACTTAGGTCTAGTATGTAGTCATAATTCTAGTACGTAGACTTATGTCTAGTATGTTGAAATAGTCTAGTATGCACATATAGGTCTAGTTTGTAGACATACTCTAGTATGTAGACATAATCTAGTATGTAGAATTGGGTCTAGTATGTAGACATAAGTTTCGTATGTAGACATAAGTCTAGTATGTATATATGGGTCTAGTATGTAGACATAAGTTTAGTATGTAGACATAAGTCCAGTATGTAGATATGGGTCTAGTATGTAGACATAAGTCTAGTATGTAGACATAAGTCTAGTATGTAGACATTGGTCTAGTATGTAGACATAATCTAGAATGTAGACATAGTCTTGTATGCAGACATTAGTCTAGTATGTAGACATAGTCTAGTATGTAGACATAGTCTAGTATGCAGACATTGGTCTAGTATGTAGACATAGTCTAGTATATGGACATAGGTCTAGTATGCAGACACAGGTCTAGTAGGTATACAGATGTTTTGTTTGTAGACACAGGTCTAGTATGTACACAGATGTTTTGTTTGTAGACATAGGTCTAGTATGTATACAGATGTTTTGTATGTAGACATAGGTCTAGTATGCAAACATATGTCTAGTATGCAGATACATGTCTAGTATGTATACAGATGTTTTGTTTGTAGACATAGGTCTAGTATGTATACAGATGTCTTGTTTGTAGACACAGGTCTAGTATGTATACAGATGTTTTGTTTGTAGACATAGGCCTAGTATGTATACAGATGTTTTGTTTGTAGACATAGGTCTAGTATGTATACAATGTTTTGTTTGTAGACAAAGGTCTAGTATGTATACAGATGTTTTGTTTGTAGACACAGGTCTAGTATGTATGCAGATGTTTTGTTTGTAGACATAGGTCTAGTATGTATACAGATGTTTTGTTTGTAGACACAGGTCTAGTATGTATACAGATGTTTTGTTTGTAGACACAGGTCTAGTATGTATACAGATGTTTTGTTTGTAGACACAGGTCTAGTATGTATACAGATGTTTTGTTTGTAGACACAGGTCAAGTATGTATACAGATGTTTTGTTTGAAGACACAGGTCTAGTATGTATACAGATGTTTTGTTTGTAGACACAGGTCTAGTATGTATACAGATGCTTTGTTTGTAGACACAGGTCTAGTATGTAGACATAAGTCTAGTATGTAGACATTGGTCTAGTATGTAGACATAATCTAGAATGTTGACATAGTCTAGTATGCAGACATTGGTCTAGTATGTAGACATAGTCTAGTATGTAGACATAGTCTAGTATGTAGACATTGGTCTAGTATGTAGACATAGTCTAGTATGTGGACATAGGTCTAGTATGCAGACACAGGTCTAGTAGGTATACAGATGTTTTGTTTGTAGACAAAGGTCTAGTATGTACACAGATGTTTTGTTTGTAGACATAGGTCTAGTATGTATACAGATGTTTTGTATGTAGACATAGGTCTAGTATGCAAACATATGTCTAGTATGCAGATACATGTCTAGTATGTATACAGATGTTTTGTTTGTAGACATAGGTCTAGTATGTATACAGATGTCTTGTTTGTAGACACAGGCCTAGTATGTATACAGATGTTTTGTTTGTAGACATAGGTCTAGCATGTATACAGATGTTTTGTTTGTAGACATAGGTCTAGTATGTATACAGATGTTTTGTTTGTAGACAAAGGTCTAGTATGTATACAGATGTTTTGTTTGTAGACACAGGTCTAGTATGTATACAGATGTTTTGTTTGTAGACATAGGTCTAGTATGTATACAGATGTTTTGTTTGTAGACACAGGTCAAGTATGTATACAGATGTTTTGTTTGTAGACACAGGTCTAGTATGTATACAGATGTTTTGTTTGTAGACACAGGTCTAGTATGTATACAGATGTTTTGTTTGTAGACACAGGTCTAGTATGTAGACATAAGTCTAGTATGTAGACATGGGTCTAGTATGCAAACATAGGTCTGGTATGCAGATACAGGTCTAGGTATACATATGTTTTTTTGTAGACATAGGTCTAGTATGTAGACACAGGTCTAGTATGTATACAGATGTTTTGTTTGTAGACACAGGTCTAGTATGTATACAGATGTTTTGTTTGTAGACATGGGTCTAGTATGTATACAGATGTTTTGTTTGTAGACACAAGTCTAGTATGTATACAGATGTTTTGTTTGTAGACACAGGTCTAGTATGTATACAGATGTTTTGTTTGTAGACACAGGTCTAGTATGTATACAGATGTTTTGTTTGTAGACACAGGTCTAGTAGACAAACATAGGTATATAATATAGACACAGGTCTGCCTTGTTTGCCTACGACATAATACAGACCCGATTCTACATTTTCTGCCACGGCCAAAATTTGTTTATGCGCTTTTATAAAGATGCAAGATGCTGTCATTATCTCTTACAGGAATATTTGAAGAATAAAGGGTTAAACAATGTATGGAACTATTAATTATCAGAGCCCATATATGCACAACAATTTTACCAAATTTTGGTTAAGACAGAAATACATTTTGTACATCCAAATATTGTTTTAAGGTTTATATATTTTTATCCCTTTCCATACAGATCATATAGGTATAAATTGATCACTTCATGAATATTCATTAAATCGAAATTTATAAAGTAAACTTTTCAAGTTGATTTTTTACTTAGACAAAACCTGTACGATCAGCTCTATTTAATTTCATAAACAAACAAGGCGGCTCCTTAATGAGTCGTCTGATCTGGATCTGCTCTGCTTGCAAAGGCGTGAAAATTGCGTGTTTATAATAGAGAAAAGGTTAAGCAGTTATTTCAAAAGCGCATTTACAACCAATTGAATAGCGCAATCAATGACATCTGAATTTTCGCTACCACAAAATTGTCTCCTGCAAATCATTCGTCTGATTCAATGTTTATATTTGAATTATCTCCCTTTAAGCTTTCAAAACAAACGATCACTGTGATCACACTTGCAAACAATTTTGATCCAGTTGGGACGACAAGAACTACATAGTATGCAAAGAAATAACTCGCTAAGTTCCGAGGTGGTTCAGGGGGCGAATCTATGATTACCATTGCTAGCAGTATGGATCCAGATGAGACACAGAGTAACTATCAAGCTAACTCATGAGTCATTCCCTCCTAGACTATTTTTAGATCCAACCTCTTTTAATTAGTCTACCGAAACGGAGCATTAACTATAGAAAAGGAGAATTTTAGAATTGTGCAGTTTTGAAACCATTGTGATAAATAGAGCATTTGCTCCTATAGAGCAAATGCTCAATTTATCACAATGGTTTCAATAAATGAATTTTATAGAGGCGCAAATAGGCGTTAGTAGGAGAGAATGGACATATACTCCAACTACGTTTTGAGAAACACTTGAAGGAAAGTCAACGTTGAGACGTAAAACTGACAACAATGTTTGCAGACGAACTATATTTAGCGCCAAAGGAGTTTAATCGTTTGGTCATAATTTGAGAAACAAACCGAGTAACCCATCCTCTTATAGGCTATTGCCCCATAGGATATATTTAGATCCAACGCCCTTCAATAAATCTACTGAAAAGGAACATTCACTAGAAAGAAGGAATGTTTTAAAAATATGAAGTTTTGAAAACATTGTGATAAATTGAGCAAAAAGTTTGATCCTTTAATCACTATGGTTTCAATTTTCAAAAAGTGACTTTCAATATGAGGGAATGGGTTAATGATAATGCACCACGTTGTTCTACTATTTCTTACCCATGGTACACTCCTGCAACCTACACATGTCACGACGTCCATCCAGTAACACCTTAGACGAGCCGACAACCACAGAGTTCTGTGCCACTACTGCCGCTCCCATACTGTCAACCAGCGCTTTGGTCCCGGCGTCTGAGATAGAAAAAAGAACATTACTGCTTTATATGCTTTGTTTGCAAAATAAGTTAAAAGGTGTTACTTAGAGCGAAAGTGTTATACAATGTGCATGAAAACGTTCATTGAGAAATGAAGCAGGCAGCAGTGTTTTGCAAACGAAAGTTACATCTAATTCGAAAGACAAAATGTTGAACCCTTTTCTCCATGAATAGTCATGGCATATGAAGGTGTATCTATGGAGTATAATGTTAAAGAGTTTACCCTTACAACGCTGAATTTTCAAATGGACTATTCCTAAATTCAAACAGGTCAAGTTTATGGTGAATAATTAGGGATTTTCTAAAGAAAAATGTAATATGACAAACAGTGCAGACCCTGATGAGAGGGCTCCTCTAGGAGCCCTCTCATCTGGGTCTAGACTGTTTGCAAAGGACATTAGTGACTCGTGTCCCGCACTGTAAGAGTTAAAGACGCTTCGCTATAATCACGTATGTTGTTAATGTCAATCATACAGCAGGACCTGTCTTAAGAGGCCCAAAACAGTCTAATTATGGGCCTGTAATGCAGGTGGTAGCTTAATGCAGGTCCAATGTAATGCAGAAAGCTCCTATAGGAGCTTTCTGCATTACGTTTGCCCTGCATTAAGCAACCACCTGCTTTTTAACGCTCCCCAATACACGTTACCTCTCTCTCTCTCTCTCTCTCTCTCTCTCTCTATCTCTTCTCTCTCTCTCTCTCTCTCTCTCTCTCTCTCTCTCTCTCTCTCTCTCTCTCTGTTTCATAGAAACTTCTGTTAAAGTTCATATTTTGTTTGCCATTACATGTATATATAAATGCTCTGTATGGGGAGGGTCAAATCTAATGTTGTAAGAACTTGTGACCCGACCCAATTTCCTCTAATATGGAAATAAAATATGTTTAAACTAACGCTCCTATGTTCAATAGATGAATGGTCACTTAGGACAGGTTGTACTGTATGTTTACCTCCCCTTTGACCAGTTCTAACTGCGTATGCTATAACATCACCTGCGTAATGTTTTGCTAATAGACTTTCCAACTGTTTTTCCAATATAAACGATAAGTATATGCAGTAGTTTGGATCCTGATAAGACGCTGCCGCTGATGGACTTTACGTATTTGCTTTCGAACTGTTTCAGTGTTTCGTTAACCCTTCGCTTACTAATCACGTCAATATACCTACCTGTAAATAGTGAAGACCCAGATGAGACATCTCCTGCAGGGTCTGCACTATTTACAAGTTGATTGTGCAACCAGTGCACTCCACAGCAGTGATTACACAGCGAAATGCGTGTACACAGTGAAGAAATATGTAATTATACAACAGGACATGGGTAAAGAAGGAGAAATGTATTTTAAAATTCAGCAAGCGAATGGTTAAATATACAGTAAAACCTCGCTAATAAGACCACTCAGAAGAAGTCTTATTCTGGAGTTTAAACCACGTGGTAGCCTAATGCAGGTAAATGTGATACTGCAACCACCTGCTTTTACAGATCCTGTGTTCATAAATTATGTGGTCACATCAGTGAATCTTTACTGAATTAAATACTGCTTTATTCAATCGGCCAAATCTGAATTCCAAAGTGTTAACAAATTCTTATTATGATTCTAAAGAGTTTGTTTACACACTTTACAATAAAGAATTCTTTTGAGTGCTTGCATTACTATAGCATCCAGTGTTAATCCTTTCAGTGCAAGCAGTGTCGTCTGCAGCACGCACTTTCGTCTGTTTCAAGTTTTAGATTGGGTGTTGTTCAATTTCGTTTTTTAAATAGTTACTCGGCGTCTCATCTGGGTTCAAACTGTTTGCATATAATATCACATACCCGTCTACAGGTGTCATGTGTTAGGGTTAAATTGAAATGTGTATACATACATGAGAGAAAAGCAGGTAGAAATGTAATACAGTAAAGTCTCGCTAATGCGAACACATATTTTATCTATATATGAGTCTGTAACAGCAGGTTGTTGCTTAACGCAGGGCAGAAACAGTGCTCATATATGGGCTTTCTGTATAAAAGTTGCCCTACATTAACCATTTCAGTGTCAGCATCGTAAGCTAGACACAGTTTCGTCTGCTTCAAGTTTTAGAGTGTGCGCTTGTTCAGTTCCTTTTTCTAATCTCGATCCAAACTGTTTCCAGACGATATCAAAGACCCGTCTACATGGCACTGAAGAAGTAAAACCACTCGTTTTAAAAACCCTGACTTATACATTTTTGTACTTTATTTTAGTAGCCGTTTTACCGAAACGTTACTGTATATGTCTTTCAAAATTCTTTCATAACTCAACTAGAGCGAAACTTTAATACAAACACTAAAATATGTGTCATTGTATTTTTATGTACTACTACTGATTTTCAAGACTGGTGGCAGTTAATACAGGTTCAAAGTCATACAGAAAGCTCCTCTAGGAGCTTTCTGTATGACTTCCACCCTGCATTAAGTCACCTACCTAAAGGGCATATATTTTAAGATGCTTCTATTAGTATGTTTCGAAGTATCGAGGCTTTATTTGATTTTATGTCTCATGCCTCATAAAGCGGATATAGGCAAACGGCGAGGTCCCGGATGTGTGCGCTCCGGAAGGAGCCTCACTGTCTGGGGCCTGCATAGTTTGCTTCAAACATATTGCCTAAAGGTCAAACCCACAAAGGAATTATTTCTGAAACACTATATAAAAGAGAATGTTTAGAGTTCATAAGACGGAACATACCCTTAGAAACAAGATCTCAATGAGCGCATCAAAAAGCCTCGAGTATAATATTGCTTTATTTGTATTTGATATTAAAAGTTAATTTGTTTTCTAGAAAATCGTAAATAGTGTCTTACTAGACCGGACACATTACATTGGTCGACATTTCATAGTAATAATTCACATGGTCGTGAGACCCTGATTAGGCACTGAAGAATGGCGCGGCGTCTAGCTCTACTCCTAAGACACCCTTTATTGTGATTAAGCGCATACATGTAATATCATAGGATAAGCTACTCGATTACACGCGCACTTCAGTATACAATTACATGTTTTATGACATTGCGCGTCCTAAATTGCCAGCGAATCGACATTCATGGACATTTAACCAATTTGGGTCAAGGTCGGTTTGCTTTCTGTTAACCCTTTCGCTGCAATACTCTGTCGTCTGCTAACTTTGTCGTCTGCTACAAATTTCATGTTTTTGATTTTCTTCATTTTTGTTTCAAAAACATAGTAACAGTAACAAACAGTTTGTATCCTGATAAAACGTCGAGTTATTCGGCGGCTCATCTGGATCCAAACTGTTTGGAAAGGTAATCACAGATCCGGCATTTGCAGCGAAAGGGTTAATTATGGTTACCCGTGCAAATAAGTTGACACTCTTGCGTGTGTTCGTGTGTTTGGTTGTGTGGGTGTGTTGTTTGCTTTCAGTTGGTGTTTTGGTGTTGGTTGCGTTTTATGCGTGTCTTTTTCTGCTTGACATCACTACTTTTTATGCCCCCATTGACGATAGTCGGGGGCATATTGTTTTTGCCCTGTCTGTTTGTCTGTTTGTCCGTTTGTCTGTTTGTCTGTTTGTTTGTCAGCAACTTTAACATTGGTCATAACTTTTGAGCCAGTATAGATAGAGACTTGATATTTGGTATACATATGTATCTCATAAAGCCGCACATTTTGAGGGGTGACGTGTCAAGGTCAAGGTCATCCTTCAATGTCAGAGGTCAAATATATGGGTCAAATCGCCGACTTTAACATTGGCTATAACTTTTGGACCAGTAGAGATAGAGACTTGATATTTGGCATGCTTGTGTATCTCATGAGGCTGCACATTTTGAGAGGTGACATGTCAAGGTCAAGGTCATCCTTCAAGGTCAGAGGTCAAATATATGAGGGGGCATAGTGTTTCACAAACACATCTTGTTGTTTTATACAATGATAAAGGTTAACCGTGAGTTTTCCATGTTCAGTGTTCATATAAGCAACAATGATCATTAATACCTATAAGCGAATTTTATGATGGCTTATGTACACATGGATCTTAGGTATTAGCAGAAGCTGTAGAGTCAGATCTATTAGGATTTTATAAGCAAGCAGAGCATAGCAGATCCTAATCAGACATATCCTATAGGAGCCGTGTGATATGGGTCAACTCTGTTTAAAGGGTGTTTGTATGAAGAAAAGGGTTAACTAAGAACAAACATTGCTAGTATTGTGTGTGTCTGCTTTTACCTTCGGGTATTGTGTTGTCCAGTATTATTGGGTTTCCTGACCACGCCGTTACCTCGCCCATACTGTCAAATGTGACGTTGAGATATCCCAGATACTTTCCCCAAGTGGCATCTTGAACAACCAATGCCTTCTTGCCTGATCCTTGTATGACAACAGTAGGGTAAGGACCCTCCGATGGTTCATTTGAAGGCGGATTACCTGGAAGACAAGACATTGTTTTGAATATCTTATCTGTTGTTCTGTGGACGATTTGATAGTCACTATGCGAAATCAGTTCAAAACACAACTCTGAATAATTTTGGACACAGACATTCCCCTCAAACAATTAGTATCGGATTTGTTAAATAATTTAAACAATTAAACAGTTAAACGATACTGCTACAATATAAGATTCCCACGTGTTCTAAATGATCTGGTTGTACAGTATTTTGATACCACGTTGATCAACTAACTTGATTGCATGACCGGCGATCATATAATGGGACGAATGACCGCTGTCTATCAAATTGTTGGTTTGGCAATCGACAAGATTTAGACAAACGACATCGTGTAATCACCAACTTACCATCGCAGAAGAATATTGCATAACGACGTGTAGTGATCAACGTTACAGAAGGGTTGGTATGAACAACAACCATATGTAATGACCAACAAATCCCTGTAGAGAAAGGTATTGGTATGAACAATGACTATGTGTAGTTTGAACTGAATCGTTGCAGAGTAAGGTATTGGTATGAGCAAAGACCATATGTGGATATCAAATTGCTTTTGCAAGAGAAGGTATTGGTATGACATAACCACCAACGACGTGTAGCAACCAACTTGCCATTGTAGGAAAATGTATTAGTATGAGCAAGGACTATGTGTAGTGACCACCTTGCTGTTGCGTAAAAAAGTATTTGTATCACAACCATGTAGTAACCAAAACGCCATTGTAGAGAAAACATACTGGTATGAAGAATGACTATGTGTTGTGACAAACTTGCTATTGTTGAAAAAGGTATTTTTTTATCAAAACCGACCATATGTAGTAACCATAATGCCATTGTAGAGAAATGTATTGGCATGAAAAACGACTGCGCAGTGACCACATTGCTGTTCCAGAAAAAGGTATAGGTATGACCACCATCCATGTGTTGAAGGGTATTGATATGTTGCGACCAACTTGCTATTGTAGAGAAACGGCAAATTAAATCTTTAAAACATCTTATTTTCTAAAACCAGTGCTCAGAACTAATGCTGTTTGAAAGGAATAGTCTACTAATGACATTCTACCGAAATTGTTAAACGCATGTCAATACATTGTATCTCAAAACATATGACCGCGTGGGAACTGGGCTGGATATTCTTATATAACTGTATAGAAAACCTTTAACAAACTTAATCTCCAAAACTGGTGTTCCATTCTGAATGGAATTTGGAAGGAATAGTCGCTAGGCGACCTTTTATCACCATTTGATACCTGGAAAAACAAGTCGTCAGGGGCTGAGCTAAATTGCCTCCTTATTTGACTACAGTAATATCTCTCTATAACGGCCCCTAAATTATGTTAATTAGTTGGTATTTAGGGCAAGTGGCTGCTTAAGGCAAGATGAGAGTAAAACACGACGATCCTATAGGAGCGTTCTGATTTACTTTCACCATGCTTTAAGTAGCCACCTGCCTTTAAAACAAAATACTTGATGTGATTTAGTGGCCATTATAGAGAGGTTTTACTTTGGTAGAAATGATCCTCTGATAGCCCAATTTCAGAATTGATAAAATTCAGTTGATATACAAGAAAACATGTTTACCAGGGACAGGGCTAAATTTACACATGCACCTCTATGGAAAACGTTTAAAAAATATCCAAAATTTACACGCCAATTTAAAGGGTATTTGGTAGGAATTGTCCTCTGGCTAACATATTGAGAATCAATTTTGACTACCATATATTTTGAACAAAATGAATAATCTTCAGTTGGAAAAATTAAACGAATACTATGATTTCCCGGAGATGGTGGTGACTAGTTTATCTCTATAGAGTGTAACGCAGGTGATGAATATAGGGTCATAATGATCCTCTTGTTTTAAGTCCTTTTAGACAGATGTCGGAAGAAAATAATTTCTTTTTATTGGAGGGTTTCTTTGACGAACCGCGTTTTAATGTCATTAAATATTGCATTCATTATATCATCAAATAATTTGAATTTTTTTCATTGTGTTTCAAGTGAATCCTTTCAAAATTAGTCATTTATCAGTAATCCTATTTTATGATGTCGATCACATATTGCTTTTTTGTAAAAATGATAACTATACATGTATGAAATTAATTTTATTTGGCGATTCCGCAACGAAGTCCGACTGTAGGAATTGCAGAGGTTTGGATAAGAAGACCTACAGAAAGACATAATATTCACCTATTCATCAAACCCCATGACTTATCAATATAATTTAGAAAATATGGTAGTATTTAAACGGGGTTTCAGTAGTTGGACTTCAACCGTTGCATCTTGTTTGCTTGATGTTGTAAGTATGACCTGGGTCCATGCTTATAAAACTTTTAGTTGAGTCTGAGTTCGTTCTCAAGTTTTTGATTGGTCAGATTTGAGCCTCTGGCTCAAATCTGACCAATCAAAAGCTTGAGAACTCAAATCTGACCAATCAAAAGATTGAGAACGAACTCAGACTCAACTGAAAAGCTTTATAAGCAGGGACCCAGCTTTCTGCAGATATAGATTCAGTGCCTAGTTTTCCGTATTTTAATTACAGCATATTGGCTCAAGATGTGTACAACCTAATGCTATTGTGCAACTTGAGCCAATACGCAAATTATTCGGATACGAGTTTGAAAAAAGCTGGCATTTGATCGGTCGAAAACATTGGACGAACGATTAATAATTTACACAAAGTGGTTCAAATGGTGCTGCCAAACACAACACACCATTTAAATAGACTACTGTACGTCTACATGTAGGCGATTTATATCTAGCAAATCTTTGTGAGATAAAGTTGTCTGAACTATAAGTAGATAATAATTCATTATTACTGATATAAAGTATAATTTATAAATAATAATGCAATATAAAGTAGTTTCTATTAGTGTTGTATTCAATTCATATGCTGCTATTTCTTTATTTTATAATTTTTTTTCAATTGCATTTGGTTAGACACAGTGTTGGCGTAATTTGTTTTTTTTCAAATTGCGTTAGGTTGCCGAAAACATATAACGTGCTTTGAAAAATATTTATTTTGCGTTACGTTGTCTTGACGTAATTTGTTTCCTCTTCAAATTACGTTTTTTATTTTACGTATCTACATTGAGCATCGATCATGATACGTCATTGGCATATCGTTGTAAAGAAAGGTGTTGATATGACTAACGACAATCATTAGTAACCGACTTACCGTTGTAAAGGAAAGTGTTAGTATGACCGCCGACCACGATGTCCACACCATCAAGTTTGGCCACAGCCAAGTCTGTATCAAAGCCTGCATGGCCAAGAACTATTATTTTGTTGATCCCTTGGGCAATCAGACGATCGACTTCTTCTTGTACGGAATCAATGATGTTGTTGAAACGCACATGGCTACCTAAAGCATACGGCTTTGCTTTTAGAAACTAAATAGCAGGATAATAGAAAATCGAGGCATTAAGTTATGCTAACTCAGCTCTAAAAGTGCAGACTTTCAATTTCTTTTCTCAAGTCAATTTCACAGTAACAACTCCAGTTAAGTTTCGATTTCTCAAACTTCAAGGAGCAATACAAATTACCGCGAGATAAGAGAGCTTCCAGATATACGATTTCTACTTTGGACAATTTCTCATATTTACAGCTTACTGTAGATCGGAAGTAATGCTGGAAGCTACAGTAGGAGTCTTCAGCATTATTTTCGACATGCATTAAGCTGTCCCAAGCGTATGTAGGCATGCGTAGTGATACATTTTAGAACAATCCTGTATTGTACATTATGAAGGATCGAACCTTTACTTCAAGATATCCCGAAGTTTGAGTTATCCGAGCTGAACTATTTTGGACTCTAATGGGATGCTTAGTTGGTCTGTCCGCAAACGTCATCATGGATGTCCCATATTGTGGATGAGTTTAGACTTATAGAAAAACTTCTGTTTATCGACCAATCAAGAGACGTCTTATCCTTGGTCTGATTATCCCTTTATCTCATATGCTATTATAAGGACAAACCTATTCGAATAAATCTACCGAAAATGAGCTTTAACTAGAGAAAAGGAATTTTAGAATGTTGCAGTTTTGAAACAAATATGATAAAAAGAGCACTTGCTCCTATGGAGCAATTGCTCTTTCTATCTTAATGGTTTCAAAAAGCGACTTTTATAGAGGATTAAAATGCGTCAATATGAGGGAAAGGGTTAATGCCGGAAAAATAGGATGCATAAATATCCTTTTCATTGATTTTATTCTGCATTAACTAAGCCACCAACTCAGAAATAAATCCAATTCTAGGCATTAAATGTTAGATATACAGAGGTTCTTCTGTTTGTGGTCAATGGTTTTATTGTACCTGTAATAGGTCTACTGAACCATCCCGCTCTATACCTTACACTAATTGCATAGGAATACAGGTAATATATACCTTTATACAAACTCACTAATATATAAATATCTAAGAAAGCAGCATTATTATGTGATTTATTAACCACAGATTGAACACATTTTATAAAATTTTGGCAAAAAAACTTGTTTGGTTCTGTCATTTCTGTCATTATCAGTTGTATCCATTAATATTTATTTAATGATTGATTTTAAACTAGACTTGATGTTAAATATGCAATCTCTTTAAATAGACAGATATAATCATAACACATTTAGCAAATTGAATAATTGAGGCTCCATAGAAAATATCTAATTATCTATGTAAATCCACAATAATATATTCTGAAAGTGGGAGATCCTTCAAAAGCAAAAGTAGCAATGCGAAAAGAGAAAATTGCAGACTCGGTTTTATTGAATTTGTTCTTGAGTAATAATTAAAAGTGCAATTCTATTCTCCCCCCCCCCTAGCACCGGCTTAAGCAGTATTCATTTTTCAAAACTAATAACATCAAAACTAATAATCCCGAAGCCATGTTTTAAAAATCAAGTATTGGGACTACATTTATCTGTAGTTCTGACTGCAGTATTTTAGCAGATGCGAATTCTATTGTAATTTGACGCCCATTCTATGTATGCGATTACATAGAACTGACATGCACAACCTCCAACAACAACAACACAGTAAGCATATCAATAACAATAACTGGCATTTTGGTTTACATCAGTTTCAATCCTGCTCAAAGTCTTGGTATCATAGAGGTTGGATACAGTAGCTAGTAATGATCTACCTAATCGGAGAGCGAATGCGGCCTGTGAATCACTGCTGGGTCCGTAAGTGTGGATATATTTGATTCCCCAAAGACTCATAATTTACTAAACAACCCTTAACTGCATATAAAAATACACTTCCTATCTACAACTATGTTTGCTCTTGATGTAGTTAACATACTTACTTGGATTTGAGACCTTACTTTTCGCTTGATATAGTTAACATACATACTTGGATTTGAGACCTTGCTTTTCGCTTGATGTAGTTAACATACATACTTGGATTTGAGACCTTGCTTTTCGCTTGATGTAGTTAACATACATACTTGGATTTGAGACCTTGCTTTTCGCTTGATGTAGTTAACATACATACTTGGATTTGAGACCTTGCTTTTCGCTTGATGTAGTTAACATACATACTTGGTTTTGAGGTCTTGGTTGTCTCTCCAGTAGTGTAGCCGACGACTCCAATATTTTCCTCGCCGACGGTCAAGGTCACAGACTTTGTAAACTTCTGATAGAGTGGCGAGCCACTGGTCACTTCGATGTTGGCAGTGTTCACTGGAAAAGGTACGTTATCGATAAAGTCTGCAAGGCCTTGATCACCCAGGTCAAACTCGTGGTTGCCTGGACACTGAAATGTATCGAGGTTTAACAAAATATAATCGAGGTATAAACGAGGTATAAACGAGGCATAAACGAGGTATGAATACAGTAACCCCCATCTAAACCGGCCATTAAACTTAGCATAAATATCGGTCTTTGAAACAGGTTGCCGCTTAGTGCAGGGTAAACGTTTTGCAGAAGGCTCGTCGAGGAGATTTTCTTAAGACTTTCACCATGTATTAAGCATTCTATTAGAATTCCGGTATAGAGTGGTTTTACTTTAATATATCACACTGAATATAACAATTCAGACGGCGTATGTACCGCACTTTTAGTGAAAGGGGCAATGTAATAGGCACCGCTTCCACGAATCTGTGCGGTACATTATAGCGAATATCCTATAGGATCGTTCTGTTTTACTTTCACCTTGCTTTAAGCAGCCACCTGCCTCTAACACAAAATACTTGCTGCTATTTAGTTGCCGTTATAGAGAGGTTTTACTGTAATATATTAGGTACAGTATAACCGGGATCCTAGTGGAGGAGAATTAAGATACTTTTAGATAGGTGGCTGCTTAATGCAGGAGCTTTCTGCACGACGTTCACACTGTATTAAGCTGTAACCTGTCTCCAAGACCGATATTTATATTACATTGAACGTCCGGTTTAGAGAGGTTTTACTGCATTGTAATATCTTTACACAGATGACAGTAGTCAATTTATTATATAAATATTTTGCTTAATGAATGTTCACTTAATATTTATACATGTCTAACGGGATTTTAACAAGAACATTTTTGTACCTAGCATAAACTGTAGAATCGGTTCTGTATAACATCATAAGCGAACAGAACAGAATTTGATCAGACCACTCCTCCAGGAGCCGTTTGGTCTGGCTGGGTATACGCTGTATGGGTTAGTTTGTATAAAATATGGTCAATTTCAATTAAACAAATGGGTTTAATTAGTCATTACTCTCGCCAGTGATATTAATAGGAGCATCTGGTAGAAAAATAGTGGATGAGCGAACATTATCGTTGCCATGATATCATGAGTTAGACTGTATTAAATGTCCATACTTATCTATACGGTTATATATAGTCACTCAGGAACGCTAGTTAGTATTTTTTCTAGTTAGTAATGGTTTAACCCTTTACTTCAGGAAGATTCATGTAAGAAATACTTACATCAAGAATACTAGATTACACATGAATAAACATGTCTGCCTTTATAAACAGGTGGCTGTTTAATACAGGGCGGAAGTTATGCAGAAAGCTCCTTTAGGAGCTTTCTGCATAACTTTCGTCCTGCATTATGCTACCACCTGCCTCTGCCACCCAGAATTATGCCCATTATTGGTGGTCGCATTAGAGGGGTTTTATTGTAATTGTAACAATAGTACATAGATACGGGAAACTGAAGTGATATCTATACCATAAGCAAACAGAGCAGATCCTGATCGGACGGCCCCTACATGTATATACAGACGTCTAACCTCGGTCTACTCTATTCGCAAAAACATATTTATAGAGTAAATATTTAAAAAGCAACATCTTTTTTAAAATCTATTAATTGGCGTTTGTTCTGGTACCTCCAGACATTTGTTACATGCACTATAAAAGATGCCACCTGTCTCCAAGACAGATATTTATACTAAAAATGTATCGTTCAGTTTAGAGAGGTTTTTACTATAACTGACAAAAACGTTTAATTTTTTTTTTCAGGATTCACTTTGAAGTTAATACCCATTTTATCACATTTTAGAGATAATTATATCACCATTGCATCTATATACATCGTATGTAACCAAAATATACTTTCAGCAACATTGTTTATCTCTTAGTCTGCTGAGCGTGACCAGGCTCGCATTTATAAACAGGTTGGATCCAGATGAGACGCCGAGTAACTCGGCGTCTCATCAGGATCCAAGCTGTTTGAAACTCTATCAGTAGAGCAGTACTTCAAACGCGATAACGAATCAGAGGTAAATGACAGCGGCAACACATCAGAGCTTAAGCAGACCTTATTTGTATAGCAGGCTAAGTATTAATGAAATTTAAGCTGTCACTAAACCCTTTCCCTCATAGAAACGTGTTTTCACGCATTTGCAAACAGAGTAGACCCAGATCAGACGGCTCCTAGAGGAGCCGTCTGATCAGGGTCTGCTCTGTTTGCTTATAGACTTTTGATAGATATGTTTCTTTACCTTCTATAATGGCTACAATATTCCACCTTCCACATTTCTTTATAACTATTTTGTTAATGAATGTTCAGTAGGTATTGAAATTTGGCCTAAATACAGGACAGGGAAAGGGTTAAAGCGTAAACGTGGTTCGTCTGCGTGTAGGGTGCATAATTGGGCGTGAACTTAATCTGCTGTTAAAAAATAATGTCTGCTCAAATTTTGGATCTGATGCAACCTGGACTGTAACCATTTCGATCAAGCTATTGAGAAGCTGTATAGCCAGGGTGTCAAACAGCTTGAATCCGGTTGAGACGGCGAGTGACTCGTCGTCTCATCTGGATCCAAACTGTTTGCAAAATGCGGGTCAGGTCGCGAATATCGAGATAAAGTTTAAAACTCGGCTCACATTTAAGGTGAACTCATTCAAGGGTATTTAGTCAATGCAGCAAATGTATTCCCGTGTGGTTGTCAATACAAACTAAAATGTATACACCTTTTGAACTACATGCATTTGACCCACATACACTGGTGTAGACAACGGCAGTTTCTCGAGGGTAAAACTCAGTCTATTCATGAAATAGTGAAAATCAATTTAAAATCAAAACCAGCTGACACATTATTAAAGTGATAAGTATATTGTTAAACCTTGTTTAAAGTTTGAAAGGTAAGGTATGAGCTGTGTCTCCACAGTAACAGAAAACACGCTATACCTGTCCCATTTTCTTTACACTGGCAGAGGACATATTTCGAGCTTACTAACCCCTTCGTTGACAAGTTTCTAAATGTCGTCTGCAAACCAATTTTGTTAAATCAATAGTTAAAATAAGGAAATCAGATAAATAAATGCAAATTTCAAAAGAATAAAGCACAGATAAAGAAATAAAGTTTGAGACAAAAAGTGAAGTCCCTGACCAGACGCCGCCTTGACAAGGCGGCGTCTGATCTGGGACTGCACAATTTGTCGTGGTGCATTTTTGCGACATTTGAGGTGAAAGGGCTGAAACAGCCCAGGTGCGACAAAAAATGTCTGCAATTTTCGCTATTCCCTTTTAACCCTTTACTCCATGAATATTCATGTAAGAGATAGTAATAGAATGAATGACCTTTGTTTAGAACAATTGTTACAATAGCACATGGGCACATGGCTTTTTGCCCATGTTATATAGAAACTGTAGAATCATATATACGCTGCGTATATGTCATAAGCAAACAGAACATACGGCTCCTACGGGAACAGTCTGACCCGAGTCTACTCTGTTTGCAAAGGCATAGAAAGGTGTATTTATAGAGTATAGAGTTAACCCTTCGCTTGCTATTCACGTCAATATACCTACCTGTAAATAGTGAAGACCCAGATGAGACAGCTCCTGTAGGAGCTGCCTCATCAGGGTCTGCACTATTTACAAGTTGATTGTGCAACCAGTGCACTCCACAGCATTGATTGCACAGAGAAATTCTTGTAGACAATGAGATATATGTAATTATACAACAGAGCATGGGTAAAGAAGGAGAAATGTATTTTAAAATTCAGCAAGCGAAGAGTTAATGGTTTTCAGAAACTATTGATCGAGTATGAAACAGATTGGATGTATAAGCGTTTCATGTTTCGGGTAGCCGAATAATGTTAGTTTGAAAAGGCGATATACATGTACCAGTACACGCGAAATACAGGTTCATCTTCTATTTCAGTTCAATATCTTAATTATTTTCTTCACTGATACGCCTTTATCAGACGGCTCCTCTAGGAGCTGGCTGTCTGATCAGGGCTTGCTCTGATTGCTTATATAATTATACAGATTCAGACATGGTAAATATAATGCGTGGATACCATGACATAAATTGAGATATGTACCATGGATTTGCATACATATAGTTTCAAGTGGCAATACTAACAAACCCTGCACGCTAGCGATGAAACCGTAATTACCTATGTAAACAGTTTGGATTCTGATGAGACGCCGCATAATGCGGCGTCTCATCAGGATCCAAACTGTTTCAAACTTTGGCCATATTTTCGTAAAGAAATGAGAGAAATTCTATTTTTAGAATAGCAGCCGACGACAGTTGTTACTTAGCGTGTACTGATTTTAAAATCAACCACCCTGAACATGTAGGCTTGAAGAATATTTGCATATTTTTGAGACTTCATTGTTTCCGCAGCCTATTCGATCAAATGAACACCAGAAGCTTATATCCTAACCAGTGGAAAAACGCAGTGTGAATATAATACCGCCTAACGAGCATGGGTGACAAAATAGACACGTTTAATCGTATACATAATTAAAAAAGGTTAACTGACATTTGCAAAATTTTTTAGACTCAGTATATCCTTTCATACTGAATGGACTATGTCGTTAACACTTACTTTTTCATACAATCGAAATGTATCCATCCGGATCAGACAGCTCCTTATAAGCCGTCTGATCAGGGTTTGCCCTGTTTGCTTAAAGATTTATAATAGATCTGACCTTCTGAGGCGATTTTAATGAGCTGCAGTGAGCCATGGTTTAACGGAGAAATAAGAAATGTTGATAGGTCAGTACGCAGCTTAATAACGTCCTTGATATCAGTTTGAAAGTCCTGTTAAGAGGGATATTGCTACATGTATATACAGAGGAAAGGTACACATGCATATACAAAGGTACTATATACACAGACATACCAGACAGATGAGACAGATAGGCGGACGGACGGACGGACGGACGGACGGACGGACGGAAGGACGGACTGACATACATACAACCATGCAAGCGTGCGTGCGTGCGTGCGTGCGTGCGTGTGTGCGTGCGTGCGTACATACATACATACATACATACATACATACATACATACATACATACATACATACATACATACATACATGTACATACATACATACATACATACATACATACATACATACATACATACATACATACATACATACATACATACATACATACATACATACATACATACATACATACATACATACATACATACATACATACATACATACATACATACATACATACATACATACATACATACATACATACATACATACATACATACATACATTCATTTCAGAGACGCTTTTCAATGTCTTCAATCCGCACCTCCTCTCCACCCAGGGTTTAAACTTGGTACCTGTGAGGGTCACTAGCCGGTACTGCAGCAGCATGATTACGCCAGGAGTTAGCAGTGCTCAATATTCAACGTGAATGACTCATTGACCAGGGGAGTAAATATACAGTCGGCTGAGCGGTCATTTGGACCGAAAGCAGACTATAATTAGGTAATTACTTTACAGACAGAATGACAAACAGACGGACGGATAGACGGACGGAAGGATTGACAAACAACCATAGCTTACCATTACATCATAGGATAGACGTTTCATGAAGACTGCTGAAGCGTTGCCTTTGTACAGATTGAACCACAAAGATCCCAAAAACTGGTCTCCGGCATCCAACAGAACGACATTGTCAACACTATTCCTAATTTCCTTTATTTTAGTATGTCGTCGGGCAACTCCGCCGTAACACTTTCCGTCGTCAGCATTTTGCTGGCTACATTCGCTGCCGTATTTATTAAACTGCTCGATGCGCGAATGCACGTCATTGGTGTGAAGAATAACTAAGTTAAGGCTGTAGACACCGGTAAACACACTGATCACATCAATCAAAATCAACGCTGCTAACATGCAGACAAAACTGGCCATTGCGTATGCTTGACTATGACGCTAAATGTGATGGTAAAATATGTTATTTGCCTAAGTCACATGATCAGAAAGTTCCCACTGTCTTGTTGATACGGGTCAATGAAGCTGACAAACCAAGTAAAACTATGCGACCGAAGAAAGTTCTACTATTGGGTAACAGTTCTGTCATTTATTTCAATACTGCTTAACATTTTCCTTCACATACTCGTACGATAAAAGTAATGCTTACGGCCTACTTCCCCATGGTATATATGCATTCACTTAAATATAAGCGATATCTTAATATTGCTAAATCTTTAGAAAACCGATGCTCTTTTAGAGACGGAAATCCGCGGAGATCAATGGACGTGGTCGACGAAGCTCCGATGGACCCCGAATCTATTTCGGAACAACGCTTAAACTGTATGTTATTAACTCATTCTCTCCTAGGCTATTTTTAGATCCAACCTTTTTTTAATATATTAATTTAACGAAAAGGAGCATTAAATTGAGAATTTTTTTTTCGAATTTTGTAATTTGAAACCATTGTAATAAATAAAGCATTTGCTCCTATAGGAGCAAATGCTCTATTTATCACAATGGTTTCACAATGTGAATTTTATAGAGGCGCAAAAATGCGTCACTAGGGGGAAATGTGTTTATAATAAAAACACGTCTACTGTGTAATGGTTTCCTACATGTACATCGACATGAGTACGTTCGATACACATAATTGATTTTACATATTCAAGTGAATGGTGGATGCGTTTTGAACAGTCGGTTTCCGCAGCAGTTTGTGATATAAAAAAATGTTTGCTTAATATTGCGCGTTCGTAAAGTTAGTTTCAAGTCACATATATGCAGATTCTGATGTATTTTGTTACGCAAAACATTCAAAAGTATGAGCAGAATACATGCTTGATTTAACCCTTCGCTTGCTATTCACGTCAATATACCTACCTGTAAATAGTGAAGACCCAGATGAGACAGCTCCTGTAGGAGCTGTCTCATCAGAGTCTGCACTATTTACAAGTTGATTGTGCAACCAGTGCACTCCACAGCAGTGATTGCACAGCGAAATACTTGTACACAGTGAATATACATGTATATGTAATTATACAACAGGGCATGGGTAAAGAAGGAGAAATGTATTTTAAAATTCAGCAAGAGAAGGGTTAAGTGTTAATTACATATCTATGTAGTTTTGTATATTTACCTTCTCGTAATACTACAGTAAAACCTCTCTATAACGGCCGCTAAATAACATCAATTAATTTGTGTTAAAGGCATGTGGTTGCTTAAAGCAAGGTGAAAGTAAAACAGAATAGGAGCGTTCTGTTTTTTTACACCTTGTTTTAAGCAGCCACCTTTCCTAAATACCAACTAATTAAAACAATTTAGTGGCCGTTACAGAGAGGTTTTACTGTATTTAAACGGTATGCTCTGAGGGAGTCTCTTCTAGATTTAACTTACCCCTTTCAACCCTGGGACTCTTTAAGGTATCAACATTTTTACTTATTTATACTTCTAAATGGTATACGTTTCACTTTCTATTAAAAAACTCTTTTAGAGTGTTAACAGTTTGGGTCTTGGCGAAAAGCAGAGTTACTAGGCGTCTCATCTGGATCTAAACTGTTTGCAAAGGTAATCGCCAATTCGTCACCATGACTAAATGGGTTGACCCGTTTGCACCACAGTAATTCGCTTGTGAGGTCCACACCAAAGACCAGAAGGCAGTACCAGTGACTCTGGGTTAGTATTTATTTGGGAAGTAGTTGAATTGGTTGCCCAGATGTCATGTACAATGTATAATTCACTAATGCATGATGGGATTTTAACCCACATTCAGTGAATCACATTATTCTGACATCTGGGCAACCAATTCAACTACTTCCCAAATAAGAACTAACCCAGAGTCACCGGTACTGCCTTCTGGTCTTTGGTGTGGACCTCACAAGCGAATTACGGTGGTGCAAACGGGTCAACCCATTTAGTCATGGAGACGATTTGGCGATTACCTCTGCAAACAGTTTGGATCTAGATGAGACACAGAGTAACTCGGCGTCTCAACAGGATCCATACTGGTTGACACTCTGACAGAGTTTCTGAAAAGAAAAGAAAATATTTTAGTTGTTAAAATAAGCAATTTAACGTTGGTCCCCGAAATTTTCCTAGGGATGAGACGGGATGAGCTAAATCTAGAGGAGACACCTTCACAGCATATGTCCAGCAGAAACCGTTTAACTAGTATTACGAGATGGTAAAGGTACAAGACTACATAGATATGTAACTAACACTGTAATCAAGCATGTATTCTGCTTATACCTTTGAATGATGTGCGTAACAAAATACTTCAGAATCTGCATCTATGTGACTTGAAACTAACTTTCCATATCGAAAACTGCTGTCAGATTTTAAATATAAGTAGTTCCGGTATTTCTGTCTTTGGCCGAGTATACGAGCGTACATAACCCATTCTATCCCACTGACACCTTATTGCGCCTTTGTAAAAGTCATGTTTTGAAGCCACTGTGATAAATAGCGCATTTGCTCCATAGAATCAAATGCTCTATTTATCACATTGGTTTCAAAACTACACAATTCTAAAGTTTCCTTTTCTCTAGTAAATGCTCCTTTTCGGTAAATTTAGTCAAAGAGGTTGGGTCTAAATATAGTCTAAGAGGGAATGAGTTAAAGATAAATAGTTCCGGTATTTCTGTACTTGGCCAAGGATACTTAAACCTCATTAAAGCGACAACTCCACTAATAATTATGAGTGTCCTTAGAAGCAGAAGTGTGACCAAGGAAGGACAAAGGTTATGTATAAAGCTCCGGGAGTTTTCTACATAAATTTCGGTCTGCATTGAGCTACCATCTGCCTTGATAATACCTATTTTTGATTGCCGCTTCAGAAAGATGGTACTGTTCTCTTTCTGATGCATTGTTTCTAGTGCACACCTTATATCAAAAATAAGTTTTACTGAAGTTCAAAATCAGCATTTTTAAAAAGAGTTGGCCATTCTCATTCTTTTTATATTTGTGTGTTTTAACCCTTTCCTTCATAGCAACGTGTTTTCAAGCATTTACAAACAGAGTAGACCCATATCAGAGGTCTGAACAGAGTTTGCTATGTTTGCTAATGCAATTTGAAATATCTGTTTGTTTACTTTCTAAAATGGCTACAATTTCCAATATTCCATATTTCGTTATACATGTAACTATTTAGTCCATGAATATTCAGTAGGTATCGACATTCGGAATAAACATAGAGCAGTAAAAGGATTAACCCTTTCACCGCCGCAGGCGCATAAATGCACCACGACAAAGAGTGCAGACCCAGATCAGACGCCGCCATTTCAAGGCGGCGTCTGATCAGGAACGTCAATATTTGTCTCAATCTCTGTTTCTATATATGTGCTTTATTCATTTGAACTTTGCATTTATTTATCTCATTTCCTTATTTTACTGAATGATTTAACACACTTGGATTGCAGACGACAATTAGAAATTTGGCGCCGAAAGGGTTAAATCCTACATAAACAGTTTGAATCCTGACGAGATAACGATTCACTTACTACGTCAGGTGGATCTAAATTGTAAGCAAAACATATCAATTATTTATCCATCACATGCTAATAGTTGAGTACAGAAATATGACACATTGTAAACGCAAATATAAGAAAAAACAATATAGGGGGAGGGGTTTATTTGAACAGAGAATAAGAAACGAATAGAATAGAACATATGCTTGACCCTTTACTCCATAAAATGGTTTATCAAACGTTTGATACTTATCAGTGTCTCATCAGGAATAAAGCTGTTTGACACTCGGTCAATAGTTTCTCAAACATTTGATAGTCTCAGTGTCTCACACGTTAGATAGTCTAAGTGTCTCTTCATGATCCGAACTGTTTGACACTTTGTCAACATTTTATCGAAACTTTGATCGTCGCAGTGTCTCATCAGGACCCATGATGTTTGGCACTCCGTCAATGGTTTATCAAGGGTTTGATAGTCTCAGTGTCTCATAAGGAAACATGCTGTTTGACACTCAGTCAATAGTTTCTCAAAAGTTTGACAGTATCAGTGTCTCTTTAGGATCCACGCTGTTTGGCACTCAGTCTATAGTTTCCTAAACGTTTGATATTCTAAATGTCTAACCAGGATCTATGCTGTTTGACAATCGGTCAGTAGTTTCTCAAATACTTGATCAAATCGGACGTCAGCGGAAAGTCCAACAAATGAGATTGGGCAGACAGTATTTTCAATATGATATGGGTTATAATACAATTATGCATGCAGGGGTAGCTATAGACGGCAATACGGGGGCTGTCCCAGAATTACGTAGACTTTCGCAATAACGTTTTTATTTATTTAGATATCTTAATCAAACTTGATAGAAAGTGTCTTCATCCTATTTGAAAGAAACTAAGCATATTCGAAACTCGTACTTAGCAGTAAACGGGAGATAACACGAGCATACGTGTACATATACGCATCAGGAGCAAATTGGAAATAATGCTGCCAAATTAAATTACAGAAGAACCTGTCCTGAACTGTCATTCATTTATTAAACATAACAATCTAAACAAGCAGGCGGTTGCTTAACGAAGGGCAAAAATAATGCAGAATGCTCCAATAGGAATTTTCTTCATTACTTTTAACCTGTATTAAGCAACCACCTGCCTTACATACCAATACTTAGACATCTGTGTAAAATGAAACACATTAGGGCTGAATTAACCAAACTACGTAGAACACTGCATTTAACCCTTTATCTCATAGGAGCGCCTTTTGACACCTTTGTAAAAAGGGCAGACCCAAATGACACGATCTTCTGATCAGGAGTTGCTTTATTTGCTTTTTGGAATTATATAGATCTTGTTCTGTGATTTCTGCAACGAATAAACATGGTACTGTGGCGCAAATATTATTTTCAAGTCGCTTCCACAGAGGTGTCTAAAGGGTAAATAATAACAATGACATGTCCCTTAGGGAGCTTTCTGCATGACGTTCATCCTGCATTTAGCTGCAGCCTGCCTTCCACACCGGTATTGATACTGAAGTCTGCTTTAGAGAGGCTTTAATGCAACATTCATTTGGATGCGAAATGATTAACTCTTTACTCCATGATTATTCATGTAAGAAATACATGTAATGACATCATGAATATTTATTAGATCAATTGTTATAATAACACAATGGCACATCAATATTTAGCCATCATATATTGCCATGGCAGAAGATGTAGGATCATATTATTTCATAAGCAGACAGATCAGATCCTGATCAGGCGGCTCCTGCCGAAGCCGTCTGATCTTGGTCTACAATGTTGGCAAAGGTATAGAAAGGCGTATTTAAGGAGTAAATAGTTATAATAAGATAATAGAATAATAAGAACTAGAGTGGTGTTCATTAGCCGCCGAAGAGAGGTTGAACTACTAGCAACAATGCCGTAACCAGCGCTACGTAAGACGAGCTGACATTTATGGAGGCGGACGAAGTTGAATCATCCGGGTTTCTGAACTCAATCCTGCCCTCTAAGGTCGAATACACAGGACTGTGACGCCGAAAGTACGTAGTGAGGACATTCAAAGCCAAAGTATCTGAAACAAATGGAACTAGAACGTTAAACCAGATGCTGATAAATACAGAACCTGTATTTAGCGATCAATAAAAAAGACGTCAAATATTCTGGGTCTTTAAGACAGGTACAGTTTAACTTCGATATCTCGAACTCGGATAACTCGAACTTTGGGATAACTCGAACAAAAAGTTCGGTCCTTCCAAAACTTACAATACACAATTGCTCAAACATATATCGCCAAAAATATTCAGAAACACATGTGGCATCTTAATACGGGTCTAAAGTAATGCTGAAAGCTTTCAGCATTACTTTAGACCTGTATTAAGCTGTGGCCTTGAGAAATTGTTCAGATTAGATATCGGATGACTCGAACTTCTGTTATCTCGAACTAATTGGTGTGGTCCCTTGAAGTTCGAGTTATCGAAGTTTAACTGTAATAGCTAAATGCAGGTAGAAATTAATGCAGAAAGCTCTTACTTGGGATTTCTGCTTTACTTTCCTCACTGCATGAAACAACCATCTGCTTTTTAAGACTCCTATGTTCAACGAATTAAATGTCACTTAAGACAGGTTATACTCTACTCACGTCTTATAAAACGTTCAAGTTAATATGTTTTCATATTAGGTAAGATTGCTATAAGGTTCCTTTATATAGTTAGTCAGGATAAGATCTCGAGTACAGACAGATTGACACTAGTTTGATTTCATTTCCTTAAAATATCACGTCCACTCAATTAATTTGAATCAACCAGAAATATGAATAACTAGGCGACTTCCCTATGTGTGTGTGGGTGTGTATGTGTGTATGTGCATGTGTATGCATGTGTGTGGGTGTTGGCGTGGATGCGGGTGGGTGTAGGCGTGGTGTGATGTAGTTGTGGTGGTGGCGATTGTGGTGGTGTATATATAATTTATCATTATTATACTGCAAAGTAAAATCCTCGATTTTGATTGGTCAATTAGCCATGTATAAAAGCCGTGTATCCCTCTAAATTCTGATGTATATACGGAGTCATGAGCAACAATGGAATTTCCCCTGTCGAGGGCCTCGCTTCCTTGCTATAACAAACTAAAAATGGCCGAATAGCTTCATTTCGTCGATTCGATCCAAACAACCGCTCTCAAACGAAATAACAACAGTTTGGGGCGGAACAAAGTTATCCATTCAGAAACATTTTTGTTATAGTTGTTGTATAACAATGTAAAAGAACCCGATACGTGGCGAAGGTCTTATTCTGCTCTGATGCTGCAAATGTTGTCAAAGTGTTTGTGCACGTACCGATTAGCCCCCAAACACCCGCTTTTACAATAAACAAACCACACCCAATTTGATTCAGATTTTATTTATGCACATGCACAGTACACGTACCTGTAAATTGCAGTACAACCGCTCCTTCCAACGCCATTTGTTTGAATATTATAAAACCGTCATTTTGACGTCATCCAAATGACGTCAGAATTGCGCCAATTATGTTTAACCGTTCTCATGCTAAAAATAGTGTCTGCTTAAACGCTAAAAGTTTTACTAAGGTCTGATTCTTTCAATCCTTTGAGAAACTAATGCTCTCGGAAGATCCCTTTCTATCCACAATTGTAATGAGCTGGTTATTATACAGATATTACAAGCCCTTACCTTACAGTATGAGGCCCCTGAGGGGAAGCAAAACGACGCCCACATTAACAACGCTAATAAACTGCTACAAATATTAAACTTTGCAGTATTAATAAAATCGTTATACAGATCATTGGCGGGATATCTGACTTTTTATTCGCCTAACCGCTCGGGCAACATGATTTTCCTCAGCAGGAAACAAAAAGTCAGAAACCCCGCCAATGATCTGTATAACTAATAATGTGTGTACGTGCGAGTGCGTGCGGGTGTATTTTGTGTTCAACGTCCCGCCAACAGTATTTCAGTTGTTTATATGAACAGCATAAAACACCTGTAAGCCTACATAAAAACATGATTTATTGTTAGACATTACAGCATTACCCTATGCATATTCAAGTAATAGATAATTGCACCATGCATATTCATTAGTTGAATTTTATAATGACATGTGCATTTTTGGCTGTGGCAGAAAAAAAAGAATCTGATCAATATTATTGCATTAACCAAGAGACCTTATTAATTGCGCTTTTTCATCTGACCCAGACTTAGTTGACCACACTAATGTTTTTAACAGATGTTGATCAAGATCTACCTCTCAACCACCTATGCAAACAGTTATCAGTTATCAGAGCCCACACTGTTTGACACTCTGAGAACACTCTGAAAATGAAAGAACAAATGCGTGTCAACTAATTACAACAGTTGACACTATTTGCAGACATCGCGTGCAAAGTGCTAGACTAATTAGAATGCAATTTTTCAATGCGCGGTAGGTATATGTACGTGCATGAGCCTTCATTATTTACAAAGTCTTTTTTTTTTATATAAAAAATAGATGTAGCAATGTGAGCAAATATAATATAATAATAAAAAATTAAGTGATTTACTGGGCTAGTATTGCTTGCCAACCACAGCCTGCTGGAATAGTTCTAGATCAGTAGGATTTGCTATGTTTGTGGGGAGTTGGTTCCACAAGCAAATGTTATGGGATAAAAAAGTACTGATAGTCTGTGGCTACTGGTACTTGTCTTGTCTTCACAGAGGTTCAGATAAAATACATGTACGTAAATTGATACATTACATGTATCAAGAGCAGCTCCTTTATTTCTCCACCAAATCCTAAACAGTATACTTGGACCCCCTTTAGAATTGTCTCTTCGAGTGGTCTAAAGAGTGGTCACAGTAGGCCTATATGGCTTAGAAATGATCAATTTAGTATTTGGGTACATACCTTTATCAGTAGCTCTGCTTCTTGTACATGTAACATAGTATAGCCGTAATAGACTTTGGAGAGTGCGTAACTATTATTTCATGCAAATACTTACTAAAACGAATGCGTTCTGTTGGTTGAAAATCGTAGTTGTCTCCACCGTCTGCTATAAACACATTCGTAAAGATTTTGTATTCTGCTGTATCATTCAAAGGGGAATAACTCGGGACGTCACACTCCAGACACCGTACCTCCACGCTTATCACCCTTTGTTGTACCGGGCGGGAGTCATACACAACTCGCATACCTGTAGAGTCAGGCAATTGTGACCAAATTAATGAAACAAGCTGTTGTCTGTAGCTACTGGAAATAACGCACAGCAGCTTTAACACTTTACTTCATAAATACACACGCCTTTGTACTCATTTGGAAACAGAGTAGACCCAGATCAGAAGGCTGCTTTAGGGGCCGTCTGATCAGGGTATTCTCAGTTTGCTTATGAAATATAGATCTGATTCTGCAGCTTCTACAATGGCCACATATTGATGTGTCGATATGCTATTATGACACAAATTAATGTTCATAATGTTATTATTTATTATATGAATAGTCATGAAGTAAAGGGTTAAAAGTCACGGAAGACAAAACAATCTTGAAAACCAACACTCGTATCTGATTGGACAAAAACAAATCTAGTTTTTCATAAATGAAATAAGTAACTTTTTGACTCCAGGGATATGTAAAATGGATACAAATTGTTTTCAAATCCATTGTTTAATAAAGGAAACAAAAACTCAACATCAAAGAATTTTATACACAAAATGCATTGTCATAACTTAACCATAGACAGAGGTCCAGACAAGATGCGTAAACTAAAATATTTTCACGAATAACTAATTTATATCTCCACCAAACCCTATGCTATCACCTTTCTGTAGAATCGTCTCGAAGAGACGATTCTAAAGAGATGTTTAAACATAGGGTTTTGTGGAGAAAGGACGATTTTAGTATTTGAGTACGCCTCTTGTTCTGCATATATCAACATATGGCAACACAAGACCCCGTCCTCTGTTGTTAAGGAGAACAATAAATGTACCGCTATATTTTGTAGGTTACAATGTAACAGTGGTCGAGAATGGTTTTGGAATATCTTTTGGACGACTGACAATTTTCGTTTGTAAAGTTTTCGTGTGCGATTTTTGTCTTATTATTAATATTCATTTATCATTGCTTGCATAATTAGTTTGTCTTTAGTGTCAAACAGTTTGGATCTAGATCATACGACGAGTCACTCGATACCTGATCTAGATCAAAGCTGTTTATATAGGTTACTACAGGTGCCTAGTTTTACGTTACTCGCTTCTGAAGGATTCGTAAAACAGAGGTACAGTAAAACCCTTCAAAACCGGACATTGAATTTAGTATAAATATCGGTTTTGGAGGCAGGTGGCAGCTTAATACAGGGTACAGGTCTGCATATATGAACACATGGCAACACTAAAGACTGTCACCGTGCATTAAGCAGCCATCTGTCTGAAAGTACAATGTCTTAACTCTTCTTTAATAGAATTCCGGTTTAGAAGGGGTTTACTTCATTTTGTCTTATTACAGATTAGAGTGAAAGTTCCTACAATAAACGCATAGTTTCATTATGCGCATAGTTCCATTAACATCATAAAACTTGTTATGTTTAATAACGTCAATTTGAACTTACATCGAAGAATTCCCCTGTGATACAAAATTAACCTTTTCGACGAAACTTGATTTTTTTGTTCTACAACAAAATGTAATCGGTCTTTGTCGAACTGTTAACCGAATAAATACTAATATATAGCCGAATAACACCGGGTCTTCGATATAAAAAAAACCCCATACAAAATGTCTTCTTTAGCGTTTATTTGATTGGTTTTCTTTGCAGCATATCAACAAACGATTTGTGTAATTGTCGGACATTTTAAAACACGATACAAGTAGAGACTTGCACTTAAAATTATTTACAGTAATGCACAAAAAGATTAAACTTAATTATTTTATTAAATGGCCTAATATACACTAATCGCAGGATGGAAGTTTTACAAAAGGAAAGTTCGAATCTACATAAACACAGAGTAAAATTACAAACCTAAAGTTACAAATATCAATTCGGCGACAGTTGCCAAAACTGGCACTTGAGAATACAAAGAAGTAAAATGTTTACCGGAAAATTGCAGGAACTTTCCGTCTTGCTGCAATGGGTTCATGCCTCGTACAGAGTGTTCCAGCTGCTGACGAATGTTGCTGCCTCGAGCCTTCAGTAAGTCTACTTCATCGTTAAAGGGCAGGACGGTAGTGACTTTACCAACTGTCACTGTACCTGATTATAAAACATTTTAAACCTTTATTCCACAAGTATGTCTTTCTACGTCTTTACAAGCAGAGTAGATCCAGATCAGACGGCTCCTATAGGCTCCGTCTGATCAGGGTCTGCTTTGTTTGCTTATGATGTTATATAGAGGTGAATCTACAGCTTCTGCCGTGACCAAAAAATCATGTGTCCGTGTGCTATTATAAGAGTCAATCTAGTTAAGATTTATGATATCATCATACTATTCAAGGAATAAAGGGTCAACATGCAGTAATATTTCGATAACTCGAACTCTCAAGCAAGTATTACTACTACAGTGCTCCCTCTCTACAACGACACAAAGTGACGATTCTAAAGAGTGGTCACAACATAGGGTTTGATGGAGGCATTAATAAAATACGATGGAAAAAAAGTTGTTTCTGGAGCCTTGTTGTTTCGGAAACAGTGACATGCGATATTGTAAGGAGGGAATCGTTATTGGGAGGGTCGTTGTAGGGAGGGAGCACTGTAGTCTATAGGACAGCTGACAGCTTAATACAGGGCGAAGTCAAGCGGTAAGCTCCTTTCTGTAACTCTCTGCATGGCTTTAACCCTGCATTAAGCAGTCAGTTGCCTAAACATACTCAACTGGTATTTACTAAAAATTCGAGTAAACGAGGTTTAATTGTATGATGCAAATTAATTGTTGATGAGATTTTTCACTTAGGATAAATAACGCAGACGAATTTGTGTTTTAACTGAAGAACCGTTGGTTGATGGCGTATTGATGCAACCCGTGCTGACTTGAATCTGATTCAGCACTGACTACATCAGATGGCAATTGGTTCCACTGGATAATGGTTCTGGAGAAGAAAGGGTCTCTCAGAGGTCTAGTAAATTAAAACATGTTCAAGAATAAAGTCTTTATTTCTCCACCAAACCGTATGTTGTGACTACTCTTTGAATTGATTCTAAAGAGTGGTCACACCATAGGGTTTGGTGGAAAAGTAACGGTTTCAGTACTCGAGTACACACGTTTATCTGTTACTCTGGACTCGAATAAACACCGTTGTTAATTGTCATAGTATCCATACTGCTTTAACATCATCAACGCTATTTTTTCAGAGTGAAATAGTCCATCGTATGTTAATTAGTAGAGTCACAGTAAGAAAAAGGTAAAATGACAAACAGTATAGATGACGACCAGAGAACTCTTGGTCTACACTGTTTGCAAATAAAAATGCACTTGTTTTCCACATTCAAAGTTTTAAAGATGTACTCTGCTGATAGTTTCGACACTTTTGCGTAACAAAATAACTTCAGAATCGGAATCTATGTGACTAAAACCTAACTTAGCGCTAAAGCACAATCATGAAATAGAGAGAGTTGTTTGTATCGAAAAAGCGGAGTTCTTAATTGCCTCGAAAAAAACAAAGAAAACAGGCCCGTCATACACATAATCCGTCGTAAAAACAATTATATCTACAGGACATATTCCTTGTACATGTGAAGTGTTACACAGTAAACATTCTCTTTTCGGGTTTTTAGTCTTTCGATGAATACATGCAAGCCATTGTTATGAAAACCCACAGCGTTGTTCCAAAATCGGAGACTAACAAAACGTGATTGAGTATTTCCGTGTGATCTACGATGTTTTCTGTCTATTCAAAATTCTGCGGTTTTCTGAGAATTTGACAGTATTCAGACACGGTTAATATTTATCTAAATTTATATAAACTGTTGGGAAATGGGATGTAATCATTATTTCAATGATATGAATATATGTAGAGCTTTTGTGTGTTCATTGAAGCATAGTAAAATAGGCAGCATATAACTTGTATGTTGTGATGTTCCAATGATGTCGATTATATTAGTACAGTCTACGGATTTGCCTTTAGTTTACTGGGGATTTATAGGTTAAATTTTAGAGATTATTTGCCACAGTGTCTGGGCCTTATTCTACATGTAGTTGTTTGTATAATTCTGTCATTTTCTTCATGTTTTCCGCCTTTAACAGTGCCTTTCTGTAATGATAAGGACTCCACACTGAGAAGCAGCATTAAAGCGTTGGTCTTGCAAAGGTGTGTTACATTGTATACACGCTAAATAGAACCTGTCTGAAATGGTCACGAAAAAGAGGTCAAATTACGGGTATGTAAGGCAGGTGGTAGCTTAAGGCAGGGCAAAAGTAATACAGAAAGGTCCTATAGGAGATGTATGCATTACTTTTGCCCTGCATTCAGTATTACGTTTGCCCTGCATTCAGCAAACACCTAGTTTTTAAGACGCTCAATAAAATGATGAGCGCCTAGGACAAGTTGTACTGTGTGCAGCTTCGTTAGTCTCCTTTCTTGGTGAGTGAATTGCTTGGTCTCTTATTGACACGAGCTGGCAACTGCCGACTGAATTGTAATTTCAAGACAACACTAAGTTGCGTAGTTATCAACAGAAATATTTTACCATTTACTCCATAAATACGTATTTCTATGATTGTGCAAACAGAGTAGACCCATAACAGACGGCTCCTTGTGTAACCAGTGTGTGCTCTGATTGCTTATAATATAATATAACAGATCTGATGTTACAGTTTTTGTCATAGCCCAATTTCCCTGTGTTCATGCACTATTACAAAAATACCTAATTGATATGGTGTCATAATGACTATTCATGAAGTAAAGGGGAAATGGTAAGATCTTGATACCCGTCTCATCTAAATCAAATCTGTTTGCAAATGCGAGTCATGTCGTGGCCATTGGAATGAAGATTGAAATACATGTTATCAAAACTAACACGTTGTCACTTCCATTAATGGATGGTACCCTACCTTTGTCTATTGATGCACGTATTCCGCCGCTGTTCCATATAGCAATGGCAGCTGGGGCCCAGGTTGTGTCGGAATGGGAAAAGTTCAGATGGTAGTCGATCAAGGCATCAGCAAACAAATTGCCTGAACATAGAAAGAGAACCACGGAATAAGTCTATACACCAACAAGGTCTAGTATTTAAACAAAGGTGTAGTATGTAGATATAGGTATAATATGTAAAAATAGGTATAGTTAAGTATACAGACATAGGTATATGTTTTTATATGTCTAGTTTGCAAACATAGGTCTAGTATGCAAACATATGGTTAGTATGCAGACATAGGTCTAGTATGCAAACATAGGTCTAGTATGCAGACTTAGGTCTAGTGTGCAAACATAGGTCTAGTATGCAAACGTACGTCTAGTATGCTAACATAGTTCTAGTATGCAAACACGGGTCTAGTATGCAGACACAGGTCTAGTATGCAAACATAGATCTAGCATGCAGACATAGGTCTAGTATGTAGACATAGGTCTAGTATGCAGACATAGGTCTAGTCTGCAGACATAGGTCTAGTATGCAAACATAGGTCTAGTATGCAAACATAGGTCTAGTATGCAAACATATGTCTAGTATGCAAACACATGTCTAGTAGACATAGGTCTAGTATGCAGACATAGGTCTAGTATGCAAACATAGGTCTAGTATGCTGATATAGGTCTAGTATGCAGACATAGGTCTAGTATGCAAACATAGGTCAAGTATGCTGATATAGGTCTAGTATGTAGTCCTAAATCTAATATGAAGACACAGGTCTAGTATGAAGTCATATGTCTAATATGCAAATATAGGTTTAGTATACAGGCATAGGTCTAATGTGTAGACATATGTCTAGTATGCAGACCTGCAGACATATGACAAGCATGCCGACATGGTTCTGATACGTTGACACAAGCCTAGCTTGCAGACATATGTCTAGTATTCAGACATACGTCTAGTAAGCCGACATAGGTTTCGTATGCTGGTATAGGTGTAGTATGCAGACACAGGTCTAGTTTGCAGACATAGGCCAAGTATGCTGACACAGATCTAGTTTGAAGACATAAATCTTATATGAATATTTAACATGGCTAAGACTGCTCGACTCGGTTTACATGTGCATCTTAGAGCGTGGTTCATGCATGTAGAGCAGAAGACGTGAAGTCGGATCTGTATTATTCCATAAGCATGACTATACAGCTCCTATAGGAGTTGTCTGATCTGACTCTACTCTGTTTGCAAAGTCGTTAAAAGGCATATTTATTGAGTAAAGGATTTATTTACATTTTCTATCTCTATAATTATTTTAATTATATCCAATCTATGGCATTAAGGACTATTCTAGAACTTAATGAAATTCTAAATTAGACAAAACCTGCATGATCAGATCTATATAAGTTCATATAAAAACAAGACGGTCCCTAAATGAGCCGTCTGATCTGGATCTACTCTTTTTGTGTAGGCGTGAAAATGTGTTTATATCAGAGAAAGGGTTAAGCAGCTATTTGAATCGTGTATTTACAACCAGATCGAATGATTGATTACCTTTAATTTTCGCTACCATGAATTCTCTGCTGTAATGTATTCGTTATAGTTGATCTTTTGGGTTTCAAACGTATCATCGCGTACCATTCTGATCATATTTACAATCAGTTCTGATCCGGTTGGGACAATAAGAACTACAGTAAAAACCCTCTAATGCGACCACCAGAAATGGGCACAATTCTGGATGGCAAAGGCAGGTGGCTGCTCAATGCAGGACGAAAGTTGTGCAGAAAGCTCCTATAGGAGCTTTCTGCATAACTTTCGTCCTGCATTAGGCAGTCATCTGCTTACAAAGGCCGACACGTTTATTCATTAAGTGGTCACATTAGTAGGGTTCTACTGTACGTATCATCATTGCAATCAGTATGGACCCAGATTAGTCGCCTAGTAAACACAAAGTTGATACTCCAGCTATGTTTTGATAAAGACTTGAAGGAACATAAAACTGACAATAACGTTTTCGGACGAAACTTATATGGAGCGAAAGGAATTAAAGTGTTTGGATATAACTAAACAAACAAAACGATTAACCCGTTCCGTCAAAGGCTATATCAAGACCCATTCCCTCATGTGCTATTTTGTCCCATTACCCATTGCAAGTTGTTTTCAAATGCGAGTCAGATCGCGAATAGTTGGATAATGGTTACATACTTACCTAATTAAGAGCACGTTTTAGACCTATTACCTCATAGGCTATTTTTAGACTCATTCTCTGAATAAATCTACTACAAAGGAGCTTTTACTAGAAAAAAGAACACTTAAGAACTGTGTAAGTTTTAAACCATTGTGATAAATAGAGCATTTGTTCATATGGGGTAAATGATCAATATATCCTAACAGACGCACCAAAAGGCGTCAATTTGTGGACATGGGTCGAAAGGCGTCAATATGAGGAAATGGGGTAATGATGATGAACAACGTGGCTGTACTGTTTCTTACCCATGGAACATTCTTGCGTCCTGCAAATCTCACGGCGTCCATCCAGTAACACCTTGCTTGAGCCGACAACCACGGAGTTCTGTGCCGTAACTGCCGCTCCCATATAGGTAACCAACGCCTTGATTCCCGCGTCTAAGATAGAAATATAACGTTACTGTTTTGTATGATTTGTTTGCAAAATAAGTTAAAAGGCGTTACTACCAATGAAGGGGTTAAACAAAGTGAATTGAAATGCTCATTGAGAAATAAAACAGGCAGCAGTGTTTTGCAGACGAAAGTTACATCTAGTTCGAAAGACACAATGTTGAACCCTTTCAACGCCATAGCAATGCGATAGTCCCCTACGGTTGAACTCTTTGTCGCAATTTAATGAAAAGCATTTACGTGCTGCACATTCAGACAAGAGTCTATATATTATACTTACTGAATCAAATATATCACTTCTGAGACATATTTGTCAATCAAAGATCACAAACATGAGATTATCATGACACTATCCCTTGTTAGTTTGTTTTGTTTAAAAAGGCAATTTTACCAAAACATGTAAGTAGAAGAGGTATGACTGCTGCCAGACAATGTCATCAAATAAGGTCAAGCAGCGTGTTTTTGTGAAGTGTTAATTCCAAAGGTCAAAACCTAGGTACCTTTTCAAAAAAAAAAATCAAGTTCAAGGACCAGAATTATTCAAGCAGACCGAGATTCAAACTGAATTTGTAACTTTTACTCCACATATTAACCTTTTAAACACTGCTGTATGAGCCCTCTGATCTGCGTCTGCTCTGTTTGCTATGGAATAATATAGAACTGATTCAACAGTTTCTGCCATGGCCAAATGCGTCATTATAAAATTTTAGCTAACTGATATTCAGTAAGTCATTATTTCTT
This sequence comes from Azorinus chamasolen, assembly GCA_963576725.1. Taxonomy (NCBI): domain Eukaryota; kingdom Metazoa; phylum Mollusca; class Bivalvia; order Cardiida; family Solecurtidae; genus Azorinus; species Azorinus chamasolen. The sequence continues at coordinate 79,481,963 of OY755237.1, read as the reverse complement.
ACATATATACGTATTCATAGAATAAATTGTTCAGAATGCTCATGCGGGAATAATCTACATAATAAAGGCACTAGGCTACAACATGCTTTAAGGACCCAGTTTTAGACGGTTAATTCTGGTCACTATTGAAAAGGTTTTGCTATACACTCTTTTGCAGATGCTAGATGCACCATACCATTTGATAATAATAAATCTAGGAAAGTGACCCAAGCCAGGGTTTAAATTGTGTCCTTGAACAACGACTAACGACTAACTGCAGCAGTTTTACGGTTAATAACTGCACACGTAGTTTAACAATTCCGACCGTATACAATGTCTTCTAATTCAGATTTTGAAGCAGATTTTATTTGTTTCTTCCAAACACGTAACTATATACAGTAACACCTCCCTATAACGGCCACTAGATTACATCAAGTATTTTGAATTAAAAGCAGGTGGCTGCTTAAAGCAAGGTGAAAGTAAAACAGAACGCTCCTATAGGAGCGTTCTGTTTTACTTTCCCCTTGCTTTAAGCAACCACCTGCCCTAAATACCAACTAATTAACACAATATAGTGGTCGTTATAGAAAGGTTTTACTGTAATCAATCAGACTGGATCCCTATTAGAAACCGGTGTTTTCGGCGTCTCATCTGGATCAATACTGTTCGAATAAATGTTTGTAGCTCATAGCTTGTTAAAGGTTACATCTAGCTACTATTTCCTATGCAAAGACCGCCTGATAAAGCATAAATATGATCTATATTTTGACGAGGAAAAACATTCAGAAAAACTATCGCATATCACGAGACCTTTAAAACATGTGTAATTGTTTTGTGAACAATTCAGATCCAGATACATGTATAACACTGAGGAATCCAATCAGGGCCAAATCTGTTTCAAAACTCAAGTGGTATTGTAAAGGAAATACAGAGAAATCGGTAGAATACACGAAACGGGTAACATCACCTACATACAACAATATACTTATATAAGGGTTGAAAATGTCAGCATAATATGCTGAATCATGGATACGTGTCGAACTCGAGTTTCAAAGTAATGCAGACTGTACAATCGCTATACAAAACTTAATATCAGTTGTCTAGTCAACTTGTAAACAGAACTATTAAAATGAAATGTACACGTACATTTAAACAGGCATCCTATAATATTGCAATGTCATTGTATTAAATATGTCTTTGCATGCTAGATAATTGCATCTGAAAAGAATTGTCGTTGGCTTCAGTTATCAGGCATACTTATTATTTCCGCTGTCAAATTAAAGTGACGAATAGTTTGGGTCCCGATAAGACGATAAAGTACAAAACAAGATTGTTTATGTGTGAAGGTTTAAAGGACATCCTCAGCGTTGTATCTGAGGAGTTGGACATACAAGTTTTTACAATATGTTTAACATTTACAAAGTACCGTAACTCTAGTTAAATTAGTTGCAGCAAAATTAAATTTCCCATCTATTCGTCAATTTATCAATGTTGGTCATCTGTTAACGTTGAATGAGTTTGGACACATGAGGTTAGCGGGACGTACTTGTAAGCGTACGAACGAATGTACGGACAAGAGCAAGGCTGTATGTTTCCCCCCTTGTGGTGTTATACTCATGCTAGAACTTTAAAAGTATGGAAGTGTCATGCATAAATATTACTTTGACAGTATAAATGGAATGCGTGTCACCTTTAGAGCGATTTGCAAAGCATGTACATCACGATTTTAGCAAACATATGTCATTAATTTGATTGATATACAAAATGAAACATTTATAAAGCTAGCACATGTATATAACTGAGTTCTGAAAAAGAACATCATTTATAGGCCTAAACGTTATACATACTGGTACTGTTGTACTTTGTATTAGCACTAAGCACCATGCCCTGTGTATGAACCAATAACTGTCTTGATACATATTGACTTGCTTGTACCTTTTACAAAAGAATGTTGGCCCAAAAAGGTTCAATATTTTGATAGTAAAGTGTCTGTCCAGATATAACATGTACTACATGCCACCCAATCGCTAAGAGTGTTCAAAATGTCTCGAGGGGAAACCATCGAAACCGCTCTATGACAGTATACCATGCACGGCAATTCATTTGTATTTCCTGTACTAAGTAAGGCTTGGCATACATCTACTTTCTTTATGATTTTTGTTATGTGTTTACTTCATTGCTCAGGTTGTACACATTCTTGTTCTCGTATGTAAAATATTGATTATCAATTCCCATAGAAGCAGTGTCTTAGTTCATATCATCTATTATTCTTTTTTGTTTATTAGGTGCCTACATACATCGCAAAAGTGCCTAAGGTTATAGCTTAACCCTTCGCTTGCTATTCACGTCAATATACCTACCTGTAAATAGTGAAGACCCAGACCAGACAGCTCCTGCAGAAGCTGTCTCATCAGGGTCTGCACTGTTTACAAGTTGATTGTGCAACCAGTGCACTCCACAGCAGTGATTGCAAAGCGAAATACGTGTACACAGTGAAGATATATGTAATTATACAACAGGGCATGGGTAAAGAAGGAGACATGTATTTTAAAATTAAACAAGAGAAGGGTTAAGATCAGAGGCAGATCAGATATAACGTTTTATACAATGATAAAGGTAAACTGTTTCCTTTCCCTGTTCAATATTAATGTAAGCAATAATGACATCATTAATACTTATTTGCGGAATTTGTATAATATTAGTTATACAGTTCTTTCCCAGGGTACATGACGATTTATTCCCGGCTGAGGAAAATCATGTTGCCCGAGCCGTTAGGCGAGGTTTACATGATTTTACCAGCCGGGAATAAATCGTCATGTACCCTGGGAAAGAACTGTATAACGAATTTATTATACTGCAAAGTTTTACGGTTCGGATAATTTATATAAATCCATTTTGGCATATTTAATCACTAAACACGATAATTCCCCTAATAGCGCCCCAATATATTATTTCTACCCGAAGGTATCCGAAGTGGTGTGCTCATTGTATTTCATCGGCGTTCGTGTTATAATAGATGGATGGACGATATAATAACTCCTCTAAAAACTGTTTTATTGGTCATTTCAAACCAAAAGTGTTTTTTAATTCATTTCTGCATGTTTTTCTTTACGTATCAATAGTTATCTATTATGAATTTTGCTACTGTTTAGCCGAGTCGAGAAGTCGGTCATTTGGTTTCTGATCATCATATGTGGGGCCCGCCATGGGGAATTTCCATGTACCCTGTCAGCTCACAGGGTACATGGACTCATGTACACGGCTAGTTAACCAATCAGAAGTGAGGATTTTACTTTGCAGTATAATAATGGCTTATGTACACATGTATCCTTGGTATTGGCTGAAACTGTAGAGTCAGATCTATTATGATTTCATAAACAAGTAGAGCAGACCCTTATCCGACAGCTCCTATAGGAGCCGTCTGATCTGGTTCTACTCTGTTTGCAAAGGTGTGGAAAAGCGTTTGTGTGAAGGAAATGTTTAACTGCGAACAAACAAATGTTAGTATTTTGTGTTTCTCCTCTAACCTTCGGGTACTGTGTTGTCCAGTATTATTGGGTTTCCTGACCACGCCGTTACCTCGCCCATACTGTCAAACGTGACGTTGAGGTATCCCAAATACTTGCCCCAAGTCGCATCTTGAACGACCAATGCCTTCTTGTTTGATCCTTGTGTCACCACAGTAGGGTAAGGACCCTCTGGTGCTTCATTTGAAGGCGGGTTACCTGGAAGACAACAAAGTGTACTGTACATCTTATCTATTATTTTGTGGACAATTGAATGGACACTATGCGAAATCATTTAAAAAAAGACAAATAGTTTTTTTTGACACAATCTGTCACCTCAAGCAATTTAACAGTTGAACGATGCTGCTACAGTGTAAGATTCTCACTTTGTCTAAATGGCCTGGTTGTACAGTATTTGATTGCACGTTGATAAACTAACTATTGCAGTGATTGTATGGCCGCCGCCCATATAATGGGATGAATTGTCGATCAAATTGTTGGTTTAGCAATCGACCAGATTTAGACAAATGACCTCGTGTAATGACCAACTTACCATTGCAGAAGAAGGTTTTTATATGAGCCATGGCCACGTGTAGTGATCAACTTGCTCGTATTATATTGGTTTGAACAAGAACCATATGTAATGACCAGCTTAACCATTGTAGAGAAAGGTATTGGTATGGACAAGAACTAGTGCAGTGAAAGGTATTGATATAAACAACGAGCGCGTACAGTGACCAACTTATCACTGTAGAGAAAAGGTATTGGTATAAACAATGACAACGTGCAATGGCCAACTTTCCGTTATAGAAGAATGTGTTAATAGGAACCAACTTACAGCGACCAACTTGCCACGTAAGATATTATTGGTATGAACAACGACCACGTGTGGTAACAAACTGACCAACTTAACCATAAGAGAGGAAGGTATTGGTATCCATTGGAGGGAATTGTTTTGGTATGACCATAATTTAAAAGTGACCAAAATTACCATTGTAGATGAAGGTATTGGTATAAAGACCACCACATTAAGTGACTAACTTATGATTGCAGAATAAGATATTGATATAATACAGACCATGGATGTGACCGAGTTACCGTTGTAAAAAAGCGTTAGCATGATCACCGATCAATGATTAGTGACCGACTATCCGCTGTAAAGAAACAAGTTAGAGTGATTACCGACCATGATCAGTGGTCGACTTACCGTTGTAAAGAAAAGTGTTGGGAAACGCAATTAGTGACCGACCTACCGTTGTGGATGAACGTGTTGATATGACTACTGATCAATTATAAGTGACGGACTTACCGTTGTAAAGGAACATGTTGGTATGACTACCGATCATACTTGGTGACCGATTTACCGTTGTAAAAGAAAGTGTAGGTATTATCACTGACCATGATTTGTGACGGTCTTGCCATTGTAGATGAAAGTGTTGATATGACTACTAAGAATGATTATTGACCTTTTTACCGTTGTAATTGATTGGTATGACCTGTAGACACATAAAATGATAAAACGCAATTGATTGGACCTTGTGCCTATCGTTTATTGTGTTCATTTAAAACAAATTGAAAATAATGAATTAACAGCATATAAATTGAGTACAATACAACAGAAACTACATTATGTGTACACATATTATCATTTATACATTATACTTTATAAATAGAGAAAATTAGTAATAATGATCTAAAACTAACTTATAGCTCAGACACTTCTATGTCACGATGTGTATGCGATTTCACCAGCACGAAAAACTAGATATAGGTCACCTAGTCTAGCTGTAGATGAGTCAGTTTTAAAGACGGGATTTGAGCTATTTATTTCTTTTTGGTGATCGTCCGACCGTCCGTTCATTCGGTGATCGTCCGAACGTCCGTTCATTCGTCTGTCAGTCCGTCTGTGCTTTAAACTTCATCTCCTCTTAATTCACCTGGCAGAATGTAGCTAAACTGTACATAAATGATCTTAGTGTCATGGTATGTCAAAACTGCTAAAATAATTTGCATCCATGTGTACTCTGATTGTCATGGAAATCTATATAAATCTTCAATATAAATCTTTAAAACATCTCCCTTTCTATAATCAGTGCTCAGAACTAACGGTATTTGAAAAGAATAGTGACCTTCTACCTAAATTGCTAAACTCATGTCGATATCTCAAAATATATGATCTGCGAGGGGACTGGGCTAGATGTTCTTATATAACTATATAGAAAGCCTTTAACAAGCTTCTTCTAAAAAAGTGGTATTCCAGTTTGACTGGAATTTGGTAGGAATAGTCACTTGGCGACCTTATAAACATTTCCAAACATGTCGATACCTGAAACACAGGTCGCCAGGGGCGGGGCTAAATAGCCTTATATGACTATAGGGGAAAATATCCTTCACTAAAATCGGTGGTCGAGCCTGAAAAGCATTTGGTAGAAATAGTTGCCCTCTTTCAGAATTGACAAAATTAAGTTGATATGCAAGAAAACATGGTTACATGGGACAGGGCTAAGTTTCAAAATGTGCCTATGTGGAAACGTTTAAAAATCTCCAAAATTAACAGTCCAATTTCAAGGATATTTTGTAGATATAACCCTCTGGTGAACACATTGAGAATTTTGACTACAATGCATTTTGAACAAATTGAATAATTTTCAGTTAAAAAATACTATGATTTTCCGGGGATGGTGGTGACCAGTTCATCTCTGTCTAGTGTAATAATTCTAAGCTCATCCACATGATGATACATCCATGATGACGTTTGCCCTGTTGTTCCAAGATATTTTTGACACATTTCGGAAGACAATAATTTCTCTTTATTGGGGGTTTAAATTGCATTTAATATTGCATTGATATCTAGCAAATCGCACGTGTATTGCGACATAAAAGTGCCTGAACAATAAGTCGGTAATTATTCATTATTACTGATATAATGTATAATTTATAAATAATAATGCGCATAATTAAGTCTTTTAGTGCTGTGTTCAATTTATATGCTGCTATTTTGTTTTCAATTTGCATTTGGGTTCACGGAATTTGATTTCTTTTACGTAACGTTGCCCAAAACTGTTAACGTGACTTGAAAAAAATCATTTTGCGTTAAGTTGTCCCCTTTCTTGATGCAATTTGATTTTTTTTTCAAATTGCGTGTTTTTCATTTTACGTATCTACAATGATCACCGACCATACCAAGGTAACGGCATACCATTGTAAAGGAAGTTGTTGATATGACTAACGGCAGGCATTAGTGAGCGACTTACCGTTGTAAAGGAAAGTGTTGGTATGACCACCGACCACGATGTCCACACCATCAATTTGGGCCACCGCCAAGTCTGTATCAAAGCCTGCATGGCCAAGAGCTATTATTTTGTTGATTCCTTGGGCAATCAGACGATCAACTTCCTCTTGTACGGAGACAATGACGTTGCGGAAACGCACATGACTGCCTAAAGCATTGCTTCTAGAAACTAGATAACAGGATTTTAGTAAATCGAATATTAGATATTTGATATCACAATAGTTATGCAAATTCAGCTCTAAAAGTGCAGTCTTTTTTTACAGGTCAATTGCATAGTATCAACTACATTTGAGTTTCGATATCTGGAACGTCAAGGGACCATACAAATTACTGGAGATAACAGAGCTTTGATTTATCCTATTTCTAATTTAGACAATTTCACGTTTACAGCTTAATGTAGATCGAAAGTAATTCTGAGAAGTCCTTTAGGATCCTTCAGCGTTACTTTCGACATGCATTAAGCGGTAACAAGCGTTTCTAGATATGCGTAGTGATACGTGTTAGAACAATCCTGTATTGTAAATTTGGAAGGATCGAACCTTTACGAGTTATCCCGAAGTCTGAGTTATCCGAGTTCAAGATATCGACGTTCAACTGTATTTAACCCATTTGCTTCCACGATCCCATATATGGGACGTCGGCAAACAGTGTAGAATCTAATCAGACGCCGCATTATGCGGCGTCTGATCAGAGTCTACGCTGTTTGCTGATAGGAATTTCAATATAAAACAAAACGAAATTGAAAATTTAGGCCAGGCACCACTTCAATTAAAAATGGACTAATCCAATATATACGCATGGAAGAATCCACTGGGAGCAAATGGGTAAATACGCTGAGCGGATGCTCAGCTGATCTGTATGCAAACGTCATCATGGATGTATCATCATGTGAATGAGCTTAGACCTATAGTAAAACTTCTTTTAAATAACCAATCAAGATATATCTTATCATTGTCTGCATAATGCCGGAAAAATAGTATACAGAACTATCCTTTTCGTTTATTTTATTCTGCCTTAACTAGCCACCAGGTTTTAATGAAATATAATTCTAGGCATTAAATGTTAGATATAGAAAGGTTCTACTGTTTGTGTCCAATGGTTTTATTTCACCAGTAATAGGTCTATGGAACCATCCCGCTAGGAAACCATCCCGCCAGATAATATATACATATGCACACATTTTATAAACCTTTGGCGAAAAACTTGTTTTGTTCTACCATTTCTGCCATTGTCAGTTCATTCCATTAATATTTATCAAACGTGATTGATTTCAAACTGGACTTGATGTGAAATATACAATCTTTATAAATAGATAGGTATATGTATATACACGTTTTATCAAGTTGAGTAATTGAGGCTCCATAGACAAATATTTGATATGCATGTAGATATATTATGATATAATAATTCTGAAAGTGGGGGATCCTTCGAAAGAAAAGTAGCATTGCGAAAAGAGAACATTACAGACTCGGTTTTATTAAATCTGTTCATGAGAAGTATTTAAAAATGCAACACTACTCAGTCAGTATTCAATTTCAAAACTAATATTATCAAAACTAATGATCCCGAGGCTATATTTTAACCCTTCGCTTGCTATTCACGTCAATATACCTACCTGTAAATAGTGAAGACCCAGATGAGACAGCTCCTGCAGGAGCTGTCTCATCAGGGTCTGCACTATTTACAAGTTGATTGTGCAACCAGTGCACTCCACAGCAGTGATTGCACAGCGAAATACTTGTACACAGTGAAGATATATGTAAGTATACAACAGGGCATGGGTAAAGAAGGAGAAATGTATTTTTAAATTCAGCAAGCGAAGGTTTAACTTAAAATCAAGTCGATCTTTGAGCAAAACTGAAGCTTATGTAAACCAAAACAAGACAGTTATTGATATGCTTACTCTGTTGTTGTTGGAGGTTACATATGTCAGTTCTTTGTAATCGCATACATAGAATAGGCGTCACATTACAATAGAATTGGCATCTGCTAAACTACTTCAGTCAGAGCTACTGTTAGGGTGTGTACCCAATCTCCACCAAACCCTATGCAGTGATGCTCTTTAGAATCGTCTCTTCGAGACCAGACCTGGGGTAATTAAAATTGTAATTGTAATTAATTACGATTAATTACATGTTTTCAATGCAATTGATGTAATGTGTAATTGAGTGCTATTTTAATTACATGTAATTGTAATGTAATTAATTACAGTGATTTTTTTTTAGGTGTAATGAACAATTACTTTTCAATTACTTCTCAATTACTTTGGTTATTTACACTATAAATCATAGCTATTCAGTGATTTTAATATATATTTAATTTTTTAAACACTGAATCAGAAAAAATATATTTCATTTTTAAACACTGAATCCATGGAGAAAGTGAGTAAATAACAAATGTTATTTCAGTGTACATGTATTATATTGTTTAGTACACAGACAAGTTCAAATAACATATATATTCAATTGAATGAGATCCCGTATTTTGCAAATTATTAATCTGCTTCAATCAGGGTTTCATAAGTATACCCCGTTGAATAATTAAACACAACAACTCATGAAAATGGTAAATTGTAATATTCATTCTTCCATTATGAGCAAAGAGAGCAGACATTACCGGTCTATATTGCTATCAGCTCATACAGAAAGCACCTCAGTCTTCATTATTTTCTTAAGTTTACTTTGTCATATAACATATCAAAACTATATTAAAACGGATTTAATCTGCATTTAATTTCTGCATTTTATGGGAATATGTTCATTGTGTTATATTTTTGGACTTAGAACAAAACCTAGAGTAATATTTCAAACAGTGCAGACCTTTTTCAAAGGGCTCCTATAGCAGTGTTTTGATCTGGGTATATATTGTTTTCAAGTGTCATCAATGCAATATGAACAAGTATATTGTGCTAGAAGAGTTATTTAAAGTTTGGCGGACTACAAGTATCCAGAATGATAATTGAATACCTACATGTACAGCCAAAAGAGGTTTGCATTGACACATTTACCTGTGATAATTATGCTATTGACAATAGACAATGTGACACCTGACTGGCCACAGAAAGCAAAATGCAGTGACCATACATTGTATAACCCTTTGCCTGCTAACAAATGACACAAGCTAAATGCTATGTCTGCTCCTTTGTTACAACTGTTTCATATTAATCAAAAGATGAGGTCCGTATATACTAGAAGCATGCATTCAAATGTATCGATGACATCCAACGATGTTGTTGAATTTGTTATTTCAATAATGTCATTTGTGGTGCCGTAAGTAAGAGCTCGTTGGTCGTAAGAAATATCATATGTATGTATATCCAGTGAGCACTTAAAGCTGTTTATAAAAATACTTCTGATACATGAACATAATTCAATGACTGTAAATATGTTACTGGTCATTTACATGTATGCTTACATATACATGTATTAGTTGTGTTACTTAATAATCTTGTTTTCTAAAACATTTCTTGTTGCCAGCCTTTTGAAAGTAATTGAGATGTAATTAAATTTACATTTGGCAAAGTAATTGTAATTTAATTAATTACATGAATAAAACCCATATAATTGTAATTGTAATGGTAATTGACCCTTTATGAATGTAATTGTAATTTAATTAATTACATTGCCATGTAATTAACCCCAGGTCTGTTCGAGACGGTTCTAAAGAGTGGTCACAGAATAAGGTTCTTTGAGAAATAAGGGAGCTACTGCTGAATCTGTTTAAAGTTACATACCTTATTATGACATATGATTTAAAATACTTTTTCGAAACAAGTGCCTGAGGGTCAGAGAGGTTGGATACAGTAGTTACTGATAATGTAGCTAAATGCAGAGCGCATGTAGCCCTGTGAATCACTGCTGGGCCAATACGTGACCAAATATTGGAGTCCACAAATACTCCTAATTTACTAAACAAAAGATAATTGCATATAAAACATACTCCTCATATCTACAATTCTGTTTTCTCTTGATACAATTAACATACTTAGATTTGAGATCTTGTTTGTCTCTTGATATAGTTAACGTACATACTTGGTTTTGAGGTCTTGCTTGTCTCTTCAGTAGTGTAGCCGACAACTCCAATATTTTCACCGCCGACGGTCAAGGTCACAGACCTTGTAAACTTCTGATAGAGTGGCGAGCCACTGGTCACTTCGATGTTGGCACTGACCACTGGGAACGTTACGTTATCGATAAAGTCTGCAAGGCCTTGATCACCCAAGTCAAACTCATGGTTGCCTAGACACTGAAATGTATCGAGGTATAATAAGGTATGATCGAGGTATAAACGAGGTATAAACGCGGGTTATTTATATACGAGTTCTAAATACATGTAATAAGCCACACTGAAATAATCGAGGTTTAAACGAGGTATAAATTTATTCTATGTAGTGTGCCACACTGAATACATTAGAACCTGTCCTAAGCTGACATCAAAAGGAGGTCTAAGTATAGGTCTTTTAGAATGGTGGAAGCTGGTGGTCAAAAGTAATACAGAAAGCTACTATGTATTAAGCAACTACCTGTTTTTTAAGACTCCTATATTCAATAAATGGCCGCTTAAAAGATAGGTTATCCTTTACATTAAATTTAAGACAAATAAGTCAGTGATACCTCGATTAGACAAATCAATAGAGACTTACCTAATATGAATATATAAATGAAGTCACTAGGTCTTTATGCACGAAACTGCTACATTAAAAGAAATGGATCCACAGAATAGTGATGGAAAGGAAAACATACGTTATGTTCGTATGATGTAATGCAACAATATGAAATTAAGAGTATTTAAACGTCTGCTTTTCGTTTGAGGTATTCTTATTGGAGCCATCTGATCTGGATCTACTCTGTTTGCACAGGCGTAGAAAGGCGTATTTATAGAGTATAGGGTTAATCATGTTTTGGGGGGAAACTACGGATCGGGTATACGCATTTCAGATTGCGGGTAGCCGTATAATGGTAAGTGGGTACAGGACGATAGTTTGTATACGGGTATTTGTGCACGCTTTGTGAGATACCTGTTCATCTTCTATTTCAGCTGAGTATCTTAAACCATTTGCTCCCACGATCCCATATATGGCACGTAGGAAAACAGTGTAGACTCTAATCAGATGCCGCATAATGCGGCGTCTGATCAGAGTCTACACTGTTTGCTGATAGAAAATTCAATATAAAACAAAATAAAAATGGAAATTTAGACCAGGCATCCCTTAGATAAAATATAGACTAATCCAATATATAAGCATGGAAGAATCAACTGGGTTAAATTTACTTCATAACGCCCTTTAACGCCTTTGCAAACAGATGGTTTGCACACACTAACCGATCACTTTACCAAATACCTGAGAGAAATATTTTAAAAATGTTTTATCACACGCCTCGTATCTGGACCTCTTAGACAAAACAGGGTTTTACATTACTCTACTGTCTGTTTGACACACCGATCGTAGATTAGTTTGTAATTTGACAATTTAACTTTCAGAATTGAAGCAGACAGCTGTTTTGCACACACTATCCTATTGCAGACGTCTGATACAGGCCTACTCTGTGTGGTTATGATATCATATAAATCTGATTAGGGTCTGTGCTCTCTTTGTCCATGGACTTATATAGATCTGATTCTAAAGTATTTGCTATGATGTAATTATTTCTTACATGATTATTAATCAGGCATGGGATTTAATTATAACAATGCCAATTAAATTATCTTCAGTGTAAATGGTTCATAATGATTATAAAAGACTTACACATTGAAAGAAGTATACGAGTACTATAAATCTATCCTTTTATATATAACTGGCAACAGTCTAAATGCTGCAACAAACAAACCATGCCGCAAAATGAAAAGAATATTAAAACTTCAAACAAGCATACAAGTGTATATGTATTTGTAAATAAAGTTAACCCCAACTAAACTAAACTTTAAGAACAGAATAGATTACGGTTAACTTTGATATCTCGAACTTCAAGAGACCATCCTGCAGCAACTTTCAGCATTACTTTCGACCTGCATTAAGCTGTCACATGTGTTGAAAGACAAAATCTAAATGAAAGTCAAACAGAAATCAGAGAGAGAGAGAGAGAGAGAGAGAGAGAGAGAGAGAGAGAGAGAGAGAGAGAGAGAGAGAGAGAGAGAGGGAGAGAGAGATAGATGAAGAGAAAGAAAGTGAAAGAGAGAGAGAGAGACAGACAGACAGCCAGCCAGAGACAGAGACACAGCCACAAAAAGACACAGAGACACAGAGACAGAGACACACACAGAGAGAGAAACAGAGAGAAAGAAAAAGATAGACATATACAGAGATGAGAGATAGACAAACAGAGAGAGACAGATAGAGACAGAGAGAGGCACATAGAGACAGAGAGAGACAGACATACAGAGACAGACAGAGAGAGACAGAGAGAGAGAGACACACATACACATAGAGAGAGAGATAGAGAGACAGAGATACAGAGACGGAGACAGAGACAGAGACAGAGACAGCGAGAGACAGAGACAGACAGACAAACAGATAGACAGACAGACAGAATGAGACAGAGAGAAATAGACAGAGATAAAGAGAGAGAGAGAAGAGAGAGATAGAGAGAGAGAGAGAGAGAGAGAGAGAGAGAGAGAAAGACAGAGCCATAGAGAGACACAGAAAGAGTAACAGAGAGATACATAGAGATACACAGAGAGATAACTCGAACTCTCTGGCTGTGTTTAGCTCTGTCTGTCTTATTCTCTGTCTGTCTGTCTCTGTATCTCTCTGTCTCTCTCTCTCTCTCTGTCTGTGTGTTTCTTTCTCTGTGGCTTTCTCTCTTTTTCTGTCTGTCTCTGTCTGTCTGTCTGTCTTTCTCTCACTATTTGTCCCTCTCTGGCTCTGTCTGTCTGTCTGTCTCTCTCTTGTTCTCTCTGTCTGTCTGTCTGTATGTGTGTATCTCTCTGTGTCTCTTTGTGTCTATCTCTCTGTCGTTCTCTGGCTCTGTCTGTCTGTCTATCTCTCTCTGTCTGTCTCTCTCTGTCTCTGTCTGTCTGTCTGTCTATGTCTCTGACAGACAGAGATAGACAAGAGAGAGAGAGAGAGAGGAGAGATAGACAGACAGACAGACAGGCAGATGGTCAGACGGACGGACGAATAAACGGACAGAAAATCAAGCAGAGAGACATAACTATTCTGAGACAGATTGACATGCCAAGCTTACCATAACATCATAGGAAAGAAGTACCATGAAGTCTGCCGAAGCTTTGCCTTTATACAGATTGAACCATAAAGATCCCAAAAACTGGTCTCCGGCATCCAAAAGAATAACATTGTCAGTGCTATGCATGACTTCCTTTATTTTAGTATATCGACGTGCAACTCCGCCGTAACATTTTCCGTCGTCAGCATCTTTCTGGCTACACTCGCTGCCATATTTATTAAACTGCTCGATGCGAGAATGCACGTCATTGGTGTGAAGAATCACTAGGTTAAGGCTGTAGACACTAGTAAACACACTGATCACATCAATCAAAATACATGTTGATATTACGCAGATAATTCTGGCCATTGCGTTTGCTTGATTTTTACGCTAAATATGATAGTAAAACACCCGGAACGCGTTATGTTATTTGCGCATTTAGGTCACATGATCAGTAAGTTGATACGGTCCAATGAAATCGACAACCAAAGGGTATTCACCTGTAGAGAACTGATGTATGGATGTTTATTCATAAGGAAAACCATACTGTACCCGGCTGAAGTGAAACAAAACCAAACACACATACCAGACAATTTTTAACAAGAGCTCTCACAGGGCAATCTATGCCCGAAGAAAGGTCTACTATTGGGTAACAGTTCTGTCATTTATTTCAATATTGCTTAACCCTTTTCTTCATATAAACGCATTTTCACGCCTTTGCAAACAGCGTAAACCCAGATCAGACGGCTGATGTAGCAGCCGTGGGAGCTGTCTGATCAGGGTCCATTCTGTTTGCTTTTGGTATAATAAATATCTGAGTCTACAGTTTGTGTCAAAACAAACAAAATCCTTGATTCGAGTGAATGGCGGCTCCATTTCAGTCGTTTTCCGCAGCAGTGTTCGATATAAACAACATTTTCTTTAGGGCAAAGTTAGTTTCAAGTCACATAGATGCAGATTCTGAAGTATTTTGTTACGCACAACATTCAAACGTATGCGCAGAATACATGCTTGATTTCAGTGTTAGTTACATTATCTATGTAGTCTTGTACATTTACCATCTCGTAATACTAGTTAAACGGTTTCTGCTGGACATATGCTGTGAAGGTGTCTCCTCTAGATTTAGCTCATCCCGTCTCATCCCTAGGAAACTTTCGGGGGCCAACGTTAAATTGCCTATTTTAACATCTAAAATATTTTCTTTTCTTTTCAGAAACTCTGTCAGAGTGTCAACCAGTATGGATCCTGTTGAGACGCCGAGTTACTCTGTGTCTCATCTAGATGCAAACTGTTTGCAGAGGTAATCGCCAATTCGTCACCATGACTAAATGGGTTGACCCGTTTGCACCACAGTAATTCGCTTGTGAGGTCCACACCAAAGACCAGAAGGTAGTACCAGTGAGTTAGTTCTTATTTGGGAAGTAGTTGAATTGGTTGCCCAGATGTCAGAATAATGTGATTCACTGGATGTGGGTTAAAATCCCATCATGCATTAGTGAATTATACATTGCACGATGAAATATTGTATTTAAATTGTTTAACCATCTACTCCATGAATATTCATGTAGGAAATTATGACCTCATGAACATATATTACATTAAGTTTTATAATGCCACATGAACACAAAAACTTGTGTCCATGGCAGAAACTGTAGAATCATATTTATATTATTTCATACGCAAACAGAGCAGACCCTGCTCACACGGCTCATACAGAACCCATCTGATCCGTTTCTACTCTGTTTGCAAAGGCATAGAAAGGCGTATCTATCGAGAAAAGGGTTACATGTGCTTGGAGGAAATTTTGTTATAAACGACAGAAGTGATTTGTTTACTGTTTTTTGCAGTATAAAACAGTTAAAAATCTTTGAAAGGAGTTATGAAGATAATCAACATGGATTTGGTTGTTTAATCACTTACCAGATAGCTACGTCATTTGAAGCCTTTGAAAACAGGGTAGACCCTAATAGGTCGGCCTCTGTAAGAGCCGTCCGATCAGGGTCTGTTCTTTTGCTTATTAAATTAAAAAGAGATCTGATTCTACTACTACTACTACTACTACTACTACTACTATTACTGTTACTACTTACAATAACTACTACTTCTACTACTACTACTACTACTACTACCATTACTAATTCTACTACAATAACTACTACTACTACTACTAAAAAAGGTGAAAAGTAAAGTACCTAGTTATAGTCTACTTTCAGTCCGAGGGACCGCTCAGCCGACTGTACATTTACAGCCCTGGTCATTGAGTCATTCGCCTACAATATTGAGCACTACTAACATATGGCACAATCATGCAGCCGCAGTACTGGCGCGTGACTCCCACAGGTACCCATTTTAACCCCTGAGTGGAGAGGATGTGCGGGTGGGAGACACTTATTATTATTATTATCATTATTATTATTATTATTATTATTATTATTACGCAATAGTTCCGAATTGTATTATTATTATTATTATTATTACCAATGTCGTCCTGTCGACATCTCCTGGCAAAGAAACTACAATACGAAATAACTGACAAATCGACACAGGTATATTTGGCCATGGCGGAAACTGTATAATCACATTTGCAATATTTCATAAGCAAACAGAGCAGATCCTACAGGAGCCGTTTGATCTTGGTCTACTATGTTGCAAATGCACAGAAAGGCGTATTTTTGGAGAACAGAGTTATATCTTGTATTATAAAAATGAGTTGGCAATACCAAAGGTCACCGACTAGCCTGCTGCCACGAGTGTACACTGTAGAGAATTGTTAAGCGTACTAATACTGGAATTATAGCTTTATTTTGAAAGTAAATAGTTCCGGTATTTCTGTCTTCGGCAGAGTATACATAACCCATTCTCTCCTACTGACGCCTTATTGCGCCTCTGTAAAAGTCATGTTTAGAAGCCATTGTGATAAATAGCGCATTTGCTCCATAGGACCAAATGCTCTATTTATCACATTGGTTTTCAAAACTACACAATTCTAAATTTTCCTTTTCTCTAGTAAATGCTCCTTTTCGGTAATTTATTCAAAGAGGTTGGGTTTAAATATAGTCTTAGAGGGAATGCGTTAAAGATAAATAGTTCCGGTATTTCTGTCCTTTGCAGAGTAACCTTGAACCTTCTGGTATTTATGTCCTGGGCAAAGGATACTTAAACCTCATTAAAGCAACAACTCTACGAATAATTAAGAGTGTCCTTAGAAGCAGACGTTTGCCCAAGGAAGGACAAATGTTATGTACAGAGCTCCGGGAGTTTTCTACATAAATTTCGGCCTGCATTCATAGTCTACCTACGAATCAAAATAAAGCCTCTAGAAAATGGACCTGATGGCATTTCGTGTTTACGGGCAACTTTCTTCGACTTTCTTTCAACTTTGAAGCCTGATAGGATGTAAACTCAGAAAATGCCTATAAGTGTGATTTTTTGGGGAAAACTGTAAAATCTATCGCTCAAACTGCGAATTTCTGGAATTCTTATATTGCACAGATGATACATTGATTATTCGTACAGAAAACTGTCTATGGGTTGTTAACAGTTTATACTAACATACTAAGTAACAAAATACCAGATCACATGACAATGTATGCATTTTTTTGGGGAAAAACCTTAAAATTTAGTATAAAAAGCCCGAAATGTTTTAAATCGGCATTCATTACATGTCTCTCATTTTTGTTTTCACGTATTTTCTATTATGCAAAGCATATGCATAAGTAGCTGAAGGGTTCACTTTGAAGGCCTGATAGGATGTAAAGTCAGAAAATGCCTGTTAGTGTATTTTTGGAGGAAAATGTGGAAATTATCGCTCAAACTGCGAATTTCTGGAATTCTTATATTGCACAGATGATACATTCATTATTCGCACAGAACAAATAACTATGGGTTGTTAACGGTTTATACTAACATACTAAGTGACAAAAAACAGATCACGTGACAATGTATGCATTATTTTGGGGGAAAACCTTAAAATTTAGTCTTAAAGCCCAGGATTTTAGAAATCGGCATTCATTAAATGTCCCACAATTTGTTTTCACGTATTTTCTATTCTGCAAATCATATACATAATTAGCTGAAAGGTTCACTTTGAAGGTCTGATAGGATGAAAAGTTAGAAAATGCCTATAAGTGTAATTTATTTATTTATTTATTTATTTTGGGTGTGTGTGTGTGTGTGTGTGTGTATGTGTGTGTGTGTGTGTGTGTGTGTGTGTGTGTGTGTGTGTGTGTGTGTGTGGGGGGGGTTATAGAAATTTTCGCTCAAACTGCAAATTTCTGGAATTCTGATATTGCATAGATGATATATTGATTATTCGCAAAAAATATCTATGAGTTGTTAACAGTTTATACTAACATACATAGTAACAAAAAAAGGTCACGTGACAATATATGCATTTTTTGAAAAAAAACCCTGAAAATTTAGTTAATACAAAAAACCCGGAACTTTAGAAAGCGGCATTCATTTAAAGTCCCACATTTTGTTTTCACGTATTTTCTATTATGCAAATCATATACATACTTAGCTGAAGGGGTGACTTTGAAAGCCTGATAGGATGTAAAGTCAGAAAACGCCTATAAGTGTGATTTTTTAGGGGAAATGTGAAAACTATCGCTCAAACTGCGAATTTTTGGAAGTTTTATATTGCACATATGGTACATGTGTACATTGATTATTCGCACAGAAAAATGTCTATGGCTTGTTAACAGTTTATACTAACATACTAAGAAACAAAAAACGCAGACCACATGACAATGTATGCATCTTATGGGGAAAACACCTTATAATTTAGTTTAAAAAAACCCGTAATTTCAGAAATCGGCATTCATTAAAAGTCCAACATTTTGTTTTCATGTATTTTCTATACTGCGAATCATATACATAATTTGAATTGATGTAAACTTCATAACTAGGTACAGAGCTTTTGCCAGAATTATACACATTATCATTTCAGGAAATGCACTATACGTCATGCAAATGTTTTCTGAAATAAACAGCCTTATTGTATGTTCAAATACAACATATCGAATAGTGTTACTTTCATTATCGTCATTGCAGTGAAACTTGTATTGAGCAATCATAGATATACAAGACCTTCCGAACAGGGGATAGCTTAATACAAGTAGAAAATAATACAGAAAGCTTCAGTTGGAACGGAGACATGTATACAGTAACCACCGTGTTCCTTAAACACATTGTCACTTAAAACAGGTTTCACTGATCTATTCATATCGATTTCTTTAACATCCAACACAAACCAACCTGTGAACCAGCTGTATGTATACATGTATAATTCGGATTACGTTTCTACGCCAACATCAATTTTTACGCGTCTATAAGTTTGCATATGTTTGCCAGCTTGAGACAAAACGGGTTTCCTGTATCGTCTTTCTTTAATTGTTTTACAAGGTCTGCAAAACTGCCGGTGGCCAAAGCGGCATCACACAACAAGACTAACCCCGAGACAGATTGTGTAATATCACATGGTCATGTAAGTCTCAGGTAAGCGGTGAAACACAGAGACTTTACAGCCTCAATGATGACGACGATGAAACAAAGAGCACAAAACATGGTGCCCAGACATCTAGTGTAAATGCAGAAGAGGAAAAGATCAACGCTCTTGCTGCTTTGTTTGATGCTTTAGATGTGTCTTTATGTTTCTCGGCACATGAGAAGCAAAGCAATGTACCCGATGCAATAGATCAGCTTGTTTCCATTGCACCCAAGGATGTGACAACAGAGGAGATCCACAATGGCCTGCTGACAGGTGAAAGTAGAGGAAGTCAGCTAGTTGAGGAATTCACCATCTCTAGGTTAAAGGAAAACAGTACATAGTTTTTCGTTTCAATGAAAACAACGAAATCAAAAACGTTCACCATTCTCTACAAAACAATCGGTTCGGACAAGCAACATGCGTCAAAGCAAATAAAAACTGACCGCAAGCTCCTGCAGCGATTGTTCAATGCAGCTAGTTCCGGTCGCACTGTGAAAACCGCTGACGTATTGAAGCATGAGCCGTCCCGTGCCATTGGCCTTGGCAAAACTGAATGGAGATATAAACCCAACGACAAAATTCCGAATCCTGGATCTTTTTACAAAAGACAAGGGTATAGAAACCCCGCAAAAGATACCTGAATCACAGACGTCTATGTGCATTGTTATAGACGGGCACGCGCTTATTCAAGCTAAAGGCAACCATTATGGTTGCCAGACGTTTTGAGAGTATGCAAACGAATGCGTTTATTCAGTCTTTGCCCTTTATAAAGATACAACAGCACGGTGGGTGTCGATTTGATAGATACTATGTGAACAAGTCTGTCAAAGCTGCCACATGGAATAATTGGACTGGTAAAAATATCCAATACGAAAATCACAAGTCCAAAGGATCCACTGCCCCATGTCTGGGAAGTTGAAAACAAAAAAGACCTAGCTGATTTCTTGTTAGCTTAATTGCTTCGCCAGAGTGACATGTTGTCAGAAGTTTGCAAAAAGTACAAATATTAGTCATACAGGAATCACTACATACAGAACAAACAAACAGCCACCCGAACAGCAACACGAGAAATCACAACAAATGTACATATCTACCAAAAACAATATTAAAGTGACACACAAAGACAAAACAAGCAAACAATAGGAGGAAGATGGAAGTACCGCCTTGGAAGGGTCAGTGACAATAGTCACTTAGGGTTTATGTGCGCCTAACCTCACACTTATTCCATCCCCACCCTAAATGACAATCAGTGTAAATAAACGTATCCCTCTCCGACTAAACTACAACAACCACGATGGCAAATACAGTGGTAATGTGCATGTAAAATGTTTAAGTGAAACAAAACCTGTATCCACCTATCGCTAGTGTACTCAATGATTGAGCTGCAAACAGAGTAACTGTAGAAAAGTAATAAAGGGTACGATACAAACGAAAAAGTACAGATATCTGACGTCCTCCTTCCGTTTCCGGAATTAAGAGGTCGCCTTCACGAGTACTAAACCTTTCTTGGCATACATGCACATTGCCAACTGTAAACGGGTTGACAGCCAGACATGCAGTCAAACAACTTTGATACAGACCACTTGTCTGTTGACCACGAAGAAGCCGATTGATACTTTATTATATTGGCAACGTTGTGATAACATGGATGGTGCCTGGAACAGCAAAGCAAAGGCGTTGCTACCCTGTACACACAATATGTGACAGGGGTGACAAAAGGGTTCGTCAAAATGTGTTGGTTTTCATGCCCTTACCTAGCTGCGACATGACCTCTGCCTTTCATAGTGTCAGCAAGAGGTCGTGCTGGATTCAATTCGTGAGAACCCCGACACCTCTGGAATCTATCGGACATGATGGAGCTATACAAGACATTAAAAAATACCTGTGTCACCTGTATGGCTGCAGTTCGATAGATGAACATGACCCCGTGTGACTCCAGTTTTGATCAGGAAGCCCCCTGTCCCATTGGCTTGCATACAGCTTGTGTCTTGCAACTGTAAGACTAAGTGCAGCTCGGCAAGATGTGCTTGTTACAAAAGCCAACAAGTATGCATGTATGCGCGTGGCTCTGAAGCCACAAACTGTGCAAATCCAATGACATAAACTGATTAATGATATTATATGCCAACATGCATGACTCTTACATGTACTTTTATATGTCAAGTTATTATATCTGCTTGTCCAAACAATATGGAAATATTATTAAACCAACGCAAACTAAAAGTTTGAGAGGGGTATATAGGAGTAAGCTTGTTGGTCCGCCCGTCTGTCTGTCTGTCTGTCTATCTATCCGTCCGTCCGTCCTTCCATCTGTCAGTCTCACTGTCTGTCCGATTTTCTCTGCCTTTCTTGGTATAAGCAAGAGGTCGAGCTGAAAAGCAATGTAGATCAGACAGACGGTGAGACGGACATATGGAATGACTCACGAACGGAACTACTTCCACTTCGATCAGCTTCAAACATCACATGTGTTTTCACCTTGATAAGCAGACGTTCATGACACAATTGTAGGTTTGACCGGACCTAGTGCTGCAGAGTTATCGCACCTGATACTCTTGACAAGCTCCAAGCGGGGCTGTACTCATCATCTTCAGTAATAGCTCTAGTATAAATATGATAAAGGTTAATTTTCCATTACTGCAAAGAAATACATGTATATCAATTAGTTATAACAATTATGTCATATACAGAGTAACTGCCCTTGAATTTTGATAATAGATACTTGTTCCACTTAAAGGGTTTTGACTGCATATATGCATAATCTGTATATTTAGGTAATGAACTTAAATTGACGCTGTACGGAAATGATGTTAATGTAAAACAATACCATTTATTTCACTTTATTTGCAAAAAGCAAATAAAAAATAACCGGAAATGTCTATTTTAAGAGTTATTGCCCTTGAAAAGGGTTATCGGAAACAAAGTGGCCTTTATTTGATCATAATTAGCGTTTGCAAACAGTTGTTAACTGATTCCCAATTAAAACGTTCATTTTTTTTAAAAAGAATACTTCATATTAAAATTGAATCAAAGCGTTGATGTACAAAAAACTGCACTCGTTGACCTTTGACCCCATTTATGACCTTATTTCGTGCTTTACAACTTTACACCCCCTAGAATTCTTAAGGTACCTTCACTTAATGCAAATAAGGTGGATGTAAACCGTAAACACGCGATGCCATCAGGGGTGAGAATCTGTCAAAATATTGGTAGACTATCAGTTACTATCTGCCTTGATAAGATCTATGTTTGATTGTCGCTTAAGAAAGATGATACTGTTCTCTTTCTGAGGCATTGTGCTCACATACCTTATATCAAATATAAGTTTTACTGAAGTCCAAAATCAGTTGGCCATTCTTTTTATATTTGTGTTTTAACCCCCTTTCCTTCATATCAACGTGTTTTCAAGAATTTACAAATATCAGACGTCTAAACAGAGTTTGCTATGTTTACTAATGAATTTGAAAGATCTGTTTCTTTACTTTTCAAAATGGCTACAATTTCCAATCTTCCGTATTTCTTTATTACTATTTAGTCTCGTGAATATTCAGTAGGTTAAAGGATTAACCCTTTTACCGCCGCAGTCGCATAACTGCACCACGACAAACAGTGCAGTCCCAGATCAGACGCGGCGTCTGATCAGGGACTTCACTATTTGTCTCAATCTCTATTTCTATATAATTATGTGCTTTATTCATTTGAACTTTGCATTTATTTATCTCATTTCCTTATTTTACTGAATGATTTAACACACTTGGATTGCAGACGACAATTAGAAATTTGGCGCCGAAAGGGTTAAATCCTACATAAACAGTTTG
This sequence comes from Azorinus chamasolen, assembly GCA_963576725.1. Taxonomy (NCBI): domain Eukaryota; kingdom Metazoa; phylum Mollusca; class Bivalvia; order Cardiida; family Solecurtidae; genus Azorinus; species Azorinus chamasolen. The sequence continues at coordinate 79,458,714 of OY755237.1, read as the reverse complement.
AATCCTGATGAGATACCGATTCATTAAGTATGTCACCTGGATCTAAATTGTTAGCAAAGCATATCAACTATTTATCCATCACATGCTAATAGTTGAGTACAGAAATATGACACATTGTCAACGCAAATGTAAGGAAAAAACAGTATAGGGGAGTGTATTTATTTGAACAGAGAATAAGAAACGAATAGAATAAACATATGCTCGACCCTTTACACCATAAAGACGATTTTCTACGCGTTTGCAAACAGAGCAGACCCAGATCAGACGGCTCCTGTAAGATCCGGGTCTACCCTGTTTGCTAATGAAATAATATATGATTTTACAGTTCCTGCCATGGTTATAATTTCTTTGTTCATAATATCTATCTATCTATCTATATATATCTCTCTCTCTCTCTCTCTCTCTCTCTCTATATATATATATATATATATATATACACAGTTAATTAATATTCATATATTCATTATTTACTAATAAATATTCATGGAGTACAGGGTTAACCCCTCTCATGCTGATCGCATCTTGACTTTTGTTTGAAAACAACTTGGATCAGGATGAGTACCTGTCTCATTGACACACGGTTAATAGTTTCTCAAAAGTTTGACAGTCTCAGCGTCTCATCAGGATCCAAGCTGTTTGACACTCGGTCAATAGTTTCTCAAAAGTTTTAATAGTGTGAGTGTCTCTTTAGGATCCACGCTGTTTGACCCACCGTTAACCCTTCTCTTGCTGAATTTTAAAATACATTTCTCCTTCTTTACCCATGCCCTGTTGTATAATTACATTTATTATACTGCAAAGTAAAATCCCCACTTCGGATTGGTTAACTAGCCGTGTACATGAGTCCATGTACCCAGTGAGCTGACAGGGTACATAGAAATTCCCCATGGCAGGCCCCACATATTATGGTCAGAAACCAAAAGACCGACTTCTCGACTCGGTTAAACGATAGCAAAATTCATAATAGACAACTATTGATACGTAAAGAAAACAATGCAGGAATGAATTAAAAAACACCTTTGTTTGAAACGACCAATAAAACAGCTTTTAGAGAAGTTATTATATCGTCCAGCCATCTATAATAACACCAACGCCGATGAAATACAATACACACCACTTCGGATACCTTCGGGTAGAAATAAATGTATTGGGGCGCTTTTAGGGGAATTAGCGTGTTTAGTGATTCAACATGCCAAAATGGATTTATTTAAATTATCCGAACCGTAAAACTTTGCAGTATAATACATTCGTTATACAGTTCTTTCCCAGGGTACATGACGATTTATTCCCGGCTGGTAAAATCATGTAACCCTCGCCTAACGGCTCGGGCAACATGATTTTCCTCAGCCGGGAATAAATCGTCATGTACCCTGGGAAAGAACTGTATAACTAATAATATCTTCACTATGTACAAGTGTTTCGCTGTGCAGTCACTGCTGTGGAGAGCACTGGTTGCACAATCAACTTGTAAATAGTGAAGACCCTGATGAGACAGCTCCTGCAGGAGCTGTCTCATCTGGGTCTTCACTATTTATAGGTAGGTATATTGACGTGAATAGCAAGCGAAGGGTTAACAGTTTCTCAAACGTTTGACAGTCTAAGTATCTCGTCAGCACTTATGCTGTTTGATAATCGCTCAGTAGGTTCTAAGTCTAAGTGTCTCATCAGGATCCAAGCTGTTAAACAATCGGTCAGTAGTTTCTCAAACGATTGATAGTGTCAGTGTCTCACACATTTGATTGTCTCAGGGTCTCTTCAGGATCCGAACTGTTTGACACTCTGGCAATGGTGTCTCAAACCTTTGGTAGTCCCAGTGTCTCATCAGGATCCAAGCTGTCTGACACTCAGTCAATAGTTTCTCAGAAGTTTGATAGCCACAGTGGCTTATCAGGATCAAAACTGTTTGAAAATAACTTGGTCCAGGGTGAGTAACTGTCTCAGTGTCTTATCAGGAACCACGCTGTTTGACACTGGGCTTATAGTTTCTCAAACGTTTGATGGTTAACCCTTCGCTAGCTATTCACGTCAATATACCTACCTGTAAATAGTGTACACAGTGAAAATATATGTAATTATACAACAGGGCATGGGTAAAGAAGGAGAAATGTATTTCAAACTTCAGCAAGCGAAGGGTTAATAGTTTCTCAAAAGTTTGATGGTGTAAGTGTCTCTTCATGAACCACGCTGCTTGACACTCGGTCAATAGTTTCTCAAAAGTTTGATGGTTTCAGTGTTTGCTCAGGATCCACGCTGTTTTACAGTCGGTCAGTAGTGTCTCAATAGAATCGGATATCAGTGAAAAGTCCAGCAAATGAGATTTAGCAGACTTTATTTTTTTCTGTATGATACGGGTTATAATACAAATATGCATTCAGAAGTAGCTATAGACTGCAATATCTAGCAGTAAACGAGAGATAACACGAGCATACGTGCACATGTACCCGTCAGGAGCAACTTGGAAATCATGTTGCCAAATTGAATTTCAGAAGTTCCTGTCCTAAACGGTAATTCATTTATTGAACATGGGAGTCTAAACTAGCAGGTGGTTGCTTAATGCAGGTCAAAAGAAAAGCAGAACGCTAATATAGGAGCTTTCTGTAATACTTTAAACATGCATTAAGGTACCATCTGCTGTACAAACCCATAGTTAGACATTTTTGATGACCGCTTAAGACAGGTTTAACTTATTGTGTACAATAAAATGATTTAGGGTTGAATTTACCAAACTACGTGGAGAACTGTGACACCTTTGTAAACAGGACAGACCCAAATGACACGGCTCTTGTAGGAGCGTTCTGATCAGGACTTGCTCTATTTGCTTTTTAGAATTATATAGATCTGATTCTGTGATTTCTGCCACGAAAATAATCTTATTTATCATAGTGGTTTCAAAAAGTGACTTTTACAGAGGTGTCAAAAGGGTTAATAATAACAATGTCATGTCACTTTTGGAGCTTTCTGCATGACTTGCATCGTGCATTTAGCTGCAGCCTGTCTTACACACCGACATTGATTAAAGTCCACTTTACAGAGGCTTTGATGTAATATTCATTTGGTGGCGAAATGATTAACCCTTTACTCCATGAATATTCATGTAAGAAATGATGACATCATGTATATTTATTAGATTAATTGTTATAATTGCACAATGACACATCAATATTTGGCCATGGCAGAAAATGTAGAATCATACGTAGTTTAAATCATAAGCAGACATATCAGATCCTGATCAGACGGCTCCTATAGGAGCCGCCTGATTTGGGTCTACCATGTTTGAAAAGGCACATGAAGTATTCATGAAGTAAAGGGTTAAAATAGAATTAGAGAGGTGTTTATTAGCCGCCGAGGATAGGTTGAGCGATCAGCGAGAAGGCAATAACCAGCGCTACGTAAGACGAGCTGACAACTATTGAGGCGGACGAAGTTGAATCATCCGGGTTTCTGAACTCAATCCTGCCCTCTAAGGTCGAATACACAGGACTGTGACGTTGGAAGTACGTAGCGAGGACATTCGAATCCAATGTATCTGAAACAAATGAAAATAGAACGTTAAATCAGATAACAAAGAATGCAGAACCTGTCTTAATATACCAATAAAAGGGGTCAAATTCTGAGTTTTAAAGACAGGTGGTAGCCTAGTGTAGGTCGAAATTAATGCAGAAAGCTCCTACTGGTTATTTCTGCTTTACTTTCCCTCTGCATGAAACAACCATCTGCTTTTCAGGACTCCTATGTTAAATGAATGGTCACTTAACCCTTCGCTTGCTATTCGCGTCAATATACCTACCTGTAAATAGTGAAGACCCAGATGAGACAGCTCCTGCAGGAGCTGTCTCATCAGGGTCTGCACTATTTACAAGTTTATTGTGCAACCAGTGCACTCCACAGCAGTGATTGCAGAGCGAAATACTTGTACACAGTGAAGATACATGTAATTATACAACAAGGCATGGGTAAAGAAGGAGAAATGCATTTTAAAATTCAGCAAGAGAAGGGTTAAGACAGGTTATACTCTACTCCTATTTACCTATTCACGTCTTATAATAAGTTTTCATATTAGGTAAGATTGCTGTATGGTGTTTTAGGTAGTCAGGATACGATCTCGAGTACGGACAGATTGACACTAGTTTGATTTCCTTTCCTTCAACAATTACGTTCATTCAATTAATTTGAATAAACCAGAAATATGAATAACTAGGGGTCTTCCCTCTGTGTGTGTGTGTGTGTGTGTGTGTGTGTGTATGTGTGTGTGTGTGTGGATGGGGTATGTGTGTGTGCGCGTGTGTATGTGTGTGGATGTGGACATGGGTGTTGGTGGGTGTGTTTGTGTTTGTGGTGGTGTGGCGTGGTGTAGTTGTAGTTGTGGTGGTGGTGGCTATGGTGGCGGCGTGTATATATGTGTGTACGTACAAATGCGTGCGGGTGATTTGTGTTCAACGTCTCACCAACAGTATTTCCGTTATTTATAAGGCCTATCTGTGTGAACAGCATAAAACACATACATATCTGTATATAATTAAGATTCGTTGTCAGAAATTACAGCTTTACCTCATAAAAAAGTCAGGTAATAAATAATTACATCATGCTTATTCATTAGCTGAATTTTATAATGACATGAATATTTATCGCCGTGGCAGAAAATAAAAAATCCGATCACTATTTTTGCGCAGTAAATAGGCCTACATGTAGAGCAGATGGTACTGGTACTTGTTTTGTCTTCGTGTACTATGGTATGGCCTGAGTAGATTTTGGAGAGTGCATAACAATTGTCTTAAACAAATACTTACTAAAACGAACGCGTTCTGTTGGTTGAAAATCGTAGCCGTCTCCACCATCAACTATAAACGCATTCGTAAAGATTTTGTATTCTGCTGTATCATTCAAAGGGGAGTAACTCGGGACATCACACTCCAGACACCGTACTTCCACGCTTATTACCCTTTGTTGTACTGGACGGGAGTCATACACAACTCGCATACCTGTAGAGACAGGGCATTGTGACAAAAATTAATGAAACAAATTGTTCCCTGTCGCTACTTGAAAATAATTTAAATAACTTTTAATAGTCATGTAAAAGAAAACAATCTTGAAAAAAACCCACACGTATATGATCTTACAAAACAAAAGTTACTTCTGGACTAAAATGGATACACCTTTTACTTAAACCTATTTTTAATAAAAGAAATAAACACAAAACATCAAAGAATATTAAACACAAAATGCCTGGTCATAAACTACCTGTAGATCAACATAATTATGACAACATATGTTGTTAGAGACAACCATAAACGTACCACCATGCTTAAAATGTTGTCCATGAACATTGAGAATGGTTTTGGAATATCCCTTGGACGACTAAAAACTTTCGTTTGAAAAGTTTGCGATTGCGATTTGGTCATCTGCTCATACACTATCAATAGTTAACCTTGCTTGCATATTTAGTTTGTGCTGTGTATAAAACAGCTTTGATCTGGATCAGACGCCGACTAACCGGTCGTTTGATCTAGATCCAAGCTTTTGTATAGAGAACTACAAGTGCATGACATTACGTTTCATGCTTCGAAAAGATACGTAAAACAGCGGTACAGTAAACCCCCTCTAAACAGGACGTCGAATTCAGTATAAACATCTGTCTTGAAGACAGGCGGCAGTTGTATGCAGGGTCTAAGTCTTGAGGAAAGGCCCTATAGGAGCTTTCTGCATGCCTACCATTCTTCATCAAGAAGCGACCTGTCTGACAATATCTAAAACATGCTTTAATAGAATTCCAGTTTAGAAGGGGTCTACTTCATTTTGTCTTATTACAGATTGAAATGAAAGACCCTACAATAAACGCATATTTTCACTAACATCATAAAAGGTTGTATTTGTTACGTTCAAACATTAGTATGAATGTTGTTTATTTGACCTTATATCGAAAAATACCCCTGTGATACAAAATAAACCGTTTTCATCGATACTTGTATTTTTTCTACTACAACAAAATATTATCCCTTCGCTTACTATACCTACCAGTAAATAGTGAAGACCCAGATGCAGGAGCTGTCTCATCAGGGTCTGCACTATTTACAAGTTGATTGTGCAACCAGTGCACTCCACAGCAGTGATTGCACAGCAAAATACTTGTAAACAGTGAAGATATATGTAATTATACAACAGGGCATGGGTAAAGAAGGAGACCCGCAAGAGAAGGGTTATCGGTCTTTTTCGATCAGTATGAAACTAAAACGGAACCCGAATAAACACTAATACATTGCCGTATAGCATCGAGTCTTCGATTGATTCTCTTGCGATATACTTCATTTCAGCATATAAACAAATGATTGAAATACACAGAAGGAAAGTTCGCACAAACTGTTACTTAAGCGCGTAAGGAAGATAGATGTTTACCTGAGAATTGTAGAAATTTTCCATGACTTTGCAATGGGTTCAGGTCTCGTACAGAGTGTTCCAGCTGCTGACGAATGTTGCTGCCTCGAAGCTTCAGTAAGTCTGCTTCATTGTTGAACGGGAATGTGGTTTTGACGTCACCAACCGTCACTATACCTGATTATAAACATATTAATCATTTACGCGTAAACACTTTTGTACGTCTTTGCAAACAGATTACACCTAGATCAGACGGCTGCTATAGGAGCCGTCTCGTCAGGGTCTACTCTGTTTGCTTATGATATAATATAGACATGATTCCAGTTTCTGCCATGGAAAAAAACAATACTGTGTACATGTGCTTTTATAACAACCTAATTAATATTCATGATATCATTATTTCTCACACTAATATTCTTTGAGTGAAGGGCACATGCAGTAAAATCTCGATAACTCGAACTCTCAAACACGTATTGTTTCTTGGATTGGAGACTGGAGTCAGCTTAACCCATTCCCTTATATTGACGACTTTTGACGACTCTGTAAAAGTCACTTTGTGAAACCATTGTGATAAATAGAGCATTTGCTCCTATAGGAGCAAATGCTCTATTTATCACATTGGTTTCAAACTACAAAGTTCTAAATTTTTCCTTTTCTCTAGTTAATTTTCCTTTTCGGTAGATTTATTCAAAGAGGTTGTATCTAAAAATATCTTATGAGGTAATGGGTTAATGCAGGTCGACAGCCAAGCGGAAAGCTCTCCTATGAGCTTTCTGCATGATTTTTACCCGTCACTAAGCAGCCACCTGCCTTATAGTGTCTCAATTATTCTCTACTAAAGATTCGAGTAAAGGAGGTTTAGCTGTATATTGATGCAGGCGCATAATTTATGAATCGAACAAAATGCCAAATTAGCACAAAAAATGATGCAAACTATTCGTTGAGGATATGTTTGATTTAGAATAAATAACGCAGGCGAATTTGTGTTTAAACTAAAGAATTAGCGGTGATGACGCTTTTGAACGATACAGGCGAATTGGACCCAAACGTGTGGAGCAGTCGAATTTGTGATTCTGTAGAATTAAAACAGTTTAAAATCATTTGTTGAGTGTTTATAGGATAACTATTGATGTAACCCGGGCTGACTTCTTACGGGGTTTATATATCTCAACTTATTCGTTTTGCTAGAGCTTGTTCATATATTGACGATTTTAACAGTCGAAATCTCATTTTAACTGAAAAACTGCTTAAGTAAGGATATAGATACCATAAACTAAGAAAGACTTTCTCTAAATTTTACTATCGAAATCTCTCGCTTATTGGCAAGCACTAATGTAATCTTAAGGCGCTTCTGCGACACGGTATTTCACATTCTGAATTTTATGGTGATGTGATTTACAAACTTCGTAAATTATTGGACATACCCATTTTCTCGCTTTGTTCATCAACTATGTTAAAAATTCATTAAAAAGGGATATGATCCTGTAGTACTACAACATACTGCATGTTTGGTTGTCAACCCTTTAACAGTTGGCAATCACGCTGGCCTCTTTTTACATGTACGCCGACAAGAAAGGTTTAGTACTTTATGAAGGCGATCTCTTAAATCCAGAAACGGAAGGAGAACGTCGGATATCTGTACTATTTCGTTTTTGTCGTTCTACAGTTACTCTGTTTGCAGCTCAATCATTGAGTACACTAGCGATAGGTGGATACAGTTTGTTCACTTAAATGTTTTCGTTATACATGCACTTTACCACTGTATTTGCCATCGCGGTTGTTGTAGTTTAGTCGGAGAGGGGATACGTTTATTTACACTGTTTGTCTTTTAGGGTGGAGCTGGAATAAGTGTGAGGTTGGGCGCCCATAAACCAGTTTAACCCCCAGTGGCTTTTGTCACTGACCGTTCCAAGGAGGTACTTCCATTTCCCCCTATTGTATGTTTGTTTTGTCTTTGTGCGTCTCTTAATGTTTTTATAGTTATGTAAATTTGCAGTTTCCTTGTGTTGCTGTTCGGGCGACTGTTTGTTCTATATGTGGTGTTTCCTGCATGACCCATTTTTGTACTTTGAATCTGATTCATCGAACTACATTGACTACATCAAATATCGATTGGTTCCACTGGATAATGGTTCTGGAGAAGAAAGGGTCTTTCAGAGGTCCAGACAAGATGCATAAATTAAAACATTTTCAAGAATAACTTCTGTATTTCACCACCAAACCCTATGTTGTGACCACATTTTGAAATCGTCTCGAAGAGATGATTCTTAAGAGTGGTCATAATATAGGGTTTGGTGGAGAAGTGTGAATATTTCAGTACTCGAGTACACACGTTTATCTGTTACTCTGGACTCCCTGTAATAAATAACGGTTGTTGATTGGGTCTGGTGACGGTTATAGTTTCCATACTTCTTTAATCCATTCAACGCGACATTTTCAGAGTGAAATAGTCATCATTATCAATTGGTAGTCCGTACAGAAAGGTTAAATGACTAACAGTATAGATGCCGATCAGAGGATTCAGTGTCTACATTGTTTACAAACGACAGTGCACTCGTTTCCTTCCCACATTCAAAGCATACATGTAAGTATGATATGTGGGTTTAATAATGTCGATTACAGTAAGACCCCGGATGTTCAAATTAGCATCAATGCTGGTCTATAAGACAGGTGGCAGTTTAATACAGGATGAACGTCATCCAGAAAGCTCCCAAAGAAGTTTTCTACATGACTTTCATCCTGTATCAAGTAGCCACCTGCCTTAAATATGTAAAATATTCTTTACTAAAAGTCCGGTTTATAAGGGTTTTACTTTTTAAGACTCCTGTGTTCAATTAACTTATGGCCGCTTAGGACCGGTTCTACTGTGTGTATCTTCTATTAGTTTCTTTTCTTAGTGAATGAGTTACTTGGTCTCCTATTGACGCGAGCTGGCAACTGCCAACTGGGTTGACAACAGTATATTGCTTAGTTAACAACAGAAAGAGTTGGACTATGGAGAGTGCAAACAGAGTAGACCAATATTAGGCGGCTTCTCGTGTGGTCAAGGGTTGCTCTGTTTGCTTATAATATAATATAACATAGATTTTCGCCATAGCCAAAATTCCTTGTGTTTATGTGCTATTATTATAAAAATATCTTGGTGTCATTATTTCTTACAAGAATATTCATGAAGTAAAGGATTAATTGTTAGATATTGTTACTCGGCGTCTCATCATTACCCAATCTGTTTGCAAATGCGAGTCATGTCGGGATCAGTGGGATAAAGATTGAAATGAATTTCATAACAATTAACACTTTGTCACTTCCACTAATGGATGGTACCCTACCTTTGTCTATCGATGCACGTATTCCCCCGCTGTTCCATATAGCAATGGAGGCCGGGGCCCAGGTTGTGTCAGAATGGGAAAAGTTCAGATGGTAGTCGATCACGGCATCAGCAAACAAATTGCCTAAACATAGAAAGAGGGACACACAATAAGTCCACCAAGGTCTAGTATGTAAACATAGGTTTAGCATGCAGATATATGTCTAGTATTTAGACACGTGTCTAGTATGTACGCATATGTTTACTATATAGATATAGTTCTAATAGATAGGCATATGTCTTATATGTATCCATATGTATAGTATGCAAATATAGGTCTAGTATACAGATGTAGGTGAAGCAAGCGGACATAGATCTAATACCGGTATGTAGGCATGCGTCTAGTATGTAGTCATAGTTCTAGTATGCGTATATAGGTCTAAGATGTAGTCATATGTCTAGTATGTAGTCATAGGTCTAGATTGCAGGCATATGTCAACATGTAGTATGCAATCATAGGTCTAGATTGCAGGCGTATGTCAACATGTAGTATACAGTCATAGGTCTAGTATGTAGACGTAGTTCTATTATGCATTATATGTCTAGTATGTAGTCATAGGTCTAGATTGCAGGCATATGTCAACATGTAGTATACAGTCATAGGTCTAGTATGTAGACGTAGTTCTATTATGCATTCATATGTCTAGTATGTAGTCATAGGTCTAGATTGCAGGCATATGTCAACATGTAGTATACAGTCATAGATCTAGTATGTAGACATAGTTCTATTATGCATTCATATGTCTAGTATGTATTCATAGGTCTAATATGTAGACATACGTCTAGTATGTGGTCGTAGGTCTAGTATTACTCTGGGGCCAATGGGGTCTACCGTGCACCACATACTTATTTTCATGGATACCAACATGTTAAGAAAATGGTACTGAATCAGAATCGCGAATGTTCTCAAGTACAATTAATCATTTTAAGACTGTGTAATTCAACCGTTTCCATGGCAACCCCAAGTTCTCGTAATGATTACCAATACTTGCAAAATCGCCCATATCACAGTCAGTTTTTGTCCTAAACCTGTAAAACTGATACCATGAGACATTGTGCTTTTATTTCCAGTTATTTTATTAAATAACCTTATTTGCATAATCATGACTATTAATGAGAACATTAAAATAGTAATAGGAAGTATAGAAATAACGTAAACATTTCTTTTTTTTATTCTACACATATCAGAAAACAAAATATCCAATTTGAGGGCCAAAGCATTAATTTTATTTAACGTTTAAACCGTTTCCAAGGTACCCCCCAATTTTCGTAATGATGGCTCATACCTGCAAAATCGTCCATATCACAGCCAGTTTTTGTCCTAAACCTATAAAACTGGTACCCAATTCAAGATAAGACATTGTTTTTTTATTTCTAGCAAAGCCTTGAAATTAGTCGTGGTGCTGTTTGGGCGGTTGTGTGTTTTGTATGCGGTATGTGCATACTCATGAATATTAAAGGGGACATTAAAATAGTAAACAAACAATATAGAATTAACGTAAATAATGTAAACTATTCACCTTTTTATCCTACAAATATCATAAAGCAACTTCAAATGCAGGCTAAAATGATGACAAAACTTCTTTAGAAAACGAAATATCTAAGTAGAGGACCAGTTTAAATTGATAACAAAATACTCAAAAAGCAAAGTATTTAAATTGATAACCAAACATCTATCTGTAATACTCCGCTAGAACTCAGTTATTTTTGATGAATCATGAAATCAATTGTTACAAACATAGAGATGAGGCATTGCTTTAATTATAAATATTACTTTTCTGATTTAAACTAATTTGCATATGTATGAATATTTATGAGAACAGTAATAGATGTTGAAATTTTCGGAAGACACCAGTCTTTCACACAAACCTCGTTGTTCGCATTACAGAGTGTTTATATACATGCAACATACAAAGATATCGCGGCCTACTGTTGCGATAATTATAATGAAATAAACATATAGTTGATGTATGAATCTTCCATTTTGGTTTACTTTGTACAAATTACCTCATTTGCATCCTCATGAATATTAGTTAGTGATAAGAAAACAAAAAGAAACAATATTGAAAATAACATGTTTGTCATTATGCGGAGCACAACATTACACCATTCTCAACCAAACCAAAGCAGCTGAGTAAACCATACATGAAGATTCATAAATCAACTACATCTTGATATCATTTGTAATTATCGCCAAAGTAGGCCGCGTTATCATTGGATGTTGCAGGTATTAAAACACTCTGTAATATGAACAATGATATTAGAATAGGTGCCTAGGAAACATATATATTACCATCAGTGCTATATAATGTGTCCTAAATTTATTTATCTAACACTCTTGGTGCTATTCAATGATCATTTTAAACTTTAGCTAATTACTACATTTTTTTCATTTTTGTTTGCTTTATAAGAGAAAGACTGGTGTCTTTCGAAAAAAATTCAATATATTTTATTTTTATCATAAATATTCATACATATGCAAATTAGTTTATATCAGAAAAGTAATATTTACTATTAAAGCAATGCCTCATCTCTATGTTTGTAACAATTTATTTCATGATTCATAAAAAATAACTGAATTCTAGCGGTGTATTACAGGTAGATGTCAATTTTCCAAAATTTGTGACAATTTGTTTCATTGAAACAGTTACAATGTCACTTGCAGTTCATTGTTCGGTTTTCAATCTAGATACTTTGCTTTCTGAGTATTTTGTCATCAATTTAAACTACATTTGGAGTTGTTTTCTGATATTGGTAGGGTAGTATAATGAGAGGTTTACGATTTTTCAGTATTGTTTTTACTGGTTTTCATTGTTCTCATTTATATTTATGTGAATGCAAATAAGGTAATTCCTAAGTATAGTCTTTAAACAAAACCCAAGGTCTAAGCTTTAATTCGGTACCCGATTTATACAGTTAGCACAAACACTTTCTGTGATATTGAAGATTTTTTCAGGTAGGTGTCGACTAGGTGAATACAAATACTTCACTTAAATATGTTTTCGTTTTACATGCACTTTGCCACTGTATTTGTCATCGCGTTTGTTGTAGATTAGTCGGAGAGGGGATATGCTTATTTAAACTGTTTGTCTTTTAGGGTGGGGATGGAATAAGTGTGAGGTTTTGCGCCCCTAAACCAGTGTAACCCCCAGTGGCTTTTGTCACTGACCGTTCCTAGGCTGTACTTCCATCTTACCCCTATTGTATGTTTGCTTTGTCTTTGTGTGTCTCTTTGTGTCTTTTATATAAATGTACATTTGGTGTGTGTCGTCGTGGTGCTGTTTGGGCAGTTGTGTGTTTTGTATGCGGTGTTTCCTGCATGACTCTTACATGTACTAATAAAATATGTGTGAACAGTGACATGAATGGTTACTATGGAATCAGTTAAAACGTTTCTTAGAGTCAATTGATTGGTCCTGAAATTAAATATTTTGATTTCTGGGGATTTTTCATCATTTTAAACTGCATTTGAAGTTATTTTACATTATTTGCGTCATTTCTATATTAGTTTTACTATTTTTAATGTTCTCATTAATATTTATGAGTATGCAATTTCAAGGCATAGCTAGGAATATTAGCACAATGTCTTATCTTAAATTTGGTATCAGTTTTATAGGTTTAGGACAAAAACTGGCTGTGATATGGACGATTTTGCAGGTATGGGCCATCATTACGAAAATTGGGGGTTGCCACGGAAACGGGTAAGACGTTAATTAAAGTTAATGTTTTGGTCCTCAAATTATAAATTGTGCTTTCTGAGTATTTTGTCATCATGTTAAAATGCATTTGAAGTTGTTTTCTGATATTTGTAGGATGAAAAGAATGAAAGGTTTACGTTTTTCTATACTTTATTTTACTATTTTGATGTTTTCGTTAATATTCATAAGTATGCAAATAAGGTATCCAAATAAGGTAATTTAAAAGAATAAGCTGGAAATAAATGTACAGTGTCTTATTTTCAATTGGGTATCCGTTTTATAGGTTTAGGACACGCACTGACTGTGATATAGGCGATTTTGCAGGTATTGGTCATCATTACGAAATGTGGGGTTGCCATGGAAATGGTTAAATTACACACAGCCTAAAACATTATACTTGAGTACATTCGCGATTCTGATTAAGTTGACTTTTTTTTAACATTTTGGTACCAAAGAAAAAAAGTCTGGCGGGGAGGTGTGTGTTTGTGTGTGTGTGGGTAGTTGCACGGTAGACCCCACTGGCTCCCAGAGTATGTGCAGACATAGGTCTGGTATGCAGTAATATGTCTAGTATGTAGTCATAGGTCTAGTATGTGAACATAGAGAGGTCGTATTCTTACACATAGATCGTCTATGGATAAAATTAAGAAAAGCTATTAGTTCTAGAATATTTTAATGCCATGTACTCGATGTGATTAAACTTATTCTGAGATACAAAAAGTATTTTAATATTTTACTAAATAAAGCGTCTTTTAACGATTCTGTTAACAGAGTAGACCCAGATCAGACGGCCCCTTCGGGACTAGGGTCTGCTCTGTTTACTTATGTAATTATACGGATTCGATTCTTCCATGGCCAGGATTTCCGGTGTTCATGCGCCTTTATAAAAAAGACCAAGGTGGTGTCATTTTACAGGAATATTCATGGAGTAAATGCTTGAAAGATGTATAGAAAAATGTTTTTATGAAAACCCATAGATACTTGATAATTTCCCAGAATTGTGTTTAAACAGAAATACATCCCGGTCTTGTTTTACGCTTAACATATTCTTAACTCTTTCCAGGCATGAATTGATCAAATAATGTAATATTTCCTTGGGAATTAATGACTTATGACTTAGAAACTGTAGGATAATATCTATATTATTTCATAAGTAAACAAGGCCGCTCCAACAAGAGCCGTCTGATCTGAGTCTACTCTGTTTGCAAAGGCGTGGAAATATGTTTGTATGAGAGACAGGGTTAAGCAGCTATTACAAACGTGTATTTTCAACCAGTTGAATACCGCAATGAATGACCCACTACATTTAAGTTTTCGCTATCATAAACTTGTCTACTGCAATTTATTCGTCTGCTTCAGTTTTTATATTTGAATGATCTCCCTTTTAGTTTTCAAACGTATGATCACAGTAACATAAATTAACTCTTTTGTACTACATTGTGATCACATTTACAAACAGATTTCATCCAGTTGTGACGATAAGAACTACATAGCATGATAGAGTTCACACGATAATTTTCAAAGTCGCCGGAAAGGGTGATAACCATTGCAAAAACAGTATGAATCCATATACTCAGGGAGCCAGTAGTGCCTACCGTGCACCCCCAGACTTTTATTCATGGGTACCAAAATATTCAGAAAAGTGTCCTGAATCAGAATCGCGAATGTACTTAAATTCTTTTAGGCTATGTGTATTTTAACCGTTTCCATGGCAACCCCCCAGTTTTCGTAATGATGACCCATACCTACAAATTTGTCCATATCACAGCCAGTTTTTGTCCTAAAACTATAAAACTGGTGCCAAATGGAAGATAAGACATTGTGCTTTTATTTCCAACTTGTTTTTTAAATTATCTCATTTGCATACTCATGAATATTAATGAGAACATTAAAAATAGTAAAAAAAGTATATACATAACGTAAAACTTTAATTTTTTTATCCTACAAATATCAGTAAATAACTTCAAATGCAGTTTAACATGATGACAAAACCCCCAGGAAACAAAATATCCAATTTGAGGACCATAGCATTAATTTTAAGCACCATTTTTACCGTTTCCATGGCAACATCCTAGTTTTCGTAATGATGGTCCGTACCTGCAAAATTTTCCATATCACAACCAGTTTTTGTCCAAAACCTATAAAACTGGTACCAAATTGGAGGTAGGTCATAGTGTTTTTATTTCCAGTTTTTCTTTTTAAATTGCCTTATTTACATACTCATGAATATTAATGAGAACATCAAAAATAGTAAAAACAATATAGAAATAACGTAAATAATGTAAACTATTCACTTTTTATCCTATAAATCAGAAAACAATTTCAAATGCAGTTTAACCTGATGACAAAATCCTCAGAAAACAAAATATCAAATCTGAGGACCAAAAATTTAACTCTAAGTAACTTTTTAACTGTTTCCATAGTAACAATTCATTTCACTGTGTTCACACAGTTTTGTTTGGTCAAAAATCTTCCATATCACAGGATGCATTTGTGCTAACTGTATAAAACTGGTACCGTTACAATCTTACTTACAGTTCATTGTTTGGATATCAATTAAGATGATTAGCTTTCTGAGTATTTTGTCATCATTTTAAACTACATTTGAAGTTGTTTTCTGATAATGGTAGGATAAAAATTGAGAGGTTTACGTTATTTCTGTATTTTTTTGCTATTTTTTAATTATTCTCATTAATATTCATGTGTATGCAAATAAGGTAATTCCTAATTAAAGCTTTTAAACCAAAGCACACTGTCTTAGCTTTAATTCGGTACCAGTTTTATACAGTTAGCACAAATACTTCCTGTGATATGGAAGATGTTTGCAGGCAGGTGTCGACTAATAAAACTGTGTGAACAGAGTGAAATGAATGGTTACTATGGAAACATTTAAAAAAGTTACTTAGAGTTAAATTTTTGGTCCTCAAATTTGATATTTTGTTTTCTGAGGATTTTGTCATCAGGTTAAACTGCATTTGAAATTGTTTTCTGATATTTGTAGGATATAAAGTGAATAGTTTACATTATTTACGTTAATTCTATATTGTTTTTACTATTTTTGATGTTCTCATTAATATTCATGAGTATGCAAATAAGGTAATTTAAAAACAAACTGGAAATATAAGCACAATGTCCTACCTCCAATTTGGTACCAGTTTTATAGGTTTTGGACAAAAACTGGTTGTGATATGGACAATTTTGCAGGTACGTACCATCATTACAAAAACTAGGGTGTTGCCATGGAAACAGTGAAAATAGTGCTTAAAATTAATGCTATGGTCCTCAAATTGGATAATTTGTTTCCTGGGGGTTTCGTCATCATGTTAAACTGCATTTTAAGTTATTTTCTGATATTTGTAGGATAAAAAAAAGTTTTACGCTATTTATATACTTTTTTTTTACTATTTTTAATGTTCTCATTAATATTCATGAGTATGCAAATAAGGTAATTTAAAAAAACAAGTTGGAAATAAAAGCACAATGTCTTATATTCCATTTGGCACCAATGTTATAGTTTTAGGACAAAAACTGGCTGTGATATGGGCGAATTTGTAGGTATGGGTCATCATTACGAAAACTGGGGGGTTGCCATGGAAACGGTTAAAATACACATAGCCTAAAAGAATTTAAGTTTGAGTACATTCGCGATTCTGATTCAGGACACTTTTCTGAACATTTTGGTACCCATGAAAAAAAGTCTAGGGGGGGGGGGGGTGCACGGTAGGCACTACTGGCTCCCTGAGTAATATGAAACTACCAAGTTGATACTCCAACTATGTTTTCAAACACTGTGAGGGAATGTAAAACCTATGATAATGTTTGCAGACGAAACTTATCTGGCTTCAAAGTAGTTAAATCGTTTGGATATAATTGGGCACACAATCAAACCATTCAGTTTGCGAAATCTAGGTTTGCTATACATTGCACACGTGAATTCACCCAAGTCTTGCACAAGATCTCAAGACACAACCGAAGAATTTCCCAAACCTACTAATGGTTTTACAAACATTGGCTTCTTTTCAAGGGTCTGAATGGGTTTTCATGTCCTCTGCTATATGTCCTCTGCTACAAATACATTAGTTTTTTATTCACAACATAAGTATCTAAAACATACCAAAATATAGTTTTCTGACCCAACCAAAAAAAGATTCCCGAACACTCCTGCTCTTTAAGTAAAATGTATTCAACTCCGGTCAAAATCTGCTCAAAAATCGATGGGTTCATTCACTGCGATCGTCTTTGAAAGTGGTGACTCTGACGTTCGATTAATATCGTTGAAAGTCAATACTTTCGGTTTTAAACCGAAAGTAAAGACTTAACAACCGAAAGTAGTGACATTCGCCGACATCAATATCAAGCTTGTAGAGAGTTTTAGAAAATAATATTTGAATAAATTGTGAATACCACGATATCCATTCATGCAATCTGGGTCCATGCTTATAAAACTTTTAGTTGAGTCTGAGTTCGTTCTCAGGTTTTTGATTGGTCAAGATTTGAGCCTCTGGCTCAAATCTGACCAATCAAAAGCTTGAGAACTCAAATCTGACCAATCAAAAGCTTGAGAACGAAACTCAGACTCAACTAAAAGCTTTATAAGCATGGACCCAGACCGGGGCAATGCCTAATAGACCAATTATATGGCGTTTCGACTTGAATTATAGCGTATTTCTATTCCGAACGTCAGAGTCAAACTGTGTCCTAGAGAGGTTGGTTGTCACCTTGTCGACTCGTTGTAAAAGCGTATTAATATTCTGAGAAAAAGTAGATGACTGCTCATCAAGAGTGATGATTTCTTTGATAAATAAGACACAGTTTAAGGAAATCGGTGGGACGATCGCAGTGAATGAACCCATCGATTTTTGAGCAGATATCGGCCGGAGTTGACTACCTTTTACTTATTATATAGAGCCACTTTTGTTTTTTGGTTGGGTCAGAAAACTATAATTTGGTATGTTTTAGATACTTATGACATGTGATTAAAAAATAATATATTTGTGATGGAGTTGCTGTTGTTGTTGAAACAAAGCATGCGAAGGACACCTTTGGTCTTACCCATGTTACATTCCTGCATCCTACAAATCTCACGGCGTCCATCAAGGAGTACCTTGGTTGAGCCGACAACCATGGAGTTCTGTTCCATAACTGCCGCTCCCATACTGTTAACCAGCGCTTTGGTCCCCGCGTCTGAGATAGAAAAAGAACATCACTGTCGTATATGCTTTGTTTGCAAAATAAGTTAAAAGGCGTTACCATGGAGGAAATGGTTAAACAAAGTGTATGGGAATGTTGATTGAGAAATGAAGCAGGCAGCAGTGTTCTGCAGACTAACGTTACATCTAGTTCGAAAAACAAAATTATGAATCATTTACTCCGATTATGAATGAAAGTGTATGTATGGAGTAAAGGGTTAGAGAGTTAAGGGCGTGAACGCTTCTCAATAACCACGTGTGCTGTTAATGTAAAAAACACAGTCTTAAACACGACATGTCTTAAGCAGCCATCAAAAAGAGGTCTAATTATTGGCCTGGCGGCTTGTGGTAGCTTAATGCAGGGAAAACAAGAACCGCGAACGGCACCAACGCTCGAGAGCTTGTCCAGCTAAATTAAAACAAATGAAATGGGTAAAGGGCCATAACTCCAAATTTTGAAATAAAGAGTTACGATTCTTATGTAGGGGTCTTCCCCTCAATAAGATCTACTAAATTATGAAGTTTCACGTTGATACCTCTTATACTTTTCGAGTAATGAGCTACATTAAAGTTTTTGCACGCCGCCGATGGCGCCGACAACGACAACGACGACGACAACGCCTATAACCCTGTGATCACAATAGCTCGACTTTTCTTCGAAACAGACGAGCTAATAATGCAGAAAGCTACAATAGGAGCTTTCCGCATTACATTTGCCCTGCATTAGGCAACCACCTGCTTTTATACGCTCCTATGTTTAATTAATTAATAGTACCTTAGGACCGGCTGTACTGTATGTTTACCTCCCCTTTGGCTTGTTGTAATTGAGTATGTTATAACATCGCCTGCCCAATGTATTGTTCAAAGA
Source organism: Azorinus chamasolen (assembly GCA_963576725.1). Taxonomy (NCBI): domain Eukaryota; kingdom Metazoa; phylum Mollusca; class Bivalvia; order Cardiida; family Solecurtidae; genus Azorinus; species Azorinus chamasolen. The sequence goes on along the minus strand of OY755237.1, from coordinate 79,439,223 downwards.
CTTTCCCAATGGTTTTAAAATACAAAGATAAATATATGTAGTAGGTTGGATCCTGATTAAACACCACTTTACTCCGCATATCTACTTTTGAGCTAATTCAGTGTTTCAAACTATATACAGTAAAATCTCGCTAATACGACCACTCAAAAGAAGTTTCAGTTTAGATTTTTAAACCATGTGGTTTATTAAATGCAGGACAAAAGTGATAGAGTAAGCTCCTGTAAGAACCTTCTGTATAACTGATTAAAGCTATAACTCATCTAGGCTTAGCTTTATGTCAAATATAAAGTTAACTTCAAAGCATTCCAAACAATTTCCGGACATTTGAAAAATTGGTGAACATTTTCAAGTTCAAGGGCTATAACTCTGGCAAAATTGTTTTAACCGCACCGAGATTTAATGTAAAGCTGTAACTCATCCAAATTTAGCTTTATAACAAATATAAACTTAACGTCTCCATTAACTTCCAAAAAATGGGAAATTTCGGCAATTTATTCAAGTTTAAGGGCCATAACGCTGGTAAAAAACCGAACTGAGATTCGACCTTATCATTCAGATTTAGCTTTATACCAAATATAAAGTTGATATTTCAAACCACTTTCAAAAACAGACTGATCAATAGAAAAATGGACGAAAAAAATCAAGTTCAAGAAGCATAACGCTAGCAAAAATGATTCAACCGGACTGAGATTCAAACATAAGCTGTAACTCATCTAGATGAAGCTTTATATCACACATAAAGTTAATATCTCAAACCACTTCCAAAACATTCCGGACAACTGATTGGTGCGGAATGACGGACGGACGCCCGTTCTTAAATATGGACACTTGTTGGATATGTCCTTTATTTAAAACTACCCAACAATGGCACAATACTATCCTAAAATACAACGGAATGAGTAGAATATACCTTTATCTATTGTTCTCCATACCCAACAATTGTCCAGACGTACAGACGCAACCAAAACATATAAAGTCCCGTTCGGCTTTCGCCGGTAGGGGACAGATAAATCATGTGGCCGCATGAGCAGTTAATACTTTTTTCAACCGGTTAAATCTGTTTTTCAAACTATTAACTAATTCTATAATATCTTATTATGATCCTACAGACTTTGTTAACATACTTTGTAATCCATACTTCTTTTGAGCGGTCGTATTACCATAGAGACCTCACGTGTGATTCTGTAAAATTCCTCCCAATTGTGTAAGAAGTTGGGACAGCCAATATAGTTTCACTTTATCTTAAGTCCCGTAACAGATGTTCCGTGAAAATTTGAAACCATTCCTCCCAACGGTGTTTTAAGATTTGAACAGACAATGCCTTTTCACTATATCTAATATAATGAAACAAATTTAAAGTCCCGTAACTCCGACAAAATTAACAAAATTTATTTCTTCATGATATCAGATGAAGTGAAACAACCTTGTCTATTTATATTATCGAAGTAATATTTCTGCATGACATTATTGTGCTTCAATACTTTTAAAGTTCTGGCGTAATTATGCTCCCACAATTTCATCGAAATATAGTTTTAGCTCATGGGAGAATAAGGCAATGTAAACAATTCACGTAAATTTGATAGTGGAGTCTGAGGATCATCTAATGGCCCTGTCACACTATAGCATATGAGACGAATGTATGCATTGCGTATGAAAATCTGGTCATACGCACAACCTTTGAGCGTATAAGCCTGAATTTTCCACCATATCTTCGATGAACGCATTAGCAGCGCATGAATAGCGAATGCGTACCGTATAGCTGGCGTATATGCAGCGCATGAGAAACGTATACAAGCGTATGTCAGTTTATGTCACCGTCAGTGTTGCGTGTATCAGCGTATAAGTAGCGTATACCAGCATGTGTGTAACTTCTGCTTAGTGCATGTGAGCGCATGAGTAGCGTATGAATAGCAAGAAATACGTTACATACGTTAGTCATTCGTCAGACATAAGTTACAATTACGTTACTGATACGCTATTCATATGATAGCTTCACTGGCCGTCTTCATGCCAACGTTTGTGAAGCGTATTTGACCTATAAGCAACGTACCGACACTCTAGCGTATTCAACGTGTGCCTAGTTCATGATGAACGTATGCATAACGTATAATTCATACGCTAGTATACCATGAACGTTTTTGATATGATTCGGCCTCTGCGTATGAGAACATGCACCGATTATGGCAGCGTACCTGAAACGTATACGACGCACATGTATGCCTAACCTATTCCAAGCGTATATCTGCGTATGCGAATGTATGGTCATTTTTCTCAGACGCACGCATACGTTCATGCCATACGCTCTAGTGTGACACCCCCTTTACATCGAGGCATCAATCCTACGAAGCCTTGTCAAAATATATTCGGTTGATTCAGACCCCACACCACCCCAACCCGCCCCACACACTTCTTTGGATATTGTGTCTAAATCAAGCACGTTTTTGGTGGAAAAGGTCACACAGTCCTGAAGCCATGGCAAAAATGGTCACCGCAAAATATACATGTATGGTTCAAGACAAGACATGGTATATATTATGCAAAAAGTGTCATAGATCAACCCTATAAGCACGTTCTGTGTAAACACAGGGGGTCAACTGCTGACAGAACCTCTACCCACTTGACTAACACGCATCGAAGTACTCGAGAGCAGATTACTAACCAATGCGGAATAAAAATAAATAACCCTTTACTCGATATGTATACCTTTTGACCACTCTGATATGCGTCTGCTCTGTTTGCTATGTAATAATATAGAACGGATTACACCGTTTCTGTCATGGCCATATGTGCCATTATAAAATTTTACGAAACTGATATTCAGCAAGTCATTATTTCTTAACCCTTCTCTTGCTGAATTCTAAAACACATTTCTCCTTCTTTACCCATGCCCTGTTGTATAATTACATATATCTTCACTGTCTACAAGTATTTCGCTGTGCAATCACTGCTGCGGAGTGCGCTGGTTACACAATCAACTTGTAAATACTGCAGACCCTGATGAGACAGCTCCTGCAGGAGCTGTCTCATCTGGGTCTTCACTATTTACAGGTAGGTATATTGACGTGAATAGCAAGCGAAGAGTTAATAAGTATTCATGCAGGAATCCTCTCCATAACAAATTCATCAGGCTACAGCATGCTTTAAGGCCACAGTAGTAGATTTGTGCTGGTCGTTATAGAAAATGTTTTGCTATGCACTATTTTGCAGATGATAGATGCAGTATGACATTGATAATATTAGAACTGGGAAAATTACCTAATAAGCCAGGGTTTTGAATTGTGTCTTTGAACAATGACTAACTGCAGCAGATTTACGGTTAACGATTGCTCACTTAGCGTAACAATTTCGACCGTATACATTGTCTTCTAATTCAGATTTCGAAGCAGGATTTCTATTCGTTTTCCAAAACACATAACTATATAATCATACAGTTTTGCTCCCTATGAGACACTGGTGTTTTCGGCGTCTCATCTGGATCAATAAAACAATTAGTGTAGCTCGTAGCTTGTTAAAGGTTAAATCTAGCTACTATTTAAAATGCAAAGATCGCGTGATAAAGCAGATATGTGATCTTTATTTTGACCAGACCAAAACGCATTCAGGAAAACAATCGCACATCACGAGACCTTTAACACACGTGTAATTGCTTTGTAAACAATTCAGGTCCAGATACAGGTACAATGTATAACACTTAGTGATCCAACCAGGGCCAACTGATTTTCAAACTCAAGTGGTATTGTAAAGGAAATGCAGAGAAACCAGTAGTGTACACATTAAGACAACAAAATACTTATATAAGGGTTGAAAACGAGGGCATATGCTGAATCATGGATATTTGTAAACTCGAGTTTCAAAATGATGCAGACCGTAAAATCGCTATACGAAAGTTAATACCAATTGTCAAGTCAAGTGGTAAACAGATAAATTAAAAAGTAATTTTTAAACAGGTGTCATGCAATCTTGAAATGCCATAGAATTAATGAATTGCGCGCTAGTTGATTGCACCTGTACAGATTTGTCGTTGGCAAATCATGGTTGTTTATGTTTGAAAATTTAAGGGAAATCCTCATCATGGTATCTGAGGAGTTGGGTATACACGGTTTTCCACCGCATTTTTAACATTTACAAAGTACCACCGTAACTCTTATTAAATTGGTAGCAGCAACATAATTTTTCACCTCTTTTCGGCAATCTTCACCCATCGACGTTGGTCATCTGTGAAAGTTGGCGATCCTTTGAAAGCAAAAGTAGCAATACCAAAAGAGAAAATTGCAGACTGGGTTTTATTGAGTTTTATTAATGAGTTGTAATTAAATGTGCAATACTACTCACGCCCCCTAGCACCGGTTTAACAAAACTTATACCACCAAAACTAATGACCACATAATATAACAACACTTAGAATGGAGTACATGGCGAAGTAAAATCTCTCATTTGTGTTTGAAGAGTTTGGACACACAAGGTTAGCGGAACGTACAAACGTACAAACGAGTTTTCGGACGAGAGTGGGGGGGGGGGGGGGGGGGGGGGGAGGCATAATCACGCTAAAATTTTAAATGTATGGAAGCATTAGATAGTCATGCATATATATTAATTTGACAGTACAGACGGGGTGCGGATCACATTTAGAGCGATTTGCGAAGCATTTACATCACGGTTTTGGCAACAATATGCCATTTATTCAATTGATATATAAAATGAAATATTTATAAAGGTGATATTTCACTAAGTACATAGCATGTAAAGAACAGCATGTATAGGCCCACCTGTATTATATAATGGTTCTGCTGTACTGGTTTGCACTGTTCACAAAGTAATGTTGGTCTAAAACGGTTCAATATTTTGATAGCAAAGAGTCTGTACAGATATCACTATATGCCACCAAATCGCTAAAAGTGTTCAAAATGTGTGTGGGGGGACCATCGATACCGCTTTACGACATGATAGGGGCATTGCTCCTCTCGTGCTTCAACATGTCAAATATTCTGGCTATGCCCCTGCATTCTTGTTTATTATTTTTGAATAGGCTTTGTCCTGGCTATAGCGTTCTTTCTTATTCACGGACATATTTCAGATTTGATTTGAAACGCATCATAATCACATGTAGATAGTGTGCTATGTACGAGATTCCCTTTCTGTTTCATGTACTAAGTAAGGCTTGACTTACACCTACTTTTTTGTTAAGTTTATTGTTTACTGCGTTGCTCAATTGGTATATAGTCTTGTGCTCATATATAAAATGTTGATTGTCGATTCCTGTAGAGGCAGTGCCTTATGGTTTTTATCTGTTTGGTGCCTACGGACATCGCAAAAGTGCCACAGGTTATCCCTATGGGAAAAGCGTAATAGGAGATCTGACTGTCAAAGAACTTGGACCCAATTGTAACGATGTACATGTCATCACAGCCCAGGCTGTTTGATACTCGGTCAGAAAGGTCCCACAAAGCTTGAAAAATGTGTATAAGCAGGCAGGGCAGATACTCCAGATATGATGTTTTATACAATGATAAAGGTAACCCGTTTCCTTTCCCTGTTCAATATTAATGTAAGCAATAATGACATCATTAATACTTATTTGCGGAATTGTTATCATGGCTTATCTACACATAGATATTTGGTGTTGTTTGAGGCTGTAGAGTCAGATTTATTACGATATTTCATAGGCAGGCAGAGCAGACCCTAATCAGACGACTATAGGTGCCGTCTGATCTGGGTCTACTCTGTTTGCAACGGTGTTAAAAAGCGTTTGTATGAAGGAAAGGGTTACCTACATGCAAACATTGTTAGTATTGTGTGTGTGTCTGCTCTAACCTTCGGGTACTGTGTTGTCCAGTATTATTGGGTTTCCTGACCAGATCATAACCTCGCCCATCGTGTCAAAAGTGACGTTGAGGTATCCCAGATACTTGCCCCAAGCGGCATCTTGAACGACCAATGCCTTCTTGCCTGATCCTTGTGTCACCACAGTAGGGTAGGGGCCATTCGATACTTCATTTGAAGGAGGATTACCTGAAGACAAGACATTGTATTGTACATCTTATCTGTTATTCTGAGGACACTTCGATAATCACTATGAAAAAAAGTTTTTTGGACACAGTCACTTTAAACAAATAAACAGTTGAACGTTGCTGCTATAAGGTAATAAATCCTGATAAGATGAGATCTTTTGAAGCAAAAACAGCAATAAGAATGGAGAATATTGAACACTCGGTTTTACTGAAACTCTTCATAAGCAGTAATTAAACGTGCAACACTACTCACGATCCCTAGCATCGGCTTAAGCAGTATTCAATTCTCAAACCTTTAATAAACAAGATTCCCACTTTGTCTAAATAGCGCGTTTGTACGGTATTTTCAACCACACCTTGACAACTAACTATTGCAGTGATTGTATGACCGCAGACTATATAATGGGACGAATGCCCGTTATCGATCAAATTGTTGGTTTGGCAATCGACCAGATTTAGACAAATCACCTCGTGTAATGGCCAACTTATCATTGCAGAGGAAGGTATGGATATTTACCATGACCACGTGTAATAATCAAGTTGCAGAAGGTATTGGTATGAACAAAAAGTATGTTTCATGACCAATAAACCATTGTAAAGAAAAGTATTGGTATGAACAATGGCTATGCATAGTTACCAACGTAACCATTGTAGAGAAAGGTATTTGTGTGAACAAGGAACACATGTAGATACCAAATTGCTGTTGCAGGAGAAGGTATTGGTATGACCACCAACCACGTGTAGCAACCAACTTGCCATTGTCGGGAAATGTATTGGTATGAACAAGGACTATAGCCGACTTAAAGTTCAGACACAGGTTTTGCGCCAGAACGAGAAACTAGATATAGACCACCTAGCTGTAGATGAGTCTGTTTTAAACACGGACTATTTACTTCTATTGTAGATTCCAGTTTTTAGCACACATGAGTATACTCAGGTGAAATTTTGTGATTCGAACGTTCGTCCATTCGTCTGTCAGTCCGTCCGAGATTTAAACGGCACCTCCGCCAATTTCACAAGGCAGAATGTAACCAAACTTTATATAAATTATCTTAGTGGCATTGTCTGTCAAAAATGCTAAAAGAATTTGGATCCATGTTGAAACCTACGCGCATCGAAATCAAAATAAATCTTTAAAATAAATCTAGAACCAGTGCTCAGCCCCAACGATATTTGAAAGGAATAGCCTTCCAGTGATCTAACTAAATTGCTAAACTCATGTCGATATCTCAAAACATATCACCTCGAGTGGACTGGGCTAGATTTTCTTACATAACTACATTTGTATAATAGAAATCTGTTCACAACTGTTATCTAAAAAAACTAGTGTTCCAGTTTGAATGGAATGTGGTAGGAATAGTCGCTTGACAATCTTTCATCTAATATTTCGACCACTAAGGGCCATTTTCAAAGATTATTGAAAAAGGCCCTTAGTGGTCGAAATATTAGATCAGAGCAATTCAAGTATTTATGTATTATATTAATTCCCTATTTTGGAATATTTTCTTCAATGTGAATCTTTCATCAACACTGCTAAAACCATGCCGATACCTAAAAAACAGGTTGCCAGGGGGCGGGGCTTAATTGCCTTATATGACTATTATTTCTCCAAAACCGGTGGTCGAACCTGAATAGCGTTTGGTAGAAATAGTCCTCTGGTGGCCCTCTTTCAGAATTGATAAATGTAAGTTGATGTGCAAGAAAACATGGCTACATGTGTCAGGGCTAAATGTCCGTATGTGTCTATAGGTAAAGCGTATAAAACATCTTCAACATTAACAGTCCAGATTAAAAGGTATTTGGTATGAATATCCCTCTGGTGAAAACGTTGAGAATTGATTTTAACTACCAAACGTTTTGAACAAATTGAATAATCTTCAGTTGAAAAAATGAAAATAAAAAAACTATGATTTTCCGAAGATGATTGTGACTAGTTAATCTCTATCTAGTGTAACAATTCGCGATAGGTGGGCGATATAGGGTCATCATGACCATCTTGTTTTAAGTCCTTTTTCAGAGGTTTCGGAAGACAATTCTTTTTTTTGGGGGGGGGGGATCATATCATTACATAATTTGACTAGAGCAGATATGCTTATTGTATTTAAAGTGATTCCTTTTAAAATGGTATAAAATTCAGTTATTTGTCAGTAATCCTATTTCATGACGTCGAGCATATATTGCATCTGTTGTGAAAATAATGATGCTTTAATATGTATGGTTTACACAATTAGTTCTTTTTGCCGATTTCGCAACGAACCCCGACTGTTTGAAGTGCATGGGTTTAGATAAGAATAACTATAGAAGGACAGATGTTAACCCATTCCCACTTAGGCTATATTTAGACCTAACCTCTTTGATTAAATCTACCGAAAAGGAGCATTAACTTGAGAAAAGGAAATTTTCAGAATTTTGTAGTTTTGAAACCATTGTGATAAATAGAGCATTTGCTCCTGTGGAGCAAATGCTCTATTTATCACAATGGTTTCATAAAGTGACTTTTACAGAAGCGTCAAAAGGCGTCAATATGCGGGAATGGGTTAACCTATAAATCAGAACCCTGTGACTTATAAATAGAATTTTAGAAAACATGGTAGTAAACGGGATTTCAGTAGTTGAACTTCAATCTTTGCATAGTGTAAGATTGTGTAAGAATGACAGACTTTCTGCAGATATAGATTCAGTGCCTAGTTTTCCGTATTAGGATTCTTACAAATTGGCTCAAGATGTGATCAACCTAATAATATTGTGCAACTTAAGCCAATACGCAAATTATTCGGTTACACTTGTTTGAAAACATCTGACATTTGTTCGGTTGAAAAAAGGACGAAGGATTAATAATTTACACAAAATTTACAACAAAGTTGTTCAAATGGTGCTGCCAAACACCAGCTAAATAGACTACAGTACGTTGTACGTCTACAGCTAGGCGATTTATATCTAGCAAATCGCACGTGCATTACGACATAAAAGTGTCTAAATTAAAGGTCGGTAATAATTCATTATTACTGATATAAAGTATAAACTATAAAAATAATGCATACAAATTAGTTTCTATTAGTGTTGTGTTCAATTTATCTGCTACTATATCGTTGTAGTATAACGTTTTTTTCAATTGCATTTGGTTAGACACGTTGTTGGCGCAAATTTATTTTTTCAAAGTACGTTAGGTTCCCGAAAACAATTAACATGGTTTGAAAGAAGATTATTATGCGTTACGTTGTCCCCTATCTTGTCGCAATTTGATTTATTTTCAAATTACGTTTTTATTAATTTACGTGTCCACAATGAGCACCGATCATGACACGTGATTGGCATATGATTGTAAAGGAAGGTGTTGATATGACTAACGGCACTCATTAGTAATCGACTTACCGTTGTAAAGGAAAGTGTTGGTATGACCACCGACCACGATGTCCACACCATCAATTTGGGCTACCTCTAAGTCTGTTTCATAGCCTGCATGGCCAAGAGCTATTATTTTGTTGACCCCTTGTGCAACCAGACGATCGACTTCCTCTTGTACGGAGACAATGACGTTGTGGAAACGCACATGACTACCTAAAGCATAAGGCGTTGCTTTTAGAAACTAAATAACAGTATTTTAGTAAATCAAGATACAATATATTAACCCTTTCCCTCATATTGACGACTTTAGACGACTCTGTAGAAGTCACTATGTGAAAACATTGTGATAAAAAGAGCATTTGCTCCTATAGGAGCAAATGCTCTATTTATCACAATGTTTTCAAATTACAAAATTCTAAAATCCTCCTTTTCTCTACTTAATGCTCCTTTTCGGTAGGTTTATTCAAAGTGTGTGGATCTAAAAATAGCCTATGAGGGAATGGGTTAAATAACACATAAGTTATGCTAATTCAGTTCTAAAAATGCAGTCTTTCAATTTCTTTTTACAAATGAGTTTCACAGTATCAACTACAGTTGAGCTATGTTATCTCGAACTTCAAGGGACCATACAAATCACTGCGATATAACAGAGCTTCGGGATATCCGAAACTAATTTGGACAATTTCGCACGTTCACAGCTTAATGTAGATCGAAAGTTTAAGAGCCTTCAACATTACTTTCGATCTGCATTAAGCTGTCACAAGCGTTTATAGATATGCGTAGAGATACATTTTAGAAAAATCCCGTATTGTGAATTTTGAAGGATCTAACTTTACTTCGGGTTATCCCGAATTTTGAGTTATTCGACCTCAATATATCGAAGTTGAACTATTTTAGACACTGATTGGATGCTCGGTTGATCTGTCTGCAAACGACGGATATCCCGTATTGTGGATGAGTTTAGACTTATAGTAAAACTTCTGTTTAGCGATCGGTCAAGAGACATCTTTTCCTTGATTTGATTAATCATTTCACCGCCAATGTCGCATAAATGCGCCATAAAAATAGTGCAGTCCTAGATCAGACGGCTCATTTTCAATATTTTACCTTAAAATTAAGTCGATCTTTGAGCAGAATTAATTTGATGTAACCCAAAAAGCCAGTTATTGTTATTGATATGCTTAATCTGTTGTTGTTGGAGGTTATATTTGTCAGTTCTATGTAATACATACATAGAATAGGCGTCATATTACAATGGAATTCGCATCTGCTAAAATACTTCAGTCAGAACTACAGATAAAGGTGCATACTCAAATATTTATGTCACAGTGTGTAGGTTTATCATCACTTGTACGGCCTTGTTGTACAAGTGCGCTTTTATGGCGACGTGGTAGAGTGCATGACTGCGAACTTGGCGACCCGGGTCTGAGCGGGTATGTTTTTATAAGAACACCCGGTTACAGTTGGCGCCCAACGGGGAACTGTGACTGTATAAGCTCCGAGTTCGATACCCAGTCGTCCTCATACCCATAGAAATTCGGGACGAATTTCAACTTGCTGGGGGAGTATGTCACAGTGTGTAGGTTTATCATCACTTGTACGGCCTTGATGTACAAGCGCGCTTTTATGGCGACGTGGTAGAGTGCATGACTGCGACTTTGGCGATCCAGGTTCGATCCCGGGTCTGAGCGGGTATGCTTCTTTATAAGGACACCCGGTTACACTTATATTGTCATTTCTCCACCAAACCCGTTTTAGATCGTCTCTTAGAGGCGATTTTAACCCTTCGCTTGCTATTCACGTCAATATACGTACCTGTAAATAGTGAAGACCCAGATGAGACAGCTCCTGCAGGAGCTGTCTCATCAGGGTCTGCCCTATTTACGAATTGATTGTGCAACCAGTGCACTCCACAGCAGTGAGTTCACAGCGAAATACTTGTACACAGTGAATATATATGTAATTATACAACTGGGCATGGGTAAAGAAGGAGAAATGTATTTTAAAATTCAGCAAGAGAAGGGCTAAAGAGCAGTCACATAATAAAATTTGTTGGAGAAATAAAGGAGCTATTATTGAACTATTGAGCTATTATTGCATTTTATCTAGACCTTAGACCTTTAACCCTTCGCTTGCTGAATTTTAAAATACATTTTGTCTCTTTTTTGCTTGTCTCTTGATATAGTTAACATACTTACTTGGTTTTGAGATATTGCTTGTCTCTTCAGTAATGTAGCCGACAACTCCAATATTTTCACCGCCGACTGTCAAAGTCGCAGACTTTGTAAACTTCTGATAAAGTGGCGAGCCACTTGTCACTTCGGTGTTGGCACTGACCACTGGAAACGTTACGTTATCGATAAAGTCTGCCATGGCTTGGTCACCCAGGTCGAATTCATGGTTGCCTAGACACTGAAATGTATCGAGGTATAATAAGGTATGATCGAGGTATAAACGCGGTATAAAAGCGGTTTGCAAACGTTTTCTAAATACATTTAATATGCCACATTGAAAGGTATCGAGGTATAATAAAAGTATAATCGGGCATAATCAGGTATAATTAAGGTTTAAACGAGGTATAAACTAGTTCTAAGTAATGTATCACACTGAATACATTAAATTTAAGACAGATAAGTCAGTGATACTCCGATTAGACAATCATTTAGAGATTAACCTAATTTGAATATGCAAACGTATGAAATTAAGAGAATACTTAAACGTCCTTATTTCATTTGCGATACTTGTTTTTGATAATATTTGGGCGATCAGGTTTCTTACATCGATTCAAATAGTGTAAGTGTCGTTAAGTAAAAATGAAACGACAAATTGGCATTTTTCCAGTTAGTGTTTTTTTACCATTTACTACTTGAATATTCATGTAAGAAATAATTATATCATGAATGCTAGATTACCTGTAACAAGAGCACATAATAAAAGCAACTGTAGAATCATAGCACTATTATAAGCAAACAGAGCAGACCCTGATCAGACGACCCCTACATCAGTCCTCTAATCTGGGACTATTATTTTTGCAAAGGCGTATAAAGGCGTATTTATGGAGTAAAGGGTTAAACAACATCATCCCTTTTCCTCATATAAACGCCTTTACACGCATTTGCAAACAGAGAAGGCCTAGATCAGACGACTCCTATACGAGCCGTCTGATCAGGGTCTGCTCTGTTTATTAATGGAATTTGATAGGTCTGTTTCTTTAATTTCTAAAATGGCTACAATGTTAAATCCTTTCATATTTCATTATAATCATTGTGTCCATAAATATTCAATAGGTATTGAAATTGGAATAAATATATTAGGGGGAAAGGGTTAATATCTATTAATTGGTGTTTGTTCTGGTTCCTCCAGATATTTTACAGGCAATAAAAGAGTATATTAAGACGATATTTGAAAGAAAGTAGAAAATATGACAATGACAAAATCAGGAATATAATTAACAAAAAACGTCTTATTTATATGCAGGGTTCACTTTGAAGTTAAACTCCATTTTACCGTCCTTTCATCGGTATAAATCGTATCTAACCAACCTATCTAATATATACACTTAGCAACACTACTTAATTGATGCTAAGCGTGACTGGTGCGTAAGTGTAGGATGCATAATTTAAGACTTAACCTGCTGTTGAGGCGGTGAGTGACACATCGTCTCATCTGGATCAAAACTGTTTCCAAATGCGGGTCATGTCGCAAATATCAAGATAAAGCTTGAAACACGACTCACATTTAAAGTGAACTCATTCCAGGGTATTTAGTCGATGCAGCAATTTTGTTTCTACCAGGTGGGCGTGTGCGGTTATTCAATACATGACAAAATGTATACAGCTTATGACCATTTGCTATTTGACACACGCAATGGTGTAGACCAAGGAAGTTTCTCGAGGGTAAGCAAATCCGAGTCGACATTGCTTGCATTCAGTCTATTCATAAAATAGTGAAGTTAAATGTATTAAGTTGACAAAATCTTAAAGTGATAGTTGTATTGTAAAAAAAATTGAAAGGTGACGTACGAGCTGCGTTTACACACTTGGTAGCATAATAGAATACACGCTGTACCTGCTACACGTTTTTATACTGACAGAGGACATATTTCAAGTTTACTAAACAGTAAACCCTTACACCGTTGTGAATAAACAATGTCTGTACATATTTGATATGTTGTAAATTCCACTACTTCAATTTTAATCTTTTTTTTGAGAAACTATTGATCGAGTTTTAAATAGTTTGGGTCAGCGTTTAACCCTTTCATCGCCAATGGTGCAAAAAATGCTCCCCGACAAATAGTGCAGTTCCAGACCAGACGCCGCCTTTTCAAGGCGGTGTCTGATCGGGGACTCCACTTTTGTCCCAATCTCTAGATCCAGATATGTGGTTTATTCCCTTAAATTCTGTATTAATTTATCTCATTTCATTTTTTTACCGAATGATATTTAACAAAATTGGGTTGCAGATGACAATTAGAAATGTTCGCCAAAAGAGTTAAGATCGCGGGAAGCCGAATAATGATCAGAGCGAAAGAGCGAGTATACCGATACTTGTGCACACTTTGTGAGATACTGGTCCATCTTCTATTTCAGTTCAGTATCTTAATTCTTTATTTCATTGACATGCATTTTAACGCCTTTGCCAACAGACAATACTCAGATCAGACGGCTCCTTTAGGATCTGTTCTGTTTGCATATGGAATAATATATATTCACCCATGGTCAAACTAATAAATGTAGATACATTGTCATATATGTACATGTAGTTTCAAATGTCAATACTAACAAACCCTGCACCATAGCGGTGAAACCGTAATTACCTATGCAAACAGTTTGGATCCAGACGAGACGACACTTAATATGCCATCTCACCAGGGTCCAAACTATTTGAATCTTTAACCATACTTTAAGAAAGAAAGATAGATTTTTTATTTTAAGAATGGAAGCAGACACCAATTGTCACCTAGTGTGCAATTATTTTTAAATAAACCACCAGGAACATGTTAGCATAATGAATATTTTTACATCTATGGGACTAAATTGTACCCGAAATATTGTCGATCGAATAAACACTGGACAGCTATATCCCTCTTGTGTGGCGAAACTCAGTCTGAATATAATACCGCCTAACGTACATGGGTGACAAAATAGACACTGTTTAATCCTATACATTATGGAAATGAGTTAACTGACTTAATTATGCAAAACAGTGCAGACTCAGTGAGTATTAATTGACTGAACATACTGAATGGACTGTGTCGTTAAGACGTTCCTTCATATAAACGCACTTAAACGGAGTAGATCCAGACCAGACGGCTCCAGTATGAGCCGTCTGATCAGGGTCTGCTCTGTTTGCTCACTGAACTATAATAGATCTGACTCTCCGCTGCAAGACAGGGTCAGTACGCAGCTTAATTACATCCTTGAATGTCCGGTTTAGAGGGATGATATTATATACAGAGGAAAGAAAGGTAGACATACAAACAGACAAGACGGACCAGACAGGCGGACGGACGGTCAGATGATGGAAGGACGTTCTCACGGATTGAATATCATGTGACTATTCTTTTGTTCAAAGTAGTCACATAAAATGAAATTTAGCAATATCAAAAGAAAAACACAAAACATGTTTTGTCCTCAGTATCACATTACTATCAATACCTGTGAGCACGCGACGGATGACGGTCGGATGGACAGACAGAAAGAGACAGACATACAAACAGACAGACAAACATACTTATGGACGGACGGACGGATGGGAAACAGAAAAGCAAGCAGAGAAACACAGATATTCCAAAACAGATTGACATGCCAAGCTTACCATAACATCATAGGATAGACGTTCCATGAAGACTGCTGTAGCTTTGCCTTTGTACAAATTGAACCACAAAGATCCCAAAAACTGGTCTCCGGCATCCAACAGAATGACATTATCAACGCTATTCCTAATTTCCTTTATTTTAGTATGTCGTCGGGCAACTCCGCCGTAACACTTTCCGTCGTCAGCATTTTGCTGACTACACTCGCTGCCGTATTTATTAAACTGCTCGATGCGCGAATGCACGTCATTGGTGTGAAGGACCACTAGGTTTAGGCTGTAGACACCGGTAAACACACTGATCACATCAATCAAAATGCACGCTGCTAACACGCAGACAAACCTGCCCATTGCGTATGCTTGACTATGACGCTAAATGTGATAGTAAAATACCCGAAACGCGTTGTGTTATTTGCCTAAGTCACATGATCAGAAACTCTCCACCGTCTTGTAGATACGGGCCAATGAAGCTGACAAACCAAGGGCATATGTATAGAACTGATGAATGGATGTATATGCATAAGGCAAATCATTATGTACATGACTCCGCAAAAACGGGGCGACATTCGCCCGAAGAAAAGTCTACTTCGGGCAACAGTTCGGCCAATGTCAGTTGAACTTCGATATCTCGAACTTCAAGGGACCATGCAAATAATTTCGAGATAATTTCGAGTCGTCCGATTTCAAATCTGAACAATTTCACAAGTTCACAAGTGCAATAACTTCGTGAAATACATGTAACTCCGGAACGAATAATATAATCTAAGTTATCTTATCTTCGTGCACAACTGTGTGTATATACATGTATATATATGGCATCGATGCAAGTATGACGATAATCCACCCAGTAGCAAAGGAGGAATAAGGCGCACAAACATGTGCTTAAGAAATTAAAGGGAAATACCCCATGAACATATGATAATATGCACATTTTCTAACATTAATGCACAACTGCACATGAATATCATTATTATGATGTTCCAGTAAAAGTATAGGAGTGTTGCAGATAATACTTTGCTAAGGAAAATAAACAAAGCTGAATATCTCCAGACTAGATAGTGTAAATCACCTTCGTGCACAACTCATCATCAATATCATATCAACAATCCATGCACGTATGAAGATATTTCACTGAGTAGTAAAGGAGAATTTAGCCTGACAAAAATGTGTTATAAAAATCAACAAAGGGGAATAACAACGGAAAGTATAATTTAACCCTTTCCCTCATATTGACGACTTTTGACGACTCTGAAAGATTCACTTTGTGAAACCATTGTGATAAATAGAGCATTTGCTCCTATAGGAGCAAATGCTCTATTTATCACAATGGTTTCAAACTATATAATTCTAAAAAAATCCTTTTCTCTAGTTATTGTTCCTTTTCGGTAGATTTATTCAAAGAGGTTGTATCTAAAATAGTCTATGAGGGAATGGGTTAATCAATGTTATCCCACTTTATTGTACAACTAGACAGCTATATCAATCATCCATGCAAGTATGAAGACTTTCTAATGAATAATAAAGGAGTCAGCGGAAAAGAATTTGTCTTAGAAACCTACAAAACGGAAAAACTCAAAGAGAATTATACAATCCTATATTTCTTACAAGCACAACTAGACATCAGTAACAATCACCCATGTAAGTATGAAGAAGTTCCGCTGAATAATAAATGAGGGGGATAGCCGCACAAGAAACAGCTATCTGACGGACAGACGGACGAAGAACGCGCCTCATACATGTACCAAAAATAGCACTTTAGATCTATATAATTTCCTGAACAAACTGGATAGACCTTGATGAGAAGGTATCTACATGGTTCGTCTGATATGGGTCTACGCTGTTTGCAAAAACGTGAAAAAACGTTCATATAACGGATAGGGGTTAACTCAGTATCTGGTAAATGACAATTAAAGTTATTCTGCTTATTGTTTCGCGTAAATCAATCAACATCAAAAGTTGTACATTTTAAATTAACCCATTTGCTCCCACGATCCCATATATGGGGCATAGGCAAACAGTTTAGACTCTGATCAGACGCCGCATAATGCGGCGTCTGATCAGAGTCTACACTGTTTGCTGACAGTAATTTCAATGTAAAACAAAACAAAAATGAAAATTTAGACCAGACATTCCTTAGATAAAAAATGGACTAATCCAATATATAATCATGGAAGAATCCACTGGGAGCAAATGGGTTAAATTAATGCTCATGGCTGATTTACCCATGGTATATATGCATTCAGCTAAATATTATCGATATCCAAATATTGCTAAATCCTTAGATAAACGCCGACTTTTTAAGAGGCGGAAAACCGTGGAGATCAATGGATATGATGAACGAAGCTCCGATTGACCCCGAATCTATTTCATCCTTTCTGAGTGTGATGTCATCAATATATGTGTAAATAGCATCAGCCTTTGACGTTCTCAACTTGTTAGGATTGCTTCTAGAAGTTTCAACAATACGTGTAATTTTATCATCGTTTATCATCGTAATTTACTTGAGAAGTGAAATTAAAGGTGTTTAATATCATATTTCGTGACCCAGTTGAAAAGTTCATCTGAACTGAGCCATGGGGTGTTTTGTATCAATTTGGCTTTGCACTAAATCTGTGTATGCTTCGTATTTGTGATTCAGTCTGTCTGTCTGTCCGTCCGTAGGCCCACCAACCCCTCCGATCAGCCGTATGTCTTCCAATCTGTCTGTCTGCCTGCCTGTCTTCCTGCGATCTTATGCTTATTTTGCTAGTCCGTCTGTGTTTGTTTAACCCTTTCCCTGTTCTATGTTTATGACAAATTCCAATATCTCCTGAATAGTTATGGACAAACAAGTTATAATGAAATATGGAAGGTGGATCATTGTAGCCGTTTTAGAAGGCATAGAAACAGATCTATCAAATTCGATTAGCAAACAGAGCAGACCCTTGTCATAGAGGAGCTGTCTGATCTGGGTCTACTCTGTTTGCAGATGCTTGAACACACGTTTTCATATGAGGGAAAGGGTTAATGTTGCTCTTATAAATGCTAATGTGATTCCATGTCTATGCTCAGCTGTATTGCGTATGTGTATGAAATGTCGGTGTTAAAAGATCTACCGAGCACATGTTATTTGTTAATTCTATACCGACTTGTAAAAAATATTACTTGACTTGACTTCACTGCCTGCACATGTCTGTCTATCTGCCTGCCTGTCTGTCTGTCATTCTGCCCGTATAATGTATGTCTATCTATCTGTATCTATTTGTCTATCTATCTTTCTTTCTGGCTGCCGATCAATCTGTCCATCGATATGTCTATCTGTATGTTTATCTATCTGTCTATCTATCTGCATGTATATATATGTATCTGTCTATCGATCAGTCTGTCTATCTATCTGTCTCTTGCATGCCTGTCAGTCTGTCTTTTACATTTATTTTCTTTTATGTTCGTCTTTGTGGCCTAATTTTCCTACTTTATGCAATTTCTAGTTCTTCCTAATCTCAACTGTTTTAAAGAAAATTGCATGGCCCGCAAAAGTCGTATTGTATCACTATGACAGATTACTTGTATGGGTACACGTCATCAGATTTCGAAACACGGTTTTGAAAATTCAGGAACGTGTACGTGTAGACACACGTATACGTACACGTACAAGTAAGAAATCGAAACCTCTCTATTAACAATATAACCACGTCTAATGTGTCATAGTTTTCCTACATGTACATCGAAACGAGTACGTTCGATAAACATAGTTGATTTTACGACAGGTTCGAGTGAATGGCGGATGCATTTCAGTTGGTTTCTGCAGCGGTTTTTGATACAAACAACTCTTTCCTCACCATGCTCGTTAGCGTAAAGTAAGTTTCAAGTCACATAGATTCATAAGGAGCAAATGCTCTATTTTTCACAATGGTTTCGGAGCTACAAAATTCTAAACTTTTCCTTTTCTCTAGTTAATGCTCCTTTTGAGTAGATTCATTCAAAGAGGTTTGGTCTAAAAATAGCCTATGGGGAAAAGGGTTAAAAGGTGTCACCATGGGGAGAGGGTTAAACAAGGTGTATGCATTGAGAAATGAAGCAGGCAGCGGTGTTTCGCAGACGAAAGTTACATCTAGTTCGAAAGACAAAATGTTGAACTCTTTACTCCATGCATATTAATGGCATATCCCCCCAATTATGAAGGAATGTTGTCTAAGGAGTAAAGTGTTAAAGAGTTAAGGACGCGAACGCTTCATTATAACCACGTCTGCTGTTAATGTAAAAAACAGTAGACCCTGCCTTAAGGGGTCAAAACATGTCTAATTATTGATCTGTAATGCAGGTGATAGCTTAAAGTAATACATAAAGGTCAAATAGGAGCTTTCTGCATAACTAGTTATTTTGCCCTGTATTAAGCAACCACCTGCTTTTTAACTCTCCTATGTTCAATGAATGAATGGCCAATTAGGCCAGCTTTATGTTTACCTCTTCTTTGACCAGTTGTAATTGAGTATGCTATAACAGCAATTGTGTAATGTTGTGTTAATAGTTTTTCCAACTGTTTTTAAAATATAAACGATAAGTGCATGCGGTAAGTTGGATACAGGTTAGACGCTGATTGACTTAACGTATCATTTGCTTTTGAACTGATTAAGTGTTAAATACACAGTAAAATCTCACTCAAAACAAGTCTAATTTTTTTTATTCCAAACCACGTGGTAGCCTAATGCAGGGCACAAGTTGTGCAGAAAGCCCCTGTATAAGCTTTCTATATTACCGGTACTTTTCCCCTATATTAAGCAACCACCTGCTGTGACTCCTGTGTTCATAAATTATGTGGTCACATCAGTGAATCTTTACTGAATTAAATACTGTTTTATTCAATCGGCCAAATCTGAATTTCAATGTGTTAACAAATTCTTATTATGATTCTATTATCACACTTTACAATAAAGAGTTCTTTTAAGTGCTCGCTTTACTATAGCATCCAGTGTTAATCCTTTCAGTGTCAGCAATGTCGTCTGCAGCACATATTTTCGTCTGCTTTAAGTTTTAGATTGGGCGACTGTTCAATTTCGTTTTTAAAAACGACAAAAAGAGTTACTCGGCGTCTCATCTGGATCCAAACTGTTTGCATATAATATCACATACCCGTCTACATGTGTCATGTGTTAGGGTTGAATTGAAATTTGTATACATACATGAGAGAAAAGCAGGTAGAAATGTAATACAGTAAAGTCTCGCTAATGCGAACACATATTTTTTTATCAATATATGAGTCTGTAAAAGCAGGTTGTTGCTTAATACACGACATATACAGTGCTCATATACTGGCTTTCTGTATAAAAGTTGTCCTACATTAACCATTTCAGTGTCAGCATCGTAAGCTAGACACAATTTCGTCTGCTTCAAGTTTTGAGTGGGCGCTTGTTCAGTTCCTTATTCTAATCTGGGTCCAAACTGTTTCCATATGATATTAAAGACCCGTCTACATTGTTATAAAACCTTTGATTATGCATTTTGTACTTCATTTGAGTAGCCGTATTAAAGAAACAATACTGTATATGTTTGTAATAACTCAAACGTTACTGTACATTCTCTAAGAACTCAACTAGAGCACAACTTCGATTATAACAGACACTAAAATATGTATAATTGTATGTATATGTATTATTACTGATTTGCAAGACTGATGGCAGCCTATTACAGGGAAAAGTCATGCAGAAAGCTCCTCATGACTTCAACCAGCCGAAAATGGTCTAAATGCTCCTTTTACTAAATTTCGATTTATCGAGGTCTTATAGTATTTATGCCCGATTGCCTCACAAACAGATAAGTACGCTCCTGATGAAGCCTCTCTGTTTAAGGCCTTTGAACATATTGCCCAAAGGTCACATCGACAAAGGAATTCCTTTTGAAACACTATTTCAAAGTAAATGTTTTGAGTTCATAAGACGGAACATGCACACGGTCTCAATGAGTGCACCAAAAAGCCTCGCGTATAATATTGCAGTATTTAAATTTGAATCCCGCAAGTATTAAATGTGTCTTCTGGGTATGGTAAACTGTGTCTTATCAGACCGGACACAGTGCCTATGAAAATGACGTCTGATAAAGGTTTATATTGGTTGACATTTTATAAGAATGCACTTGGTTGGGATACTCTGGCTAGACACTAACAATGCAATGGCATCTAGCTCCGCTCCTAAGACACCATTTCTTTTGATTAAGCGCATACAAATAAAATACCTTATTACATGCGAACCTCAGTATACAATTACAACATTAGTAATGCTTTTTGATAGTTTAATCTCATTACGCGCGCCCTAAATTACATATGTACTTGTGAACCGAAATACATGAACATGCAACCACCCTAGGTCAAGGTCGGCTTTTCGAATAATTGAATTGCGATTACCCGTGCAAATAATTTGATCCTCTATAGGGAGTTGAAAAAGGTAAAAACTTTTATTAATATATACTGAACCAAAAACGAAACGCTGGGAGAACTATCTAGGTCTATAATTTAAACATATTGAAATGCTATATAGAACAGTTGATATCAGTTTAATAATTAATCATCAATATCTCGTATGCCCCTCGCCCATTTGTCGCGACCCTGATTCTCCTGCGAATGGAGTATTTATCCTTATTCCACTCTTCAAGGGGGGATGTCTGACACTTCCTTACCCCATGTCCAGTTAACCCTGATTATGTTCATTTTGGAGCAAAACATTGTCATGTTGAAAGATTAGGTTGTGCTGTTGCACATTTTGGACTGCAACAGAGCGAAGAAA
The DNA here is from genome assembly GCA_963576725.1 of Azorinus chamasolen. NCBI lineage: Eukaryota > Metazoa > Mollusca > Bivalvia > Cardiida > Solecurtidae > Azorinus > Azorinus chamasolen. The sequence continues at coordinate 79,417,301 of OY755237.1, read as the reverse complement.
GAGCGAAGAACTTCATCCCTATGTCTTACGATAGTTTAAATGTCACAGTTAACAGTGACTTTACCCCGGGCGATATCACTCCCCCAACCATAACCGAGCCGCCCCCAAATGTGTCCCTCTCAGGAACGCAAGCGTCGGCAAAACGTTCACTAGGGCATCAATATACACGACGTCGACCATCTGGACGAAAGAGAATAAACCAAGACTTATCTGAAAAACAAACGTCTCCATCGAGGCATTTCGAACAATCTAGGAGCATGTGCTCTCAACCAAACTAAACGGCGCGCGAAACGTGCACGAGTAAAGGGGAAAACAACTTACGGACGACGAGCTCGCAGACCGTCATCGCGGAGTCGGATTCTTACAGTTTGTGCATGAATGTGGCGATTATGCCTACGATATCAATTGCCAATTTCGATGGTGATTACGCAGGTGGGCAAGCCGTATAGTCTTGACATCGCATCCTCATACGGGGATGTCCCGGAGTAGGACGGTCAGCAACGGATCGAGTTTCTCTCCGGCGCATGACAAGTCGCTATATGGTGGAAATGTTCACACCAAATTGACCTTCCGATAACATGCAATTGCATCCCCTCTGTACTTCGGTCAGCCGTACCATTATAGCAAATGGTTAGATGTAACTCTAAATAGCGGGAAATGAAGTGCTTGTCTCAGAAGTATTGAGTGATATCAGAAAATGTGCTGAGGAACATGTTATCATTAAATTGCACGCGATGTTTTCAATTTTACACTTTCTCTGTGCTGCAGGATACACCTAGCGGTTGAGCAAATTTAGATACCGCGTTCAGTTCACAGTGGCCCAGACAGTTGTATGACCGATTTTCATCATTTTAGGCTAAATCATTTAATATCGGTTGCGCATTTATGTACCCTGCGTTTCTGTTTTGGTTCAGTATATATTGTACTGATAATACTTAAAGCGCTACCCGGTTACAAACACGTAGCAGCAATTCATAAAGCTGATATTTCAATTGAAATAAAGATCATCGCACATACCACCAACAGACATTTTATTTCACCACTTGTATAAATGCCGTGGTCATTTCAACACAGATATTCCATGTCCATACCAATCAAAACAGATGAAAAGGAATAAATCAGGATAGATACAGAACAAACACTTTAATCGTGTTTTATGCCCCTCTCATTTAAAACAACCACATTTCCAAAAGATACAGTAAGACCCCTCTAAACCGGATGTTAAATTTGTATAAATATCAGCTTTGGAGACAGGTGACAGCTTAATGCAGGGTGAAAGTCTCTAAAGTCTCTCGGAGAATAAAACCGGGATCGTTGATCAAACATAATGATGTTTTGTCATTTTCAACGTTTATTCAATAGGCTTTCTTGCGATTAACTACTTTTCAGCATATAAACATGTGAATTTTGTATATTTTAGGTATTTTTGAAACGCTTCGAATGTAGGGACTTCCTCTTTAAAGGCAATTGACCCCCCAATACACAGTATCCAGCTGTGCTGATACTTGATTCCCTGGAGTACTCCTGTAGTGTCCAGTTAGGGTCCATGACCAGATGAGTTAAAAGTTTGCAGTTATACCTTGATCCTCTGTGATAGGATACCGCTTTATCAGCTTGTGTATTATCAGCTTGTGTATTAGATGGCAAAGAGCCAGCACCCAAAATACACAGCATGTGGTTAATAGGTCATCATTCCTTTCGAAATGCCTTAAACCTTTAGCCTGCTATGGGCGGATGAGTGAATACCTATGCAAACAGTTTGGATCCAGATGAGACGCCGAGTAACTTGGCATCTCATCAGGACCCAAACTGTTTGACATCCTGATTGCATTTAGGTAGACAAATTGATTATAGCATTCATTTTGAAAATGTAGTAGGTGAAAAATTAAGTAAAAATAATTTGTTCAGCAGGCTAAAGGTTAAGGACACAGTATCACACGATGTGTGCTAGTCGTTATAGAAAAGATTTAGCTATGCACTCTTTTGCAGATGCTAGATGCAGTGTGACAGTTTTAAATTGTGTCCTTGAAAACTACTAGCTGCAGCTGTGTTACTTTTTTTAGCTTAACCCTTTCGCTGCCAAACTCTGTCGTCTGCTAACTTTGTCGTCTGCCATACATTTTCATTTTTTTTATTTTCTTCATTTTTGTTTCAAAAACATAGTAACAGTAACAAACAGTTTGGATCCTGATGAGACGCCGAGTTACTTGGCGTCTCATCTGGATCCAAACTGTTTGCATAGGTAATCATAGATCCGGCATTGGCAGCGAAAGGGTTAACAATTTTGACCGTATACAAAGTCTTCTAATTCAGACTTCGAAGCAGACTTTCTTTTTTTTCCAAACACGGAACTATATAATCAAACAATTCGGATCCCTATGATACATCGATGCTTTCGACGTATCATCTAGATCAATACTGTATGAATATATTTTTGCAGTTCTTAGCCTGTTAAAGGTTAAATCTAGCTAATATTTCCCATGCAAAGACCGCGTGATAAACAGATATATGATCTATATTTTGACGAGGAAAAAACATTAAGAAAAACTATCGCATATCACGGGACTTTTAAAAAACAGACAGTTGTATGACCGATTTTCATAATTTTAGTGTAATTGTTTTGTGAACAATTCAGATCCATATACATCTATAACACTGAGTAATCCAACCATGGCCAATTCCTTTTAAAATTCAAGTGGTATTGTCAGGGAAATGCAGCGAAAGCAGTAGTATACATGAAGCAGGTAACATCAACTTAAGACAATAATATACTTATATAAGGGTTGAAAACGCCAGCATGCTAATTCATGGATGTTTGTCAAGCTCAAGTTTCAAAACGATGCAGACCGTAAAGTCGCTATACAAAAGTTAATATAAAGTTTCTAGTCGAGTCGTAAACAGAACTTCTATAATATACTGCACTCGTACTTTTAAACAGGTGTCATGCAATCTGGTAATGCCATAGAATTAATTATAAGCATAATTATTATGTCCGCTCTCATCAAATTAAAGTGACGAATAGGATGGGTCCCGATAAGAAGACAAAGTACAGTAAAACCTCTCTATAACGGTCACTAAATTGTGTTAATTTGTTGGTATTTAGGGCAGGTGGCTGCATAAAGCAAGGTGAAAGTAAAACAGAACGCGGAGCGTTCTGTTTTATTTTCACCTTGTTTTAAGCAGCCACCTGCCTTTAACACAAAGTACTTGATGTAATTTAGTGGCCGTTATAGAGGGGTTTTACTTACAAAACAAGGTTGTTTATGTGTGAAGGTTAAAAGGAATTCCTCAACGCGTTCTCTGTTAAAGTTGAAGTAAAATATCCCATTTGCGTCTGAGGAGTTTTGACACAAAGGTCAGCCGGATGTATAAAAGCACGGGTGAATATACGGTCAAGAACAAGGTTGTATGCCTCCCACCTTGTGGGGGCATAATGACGTTAGAACTTAAAGTTCTAAAAAGTATGGAAGCATGAGAGCGCCATGCATGGATATTACTTTGACAGTATAAATGAAATGTGTCCCTGCATTCTTGTTTATTATGTTAGCTTCGGCTTTGTCCTGGTTATAACTTTCTTATTCACTTGCATATTTCAGATTTGATTTGACAGGCATCTAAATCACATGTAGACAGTGCACCATGTACTAGAATAAGGACTCTTGTTTTGATTCATCTCCCATTCCCTTTGTGTTTCCTGTAGTAAGTTAGGCTTGACATACATCAACTATCTTAAAATTTCATTCATGTTTTATGTACTTCATTGCTCAGGCGGTACAAATTATTGTGTTTGTATGTAAAATGTTGATTGTCGATTCCCGTAGAGGCATTGCCTTAGTTTATTTTATCTACCATTCGGTTTTTGACCTGCTTTGTGCTTACAGATATCGCAAAAGTGCCAACGGTTATCCCTATGGGAAAAAGCGTAATATGAGATTTGAAAGAACTTAGACCCAGATGAGACGCTGTGCAAATCATCACAGCCAATACTGGTTGATGCTCGGTCGGAAGTTTTCCCAAAGCTTTAAAGGATGTGTATAATGTTAACGTAGCTTAAGATCAGATAAAACGTTTTATACAATGATAAAGGTTAACCGTTTCCTTCCCCTATTCAATATTCATGTAAGTAATAACAATATCTTTAATACTTATTTGCAGATTGTTTTAAAATGGCGTATTTACACATGGATCTTTGGTATTGGCTGAAGCTGTAGATAGTCAAATATATTACGATTTCATAAGCAAACAGAGCAAACTGATCTGGGTCTACTCGGTGTGCAAAGGTGTGAACACGCGTTTGTATGAAGGAAAGGGTTAACTACATGCAAACATTGTTAGTATTGTGTATATGTCTGCTCTAACCTTCAGGTACTGTGTTGTCCAGTACTATTGGGTTTCCTGACCACATCGTTACCTCGCCCATACTGTCAAACGTGACGTTGAGGTATCCCAGATACTTGCCCCAAGTCGCATCTTGAACGACCAATGCCTTCTTGTTTGATCCTTGTGTCACCACAGTAGGATAAGGGCCCTCCGATACTTCCTTTGAAGGAGGATTACCTGAAGACATTGTATTGTACATCTTATCTGTTATTCTGAGGACAATTGGATAATCACTATGCGAAATCGTTCCAAAAAACATTTTGAACACAATCTTTTATTATTATAGTTATACCACATTTATACAGCGCTCTTTTCACACAGGATACGTGCGTTCAAACACGCTTCACATGGAAGAAATCACTAACCGGAACGTACCGCAGGATTATCTAACGAGGCAATTTAAGATATACAATAGATATACAATATATATGAAATCATTAGCCGGAAGGAACCACGTGATTGTATATCTGATCAATGAAAGATATTCAAAAGATATACAATAGATATAAAACCACTAACCGGAAGGACCTGCATCATTGTCCATCCGGTCAAAGAAATATATGCAATAGATATACATGTACAATAAATATGAAATCACTGTCGTCTTAAACAAATAAACAGTAAAACGAAGCTGCTATAATGTAATAAATCCTGATTAGATGAGATCTTTTGAAAACAAAAGAAAAAATTGCAAACTAGGCTTTATTGAGACTGTTCATGAGCAGTAATTTAAGGTGCAACACTGCTCACGACCCTAGCAACGGCTTAAGCGGTATAAAATTTTAAAAACTTAAAGCACTGAAATTGATGACCCTGAATAAGATTCCTACTTTGTCTTAATGGCTTGGTTGTACAGTATTTTCAACCACACGTTGACAGTAGTGTCCGGTGGTATTGTGGTAACGCGCTTGACTACCAGTCAGGAGGTCCGGAGTTCAAATCCCAGTCCCTCCCGAAAATTTCAGAGACGATTTTCAGTGTCTCCCATCCGCACCGCCTCTCCATCCAGGGGTTAGAATGGGTACCTGCGAGTGTCACTAACCGGTACTGCGGCTGCATGATTGCGCCATATGTTAGCAGTGCTCAATAATGTAGGCGAATGACTCGATGACCAGGGGAGTAAATGTATAGTCGGCTGAGCGGTCATTCGGACTGTAAATAGACTATAACTAGGTACTTTACGTTGATCAACTAACTATTGCAGTAATTGTATGACCGCGGACCATATGATGGGACGAATGACCGTTATCGATCAAATTGTTGGTTTGGCAATCGACCAGATTTAGACAAATTACCTCGTGTAATGATCAACTTACAATTGCAGAAGAAGGTATTGACATTTATCATGACCAATATTTAATGATCAACTTGCTGTTACAGAAGGTATTGGTATGAACAACAACCATATGTAATGACCAACAAACAATTTTCAGTGGTTGAACTTCAATATTTGCGTCTGTGTTATTTTGTGTATAAATGACATGCTTTCTGCAGATATAGATTCAGTGCCTAACTTTCCGTATAAGGCTCAATATGTGATCAACCCAATGATATTGTGCAACTTGAGCCAGTACGCAAATTATTCGGTTAAACATCTGGCATTTGATCGATCGAAACAAAAGGACGAACGATTAATAATTTACACAAAGTGGTTCAAATGGTGCTGGCAAACACAAAACACCAGCTAGACTGTACGTCTACACCGATGCCATTTATACCTAGCAAATCGCACGTGCATTGCGACATAAAATCATCTGAACTTTAAGTCGCTAATAATTACTTATTACTGATATAAAGTATAATTAATAAATAATAATGCAGTAAAATAGTTTCTATTAGTGTTGTGTTCAATTAATATACTGCTATTTCCTTATATATTTTTTTTAAATTTCATTTGGTTTGACACATGGTTGGCGCAATTTGTTTTATTCGAATTACATTAGGTTGCCAAAACATTTAACGTGATTTACAAAAAACATATTTTGCGTTACGATGTCCCGTTTCTTGGTGCAATTTGATTTCTTTTCAAATTACGTTTTTTTTATTTTACGTGTCTACTATGAGCACCGTCCATGATACGTTGTAAAGGAAGGTGTTGATATGACTAACGATAATCATTAGTAACCGACTTACCGTTGTAAAGGAAAGTGTTAGAATGACCACCGACCACGATGTCTACACCATCAATCTGTGCCACTGCCAAGTCTGTATGATAGCCTGCATGGCCAAGAGCTATTATTTTGTTGACCCCTTGAGAAATCAGACGATCCACTTCCTCTTGTACGGAGACAATGACGTTGTTGAAACGCACATGTCCACCTAAAGCATAAGACGTTGCGTTTAGAAACGAAATAACAGGATTTTAGTGAATCAATATATTAAAAAAAACATTAGTTATGCTAATCTAAATATGCAGTCTTTCCATTTCATTTTCATAAATCAGTTTCACATTATTAACTACAGCTGAGTGTCGACATCTCGAACGATATCACAAACTTCGGAAAACCTTTTCTAAATTTTATTATCGAAATTTACCTCTCATTAGTAAATATAATTGCAATCTACGGACGTTACTGCGACAAGGCATTTCTCAACCAGAATTTTATGGGGATGTTATCTACAAACTTAGGAAAATTCGGGGTCATATCCATTTTCATGATTTGTTTATAAAACGCATTAAAACATTTAAAAAAAAAGGTTATTATCCTATTATATTGCAACACACTGCATGTTTGGTTATCGACCCTTTTACAGTCGGTAGCTACGCTTCCCTCTTTGCTTGCGCGATGACAGGCGATGAGTACAGGTAGTACTCTATGATGGTATACTCTTAAACTTGGATACAGGAGGAGCTTACCAGACTCATGTATTACTTTTTCCCTGTCGTGCCCTTAACGGCATACCTGCAGGTGCTCTGACTTCAGCAAAGTCATTGAGTACATATTTGACGGATTGTCACAGTTATTATGCTATGTTTTACATGTTGTCCTGTGTTCACCGTCGTCTATGTTGTGGGTAAGTCCAGCGGGGATACCTTTATTTACAATATTTGTAAAGCTAGGGTGACTTTGAGAGAAGTGTGAGGTTAGGACGTCCGTAAACCGGTTTAAACCCCCAGTGGTGTTTTTGCTGCTGACCGTGCCAAGGCGGTACTCTCTTTGTCACCCTTCCTTTTGTTTGCCTTGCGTCTTTGTGCTTGTGGTTTGTTCATGTTGTGGAACGTTTGTCCCTGGTTCTTGTGTGTCTTTTGGTGTTTTCTGTGTTCATTTCGTGTGTGTGTGTGTGCGTTTGGGTGTGTGGTTGTGTGTGTGTGTGTGTGTGTCATGCTGTCTATCGGTGTTTTGGTGGTGGTTGCGTCTTGCATGTGGCTTTGCCTGCTTGACTTTACTACTTTTCCATTTAAGGGAACATACACATAACTGCGATATAACAGAGCTCCAAAATATCCGAAGTTAATTTGGACAATTTATCACGTTCACACATTAATGTAGATCGAACGTTTAGGAGATTTCAATTTCACTTTCGACCGGTATTAAGCTGTCACAAGCGTTTCTAGTTATGCGTAGTGATACATTTTGGAACAATCCTGTATTGTTAATTTTGAAGGATCGAAGTTTTACATCGGGTTATCCTGAAGTTTAAGTTATCCGAGCTCAAGATATCGAAGTTCAACTATTTTGGACGCTGATTGGATGCTCAGTTGATCTATCTGCAAACGATGGATTTTCCATATTGTGGATGAGTTTAGACTCATAGTTAAACATCTGTGTAACGATCGATCAAGAGACATCGTATCCTTGATCTGATTAACATATTCACCGCAAATGTTTCATAAATGCACCACGACAAAAAAGTTCACTCCCAGATAAGACGCCATCTTTTCAATATTCTAACTTAAATATCAAATTGATCTTACAGCAGAATTGACACTGATGTAAACCAAAAAGCAAGTTAATGTTATTGATATGCTTACACTGTTATTGTTGGAAGTTATATATGTGTACAAATATGAGTCATGCTGGAAACACCACATACAGAACAAACAGCCGCCCGAACAGCAACACAAGACAAAACATCACATGTACATAACTATCAAAAACATAAAGAGACGCACAAAAACAAAACAAACATACAAATCGGGTGAAGATGGAATTGCCGCCGTGGAACGGTCAGTGACAAACGTCACTGGGAGTTTAAACCGATATAAGGTCGTCCAACGTCACATTCATTTCACCCCACCCTAATAGACAAACAGTATAAACAAACGTATCCCCTCACCGACTAATCCACAGCAACAGCGATGGCAAATACAGTGATAAAATGAAAACATTTAAGTGAAACAAACTGTATCAACCAATCGCTAGTGTACTCAATGACTGAGCTACAAAAAGATAACTGTATACAATTTAATAAAGGGTACGACAAAAACGAAATAGTACAGATATCCGACGTCCTCCTTCCGTTTCCGGATTTAGGAGGTCGCTTTCATAGAGAACTAAACCTTTCTTGTCGGCGCACATGTAAACAGGGCAGCGTGATTGCCAACTGTAAAAGGGTTGACAACCAGACATGCAGTATGTTGTAGTACTATAGGATCATATCTTTATTTAATGACTTTCTTAACATATTTGATAAACAAAGTGAAAAAAAATATGTCCACTATTTTTACGAAGTTTGTTAATCACATCACCATAAAATTCAGGATATAAAATATTGTGTCGCAGGAGCGCCTTGAGATTACATTATACTTGCCAATAAGTGAGAGATTAAGCAGCTTTTCAGTTAAAATGAGATTTCGACTGTTAAAATCGTCAACAGATGAACAAGCTCTAGCAAAACGAATAAGTTGAGATATATAACCCCCGTATGATGGGACGGGAACACCTTCCTCAAGATGAGGCAAATTTACAATATTAAAATCCAAACCATCTCTGTTGTCATATATTTTTGAAGAAATCATTCCATTGTCAGAACTACATTTAAAGGTGCGTACATAAATACTAAAATAGTCATTTCTCATTAGGTTACAGACTCTACATTTAAGATACCACCAAACCCTATATTGTTAATACGCTTTAGAATCGCCTCGAAGAGACGATTCTAAAAAAGGGTCACGGTATAGCATTTGGTGGAGAAATAACGGAGCTATTGTTGAAAATGTTTAAACTTACGCATTTTAGCTGGACCTTTGACTTTTAATACTTTTCCGAAACCAGTGTATGAATGTCATAGAGGTTGCATACAGTAGTTAATAATAATGTAGCCAATGCAGAACACATGTGGCCCTGTGAATCACTGCTGGGTCAATATGACTTTTTGTATTGAAATATTGGAGTCCCCAAAGACCTATAATTGACCAAACACACATATAAACCATACTCTCGCTATATACAATACTGTTTTCTCTTGATACAGATAACACACATACTTGGTTTTAAATGTTGCTTGTCTGTTGATATATTTAACATACATACTTGAATTTGAGACCTTCTTTGTCTCTTGACATAGTTTACATACTTACTTGGTTTTGAGATCTTGCTTGTCTCTTCTGTAATGTAGCCGACAACTCCAATATTTTCACCGCCGACGGCCAAGGTCACAGACCTTGTAAACTTCTGATAAAGTGGTGAACCGCTGGTCACTTCGGTATTGGCACTAACCACTGGAAATGTTACGTTGTCCATAAAGTCTGCAATGCGTTGATCACCCAGGTCAAACTCGTGGTTGCCTGGACACTGAAATGTATCGAGGTATAATAAGATATGATCGAGGTAAAAACACGGTATAAACGCAGTAATGTTTCACACTACATACATTAAATTTAAGACAAATAAGTAAGTGATACCCAATTAGACAATCATTTAGAGGTTAACCTTATTCGAATATATACATGAGGTCACGTAATCGTTATGTACAAAACTGTTACAGGAAAAGAAATGGATCCACTGAATAGTGAAAGAAAGGAAAACATACGTTATATTCATAGGATGTTATGCAAAAATATGACATTAAGAGAATATTTAAACGTCCTTAGTTAGTTTGAGATACTTGTTTTTGATAATTATCTGGCGATCAGGTTTCTTACGGCAACTTAAATGGTGTAAGTGTCGTTAAGTAAAAGCGAAAAGACAAATTTGCATTTTTCTAGCTAGTGATGTTTTTACCCTTTACTATCATGAATACTATATTAATTGTAACACGCTCACATAATACGAGCAACTGTAGAATCATAAGCAACCAGAACAGACCCTGATCAGACGGCCAGTACATCAGAATGAAAAAGTAGTAAAGTCAAGCAGGAAAAGCCACACACAAAACGCCACCATCACCAAAACACCTACAGAAAGCATAAAGTACGGTGTTAAGGTGCAAAGAAACGCATTGGATGTAGAACAATTCCTGCAAGAGGAAGAAAACAATATTGATTGAAAGTACGGGGAGACGTTTCACGGCCGCCACACTGCACAAACAACACTATTGTGCTTATAAATAAAAAAGTAGTAAAGTCAAGCAGGAAAAGCCACACACAAAACGCCACCATCACCAAAACATTTACAGAAAGCATAAAGTACGGTTTTAAGGTGCAAAGAAACGCATTGGATGTAGAACAATTCCTGTAAGAGGAAGAAAACAATATCGATTGAGGTCTAATATGGGACTATTAAGTTTGCAAAGGCGTATAAAGGTGTATTTATGGAGTAAAGAGTTAAAACGCATCCCTTTCCCTCATATTAACGCATTTTCACGCATTTGCAAACAGAGAATACCTAGATCAGACGACTCCTATACAATCCGTCTGATCAGGGTCAGCTCAGTTTGTTAATGGAATCTGATATATCTGTTTCTTTAATTTCTAAAATGGCTTCAATGTTAAACCTTTCATATTTCATTGTGATAATTTTGTCCATGAATATTCAGTAGGTATTGAAATTGGAATAAACATATGACAGGGTAAGGGTTAATATCTACTACTTGGTGTTTGTTCTCGTACCTCCAGATAGTTGTCACAGGCTATAAAAAGAGGATCTTTAGACGAAATGTGAAAGAAAGTGGAAATATTACAATTACAAAATCAGGCATATAATTACCAAAAAACGTCTTTTTTATTTGCAGGATTCACTTTGAAGTTTAGATCCGTTTTACCACATTGCAGAGATAATATATCGTCCTTTCACCGATATACGTCGTATCTAACCAACATATCTAAAATATACACTCAGCAACATTATTTAATGATACTAAGCGTCACACTGGTTCTTAAATGTAGGATACATAATTTAAGACTTAACCTGATGTTGAAACGGTGAGTGACATCATCTAGATCCAAACGGTTTACAAATGTGGGTGCGAAAGAGCGAGTATGCCGATACTTGTGCACACTTTGTGAGGTACTGATCCTTCTTCTATTTCAGCTCAGTATTCTAATTCTTTATTTCATTGACATGCATTTTAACGCATTTGCCAACAGACACTACTCAGATCAGACGGCTCCTAGAGGAGAATCTTTTCTGTTTGCATATGGAATAATATAGATTCAGCGATGGTCAAATTAATAAATGTAGTGGAGAGGTGGTCTAGTGGTAACACGCTTGGCTGTCAATCCGGAGGTCCGGGGTTCAAATCCCGGTCCGGTCGGAAAATTTCAGAGATGCTTTTCTGTGTCTCCCATCCACACGGAGTCTGAGAAAAACTGTCTGTGAAGCTTGAAGTGCCCGAAAAGTAGTCAATAGCCCACATTGACTTGTGACACGGCTTGTCACAATGAGTCCGAAAGTGCATAGCCCGATTGGAAAAGAGTTGTGTATGTGCGATAAAGTGCCGAGTAGATTCCACCAGCATATGAAGAGGCAGTCTATCCGAACGTGGGTGTGAAAGCACTCGGAGAACCATGACTAGGATTGACAACTCGGAGAGGAAACCGTGGAGACGAAATCACGAGTAACCATATACAACGCTGAGTACGAGGAGGCAAGAAACGAGTACGATGCGTAGTGGTGAGCCAGCGGAGGTGACTGTGGGCGATGGGCGAAACTCGGGCATGAATACGCCGCAGACAGGGAAAAAAATAAATAAATGTAGATACAATGTACATATATGTACATGTAGTTTCAAATGTCAATGCTAACAAACCCTGCACGATTGTGGTGAAACCGTAATAACCTGTGCAAACAGTTTGGATCCAGATGAGACGACACTATATGAGCAACCTCACCAGGGTCCAAACTGTTTGGATCTTTGACCATACTTTAAGAAAGAAATGAGAGATTTATTTAAGAATGGAAGCAGACAACAATTGTTACTTAACGTGCAATGATTTTAAAATCAACCACCTGGAACATGTTACCATGATGAATATTTGCATATGTATGGGACTTAATTTTACCCGAAACGTATTCGATTAAATAAACACTAGAGGGTTATATTCTCACGTCTGGCGAAATTCCGTGAAATAATAATATCGCTCCAGTATGAGCCGTTTGATAAGGGTCTGCTCTGTTTGCTCACTGAACTATAATAGATCTGACTCTCCGCGGCGATTCTATTGAGCTGTAGCGAGACATGGTTTGACTGAGTAATAAGAAACGCTGATAGGTCAGTACGCAGCTTAATTACATCATTGAAAGTCCGGTTTAGATGGATGCTACTATATACAGAGGAAATAAAGGTATACAAACAGACAAGACGGGCGGACGAGCGGTGAGACGTACGGACGTTCTCACGGATTGAATATTATGTGATTACTCTTTTGTTCAAAGCAGTCACATAAAATAAAAATTCAGTCACATAAAAAGAAAAAACACAAAATATGTTTTGTTCTCAGTATCACATGACCATCAATCCTTGTGAGCTGGCGGACGGATGGACGGACAGACAGAAAGACATACAGACATACAAGCACGCATACATACAGAATTATACACGGACGGACGGATGGACAAACAGAAAATCAAGTCGAGAAACACAGATATTCCAAACACAGATTGACATGCCAAGCTTACCATAACATCATAGGAAAGACGTTCCATGAAGACTGCCGCAGCTTTGCCTTTATACAGATTGAACCACAAAGATCCCAAAAACTGGTCTCCAGCATCCAACAGAACGACATTGTCAACACTATTCCTGATTTCCTTTATTTTAGTATGTCGTCGGGAAACTCCGCCGTAACATTTTCCGTCCTCAGCATTTTGCTGGCTACACTCGCTGCCGTATTTATTAAACTGCTCGATGCGCGAACGCACGTCATTGGTGTGAAGAACGACTAGGTTAAAACTATAGACACCGGTAAACACACTGATCATTACTCGAATTTTATACGAAATGCAAAAATGATTGCATTTTGTTCTGGGATAAAATGATCATGTCTATTTGAATTAAAATATCGACAATCTGGATTCAACTGATCCTATTGTTCAAATTCAATCACGTTTGGTTAGTGATAGTTTGACTGCGTATTTTTTATATAACCAAAACTCGCGCATGCGAATAGCCACAACTCGTCCCGTCCGGTAGACGGCGATATTCTTTTTACTATCCCAATTCAAACTCCTTGAGATAAATTGTAAACCATCCCAGAATACGCCGACATCCAACTCCAACACTGAGGAGAGACCTGATGGTCTCTCCAATAAATTACATTAAGTTTTATAATGGTACATGAACACAATAATTTGTGGTCATGACAGAAACTGTAGCAGCATATCTATATTATTTCATAAGCAAACAGAGCAGACCCTGCTCAGACGGATCCCACAGGATACATCTGATATGTGTCTTCTCTGTTTGCAAAGACGTCGAAAGGCATATATATATATATATATGGAGAAAAGGGTTTTAAAAATGTGTTTAGAGGAAAAATTGAAGCAGTTTGATAATAGGCAGACTGGGAATTATGAACTAAGAAGTGATATTTTTACCATGATAAATGTAATGTTATTTTCAATATTAAAATGTTCAACATGAATCGAGAAGAAAATCATAGTGGAGATGGCTGTTAAATTATTTACTAGATAGCTACGTCTTTTGAAGCCTTTTAAAACAAGGTAGACCCAAATGTGACGGCCTCTGTAGGAGCCGTCCGATCAGGGCTTGTCATTTGCTTATTTAAATAAATAGAGATCTGATTCTACCGTTTCTGCCATGGCCAAAATATATTGTATTCATGTACCATTATAAACCTATCAGGGCGCCAGATAAAGGTGCGTACTCAAATGTTAAACTTGTCATTTCTTCACTCGCCAAAATCCATTCTGTGATCTTTGAGATGATTATAAAAAGTGGTCATAACGTAGTGTTTGGTGGAGAAAAAAAGAATATATTATTGAAAGTATTCTAATTTACGCATCTTATCTGGATCTCTGACTAACAGAACTACAGATAAAGGTGCGTTCCCAAATACTAAAACCGTTATTTTCCCACCAAACCCTATGCTGTGACTAGTCTTCGAAACGATTCTAAACACATGGTTTGGTGGAGATTTGTGATTTTAGTACAGTAAAACCTCGATTATTCGAATTTTCGTTATAGAAGAATTTAGACCCTTTTAGGCAGGTGGCTGCTTAATGCATGGTGAAAGTCATGCAGAAAGCTCCTAGAGGAGCTTTCTGCATGACTTTCACCATGCATTAAGTTGCCACCTGTCTTAAAGATCGATAATAATACGTATTTTAGTGTTTGGATAATCGAAGTTTTACTGTACTTCGGTACGCATGTTTGTCTGTTGCTCTATATAGTATAGCTCGTTCCATTATGCTATAGTTGTGAAATCTCCGATTATTTGTTATAAGTACAAATAAATCTATTAGGAATATTATTTTGAACTATGATAATTTGGCATCAGAGCTTAATATTGACAATAATATTCCTATATGCTGAAATTGTAATTACTCTAAATTCCGCTACCTTTATGCTTAACCTTCAAACAGATTCACAGGCAGGTGGCATCAGTGCTTTTAATACTGCATCACCATTGGACGACATAGTTAATATTGATAACCCATTCATCGATTCTTTGATAACCTTTTTACCTTAAGAGCTGAAGTTAAATAAAACAAAAAGTTCTGACATATCTGCAGACCTTTTCGATCTATATTGATTTATATACACTGGAAATATTTCTTATAGAATTTATGACATTTGGATTAAGATTTCCCCATGCTACATCTTTCTGGGATTATATTTCTCAGCTTACTCGTATTGCAAGGGCTTATTATTTTGTTGATGATTAACTCTTCGCTTGCTATTCACGTCAATATACCTACCTGTAAATAGTGAAGACCCAGATGAGACAGCTCCTGCAGGAGCTGTCTAATCAGGGTCTGCACTATTCACAAGTTGATTGTGCAACCAGTGCACTCCACAACAGTGATTGCACAGCGAAATACTTGTACACAGTGAAGATATATGTAATTATACAACAGGGCATGGGTAAAGAAGGAGAAATGTATTTTAAAATTCAGCAAGCGAAGGGTTAACTGTAAGAATCTCAACCTTATTATCATGACAAAACAACGGAAACATGGCTACATATATTACAAACTTCGAAAGACCTTTGTTTTAAAAACATGTTATCACTGTAATGTTCTGCTCATTAGCACATACAACTGTAATTCACATAGTTTGTTTTAATTTAGGTATTTCAAACCCGCAGGTTTACGGTCATATCATTTAAAAACTTCGAAAGGTTGTTGGGTGCATATACCTTGGTAATTTGTAATCCAAACGTATTAAAAGTTCATTAGAAAGGGCTATAACCCATCCATACTGCAGCACACTGCATGTTCGTTGGTCGACCTCTTTATAGTTGGTCATTAGGAAAGACATATTTGCTCTATGGGGGCATCATATCAAACCCACATTGTTGGTGGTTTGGATGTGGTGCGGAAGCTGAATATTTGTATTGTGCCATTTCTTTCGTATTCAGAATCTTCATAATTGCTCTGACCAGTCATCGAGTATATGTTATCGATGTCTTTTTTGTTTCCCTTCCAATAAAAAAGATATATCTGAAGAATCCTCTTGTATTTATTTCTATTTTTATAACGTCGGTGTAGAAATAGTTTATGCATACTACGCCATATAACTTAACTTTTATGACGTCACTTGTGTTACAGTTTCATAGTTTTACGATGTATTTGAATATTATTTTGTCTTGACATCGTTACTCATGTTGCGGAGTTGTCTGGAGGGGGAATTATACTTTATCGTTTGACTTGGGTGACGGTGGGATAAGCGTGGTGTTCTGTATCCTCAAACTTGGTTTAAGCCACAAGTGGCATTTTTGGATACTTGCTTTCACCGTATGGTCTAATTTATTTTTTATGATAAATGTCTAATATCTTTGTGTGTTTCGTCATGCTTTGTCTTGTAATTATGCTGTTTCCTGCTTGATATTGTTTTGGTCCTAGCCCTTTTATGTGTGCGACCTGTAGGACTGGTTTTGTTATTCGGCTTTTACTGGCAATGTAACAAAAATGTTTGCTCCACAAGGGGTTTGGGTATCAAAGGAGTCTTCACTTATTTGTGAAAACACGTGTTTTAGCTTGGCAACATTGAACTTACCAAATTTTGTCAAACCATTTTGGGTCGAAATGAAACTCGTCATAAATCAAAGTGCCGAAGGTACTGCTGGTCTGAGGCTCATTTATCCCGTGTTGTGTTTATTGGTTTATCACCTTAAGAGAAAATTATAGCTGTTCAACAGTACACACGCCATTATTATTAGTTAACAGAGGAGAATAATGCTTTATTAAACTGGTAGTGTTTTTTCTGCCTTTTCTAAGTATGACTACATGGCAATGCGACCTATTCATGAACATAATATAAAGAACTATTTATGAACACTACATCAATAAACGTGTAAGGCAGATCATTTCACTACCATTCGATTCCATCCCAAACTTGATATTTTAGGTGTTCCTGACAAGCAGCATTACAGTAAATTCTCCTTCACCACAAAGTCATGCGTTTGGACCTTTCGAGATGATGTTATTCATTCTTACATGAATATTCATTGGGGCATCATTGCAAACAGTTTTAAGGGAGACGAGGCGCCGAATAACACAGGGTCTCATCCGTGCCCATAACGATTGACATTTCGAATTTGTAGAGCAGTTAACCAAATTATTAAGTTACCATTTAAGGATAACAGGACCAGATCTTTTTTCGCAACCTATCTATTGTTCATTTTAACCCATTACCTCATAGGCTAATTTTAGATACAACCCCTTTGAATAAACCTACCGAAAAGGAGCATTAACAAGAGAAAAGGAACATTTTAGAATTATGTAGTTTGAAACCATTGTGATAAATAGAGCTTTTGCTGCTATAGGAGCAAATTCTCTATTTATCGCAATGGTTTCACAAACTAACTTTTACAGAGTCGTCAAAAGTCGTCAATATGAGGCACAGCCAGACCAACTATTCGCTGTTACAGCCATTGACAGTCATGGGTTCAGCAAACAGTCTAGCTCCTTCAGGAGCCCTCTGATCTGGGTCTATACTGTTTCTCCATGTCCCTTTGAAGGGACATTGGGCACTAATAAGTTAGATATACATTGTGTTATGAAAATGAATTGGACAGTAAATGTGCAAAGTTTGCACAGCAAGCTGAACGATTAAAATTCAATATATTTTGCACCAAATGTTACCCTATATAATAAAGTAGTGCACGTTGTATGGACTATTTTTTTAACCCTTTCACCCACGCCTTTACAAACATCTACAAATATTCTGTGTACTGTACATATGCCATTTTGAAAATTCAGGTAATAAATATTTATGATGTCATTATGTTTGCACAAATAATTGGGAAAGTGTTAAACGTTGTACCTCTAAATCATTGGTCCATGCTTATAAAGCTTTTAGTTGAGTCTGAGATCGTTCTCAAGCTTTTGATTGGTCAGATTTGAGCCTTTGGCTCAAATCTGACCAATCAAAAGCTTGAGAACTCAAATCTGACCAATCAAAAGCCTGAGAACGAAATTCAGACTCAACTAAAAGCTTTATAAGCATGGACCATTATTATTTATCCCTTTACTCCATGCATATTCATGTACAAATAATCAGAGCAGACCATGATCTGACGGCGTATTTATGGACTAAAGGCTTATATCTTGTATTAAAAACAATGAGTTGGCAATAATTGTGTAAGATTTGCTCAGCTAAAACATATCTTTCTGAGACAATGCGTTTAGTGCTCACATACCTTATATCAAATATAAGTTTTACTCAAGTCCAAACTTGGCATTATTTTCAAAAGGCTGGTCATTCGTTTTATATTTCTGATTGTTTCCTAAAATCCACCATAAGCAGCTTGAATCCTGACGAGACATATACTTGCTAAGTATGTCATCTGAATCTAAATTGTCAGCAAAATTCATCGATTTGTCCGTCACATGCTACTAGTTGAGTACAGGCCACATTGTAAATGCAAATATAAGAAACAACAGTATAGTAGGAGGGTATTTAATTGAATGAAAGATAAGAAGCGAAAGGAATGGAACATATACTTAACCCTTTAGGTCATAAATATGCTCTTCTGCGACTTTGCAAACAGTGTATACCCAGATCAGACGGCTCCTAGAGGAGCCGCCTGATCTGGGTATGCTCTGTTTGCTAATGAAATACTACTACAGTCCCTGTCATGGTCATACAATCCTTTGTCCATAATACTACTATAAAAATACAGTTAATCTATATGCATATATTAATTAATTAGTAATAAATATTCATGGAGTAAAGGGTTAATCATTCTCATGCTGATCGCGTCTTGACTTGTGTTTGAAAATCGCTTAGATTCAGATGAGTCCCAGTACCAGTGTCTTTCCAGGGTCCATGCTGTTTGACACTTAGTCAATAGTTTCTCATACGTTTGATTGTCTCAGTGTCTCTCCAGGGTCCAAGCTGTTTGACACTCAGTTAATAGTTTCTAAAACGTTTGATAGTATCAGTGTCTCTTCAGGATCCAAACTGTTTGACACTAGGTCTATAGTTTCTCAAACGTTTGATAGTTTCAGTGTATCTTCAGGATCTAAACTGTTTGACACTCAGTCAATAGTTTCTCAAACGTTTGATAGTCTCAGTGTCTCTCCAGGGTCCAAGCTGTTTAACACTAGGTCAATAGTTTCTCAAACGTATGATAGTCTCAGTGTCTCATGAGGATCCAAGCTGTTTGGCACTAGGTCAATAGTTTCTCAAACGTTTGATAGTCTCAGTGTCTCATGAGGATCCAAGCTGTTTGGCACTAGGTCAATAGTTTCTCAAACTTTAATTGAATCGTATGCCAGTGAAAAGGTCTGACAAATGGCGATTAAGCAGATATTATAGTTTTCTATATGAGACGGGTTAACCATAAGCCTGCTATGAGCGGGTGGGTGAATACGTATGCAAACAGTTTGGATCCAGATGAGACACCGAGTAACTCGGAGTCCCATCAGGATCCAAACTGTTTGACACTCTGTCTGCATCTTGGTAGACAAGTTTATTATAGCTTGAATTTTGAAAATGTTGTAGAAGAAACTTTCTGTAAAGAGTATTTGCTCAGCAGGCTAAAGGTTGAGAGCTACAGATATAAATGCAGAAGTATCTATAGACGACAATACTTAGCAGCAAAGCAGATATCAGGAGCATACCACTGGCACTAGATCGAAAACAGACTATAGTTTCATTTATAACACCAGTTACATTATTGTATCAATGTATAGATGTTTTGGATAGAAATATGGTCTTTTTCGATCTAGTGCTAGTGGAGCATACGTGTGCACGTCAGAAGCAATTTGGAAAGCATGTTGCCAAATAAAATTACAGAATAACCTGCCCTAGCGACCATTTATTTATTGAACATAGGAGTCTAAAACAGCAGGTGATTGCTTAATGCATGTCAAAAGTAATGTCTGAAGGAGCTTTCTGCATTATTTTTGACCTACATTTTAGCAACCACCTGCCTTTCCTACCCATACTAAGACCTCTTTTTAATGACCGCTTAAGACATGCTTTACTGCATTAAGTACAATGAAATAAAGTAGGGCTGAATTTACTCTACTACGTAGAGAACTGTATTTAGCCCTTTATTTTATAGGAGAGCCTTTTGATACCTTGGCAGACCCAAAATGGCACGGTTCCTGTAGAAGCCTTCTGATCAGGACTTGCTCTTTTTCTTTTTGGAATTATATAGATCTGTTTCGTTAGTTTCTGTCATGAATAAACATGCTCCTATGAAGCAGATTTTCTATTTATTATAGGTGTTAAAAAAGGTGATTTTACAGAGGTGTCAAAACGGTTAATAATAACAATATCATGTTCCTCTGGGAGCTTTCTGCATGACTTCAATACTGCATTTAGCTGCCGCCTGCATTACACACCGGCATTTATACTGATGTCCGCTTTAGAGAGGCTTTACTGTATTATTCATTAAGTGGCGAAATGATTAACTCTTTACTCCATGAGTATTCATGTGAGAAATAAGGACATCATGAATATTTATTAGATAAATTGTTACAATAGCACAGTGGCATATCAATATTTGGCCATGGCATAAAATGTAGAATCATATTTATATTATATCATAAGCAGACAGAGCAGATCCTTACCAGGCGGCTCCTATAGTAGCCATCTGATCTGTGTCTGCTGTGTTTGCAAAAGCACAGAAAGGCGTATTTATGGAGTAAAAGGTTAAAGAAAAAGAATTAGGGTTGTGTTCATTAGCCGCCGAAGAGAGGCTGAACTACCAATAACAATGCCATAACCAGTGCTATATATGGCGAGCTGACAATCATAGAGGCGGCCGCAGTTGAATCGTCCGGGTTTCTGAACTCAATCCTGCCCTCTACCGTCGAGTAAACAGGACTGTGACGCCGGAAGTACGTTGCAAGAACGTTGTATTCCAATGTATCTGCAACAAATGGAACTAGAACGTTACACCATATGCTGACGAATAAAAAACATGTCTTAATCGACCAATAAAAGAGGTCTAATTCTAGGTCTTTAAGACAAATGGTAGCTTAATGCAAGTTAAACTTATTCTTGAACATTGTTAAATTTACACATCGTATCTGGACCTCTGTAATGACTAGATAAGTACCAGTATCCACAGAATATCAGTACTCTTTGCCCCCATAGCATTTCCCTGTGGAACCAACATCCCACAAAAATAGCCAACCCTCCTGAACTATAACTATTGAAGCAGGCTGTGGTAGTACTAGCCCAGTAAATCATGTTTTTTTATTATGTTTTATCTTCTTTTCTCACAAGACGATTCTTAAGAGTGGTCACAGTATAGGGTTTGATGGAGAAAAGACGAATTTAATATTTGGGAACGCACCTTTATCTGTAGCCCTGTTTCATGTACCATGGTATGGACCCAGTAGATTTTTGAGAGTAAATGGCAAGATTTTTAAGCAAATACTTACTAAAACGAGTGCGTTCTGTTGGTTGAAAATCGTAGCTGTCTCCACCGTCTGCTATAAACGCATTTGTAAAGATTTTGTATTCTGCTGTATCATCTAAAGGGGAGTAACTCGGGACATCACACTCCAGACACCGTACTTCCACACTTATCACCCTTTGTTGTACTGGACGGGAGTCATACAAAACTCGCATACCTGTAGAGACAGGCAATTGTGGCCATTTTAATAAACAAAGCTGTTCACTGTAGCTTCTGGAAAATAACGCGTGGCAGCTTTTACCCTGTACCCCAGAAGTACGCATTTGTACTCCTTTGCAAACGAGCAGAGCCAGATTAGACGGCTACTATAGAAGCCGTCTGATCAGTGTTTGCTCTGTTTGCTTATGAAATAATATAGACATGATTCTACAGCTTCTACAATGGCCAAATATGCATGTGTGATATATGAATATTCGTGGAGTAAAGGGTTAAAAGGCACGTGAGACAAAACAATCTTGAACACCAACACTCGTATCCGATCTGACAAAATCAGTTACATAAATATTCAAATCTAGTTTTTTAATAACTTTTCGACTACATTGCTATTTCAAACCTATAGTTTGACAAATGAAATAAATACCAAACATCAAAGAATATTATACACAAAATGCCCGGTCACAAACTAACCATAGATCAAATTAGAGGTGTTTTCCCCTACCCCTCGCACCCACACATACACACTACGACATATTGTCATATTTATCTACATGAGAACTCGACAGGATAAGATGTATAAAAGATAGACGGACACACACTTCTAACAAAACAATAAGTAAAGGGAAATAACTGACAATGTTGCTACCATAGTAATGGACTTGATGAATGGTATTTCCCCTCATGCGCTTTCCACACCACATTTTTAAAGAAAAAACTGATAACAGGTAATAACTCCAAAAAATGATATCAGAGTTATGGCCCTTGTGCATGACACTTTCTTTCATCATGCTCTTTAAATGAAATATCATTTAAATAGCATCAGTAGAACAGGAGTTATTGATCGGACGATAAAATGTAACAAAAGGCCATAACTCCAAAAGTATTGAAGCCAGAGTTATGACCCTTGTTTATGCACAAAATGCTCTTTCCATGTATGAAGTTTCAATTCAATGTCATGAACCATATAGGAGTTATCGTCCGTACAAAAAAGTGTGAAAAAACTACAAGGGGCAATAACTCCAATATTAGTGAAGCTAGCGTTGTGGACATTGAGTATGACACTTTCTCTTATCATGACCTTTCCATGTATAAAGTTTCAATTCAATGGCATGAGCCACATAGGAGTTATGTCCGGACAAAAAAGTGTGACAAAATTTACAAGAGGCAAAAACTCTAATATTAGTGAAGCTAGATTTAGGGACTTTGGGCATGCATCTTCCTCCTATCATGATCTTTCCATACATGAAGTTTCAATCCAATGGCATGAACCATATAGGAGTTATCATCCAGATAAAAAATGTGAAAGAAATTACAAGGTGCAATAACACCAATATTAGTGGAGCCAGATTTATGGACTTTAGGCATGACACTTCCTCGCATCATGATCTTTCCACGTATGAAGTTTCAATCCAATGGCATGATTCTTATTATATAGGAGTTATCGTCGGGACAAAAAAATGTGAAAAAAATTACAAGGGGCAATAACTCCAATATTGGTGAACCCAGACTTATGGATCTTGTGCATGACACTTTCTCTAATTATACCATATATGAAGTTTCAACCAACTGCCACTATGCTTTGCAAGTAAACAGTTGTCGATGAACTTTGAGAATGGTTTTAGAATATACCTAAAACAGAGGTTCAGCAAGAACCCCTAAACCGGACGATAAATTTAGTATAAATATCGGTCTAAGAGACAGGCGGCAGCTAATACAGGATGAAAGTCACGCAGACAGCTCCTCTAGGATCTGCCTGCATGACACGCACGCTGCATTAAGCAGCAACCTTCCTAAAAGTGTCTAAAATCTTATTTACTAGAATTCCGGTTAAGAGGGGCTTAACTGCTTTTTGTCATATAACAAATTTATGTGAAAGTCCCTACAGTGAACGCATATTTTCAATAACATCATAAAACTTGGTTGTTAGGTTCAATCATTATTTTGAAGGTTGTCAATTTGAACTTATATCGAAAACTGCCCTGTGATACAAAATGAACCGTTTTTTATGATACTTATAATTTTTTGTTCATCAACAAAATATTATCGGCTTTTGTCGAACAGTTACCGAAACTAAAACGCAACCCGAATAAATACAACCAATTTGCTTCTCTGCGGCAATGAAAATACCTTGTGTGTCTTTTGACACAAATGTATTGATAATTTCAGCTGTACATAAGTTCATTGTTGACAGAAAAAGGTTTAAGTCTTAACATACACTTGCAACAAATAGCGTGTCGATCTATTCAGTCTGTTTGATAAAAAAAGTACTTGATTTGCGAATCCCATCCACCCCTTCTCCCGACTGCCACTTCCCCTCCGTTTTAGCTGTTCTTCTAATTCTGATTTCCAAACACTTCATGGTGAGTATGTTATAATTATACTATACTGTATGCATGTGTTCTGATCATTTGTCTTTTTTGTTAACAACTGCATCAATTGAATATACTTTACCATATGAGAAGAACTCAATAAGCTTTTAACATTCGTTCTAATCCCATAGTGATATTCTGTGGTTATTCTGTATAATGTATACTTTTTTCGAATAAATATGTTTAAACTGATAAATTCTAATACATTGCCGAATCACGTCGGGTCTTTGATATCCAACACATGGAAGGTTTGGCGTCTTCAGCGTTTATTCGATCGGTTTGCATGAACTATACTACTTTTCAGCATATAAACAAAAATAATTTATGTAAGTGTTAGGCTATTTTAAAACACGTTGCAAGTAGTGACTTTCACTTTAAATGATTTACCGTAATACACTAAAAGATTAAACTTAATTATTTGATTAAATGGCCTAATAAACACTAATAAACACTAATCGCAGGATGGAAGTTTTGCAGAAGAAAGGTTCGAATCTACATAAACTCAGTGTAAAATACCAACTTTAAGTTGTTACAAGTATCAATTTAACGATAGTTGTCAAAACTGTTAATTCTGAACGTAAGGAAGCTAAATATTTACCGGAAAATTGCAGGAACTTTCCATGTCGTTGCAATGGGTTGAGGTCTCGTACAGAGTGTTCCAGCTGCTGACGAATGTTGCTACCTCGAACCTTCAGTAAGTCTATTTCATTGTTGAACGGGAGGACGGTAGTGATGTCACCCACCGTTACTTCACCTGGTTATAAAACAGTTGGTCCTTTACTCCATAAATACGCCTGTGTACGCCTTTGCAAATAGAGTACACCCAAATGAGACGGTTGCTGTAGGAGGCGTCTGATCAGGACATTCTCTGTTCGCTTATAATAATATAGATATAGTCCAGTTTCTGCCATAGAAACAAACCCTGTGTCCTTTTTCTATTATAACAATTGATCTACTTGATATTCATGATAATATCATTTTGTAGATTAATATTCATTGAGTAAATGCTTAACCCGCAGTAAAATCTCGATAACTCGAACTCTCAAACAAGTATATTATATCTGGGATTTAAGGTTGGTGGCAGTTTAAAGCAGGGCGAAAGTCAAGCGGAGTTTTTGGTATGATTTTAACCCTACAATAAGCAGCCACCTGCCTAATATGTCCTAAATTCGTCTTTACTAAAGAATCGATTAAACGAAATTCAGCTGTATATTGATGCAAGTGAACAATTTAAGAATAAAAAATAATGCCACATAAGCACAAAGAATAATGCAAAGTAATCGTTGTTGACTTGGAATAAATAACGCAAGGGAGTTTGTGTGTGAAGTGTAGTTTCGATGGTGTTGTCGCTTCAAGCGATTTTGAACCAAAAGGATGGCGCAGTCGAACTTGTGATTCTGAAGAATTAAAAATGTTAAAAATCACTCATTGAGTGTTTATGGGATGCTGATGCATCCCGGGCTTAATCTGATCCAGCACTGAATATGTCAGATGGCAATTGGTTCCACTGAATAATGGTTCTGGAGGGAGAAGAAAGGGTCTCTCAGAGTACCAGACAAGATGCGTAAATTAGAACATTTTCAGGAATAACTTCTTAATTATCGCAATTAACACTTTGTCACTTCCATTAATGGACGGTACATGTACCCTACCTTTGTCTATTGAAGAAAGGGTCTTTCAGAGGACCAGATAAGATGCGTAAATTAAAACATTTTCAGGAATAACTTCTTAATTATCGCAATTAACACTTTGCCACTTCCATTAATGTATGGTAGTTTACCTTTATCTATCGATGCACGTATTCCGCCGCTGTTCCATATAGCAATGGCAGCCGGGGCCCAGGTTGTGTCGGAATGGGAAAAGTTGAGATGGTAGTCGATCACGGCATCGGCAAACAAATTGGCTGAACATAGATAGAGGGCCTCCAAATAAGTTTACTTTCCACCAAGGTCTAGTATGTAAACATAGGTATAGTATGCAGATACATGTATGGGTATAGTATGTAGACATACGTCTAGTACCGGTATGTAGTAGGCCTAGTATGCAGACATATATCTAGCACGCAGATATAGGTCCAGTAAGCCGTCATAGGTTTAGTATGCGGACATGATAAAGCCATATGTCTAGTATGCAGTCATAGGTATAGTATGCCGACATAGGTCTAGTATACAGTCATATGTTTAGTATGCGGACATAGACCTAGTATGTAGCCGTAGGTCTAGTATGCAGACTAAGGTCTAATATGCAGTCATAGGTCTAGTGTGCCGACATAGGTATATATCATGTAGTCATAGGTGTAGTATGCGGACATTGGTCTAGTATGCAGTCATATGTTTAGGTCATAGGTCTAGTATGCGGACATAGGTCTAGTATGTAGCCATAGGTCTAGTATTCAGACATAAGTCTAGAATACAATCATAGGTCTAGTATGCGGACATAGGTCTAGTATATAACCATAGGTCTAATATGTAGACATAGCTCTAGTATGCAATCATATGTTTAGTATGAGGACATGGGTTTAGTATGTAGCCATAGGTCTAATATGAAGTCATAGGTCTAGAATGCTGACATAGGTCTAGAATGCGGGCATATGCCTAGTATATAGTCATTATTCTAGTATGTAGCCATAGGTCTAGTATAAAGACATGGGTCTAGGATGCGGACACAGAGGACCGTATTCATAGAAGAAGAGCGCCTACGGATAAAATTAAGAAATTATATTAGTGTTTTATAATATGTCTTAATGCCATAGCCTCGATACAATTAGATTGTTATGAATTATAAAACAAATTTAATCCTTTACTAAATAAATACGTTTTTAACGAATTTTCAATCAGAGTAGACTCAGGGTCTGCACTGTTTGCTTATTTAATAATAATATTAATATTTAATAATACTGACCATGGCCAGGGTATGCATGAGTCTTTATAAAAAGGCACAAGTGATATCATTATTTCTTACAGGAATACCCAAGAAGTAAAGGTTTAAATGATGTATAGAACGAATCATTACCAAACCCCATAGATACTCGATAATTTGCCTGAATTTTGTTTAAACAGAAATACATCCCGATATTGTTTTAAGGTTAACATATACTTAACCCTTACCACACAGACCATATATGCAAGACTTGACCACTTCGTGAATATTCATTCACTAGGGAATTAATGACTTCAATCTCCCCCTTATTGTTTGTTTGTTTGTTCTGTCGTTGTGCGTCGCTTTGTGTACTGTATGTGCATGTACATTTACTGTTTTTAACATCGCGGTGCTGGTCGGGCGGCTGTGTGGTTTGTATGTGGTGTATTCTGCATGACTCATACATGTACTTAGACAAAACTTGTAGGATCAGATCTATATAATTTCGTAAGCTAACAAGACGGCACCTACATGAGCCGTATCATCTGGGTCTACTCTGTTTGCAAAGGCGTGGAAATGTGTTTATATGAGAGAAAGGGTTAAGCTGCTATTTCAAACATGTATTTTAGACCACTTGAACAGCGCAATCAATGACCCACTACATTTGAGTTTCGCTACTATAAAATTGCGTTCTGAAAATTACTCGCATGGTTCAATGTTTATATATGAATTATCTCCCTTTTAGTTTTCAAACGCATGATCGCAGTAACATAAATTAACTCTTTTTCTTTTGCCCTTCATTGTGATCACATTTGCAAACAGATTCTTCTCAGTTCGGACAAAAATAACTGCATAGTATGATAACGTTCACTCGTTAATTCCCGAAGGAGATACCTTGGCAAATAAAACCTTCATTGGTTATTTTTAGATTAAACCTCTTGTAATAAATCTGCTGAAAAGCAGTATGTAATAGAAAAAGGGAACTCTCCGAATTGTGCAGTTTAGAACCCAATGTGATAAATAGAGCATTTGCTCCTATGGAGCATTTTTAATGCTTTATTTATCACAATGATTTCAAGAAATGACTTTTACAGAGGCGCCGAAATGGCATCAATATGTGAAAATGGTATGAGGATTATAATGGCGAATCATGTTGCCATACTGTGTATTACCCATGGTACATTCCTGCGTCCTGCAAATCTCACGGCGCCCATCCAGTAACACCTTAGTTGAGCCGACAACGATGGAGTTCTGTGCCACAACTGCCGCCCCCATATTGTTAACCACCGCCTTAGTTCCCGCGTCTAAGATAGAAAAAATAGCATTACTGCCATATCGACTTTGTTTGCAAATGAGTTAACCCTTTACCTGTTCTATGTATATTCCATTTTTCAATACCTAATGAATATTCATGGACAAAATAGTTATAATGAAACATGGAAGGTGAAATATTGCAGCCATTTTAGAAAGTAAAGAAACAACTCTATCAAATTCCATTAGCAAACAGAGCAAACCCAATAAAGGCGGCTCTTATAGGAGTTAAACCACCAGCCTAAAAGCGTCTTGATTCTTCTATTACAAAATTTAGAATTATTGAAGTCTCAATGAGTGCATTAAAAAGCCTCGGGAATAGCATTGTGATAATATTACGAGCCCATAATTGCTTGTGAAGCGAAATATGATTCACATACAACCTATTCAAAATGCTTATGCAAACCATCCTAGGTCAAGGTTGGTTTTTAGTGCATCGAAATTGTGTTTACATGTGCAAAACAGTTGACGTTCTTTTGTGTATGTTGTACTATTCTAACGCAATCGATAAATTTCCTGCAATCTGATTGGCTCATATGACCAAATATGCGGCATACAAAAATAGTTTTATACGTCGCAAATTCAACCAATCGAAAACGACCGAATAACACCATTTGCCTGTTAATATATCAATGCGCGTTGTTTATCAAACACTTAGATCTGTTGTGATATTCCTTGTTAGTAATGATAAATCCGTATGCGTTCATTGACATATATATCCCAGTATTTCATGTTATTTCCATTGTTTACTTTGTCACGACTTGAATTGTCTCTTATATGCACATATGTCATGTGGAGAATCATTTCACCACTCTTAGCGCTGTGATCCAGATTATTCCTTTAATTTATTTTATAAAAGATAACGTTATAACGTGACGTCATTGTTACAGACGACGTTTTTGCGTATGGCGCCAAAGACTAATATTACGTTACATTTCCCGACATGTGTATTGAATATTTTGAACATGTTAAATAGCTATTGCATAATTAGTCATAACTAATGAAATAGCAAACTTACAACTGGTCCGGTGTTTTGACTTTGTATGAACCAGTGTGAACAGTTCCAGTTATTGTAAGAAGTCTTAGAGAAACTGGTGCACTATTTCTCGCCTCATCACTCATTTA
The DNA here is from genome assembly GCA_963576725.1 of Azorinus chamasolen. NCBI lineage: Eukaryota > Metazoa > Mollusca > Bivalvia > Cardiida > Solecurtidae > Azorinus > Azorinus chamasolen. Next base: position 79,387,658 of record OY755237.1, on the reverse strand, counting down.
ATCACAGGCGCACATAGTATAGAGAAAACCCGGGCACAAAGGACATTAAGATCGAATTCAGCAATTTGGCACTTTTCGTGTTAAGATTGTGTTAGAACAGGGTTAATCCTAATGTAATTTGAAAATTGTGACGGTATATAAGGTTTTTAATGGTCTTAAATTGATTTAATGACTCCGCCTTAGCATTAAAGCTACTCGATTACAGACATGTAGTAGCATTCGTAAAGCTGATACTGAACTTCGACATCAAGAACTTCAAGGAACCATAACAATTTCTTCGAGATGACAGAGGTTCAAGTTATCCGATTTCTAATCTGAACAATTTCTCAAGTTTAACAGCTTAATGCAGGTCAAAAGTAATGCTAAAAGCTCCTATAAGAGAGATATCGAAGTTCAACTGTACTTCAATTCAAATAAAGATCATCGTACATACATCCAACAGACATTTTATTTCACCCATTATTTAATTTCCGGGGTCATTACAAGACGGACATCCCATGCCCCCACCGGTCAGCACTCATGGAAAGGACAAAGTCAAGAAAGATACAGAGACACTCATACATCACTTGGATGGTATTTTTTAAATAAAATGAATGATCGAAAATAAAACAGAATAACCTCTCTCAGACATTTCGAACAACCACATTTACAAAAAAGCCATTGCTTCGGCTATTATTGACTCACGTATATATGCCTCGCGACAGGATCAAAACTGTATGTGAATATAGTGGAGAAAATGTGACGAGTTGTCACTCAGTTTGCAAAGGTGTGAACGAGAGTTTATGTGAAGCAAAGCGTTAAATAAATCAAACATTGTTAGTATTGTGTGTTTCTTCTCTAACCTTCGGATACTGAACTGTCCAGTATTATTGGGTTTCCTGACCACATCATAACCTCGCCCATACTGTCAAACGTGACGTTGAGGTATCCCAGATACTTGCCCCAACTGGCATCTTGAACGACCAATGCCTTCTTGCCTGATCCTTGTGTCACCACAGTAGGATAAGGGCCTTCCGATGGTTCAGTTGAAGGCGGGTTACCTGGAAGACAACACAATGTATTTTACATTTTATCTCTTATTATGTGGACGATTTGATAGTCACCAGAGCCACAGATAAAGGCACGAACCCAAATACTAAATCGCCATTTCTCCGCCAAACCATATTTTGTGACCACTCTCTTCGAGATGATTCTAAAGAATCGTCACCGTGTACGGTTTGTCAGAGATATAAAGGAGATATTCTTAAAAAAGATTAAATTTCCGCATCGTATCTGGACTTCTAATGGTCAGTATGATAAATTAGTTCCAAAACGACTCTGAATAAATAAACATTTCGGACACAACCAATCAACTGATTGGTAACGCTTTTGTTAATTTAAAACAGTTAAACAATGATACTAAAGATTCCGACTTTGTCTAATTGTGCAGTTGTTTTGATACCACGTTGATCAACTATTTCAGCAGTGAGTGACTGTATGACCAGCGACCATATAATGGGACGAATGGTTGCTGCCTATTAAATTGTTCCTTTGACAGTAGACAATATTTAGATAAACGACCTCGTGTAATGACAATTTTAGCATTGTAGAGAACCGTATTGGTATGAACCATGACCACATGTGATCAACATCCTGTTGCATATGTAACATGGTGAAAAAGTTGTGACTCGACTGGGACTCAAACCCAGGGCCTCTGGCTTACCATGCCAACACTCTACCGACTGAGCTACCAAGCCACACAATAAAGCCTATCAACTTATTTCACCACAATCTCTACCCGGCTACACACATCCCCTCTACACAAGAATTCGTCCCGAATTCTTACTCAAAGAACACTCCACGAGTTTCTTATTATTACACAGTATTTTCATATAATCTTCATATAAATCACCTTATGGGTTATTTACGTTGGGCGCCAAATGTAACATGGTGAAAAAGTTGTGACTCGACTGGGACTCGAACCCAGGGCCTCTGGCTTACCATGCCAACACTCTACCGACTGAGCTACCAAGCCACACAGTAGAGCCTATCAACTTATTTCACCACAATCTCTACCCGGCTACACATAGGACGGGTTCGGTATGAACAAAAACCATACGTAGTGCCCAACTTACCACTGTAGAGAAAGGTATTGCTATGAACAATGACCTTGTGTAGTGAACAACTTCCTGTTGCATAGGAAGGCTTTGGTATGAATAAAAATCATGTGTAGTGACAAATTATCATTGTAGAAGAATGTATTTGTATGAACAATGACTATGTGTAGTGACCAACTTACAACTGTAGAGAAAGGTATTTGTATGAACAGTGACCACGTGTAGTGACCAAATTGATGTTGCAAGAGAAGGTATATGACCACCAAATACGTGTAGTAACAAACTCGCCATTGAAGAGAGTGAGTGAGTTGGGTTTTACGGCACTGCGACACATAAAAGGTCATATAGCGCCGATGAATGATGAGATGACATGATGATGAGGGATGATATCAGGAAGATGCTTTGAAGAGAAAGGTAATGTAATGGTATGAACAATGACTATGTGTAGTGACCACCTTTTTGTTTTGTTGCAGAAGGTATTGGTATGACCACCGGCAATGTGTAGTAACCAACATGCCATTGTAGAGAAAGGTATTGATTTCTTGTGACCAACTTACTATTGTAGAGAAACGGGATTGGTATGAACAACGACCACATCCAGTGACCAATTATCATTGCAGAGAAAAGGTATTGGTAAAATCAATTACAATGTGTAGTGACCAACTTTCCATTGTAGATGAAGGTATTGATATGAACCACGACCACATGCTGTGACCAACTTGCCAGTTAAACAGCGACCACGTGTGGTAACCAACTAACCAACTTAACTCCACGTATCCACGGTGACCACGTGTTGTGACTAACTTTCCAATGCATAGTAATATTTTGGTATGATAGTAGTAGTGACCAACATTTCCATTGTATATCAAGGTATTGGTATAAAAACGACAACATGTAGTGACCAACTTATTGCAGAAGAAGATATTTATATAACACAAACTATGACTGGTGACCGAGTTACTGTTGCAAAAGCATGATCACCGATGAATGATAAGTGTCCGACTTACCACTGTAAAGAACAAAGTTAGTATGACTACGGGTCCTGATTAGTGACCGACTAACCGATGTAAAGAAAAGTGTCGGTATGGCTACCGAACGCTAAGTGACCGAATTACCATTGTAAAGGGCAACATACCATCATTGGTTACGGATTTACCGTTGCAGGTGAAAGTGTTAATATGAAAATCGATGTAAAGGAACGCATTGGTATGACTACCGACTAACCATTATAAAGGAAAGTACTGGTATGACCATGGAGCATGATTAGCGACGGTCTCATCGTTGTAGATGAAGGTGTTGATATGACTATCGTGTATGATAAGTGACCTACTTAGCGTTGTAAAGGAAAGTGTTGTTATGACCATGATAAGTGATCGACATACTTTTGCAAAGGAAGACCGGTAATCATTGGTAACCGACTTACCGTTGTAAAGGAAAGTGTTGGTATGACCACCGACAACGATGTCCACACCACCGATTTGGGCAACCGCCAAGTCTGTATCATAGCCTGCATGACCAAGAGCTATTATTTTGTTGACCCCTTGTGCAATTAGTCGATCGACTTCCTCTTGTACGGATACAATGATATTCTGAAAACGCACATGTCTACCTAAAACAGAAGACGGTGGATTTAGAAATCAAAGTATTTCGAAGAAAATATTTAATATCACATTAGTTACGCAAATTAGCTAAACAAGTGCAGGCTCTCAATTTTTTCGCAAATCAATTTCACAGCATCTGTTCATCAAATACAGTTAAACTTCGATATCTGGAACTTAAGGGACCATACAAATTACTTGGAAATAACAGAAGTTTGAATCATGCGATTTCTTATCTAGACATTTTCTTAAGTTTACATCTTAATGCAAGTCGAAATCAACGCTGAAAGCTCCTAAAGGAGAACATGTGTTTCTAAAATAGATATTCGTACTGATAGAACAATTCTGTGGTGTAAAATTGAAAGGACCGAACTTTTATTTAGAGTTACCCCGAAGATTAAGTTATCGGAGTTCGAGATATCGATGTTCATCTGTATTTTAGATGCTGATGAGATGCTCATTTGATTTGTTTGCAGAAGTTGTGGCAAAGTTTTAATTTCCTTCTACTTTAAATGGAAAAGTAGTAAAGTCAAGCAGGCAAAGCCACATGCAAGACGCAACCACCACCAAAACAAATAAAGCTTTTCTTTGCCACACCGATAACGTTTAACTTTGGCGAGAGTTCACAACAACGCATATATCTGCTAAAACTTTAATTCCTTTATTGATGGTTAACTTTAACACATCTTTTACTAACTTTTCTGAACTCTAGAAAATGAAATTAGTCTGCCTTATATACTCTGCTAAGCACCGTTGCAGTTTTTACAAAGAACGGTGTAAAGAAACTCGTGATAATTCAAGCGAACGGTTACAAATATAAAGGACGGTGTATACCAAGAAACAAAGACACAAATAATACAATAAGGCACCGTTCACCTGAACGGTGAAAGAAAACTAATTAATTAGTCAATTATTCTTTTCATTAGATCGCTATTTGCGACATTCCCACACAAAGGATAGTTCATGATATTTAAGGTTCTAGTTCACTTGTCTGTGGTATCATGGTAGAAGTCAGCATACTCCTTAAATTCAGACTGCACATAGTCAATGATTTTCTTAAGATTGTCAGTTACATCCCTTTGACAAAGATTCTCAGAATATCCAATAGAAGCTGTTCTTTTAACAGAATGAACTTTACCATTTCTAACTTTTTCAGTTTTACATAGTGTTAAGTTTATTGATGTCACCAGAACTTCATCATTCTCATTTTCACTTTCACTGCTGATTTCTATAATGTCATCGTCAATATCACTATCGGCACTGCATGTATTTACGTTATCGTCATGAAGATTGCCATTAATGTCATTTGCGGGAGTCCAATCAGCGTTATTTGTATCCCTTACGTCGCAGTTCCGTCATCATCCACAGCCACCTCAACTTGCGCGTATTCTTCATCATCAAGACGATCATACAAGTCACTCACATAACTCCTAACGTAACTATCGACATTGTACTCCTCACCGCTGCATTCGTTGTCACTGAAGGCCACATTATCAATACTGTCTGCTCTATTTGCGAAACAGTCATCCAAATGATCACTGACGTCTCTTGTATCACTTTTGACGGCACTGCCACACACATCTTCAATGTTATCCGTTTCCGAATTATCTTTAACATTGTCATACATTTCACTATGCGGAACATTATCTATGAACTCATGTAAATCAATGTTGTTGGACCCTGTGTCATTGTGATTGACGTCCGACGTCTGGATTAATGCGTCGTTTTCACCAAGCAGATCTTGAATGATGTTGTTGTTCACATCAGCATCAGCGGCAATATCAGACTCGAAAGAGTCTAAAAGATCCATTATATTGTCATCTTCAGATATTGGTTCTAACTGTGGTTGGTAGGGAGATTTGGCTAAACCGTCAAAAAATGCCTCACTATCGCTGATTTCTTCGAGGTCGTCACGTGCAGGCGAGTGGTGAGCAATTGATTTAATGTCAAATGCCATCGTCTTTGTCGTTTTCCTGTCATAATGGTGCACCTTTCTTAAGTGTGTGATCAAATAGCTGCGTCGAATAAATCTTGAATTGCAAGTAGGGGTTGCACACGGATAAGATTTGTTTTCCACATGCTTCTCTTTAACATGTCTCATCAGACTCCTTTTTGAAGCGTAGTCACGGCGACACAAGTCACAGGTATACATTTTCAACCTTTAACTGACATACTAGAAATGAACGCACTCTATCCAACGCTTATATATATATGTTGTGCAAACATGTGGCCGTTGCACGAGATATCTGTGCAGTAGCAGAATACAAGCACCGCTGTATTGATACTCAATGGGAGCCGTTGCACGATTTTCTTGTGCCTTTTGTTCACATGTCGACACCTCTACAAATATCTGCTACGTTGGGTCTTTGTGCAGGGAGTAAATACAAAGTACCGTTGTGTAGATACTGACTGGGTGCCGTTGCACGATTTTCGTGTTGGTTTTGATAATTTGTCTACACAACCGTGTATCAAGTCATTGAACAAAGGATAGTACATTTAACTACTGAATCCATTTGTACATTGTTTTCACCGACGGTTCTGCGATTCCGTAGGGTCTTTTACTATGCAGGATTATAATTAATTGTTGCTTATTACAATGTTTGCATAAGTTGAAGAACGAAAAACTTGTTTCTGTACACACATATAAAATTAAGTCCAGTTCAGGGGATAGTTCTTAAGAAGTTTACACATAGCAGATATACAGTTTTTCATTTGATGCATTCACTGGTCTACAGCTTCTTCTGTTATGATTTTTCGTATGTTTTTCGCTGCTTCCTTAGCAGCATGACGCTTTGGACGACACACTTGCTCATGCGTTTCTGTTTGTTTCTTTGTATTTTCTAAGATATCAACATTATCAGTTGGCTTTTCAGTCACTTCTAAAGGGTATAACAAGTTCAATGGGCGGCCAATTTCTTTACCCGAAGGAACGACAACTTTCGCGGATCTTATATATCCGTCTTTGCTGTTGATTAGTTTGGTCACTTTACCAAATTTCCAGCTTCCTCTTGGACAATCTTCTTTTAATATCACAATGTCGTTCAACTTCGGTGAAAAAGTAGAATGAACTCGTCCAGTTTTCAATTTCGTTTGAGTCCTTTCCCTTAAACTGACCAATTATTCGTGTCTCCACATGTTCCAAAACATGTCAAGTAAGTTTTGACCCTTTTTCCAAATCTGAATTAGCTTTTCAGCACTGCTGTCTACTGGTTGATAGTCCTTGTCATCAGTGATTTCGGTTTGCGGTATGCCAATATTGGGATTTAGAATAAGAAAATGAGACGGTGTAATAGGTATAGATGAATTGATGTCATCTCCTATATAGATAAGTGGTCTTGAATTTAACACTGACTCTATTTCTTTCAGGAGTGTTTGTAGCTGGACCATAGTCAACTTTCGTCTTCCTACACTTTTTCGTAGTGACCTTTTCACTAAACCAATCAACCTTTCGTAGAACCCTCCCATCCAAGGAGCAAGCTCTACGTTGAATCTCCATAAAATCCCTGTATTTGAAACATAATTTAAAATATCTTCATCTTTGTGCACTTTATTCCAGATACGATCCAGTATGTTACTAGCCGCACGAAATTGCGCAGCATTGTCACTTATTAGCTCACTTGGTGTACCTCTTTGGGAAATGAATCGCCTGAAGCACAAGAGAAACTCTGCTGTTGTCATGTCACACACGAGTTCCAAATGAATGGCTCTTGTAACAAGACAGGTGAACAAACATATTCACACTTTTCTTTCACTGATGTCTGTCTTGACGTAGAGGGGACCCATGTAATCTAGCCCTACTCTTGCAAATGGGGTGGCTTCTGTCACACGACTTGAAGGATATGCACACATAGGTGGCATCTTGTATGGTCCACCTTCAACCCGTCGACACACTGTGCAAGCACTGAGCACTGTTTTTATAGTGGCTCGTCCGTGAGGAATCCAGTAGCGCATACGCACCGCTGCTAATGTTTGCGACACACCACTATGTAGTATTTCTTTGTGGGTTTTCTCTATCAAGAGGTGTGTAAAGCGATCTTTTGGTGGTAACAGTATCGGGAATCTGGCACTTTCACTGAGACATGCATTTTCCAAACGGCCTTTACATCGAAGGAGGCCATTTTGATCAACAAAAAGTCCTAATGAGTTTTGAATATTTGTTTTTCTTCCACATTTGATAGCATCCAATACGTCCTTGTAATTGTTTTCTTGCACTCTTTTGAACCATAGGTTTCTAGCTTCTTGTAATTCAGTACAAGTAATGTGTCCGGTAGCACAATGCCGTTTTTGTAATTTGCACACGAAGCGAAGCGCTAGCACAGTGACTCGTAACAGTTTTGTTAATGAAGAAAACTCATTACAGTTTATTCCAAAAGGAGTATAGACCTCAGAATATTGAACATTTTCACATACTGCCATAGACGTTTGCACAAGAGATGTGGTTTTCTTCGTTTCATGTAATTCTTCTCTGAAGTTTTCATAGGAACTGTCATTTAATTGATCGTTAGACCGTAGACATTCATCGGGATTTTTCGACAACCATGCTGGGCCATTCCACCATAAACTATTTTTTCGAAGCTTCATAGTAGTTGTTCCTCGAGACGCTACGTCAGCTGGATTTTCCCTTGTTGGCACGTATGACAATATCACGTCAGAACACTTTCTAATTTCGTTCACTCTGTTTCTCACAAATACGGTAGTTTGCTTGTCTGAGACAATCCAATGTAACACGCACTGAGAATCCGACCATAAATGCGTTTGAGTGATTGATACTTTTAAGTGTTCTTTCACAAATTGTGTACACCTTAACCCTATCACTACTGCTAGCAATTCCAATCTTGGTATGGACATCTTCTTCACCGGTGCTAAACGTGTCTTCGCAAATACAAGATTTGTAGCTGAACCAGTTTCTGACGTTTGATGTAAATAAACTACTGCTGCATATGCCTTTTCAGACGCATCACAGAAACACAGGAGTCGATATTCTACAGGAGTTGAAGTCTCTGCCGTAATACACCGTTGGACAGAACACTCTGAAATCTTATCCATATCTTTTCTAATGGTGTACCAATGTGTGCGCTCCTCTTCAGCTAGTTGTTCGTCCCAATCTACACGCCTTTTCCATAGCTGTTGCAGAAACACTTTGCCTCTCAACATAACTGGACACATTAATCCTAACGGATCAAACACAGACGCTACGTATCTCAACACTACACGTTTTGTCACTGGAACTAGATCATCTACAATTTGTGTCATCTTGAAAGATATAGTGTCATTCTTAACATTCCATTGGTGACCCAGTACCTTAGCTGATTCTGAATGTGCTTTGTCCTCAATAAAAAGCGTTTCATTGAATTCTGCATTGTTCGAAATCCACTCTCTGAGATTCATGGTACCTTCACGAAACATTGATTTTGAAACAGTATAAAGTTCTTGAGCCTCAGCTACAGTATTTGTTCCTGTTATGAGGTTGTCAACATATATGTCACCTTTGATTTTATCTGCTATGCCGCAGTTATAGGAATCCAGATGATATTCTATGGTTGCACCTAATAAAAATGGGCTTGACACGATTCCGAAAGGAACTCTGCAGAACCTATATTCTTGAATGTTGTCATTTTTAACTGTAGGCTTGTCAATGTCCTTGAGCCACAAGAATCTTGTTACATCGCGCTGTTCACGCTGTAAACCAATTTGCAGAAATGCCTTTTCTATGTCAGCAACCATGGCAATGGGGTGTAAACGAAATCTCATCAGTAGTCCACATAAATCATGTAACATGACTGGTCCACGATACAGGCAATCATTCAAACTATTGTGTTCCTTACGTGTTTTTGCAGATGCATCGTACACCACTCGTAGTTTTGTCGTACTTCTGCCAGGTTTGATCACAGCATGATGCTGGAGATAATGTAATATTCCGTCTTTCTGTGTTGGCTCAACTTTTTCAATCACACCTTTTTTCAGTTGGTCACTTATTACAGCGTCATACTTTTGAAGAATGTTTGATTTGTTTATCATTCGTTGAACAGAACTTCTCAGTCTGCCAACTGCTAATTCTTTGTTGGTGGGCAGGTCTGGTTCATCACTTTTCCAAGGCCAATTTACGTGATACCTACTATTTTCAAACTTTAAAGATGTTCGAAACTTATCCATAGCAATCATGTCTTCTGTTTTGTCATCTCTTTCCACAATGCCAATGGATTCTATATTCCAGAAATCTTCCAATTCTGTTTTGGCAGGAAGGGAAGAATCGATGCTAGCACACACATTCGTTTTACTCACATTGACACCGCAAGTTAGAATCAGCATACCTGATTCGTCACCTATTTCTTCTGAGTCTTTCAGTCTCCCACTAACAATCCAGCCTAGTTTGGATGCAAGTAAGTACAGTCCGTCTTGTACTTTGATTTTTGTACCATGAACAAAATCCAAATAATAATCATTTCCGATGAGAATTTCAATCGGTGCCGTTTCATTTTCCATGGGAATAACGTCTGCTAGGTCAACACTTTTCACGATATCTTGAACGTCATTGGACCACAAATCTTTTACAGGTCGCCGTTGGAGTGTACCACTTATTGCAGGCACGATGTTTACTGTAATGTTCATGTGATTTCCATTTTTGAGCATAACATCCAACTTTGTATATCTTGTTGTAATTTTCTTTGCTGCTGTACTTCCAAACGTGACTACATGAAGATCTTGTTCACCTTCTTCTTTGAGTTGCAATTTCTTAGCCAAGGCTTGCGTTATATAACTTCTGTGTGACCCAGAATCAAGAAAAAGTCTCACTTGCGCCGTGCTATTCAGATCTGGATTTCTTATTTCTGTAAGAGCTGTTTGCATTAAAACAGTCTCATTGGTCGACATCAGTACACTTTCTTCCACAGTTATATCCTGAGTGTTCATTTCGTTCACTACATGAGCAACTGAATGTTTCCATAGAAACTTCTTGGGACACAAGCTTCTGTGGTGGACATTCATGTCACCACAGTACACACATGGTTTGTTGGTTTTGCAGTCTTTGAACGAATGGCTATCTTTTAAACACTTATAACAACTTCCTTTAATACGATCTTTTCTCTCGTTGATTGTCTGGTATTGTTTACATTCATCACTCCAATGATGTTGTTGACAATATCGGCACTTACTGTTATTGCGCTGCCGTTCACTGGGTCTCGTCGTAGCCCGTGTTTTGAATCCGGTTGAGATGAGCGTTTGTGTTGTAGAATTGAATTTCGGTTCACCCATCCCTGGTTTTCGATGAGAGGTTGTTCTGGTAGGTATCGATGTCGAACCTTGACTTCCACTCTTTCCACTTGCATGCTTTGGATCCTTTCCTGTCCTCTCTAAAACCACAACATAATCATGCAGTCTTTTTGTGAGCGAAAGCACAGACCACTTATTGTCTGTTCCATTCTGTATCTCCAATTGTAACAGCACATCTTCGGGTAGCTTTGATCTAATCATGGAGACAAATACATCTTGGTTGACATTTTGCTTCAAAACTTCTAAACATCTGAGGTGTCTCTGAACGGTGTCAAGCAAATTTCTCAAACTGTTCACCTTATTTGTTGCCGGGAGTATGTTTATTAGATGGTTGTAATGTAGATCAACAATCTCTTGTGGGTTTCCAAAGCGCTGCAAAAGAATTTCAACAGCAACTGCGTAGTTATCATTAGATAGAGCCAAACCCGTTATCGCACCTTTTGCTTCCCCTGTTAACTTGCTTCGGAGATAATTGAATCTCTCAATATTGGAAAGGGTTTTGTTGTTATGAACGGCACTTTGAAATGAGTCCCAGAATTCAACCCATCTAGTTTTATCACCGTTGAACGATATCATCTCGATTTTTGGCAATTTCACTGTTGACTTTCGTTCCTGTGCCTTCTTCTCGGTAGTTTCATGTTGTTTCATCTGTGTTAGAAACAAATTCTGCATATCTTCTTGTAACTGAACAAGTTTGTGCGTTACAGGGTCATCTTCTATATCTTCCTTTTCCTGTTCTTTCTGCTTAACTGATAACAATTTATCTTTAAACTGCTTTAAATCAATGTGTGTATCCATTGCTGCTGAACAGAGATTGCAATCGTCATTCAGTATTTCTTCAATGAGCTCACTTTCAGTTTGATCAACAGCAGAAACTAATTTCTCACTTTGAAGCTCCAACTTTTCAGTGTATGTTTTAATCTTTTCAAGACATTTTGTTGCCTTCAACACTGTTTGTTCAATATCAAACTGAATAATTTCCTTATTCATTATTTCCGTTGCGGTCCTTATTTCCGCAGCCAATGTTTTTCTGTACCTTGTCCTCACACCTTTTATGTAGATTACACTTGCCATTTTGAATCTTTTTAACACAACACACTTTATTCCTTTGAAACACTTTTATTTTGATTCTCTTCTGATGACGGAGTATAAACTTTATGTCCACATTTGCAGGACATATTCTCCAAAGATCACTTGTATTATTTTCACCTTTCACACTGGAATAGTATCCGGTTCGCGGGACCATTCAATGTGGCAAAGTTTTAATTTCATTCTACTTTAAACCAAATAAAGCTTTTCTTTGCCACACCGATAACGTTTAACTTTGGCGAGAGTTCACAACAACGCATATATCTGCTAAAACTTTAATTCCTTTATTGATGGTTAACTTTAACACATCTTTTACTAACTTTTCTGAACTCTAGAAAATGAAATTAGTCTGCCTTATATACTCTGCTAAGCACCGTTGCAGTTTTTACAAAGAACGGTGTAAAGAAGCTCGTGATAATTCAAGCGAACGGTTACAAATATAAAGGACGGTGTATACCAAGAAACAAAGACACAAATAATACAATAAGGCACCGTTCACCTGAACGGTGAAAGAAAACTAATTAATTAGTCAATTATTCTTTTCATTAGATCGCTATTTGCGACAGAAGTCATCATGAATATCCAATAGTGTGAAAGAGTTGAGACTTATAGTTAAACCTCTGTATAACGACCAATCAAGAGACATCTTATCCTGGGTCTGCTTAATCCCTTCGGCGTCAAATTTCTAATTTTCATCTGCAAACTAATTTTGTTAAATTATTCGGTAAAATAAGGAAATGATATAAATAAATGCAATTTTCAAAGGAATAAAGCACATATATAGAAATAAAGTTTAGGACAAAAAGTGAAGTCCTTGATCAGACGCCGCCTTGAAAAGGCGGCGCTTGATCTGGGACTGCACTATTTGTTGTGGGGCATGTGTGCGATGTTGGCGGTGAAAGGCTTAATGCAGGAAATCTCTTTTCCACTGCTTTTATTCTGTATCTACCAACCACCAGCTCTTAATTAAATCCAATTCTAGTCATTAAATGTTGGTTATAGAAATGTTCTACTTTTTGTGTTAGGTCTATGTTGGTTGGGGAACTATGCCCGTTGTACGCCTTACACTTTTTGCACAGGAATACATATAATATACATATTTGTACAAAATTGTTCATGTTTAAATATATGTGCAAGGATCATATGTGATATAATATATATCACAGATTGAACACATTTTTTTAAACTCTTGAAAACAAACCTGTTTTCTTCTGTCATTGTCAGTTATGAGCATCTCCTTTCATTAACCCTTCGCTTGCTATTCACGTCAATATACCTACCTGTAAATAGTGAAGACCCAGATGAGACAGCTCTTGTAGGAGCTGTCTCATCAGGGTCTGCACTATTTACAAATAGATTGTGCAACCAGTGCACTCCACAGCAGTGACTGCACAGCGAAATACTTGTGCACAGTGAATATATATGTAATTATACAACAGTTTATGGGTAAAGAAGGAGAACTGTATTTAAAAATACAGCAAGCGAAGGGTTAATATCCATCAAACTTGATTGATTTAAAACTAGACTTGGTGTGAAATATACAATCTGTATATAAATTGACAAATATATTCTTTTGCAGTGGAGTAATTGAGACTGAATAGAAAAAGTATTTCATTGTACATGTAGATTTATAATAAGCCATATTTTAATTTGAATATATATGCAAGCTAATGTAAGCCAAACAGCCAATTTATTGTTATTGCTGTGTCGTTGTTGGATTTGATATATTTCATTTCAGTTCTATGTCATCACATACATAGAATATGCGTCATGAAATATAATTCGAACCTACTTTAATACTGCAGAGTTACATATACAGGTGCGTATCCAAGTACAAAAATCGTCATTTCTCCACCAAACCCTATACTGTGAATACTCTTTAAAATTATCACTTCGAGACCATTCTAATGAGTGGTCACAGTATAGGGTTCGGTGGAGACTAAATGAACCATTGTTGAAAATGATTAAAATTACGTATCTTATCTGGACCTCTGACTATTAAATCGAGGGCTTGGTGCAAAACTATTCTAACTCCTTCACAAAGTGAAGGAGTTAGAATAGTTTTGCACCAAGCCCTCGAAATGTTTTCGAAAATTGTGCCCGAGTGCCATGGAGGTTAGATACCGTAGTTAGCAATGATGTAGCTAAACGCAGAACGCATGCGGTCAAATGAATCACTGCTGGTCCATATACAGTAAAACCCCGCTAATGCGACCACTTAATCAATAAACATGGGTGCCGTTGTAAGCAGGTGGTTGCTTAATGCAGGACAAAAGTAATGCAGAAAGCTCCTCTAGGAGCTTTCTGCATTACTTTTGTCCTGCATTAAGCTACCACCTGCATCTAGCACCCAGAATTATACCTCTTTTAGGTGGTCGCATTAGCGGAACTTTACTGTACATTGTTGAAATATTGGAGTCCCAAAAGACTCATAATTGACTAAACACAAATTAATTGCATACAACTCTGTTTGCAGTTGAAATAGCTAACAATACATACTTGGATTTGAGACCTTGACCGTCTCTTCAGTAGTGTAGCCGACAACTCCAATTTTTTCACCGTCGATGGTCAAGGTCACAGACCTTGTAAACTTTTGATAAAGTGGCGAGCCACTGGTCACATAGGTATTGGCACTGACCACTGGAAACGTTACGTTGTCGATAAAGTCTGCAATGCCTTGATCGCCCAGGTCAAACTCGTGGTTGCCTAGACACTGAAATGTATTGAGGTATAATAAGGTATGATTGAGGTATAAACGAGGTATAAATGAGTTCTAAATACTGTAAATCTCCTCCAAACCGGACGTTAGATTTGTCTTGGAAACAGATGGCCGTTCCTTTAGGAGCTTTCTGCATGACATTCACCCTGTATGATGTCAGCCACCTGCCTTAATGTATCTACATACTTCTGTACTAGAATTCCGGTTTAGAGTGGTTGTACTGTAATGCGTTACACTGCATATACCATTTCAGACGGTGTCCACATGTACCACACGTTTAGTGAAAGGTACGATCCAATAAGTACCGCCTCTACGAACGTGTTCTGGGCATTATACATGTAATGAATGATATATTAGGTGCAGTAAAATTACTCTAAACCGGAATTCTACTGGAGGAAAATGTAGATACTTTAAGGAAGGTGGCTGCTTAATGCAGGATGAAAGTCATGCAGGATGTTCCTAAAGAACATTAAGCTGACACCTGTCTCCAAGACCGATATTTATACTAAATTGAACGTCCGGTTTAGAGAGGTTTTACTGTATTGTAATATCTACACCAGTAAACAGTAGTGATTCTATTATTTAATCTTTTGCTCAATGCATATTCATATAATGAATAATTATAATTTGCTAAATATTTATAACGGGATTCTAACAAGAAATACTTTGTACCTAGCTTCAACTGAAGAATTAGTTCTGTATAGCATCATAAGCGAACACAGCAGAATTTGACCAGACAGCTCCTCTGGGAGCCATCTGGTCTTAGTCTATGCTGTTTGGATTAGTTTGTATAAATTATTGCCGATTTCATTAGCATAAATAGGGTTTATTACTATCGCCAGGGAGATTGATAGGAACCTCTGGTCGAAAACATTCTGGATGTGCGAACATTATGGTTGTCATGGTGTCATGGTTTAGACTGTATTAAATGTCCATACTTATCTATACGGTTATATACCGTCACCCAGGAACGCTAGTTTGTCATGTTTGCCTAGTTAGTAATGCTTTTAACACTTTACTTCTTGAATATTCATGTAAGAACTACTTACATCATGAATACTAGATTAATTGTAACAATGGTGCACAGATACGAGATATTGTAGAATCATATCTGTATCATAAGCACATAAAACAGACCCTGATTAGACGGTTCCTTCAGAAGATGTCTTATCTGGGTCTAATCTATTTGCAAAGACGTATAAAGGCGTGCATATGTAGTACAAGGTTAAAACCAGCATCTATTTAACACGTTCCCTCATATAAACGCCTTTTCATGTGCATTTGCAGAAAGGACAGATCAGACGACTCCTACAGGAACCGTCTGATCAGGGTCAGCTGTATGTAAATGGAATACGACAGATCAGTTTCTTTAATTTCTAAAATGGCTACAAAATTCCATCTTCTATATTTCATTATAATTATTTTGCCAAAGAATATTCAGTAGGTATTGAAATTGGAATAAACATAGATAAGGGAAAGGGTTAATTATATTAACCCTTCGCTTGCTATTCACGTCAATATACCTACCTGTAAATAGTGAAGACCCAGATGAGACAGCTCCTGCAGGAGCTGTCTCACCAGGGTCTGCACTATTTACAAGTTGATTGTGCAACCAGTGCACTTCACAGCAATGATTTCACAGCGAAATACTTGTAGAGAGTGAAGATATATGTAATTATACAACAGGGCACGGGTAAAGAAGGAGAAATGTATTTTAAAATTCAGCCAGAGAAGGGTTACTAGGTGTTTGTTCTGGACCCTCGTGACATTTGTTACATGCAACATAAAAGATGTCGCCTGTCTCCAAGACAGATATTTATACTAAATGTATCGTCCGGTTTAACGTGGTTTTACTATCATTGACAAAACGTCTAATTTATTTGTAGGATTTACTTTGAAGTTAATACCCGTTTTACCACATTTCAGAGATGAACCATATATATATCATACATGTATCATCGATATATATAGTCGTATGTAACCAAACTAACTAAAATATACTCTCAACAACATTATTTAACCCTTAGCCTGCTGAGTATGACCTAACTGACATTTGCAAACAGTTTGGATCCAGATGAGACACCGAGTAAAACGGTGTTTGACACTCTGTCAATGATATATCAAAACCCTGAACGAATCAGAAGTAAGTGACAAACGGCAACAGACCGGAGCTTAACTTTTAGCCTGTTATGGGCGGATGATTGAATACCTATGCAAACAGTTTGGATCAAGATGAGACGCCGAGTAACCCGGTGTCTCATCAGGATCCAAACTGTTGGATTTTGATTGTATTGTTTTGGTAGAATTGATTATAGCTTGATTATTGAAAATGTAGTAGGTGAAAAATTATGTAGAAATAATTTGCCCAGCGGGCTAAAGATTAAGCAGACCTAATATTTTCAAACTAAGGGTTAAGATGTCAATTTGAGCGTAACAACTGGTCCGTCTACGTAGGATACAGTAAAACCTCTCTATAACGACCACTAAATTACATCAGGTATTTTGTGTTAAAGGCAGGTGACTGCTTAAAACAAGGTGAAAGTAAAACAGAGCGCTCCTATAGGAGCGTTCTGTTTTACTTTCATCTTGCTTTTAGCAGCCACATGCCCTATATACCAACTAATGAACACCATATAATGGTCGTTATAGAGAGGTTTTACTGTACATAATTTAAATTCAAATTTTGGATATGATGCAATCAACTGGATCAAGCTATTGGGAAGCTACAGTTAGCGTGTCAAAGACCTTGAATCCTGTTAACCTCCGGATCCAAACTGATTGCAAATGCGGGTCATGTTGCGAATATCGAGATTACATTTAAGGTGAACTCATTCAAGGACATTCAGTCAATGCAGCAAATTTATTTCTATCAGGTTTGCGATGGCGGTTGTCAATACTAGACAGTATTTATACAGCTGTTTAACTACATGTATTTGCTATTTAAAACACACAATGGTATAGAATCTGGCAGGTTCTCGATGATAAGCAAAGCGGGTATACATTGCTTGCACTCAGCCAATTCATAAAATGGTGAAATTGAATGAAATCAAAACCAGCTTTTATATGGCTAATTATTCTTTTTGAAAGGTGGCGTATGTAACTCTTTGAATGCTGCGTAAACCCTTTACTTCATAAATACGCCTTTCTACGCATTTGCAAACACAGTAGACCAAGACCAAACGGCTCCTATAGGAGCCCTCTCATCTGGATCTGCTCGGTTGGCTTATGATATTATATACATGTAGATATGATTATTCCGTTTCTGTCATGGCCAAAACTTCCCGTGTCCATATGCTATTATAACAAATGATCTAATTAATTTTCATGATGTCATTATTTCTTATTTTAGTATTCAAGGAGTAAACGGTTCACTACGTTCCACTATCGATAGAAAGGCTTAAAATTGGTATATGACTTTGAATGACATACGGTGCAGATCGCGATCAGAGACGTTCTCTAGAGAACACCTCTGTAAATGGCAGTGCATGCGGTTCCCACATTCAAATGGTTTACATGAAGGTTCGGTGGTCTAGTGGTAACGCGCTTGACTACCAGTCCGGAGGTCCGGGGTTCAAATCCCGGTCTCTCCCTGACATTTCAGTGACGATTTTCCGTGTCTCCCACCCGCACATCCTCTCCACCAGGGGATTAAAATGTGTACCTGTGAGGGTCACTCGCCGGTACTGCGGCTGCATTATTGCGCCATATGTTAGCAACTGCTCAATATTGTAGGCCAATGACTCAATGACCAGGGTCCAGGGGAGTAAATGTACAGTCCGCTGAGCGGTCATTCGGACTGAAAGTAGACTATAACTAGGTACTTTACTTTTTTTTCTTTTTACATGAAAATTAATAATACAAAACGAAAAGAGTGTGTATTGGGGCTAAGCTCTCTTATTATACTCGTAAAAAGTTATTATACTACATATAGATGTAAGTTTTTTACATGCATATAATTTACATGTAGAAGTAGGTTGATATTTTGGTTAGCCCTTTATGTGTTCAATGTTCATGTACATGTATGTCATAATATAACGACATCATAAACATATATAGACTGAGTTTAAATTGAATACCTTTGTGTTTTATGTTGACGGTGTATGAGCTAAAATGTGCCGCGTTAATTGGTAAAATGACACACTGTATTATGGTATTACAGTAAAACCTCTCTATAACGGCTACTGAGTTATGTTAATTAGTTGGTATTTAGGGCAGGTGGCTGCTTAAAGCAAGATGAAAGTTAAACAGAACGCTCCTATCGGAGCGTTCTGTTTTACCTTCACCTTGCTTTAATCAGCGACCTGCCTTTTACACAAAATACTAGATGTAATTAATGGACCGGTATAGTCAGTATTTTTACTGTACAATATAGATACAGAACTTTGAAAGGAATGAAAGGAAGCGTCTGACCCGGTACTGTACTGTTTCAATCGATATGATACAAAATACTGACATAGATAACACACGCAGATACTAACCAAGCGCGGCGTGCTAACTAGGTGGTAGACCTGGTTCAGCTTTATTTAACCCTTTACTCCATGAATATTCGTGAAAGAAATAATGAAATATTATGAATATCTATTTGATTTATTTTTATAAGATCACCAGAGCAGTTTCTCCTCTGAAACCGGAAGGTTCTCAGCTTTCATATTCGGCACATAGTATCATGTTCAGGTCCTCTACAAAAGTTATATAAATTTTAACCCTGGGATCAAAATTCGCCCCGCCCCAGGGGTGGCCACTTTTCTATAGAAACACATAGTGAAAAATTTGCAAATCTTCTCCTCTGATTGTCTGGTGAGCGATATCAGGGCTATCATGACCCTCTTGTTATGGCATATTAACACATTCACTTTTCGCCAAAAAAGAAAATTGTAGAATCAGATATATGTTATAACAGAGCAAACCCTGATCAGACGGCTCCTATAACAGCTGTCTGATAGGAGCCGTCTGATCTGGATCTACTTTGTTAGCAAAGACGTAGAAAGGCGTATTAATGGAGTAAAGGGTTAACCGTCCCCCATAGGCTAGTCTTAGATTCAACATCTTTGAGTAAATATACTGAAATGGAGCATTTACTAGAAAAAGGGAAAATTCTAGAATTGTGTAGTTTTGAAACCATTGTGTGATAAATAGACTTTTTGCTCCTCTGTTTACCACAGTGATTTTTACAGAGACGTCAAAAGGGGTCAATATAAGGGTCCAGGGAATGGGTGAAACGGCATCAATATGAGGGAATGGGTTAGCCAGTATAACCCTTATATGTAACTGGACTGGTTCAAAGGTATATTATGTGCATTGTATCCTTCAAGAGTAGAATATATTTCATTAAAATGTCTGGAAATTAGTAAACCTTTCCTTCATATAAACGCATTTTCACGCATTTGACCCTGACCAGACGGCTCCTACAGGAGCCGTCTGGTCAGGGTCTGTTCTGTTTGCTAATGGAATTTAACAGTTCTGTTTCTGCACTTTCTAATATGGCTACAATGTTCTACCTTCCATATTTGATTACATGTATAACTATTTTGTCTATGAATATTCAATAGATATTGAGACTTGGAATAAACATAGAGCAAGGAAAAGGTTAAAGGACACTAGACACAACTGGGTTACATATGACTGTCATTACTTTCTAAAGTGTAAAACAGCAATTCAAATCACCATACACAGGTGAATATCTTTATATGTTTTACTTTTACTCGTATGTGACCAGGTACAAAAGAAAGCAAACGTCACGAGCTGTTTGGTAACGAAATGATCGTATCCGACTCGATAAAGCATGGAAAGAATCCGTCATTTGAGAAAGAGCAAATAAGTGCGTTACATGTAATTCTCCGTACGATAGAGATGAATTGTGAACTTCTAGCCAAATTGTAGGCTTTGGTTATGATGAGATATCAGAGTAACATATATAGGTGCATACTCAAATACTTACTAAAGTCGTCATTTCTCTACCAAACCCTATGTTGTGACAATTTTTCGAGACGATTCTAAAGAGTGGTCACAGCATAGGGTTTGGTGGAGAATTAAAGAAGTTATTTCTTAAATTGATTTAATATACGCATCTTATCTGGACCTCTGGGACATCACCTAACACAACCTTTCCCTGATCTATAACTATTGCAAATTTCAATACCTACTGAATATTCATTGACAAAATAGTTATAAAGAAATGTGGAAGGTGGAAGGTTGTAGACATTTAAGAAAGCAAAGAAACAGAGCTATCAAAATTATATTAGCAAACAGAGCAGACCCTGATCAGACGGCTCCTCTAGGAGCCGTCTGATCTGGGTCTACTCTGTTTGCAAATGCGTGGAAACACGTTTGTATGAGGGAAATGGTAAAACACTGGTTTGTTTGACACACCAATTGTAGACTATTTTGTAATTTGACCATTCAACTTTCAGAATTGAAGCAGACAGTTGTTTTTTGCACACACTAACCCATCACGCTTACAAGTATTATTTACCAAGTACCTTTGCAAACACAGTAGACCCAGACTAGACGAATCCTATAGGAATCGTCTGATTTGTGTCTACCCTGTGTGTTTATGATATGATATAAATCTGCTCTCTTTGGAATTATATAGATCTTATTCTAATGATGTCATTAGGTCTTACATGATTATTCATCAGATGTGGGATTAAATAACAATATCAATTCAATTAGTTAAAGTGTGAATGGTTCAGAATAATCATAACGGACTTAAAAATTGAAAGAAGCACTTATTCTCTAGAACTGTTCTTTCATATACAACCGGCAAATGATTAAACGCTGCAACAAACAACACATGTCAAAATGAAAATCATATTGAAAATCCAACAACAATCAAATAAAAGTGTGTATATATTGATAAATAAAGTGAACCACATCTAAACTGAACTTTAACCCTTCGCTTGCTATTCACGTCAATATACCTACCTGTTAATAATGAAGACCCAGGGTCTGCACTATTTACAAGTTGATTGTGCAACCAGTGCACTCCACAGCAGTGATTGCACAGCGAAATACTTGTACACAGTGAAGATATATGTAATTATACAACAGGGCATGGGTAAAGAAGGAGAAATGTATTCTAAAATTCAGCAAGCGAAGGGTTAAGTACAGAAGAATCTAGATTACAGTTGAACTTTGATATCTCGAACTTCAAGAGGTTTTCCTGCAGGAACTTTCAGCATTGCTTTCAACCTGCATTAAGTTGCCACATGTGTTTTAAGATATGCGTAGTGATACATTTTGTAACAATTCTATATTGTCAATGTTGAAAGGACCGAACGTTTACTACGAATCATCTCGAAGTTCGAGTTATCCGAGTTCGAAATATCGAAGTTCAGCTGTATTTTAGGCAGGATGCTACTTAATGCAAGATGAACGTCAAACAGAAAAGCGTATTTAAAATGGAAACTCTATATGGTGAATATCTCAGAGGCGATTCAAATGAGTTGCAGCAAGACAGGGTTTGACCCAGAAATAAGAGCTGTTGATAGGTCAGTACACATGTTAATTACGTCCTTGGCACTGTTTTAAAAGTCCGACTTAGGAGGTTATTACTATATACAGATGAAAGGTAGACAGGTAGACAAGACATATCCGACAGATGGGTAGACATACTGACAGACAGACGGATGGACGCCGGGCGGATGGACGCATGGGTGGACGGTCAGACAGACAGACAGACAGACAGACAGACAGCAGACATAAATACATACGGACAGACAGAAGGACTGACAGACAGACATATAGTCTAAGCTTACCATAACATCATAGGAAAGACGTTCCATGAAGACTGCAGACGCTTTGCCTTTGTACAGATTGAACCACAAAGATCCCAAAAACTGGTCTCCGGCATCCAACAGAACGACATTGTCAACGCTATTCCTGATTTCCTTTATTTTAGTATGTCGTCGGGCAACTCCGCCGTAACATTCTCCGTCGTCAGCATCTTGCTGGCTACATTCGCTGCCGTATTTATTAAACTGCTCGATGCGCGAATGCACGTCATTGGTGTGAAGGACCACTAGGTTTAGGCTGTCAACACCGGTAAACACACAGATCACGTCAATCAAAATGCACGCTGCTAACACGCAGACAAACCTGCCCATTGCGTATGCTTGACTATGACGCTAAATGTGATAGTAAAGTACCCGAAACGCGTTGTGTTATTTGCCTAAGTCACATGATCAGAAAGTGTTCACTGTCTTGTTGATACGGGTCAATGAAGCAGACAACCAAAGGACATTCACATGTATAGAACTATAGTCAAACAACTAGGTATAGTATATAAATATCACATCCTATGGAGAGAGACAGCACGTACTGTCAACCCGAGGTTGGTTATGTCCACCGAGGCGTTAGCCGAGGTGGACATTACCATACCGAGGGTTGACAATACGTGCGTTCGCTCTCCATAGGATGTGATATCTATTTTATTATACCGAACAGCCCAATCAATTTCGTCAGCAAACATATTTATTCAATGACAACAATATTTAAACAGTTTTAACATAAGTTATAGAGCGACTCGGTGCTTACAAATCGCGGAACACCTTCACATTTCTATTCATTACAAGTTATAAGTACTGGCCGAGCCCTTTTCACTGTCTAATCTTGACAGAGCCTCCTTCGAAATATTCTCATAACGCGACATTTCTCAAATATATAAACAAAAACAAAGCAATTGTCATAATGCCGTTTGTTGATCAAATTGCATGCGTCAGATGACGTCAGTCGATGACGTCATCGGATGACGTCTCACACACACACAATTTAATAAGCGCTCACTGATCTAGATGTTCCGTGCCTATGGTAGCGGGAGACAGTATTTTTCCGACAGTATTTGTTCCCGCTGGGACTGGCAGTAGGCCTATTTCTATGTCACCGTGGCCTATGGGAAATTAACTTTGTAAATTAAACTGAGGTATAATAATATATAGTGTATAGTATATAGTATAGTGTATGGATGTTTATATAGTTCGATTTCGAGTGCTGAGCCGTGACTGCACTTTTCTATTTATAGAAGTTGCAACCAATCCAATTTATGGGTAAGTGGAAAATGGTTGTCACAAGAAGCTCGTAGTAATCGTGCAGTATTAGTACATGTATATATATACACACAGTAAAACCTCTCAATAACGGCTTCTAAATTAAATCAAGTATTTTGTGTTAAAGGCAGGTGGCTTCTTAAAGCAAGGTGAAAGTATTTTTTTAAAAACAGAACGCTCCTATATGAGCGTTCTCTTTTACTTTCACTTTGCTTTAAGCAGCAACCTGCCCTAAATACCAACTAATTAACACAATTTAGTGGCCGTTATAGAAAGATTTTACTGTATATGCTTATAACTTGTCTGTATAACCACAGGTAACTCCGGAACAAATACATGGTTTGTGACGCGTTTTACCTTTACTGGTAGACTGGTCCTAAAGGTCACAGCTCACGGGTCAAAGTCGAACTATACATAAGGACAATCATACTGTACCTGACTATAGTGAAAAAAACCATACCAGACAACTTTGATAGAGCCCCCCCCCCCCCCTAGCGGCGCAATATACGCCCGAAGAAAGGTCTACTACTGGGTAATAATTCTGTCATTTATTTTATTATTGCTTAACATTTTCCTTCATACCAGCGCATTTTCACGCATTTGCAAACAGAGTAGACCCAGATCAGACGGCTCCTCTAGGAACCGTTTGATAAGGGTCTGTTCTGTTTACTTTTGATATAATATAGATCTGATTCTACAGCTTGTGTCAACGCAAACAAAATCCTTAAACAGTTTACACTATAAAAATCCAGCTAATAGATATTCGTTATCTCATTATTTTGTACATGAATATTGAACAGGGAAAGGCTTGATACATAGCACATTTACAGCGCGGAGGGGATATTGAAAACTGAAGTCAGACAGTGACGACATCGACAGTGTGATGGTTGTTATTGACTCAATGTCTACTATTGAGAAAATATTTCTGTCAAATTATCTAAAAATACAATGGGCCATAACTTCGTGACGTGAAGTAACTCCTGAGTGGATAATATGATATAAGTTATCTTATCCTTATGCACAGCAACATATAAAAATCTGTCATACATGCAAGTACATGTATGAACGAATACCACTCAATAACAACGAAGGAATTAAGCGGACACGATTTTGCTTAAGAAATTAAAGAGGGATAACTTAAGATCAATTAATAACATCGAAGTTATCTAACATTAACGCATCACTGTACATGCATATCATCATGATGAAACTCCAGTGAAAAGGTGAATAATTCCAGAAGGGAAAATGTAATCAAAATTTACTTAGATTCGAGCAAAACTTATCATCAATACCAAGCATCCATGTATATATGAAGACAATCCACTAAATAGTAAAGGAGGATTTAGCCTGACAATGATTTGTTATAAAAATCAACAAAGGGAAATAACACCAGAAATGATAATATAATCCAAGTAATGTCATCTTCATGTAAAACTAGACATCAATATCAATCATCCATGCAAATATGAAGAATTTCCAATGAATAATAAACGAAAGTTAGCGGACAAGAATTTTGTTTATAGAAATCAACAAATGGGAATAACCCCATAAAGGATAATAAAATCCAAACTATCTCACATTCATGCACAACTAGACAACAATACCTTGAAAGTGTAACGAAATGAGGGGTTCGCCGTACAATAAACAGCTAACGGACGGACAGACGGACGGACAACGCGCCCAAACCAAAATATGACTTTAGATCAGGAACTGTAGTGGCAGATTTATATAATTTCATCAGCAAACTCGACCAACCTTCATAAGACTGTCCTTACAGACTGTCTATGCTGTTTGCATAGGCGTGAAAGAACGTTAACCCTTCGCTTGCTAATCACGTCAATATACCTACCTGTACATAGTGTACCTGTGCAGGAGCTGTCTCATCAGGGTCTGCACTATTTTCAAGTTGATTGTGCAACCAGTGCACTCCACAGCTGTGATTACATAGAGAAATAATTGCAGACAGCGAAGATATATGTAATTTTACAACAGGGCATGGATAAAGAAGAAGAACCTGTTTTTTTTTCAGCAAGCGAAGGGTTAATATAAGGGAAAGGGTAAAACTCAGTATCTGGTAAATATTGGATTAACAACCATTTAAGAAATGAATGACGTGCTTCCGGTGTTCATGAGGTTATGCAACGCATAGCTT
The DNA here is from genome assembly GCA_963576725.1 of Azorinus chamasolen. Lineage (NCBI taxonomy): Eukaryota > Metazoa > Mollusca > Bivalvia > Cardiida > Solecurtidae > Azorinus > Azorinus chamasolen. The sequence goes on along the minus strand of OY755237.1, from coordinate 79,361,691 downwards.
TACGAGCAAAGTTAGTGAAGCCCGAAGGGCTTCACGTGAATCTTTGCTCGTAAAGCTATGCGTTGCATAACCCATGAACACCAGGAGCACGTCATTTATTTCTTATATTTATATTCCATTGTATTTCTTATATTTAAGAAATGAATGACGTGCTTCCGGTGTTCATGGGGTTATGCAACTTTCTTTTTAGAATAAGGTTATATAAGGACGTTGCAGGGCGAATGTAAATATTTAAAGTTAACAGTTAACACCAAACGATGTACATAAATATAATCGTATCATGAAATTCATGCTTACGGCCGATTTTCCCATGGTATACGTGCATTCAGCTAAATGTTAGCGATATCTAAAAATATTGCTAATTCCTGGAAAACCGCCGATTTTTTAAGAGGCGGAAAACCGCGGAGGTCAACGGACATGATGGACGAAGCTCCGGTTGACTCGGAACCGGTTTAGGAATAACGCTTAGAATATGTTTTATTAACAATAAAACCAAGTCTAATGTGTCATAGTTTTCCTACATGTACATCGAAATGAGTACGTTCGCTACACATAATTGATTTTATGACAGGTTCGAGTGAATGGCGGGTGCGTTTCAGTCGGTTTACGCAGCAGTTTTCGATATAAACAACTCTTCCCTTACCATGCTCGTTACCTCAAAAGTTAGTTTCAAGTCACATAGATTCAGATCATTTAGCCATTTTGCGTATCATCTGGATCTAAACTGTTTACAAATGCAATCTCCAATTCGTCACCAGGGCTAAAAGGGTTGACCCGTTTGCACCAGGAAGGATTTTAACCATTCGCTTGCTAAATTTTAAAATACATTTCTCCTTCTTTACCCATGCTCTGTTGTATAATTACATATATATTCACTGTGTACAAGTATTTCGCTGTGTAATCACTGCTGTGGAGTGCACTGGTTAAACAATCAACTTGTAAATAGTGCAGACCCTGATGAGACAGCTCCTGCAGGAGCTGTCTCATCTGGGTCTTCACTATTTATATGTAGGTATATTGACGAGAATATCAAGCGAAGGGTTAATAAAAGATTGATGCATCTAAACGGGGATAATTGTATAGTTAACGGTTTAGACTAAAACGTAAATGTGGTTAATATGCATAATCTGATCAGGGTCTACATGTTTACTGTTTGCTAAGACAGATAAGGGAAAATATTGATTCTTCTGAGTGGGATGCTGTATAAACGAGATACATCGGGACGCTTCATAATAGGCAAACTGTGATGATGTATAGACTCAGACCATTCACGACTAATCTGGGTTTCTACTATTAGCAATGTCAGAAAAAACTGAGAAAGAGAATCCTTTTACACGTTTAGTCATACGGTGTTGTGATTTATTTGTCAGTGCTATTATTTTGTACATAGGAAACAGCATTGGATTCAAATCCAAACATCTGGTAGAGAAAATTATAATAATTTATGATAGTGGCTTATTTTGTTAACATGACCTGGTTTAGTTGATAATCAATAACCGGATCAGCAAGGTTGCTGTTGCACGATTATTTGGAGGAATAAGACACTTACTTGCATAATCAAGTATTGTATCACGCCCCTGTGGCTCAATCCATTATTTCGCGGCTTCAGAGTTATCTCTCAACCCATTACCTCATAGACTATTTCTTTTAGACCCAACCTAAATGCTCTATTTATGACAATGACTTCAAAAAGTGACCTTTACAGATATGTCAACAGGCGTCAATAAGAGGGAATAGGATAATATGATTCATTATTAATAATTCAGTTTGCCGTAAATGCAATCCCGACTCTACCATTTCATGTTTTATTCTTTCCGGTATAAGTAACATAAATTGATACTTCAACTGTCACAAATCCCAAAGAAGATTTAGAGATAAATGAAGAATGACTATTTTATGGAAATATATCAAAACAATCATTTTACAACAGTCCACGTATTAATAAATTCAAACACATTTAGTCAATTTATTAAGAACATTGTCATTACTCCATCTTCTGATGCAAAACTTGTAGTAAGCCTACCCAAAACTACGTGTAACTAGTATCAAACTAATTCCTAACCATTTACTCCATGACTATTTATGTAAGAAATAATGACACCATGAATACTGGTTTGATTAAATTTTATAATAGCTCTTGAATACAGCAAGATTTTGGTCATGGCAGAAACTGTAGAATTATATCTTTATTTTTCATAAGCAAACAGAGCAGACCCTGATCAGACGGCTCCTACATGAGTCGTCTGATATGTGTCTGTTCTGTTTACAAAGGCATAGGAATGCGTATTCATACAGTAAAGGGTTTATAGGTTATTTATATTACGGTGTAGGGGCAAAAAGTAAAATTAAAAACAAATCCCACATACGCATGCCCTCGTGACAAGACAACCGACCAAAATCGCTATATGTAGGTCCTTTCGGATATCTCGAGAGTCTCGGAACATGTATTTGAGGAATGAAGGACACCGATAAACGAGACGACAAACTAAACGAACATAACGACAAGCGACACGACGCTCACTAATGCTGTAGTAGTATACAAAACATTAGCCTGTCCAGAAATTGTTCGCTCCCTCAAAACCTGGCTTGTATCTAACTTTTTCAACGCTGACTTTTCAAAGAGGAATGACCTATCAGTGTCTAACTATAGAGTCAATGCAGTATGAAAGGCTTAAAGATGCAAGAATGCTTTGAATGACAAACAGTGTAGACTCTGTTCAGGGAACACAGTAAAACCTCTCTAAACCGGAATTTTAGTAGAGAAAAAATTAAATACTTTTAGGCAGGTTGCTGCCTAATGCAGGGTGAAAGCCACGCAGAAAACTCCTATGGGGGCTTTCTGTATGACTTTCACCCTGCATTAAGCTGCCATCTGTCTCCGAGACTGGTATTTATACTAAATTCAACATTCATTTTAGAGAGGTTTTACTGCAGTGCAGACTCTGATCAGAGAACTCCTCTTGGAAACATGTGAACTTTGTTTACACTGTTTTCAAATGCATGCCTGTCCCACAATGAAAGAGATAAGACGTAAGTGAATTGTCCTTTTCAACATACCGAAAACTGTCTAATAGTTTGGATCCTGATTATTCGGTGTCTTATTGCGACCCAAAGTTTTTCAAATGAAATCACAGAAATGACGGTATATGGTTAAATTGAATATAAAATATTCATTGTAAATAAAAGGAAAGTAACAACCAAAGAAGAGTGGATCATAATGCGTAGAGTATTGCATTATTGCATACAGAATACTGTGTGTTCAATAAAATAATATTTATTCAATAACATTCAATATGTATTCAAACCCAGAAAAATAATCATATTCTTAAAAAAGATTTATCTGGTAAAACAAATTGTCTTTGATAAAAAAAATAGTTGCTGATAAATTATAATGATGTCCTAAAACAAATTTATGGGGTAAAACAATTGATTCTTAAAAATATTTATATGAACTTTAGTTAGAATTATGGGACAGTGGAACTGATTTTCTAACCACGCGTTTAATTGGCTCGTATTTTCCAATATGATATATCGCTTTAGAAGCTAATACACTGCACTATATAAGGGAATGGTTTAAGAATACCATCATGCTCACAGTTTATAGTAATCTCTCTAAATCGGACGTTTAATGCAGTATAAATATCGATCTTAGAGACAGGTGTCAACTAATTGCAGAGTAGAAGTCATACAGTAAGGTCCTTTAGAAGCTTTCTGCATGATTTTCAACCTGCATCAAGCAGCCATCTGCCTAAAGGTATGTAAATTCTTCTCTACTAGAATTCCGGTTAAGAAGGGGTTTACTGTATATCATCAGCAGAATGCATAATATGTACAAGTTTGAGCCCGACAAATCCAATGCCTAGTACCCAGGGACAAAATTTTGACTTGGCAGGCAACTAAAACATTGGTCGCAAATTGCAATACCAACGAGTAAAGAATGTAAAATAGAACAGAAAATGCATTTTTATGGCAGGTGTCAGCTTAATGCAGAATAAAAGCTCCCACCCGGGTAGACCCAGATCATATGGCTCCTGCAGGGGTCGTTTGATCGGGGTCTGCTCTGTCTCCTTGTGAGATACAGATCTGAGTGTATACTTTCTGCTTTGGCAAAAATGGCATTAACCCTGTCCTCCATAAATACGCCTATCTTCGTCTTTGTAAAAGTCACCTTATGAAACCATTGTGACAAATAGAGCATTTGCTCCTATAGGAGCAAATGCTCTGTTTATCACAATGGTTTCAAACTACAAAATTCTAAAAAATTCCTTTTCTCTAGTTAATGCTCCTTTTCGGTAGATTTATTCAAAGTGGTTGGCTCTACATGTAAAACAATTTATTTAGTTTGTTAACCTTATGTAGTTGTGAAAGATAAAAAGGTTTTGAAGCTATGATTGTTGGGTCATGTGCTCAAATATATATCAAACGAAGATTTTTGAATAGGATAATGATGTAGGGGAACATTCCCCCATTTTTAACTCTTGAGATTTTTTTTTAACTTTTAGGGACATTTCCACATGGCTTCAGCAATTGTATAATGTAAGGGAACATTCCCCAATGTTTTACTTTTGACGCAGACTGATTGTTTAAATTTGGGGGATTATTCCCCTGTGGCCCTTTTTTATATTCTTGCCACACTAATTTGTTTTAATTTGGAGAAACATTGGGGGGATATTCCCCCGTCTTTATTTTTAACAAGTAAAAACATTTCATGTTGGGGGAACATTTCCCCAATTTTTTAGAAATTGTATGCCAGATAGTTTTACAAACAATAGATTGTATTTATATTCAGTCGATTTTGGGAGAATGTTCCCCTGTACTTAGTTGAGAAATGAAGGATTGATATGCATGTTTGAGTTTTGTCCTTTCTTTTTCCCATTAGAACGGAGGAATATTCCCCCAAATCTTTGATTTATACAGAATCTGCCCCGAAATCGTACCCCTAAACAGAGGATTGATATGCATTTTCGAGTTTTTTCCTTTCATTTTCCCATTGGAACGGGGGAAATATATTTCCCCAAATCTTTGATTTATACAGAATCTGCCCCGAAATCATACCCCTAAAAAAGAGGATTGAAGTGTCAAATCCTCTTTTAAAAAAACTCGAGTTATATGCTTCGTAAATACAACTATTCTTTATTTGATTACAAGAAATATATTCATCTAAATTGCATTTTGTCGACAGCTCTATTTGATTTGAATTTTGTTTCAAAATAATAAATTCCGATAGAAGCAAGACCAGCATCTGGGATCAGTTTTTAAAACCAGGATTATTTTCTGAAGTTCGAACTGATTTTGAAATACACAACAATTTGCTATGCATTATGGTCAAAATATCATATCCACCATGGAATTCATAACGGCTAAGATCACATACCACCTGATTTTCGGATCTGTTGTATGAAGTCTGAATGCTTTTCTTTTTTAAAGAACTTGAAAGAAAATCCTCTTTGAAACTTGCAAAGGATAAGTGTACCAGATAGCATTAACACTAAATAAGCATCTAAATTAGAATATTGTTGAATGGTCGTTAAAGAAAGGTACTACTAGCAACAAGGCAATAACAAGCGCTACGTAAGACGAGCTGACAAATCTGGAGGCGGACGAAGTTGAATCGTCCGGGTTTCTAAACTGGATTCTGCCCTCTAACGTTGCATACACAGGACTGTGACGCTGGAAGTACGTTGTGAGGACATTCGTTTCCAATGTATCTGAAACAAATGAAACCAAGGATGCAAAAAAGATGCCGACGATATTTACCTATTGTCATGTTCCATTTAGAAATAAGTGCATTAGCTCGTGTGTTGTTGTCGACGTCATATTTAAATGTTAGGTGCTAGATGTGTCATACAAATAAACGTACTCCTGTAGGAGCTTTTTGCATTAATTTTGTCCTGCAATAAGAAAGGACTTGCTTTCTAAGACTCGTATTTGCACTAAATGAATAGTCGCGTCGGACAGGTTTTGTTGTATATAACTCAAATGCTTTTTATGGGAAGAAAGAATTCTACGCAGACCTTATCAATTATCTTAAACCTTCCCTGCCATATGTGTATTCAAAATTTCAATATTCATGGGAAAATCATAGAAAGTAGAAAATTGTAGCTATTTAAGATATTTGAGAAACGGATTTCAAATTATATTAGCAAACAGAGCCGACCCTGGTCAGACGGCTCATATAGAATCTGGGTCTACTTTGTTTGCAATCGCGTGAAAACACGTTTCCATTAATGACATTCTTTAATAGATTAGCAGCAATCACGTGGATTTTCCTGATGTACATATTCAAACGTATGAATAGTTTCATGAATAATATTCTGTGATATGTAACAGTCTCTTATAATTCTTGTTAAGAATGACTGTGTGCGTCTTATTTTGTGAGGAATGTGTAATATGAATATTGTATGTGCACAGATGAGACTTAAACATAAATACAGTAAACAAATAAATACAGTAAGTTTAAATACTTACTAAAACGAATACGCTCTATTGGTCGAAAATCGTAGCCATCTCCACCATTCACCATGAACGTCTTTGTAAAGATGTTGTATTCTGCTGTATCATTCAAAGGGGAGTAACTCGGGACATCACACTCCAGACACCGTACCTCCACACTTATCACCCTTTGTTGTACCGGGCGGGAGTCATACACAACTCGCATACCTACAGAGGCAGAACAACCAAATTAAAGAAAGTAGATCTAATCATTTCTGCATGTATCGAAAACCACAGCTTTAACTATTTTGCCATCGAGGCAAACTCATATTACTTGAAGCAAAGGGCCACTCTGTGGTTACCTTTATAAACAGTTTGGATCCAGATGAGACATCAGCATCGATAATATTTAATACAGAAATTGAAAGAACGTAAATTCTGAAGGGAGGTGACGTAATTGTTTGTAGACGAAAATTATTTGGCTCCAGAAAAAATAATTTTTCGATCCCATAAACTATGCAGAAAATAAAGTTCTAGTTCCCATTCCCACATACGGACACCTTTTGAAGCTTCTGTAAAAGTCACTTTTTGGAACAAAACTTTACCTGAGAATTGCAGAAATTTTCCGTGTGGGTTAATGGGATCCAGGTCTCGTACAGAGTGTTCAAGTTGCTTTCGAATGTCGCTGCCTCGAATCTTTAAAAGGTCTATTTCGTTTTTAAATGGGAGAACGGTAGTTACATCACCAGTTGTGACGTCACCTGGTAAACATTGATAAAATATTGGAACTTGACCGTTTCCCTGTTTGTTATTCATGTAAGTTATATTCATTAGCTGATTTTTATGATGGCATATGTACAGAGAATGTTTAAGCTCTGGAAGAAATTGTAGAATCAGATCTAAATTACACCATAAACACAGAACAGACCCTGACCAGACGGCTGTAATAGGAGCTGTCTAATCTGGGTCTATTCTATTTGCAAATTAGTAAGTCGGCGTCTCGTCAAGGTCCAATCTGTTTGACACTCAGAAGTACCGTAGCCAAATATCGCATCACCTGGTATAAAATCGATGAAATATTTGAATGTGAATTTTAAGAATCCGTTATGAAGAAAAGGGAAACATTGCTGGAGGATCAGTACATATCCTCTAGGAGCTCTCTGATATGGATGTACACTATTGGCAAATGCCAATACACTGGTTTCTCGCGTCGGAAGGATTAAACGTGACGTAAATATTACAATAAGAGTACAAATATGCGTCATGTTCAGAAGTCACCACATACAGGACAAAGAGAAGCCCGAACAGCAACACAAGAAAACACAGCAAATGCACATAACTACCACAAACATAAAGACACGTACAAAGACAAAACAAATAAGCAACAGGGGGAAGATGGAAATACCGCCTTGGAACAATCAGTGACAATAGTCACTGGGTGTTTAAACCGGTTTAGGGGTGCCCAACATCACATTTATTCCATCATAACCCTAAAAGACAAACAGTGTAAATGCCACGATGGAGAGTACCCAGACGAAATGATGACCACGGTCGACCATGGTCAGCACGGTATTTGACGGTCGACCATTTTTTATCGTGGTCAACCATCAAAAACCATGTTCAGGACCACGGTCTACTGTGGTCTACCACAGTCAAATTTATTTCGACCATAGTCAACCACGGTCAGAAACTGTTGACCGTGGTCAACCATGGTAGAAACATTGAGTCAGGAGTTTGACCATGGTCTAACACGGTCAAAAAAGTTTGACCATGGTCAGAAACTTGTTTTCAAAATTTACACCATGAATGACCGTGGTGGAACAAGTTTAAAAAATTGAGACATGAATTAGATTATAGTCAACATATTAAATCATTACACCATGGTTATGACTATCATCAAATGTCATAAAGGCTGCAGTTAAATGGGTTACTTAGATTTAGTTTTCTTCATTGATCAACAAAAACAAGGTACATTTAAATATTACTAACATCATTTAATTTCACATAAAGTCTGTCTTGGTCAATTTATTCAACTACAGTTAAAACCTTAAAACAGTTAAGGAATATACAGGGCTCTTAAAAACACCGGTTTTGTAAGAGCGTTATCTGAAAGTTCTACCATATTAAAATAACTACAGTTGAAACCATAACTCGTGTGTTTCTTTAAACTCAATTCAACATTTTAAAAAAATCCAACATTCTGCTTAATCCTCTTCTGAAATTTGAAAATGCAAAATAAGATCTAACTTTATCATTTTGCATAAATTCCAATCTGAGTAGCAAACCATTTATTCCCGGATGAGATGCAACATCTGATTTGGAATTAAACTGTTTGCACAGGTGCTCAGTCACAGCCATATTTAGCTTTGGTGTATAAATTAGTTTGAGCTTATAAAAGAGTTGGACATAACCATTTTAAAATGTATATTAAATTTAATTATCCTTTTTATTGATTTTTGTGCAGAGTTAGGTGTCACCAATGTTATTTTTAATATGTATTCTTCATAATTTGTACTACATATCTTTGAACCTTTTTGCAATCAGTACAGACCTAGATCAGACGCTCATTAAAGGGACAATATAATATGTCTTGTGAAGTTTATCATGTCTCGCATGGAAAACAAAAGCCTTAGATACAGGAAATATAAAATTCAGTTGATTAATAGTGTAAAAATTTAAGGGGAATGAGTGAAACAAATATATAAATGAAGTAAAGGGGTTAAATCACTGCACCATGGAAGACCAAAAACTGTGTTGTTAGAAATGTTAATCCTTATCCTGCCTTACATGACCATAATAGCCAATGCAAACAGTTTGGGTCCAGATCAGATGCAAAGTAGCTCATTGTCTGACCCATATTCCAAGCTGTAAGACACTGCCAATTGCTTTATCAAAAATCAAATGAATCTTGTGTATTATGACTTTTTTATTAAGAAATGAAGCAAACGAGAGATTTTGCAGACTACATTTTTATAGGTAGGATATTCATAAAACCCTTTTACTTCATGTTCATGTAATTAATTATCAGTTATTTTTAAAAAGCATATATTTAAAAAAAAAGTTATGCCAAAGTAGACAGTGCTGGATCACCCTATAAGCTATAACTTTATATAAAGCAAACATATTAGACACTGATCAGACAACTCCTACATGAACTACTGATCTGGGTCTATTCTGATATCACAGGTACTTGTTTAGAGCTCAGATTGGTCAAGCCTGTATTGTCCATATCTTTATCGATGATGGATACTACATACAGATGAGGCTTGACAGCTCAACTCACTTAACTCGAACTTACCCACATTTTATAGTTAAAATTGAGATGATAACTCCAATTATCCAACTCACAACAATCCAGCTTTATATCCTTATTTCCAAATTTAAATTTAGTTATGCTCTGTTTTAGATAATGTTTTAATTCTTAAATATTGGTAAATTACTACTAAATTTATCTTAACCCTTATCCTTATGTGCCTTTAAGCACATTTAGTTTATTCCTTCACTGAAGAAAATAGTTAAAATTTATACAGTCATGAACAGATACCATAAGAAATATTTTCTATATCCTAGCAGGGAGTAGCTTAAAGCAGGCTGTAAGTAAAGCAGAATGTGCCTTTAGGCGCATTCTGCTTTACTTTCAACCTGCTTTAAGTGGCCACAGGTGTCTTGATAACTAGAAACAGGCTATTGGGTAAAGGGTTAACCAATGTAGTACTGTAACAGAATATAACAGTATACATCCTTTGCACACAATGTAGACCCAGATCAGAAGGCTCCTGAAGGAGCCCTCTGATCAGGGTCTGCACTGTTTGTCTTACAAATACTGTGTAAACAAACACCCCCAGGACACGTCCAGACACAATGTAGACATTTATCAGAAGACTGAAAGGTTGATTTGAAAATTTAGTATTGTAAGGGTTAACTAAGTTGAGTACCAACTGTTATCAGTATGACGAAGTGACAAAGCAATCTGAATGAGTTGTTGATAAAGATAAAACTTTTGCACGCTAACAACGAAACAAAAAACAAAATTACAAGAGTATTTGGTTTAAACATATTTTATTTTTTTTTCAATTTACAACATGCATAAATATACACAACTCTAATTAGGATTGGAATGGAATCTATTAGCTTATTAAATTCAAGAGTATTTGAAAAAACACATGATAACTTTATATACAGTAGTAAAGAAAAGTAAAAAACTGATGAAAAAAATGATAGATAAGCAGTATATGTTACATATTTATTTTATAACGTATAAAATCTAAAATGTATAATTATTTAAATTACGGAACCCATTTTGAATTTTTTCCAACGTATCTGTATATAGCCAGTCTTTATTTACATTCTAAGCGGGCAACAACGGCACGTGAATTGCCTTATTACGGCCCGTTATAGTTCTTGTTAATGCACCCCCTGAGACTGCCATTTTATGCAAGAATCTTGTTTATAGGGTTTGGTTGAGAAATCGAGTCATACCTTGACTGAGTGAGCGTAAATAGTGATTCTGGTCAACTGTTGATTTATTTTAGTTTTGGTTATAAATAATAATAAAATTACGACGCTGAAATTTATTTTTATTATATATTTATCTGAGCATGTCTGGGCACTGATGCTTTCTGATTTCCTTGCACCATTTAAAACACAAAGAACCACATCCTTTGGTTGATGACCATGGTTGATCACATTTGGTTAATCACATTTTCTTAAATTCTTTGCGGTTGACCGTGGTCTTTCATGGTAATTTACAGTAGACCGTGGTTTTTGATGACGGTCGACCACGTTCCTTCATGGTTAAAACACGATTGACCGTGGTCTTCATGAGAAAAAGACCACGGTCGACCGTGTTTTTTTATGGTTAAAACGCGGTCGAACGTGGTCTTTCATGGTTATAAGACCACGGTTGACCGTGGTTTTTGATGGTTAAACCGCGGTCGACCGTGGTCTTTCATGGTTAGAAGACCACGGTCGACCGTGGTCCTTCATGGTTTTTAGACCACGGTTAACCGTGGTCTAGTTGACCACCAAAAACTGTGGTGCCATTTAACAAAACGTGGTCGACCACGTTATACCATGGTTGTACGACCATGAACTACCGTGGAATACCACGGTAGTTCATGGTAGACCATGGACATATGACCGTCATTTTCGACTGGGCATGATAGTGAAAACGTGAGACCCCGTGGAAGATATCACAATAGCAGGCCTCCACAAGACCACTATAGCAATAAACATGTTAGAGTCTGGTGCACTCGTGATCTCGGTGTCTCGTGGCGAAAAGTCCTATATTCTGGGCGTGAGTGTAGAGACTATTTTGTTACTGAACAAGCTAGAGGTTCTTATAAATAAGCCGAGGTACTGCCTACTACATATACATCGAAATTGTTTACAAAATCATCGAATAGTTGATGATAACATTTAATTTACTCCATGAATATTTACTCAATAAATAATGACATCATGGACATTGATTTGATAGATTCGTATATTCGCATATCGAGGGCTTGGTGCAAAACTATTCTAACTCCTTCACTTTGTGAAGAAGTTAGAATAGTTTTGACCAAACCCTCGATATGCACACAGTAATACTTAGCAGAAACTGTAGAACCAGATCTACATTAATCTATATGATAAACAAACAGGACAGACTCTTTTCAGACGGCTCCTACACGAACCATCTGATCTTGGTCTACTCTGTTTGCAAACGCTTTAAAAGCCACATCTATGGAGTAAAGTGTTGAAAAAGCTGTTTTAATTAACATGAAACAAAGTTCAGAGGAATTACACTATTGAGTGCCATTACAATTTGCTACTGATCTGTGTTCCTTAGCGAATACTTAGAGATGTAACTGACAAACATAAATTGCCTATTGTATTCATCTTCAAGATATGCCTAATAGGAACAGTTAATATTAACTCCGCTACAGGGGTGAATTAAATCTGGTTTAACCGCTGTTAACTCTTTCTACCCTGAATTATGAACATGGAAACAACCCATCAGTTTTTAACTATAGAGTTCATTCAGTATGAAAGAGTGAAACTTGCTTGAGGATTTTGAATGAGAAACAGTGCAGACCCTAATCAAAGGGCCCATCTAAGAACATTTTGATCTGTGTCTACACTGTTTGCAAATGGCAGTACGTGCGTGTCCCGTGCTGAAAGGATTAATACCGCGCGACTCTTGCCAATTGCATTAAAACATCTCTATAACGGCCACTAAATTGTGTTAATAAGTTGGTATTTAGGGCAGGTGGCAGCTGAAAGCAAGGTGAAAGTAAAACAGAACGCTCCTATTGGAGCGTTCTGTTTTACTTTCACCTTGCTTTAAGCAGCCATCTGCCTTTAACACAAAATACTTGATGTAATTCAGTGGTCGTTATAGAGAGGTTTTACTGCATCCATTTCCCTCATAAGTATTTATGTACGAAATTCTGACATCAGAATCTGGGTCTAGATAATGTGTAAAACTTCATGAAAGGGGGTTTCTATTAATGGTATCCTACCTTTTTCTATCGACGCACGTATTCCTCCGCCGTTCCACATAACAAGAGAAGCCGGGGCCCAAGTTGTGTTGGAATGGGGAAAGCTCAGGTGGTAGTCGATGATGGAATCAAGAAATAAATTGCCTGTATATAGAACATGAAAGTCAATAGAATTCAACGATTCCACTATCAAGGTGTCCATCTTGGATCGAGGAATCACATCTAGTAATTCGGTCTATCATAACGATCCAAGCTTTCAATATGTTTAAAAAATAATGTTTTTGAAAAGAAATTGAAGAAACATTAGACGTTGAAGTTTGAAGCATTACAGTAGAACATGTCTTAAGCGGCCATGCAATTATTGAAAATAGGTGTGTTAAAAAGCAGGTGCTGTTTAATACAGGACAACAACATTGCAGACAGATTCTAGAGGAGATTTCTGAATTACTTTTGACTTGCATTAAGCTTCACGTGCCTTGCATGTCCCTAATTAGACATATGTTTTATGACCGCATAAGACTTCTTGTCAACCCTTTCACCGCCAATATCGCAACAATGCACCACGACAAACAGTGCAGTCCCAGATCAGACGCAGCCTTTTCAAGGCGGAGTCTGATCAGCTACTTCACTTTTTGTCTCACCTCCATTTCTGAATATGTGCTTTATTCCATTGACATTTGCATTTATTCATCTCATGTCCTTATTTTACCGAATGATTTAACAAATTTTGGTTTGCCGACGACAATTAGACATTTCGCGCCGAAAGGATTAACGCATTTCAAACCCGCCAAATCACCATACTGAATGGTACATTTTCTTGAACTCTTTCGCTGGCATATATTCTCGTCGTCTGCTAACTTGTATCAAACAGTTTCGATCCAGCTGAGGAGCCGGATTAATTTTGTATACAATCTCTTTGATACTATGTCGATATTTATGTTCATCACGGAGCGCACCTGTTTTAATTTAGACTGTTTAGATTGGCGAAAGTGTTTAGATAGGTATAAATTGTTAGATAGGTTTTACGTGTTGAGATATGTATAAGGTATTTAGGTAAGTATACAATGTTTAAATAGGTACACACTATACCGTGTTTAGATTGGAACAAATAGGTGTAAAGTGTCTAGATATGTATAAATAGTTTAGGTACGTATAAAGTAATTTTATTCTATTGTTTAGGTAGGTAAAACTGGTTTAGATAGGTATATAGTGTTCAGAATGGTATAACGTTTAGACTGGCATGACATGTTTAAATTGGTAGTAAAAGTTTAGATCGGTATAAAGAGTTTAGATCAGCAACATTTCATGTTGAACAGTAAAACTAAGTGAAGGCGTTAGTTTAAACATATTTTATTTGAAAAAGTATACATTAATCATGACATCAACAGAGTATCACTATAGGATTAGAACGAAAGCTAAAAGCTTATTGAGTTCTTCTCCTCAAGGCGTTAGGTTATCAAAAATTGTTTTTGCTTGAGACAGAGTTCAAAATCTGACCAATCAAATACTATAGAATGAATTCATTAGGATCCTGTTTGACATTCTTGTTGCTACATGTACTTTGAAATGATATAAAGAAATACGTTACAGTGTAAAAGTTGAAGACAATGAATTAGCATGTAACGAGTTAGATAGTTTTGAGATAATTTGGCAAAATACACTGATTAACCCATTCCATATCTTTATAACCATTCCTTTATAGGCTATTTTTAGACCATTCCCTAATAGGTTATTTTTATATCAAACTTATATCAAACCTCTTTGAATAAATTTAGTAAAAAGCAGTATTTACTAGAAAAAAGGAAACGTTTAGAATCGTGTAGTTATTGAACCATTGTGATAAATAAAGCATCTGTTCCTAAGGAGCAAATGCTCTATTTATCACAATAGGTTCAAAAGGCGACTTTTACAGAGGTGCAAACATGCCGTCAATAAGAGGAAATGATAAGAGGTTTATAATGACGAACCACATTGCTATACCGTGTCTTACCCATGGTGCATTCCTGCGTCCTACAAATCTCACGACGTCCATCAAGGAACACCTTGGTTGAACCGACAACCATGGAGTTCTGTGCCACAACTGCCGTTCCCATATTGTTAACCAGCGCTTTGGTACCTGCATCTGAGAAAAGATAATAGTACTTTCATATGTGCAATATGCAAATGTGAGTAATAGTCAACCAGCGCTATGGTCCCCGCGTCGGAGAAATAATATGAAAGTTACTATTATTTGCGCAGTGGTTGAGCAACCATAATTTGACACTACACAAGTGACCTAGCGTCTGGGAGAGGTTCATTGAGAGTTTACGTCCAACCCAAACTATTTCAGTTAAATGGCTCCAGACGTTGTGTCGATTTGTGTTACATATAGTGTTGTGATAGCGTTCCGTAGACACATGACATGATGCCAAACCAAATCAAATTATAAATTGTTACCGGTCGACCGGTCATAGTTCTCCTTATAATGTAATGTGTTTCGAAGAGATCTTCAGAGACCGTGTCTTTTTGTGTTAGATGACAGTATGCCGTGACACATAACATGATAGCACACCAAATCACATGACAAACTGATACCGAACGAACAGACATAGTTCCTAGCAGTCGCTCCATACTGCAAGATGGTTTAAAGAGAGATTCTACTTTTATTTGTAAGGGTTTGTGTATGTTGAGACCGAGCACTGAAACTGTAACCCCTCGCTACAGAAGCCGAAACTTTACCTTCTTAGCTAATCGGCCGTTCTTCGTCCCGAGATGTATTTCATCACGGCGAAGCGCATGCTATTAAAACTATATATACCAGGGTACAGACAGCCTTGCGTTACAATTGCCACACTCTTAATGTTTTGTGACATGGTGAACATACTATCATATGCACTAAATATACTTAAAAGGCCAACCGCGTTTATAGGTGCAATTGAAAGGAAAATGTTGCACTAGTCAAATGACCTAATCTGTTGAATTAAAAGACTCCTCTGGTGAAAACAACATTTTAACATGCAAAACCCTAGTAGCATACTGACATAGAGACAGTCGTGAATGAAGGACAGCACCAACACTTAATTAATACAGGAGCGAGCGTAGCTGAATCCAAATGTAATGTACGCACGGTAGCTATAGGGGTCCGGGGGAATTCATCCCCGGAAAATTGTGTAGTTTTGAAACCATTGTGATATATCCAGCATTTGCTCCTACTGGAGCAAATGTTCTATTTACCAGAATAGTTTCAAAAGGTGACTTTACAGGTGTCAAAAAGCGCCAATATGAGGGAATGGATCAAAGCTTACATGACAAGACAGAAGTTATATCCAATTCTATCCCCTTAAGCCTTTGATGTTTGTTCCATTATTGCCATAGCAATGTTTTCACCTTTCAGACTGATGATGCACGCGTGCGTAAATGTGTATCGCTAGCCACACCCCCTAAAATTTACTTTACTTTTGATCATGCAAGTCCAAAGCTTAACTATAGCTTTAACATGTCATGATAACACATTTCAGTAAATGTCTGCCGACTGCTAAGAAAGTTTGGCATTGTGAATAAATAAGAGTTCGATGCCAGGATTGATAAAAAAGTATTTGCTCGAAAATATTTTCAAATTGTTAAAAAAAAAATCATTTTCCATGGTGATTCCTGAATTTATTTGGTATGACCTGATCTAAGATCGAACCCGCTGTCTCCAGTGTTTAAAATAAATGGTCTACCACTTGAGGTATTATAGGGTGTAGTTGCTATACAAACCCTTCTCATCTCATGATATCAATAAATGATGTTAGCTGAAACGTTTTTTGCAATCAGTTTTAAATCTTGGTTGAAATTTTGAGAAACTTTAACTGGGTTACACGGCGTCTCATCTGATTCTAAGTTTTCAAATGCCAGCAATGACGCAATTAGCATGGGCAGGTTTCTGGAACAAACAATAATGTATGTGAGTTTATTCTAACCTTCGGGTACTGTGCTGTCCAGTATGATTGGGTTTCCGGACCACGCCTTTACCTGTCCCATACTATCAAACGTGACATTTAGGAAGCCTAGGTACTTGCCCCAAGTACCATCCTGAACGACCAATGCCTTCTTGCCTGATCGCTGGGTCACTACTGTTGGGTAAGGGCCCGCTGGGACTTCAATTGAAGGCGGTTCACCTGGAATATACCAAAACTTATTGTACATCTTATCGCTTGATAAACACTTCGCTAAGACACTGCCAACAAAACTCTGCAAAAATAAATGAAGATATCACACAAACACCCTGAATACGCTACTGTTACACAAGTTATAACAATGTTGTTAGTAAGTAAGCTTCGCACTAAGTCTGTTGTTTCTGTTTTGTTACCAGTATGACAACATATCTTATTCAGTTGCCGTTGTCGACAAAAGTTTAAATGTGACCTTTGACAGGTGCGGATCAAGGATTTTAGATTAAGTGGGGGGTGCATTTTTTAAAAGTTGGATGACATCACTAATGTCTTTATAATTCTTGTTTAGAAAAACCGTAAATGTGTGAGGGAAAACAACTTATATTAAATCATTGTTCTATTGATTTTTATCAGATCTAGATCTATTAAATTTACTAAAAAAAAGTTTGTTTGGGCACTTGGGGGGGGGGGGGGGGGTTACGATATTGTTGAAAAAATTATCAATTTGTGCATCTTATTTGGTAATAGTACATGTATAACATTCGTACGCACTACATGTTTATAAGTTCGCATACAGTTCACGTCAATTACAGTTTAATATACACGATAGATACTCTGCATATGATATGATGTTGCGTTTTACAATGAATGATTCAATAAAGTATTATTAACCCTTAGTGTACGGGAACCAAGTACATAAGACCTTCCTGGGAGAGCCCTTTGATTAGAGACTGCACTGTTTGTCATAAAACTCAATTTTGTGCCGCGATGACTTTCAATATTTTTGTTTAACTAATGTTTAGAAAGAGAGGAGCCAGTTTTAATTATTCAGCCGATTAAGGGTTAAATGAGTTTTATTGAGAATTTGACACATTTTAGATATAGATATAAGTCGATTATA
This sequence comes from Azorinus chamasolen, assembly GCA_963576725.1. NCBI lineage: Eukaryota > Metazoa > Mollusca > Bivalvia > Cardiida > Solecurtidae > Azorinus > Azorinus chamasolen. Next base: position 79,343,743 of record OY755237.1, on the reverse strand, counting down.
GAAATACGTCGGTCGTCTTTTAAAAGCTTGTGTTGCATTGGCTCTATGTTTATTTAGGACATTCTCTCAAATATATGTACCTGATTTGTATATATCTGTTTTGTAGCAAGGGAATGTAGATTATAACAAGAAATGGATAACCCGTAGAAGAAGTATGGATTTTCACATGTAGGCCTACCTATGGAGCAAATTGTGTGACGAAGCTATGAAACGTATCATATACTGTCCTACAATAGTTTGCTGACATACGCATTGAAGTCCTTTTGACGGTCGTGTAGCCATAATGCAATACAGTAAAGCCCCTATTAACAGGACATTAACGTCGTTTCGTTAGCAAATCGTTTAGCATACTTTGACTTAATTATTTTGGCTGTGAAAAATAATGTCTGCTCAAATCTGGATCTGGTGCAATTTGGACTGTTTCCAATTCGATGAAGCTTTTGAGAACTATTGATCGAATGTCTATCAGCAAGCATAGATACTTACTGGCCAATCTGTTTGTACGTGAGTCAGGATGCGGATAGTTGGATAAAGGTTAACACATATTCTATGTCCTTTTGAAAACTTCTGTCTTCTACGTGCGGCATAAAATGCGGGCTTATACTATACAATACTTACATGCAGCTGTAATTCTTATGACCTAATTTGTAAACCTTATAACTATTGAAACACTTGCTCAATATGTAATCTAATTATCTGCTAAGTATCAAAGGGCGGTTTGTATTTCACCCGCGTGAATGATTAAAATTCGCTTTCATTGCTGCATATTTGAAAGGAAAGTAATACATATACATGTATATCTTTGCACGAAAAGTCGATCTTAGCCAATACAAATTATAGGTATGTGTATAAACCGTGTCACGTATCAAGGTCTATATTTTAGCGTTCAAACGACATATCCATGTCTTTTTATCTTTAACCTGCTAACAAAATATCCCACTCCGGTTATCAAATTTGATTTTCTTGCATATGTTGAAATCACAAAGTGTCAAATACTTTGATTCCTGGTAAGACTCCTATAATATTGATCTCTCATTTGGATAAAACAACTGTTTCCACAATAAACAACGTAGCAGTGTGCCGAAATGTCCCTGTCTATAAATGTCGTATGCCAAATTTATCATCCGTTTCACAGCGGTCCAGATAAGATGCTAAAATAAACATTTATAATTTCTTTATTTCTCCATCAAACCCATTGTTGTGACCACTCTGCAAAATCGCATCGAAGAGACGGTTCTAACGAGTAGTCATAACATAGGGTTTGGTGGAGAAACTAGAACTATCACTAAAGGTGACGAATACCCCCGCACTGCAGACTTGATTGCAAATCCAAGTCGTTGACGCCAACTAATCTACCAATCTCAAAGGACCAAATGACAAAAATACTCAAAGTTCAAGTGTAGATAATTCTGTAATGGCTACCACTAAACACAGGAATTTGTGTCTTGCACATATACTATTCTTATTTAGTATGTATGGCAAGTATCAATTCAATAAGTTTCAAGTTGAAGGAAAAGGTCACGACACCAACTCCCCATGTTTCATGCCAAAATAAACAAAACATATTCAAAGATCTGGGGGAGATAAATCTGCAATGGCCAGTGGTAAACACATGAAAATTCCGTCTTGTACATTTACCTATTGTAGTTATTATGTATACCAAATAGAAATTCAATAACTTTAAAATTGAAGGAGGAGTTCGCGACACCAACCCATGTTTCCTGCCAAAATGACAAAAAATACTCAAAGAAAGTTCAGGGGTAGATAATTCTGCAATGGCCAGCCGTAAACCCATGACAATTCCGTCTTGCACATCTACCATTCCTGTTTATTATGTACTACAAATATAAATTCAATAACTTTAAAACTAAAGGAGGAATATGCGACACCAACTCCCAATGTTTCACGCCAAAATGAAAAAACTATTCAAAGTTCAGGGGGAGATAATTCTGCAATGCCCAGTGCTAAACACGCGAAAATTGGGTCTTGCTCATGTACCATTCATGGTTATTATGTATACCAAATAAATATAAACTGAATAATCTTCAGATTAAAGGAGAAGATTGCGACACCAATTATACAGGTTTCATGCAAAAATAACAAAAACTCAAACATTCAGGGGAAGATAATTCAGCAATGGCCAGTAGTAAACACGTGACAATTGCGTCTTGCACATCTATTACTTGTGGTTATTGTGTGTACAAAAAATAAGTTCCGTAAGTTTTAAATTAATTTTAATATTATATAATTAGATTTATGTTGTGTGGTCGATAAAGACAGGATTTACTGTATGTACTTGTCACAAGTTGAACGTATATTAAAATATTTACACCTACAGTAAAAACTCGATACTACGAAATTGTAGTAAAGAAGAATCGGTGCCCTTTTAGACAGGTGACTGCTTAATGCATGTTGAAAGTCATGCAGAAAATCCTAGAGAAGCTTTCTGCATGACTTTCAACCTGCATTAAGCTGCTACCTGTGTTAAAGATAAATAATGGTACGTATTTGAGTGTTCGAATAATCAAGTTTTTGCTGTGTATATAAACGCGGTTATAAACTCATTGATGCGTATTGATATACATCAGAAACGCTTAACGCAATCTTGGCTTATAATTACATACCTCTGAAAGCACGGGCTGTTATTTTAAGTGGGTGTCTGATCAAGATAGCCCAATATTTGTAAGTAACATATCTGACTACAGTTAAATCTGTCTAAAGCTTACTTTTAGTAAAGACGAATTCAGAGCTTTTAGGCTACTGGTTGCCTAACCTAGGGTAAAAACTATGGAAAAGGGTTCAGAAGTGTTCTGTATGAAGCTCATCTTGCACGGTTTTAATGACTGATTAAGATATGTATTCAAATCGTCGGGTCAGCGTGGGCAATTTTCAAGGCTAGATTATCTGATAGTTTTATAAAAGCTATATATAAAGAGATAGTTAAAACAAAAAGATATAAGCAAGGTTTTACGCAAGCGTAAAATGGCTGCGTAAAATACCTTTAAGCAGGATAGAAGAAAAAGAGGGAGCAATATTGTTTAGTACTTATAATTAACAAATACATTGGGGAAACATGACTGTACTGTATAAATCAATAGTAGAAACGGGGGAATGTTTTAATGAGCCATGATGCATAACACTTGTGTATGACACCAATAATACGCATTACGTCACAGATCAATGTTATTCATTTCTGAAACACACTGCCGTAGAAACCATTATCACATTAGTAATGTTCACAAGGCATACAAACTCCCATGCTTACAGTTTACATGAAATTATTCGAATAGGACGACTCAATGCCCATTAATATTTTCACTGATATTGTCCCCAAATTAAGACAATTAAGGTTAGTATAAGATATACATTTAAATGGAAACAAATTTATGCACAATGGTGAAATATGCAAAACGGTCAACCAAACCACGAGTAAAATGTCTCAGCTAAATAACTTTACCAAAGCCAAAATGCAAACAAAGGACTCATATTTTTATATACAAAATGGTTTTAAACCAAATGCACGTAAACTAAGGGTGCTAAAACAATAAGAGAAACAAAAAATAAGCTTCCACCAAGGATCGAACCCACGACCTCACATTTCTTAAGCCAAAGTTATAACCCTTAGACTACGATGACCTCTATGAATAAAGAATGCGATTTTAATCAGTTATACCTAATTCACTAGCATTTTCACTGAAACTGGGTCATGGCAGAAAAGAAAGAAATGCCCCGACAAAAATATGTGCCAACGCTAAACAATTATATGCATCAAAATAAATAGAATAAATGAATATATATAAATAAAAACTTGTCTCACAGTAAACCATAGTTATTAAAAAGATTGGCTTTTATAGAAACACAGGATCGCAGACACGTATGGTAAAAAGTCAAAGCCGTATGAGATTGGGCTGCTTTTGCAGCCCAATAATCATGCAACAGCGTTGACGTTTTGAATATACATGTTGTGTAGTATTTAGCCATTCTTAGTACAGTATATTGAAGCAATGTCCTTAATATGAAATGTGAGCTCGAACACGTGAAATACGAGAACCATTGGTTTAGTTCACAAAGTAGGGTGGTTGTTACAATACTGGAATTAATCATTGTATTTAATTGAGCCCTATCTAGGACACTATTTGTATGATCACCGCCCACGATTAGTCAGCCTCTTACCGTTGTAAAGGAAAGTGTTGGTATGACCACCGACCACGATCAATAACCGGCTTACCGTTGTAAAGGAAAGTGTTGGCATAAATACCGACCGACATTACTGACAGACTTACTGCTGTAAAAGCAAATGTGCATGATTCGTGACCGACCTACCGTTGAAAAAGAAAGTGTTGGTATTACCACTGACCATCATTAGTAGCTGGCCAGTTGTTATAAAGGAAATGTATGAATACCGATTGTGATTAGTGACCCACTTACCGTTGTAAAGGAAAGTGTTGGTATGACCACCAACCACGATGTCCACACCATCGATTTGGGCCACCGCCAAGTCTATATCATAGCCTGCATGGCCAAGCGCCACAATTTTGTTGACCCCCAGTGCAATCAGACGACCAACTTCTTCTTGGACGGAGTTAATTACGCTGTGGAAACTCACGTGACTGCCTGGTGAATATAGGTCACGATTCAAGAAACTTAGATACAATTTACATTGTAAGTAAATTGACAAAGGCGTGTTATATCATATTAGTTTACATTATTTATGACAACATATTCCATCTTAATGAATGCAATCCGAGACATAATCATAAACCTTTTGCAAACGGAGTAATCGTTTAATACAAACGCGCACTTTTCGTCATATTTATTATTATCATTTATAATAAGTCTTCTTATAATATTGAAATCTATTAGATTTTTCAGCAGTATGCAAGCTGCTTTTTCGACTAGAATAAAGCCAGGTTACCACTGAATGATGTTTCTCATAACTGATATGGCAGCATTATTGATGTTCTTGTTTTTGCGAACGGGTACACAAGTGCATCGGTATTACTACCCTAACTTCTTGCACATTTTAAGACTCTGACCCCTCTGCGAAAAAGTACTATTTGCTAGAATTTAGATCTGGTACAATTTGACTATTACATATACAGTAAAACCTCTCTATAACGACCACTAAATTGTGTTAATTAGTTTGTATTTAGAGCAGGTGGCTGCTTAAAGCAAGGTGATAGTAAAACAGAACGCTCCTATAGGAGCGTTCTGTTTTACTTTCACCTTGCTTTAAGCAAACACCTGCCTTGAACGCAAAATACTTGATGTAATTTAGTGGTCGTTATAGAGTGGTTTTACTATATCACGCGTTTGATTTCCGAACAAAAAAAAGTTAAATGTAATCATAATTAGCCCATACTCGTGGGAATGGTAAACCATTTACTATTTCGTAAAACAACTGATATGAGCCGCGTCGTTTGAGAACGAGTGCTTGATACATGCTACCAGTATCCTACCACCTTTATGACCAACACGATTTGAAACTCGAACGTATGCTGCTGTGCGATTTGTTATCCAACTTGACAATCAACACAAAACCCTGAGCAGAAGGCACCTTTCTGATATAGCTTCTTGGGCTGAGTTTGTGCTATAGCATAATAATACTGACTACAGTGTTTTAAGAGTTGTAGATAATAGGAGTACTGGTACGGAACTAACATCACCATTTCCTTTGACGGGGTGTCGTAGAATTATGTCTAATATGTACATCAAGATATATATGGAATAATTTGTGTTACACAGAATTTCCAATTACTCCTATTATCTGCAGTTGTTATCTGTTGTCTCTTTGTATATGTAACTAAATTACTTGGGGTTGAAATCATGCTTGTCTCCTCAGTAATGTAGCCGACAAATCCAATAATTTCCCCGCCGACGGTCAAGGTCACAGACTTTGTAAACTTCTGATAGAGTGGCGAACCACTGGTCACTTCGGTGTTGGCACTGACCACTGGAAACGTTACGCTATCGATAAAGTCTGCAATGGCTTGATCACCCAGGTCAAACTCATGGTTTCCCAGACACTGAAAATTTAATGTATTGTCAATGACAACGATTGTAAAAACTGTGACACTCACCGAACGAACTAAACAAGAGTTTGTTTATAAAATTAATGTTTAATTGTGTGTTTTGAATTGTCCGTGATTCTTCAATTCTATGATACTTAAGAAATCTAATAGCGGGACTTTTCGAAAGTGTATCCTTGACTTATAGTACTCATATTTCTATTATTGTTCATAACAGACTTGTTGGTTTTCGTGTGGCATTTCCTGTCTGACTTCAATTATATTGTTGCGTACGTGGAGGAATGATGCGTAGTGGAGTGCAGATTTACAATCTAAATTTGGACTATTAGATGCCACTAATTGCAGTGTCTGATATATCTCAAAATACGTAGGAATATATATTGTTTTATTGATTTGAATGGAACTAGATATAAAATATTATCACGAAAGATGTTACGTTATTGGGAGATTATTCCGCACACCGAGTTTGTGTGGATAGTGTATATATTTAAAATGGCTGATTGTTGGGAAATATACAGGACCATTGGCTTGAAATGAGTATCGCACATTGAGCCAAAGAAGGCACATTTCATTACATATATAGACCAACACATTCAGACCATAAACACGATCACTGCCCGCACAAGGAAATCGTTGATGATAGTAACGATATAGACCAACATATTCAGGCCACAAACACGATCACTGCCCACACAAGGAAGTTGTTATGATAGTAAAGATATAGACCAACATTTTCAGGCCATAAACAAGATCACTACCCGCACAATGAAGTTGTTGATGATAATAACGACATCCTTCATCATGTTGAATCAGACTTTCTTGGTCACCACTAGGTTAATACAACAGATTGGCATAACATATTGATGTGTCTAAGATGTGTCCGATATAACACATATCATAAAGGATAAAGAGTTACAGTTGCGTGTGTAGCTGATCAGATTGATAAATGGTTATATATGTGTAGGGAATTCGAACGAGGCTGCTGTCTCCGTTCAAAATGGGGTTGTTTGAAAGGACCCATTGGGCTTAAATTATAGATTAAAATAATTCACAATTTCATTACACTGCAACAATGATTCCCTTAAATATTAAGCACAAGCATTCATAGTGAGCTAGCTTACCTAGCCATGTAGTTAGACGCTTTCAATGTTCTTTGCGTTGCAGTGTGAATCAGTGTCCGGCAGGGTTTGAATTGCGGCCATGCTTTCTTGTTATGATGATATTTGATTAATTGTACCACATCCGGCCGTCATCGTGTTTCACTGTAGTACCGCGTGTATCTCTAATACGAAATAAATCACCAATTTCCCAGCACTGTGTGGTTATAAACAACATTTTAAAGGTTGTAAAGAATGTAAAGAATCTGCTAGATAAACTTTTCGATGATAAGATACGTAGTCGGCTACTTCAAACACACACGTGTATCCGCCTTCTATATTAATCTAATCTGGAGCCGAATAAAACTTATTGTGATATAGCAACTAAAACTTAAAAGGGCATCATAATAGACGCATGGTTGTCGCATGGTAGTCAACATCAGTACCGACAGTTTCGACTGAAACTAGATCAGTGCAGCACTGACGAATTACAACTTGAAACTTGAAAATGAATGACTGTATCGTAAATTCTGTTTACAGTTATCTTTACAATTAAGTCTATATCCGGGTTTTTAATGCAGGCGTAAGCTTAATGCGGGGCGAAAGTTGTGAAAACGACCCTTTTTCTAGCATTGTGTGGTTATAGACTACATTTCAAAGGTTGTTAGGAATGTAAAGACCGTGCTAGATAAGCTTTTCGATGATAAGATACGTAGTCGGCTACTTCAAACACACACTATATTCGCCTTCAATATTCATCCAATCTGGAGCCGAATAAAACTTATTGTGATATAGCAACTAAAACGTAAAAGGGCATCATAATGGACGCATGGTTGTCGCATGGTAGTCAACGTCAGTACCGACAGTTTCGACTGAAACTAGATCAGTGCCGCACTGACGAACTACAGGTACATGTAAGAGTCATGCAGGAAACACCGCATACAAAATACACAACCGCCCAAACAGCACCACGACGAAAAACAGCAAATGTACATGCTTATACAAGACAAACAGTGACGCACAAAGACATAAAAAACAATATTGGTGGCGGGGGATTGACGTACCGCCTTGGAACGGTCAGTGACAAATGTCACGCGGGGTTTGAACCGGTTTAGGGGCGCCCAACATCACACTTATTCCATCCCCACCCTAAAAGAAAACATTGTAAGCAAACAACAACTGCGATGGCAAATACTTGAACATTAACGACTGTATCGTAAAATCTGTCTACAGCTACCATTACAAATAAGTATATAAATAAATTTTAATTCAGATGGAAGCTTAATGCGAGAGGAAAGTAATGATGCAGAAAACACTTACTGTATTACTTTCCTCATTAAGCAACCACATCCTCTTATAGACACCATATTATTTATTAAACGTGTTGCTGTATACTATAAGTTATCTGTACATCAGACTGAGTTAAGTAATTATCGCACTGCATTGTGCTGGGAGGACATGCATTTTTCTAAAGCTGTGTGACCATGTATATACGACTATTTGAAATAAAGATACTGTTTAACCTTTTCCTGTGGGGTCTGCTTTCTTTGCCTATGACATCATAAACAAATGACACTACAGTTTTTGCCATGGCCAAACCGTTCTATGTTCTTAAACCGTTTTTAAAAAATTAAATTAATTATAATGTTCATGATTATATTATGTTCATGAATACATACTCATTGATGGAGAATTTTTTTAAGTATACACATAATCAGTTTTGATGATGTATAGAGCAATGGACACGCTCTAGCATACTATTGTCATCATATAAGAAATATCACAAATTAGCCGAAATCATCTTCCTGATATCATCAAGCCATCTCATCATTCATCGGCGCTATATGACCTATTCAGTGTCACAGTGCCGTAAAACTCAACTCACTCACTCACTCACAAATTAGCATTACAAACAGAAAGATAACATCATTTTGAGTCTCATAACCCCTTTTCCGCTTTGCAACAGGGATCTCGTGCAATATTTATTACATTTGATTAGAGAGTGTATCGGTGTCTCATCTGGATCTAAACTGTTTACCTTTGAGTGGATAGCGTGATGAGGGTTAAAACAGGGTGACTGACAAGTATATAAGAACATTTGTTCAATATTTGTAGACCCAACGTGGTAGTACAGGTGTATCGAATCTTTGTAGTTGCATTTGTACTAGGGCGCCACTCCTATAAACATAATACCCTTAATTGCATCGAGAGAAACACGTGTATTTGCTAAGAGTGGGTCGTTCTGCCTGTATTCACAGCGACACCAGGTAATAAGTAGTTAATGTTGTCTATTTATTTTCCAAAGTGCAACGATGCGATTAAAAACATTAACCATAGCGAATGAGAAATATTACAACCGTTACAAAATAAATATGTCCGATGTTGGTTAAGAATTTGAGAGTTTGTCGACTTGAAAAAGCATGAGACCGAGCAAACAAATATGAAAATAAATAGAAGGAGAAACATGCAGACATACATGCAGACAGACATGCAGACAGAAAGACAACATACACACAAATGGAAGGACAGACAAACTGACTTACTAACGGACAGCTGCAGGCTACATTATGCGGCCTTCCAAATTCTATCAATATTTGATTTCTTTAATTGACGTTGCTGTTAACAATACTCAAAAAGGGACTTCGATTGTGTCGTGTGGCATTTGTAAGGCTTCAGACGCAAGCAACGTGTCAAAGCGACAAAATTCAATCTAAAGTAGCTTGATATGCATTAAACATAAATGTTGAACAAACATGACAGAAAAACAAGAAGGAAAAACAGAAATGCATACATTCAGCATCCAGATAGACAGACAAACTGACAGACAGACAGACACTCAGCACAAACCTACCATGATATCATAGGAAAGATGTTCCATGAAGACTGCAGAAGCTTTGCCTTTGTACAGATTGAACCACAACGATCCCAAAAACTGGTCTCCGGCATCCAACAGAACGACATTGTCATTACTATTTCTGATTTCCTTTATTTTAGCATGTCGTCGGGCAACTCCGCCGTAACATTTGCCGTCGTCTTCATTCTGCTGGCCACACACACTGCCGTATCTATCAAACTGCTCAATGCGCGAATGCACATCATTCGTATGCAGAATGACCAGGTTAAAACAGGAAACGGTGCTAAGTGCACCGAACAGAACAATCCAAATACACGTTGCCAAAACGCACACAACCCTGCCAATCATGTTTGCTTGATGACAACGTTAACTGTGATAGTGAAATACACAAACATGTGTAATGTACTCAGCAAATTTAAGGGATGCTCGCGCTGTCCTGATATGCGTCAGTGAAGCAGGTACACCTCGCGAACAACGCGTGTAGATGCTGCTGAATGGGAAGAATGCAGTTTTACACATTTCATTAGGATTTTTATTTTTATTTTGTGCAAGATGCTTGTGTCCTTACTCGTGAATATAACTTACTTAGACCTTATATAGTCTATATTTGTGGCATTTTGATTATACGTATAGAGAATCCTTATGTCATTAAAAATCTCGTGTGGATTTTGGACCTGTTAACACAGTTGCCACGCGATATGCGACGTAACGTAGGACACGACACAACGGATGGCAATTCTATGCGAGAAACACCATGTGGCGCGATAAAAGTACCATTATAGTATCACATTGTCTAGAGGCCCTGTCGGGCGTCATTACATTGAGATCGACGGAATGTTTCTTTCTTATCATTTTATAAGGCAACTGCTGTATGCTATTTGAGAATTAATGATTCTAATTTCTAAACTGTAATTTGTTTGACGAAGTACAAGAGGTTGAACGGACGGCGCTAGGTTTATATTCAGTTCTCAATTGCCAGTCTGGAAATCGTTTCTCCTTGTATTTCGGAGTCGGGGATTGCAGGTTTGATCGCCAGTTAACTCAAATCAAAGACATTCAAATGCTACCATTAGCTCTATGTCTTAGTACACAGCATATGGGAAACGTACTAAAGGGAATGACTGGATATTTTTTTAATATAGACCAGGGGCATTTGTACTGAGGTAAGACCTAATGCTCTATGATGACCTCATATTAAACATTCTGAAGGGTTGTGATCCCCCCAAAGCAAAAATTGCAACACAAAGAGAGAAAATTGCAGACTCGGTTTTATTGAGTCTGTTCATGAGCAGTAATTTAAAGTGCAACACTGCTCACGCCCCCTAGGACCGGCTTAAGCGGTATTCAATTTTCAGAACAAGACGTACTGAAATTCATGATCTCGAAGGATCAGAAGGTATAACAACACTGAGAATGAAGTACGGGAGGAAACCCACATACGGAGGGAGGAAGCTGGATTCTGCCATTTCTGTCGAACCCCAAATCTCCACAACTGCTCAGGCCAGTCATCGAGTATATGTTATCGATGTCGTTTTTGTTCCTTCCAACATAAACGGATATTGCAAACTTCGTAAGACGTTTTCAAACTTGAACATCATGGTCTGCTCATTAGCAAATGCAATTGTAATTTACAGTATTTTACAGTATTTCACATCTTGAGTTTTACGGTGATATTGTAACAGGACTGGTGAAAAAACATGCAGCCAGACCGGGGATCGAACCCGGGACCCCTCATTTACAAGGCGAGTGCTCTACCCACTGAGCTATCCGAACCGCTTACTGTTTTTCAGCCTGTACTTGTACCCGGCCTGTCACACTACTCCCCTTTTTTCCTCTGAAATTCTCGCCGAATCTGCAGCAATGATAATGGATATGTACAGGGTCCGATTTTCAAGTTGGGCACCAACTATAACAGGACTAGTAAAAAACATGCAGTCAGACCGGGGGTCGAACCCGGGACCCCTCATTTACAAGGCGAGTGCTCTACGCACTGAGCTTTCCGAAACGCTTACTGTTTATCACCCAATACCTGTACCCGGCCTGTCACAATATCATTTCCAAACTTTGTTATATTGTTGGGCATACACAATTTGATACTTTACGAATTGTCAAACATATTAAAAGGTTTGTTAGAGAGGGCTATAGCCTATCCATACTTCCATACTGCAGCGTACTACATGGTTGGTGGTCGGCCTCTTGTTAGGGAGGACATTAGATAAAGGAAAGGGGAAAGCGGAATGTTTTTCTTTTTCGCTTTCTTCCCCTCCGGTTGTGTAAGAAAGAACGTGTAGTCCCTGCACAAATACAAAACATGCTTAATGTGGTTCTATCTGATAAACTGTGCTTGATCTATTTTTTCCTTACACATTATGATAGGAAGAGGATTGTACAAAAACTATGTTCCACTTCTATACTTTTTATTGATTAGAGTTCCCTAACAGTGGCGGGTGTGTGTGTGAACCAGTTGTTCATTACTGAAACAATAATTGTCCTTAATAAATCAAGCACAAATGTTCAAGTACGCACTGCCAATATTCATTTGGCCTTAAAACAAAAGCATAAAACATTTAAGATAGCACTTCCATATAAACTTGGATTTAACACAAAGCATCAAAATATTCCAGATAGCACTTCCAAATCTCACTTTGTTAAATTGGTATATTTAATAGTTGCTTAGCACCAGACAACCGAATCTTCATTATTATAACACTTCATTTTGAATAACCTCATTGTACTGCAGGTGCCGCAAAATAGCGCCTAATCAGCAAAGCAAAGCACTCATAGCAGCAGGACCCGGACATGTACGTATAAGTACAGACATGGTATCTCGTCTCAACTAAACTTTAATGTAGTATTAAACTTCACATAGTGCTTAAAATAGCAAAGCAACAATTGGTTTTACTAAAAGCATAGCACAGAAGCGTGTTTAAAGTCTTTAATGGCAGCAGTTTGGCCGCAGCTGATGGCCAAATGGGAGAGATATGAATAAGGGCATTTAGCCTGCATTCATACCCCTCCCACCGACCAAACCAAAAGCGGCAACAAGGCCTAACAAGAGGTTCACGCCCATACCTTATTGTCCTCTAGTTAGATAGTAAACCATGGCTGGTAGTCGCGCAGAAAATTACATAAACCCATTTTGTTATTTCCAACAAACAGTGTTGCCCATGTGCACACCATTCGCCATATAATATGTACTATTAAATGGTAAATTCATGTGACACAGGTTAAAAATAAACCAATGTTGCTTTACCAGCTTGACTGCATGAGGGTTCAAACGCTTTCTAGTGGAGGAGAGGCCTGTGTCCATTTCCCGATCTCGTGGAAGAATTTCAGCCCAAATAATCTTGGCGTTAGGCATATTTTGTCTAATGAATGTGGAAAGGTTGACGACACTTGTACGGCCTAATAAAGAGTAATCATATCAGTATCAATCTATTATAAATTCGTTCTTATGTGATCTGCTATACTCTTTGATAGTCCTCATCTCATATTCCTTTAGTTTTGATTGTGTCTGTCGAAGAAACAGTTAACACATATTAATGATTAAACCCAGACCAGACGGTTCCTACGGGATCTGCTCTGTTTGCTTATGAAATGATATAGATCTGCTTCTGTAGTTCTGATATTCGTAATCTTACATGAATATTCATGGGATAAACTTGTTAAAAAAGTCCCACGCATTAAAATAACATTTCTCGGACCTAGAATTTATCATTTCGCTGCCACATTTGTTCGTCTGTAACATTTGTCGGCTGCTGTAATTGTAAATGTTTTTGATTTCTTCATTTTTGTTTCAAAAAACATAGTAACAAACAGTTTGGATCCAGATTAGACACCGAGTTACTCGGCGTCTCATCTGGATTCAAACTGTTTCCATTATGGCATAGGTAATCACAGATGCGACATTGGTAGCGAAAGAGTTAAGTATGAAACCATTCCGCCGCAAAATAAAATTCGTCTGCTAAGATTACTGGGTCCATGCTTATAAAGCGTTTTAGTTGAGTCTGAGTTTGTTCTCAAGCTTTTGATTGGTCAGATTTGAGCCTTTGGCTCAAATCTGACCAATCAAAAGCTTGAGAACGAACTCAGACTTAACTAAAATGTTTATAAGCATGGATACTGATTTCAGAGTTGGGTCACAGCTACAGATAAAGGTGCGTATTCAATACTAAAATCGTAATTTCGCCACCAACACCTATACTGTGACCACAGTATAGGGTGTCACAGAGTGGTCAAAGTATAGGGTTTGGTGGAGAAATAAAGAAGTTATTCTTGAAAATGTTTCAATTTACGCATCTTATCTGGAGGTCTGGATGGGTTAACAAATTTCGTCTTCAATGTTGTTTTCGAAACATAAACCGACCATAGTGTCACACAGTGTGGACCCTTGTGAGAGGCGGACTAACTCGGACAGTATGGACCCTGGTGAGAGGCGGACTAACTAGAACAGTGTGGACCCTGGTGAGAGGCGGACTAACTAGGACAGTGTGGACCCTGGTGAGAGGCGGACTAACTCGGACAGTTTGGACCCTGGTGAGAGGCGGACTAACGAGGACAGTGTGGACCCTGGTGAGAGGCGGACTAACTATGACAGTATGGACCCTGGTGAGAGGCGGACTAACTAGGACAGTGTGGACCCTGCTGAGAGGCGGACTAACTCGGACAGTGTGGACCCTGGTGAGGGGCGGACTAACTAGGACAGTGTGGACTCTGGTGAGAGGCGGACTAACTCGGACAGTTTGGACCCTGGTGAGAGGCGGACTAACGAGGACAGTGTGGACCCTGGTGAGAGGCGGACTAACTAGGACAGTATGGACCCTGGTGAGAGGCGGACTAACGAGGACAGTGTGGACCCTGGTGAGAGGCGGACTAACTAGGACAGTATGGACCCTGGTGAGAGGCGGACTAACTAGAACAGTGTGGACCCTAGTGAGAGGCGGACTAACTAGGACAGTTTGGACCCTGGTGAGAGGCGGACTAACTAGGACAGTGTGGACCCTGGTGAGAGGCGGACTAACTAGGACAGTGTGGACCCTGGTGAGAGGCGGACTAACTAGGACAGTGTGGACCCTGGTGAGAGGCGGACTAACGAGGACAGTGTGGACCCTGGTGAGAGGCGGACTAACTAGGACAGTATGGACCCTGGTGAGATGCGGACTAACTAGAACAGTGTGGACCCTGGTGAGAGGCGGACTAACTCGGACAGTTTGGACCCTGGTGAGAGGCGGACTAACGAGGACAGTGTGGACCCTGGTGAGAGGCGGACTAACTAGGACAGTATGGACCCTGGTGAGAGGCGGACTAACTAGGACAGTGTGGACCCTGGTGAGAGGCGGACTAACTAGGACAGTGTGGACCCTGGTGAGAGGCGGACTAACTCGGACAGTGTGGACCCTGGTGAGAGGCGGACTAACTAGGACAGTGTGGACTCTGATGAGATGCGGACTAACTAGGACAGTGTGGACCCTGGTGAGAGGCGGACTAACTCGGACAGTGTGGACTCTGATGAGATGCGGACTAACTAGGACAGTGTGGACCCTGGTGAGAGGCGGACTAACTCGGACAGTGTGGACCCTGGTGAGAGGAGGACTAACTAGGACAGTGTGGACCCTGCTGAGAGGTGGACTAACTAGGACAGTGTGGACCCTGGTGAGAGGCGGACTAACTCGGACAGTGTGGACCCTGGTGAGAGGCGGACTAACTAGGACAGTGTGGACCCTGGTGAGAGGCGGACTAACTCGGACAGTGTGGACCCTGGTGAGAGGCGGACTAACGAGGACAGTGTGGACCCTGGTGAGAGGCGGACTAACTATGACAGTATGGACCCTGGTGAGAGGCGGACTAACTAGGACAGTTTGGACCCTGCTGAGAGGCGGACTAACTCGGACAGTGTGGACCCTGGTGAGGGGCGGACTAACTAGGACAGTGTGGACCCTGGTGAGAGGCGGACTAACTCGGACAGTTTGGACCCTGGTGAGAGGCGGACTAACGAGGACAGTGTGGATCCTGGTGAGAGGCGGACTAACTAGGACAGTATGGACCCTGGTGAGAGGCGGACTAACGAGGACAGTGTGGACCCTGGTGAGAGGCGGACTAACTAGGACAGTATGGACCCTGGTGAGAGGCGGACTAACTAGAACAGTGTGGACCCTGGTGAGAGGCGGACTAACTAGGACAGTTTGGACCCTGGTGAGAGGCGGACTAACTAGGACAGTGTGGACCCTGGTGAGAGGCGGACTAACTAGGACAGTGTGGACCCTGGTGAGAGGCGGACTAACTAGGACAGTGTGGACCCTGGTGAGAGGCGGACTAACGAGGACAGTGTGGACCCTGGTGAGAGGCGGACTAACTAGGACAGTATGGACCCTGGTGAGATGCGGACTAACTAGAACAGTGTGGACCCTGTTGAGAGGCGGACTAACTCGGACAGTTTGGACCCTGGTGAGAGGCGGACTAACTAGGACAGTGTGGACCCTGGTGAGAGGCGGACTAACTAGGACAGTATGGACCCTGGTGAGAGGCGGACTAACTAGGACAGTGTGGACCCTGGTGAGAGGCGGACTAACTAGGACAGTGTGGACCCTGGTGAGAGGCGGACTAACTCGGACAGTGTGGACCCTGGTGAGAGGCGGACTAACTAGGACAGTGTGGACTCTGATGAGATGCGGACTAACTAGGACAGTGTGGACCCTGGTGAGAGGCGGACTAACTCGGACAGTGTGGACTCTGATGAGATGCGGACTAACTAGGACAGTGTGGACCCTGGTGAGAGGCGGACTAACTCGGACAGTGTGGACCCTGGTGAGAGGAGGACTAACTAGGACAGTGTGGACCCTGCTGAGAGGTGGACTAACTAGGACAGTGTGGACCCTGGTGAGAGGCGGACTAACTCGGACAGTGTGGACCCTGGTGAGAGGCGGACTAACTAGGACAGTGTGGACCCTGGTGAGAGGCGGACTATTGTAGTGTCTTTGCCCCGGGATGTCGACAGGGTGACATTGGTCATTCGACTTTTGTTAACTGGAACAGGCAACTTACAGTTCTAGAAATGTCGTGTCGGGTATATGTGAACGCGCATTTCATTTGTGCTTCTGGTGTCGCTTTGCGCGTTTGTGTGCAATTTCCAACTTTCTTGTCTGGCTTTTATTCTATGCGTGTGCTATCTATCAGGTTATCAGGTAGCTTTATCGGAATGTGTGAAAAGTCAAACTGGAAACATGCTGAACTTAAAAGCATCCAATCAGTGCAGTTTTGAAAATTCATCCGACTGACTATAATACGAACATGATAAAGTTTACATCTTCAATGTGACTGTCAGACATATACTAAGAATGCATTATGCCTGGCATGACATTGAGGAAACTATGTAAACTGGACATTTCAAAGACAATTGCATAAAACTAAAAACATATCGAAAGTGTTCATAAAGTGTCCATTTCTCGAAGCGAACGCCTTTTCCAAATTAAAAATAAGTTGAAAGCGATAATGCTTATAAATGTTCGCTAAAACCGACACGCACATTGCATATTTTCAGCGTAAACCTTAACAAAAATAGGACGATGTAAAACAAATTGCATCAATGCACACGCATTAATTCCTAACACTGATGTAACATATTTTCTTCCCATTTGGAAGTTTATTTACGGTAAAATTAGTGAAAATTAAATGCACCTCAGTTATTCCCCTTCATTATTGTGAGAAGTACAGTGATTATATATATAGAAATATGTATAAAAATCGGATGTGCTATTACAAAGTATACTTATGGAGTTCTCAAGCATATACGGCCAGATAATAATTCCATATAAATATATAACCTCACAGTCATTTGTGTGCAACTACAGTAGAACCCCTCTAAACCGGAATTCTAGAAGACAAGAATTTAGATTCCTTTAGGCAGGTGGCTGCTTAATGCAGGATGAAAGTCATGCAGGATCTTTCTGCATTTGGTAAAGTCATAACAAGAAGCAGATTAGTCGGCTGTACAGAACAATGTGTACGACACATAGTTTCCTGAACCCATATCTTGCTATCTGATACCTGACTAACATTTGCAAACAACTTGGATCAAGATAAGTGGATCAAATGTGAGCGGAAATTAATTTTCAAATTGCTGTAAGGGTTAATGGTGCTTATTATTGTAGGTATTGTCATAAATGTTTAAAATATTTAAAATATTACATAATAAATGCACGACCCAAAGTTGCTCCAGTCGGAGATGGCATTACGATAAAGCGGGTCGTGGGTAAGAGTTAATATGTCACGAATCAAAGCTGCACCAGTATGAGCAGATATTATATTTAGTATAAGGTGGCTGGGGTAAGGGTTAATATGTGACGAATCAAAGCTGCACCAGTATGAGTAGATATTATATTTATTATACAGCGGCTGGGGTAAGAGTTAATATGTCACGAATCAAAGCTGCACCACTATGAGTAGACATTATATTTATTATACAGCGGCTGGGGTAAGGGTTAATATGTCAGGAATCAAAGCTGCACCAGTATGAGCAGACATTATATTTATTATACAGCGGCTGGGGTAAGGGTTAATATGTCACGAATCAAAGCTGCACCAGTATGAGCAGACATTATATTTATTATACAGCGGCTGGGGTAAGGGTTAATATGTCACGACTTAAAGCTGCACCAGTATGAGCAGACATTATATTTATTATACAGTGGCTGGGGTAAGGGTTAAAGCTTTGTTTTGAAATGTCCATGTCCACATTATATTTATTCTACAGCGGGTCAAATAAGGGTTAACATGTCACTGTTCAGCAAGTTAACCCTTCATTCCATGAATATTTGAAATGAAGAAACAGGAAGACCTAGTTTTAGCGAGTATTTGAAAAGGAGTTACAGTATGTGTCTTTTAAAGCAGATGGTAGCTTAATGCAGGACAAAAGTAATGCGGAAAAGAATGTATTTATGTCCTACAATAAACAATCATGTGCTTTTTTAAGAAGCTGGTAAGTGATCGCTTAACCTATTACTTCGTGAATATTCGTGCAAAGAAATAATGACTTTATGAATATTAATGTCTTGAATCCTTGTAAATGACATTATATACACACGCGTTGTAAATGACATTATATACACACGCGTTGTAAATGACATTATATACACACGCGTTGTAGCCATTGCAGAATCTTTAGAATCAGATGTATATTATATCATAAGCAAACAGAGCACACTCTGATCAGATAAGACGGTTTCTACAAGAGCCGTCTGATCTGGGTCTGTTCTGGTTGCAAAGACGCAGAAAGGCGTATGTTTGGAGCAAGGGGCTTAAGTGCTTACTCCGGGTTGACAACAATGATGTTAACTCCTAAGACGATATATTTATATGATAATACAGAAAAAAACCTCTAAAGGGCACATCAAATACAGTACTGTATCTGGGCTGCAGAGGAATGTTGAAAGCTCAATGCAGAACAGAAATAATGAATAACTTTCACCCTGCATTTAAAATCACATTGTTTTAAATACCACTATAGTTAATCATTGGTATTCGATGTAAGAGGGTTTCTACGTTGGTCTTAAATAATTATGCACCTCGTCTAAATGCGCCATTTTGACACACTGATTGTCATGTAAAATCTCTACCCGGATGCATTTATGCTCCATATGAAAATTAGCACGTAACAGGCGAATCAATGGCAATAGCCTTTAATTCCAGTTTTGATCCAGAGAATGTACCGAAATACGCGGAATGGATTTATCTAAATCAGAACTGTTGTCAAACTCCAATTATGTTTTCGTTTTGTAAAGATATTAAAATAAACGTCTCTTAGAATTTGCAGACGGAATATTTAGTAAGTTAAAATTATTTTGCGCCGAGAGCACTCAAGATTCAGAGCAAATATGTTATTTAGTGGCCGTTGAAGAGAGATACGACCAGTAATAATGCCAAAACCAGTGCTGTGTAAGGCGACATTATGGAGGCGGACGAAATTGAATCATCCGGATTTCTGAACTCAATCCTGCCCTCTAACGTTGCATAAACAGGACTGTGACGCCGGAAGTAAGTTGAGAGGACATTCGATTCCAATGTATCTGAAAAAAGAAACAAAAATTGTAAACAGATGCTTAATCATATACAATACCTTTGAGATTACTTGAGTTTTAATAATAAGGTTTTGTTAAGAAGGCATGTGTCTTTTACTTGTGGACTACGTGGAAATAAGCCCAGGTCATTTAGTCGTACACAGAGCTGTAAGAAACAAATATGTCGTACAAAACCATTAAAATGTGTTCTTTTTTAGGTTCGTATTTTAAATCTTTACTCAACAAATACGTCTTTGTAAATAGAGTAGACCCAGATCAGAGGCTCCTATAGGAGCCATCTGATCAGGCTCTGTTCTTTTTGCTTATGAAATTATATAGATTTGATTCCACAGTTTCTGCTATGGCAAAAATTGCACGTGTATATGTGCTATTATAAGAAACTAATCTAATTAATAGTTTTGACCACATTGTTTCGTACATGAATATTCATGGAGGAAAGGGTTAACCCCTACCCCGCTATTCGCGACCTGGCTCGCCTTTGCAAACATCTTTGATCCCAATGAGATGCCGAGTACGTCAGTGTCTCACCAGGATCCTAACTGTTTGAAGCTCAGTCAATAGTATCTCAAAAGCTTGATGACATCGGAAAGTAGTCAAAATTGAACCAGATCCTAATTTAAGCCAACATTATTTTATTCACAGCAAAATAAGAGTCAGGCAAACAGGAACAATAAAATGTTGTATAAATTAGGGGATAAACGTTGCGTATTTGAAGATTTGCAGCAGTATATCGGTGGTTTATATGTCGCAAATTCAGTTTTACATGCGACGCGTTAGCGGAGCATGTAAAACGATTATTTGCGACATATAAACCACCGATATACTGCTGCAAATCTTCAAATACGCAACGGTTATCCCTATTCTAATGAAACCATAGATCCAGATGGTAAAAAACAAACAATACTTTAAGTCCTTTGATATTTTCTCTCTGTCGTCATAACATGACGTCATGAAACACCGCATATCTCCGCATTACGCATATAGAAAATAGTTCTCCCGGAACCAAGCAATTCAATTATTGTGTTTATATTTAATATACCAAGAACTGGTGTTTTCACTTGATGCTTTGATTTTCACAAATGAAAACCGTTAAGTCATGGCCCTTTGAATTTCTGACGGTAGGTCCCTTTCAAAACTACGAAAGATGAATCAAATTTGACCTCGACATTGCTCGAAATTCCACAATAATTGTAAACGGAATTATTTATTTTTAAATTGTTTGCAATGTGGAACTGGTTGCATATTCAAGATACTTTGGCTGATTGGTGTATTTGATGAGAATGATGATAGGCATAGTGGACGTGCAAATGGAAATTATCAGGAGCGACAATCTACAGGCATGTTTGGAATTTGCAACGAGCCCTCGAGTGGTCTAGAGTGGGTGGGGCGAATTCTCATTATGGGATTGTCCTTGAAGAATTGAAGAATACTGCCGCTTCTGATTGTCGGACGAGTCGGCATTATAGCTTTGGACACTGGCTTCATTCTGATGACCGACCGGACTTTTTCATTATTTCCCTGGTTTTGACACCAGCATAGGCCAACAGCTAGTGCATGATTGCGGTCTCTCGGACACAGTGATTTTTGTTTTAAAACTTTTGGCGAAACAAGCCTCAGCAGAAATTGTTTTCATCATTTCGTTCAGCACACGCTCACCAACAGGCCTGGATGCGTATATGATTCTTCATAATCGACTGAACGTTTGGGTTACTGAATGAAATGGTTCGATCACGGGTGCAGTTTTATCAGGTATGTTTTCAGAGATTTACACCTGTTTTCTCAATCCTGCATGAATCATAAATTGTACTTTTGTCAGAGATCTTAGGTTTTCTATGTATACCAAGAAGAGCGAAATTCAAGGTTATGTCAAACCACTTTTCTTTGGAAAGATTTGAGATTGATGGCAGAGAGGAAACCTGAGTTTTTTAGTGTTTTCAGATCATTGTCTGTAATCGGTTGGTAATGTTTAAGTGTTGTCAGGTCCTTCTTAAATAGTTTCAGCATGGATATAATCTCACAGCTACATGGTTATATACCTTAAATCTTATATTTACAGGGTACAGGTGCCTCATACACAGCAAAACAGAATAGAGGAAGAGAAACGTTTGTTCAAGGACAGTGAATTAGATCAACATGTGAAATAAATGGACTCAGGGTAGGACTTTGCCATAGATATTTGAGTAGAATCGCCAGACTCGCATTGACTACAACCATAAAGTGTGTTGAAAAAACCCCAAGCAAATTGAAAACATTTGATATTTCATTCAGCCAGTGTCTTCGTTCATTCAGACCCATTCATTCAATTTTACTATGAATTCGCGTATGAATATTTCGTAGTAAATTTTCTAGTGATTCGGTTTCCGACAGTATATTCATTTTTCCGACAGTATATCGGTGGTTTATATGCTTCAAATTTTGTCACGTGGACCAATCAGAATGCGTGTTACAAAAATGTTGCATTAGAATTATGGTTTTCTGTGTCTTTCATGAGAAGTGACCTCAGTGATCGTGTGTGCTATTTCAGTAGACTGCTTTATCAATGGCTCGGTATATTTAGTAGAATGGGCGGATTTAGCTTTAGTTCCTACTTGTTTGTACTTCAGCTAACTGCTTGAATTATGCTACACATAGCAACCGATAGATATCCGTACTCGGATATTAAAATCGTCATTTCTTCACCAAACCCTATCTTATGACCACTCTCGAAGAGACGATTCTAGAGTTATCACAACATGGGGCTTGGTGGAGAAATAAAGCTGTTATTCTTGAACATGTTTTAACTTACGTATCTTATCTGGTCCTCTGTCACAGTGTCGTATTATCTTGATGTTACATGCATTTAATCCTTTTATATTTAACCTTCAGCCTACACAATAGTAAATAGCTTTATTCTGGTTCAATACAAGTCATTGGATAATGTAATCGTGTCTCTTATCTCACAATGTGCGCCTACTACTACATGTCCTTTGTGTCACTGATTGCATGTATCATGTTAATATTCTATTGTAAAAAGTACGTCACAGATTATCATCTTTAGGTTTTACTGTATGCATTTTGTCTGAAGAGTGTACTTAAGCTTTAATGCTTATTGTAAGATAAAGTATTTCATATTTGTTCTTTTGCAATATATGGCATTTCTTTGAGTAGGTAGTCCGTGTTAAAGTTTCTATAGAGCATATCTTGTCTCTTGTCAATCTGACACTATTCAAATAAAAATTACTTTGCGTGTTCATTATTAACCCATTCTCTCCTACTGGCGTCTTTTGAAATAGCCGAAGACGTCATTTTTCAAACCACTGTGAAATACAGAGCATAGAAGAAAATGCTCTATTTATCACATTGGTTTAAACACTATACATTTATAAAAATCTCCTTTTTTCACATTGAATTCAAAACAATGCAGTTCTAAATCTTTCCTTTTTCTAGTAAATGTTCCTTTTAAGTAGATTTATTCAGAGACGTTGAGTCTAACAGTAGTCTAGGACGGAATTGGTTAATAATATTTTATAATCCACATTATTGCTCATGACGCAGAATACAGGGTGAAATATGTTACGCACAAAGTATACTGAGAGTGTAAAAATGGAGCTAAAGGAACATAGTTATACAGATATTAGAATTGCATGTACTTTATTAATTAACTGTTTACCATATAGCAACTGCCAAACAAAAGATTGGTACATAATTGTAGGCACTCCTACGCACATATTTTATATATCAGTAGCGTATAAAAGTAATGCAAATTTTCTACAGCCTATTATGCTCAATTCGATATTATATAGAGCTACAGATAAAGGTGCGTACTCAAGTATTAAACTCGTTATTTCTCCACCAAACCCTATGTTGTTATCATTTTTTAGAATCGTCTCGAACAGACGATTCTAAAGAGTAGTCACAATATAAGATTAAACGGAGAAATGAATAAGTTACTGAAAATCGTTCAATTTTCGAACCTTATCTGGATGCTATTAATGTCGAATATTTCTAACAAAAACTACCATAGCAATGATGTTGTTCATAGAAAGATAAAATTAAGTGACATTCACGAATCAGTAATACACTTGCCATTATACCCGGCCCCGAACAGATTACCGAAAATGACAAAGACACAATGCAATGTAATTCAATTACAACAATTTATTAAAAAACGGAAAAATACATCATACGTATATCTGTATATTCTGCCTTAACTTATGTGTAGAGGTGCTTTCATTGGTGTGCATTCTTAAGCGGTCACCAAACAAGTGTATTATTATGGGTCTGTAAGACAGGTGGTAGCTTACTACAGGTCAAAAGAAATGATGCAGAACGAGAATTTTATCTTTACAAACAAGTCCCGTTCTACCCCTTCGTACATTTTCACCGAACGTCTGCGTTTCGTGGTAGAACATAACACTTCATCGTGTACACTGTGTCATAAATACAGTTTTGGTTATGATTTCCAATAACTTCTTCGAATCATCGTGAATACTTCACAACTGAAATTCTACCTCTAACCATAATTTTAGACCCAATATGAACTAAAATTTTAGACAGGTTTCACTATACATAAACCATAGTGTGACTTTTGATAGTGTACATGTAAATACTTACTAAAACGGACATGTTCTGTTGGTTGAAAATCGTAGCCATCTCCTCCATTTGCTAGAAACGCATTCGTAAAGAGTTTATATTCTGATGTATCTATCAAAGGAGAGTAACTCGGGACATCACACTCCAGACACCGTACTTCCACGCTTATTACCCTTTGTTGTTCTGGGCGGGAATCATACACAACTCGCAAACCTGCAGAGAGAAGTCAGTGTCGTCAAATTAAAGAAAACATCTATGTTCGCATCTGTCGAGAAAAAAACAGCTTTAACATTTTAACTTAAGCGATCCAATAGATGGGGCCTTGGTAAACAGTCTTGATCTAGATCAGTGGACCCCTAGAGGAGCCTCGTGCAGCGTGTTCAAGCTGATCCTTTAGGAACCCTCTGATCAGGGTCATAACTGTTTGCTGAACCTATGAATGTCAATGGTTTATATCAGTATATTCTTTATTTACAACGCCCCCTCATTCAATATTACAAAGAGAAGGGTTCCGAAATCTGACTTGGACGTGTTTACTGTGGGACTTAAAGGTTATAATAAGTGAGAACAGAACTCTTATACAAACTATTATGATTTATAGAACTGACAAAACAGAAATGACACACTTACTCATATGTACAAATCTGCCTTTCATTATCTCGTTTAACGCTTAACTATCAAATCTATGTTTAACCATAGTGTCCAATTAGTATGAAATGGTAAACCTTAAATAATACTCTGCCCTATCTTCGCAAATCTTGCGCAACAAAGCAATTTCGGAATCGGAATCTATTTGACTTGAAGCTAAATTAGTTAAATTTCAAGGTAAGAAAAGGGCGTTTGTATCAGAAAAAAGAGAATTGTTTATTTTTTCGGATACCAACGGAAACACGTCCGCCATACCCAAAAAATAATTATGTGTAACGAACCTACTCTGTGTACATGTTGTTGAAGTATTACACAACAGACATTTTTTTGCGTTTTCATTCTTTCGACTAAATACCGTCAGCCATTGTTGTGAAACCTAAATTCATATTCACGGTGTTGTTCTAAATTCAGAGATTGACCGAACGTCTCCGTTGATTTCCATTTCTATGGATGTAACAGTATTCAGATACCGTTAATAATGGATTGTTTGATTTATTTAATGATACGAATATGTGTATAACGTTTTGTGGTGATTGATTTATGATTAGAGTCTGTTCAAGTTACCTATGGAATGATATATACATATATGATTCTACCGTGTCTGACATGGTACAATATTATGTATGCCTTATTGCAATTATGGGAATCATTCGAATCAACAAATCAATATTCATGATGCCTTACTAAATGTGCATGTGGGAAAAGGTTAAAAATATGCGATATTTGAAAGCAGCAAACAATAGATTCGTGCGAAATCTCTGACCAACCACCGTGCTAGTCAAGCATTTTGTCTAATCAGCGTCAACACTACTTGTCCTGCTCGATGAACAAAAACACATATCTGCCGTGACACAGCTACTATAACAGAAGTCTTATATACAGAAAATACACATTCACTCATGTCAGATCAGATTCTAGGGGGAAAAAGAGTATATCCATATTACAAACATTGCCAAAATATAACAAACACACAAGAGTGTTTAGAGGAACACATGTGTCACCTACTGGGAGAAGTGTCAAAAGAATATAACAAAAGTGTGACGGACAAACAGACGGATAAACAGACAGACGGGCATACTGACGACGGAAAAGGTATCCCTATGTGACATACTACCTCTCGGAAGGTGACACAAATACTGGGAGACGGTAAGTAAGCTAAATATTCACCTGAAAATTGTAGAAACTTTCCTCCTGGTTGCTGGAGGTCCATATCTCGTACAGCGTGTTCAAGTTGCTTGCGTAAATTGCTTCCTCGGACCTTCAAGAGATCCACTTCGTTGTTAAATGGAAGAACGGTTATAACGCCGCCAATTGTAACATCACCTGATAAAAACAAAAAAGTTGAACTTATAATGCACTATGAACCTCTCGACGATGATTAAGATATATGTAGTACGGAACTGATACTAGTGATACCACGAGGGTACGACTAGGATTCATAAAGCACTATAGTATCACTATCTCACGTAATCAAAGTTGTATTATCGTACTATATGATTCGTAAATCGTAATGTCATCAAATCGATGTCTCGGGAGAAAAGTCATATGCACATGCATACAGAGTAGATAAGAGGTCCAGATAAAGTGCGTACATTTTAAACATTTTCAAGATTAACTCATTTATTTCTAAACTAAACCCTATGTTGTGACCACTCTTTAGAATCGTCTCGAAGAGACGATTCTAGAGAGTGGTCACAACATAGGGTTTGGTGGAGAAATGGCGATTTCAGTATTTGAGTACGCACATTTGTACGTTGCCTTTGAACTGGACGAGTCGCTATCGTCTCGTGGGCAGCGTCATGTACACTTGGTATAAGAGTAGAGCATATAGTCAAAACCCCTTTAAAGCGACCGCCAACTGTAGGTCTTTTTGTTGGTCATAGTGGTAGGTGGTATCTAGATACAGAACGAAAGTTATGCAAAAAGCTTCATTTTGCGCTGTATTAAGCAACCACTTGCTTTTAAAGGTTACTATAGTTATTGATTTAAGTAGCCGTAGAGGGGGTCCATTATATACTGTTATTGTAACGTGATTTAGCGAGAGACAGAAAGTGAATACATGATCGCTATGTCTAACACTGTATCGGCTTGTGTGTCGGGCAGACGTGAGTAAATTTGGGTTGCTCTAACATGCCGACGCGTTTTGAATTGACAATTAAACCAATTTTACAACCAACACACAATATTGGCGGCAATAAACATGATAGTGTAGTGTTGTACTTAGGTTTGACGACGATATCAACATTTTGAGGAAATAAATAAACTACTGCGTCTACTACTAGCGAAAGACTTCACAATGTTTTTGATATTGATTCTTATTCTAAACAATCCTTCATAATTTACATGACGGAACGTGTGTAGTAATGTTTTTGATATTGATTCTTATTCTAAACAATCCTTCATAATTTACATGACGGAACGTGTGTAGTAACATTCTGATAATTATTTTGCAAGTGAGTTGAAATCCTCGAGTGAGGAAAGGTATATTCAAACAAGAGATGTTTGTAAAACATGTATACCCCCCAGACCCCCTGACCTGTGATCTAGTGACCTCAACTATAGAGGTCATGTAGCGGTCATCCTAAGCTAAACCACTGATCATTTATTGATCTGAAAACGTTTCACAAGTTAAGGTCATGGTGACCTTGACCTTTGACCTAAACAACTATAGGGGTCATCTAGTGGTCACAACCAACTACCACAGCAAGTTTGAAGATCCCTAACCAAACCATTGAGCAGTTATTAATTGGAAACCATTTCATCAGTTAAGGTCATGATGATCTTGACCTTTGACCTAGTGACCTCAAAATCAATAGGGGTCATCTAGTTGTCATGACCAACCACCACAGCAGGTTTGAAGATCCTAAGCCAAACCCTTGAGCATTTATTGATCGCAAACCATTTCACCAGTAAAGGTCATGGTGACCTTGACCTTTGACCTAGTGACCTAAAACATAATAGGGGTTATCTATTGGTCATGACCAACCACCACAGCAAGTTTGAAGATCCTAAGCCAAACCCTTGAGCAGTTATTGATCGCAAACCATTTCACCAGTTAAGGTCATGGTGACCTTGACCTTTGACCTAGTGACCTAAAAAACAATAGGGCTCATCTAGTTGTCATGACCAACCACCACAGCAAGTTTGAAGATCCTAAGCCAAACCCTTGAGCAGTTATTGATCAGAAACCATCTTACAAGTTAAGGTAATGGTGACCTTGACCTTTTACCTAGTGACCTCAAATACATTAGGGGTCATCCAGTTGTCATGACCAACTACCGCAGCAAGTTTGAAGATTCTAAGCCAAACCCTTGAGCAGTTATTGATCGGAAACCATTTGACCAGTTAAGAGCATGGTGACCTTGACCTTTGACCTAGTGACCTAAAAAACAATAGGGGTCATCTAGTGGTCATTACCAACCACCACAGCAAATTTGAAGATATTAGGCCAAACCTTTGAGCAGTTATTGATTGGAAACCATTTAACCCTTTAAGGTCATGGTGACCTTGACCTTTGACCTAGTGACCTAAAAAACAATAGGACTCATCTAGTTGTCATTACCAACCACCTAAGCAAATTTGAAGATCCTAAGCCAAACCCTTGGGCAATTATTGATCAGAAACCATTTTACCAGTTAAGGTCATGGTGACCTTGACCTTTGACCTAGTGACCTCAAAATCAATAGGGTCATCCAGTGGTCATGACCAACTACCACAGCAAGTTTGAAGATTCTAAGCCAAACCCTTGAGCATGTATTGATCGGAAACCATTTAACCATTTAAGGTCATGGTGACCTTGACCTTTGACCTAGTGACCTCAAAATAAATAGGGGTCATCTAGTGGTAATGACCAACCACCACAGCAAGTTTGAAGATCCCAAGCCAAACCCTTGAGCAGTTATTGATCGGAAACTATTTCACCATTTTAGGTCATGGTGACCTTGACCTTTGACCTAGTGACCTCAAAAACAATAGGGGTCATCTACTTGTCATGACCAACCACCACAGCAAGTTTGAAGATTCTACGCCAAGTCGTTTATTAGTTATCGTTCGGAAACCATCGATCTACCGACCGACCGACCGACCGACAGACAGACCGACCGACCGACCGACATGTGCAAAGCAATATACCCCCATTTTTTCAAAAGGGGGGTATAATAACGAATGCATGTTTTGTGTATAAGTATATAGCCTGGCAGTTATGACAATGTACACATGTCGTGTACAGTAAAATCTCTCTATAACGACCACTAAATTACATCAAGTATTTTGTGTTAAAGGCAAGAGGATGCTTAAAGCAAGGTGAAAATAAAACAGCGTTCTGTTTTACTTTAGTTTAAACATATTTAATTTCCAAATACAATTATACATACAAGAACATAATACTGAACATAGTCATTTTGAGAAATGGGATTGGATCGGAAGCAAAGTTTGCTTATATAGATCCTCTCCCGTCATCTGTTTTACTTTCACCTTGCTTTAAGCAACCACCTGCCCAAAATACCAATTAATTAACACAAATATAGTGGTCGTTATAGAGAGGTTTTACTGTACTTTTAATATGGTAACAAATAGCAAAATAAAAAAATAAAAAAATAAATAGTAATTTACTTCTAACATAATAAACATACATGAACTTTTATCGTAAAAATGGTCATTTTCTTTTAATTGATAAGAACTAGTGATTTCGTCGACCTTCCTTTAACCCAATTCCTCATATTGACACCTTTTGGCGCCTCTGTAAAAGTATTTTTTGAAACCATTGCGATCAATATGCTCTATTTATCACATTGGTTTAAAAACTTAATGATTCTCAATTTTCCCCTTTCTCTACTAAATGCTCCTTTTCGGTATATATATTCGAAGAGGTTGGATATAAAAATAGCCTATGAGGGAATGGGTTAATGATCAGCAGTTGATCGTTAGCAGTATTGACGAAGATGTAGTTGTAAATGTAGATCAACTCATAAATGAGTCTTAACATATCTTTGTCGAAATCCAAAACAGGATTTCAGATATGCTGATCTTATCAATAAGCCGAGATACAGGATGTTTTATCTTAATCGAAAGTGTTTGCAAAATTATCATAATTGCTACCATAAAATTTAAATACTGAACACTGTATATGTACTTGTTATTCACATGCGTCATGGTTCAGAGACATTACGACGTTGTATTTCGATTCGATGGAGAATCACTGTTTACTCTATATCAATAAGAGGGCCAGATAAGATGCGTATATTAACCCTTCTCTTGCTGAATTTTAAAACACATATCTCATTCTTTACCCATGCCCTGTTGTATAATTACATATATCTTCACTGTGTACAAGTATATCGCTGTGCAAACACTGCTGTGGAGTGCATTGGTTGCACAATCAACTTGTAAATAGTGCAGACCCTGATGAGACAGCTCCTGCAGGAGCTGTCTCATCTGGGTCTACACTATTTACAGGTAGGTATATTGACGTGAATAGCAAGCTAAGGGTTAAAAAATGTTCAGGAACACCGTATTTATTTCTCCACGAAGCCCTATGCTGTGATCACAATTTAGAATCGTCTCAAAGAGTTTGGGTTTGGTGGAGAAATAACAATTTACCAAACAATGTAGTATTTAAAGTACACGCCTTTATCTGCTGTTCTGAATTCTGTAAAAATAATGACTTTGCTGAATTTATATAATGGCACATGAACACAGGATATTTTAGAATTTGCAAAATCTGTAGAAACTGGTACACAACCAAAGAAGAGTCTGATAGGACGACGCTTACAAGAGCCGTCTAATCTGGGTATACTCTGTTGGCAAAGGCAAAGCCGTTAAAAGCTCTCTATATATAGATGTAGCGAAAATGGATCAATAAAACTTCAGGATATAAACGACAAACCTACTTTGCACGGTGTCTTCATCTTTATGATCACCGTTATTTGCAAAGCTTAACTTTCACTACAGCGCTGAATTAAATATCAAATGATTTAAACTACAATCAACAATATATTCTGTTTGAATGGTACTTCACCTTTTTCTATCGATGCACGTATTCCTCCGCCGTTCCATATAGCAATAGAAGCTGGGGACCAGGTTGTGTTGGAGTGGGAAAAGTTTAGGTGGTAGTCGATGACAGAATCAAGAAACAAATTGCCTGAAAAAAAAAAGGAATTTAAGATAATTTAGTTATTTCATTGTTATTGCCGAATCTTGTATCAGCTTTGCAAATGGCCTAGATCAAGATAAAACACCGAATATGGGATGTTTTGCATTCTATTGCAGTTATACATGTATATTGTAATTGATTAATTGAATACATACCTGTTTTTATTAATATTTACATGATTATATCTTTGCCACACGCACTCCCGGCCGCCAATCCGCAAGAGACACTTTAAATTCCGAAGCAGAAGATAATTTGAACAGACGAAATTTATTTGGCAGAAGTACGGTTAAGAACGTTAATAGCAGTTACATACATGTAGATGCATCTTTACGCTACAAATCATGTTTAACCCTTTCGCTGCCAAACTCTGTCGTGTGCTAATTTTGTCGTCTGCTACAAATTTTCATTTTTTTGATTTTCTTCATTTTTGTTTCAAAACATAGTAACAGTAACAAACAGTTTGGATCCTGATGAGACGTCTGCATAGGTAATCACAGATCCGGCATTGACAGCGAAAGGGTTAACCGTTATCCGGCTATCCGCCTCTTGATCTATGTTTGACACATGGTCAGTATTTTCTCAAATCCAAAGTAGTCAAAGAGCACCGTAATGACAATTTGAGCAGATAATATATTTTCATAGCGACGCAAAGCTGTAGGAGCAAATGCTCTATTTATCACAGTGGTTTCAAACTACATTGTACAACATTCTAAATTGTTCCTTTTCGGTTGTTACATGTAATGCTCCTTTTTGGTAGATTAATTCAAAGTGGTTAGATCTAAAAATAGCCTTTGAGGTAAAGGGTTAATGCATTGCAGAAGTTTTCTATGGGAGCTTTTTGCATTACATTTGACCTGCATTAAACTAACACTAGTCTTACATCCCCCAAATTAGACCTCGTTATGACGGCCGCTTGAGACCAGTTCTAGTTACTAACTTTGAAAATTGTAATAACTTTGAATATTTCACTGCAGCAAGCGACACTTTTTTTACAGACGACAAAGAGATGAATAGATGGAGATACATGGGCAGAGAAAACGTGTCTTACCCATTGTACATTCCTGCGTCCTACAAATCTCGCGACGTCCATCAAGGAACGATTTAGTTGAGCCGACAACCACGGAGTTCTGTGCTGTAACTGCAAGTCCCATATCGTTGACCAGCGCTCTGGTTCCTATGTCTGGGGAAGAAATTGAATACGTTATATATAGCTGTTCTTCCATATCTGGAACTTCAAGGGACCATACAAATTACTTCGAGATAACAGAGGTTCGAGCCATTCTATTTCTGATCTAGACACTTTCTCGAAGTCATGCTTAACCCTTTCCCTCATATTGACGACTTTTGACGACTCTTTAAAAGTCACTTTGTGAAACCATTGTGATAAATAGAGCATTTGCTCCTATAGGAGCAAATATAGGGTTAACCCTACTGTAATTTGAAATTTGCGACGGTATATGAGGTTTTTAACGGTCGCAAATTATTTTAATGGCGACGCCGAAGGCGGAGCCGTTAAAATAATTTAAGACCGTTAAAAACCTCATATACCGTCGCAAATTTCAAATTACAGTAGGATTAACCCTATTCTAACGCAATCTTAACACGAAACATGCCAAATTGTTGTTATATCCTATGCGCGCAGGTGATTGAATGAGTGATGAGGCGAGAAATAGTGCCCAGTTTCTCTCAGATGTCTTAAAATAACTGGATTTTTTCACCCTGGTTTACACAGTCATAACACCGGCCCAGTTGTAAGTTCACTATTACATTTGTCATGAATCATTATGCGACAGCTATTTTACATTTCAATACACTTTCAATACACATGTCAGGAAACGTAACGTTATCTTAGTCTTTGGCGCCGTACGCCAAAACGTCGTCTGTAACAATGACGTCACGTTATAACGTTATGTTTGAATAGTATGATAAATTTTATAAGGTTGAATCTGAATCACAACGCTTTGAGTATATCAATAATTCTCCACATGACATATAAAAGACCGGTCAAGTCGTGACAAAGAATGGACTTGAATATATGTCAGTGTATGCATACGAATTTATCAGTAGATCTAAGTGTTTGATAAACAAAGCGCATTAATATATTTACAGGCTAATGCTGTTATTCGGCCGTTTTCGATTGGTTGAATTTGCGACATATAAAACAGTTTTTATATGCCGCAAATTTAGTCACATGAGCCAATCAGATTGCAGAAAAATGACAGATTGCGTTAGAATGCTCTATTTATCACAATGGTTTCAAACTACTTAATTCTAAAATTTTCCTTTTCTCTAATTAATGCTCCTTTACGGTAGATTAATTCAAAGAGGTTGTATCTAAAAATAGCATATGAGGTAATGGGTTAATGCAGATCTAAAGTAATGCCGAAAGTTACCGTATGAACTTTTACCATTACTTTCGAACTGCATTTCAGGTATGAGTAGTCATACATTTAAGAACAGTTCTGTATTGTAAATTTTGGAAGGTTCAAACTTTTATTTTAAGTTATCCAAAGTTCGAGTGATCCGAGTTCGAGATATCGAATTTCAACTGTAGGGGTAGTTAAATATACGAGATATACGAGTCTTAACATACAATGGGCACGTGCTAGTTATGTCTTAGCCCACTTGGGCAAACTGTTTGATACATCGCCCCGAGGTTATACAGCGTTCTGCTCTAATTTGCTTCATTTTCAAGTATCTGATAAGTCAGGTATTAAGCAAGCCCAAATTCTGACCAATCAGATACTTCAGAATAAACACAGACTCAAACTCAGCATTTCATCAAGCTCAAACCTGATAAACCCATTCTCTCTTATTGACGCCTTTCGACGCCCCTGTAAATTTCATTTTTTGAAATCACTGTTATAAATAGAACATTTGCTCCATATGAGCAAATGCTAATTTTTTCACAATGGTTTCAGTACTACACAAATCTAAACTTTTCATTTTCGCTAGTAAATTCTTCCTTTTTGATAGATTTATTTCAATAGGCTGGATCTAAACATAGCTTAGGAGGAAATTGGTTAATAGTTTTAAAAATGAGACGAAAAAAAAAGATTCTTGGATAACTGAAAACAAACGACAACCCTTTGCAGTTTAAAGTTACTAAGTGATACTAAGTTTTTGTCTTTTGTAATCAATAATCAATATATAATTCTCAACATTAATTTGTCTCCCATTTCTCCTAAAGTACAGTCTGTGTGTCAAACACCGATCCCGATTAGACACCGAGTTACCTTGCCACACATCTTGGTCCTCTCTGTTTGTATAGGTGGTCAACAGTGGCCCATGGTAACAGCATAATTAATACAGATTCTTGTTCACAAGTATTGACAGTGAAACCCATATACATCAGGCGTTAGATTTAGTATATAATTATATATATATATATATATAGATTGGTCTGTGAGATAGGTGACAGCTTAACACATGTTGAAAGTCATGCAGAAAGCTTTACCATGCATTAATCAGTCAGCTGCCTAAAAGTATCTAAAACTCTGCTCTACTAGAATTCCGTTTCCATAAGGTTTACTGTACATACAAGTTAAATAAATGTCACATAAATGTATAAACGTTTGGGTGTATTTCAAAATGCGTTATTTGCGATTCACTTGTATTGCAAATACATTATTTGCGTTTCATTTGCATAAAACCAAGATTAAGCCCTTTGAATTCGGGGCACGCACACACAGTCATCTTCAAACAATGTAGACACAGACAGGGTTCCTAGAGGATCCCCATGATCAGGGACCACAATATTTGCCATTCAAAACTCTCTAGGATTTGTAAGCCTTTCATACTGATCTGACCATATAGTTTAACACTGCTGGGCTATTCCACTCTGAAAGTTCAGCGTTGAAAAGGTGAACATACAAAATACAGTAGAACTCCTCTAATGCGACCACTTAATGAATAAACATCGGTGTCTTTATAAGCAGGTGGTGTCTTAATGCAGGACAAAAGTAATGCAGAAAGCTCCTTTAGGAGCTTTCTGCATTACTTTTGCCCTGCATTAAGCAACCACCTGCATCTAGCACCCATAATTATACCTCTATTAGGTAGTCGCAATAGCGGGGTTTTACTGTAGTTATCTGTATACGTAGGAGAGCAAGTCCCATGTACCCAGCTGTCAAAAACTAACATCTACTCAAATGTGAATACAACGCAAGTTTGGCTACACCCGATTACATCAAAGTTTTGAAACAATGTTGACCGAGCGTGAAACATATGGTATCCTGCTGAGACACAGAGTTACTCGACTTCTCATCTGGATCCAAACTGTTTGCAAATGCGAGTCAGATCGCGAATAGAAGAAACGAGTTAAAGCATGCAAAGGCATGGTTAACCCTTTCCCTGTTCAATACTGTAAAACCTCTCTATAACGGCCACTAAAGTGTGTTCATTAATTGGTATCTAGGGCAGGTGACTGCTTAAAGCAAGGTGAAAGTAAAACAGAACGCTCCTATAGGAGCGTTCTGTTTTACTTTCACCTTGCTTTAAGCAGCCATCGGCATTTAACACAAAATACTTGATGTAATTTAGTGGTCGTTATAGAGAGGGTTTACTGTACTCATGTCAGAAATGATTACATCATGAATATTTATAATTTATAAAGTGAATTTTAATACCGGTAACGTTAACGTGTCAAAGAAAGTTTTTGTTTCGACAAAAACTGTAAACTCTGATCTAAATCATGTCAAAAGCAAACAGAACAGACCCCGATCAGACGGCTTTCCTTAAATAATGAGGTATGAATGGGTTGACACACCTGCAATATCTATTCATTTAATGGCATTCTGCTGAGCATTTATAGTACTTAAATCAGTACAAAAAAGCCTGCAGAATTCAAACTTTACATGCGCACATGCACGTGATTTGTTGAACAATATATCAAACAGAACCCGAGGTCAACAATTCTATTTTCAGTCTGAGTTTAGCGCTTTCATACTATTTGTACAAGCAATCTGATATATTGTCTGTGCAAATAAAGTAAAACTTCAGTTTTAACCCTTTACTCCGTGAATATTTATGTAAGACACAGTCATAATGCCATACTATATATTAATTGGATTATGTTTTCATAGTGGAACGTGAACTCAGACATTCAGGGAATTTCAGACATGGCAGAAATTGTGAAATCAGATACGTATAATTTTTCATTTGCAAACAGAGCAGACCTTGTTCAGACTGCTCCTATAGGAGCCGTCTGA
Organism: Azorinus chamasolen; assembly: GCA_963576725.1. Taxonomy (NCBI): domain Eukaryota; kingdom Metazoa; phylum Mollusca; class Bivalvia; order Cardiida; family Solecurtidae; genus Azorinus; species Azorinus chamasolen. The sequence continues at coordinate 79,307,109 of OY755237.1, read as the reverse complement.
TCTGGGTCTACTATGTTTGCAGATGCATGGAAAGGCGTAAAAAGGCGTATTTATAGAGTATTGGGTTAAAAAGTTAGGAAAGAGATATTTCAGAACTGAAGCAGGTGAAAAAATTTCTGCACAAAATAGTAACAGATTCAAACAGGTTTGACGCGGACCAGAACGAAGACTTGTTTGTCAGTATATCATCTGAACCCGAACTATGTATATACATGTAGGTAATTAAACATTCGTCACGAGTGCGCAAATATGTTTATAATAGTGTAAATCTGCTCGATCGGTCAAAGAAATCTTACACATGCTTGTACCTACATATATGCTTACTTAATCTAGTTGTCAATAGGAATAAATGCTTTACCGTATACAATCTCTAGTAAATACTTTATATTAGCACATGTTCCGTTTCGTTTTTAATCCCCATGTCTACATATAGTCAACTAACCCATTCGTCTCCATTGTCTCTTAAAAAGAACATAGGCAAACAGTGTAGACCCAGGTAAGAGGGTTCCTCGCCTGATCAGGGTCTACTCTGTTTGCTTATTGTGTACTATAGATATGATTCTACAGTGTCTGCCATGGCCAAAACGTCAATATTCCATGTGCTATAATTACAATTAATCTAATTAATATTCATGATGACATTATTTCTTACAAAACTATTCATGAAGTAAAGGGTTAAATAGCCTATAGGACTGCGTCTACCTCACGAGGTTGACCAGGAACTAGGTAACTCACAGTACTGACTTCTCTGCACACCCTTTCAACGTTTCATTTTCAGAGTGAACTATCCCATCAATGTTTAACTCTTTCGGCGCCAATGTCGCCTGTTGGCACCATTGAAAACAGTGCAGTCACAGAACAGATGTCGCCTTTTCAAGGCGGCATCTGACCTGGGACTTCACTGTTGTCTGTATTATTTTAGCCCAAGCATACAGGGTTTTTTAAAACAAATGTTTTACTAATATACCTTCATTATTTAGTTTAGAATGATATTTAAAATGAAATTATTATTGCAGACGACATTTTTAAATTTGGCGCCAAAAGAGTTAACTACAAAGTCCACTCAGTATGAAAGGCTTAAACTTGCTGGAGGATTTTGAATGACAAACAGTGCACATTCTGATCAGAGTGTTCCTCTAGAAGCCATCTAATCTCGGTCTACACTGTTTGCAAATGACAGTGTTTGAGTGTTTGAAAGGGTTAAACACTCATCAATGGGTAAAACCATTGTGATATACATTGTATTTGAATAGTGGTAGTCGCATACGCCTATGAAGTCAAATAGAAAAACTATTCTTGCAAGATTAGTATTTGTTTTAGTGTTGAACATGTCGAAATCACCGTTAAGTATTACCCTTTATGTCTTGGTAAATCACTTAAATCCAAGTCTACTGAATTAGTACATATTGACTAGTATCTTGTAAATAAGCACGTCGAAACAATATACCCGACCAAAAAAGCAGTCCTAAAAGTGTTTCGTTCGCTCCAGTCTGAAGTCGAACCTGCAGTTTCTCATGTGCATTAAAAATGATCCTATTTTATCTAGGAATAAATAGTACTAATATTGCTTATGTCTGCCCTAACCTTCGGAAACTGTATTGTCCAGTATTATTGGGTTTCCTGACCACGACGTTACCTCGCCCATGCTGTCAAACGTGACGTTGAGGTATCCCAAATACTTGCCCCAGGCGGCATCTTGTACTACGAGGGCCTTCTTGTCTGATCCTTGGGAGATGACTGTGGGATAAGGGCCTGTTGGCGACTCAACTGAAGGTGGATCACCTGCAAAATAATATAGCAAACAGTTATTGTATAGTGATGGCGTGAACATCCAAGTTTGTTTGATATTTAACGAATCAGAACCAATAACTGTTAAGGATGTGTACCACGTGACAGTGCAATAGGAACCCGTATTGGACTATATGAACCTTACGTTATCCTTGGCTTCATATTTGAGTCTCGAAAACCTATTTCAGATCTATACTGTACACTATCCTAACAGCTGTTAACCCATATGGTGCTGCAAACAATATGTCTGCCAAAACTCTGATAGGTTGCATTTCTTACATACATTGCTCCTGATTCATACAAGCGTTTGGAAACTGCTGGCCAAATGTCAAACAGCTTGGGTCCTGATGAGACGCTGAGTTACTCGGCGTCCCATCTGGATCCAAGCGTTTTGCAAATGCAGGTCAAGTCAAGCTTAGCCTCATAAGATTTAGTGTAGAATAGCTCATATGTAGGGAAGAGGTTTCCTTTACTCAACATTAAGAAACTGTTGGATACTTTAGCATTGACTTGACGGCGGTTATGTGAAATAAAGGGGTTATTATACAGGGGTGGGTAAGAAATGAATCAAACTGAACGAATACACAGCTGTAATTCTTACATTTGAGTATGCTTGCGCAAGCGGTATTACAATTGTGCCCTCATCCAAGAAATTTCAGTATTGACTCGGCAATGTATAATAAATCATAGATTTGGCCTATGTGATATTGAGTGAGGCTAAATGCCGAATTCAATATACCATTGGTAATTTACATAAACTCTGATATTCACCGTATCAATATACAGTATAATGTACAGCGTAATTCATTATATGACAACTTCTAATTCTATCGGCCGGTATTCTGTTGGAGTTCCGTTATAGCTAAATACAGTGCATGATTTGTTGTACATGGGGTAAACAATATGCATGTCTGTACATAACGACTGACTTACCGTTGTAAAGGAAAGCGTTGGTATGACCATAAACAATGATTAGTAGATGGAAGTGTTGTTGTGACCAATGAATAACGTCAATAAATCATTTATGGTTGTAAAGGAAAGTGCCGGTATCACTGCCCAGACTATGATTAGTGATCGACTTACCGTTGTAAAAAATATTTTGGTATGACCACCGACCATTCTTAGTGACCGACCTACCGTTATAAAGGAAAGTGTTGGTATGACCACCGACCACAATATCGACACCATCAATCTTGGCCACTGCCAAGTCTGTATCATAGCCTGCATGGCCAAGAGCTATTATTTTGTTGACCCCTTGTGCAACCAGACGATCGACTTCCTCTTGGACGGAGACGATCACATTGTGGAAACGTATATTGCTGCCTGAAGGTTAAAGACAAAGTTCTTAAATAATGGTTTAGGAAATATACGATGGTATGCATTGTCATCAATTTACATGTTGCTGTAAAATGCAAAATATGATGAATATAACGATATAATTATTAAAATTCATAAAGCTAAATATATATTGTCTCGAGGAAGCTCTATCTGATTACATATAACCCTTCGCTTGCTATTCACGTCAATATACCTACCTGTAAATAGTGAAGACCCAGATGAGACATCTCCTGCAGGAGCTGTCTCATCAGGGTCTGCACTATTTACACGTTAATTGTTTAACCAGTGCATTTCACAGCGAAATACTTGTACACAGTGAAGATATATGTAATTATACAACAGGGCATGGGTAAAGAAGGATAAATGTATTTTAAAAATTCAGCAAGAGAAGGGTTAAACAAAAATACAGATGCATTAATTTTCTTTTATTGATATCAACAGTTTGATAAGCGTTTGTACAGACGTCAGACGAAACCATATTAACCCTTCTCTTGCTGAATTTTAAAATACATGTCTCCTTCTTTACCCATGCCCTGTTGTATAATTACATATATCTTCACTGTGTACAAGTATTTCGCTGTGCAATCACTGCTGTGTAGTGCACTGGTTGCACAATCAACTTGTAAATAGTGCAGACCCTGATGAGACAGCTCCTATAGGAGCTGTCTCATCTGGGTCTTCACTATTTACAGGTAGGTATAATAACGTGAATAGCAAGCGAAGGGTTAACTCTGAAGCGAATAAATATTTTAGGATTGGTCAGATAGGCTTGCTTTCCCTACATGTAAACGCTGTTTTCATGCATTAGCAAACGAAGTAGACGCATATCAGACGGCCCCTGTAGGAGCCCTCTGATCAGGGTTTGCTCTGTTTGCTTATGAAATTATAATAAAGCTGACTCTATGTACAGTTTCTACCAGTACCAAACACCCCCTGTGTACACATACCATTATATAAAAAATCAGCTAATAAATATTCACGATGTCATTACATGTACTTCGTACGCAATGATTAACTCTTTCGATGCCAGCATTGTCGTCTGCTGGGCATAGTTTCGTTTATTTTTAGTGTATGTGTGTGAACTTCTTCCATTTGCTTTATAAAACAAAAACAGATTGTCAAACAGTTTGGATCCTGATGAGACGCCGAGTTACTCGGCGTCTCATCTGGATGCAAACTGTTTGCATGTGATATCATGAACATTGTGGCACGGAAGGGGTTAAACAGGAAAGGGGATAAGGGTAAAGCTAATTACTTGGGTTTGAGATCATGCTTGTCTCCTCAGTAATGTAGCCGACGACTCCAACCTTTTCACCGCCGACAGTCAAGGTCACCGACTTTGTGAACTTCTGATAAAGTGGTGACACACTGGTAGCTTCGGTGTTGGCACTGACCACTGGAAACGTTACGTTGTCTATAAAGTCTGCCATGGCTTGATCACCCAGGTCAAACTCATGGTTACCTAGACACTGAAATACATCGATAATTGTTAATCTATAGTGTTGGTAATTGCAATGTAGTTTCAGAGCAACAGATAAAGGTGCGTACTCTCTAAACGTTCCAGACGATTCTAGAGAGTTGTCACAACCTAGGGTTTGATGGAGGAATAAAAAAGTTATTCTTGAAAATGTTCTAATTTAAGCATATGATCTTGTAGTTACAAATGCTGAAGTTACACATGGGAAAAAACATTCCTAGTGATGTAACCCAGAATCAAGCAAGCTTCTAATATTGATTTGTCTCAAAGGCGGTATCACTCTTCCTGGTAGACATTCCATTTAACGCCTTAGAAAACAGAGTAGACACAGAGCAGAGGCCCCCTGTAGGTATTGTCTAATCAGAGGCTGCTCTGTTTGCTTATGGAATATCTGCAATTCTTGCCATGGCTAAAACATACCACTATAAACTTCAGATAAACTATACTCATGAGGTCATTATTTCTTAACCCTTTCCCTGTTCTATATTTAGCCCAAATTTCAATACCTACTGAGTATTCATTAACAAAATAGTTATAAATAAATATGAAAGGAGGACCATTGTAGACATTTTAGAAAGCAAAGCAACAGATCTTTCAAATTATATTAGCAAACAGAGCAGACCCTGATCAGACGGCTCCTCTAGATCTGGGTCTACTCTGTTTGCAAATGTGTGAAAACACGTTTATATGAGGGAAAGGGTTAGGTGAATACAGTACAAACTGTCTTAAGCGGCCATTCATGTTTTGGACTTAATATTGTTAAAAAGAATGTGGTTGCTTAATGCAGGGCAAAAGTAATGCAGAAAGCTCCTATATGAGATTTCTGTATTACTTTTGACATGCATCAAGCTACCACCTGCCTTACAGACCTATAACTAACATCAATTTGATGACCGCTCCATGCAGGTTTTACTGTATACATTAGGTAAAGGGTCAATTGACCAATTTACTCCTCGTTTTATGAAACGGTTTGCCCAAAGTGTGTTACGAACCAACTTAACCCTTCTCTTGCTGAATTTTAAAATACATTTCTCCTTCTTTACCCATGTTCTGTTGTATAATTACATATATCTTCACTGTGTACAAGTATTTCGCTGTGCAGTCACCGCTGTGGAGTGCACTGGTTGCACAATCAGCTTGTAAATAGTGCAGACCCTGATGAGACAGCTCCTGCAGGAGCTGTCTCATCTGGGTCTTCACTATTTACAGGTACATGTAGGTATATTGACGTGAATAGCAAACGAAGGGTTAATCTTTATTCAAATGTGCTATTCAATGATAATCCTTATGTCGACGTGACCTTCGAAAACTCATTCGTGATCAGTGTGTATCCTTTAGGGACACTGTGAATGTCATTTAACCCATTTCCTCATTTGGCGCCTCTGTGGTCACTTTTTGAAACCAATGTGATAAACAGAGAATTTGCCCTATAGGAGCAAATTCTCTATTTATCACAATGGTTTCAAAACTACACAATTCTAAAACGTTCCTCTTTTTTAGTAACTGCTCCTTTTCAGTAGATTTATTCAAAGCGGTTGGGTCAAAAAGTAAGCATATAAGAAAATGGGTTGAAGGCCGCTAGGCATAATACTAATGGGTTAACCCATTCCTTCATATCAACGCCTTTTGACGCAAACTATAAGAGCCGTTTGGTCAGGGTCTGCTCTGTTAGTTTTTGACGTGATACGAGGGGTGTTCCAAAAATAATGTCACTTGCATCGGTGCTCATATAGCGGAAGTGCTTTTGTTCATTTTAATTTGCTCTGCCCTTAAAAATACTCTCCGCCAGCCAGAATACACCTTTTTAGCCGGTCAATCCATTTTTGGAAGCATTTTTTCATACTCTTCAATGGGGACACCCATCAGACACTGATAAACAGCAGATCCAAGGGAATTTCTCGAATTGTATCTCCTTCCAGATAAATGATAGTTGGGCATCCAATTGAGGAAAATGAGTCGAGCCATGGCATGAAATAGTAGAATTTGGCATGCACTGGATATATAATATTTGATGTCTTAGTATTCAGAAAATACCCCATGCCACCTGAAATTTTGCCCTTGTTTCTCTTAATTAGGTCAAAGGTCAACTAAGTGCATATTTTATATACGTTATTTGAGAAATCATTATATCTTTATCAATTTTAGGTGTAAACTAGTAAACATAGTACCAAAATGAAGGTTAAACATTGGCCTTTAATTTGCACTTATTTTGTGTAAAATATATTATTTAAATATTCGTGAATATTAATGAGAACATCCAAAAACAGTACAAAATCGTTCAAATCAACATGTGACGATGATACATGTTGTCATGTTTTCGCCATTGTTGCTAGTTAACAAGCACAAATGACACCAAAATAAAGGTTAGACAGAATGCTACTGAAACAAATAACTGTATGCAGTCATACCAGCTATATATTATGCACAAGTACTTTTTAATAGTGATGTTACAGGTTACAGAAATCGTAACCGGTTAATCGCAAGCAGTAACCGAACGGTTAACCGGATAAGACTTAAGACGCTGCATAGACCAGTTCGAAGTATTACACCACCCATTAACAATCATTGAAGAGACATTGTCAAAAGTTTGGTTATAACTATCATTTATCGTGATTTCGGGTTTCTTCCCTTTGTTAAATGAACACAAACTTTACAACACAACGTGTTATTCTTTGCGTTTATTGAATAAAAACTGTGCAGTCAACGTGTATTCATCAAACGCCAATTAGATGTTGTTTGACAAAGTCGGTGTCTACTTCCTAGGCAAATTTGGTTCCGGTAAAATATCACCATCGTCAAGGTCTTGCTTTTTGCATTGATTTTTTACAGAATTCAATATGGAAATTTCATTCCAAAGAGTTTGCGGACAATTTGGATTTTTTAGTATTAAAGTGAATGAAGTGATACAAATGTATATTGATGATCTATTTAGTTCCGACGTGCTGTCGAACTGAATTTGTTCTTTGTAAGCTGGCAGTGTTTTATACAAAACCGAAATCTGTTACACTTCTATAACTAGAAATTGTAAATACATGTAAAGCAAAATATGCAAACAGTATTGACCAAGATCTGATGCCATAACTGAGACATACAAACAGTAGAGACCAAGATGTGATGCCATAGCTGAGACATATGCAAACACAGTATTGACCAAGATCTGATCCTATAGCTTGTACATATGCAAACAGTATTGACCAAGATCTGATCCTATAGCTTGGACACATGCAAACAGTATTGACCAAGATCTGAGGACTCCTGGTTGAGTTATTTGATCAGGGTCAAGACAGGACGTTGAACCCGTGGATGTCAGTGGTTTATACCAGTGTCAAACATCTGATTTGGACGAACAGTCAGAATGTGGGACTGAAAGGGTTAAGTGCTTATGCTTTGAAAACAGTGTAGATCACTAGCTAAAGTGAAACAAGAGACAAACTGTGGCCTGCATGCTTCGTATTACATTACCCTCTAATATGCATTAAAGCTCACGTTGCAAAAAACAAAGCTTTAAAGCCATGATGAAAATGTTGGTATATGGTTTTTAACATCCATCTTTCGCCTTCAGTAACTGAATAATTTGAATAAATGTTTGCGATCTACAAAGAGAACAGGTGCACCGCAGTATTAAATTGCGTTTGTTTTCGTCGTCGTCTCCAGTCCGTTGTGATTGGATATTACTTTCTATTCACAACATGACATTGGAGGTCATGATACAAGAAAAATATACAGATATTGATATTTACCACAATGCCATCCTTTTTTAAGCCTGTAATATGAGATAAATGCATGCACATTATGGCAACTCGGGTTACAAGCAATAAGGAAAATATGCAGCTAAACTTATCCAACAGCGGCACTGTGACAGCTGCTTCAACATGTTTCCGTCTCATACTTACGCTTAATCCGAAATTTGTAACTTTCTCAGCAACTGTTGATCGGGTTGCAAATGGGTTAGAACCTGCTAAGACACCGCGCTGGCATTGTTTCATCTGGTTACAGAATGTTTGAAACTTTGTCAAACATGACGCAACTAGTTGGTTAAGTGCTGATTTAACACCGTACGCTCCTTGTTGTTGTAATGTTAAACGATTATGCAATACGTATGATACCCTAGTTAATCAAACAGTTTAAAAAGCGAAGAGATGCTATATATGTTTACGTATAAGTATTCTCTTAACCCTTTACTCCATACATCAGCTTTTAACGACATTGCAAACACAGTATACCCTGGTCAAACGGCTTAACCCTTTATGTTAGAAATAATGAGCCGTCTGATCTGGGTCTTCTCTGTTTGCAAAACGTGTTTGTCCCTCACTAAAATTTGGCCAAACTAACCTCCATAAATATGGTTTAATCCTTTACCCCATGAATATTTATGTTAGAAAAAATTAGCCGTCTGATCTGGGTATTCTCTGTTTGCAAAACTTGTGTCATTTCAAGGGTTGTATGTAACACTTAAGAAAATTAAGTGAGTGACATTTTGTCCGTGGAGTAAAGGGGTTCAGCTAGATTTATGGAGGGTATTTTGTCCAAAATTAAGTGAGGGACGAAACGTCCGCCTTGTAAAAAATGATGAGGGACAAAATGTCAACCCTTGCAAAAACACGGGGGACGAAACGTCTACCCTGGCAAAATTGTGTGGGGGACAAAATGTCCGGGGCCTCAGTTATATGCAGACGGCACCCGCATGAGACAAGTTATAGTGCTGCCTCACTGAAATACCCCTGCCGCGGGCACATGGCAAGGGCATCCCACCCAGTCACATTATCCTGACACCGGGTCGACCAGTCCTAGAACTACACCTTTTAATGTCGAGCGCAGACAAGGGAGCTACTAGTACCAACTTTTTAACGACTTTTGGTCTGTCGCGGCCGGGGATCGAACCCACGACCTTCCGTACCGCAGGCGGACGCTCTACCACTGAGCCATGCGGCCGGTCTCCTGATTGGAAGAGGGTAATGGACCAATGCGACACTTACACGTACTTATTATGAGAGGGGCATCGAACAATGTATTTGTTTTGAAAATGCAACCTGCTTTCAATATGCCCAAGCGGTTAATCTATTTGCAAAATCGTAACCGGATAACCGGATCAGAAACAGTTAACCGGTTTACCGGTTAACCTGTAACATCACTACTTTTTAAAGTAAAGTGGGTAGGGTAAATGAACACCTAAACAAAACTTTCAGTTCTGTTTAAAGTAACTAATTCATTTGTATGGATATTTGCTGAATCGGTACAATTAACACCATCGCAAACACATGTTAGTGTGATTTTTAAAGCTGCTTTGAAGCATTTCAGCGAATATATTTGCACTTAATTTTGCACCCATAAGCATCAGGTGCAGTTGGTACATTTCCAAACCACTTGTAAGGGTTCGGCACCATCTTGCTATGCGTTAGTATCAATAGCATTACTTTCTGTATCTATGAGCTCAGATCCATATACCAGCTTGATAGTTTGCTCAAGCAATTTTCAGTTCTACTGCATCCTTTGTTGGTGGAAGCAGTTCAAGTGTATTCTTAACCTTAACTATATTGAGTAATTCTTGCATCATCAACGGATTCTCCATTGGCATCAAACGTCTGTGTCTTGTATGACCGTACACCTCTTCAAATATCTGAAAGCAGATCGGACATGTAAAATATTTCTTCCAACAGGTCTTCTTTCCGAAGTGAAATCAAGGGTTGCGTCACATCCAGTTATTGCATGAAACCCAAAACTGTTCCGGCAGACATCTTGAGATAACTTGCGGAAAAATACAATTTTGTTTTCTTGGAGGTCCCAGCCCTCATCCAGACTCCAATGCCTTATAAAGGTCCAATATGGTATATCTACTACTAGTACATCAAAATATTGGCATCTGACAACTATCCAGCCTTGACCCTTTCTAGCAGCATCCAAACCTTGAAGGCATGCAAGACAATCCATGTATCCACCTCGTCATGATTTGGGACACTTCATGTCTGCATTTGCCTTGAATGACGATATTCCAATCTGTTCAATACTGCAATACTAGTATACTACATCAACTCTTTGTTTGTGGCTTCTTCTTCTGCTTCTTATTTTGTTGTGCTTGGTCGCTTTAAAGCAGGCTACTCGCACCATTGTGATATGCACACAGGTGAGGGAGGGTCCAGCGTTCAAATTATAAAAGCAAGTTAAAACATTGCAAACAGAAGAATATAACATGACAGCTGAGATCCCAGCCTGGGAAGTTGGGAGCTATCAACTGATGTTATGGTAGCTTGTTCCAGATGATATTGGCAACAGAGTGAAAGCAACATACCCTCAGGAACTTGGTCCTGCAAAACCATGGAACGAATCTTAGGGAGTGTCCTCTTGTAGTTGCACCGTGAGTGCGTCAGAAGATGGTGTCAGCTGCAACAAAATCATTCACGGACCATCGCGGCATTTACTTTTTTCTGCCTGTTTGAGCAAATCATGTTGAGCATGGCACCAATGCTGCTTCTTTTGCAATAATTCAAATAACAAATCTGGTAGCTCTATGTTGGATCATCTCCTCACGATTTTTCATGGCCTTGGTATGTGGGTCCAGGATGTGTACTCAACTTGCAGACTGATCAGGGGTTTGTAACATGCCTCCTTGGTTGACCTTTGGCAGGATCCAAGGTTCCTGCTTAGAAAGGCTTTAGATCAGTTTTCATTCTTTATGACCATATCGACATGGGCTTTCCAAGACAATTGAGAAAACGGTAGCGTCCCAGGGTATTTTGCTTTCTTTGTTGTCTTCCGTCTCTTGTTATGAACAGTATAATTGGTCTCTATGTGTGTCCGATTGTTGATTATAAGCAGGATCTAGCACTTCTCTACATTGAACCCAGGTTCTCCCTTTCCTACAGACTGTCGATGTCATTCTGGAAGACGTCTGCATCTGCTATTGACTCGACACGAAAGTGAGGCGTCAGCGAAGAGTCGACAGGGAGAGCACAGGAATTCCGTGTGGTCATCATTGCCTGTGAGGGAAAGGGAAGGATTGAGAACGGTTCATTAATGAACATCGGATGTTATCGGTACTGACCCGGAGGAAACACCTTCTAGCGTGATTAGTTGGATATAATCAAGTATTTTGCAATACACATCATAGTATTGGAGCTTAAGAAGCAGGTGTCTGTAAGACATTTGTCAAATGTTTTGGAAAAGTCCAGCAAGATTGCGTCAATCTAATGACTGGTCCAGACCTGACACAAGGTCTTTGACCATATTGATCACTTTGTCTCACAGAATCGCTGCTTCCCGAGTCCATGCTGCCATTGGCTGAGGATGTCAAGGCACTAAGAAAAACCAGGTTACTGTGTATGATGTATTCCATGATTTTACATGTAACAGAAGTTAGGGACACAGGCCAGTAGTTTGAAGGGGTTATTCTAGACCATGTTTTTGTAAATAGGATTAACGTGACAGTCTTCCAATCACTGGGGACTTTATTCTGGTCAAGATGCCTGGAAGATCAGAGCAAGAACAAGCGCCATGGAATGTGCCACTTCTTTCAGGAACCTTGATATGATGGTGTCTAGACAAGTAGCTGTGTGGAGGTTAAGGCCCTTAATAACCTTGCAGACACTATTTATCGTGACATGAATAGGAAGGGCATCCGAATAAGGATACTCTCAAATGGCACAAAGGAGATATAGGTCCTCATGTGTAAAGACACAGAACTAGTGGTTCAGTATTTCAACATTGCTTTGTGTATCGACATGGTTAATGTCATCACTCATCAGTGGGGTTACTCTCGAGCTGTCACATGTGTTGCTCCTAACAGAAGCGTAGAGCTTCTTACAGCTGGTATATGTCACTAGGTCAATCACATACCCATCATGAGCTTCATTGCACTTCTTCTTTGCAAGTTTCTGTAGCTCCTTGTATATGCCGTTCTTCTGTACATTGGTCCTCAGCACTTTTTTGTATGCACATTTCCTTTTTCGTGAGAAATGGCGGATGGTGGAGTTGCACTATGGCTGGCTGAAGCTGGTGGGTGTTAATTTAGAAGGAATCACTAATTTGAGGGCTTTCTGAATATATCCAATAGAGTACAGATTGGTAAAGGGGCTGATTTGCCAAGTGTGCTGCAAACTCAGTCATTTTGATGGGTCATAGAGCATGTGTTAGCCTCCTTCCACATGTGGACAAGATGTGGGGTAGGCTTCCTTCGTGAAACATATTTTAGTCAGTACTATGACATACTCACTTATTCCGGGTATTGAGGTATATCTGTTTAACTAGTGATCGTTTGTGGCAATAACATATAGACTGTTTTCATCACGGATAGGGAATGTTCCTCATATCCAGTGGCACTGAATATGTCTATGAGTTCATTGTTGAGTGAGAGTGGATACCTATGGCCAGTAACTGTTAAAATGGCCAATCAATATACGAGAGATTCATTTTCCTGCAAATGTAGAAATGGTTTTGTCATAGGTACTGCTGTGTAAGTAAAATATATCAATTCATAATGTAAAAACATCGCCATACTCACCAGGAGCTATGGCGTTTCAATCACTAATGATACAGACAGCTAATATTAGTTGTGTACATGTTCAATCAAACAGACCAATATTACACTGAGACTATGGCAATAAGAGACTAATCTTCTGGCGTTTTTATTATCATCTCTTAATAATACATCTGCGTGAAGATGTATGATAACTTGCACAGATTTGTATCAAAGTTATAATTATACCGTATGATAATGTACTGTAAACGTATTCAAAACGATGTTTTCCGAACTTGCAATCATCACAGGTCACTAAAATATTCCTTAAATGTGCCATAAATATATCTATACTTACTGTGGAGACATTGCTAAGAAATTAAATGCCAAAAAAGTGTCGATATTTTCAAAATGTTCTAGTTTCTGACCTTCAAAGAGGGTTTTGGTAGTGGCATGGACCAGAACCACAAATGATTACTATCTGGCAACACAAATATGGTATTCAAACATTTCTACTGAAAAATGCCATGGACCTCGAAAAATAAGCGACTTTTTACACCTCGGATGCCCAACTATACTATTCCACCCAGGTGTGTAATTCAGTGAAGTTGAGTGCTAAAGAACATTTTACAGACAATCGAACTACACGTACATGTAGTTCATAACTTAACTGTGTACTGCATAACGGCTGCTAAATATATAACGGTGCACCATTGAAGGCACACATCCACAAATACGTTTAACCCTTCGCTTGCTGTTCACGTCAATATACCTCAGCTCCTGCAGGAGCTGTCTTATCAGGGTTTGCACTATTTACAAGTTGATTGTGCAACCAGTGCACTACACAGCAGTGATTGCACAGCAAAATACTTGTACACAGTGAAGATATATGTAATTATACAACAGAGCATGGGTAAAGAAGGAGAAATGTATTTTAAAATTCAGCAAGAGAAGGGTTAAGTGTGTACTGTATAACGGCTTCTAAATATATGACGGTGCACCATTGAAGGCACATATCCACAAATACGTTTTTAATCAGTGGCAGCTGCTGGAATATACGTTATGAATTATAGTAGAACCTGTCCTAAACAGCCATTCATTTATTAACCCATTTCCTCATATTGACGACTTTTGACGAATCTGTAAAAGTCGCTTTGTGAAACCATTCTGATAAATAGAGCATTTGCTCCTATAGGAGCAAATGCTCTTTTTATCACAATGGTTTCAAACTATAAAATTCTAAAATTTCCTTTACTCTAATTAATGCTCATTTTCGGTAAATTAATTCAAAGAGGTTGTATCTAAAAATAACCTATGAGGTAATGGGTTAACCATAGGAGTCCTAGAGGCTGGTGGTTGCTTTATGCAGGACGAAAGTAATGCAGAAAGCTCTTATAGGAGCTTTCTGGATCACTTTTGACATGCATTAAGCTACCACCTGCCTAACAGACAGAACGTTGGACATCTTTGTTGCTGGCCGCGTAAAACAGGATCTACTGCATCACGTTTCACTCATCAGTTTCAGTGACACTTTGGGCCAAAAATGAGACATTTTTGTACAGACAATCCAACTATATATACAGTTGAAATTCGATAACTCGAACTTCAATGGACCATACAAATTCGTTCGAGATAACAGAGGTTCGAGTCATCCGATTTCTAATTTGAACAACTTCTCAAAGCCACAGCTTAATAAAGGTCTAAAGTAATGCTGAAATCTCCTGTAGGAGCTTTCAGCATTACTTTAGACCTGTATTAAGGTGTCACATGTGTTTCTAGATAGCGGTAGAGATACATTATTGACGCAATTCTCTTTTGTATGTTTTGGAAGGACTGAACATTTTGTTCGAGTTATTTTGAAGTTCGAGTTATCCGAGTTCGAGATATCGAAGTTCAACTGTAGTTCATACACATGAATGTTTACTCTTTAAAAACTACCAAATGAGCGTTGATGTCTCAATGAAGACATGCACACACATTATCACTTGTACAGTAGTAGTGGCTTAAAACCCTCTAAAGAGGAATTTTAGTATAGGAGAATTTAGATATTTTAGGCAGGTTGCTGCTTAAGATGAAAAGCATGCTCAAAAGTTCTTGTAGAAGGTTTCTGTATGAATTGCATTCTGAATTAATCTACCGTCTGTCTTACAGACCAGTGTTCGTTCCAATTTGAACGGCCGATTTAGAGGGGATTTACTGTACATATCGTCAAAATTGCCAAGTGTTTCCAATAGTTCACTAGACAACAGGCAAGTTAAGTATGTACGGTGGTCAGTCGAGCGAAACATGATATTTTGTCATGGGCAGTATTCCATATTTAATTTACATCTTTTATCAAGATATGGTAAAAAATCCACAAAGAAAATTTATCCTTCAAGCTGTTTACATGAACCGTAAAGCTTTTCAACCGGAATAAAAGAAAACAAATCTAAGAGCTAGTACGTTACAAATATGTTTCGTTCATCCTGTCCATTTAAATAAAGTTTGGCACTCAATTTGAAACGATAATTGTGTCCATTTCTTACCGGATTGAGGTCGAAATGGATGCTTAATGCAGGATGAGAAATACAGTTAAACCTCCCTATAACGGCCACTGAATTACATCAAGTATTTTGTGTTAAAAGCAGGTGGCTGCTTAAAGCAAGGGGAAAGTAAAACAGAACGCTCCTACTGGAGCGTTCTGTTTTACTTTCCCCTTGCTTTAAGCAGCCACCTGCCCTAAATACCAACTAATTAACACAATTTAGTGGCCATTATAGAGATGTTTTACTGTATGCTCAAACGTTCTTGTAGAAGCTTTCTGTATGAATTTTATCCTGAATTAAGCTGCCGACTGTCTTACAGATTGATATTGATATTAACTTGAACTTCCGGTTTAGATGGATTTACTGTATATACTCGTATCTCATCAAAGTTGTCAACATTGTCCAATATTTCACTAGACAACAGGCACGTGGAGTTTGTTCGGTGGTCAATCTGGTGAAACATGGTATCTTATCACGTGTTTTGTGTCAAGGGCACTTAATTTTGTTTATTTTACATCTTTCATCAAAACATTATTCACAAAGAAAATTTATCCTTCAATCTGTCTCACCTTAAAGTTTTTTCAACCGGAACCTAAGAAAAACAAATCAAAGACCTAGTGCGTAAAAGGTAGGTTTCGTTCATACCGACTATTTTTCTCAATTTTCCTATATATTTAAGGAAACCTGTCCATATCTTATTTTTGAACCAGTCCATTGTTCATTGTAAGTGGACACAGCAGTCACCGTAATAAAATATTATTGGATAGTATACGCCATTAACATCAATGAGTTCAGCAAACAATGCAGGCTCTTGTCGTATGGCTCCGTCTTGAGCTCTCTGATCCGGGTCTACCCTTTGTGCCTATGTCCTATTTAAGGGCCATTTCGTACTAAATGGGTTAAGCCTTTCCTTCATACATGTACAAGTGCCTTTCACGCATTTGCTAACAGAGTAGACCCACATCAGACGGCTCCTAGCTAGAATCTACTCTGGTAGCTTATGGCATGATATTTCACAGTTTTTATCAGAGCAAAACATCTCTTGAAAATTTCAGCTAAAAGATGTTTACGATGTCACCATTTCTTGCATTAACCCTTCGCTTGCTGAATTTTAAAATACATTTCTCTTTCTTTACCCAAGTCCTGTTGTATAATTACATACATCTTCACTGTGTACAATTAATTCGCTGTGCAATGACTGCTGCGGAGTGCACTGGCTCCACAATCAATTTGTAAATAGTGCAGACCCTGATGAGACAGCTCCTGCAGGAGCTGTCTCATCTGGGTCTTCACTATTTACAGGTAGGTATATTGACGTGAATAGCAAGCGAAGGGTTAAAATTCAAAAGGTAAAGGGTTAGACTGTGCACTGAGTCATTGGCGAATCTATGATAACATTTGCAAACAATTTGGACCCAGATGAAGCGCCGAGTAACCCAGCGTGTCATCAAGATCCAATCTGTTTGATGATGTGATGTCATTTTCAAAACTGAAGCAGATACTCGTACGTTGTTTGGCAGAAGACAACTTGGTGACAGTGAAATAATTTAACACAGCGGTGAAAAGCCCTCAAGTGCACTTGATTTGTATTTGTTTATTACTTGGCTAATTTTGACACGTTGTGCAGTTCTGTTTGCGTTTCAAACAAGTTATATATACTCCATAATAGGCATGTAAGAAATAATGAATATTAAGCAGATGAATTTTGTAAATGGTATGTGAACAAATAAAATTCGACAACGGCAAACACTGTAGAATCACGTAGACAAATATTAATTCACAGGCAATCAGATGATAACCTAATACGACAGCTCCTATAGGAGTCGCCTACTTGGCTTTCTTCTGTTTGTAAAGTCGTAAAAGGGTGTGCACATGTAGTAAAGGGTTCAATCAAATCCGTTGTTTGTTTAGTTACAATGCTTTACGCTGAAGATAAAAGAAATGTATTGTAGATCTAAGTGTTAATATATGACCGTGAGATCCTTTAACACTTCCTGATTATGAGTTTTATTTTATTCCTCTCCTAATTTATGTCGATATCGTTAAATATATGTACCATGTTAACCGGTAAAATGACACAAACATATTGCCAACTGTATATATCCAGATCATACACAATTTTGAAAAGATGAGCCATACAGCGGTAGATCTGTTTCAGCACAATTTGACCCTTCAGACGTTCAATTAAGATGCGTCAAGTTTAACATTTCAAACCCAAACCCGGACAAAGTATTCTATAAGTCTAGGTCAGATGTATCAGTGCTTTACACTTGGCATCTAAATGAAGAGATGGGCATCGTGCCAGGATTTCTCGGCTTCACTCTCTCTCTCTGGTGCGTCCAATTAGGCCATAGTTGCCAGAAACGAGTGGTCACAACATAGAGTTTTGGGGGAAATGTTGAGTTTAGTATTTGACTACGCACATGTATCTATTGCCCAGACCCATGTACCCCTGCGTCTAAGTGGATTTGTCCAAACGAGAATTTTGAGCGGTTTACCTCGTCCTTCGCATTTAAATATGACAAGTTTAACCATTTCGTAATTGATACATGTAATACATGTACTACAATTTGCATTAATAACACACGCTCATTCAACTGTATACGTGTACGATAGTTGTCGCGGCAGAAAAAAGTTCTGGGAATGTTGATAACACTAAAACAGAACGGAAATAAATAATAAATAAATCCATTTGAATCGAGAATGCGACCATTTTATATGAACTTATTTTTCTATTCCCTTCACTTTTATTAGGCCCTAAGTTGCATGTTAACTCGACCGTGTCGGATGGGTGCGGGAAAAACAAACAAGATCACATGAAACAATTACGAATAATGCAATAATGATAAATATCTACATCAGTAATGAATGATATATTTTATTATATATCGATGGCTTGGTGCAAAACTATTCTAACTTTGTGAAGGAGTTAGAATAGTTTTGCACCAAGCCCTCGATATGTTTTAGTCATGATATGAAATGTCACTAGTTTTCGTGTCGAGCGGTTTTTTTGGATTCAAATTATGAGATTTTGTTTACAGTTTCAATAGATTACACAGCAGAAGACAGATGAAGAAGAAACAGGGAGTAGCTGAAAATATTTAACCCTAAGCTCTACACATTTGCAAACAGAGTATACCCATACCAGATTGCCCCTGTATGAGCCGTCTGACCAGGGTCAATTCTGTTTGCTTTTGAAATACTATAGATCTGATTCCACAGTTTCTGTCATTGACAGACATTCATATGTACATATGCCATTATAACAAATAATCTTATAAATAATTATGATGTCATTATTCTTACATAGATAGTCATGGAGTAAATGATTACGGTCGCATTTAGGATGACCCAAGATTTATATTTACTAATAGCAATGTGGATCAGAATAATAAATCTGATGAAAGGTGAAAACAGGATTTTTCCTTTTTTTATTTATCCGCATTATTTGCTTAGTTTATATAAAAATAGTAAAGTGTGTACTCCTCAACAGCTCATGTGGTTATGTTAAAGACTGGACTGGCCGTTCGCGTGTTCGATATTCCAATGCCGGCGAGGTCTTTTTTGTGTGTTTTTCTCTTCTATATCTATTTCCTGCTGCGGAAGAATTTAGGGGGTTAAACAGATGTGTGTGTGTGTGTGTGTGTGTGGTTCGACTTGAAACACACAACGAAACAAACTTCGAAATATAGTTCAGGTGTTCAAAGAAAAACAATTCTTACGCCACAGAGCTTAAACACGTGACCTATAGTAATATAATCATTAGCTTATCTATACATCTGTATCTATACAATAGAGCGCCTCTTGACCGGAGAGTTCATAGGTAACTCTTCGGAGTCTTGGTGGTACCCTTTCTGCGATATCATTGTCAAGGGAGGGGGATATAAATAGATAAACCGTTTATCTCATGAATTTCCAGTAACCATTTCCTTCATACAAACGCCTTTCAATGCCTTCACTAACAGAGCAGACCCAGATAAAACGGCCCCCGTCTGATCAGGGTATGTTCTGTTTACTTTAAAGCCAAAATAACAGAATGTTATGTGTACATTTGCCACTATAAAATTTATCAAAAATACTCACGGTGTTAATATTTCAATGAATGAGCAAAAACAAGGTACAGTAGAACCAGTGGCCTTTTATTTATTAAACATATTACAGTAGCATTCCTCTAATGCGACCTCTTAAAGAATAAGCATAGCTGCCTTTATAAACAGGTGATTGCTTAATGCAGGACAAAGGGAATGCAGAAAGCTCCTAGATGAGCTTTCGGCATTACTTTTGTCTTGCATTAAGCTACCACCGCCTGCATCTAGCAATCATAATTGTATCTCTTTTAAGTGGTTGCATTAGCGGGATTTTACTGTAGTCTTAAAACACAGGTGGATGCTTTCTGCATTACTTTCCACCGTATTAAGCCATCGCCTGCCTTACAGACCAATAATTAGACCTCTTTTTGACGGACACTATAGACAGGTTCTACTGTATGAATATTAATTAGTTGAAACTGATAGGAAACAATGTGTTTGTGAAATACTATGTCCACACCTAATTTGACCTTTGACCCTGAAGGCCGTGACCTTTACTTGTCACGGCCAAAATGTGAAGCTTCATGAGATACACATGCATGCCAAATATCAAGCCTCTATCTCTTCTGGTTCAAAAGTTATAGCCATTTTAAAGTCGGTGATTTGACATATATTTGACCTCTGACCTTGAAGGATGACATTGACCTTGACATATCACCCCTCAAAATGTGTGGCGTTATGAGATACATATGAATTCCAAATATCAAGTCTCTATCTGCACTGGCTCAAAAGGTATGACACATGTTAAGTTGCTGACAAACAGACACACTGACAAACAGGCAAACAGACAGACAGGCAGGGCAAAAACAATACGCTCCCTCAGATCTGATTCGGGGGGGGGGGTGCATAAAAACAGCAGCAAAGGGGCAGATCCTTATGTCTGATCTGGGTCTACTCTGTTTACAAAGGCGTGAAACGTGTATACAAAGTAAAAAGATTAATGATGTGTACTCGAAACGCACTGAAGCAGTTCAAATTATTGATCACAAGTAAACAATACTTTTCGGTTTCATGGGATATGACACATTACCTAAAGGATGTTTAGTTATGAATGAGTCTTTTCCGGCTAAACAAAGTGCGGTAAAACAATCAAATAAACAATAATCCTGCAACACTCACAGGAGGGATAGTCAGTGACTAGAGACAGATAAAAAACAACAGATGAGCAAAAGAAACCATTAGTACAACAGATACAATATAACAAATCATAAAGCGAACACCTAACCCATTCCCTCATATTAACGACTTTTGACGACTCTGAAAAAGTCACTTTGTGAAACCATTGTGATAAATAGAGCATTTGCTCCTATAGGAGCAAATGCTCTATTTATCACAATGGTTTCAAACTACGAAATTCTAAAATTTTCATTTTCTCTAGTTAATGCTCCTTTTCGGTAGATTTATTCAAAGAGGATATATCTAAAAATAGCCTAAGAGGTAATGGGTTAATTAATAAGCAGTGGCCTCCTTATAAAAAGGTGGTTGCTTAACGTAGACAGAAAGAAATGCAGAAAGAGCATACACCTTCCTTCTGCATAATTTTCTTCCTGCATTAACCCTTTACTCCATTACTACTTATGTAAAAAATAATAATATCACGAATAGTAATTAAATTAATTGTTACAATGGCACATGGATACAGGAATATTTGGCCATGGCAGAAACTGCAGAATCATATCTACATTATATCACAGAGCAGATCCTGATCAATCGATTCCTACAGTAGCCGTCTGATCGGGATCTACTTTGTTTGCAAAGGCGTAGAAATGCGTATTTATGGAGTAAAGAGGAAAGTGAAAACTACATCATTTTACAGTTTGAGCAAACATTAATTTTTCGGCAGGATAAGGGTTAAACATTGAAGCAAGCGGTTGTTTGTCAAAAGATGACAGTTGGTGATAGTGGTAAGGAGTGTAGTGCCCCAAGGGTATCAGCCAGCCTGGTCTTCACTCTTATCAAGTTTATCAAAGATTTTTCATCTGGAAATAATATATGCTGTTCATGTTATGACCATGACAAGTAGAGTGCGTTCTGCGTGAATAATGATCTTATACCATGCGTGTTCTTTAAAAAGACATAAGGAAAACAGTGTAGACCCGGGTCAGAGGGCTTCTGTGGGAGCCCTCTGATCAGTATCTGCGCTGTTTGCTGAATTTATCGATGTGAATTGCTTATACCAGAAAACAGTGTGTTTACTGTGCAACCGAACCCCAACCTCAATTTGAAACCTGGTTGGGTTCTAAAATAAGATCTGGGCGTGTTTTAGGTAACCCTTTCCCTCATATAAATGCCTTTGCACGCATTAGCAAACAGAGTAGACCCAGAACAGACGGAGGAGCCGTCTGGTCAGGGTCTACACTGCTTGCTTACGAAATTATTATTTATTAATTATAATATCATTATAATTATATAGTCATTATAAAAAACAGCAAATAGAGATTCATGATGCCATTACTTCTTATATGAATATTCAACAGGTAAAGGGTTTTAAATAATATGGGAATAAATGGGTTTACTTTTACCCCACTGTGGAAAACTAACGCCTATTCAAGTTTAGATATGTTGTGGTTTTGACTGCATTTCATTCGATCAAGCTTTTGAGAAAATATTTAATCGAATGCCAAACAATTAGGATTCTGTTGAGATACCGAGTAATTCGGCATCTAATCAGGATCCAAACTGTTTGCAAGTGTGAATCAGGTCGGAATAGCGCGATAAGGGCTAAAATGTTTCGGACGTTTGAAATCGTCACAATCGTGAGGTTGAGAGTTGTCACGAACAAAGCATTTCAACGGTACAACGTATATTATTATCCTACCAATTTGACCTGAGACTCATGCATATTCCGTGTATAATGGTCGGTAATCTTCGAATAAATTTCCGAAGGTATAAGAATGCGCTATAAAAATACAGTAAAACCCCTCTAATACTACCAGCAAAAGGGGGCATAATTCACAGTGGCAAAGGCAGGCGGTAGCTTAATACGGGACGAAAGTTATGCAGAAAGCTCCTGTAGGAGCTTTCTGCATAACTTTTGTCCTGTATTAAGCAACCATCTGCTTATAAAGACATTCATGCTTATTCATTAAGTGGTCGCATTAGAGGGGTTTAACTGTACAACCCTCGTGGAACATGATTATTACCGGCTTTTGGTTTGATATGTTTTGTCACAAAGTATTACGAACAATCCCGATTAGCACGCCGAAATTTAATCGTGTCTCATGTCGAATTGGGAGGATAATATATGTAGGTATACAAATTAAACTATGAGAATAAACTGGGCTAAAGCTAGATAAAGTTCTTTGGACAATACAGAGAAATGAAGACAATAATTAGAAAGGGACAGAGATAGACAGACAAACAATCAACGACAAGTAGATAAACATAGATGGACGTACAGCGACATACACCAGCGAACAGACAGACATACACTTACATAGACCGACCGACAGACGGACAGACAGGCAGACAAACAAACAGACAGACAGACAGACAGACAGACAGACAGACAGACATACAGACAACAAGACAGACAGACAGACAGACGGACAGTCGGACGGACGGACGAACGGAAGAACTGAAACATGCGCTCAGACATCGATAGTAAACGACAGACAGACAGTCCAAACTTACCATAACATCATAGGATAGACGTTCCATGAATACTGCTGAAGCTTTGCCCTTATACAGGTTGAACCACAAAGATCCCAAAAACTGGTCTCCGGCATCCAACAGAACGACATTGTCAACACTATTCCTGATTTCCTTTATTTTAGTATGTCGTCGGGCAACACCGCCGTAACATTTTCCGCCGTCAGCATCTTGCTGGCTACACTCGCTGCCGAATCTATTAAACTGTTGGATGCGCGAATGCACGTCATTTGTATGTAGAACTACTAGGTTAAATCCGGACACACTGGTAAATACACTGATCACATGAATCAACATGCACGCTGCTGACACACGAATTAACCTGGCCACCATGCTTGCGTGATTACAAACGTTGAATGTGATAGTAAAACACGCGAAACGCTCTCTTTATTTGTTCAATTAAGCCACGTGACCAGAAAGGCGTGCTATTTCTATGTACGTGGGAAAAGTAGTGGTTTCCTTACCCTCTAACTAGATAAATCAGGGAGCCAGGGGCCACTACCTTAGGAAATGTAGTGTATACGTAAAGATCCGATTTCATGATTGTCATGTTGGCGTTCACGAGACTGCTATTGTTTTCTACCTATTCTATCCAGCTCCTGCTATCTCTGCAATAGAGGTAATTCTTAACGCGAGACATAATAGAATGAACCACTCTAGGGGTGTAATCAAACATTTGGACACAGTAGAGCCTGTCTTAAACGACCATAAAAAGAAAGTCTAATTGTGAGTATGTAAAAGCAGGTGGTAACTTAATGCAGGTCAAAAGTAATGCTCCTATAGGAGCATTCTGCATTATGTTCGCTCTGCATCAAGCAGCCACATGCTTTAACCCTTCGCTTGCTATTCACGTCAATATACGTACCTGTAAGTAGTGAAGACCCAGATGAGACAGCCCCTGCAGGAGCTGTCTCATCAGGGTCTGCACTATTTACAAATTGATTGTGCAACCAATGCACTCAGCAGTAGTGATTGCACAGCGATATACTTGTCCACATTGAAGATATATGTAATTATACAACAGGGCATGGGTAAAGAAGGAGAAATGTGTTTTAAAATTCAGCAAGAGAAGGGTTGAAATAAATGTAATATAATTACAGTACATCCCCTCTAAAATGGACGTTCAAATTAGCATAAGTGTATGTCTGTTAGACAGGTGGCAGTTTAATGCAGGATGAAAGTAATGCAGATAACATCTAAATGAGCTAAAGACTTTCATCCTGCAATTAAACAGCCACCTGCCTGAAGCTAAATTCTTCTTCACTGGAATTTCGGCTGTAACTTTATAAACATCTTCATTCAAGTCTCGTCCGTTTATAATGACCATTGTATCAGAAGATATGCACAAACGGGTTAACATTTTCCCTGTTCTATGTTTATTCGATACATACTGAATATTCATGGACAAAACAGTTATAATGAAATATTGAAGGTGGAAACATGTAGCCAGTTTCGAAAGTAAAGAAACAGAAATTTCAAATTCCATTAGCAAACAGAGCAGACGCTGATCAGACGGCTTCTATAATAGCAATCTGATTTGGATCTACTCTGTTTGTAAATGCACGAAAATACGTTTATATGCATAAAAGGGTTAAACAATCAATGCCAGGGTGTCCACAGTTTGGATCCCGATGATGATCAGTTACTTGTCGCCTCAACTGAGCCTGTCCTATTTGGTTGCCAAATGTCCTTATCCTGCTAAACGCAACTATTTGCTGGAAATCATAATGCAACGCTAAACCACACACAGTCAATCCTGTCTACAACGACCACACAAATGAGTCCAATTCTGAGATGTTAAGACTGTTAAGGTGATGGCTTAATTCAGGATTAAAGTAATACAGAAATATCTTCTGGGAGCTTTCTGTATTACTTTCGTCCTGCATTAAGCAACCACCTGCTCTTATAGACCCACATGCTTATTAACCCTTTCCTCCATAAATACGGCTTTCTACGCCTATTGAAACCATTGTGATAAATACAGCATTTGATCCTATAGGAGCAAATGCTCTACTCATCACAATGGTTTCAAATTACAAAAATCTAAAATTTTCCCTTTCTCTAGGTAATGCTCCTTTTCGGTAGATTTATTCAAAGTGGTTGGATCTAAAAATAGCCTATGAGGGAATGGATTAATTATGTGGTTGCTATAGGCTGGTTCTACTGTAGTTCTCAATGACCCAGGTAAGGTGCGTAAATTAAAACAATTTCAAGAGTGGTCTTAGTATTTCTGATAAGAGTTTGTTTTGTTTGCTTATGAAATGCTATAGAAATGATTCTAAAGTTTCTGCCCACCATGGCTAAATATTCCTGTGCCATGATCCGCGACCTAGCCTTATGGGATGATTCACAATCTGTCATCTGCAACTTACCAACCTGCTTATTACTCATTTGTATCGGATTTATTACTGATTTATAAGATTAACATTTAACTGTTTGGACCCCTGATCAGTTGCCCAATGACAGAGCTATGTTTAATGTGTAGTTTCTCAATGCCGAACGAGTTTCAATTAGCACTCTAAGGGTGCACACACATCAATGAGTTGATACTGGTAATCTTAACCCTTTCCTTCATATAAATGTGTTTTAAACCTTCGCTTGCTATTCAATATACCTATCTGTAAATAGTGAAGACCCAGATGAGACAGCTCCTGCAGGAGCTCCTACAAGTTGATTGTGCAACCAGTGCACTCCACAGCAGTGATTGCATACGCAGTGAAGATATATGTAATTATACAACAGAGCATGGGTAAAGAAGGAGAAATGTATTTTAAAATTCAGCAAGAGAAGGGTTAACGCATCTGCAAACAGAGAAGACCCAGATAAGATGACTCCTGTACATGTAGGAGCTGTCTGATCAGGGTGTGCACTGTTTGCTAATGGAATTTGAAAGATATGTTTCAAACTACAAACTTCTTAACATTTCCGTTTCTCTAGTTAATGCTCCTTTTCGGTAGAGATTGTGTCTATTAATAGCCTATCAGGTAATGGGTTAAAGTTAAAGCTTAACTCATACGCCTACCTAAACCTATGACCAACCCATTAATCGATCAGTAAAACAAGTGACGTGAAAATACATTTTAAAATGTAATACAGTACGCTTGTGAATATGTTAGCAAACAGATTAATATCCGGAAAATAATCACAGGATGAAGGATAATATTTAAAAAAAGAATGCTAAACCGGATATTGTTTCAGCTCCTATCTGACGCGTTGGTGGATTCGTAACGCTATAAAGTCCGTCATGTTTTACTCGAGCCCAACCGGCAATATTTTCAAATAAGCGATCATATAATTTATTAATATGCGGATCTTTAATACATGTAGCAAGTGGTACTTTAATGCTGTGGAAAGATTATGCGGACAGTTCCTGTATCACATATTTTGCATAACTTTTGTGCATTTAGCCATTACTACATTCAGTCATCACTGCTTAAAACAAGCACTGTATTAAGCAAACCCGAATTAGTAAAAGCCAGCTTCGCAATAAATAACTGCATTTAACCGTCACTGCATTAAGCCACCCTTGTACTGAGTCACAACAGGATTGAACCACTACTGCATTAAACCAACACTGCATTAAGCCCCCTTCTGTTTTAAAAATCCAACATTATAGTTCTTTTGAGTGGTTGTATTAACCCCATTCAGCGCCATCTTAGGAATAGTTAACCATTTCCCTCATAGAAACTCCCTTTGGCGCATTTGCAAACAGAGTAGACTCAGATCAGACAGCTCCAGGAGGAGTCGTCTGACCAGGATCTGCTCTATTTGGAATATGAAATTACATATATGATTCTCGCTTGCTCATTATGCAGTCATAGAACGTTAGTTAAAACCCTTTTCCTTATGTAAGCGCATTTTCGTGCATCTGCAAACAGAGAAGACTCAGATCAGACGGCTCCTATAGGAGCCGTCTGATCAGGGTCTGCTCTGTTTGCTTATGGTGTAATATAGATCTGATTCTACAGATTCTGCCGAAGCCAATATGTCATGTTTCAATATGCCATTATAAAAATAAGCTTATTAATATTCATGACGTCATTATTTCTTACATGAATATACAACAGGGAAAGGGTTGATAAATATCCATAATGTTATTAACCCATTACCTCATAGGCTGTTTTTAGATACAACCTCTTTGAATAAATCTACCGAAAAGGAGCATTAACTAGAGAAAAGGATTTTTTTCTAGAATTTTGTAGTTTGAAACCATTGTGATAAATAGAGTATTTGCTCCTATATGAGCAAATGCTCTATTTATCACAATGGTTTCACAAAGTGAAAAGTCGTCAATATAAGGGAAAGGGTTACTGTCTATTGTTATATTCATAACGTCACTGGTTAAACACGATTACTGTGCTATTCGAGTTGGTTTGTGCTGAGTTGGATTGCAGAGCACCACACAATTGAAAAGATAAAATGGCAGTATTACGTAGTATCAAGACATTTTATTTACATGTAATATCAATCCAGCCACTGCACACCTTCGGGGGAATCAGAGATGTGGATGTTGAATTTATTATTTGCCTATTACAACTCGTGTGACACGTAGGAGCGCTACACACCGGTATTCATGTCGTTTCCTGGTCCATATAGTTTCCTAGTCCATAATAGTTTCCTAGTCGTTCCCTGATCTGGTACTGCTGTCAGTGTCAATGCAGCAGTTTGTCATTGTTTTATAACCGATTTTCGTGGAAATGCAATACATTAAAACCTCTCTATAACGGCCACTAAATTACATCAAGTATTTTGTATTGAAGGCAAGTGGCAGCTTAAAGCAAGGTGAAAGTAAAACAGAACGCTCCTATAGGAGTGTTCTGTTTTACTTTCACATTGCTTTAAGCAGCCACCTGCCCTAAATATCAACTAATTCACACAATTTAGTGGCCGTTATAGAGAGGTTTTACTGTATATCACGCACAACATATCTGACCATCATAAGGGTAGATGATATGAAGACCCTTCAAGGCATGTCCCCCAACTAATGTGCTAAATGCAAAAATCGGAAAGGTATACGTAAAACACATCAAATCAATTCGTTGTAAAGCAAATGTAGATAGAAATCAACCATCGGCATTGTTAGTGGTTCTTTGAGAAATCCCAAGTCGTTTTTACAGCTTTGAATAGTTTTCCAAGTATTTGTTCATAATTATATTTGCATATAACCAACGTGTTGTTTACTGTACATTAGAACCACTATATGCGACCACGTAATGAGTAAACATGTCTGTCATTTTAAGTTTGTGGCTGCTTAATGCAGGACGAAAGAAATACAGGAAAAACATAGGAGTTTTCTGCATACCCTTTTTTTTTATCATTTACTATTATCTAAACTGAAAATAATTCGCCGATGTTCAATGCTTGCAGAATATATCCTTACATTTAATTTTGTTTAATCTCGTTCATAAAATCGTGGTTAGAATTTACACAGTTAGTCTGCCTTTGGGTACATTTGCAAATAGAGTAGCCATTCGACCTTGGTCAGCACTGTTTGCAGTTGCCCTTGCACTTGTTTCTCGCATCCAAAGGGTTAACCCCTAACCCCTGAGACAAAATAATGACTGCCCAAATTGGACTCTGGTGAAATTTGACTGCCTCGATTGGATAACGATTTTCAGAATATATTGACTAAGTGTCCAACAGCTGGACTCCGGGCTCCGAGGTTATTAAACTTTTTGCTTGAGTCTGAGATCATTCTCAAGCATCTGATTGGTCAATTTCTGAGCTTGCTCAGAATCTGACCAATCAGATACTTGAGAGTGGTCTCAGACTCAGACGTTTTATAACCTTGGGCCTTGGATGTGGATGTGATGCCGAGTTACTCGGCGTCTCATCTGCATCGAAAAAAATTTCAAATATGAGTAAGGTTTGCGGATAGCAGATAAGCTGTAGACTCAGATCTATATTACCCCATAAGAAAATATCTCATAAATGAGTCATCTGATCAGGATCTACTCTGTTTGCAGAGACATCAAAAGGCGTATCTGTGGAGAAAACAACAAAACTAGAAGTATGTCAGTTATATGTGGGCCATTTGCCCAATTCTCATTATTAAATGTTTTTCATTTATGCTATTGTGCATAATCAACACCATGACCACACATAGTCCTTTTCTGCTTGAAAGAATGTAATTACGAGAAAGAAATAAGTATATAGTATGGATACGAACTGAATCAGGCACTTCGTAATTTCCTGTAACAGGAACCACTTCTATTGTTCCCTTACTCTCCTATTTAATCCTATTTATCACATCCGGACACCCAACCTCCCTTCCCCATCCCCATCGGGTTGTAAAGCAAAATATTTGAAGTTTGCGTCATTTGTATGACTTTAACCCTTTCCTTCATTTAATCGCATTTCCACGCATTTGCAAACAGAGGAGACCCAGATTGGACGGATCATATAGGAGCTTCTGATCAGGGTCTGTTCTGTTTTCTTATGAACTAAAATAGATCTAACTCTACACTGTCTGCCGGAGAGAAAAAAACTTTGTTAATAATACTTTAAAATAGTTCAGTTCATTAATATTCATAACGATATTATTTCATTCATGAATATTAAACAGGAAAAATGTTAAAAGAAATTAATACAATAACAAGCAGTGTGCGCCCAAACCACTCTTTCTTTCGATCTGGAGCTGTACTGATTGCCCTTCTTTATTCAAATACTGACTACGTAATTAGTGGTGTTTCCAATGATATGTATACCAACAGAATACTCAGGATTCGAAGTTTTCAGCTGGAACAAGTACTGTTAAACCTCTCTATAACGGCTACTAAATTGCATCAATTATTTTGTGTTAAATGCAGGTGGCTGCTTAAAGCAGGATGAAAGTAAAACAGAACGCTCCTATATGAGCGTTCTGGTTTACTTTCACCTTGCTTTAAGTGGCCACCTGCCCTAAATACCAAATAATTAACACAATTTAGTGGTCGTTATAGATAGGTTTTACTGTAATATTCAATGGAACCTGCCTGAAGCGGCCACCATAAAGAGATCTGAGTATTCGTCTGTAAGACAGGTGCTAGCTTAATACAGGTCAAAAGTAATGCAGACAGCTCCTATAGGAGCTTTCTGTATTACGTTTGCCCTGCATTAAGCAAACACCTGCTTTTTAAGACGCCTATGTCCAGACAGGTTCTACTGAATTACATTCAGTAAAAGAAAACTTGAGGCGACTTAGATGTGTCATTTATTTCTAGAAAAAGGCGCTAGATCAAATAACTTGGTTTCAATGAAAATTAACATAATCTACACTCGACTAGTCCAAGTACAACCATGTATTTTAGTACCGAAGGGTGTTCCGGTTACAAGCTTAACCCATTACTCAATAAATACGCTCTTTATTGTCTTTGTAAATAGAGAAGACCCAGATCAGACGGCTTCTACAGGAGCTGTCTGATGAGGGTATATTCTGCTTATCGGACAATATAGATCTGATGCTGCAGTGTCTTCGTTGCAAATGGTTCCCGTGTTAATGAGGATTTATCTAATCTAATTAATATTCAATATGTCATTAATTCTTACATAAATATTCATTGAGTTAAGGGTCAATTTTTGTAAGAATATATGAGACAAGTTTAGCCGAAAGGAACAATTGGAGAAATGGACATATCCAAGAAGGTTGATCTTCCCTCTAGAGAGGCGTACACCGGACTGTGTCGCTGCAGGTAGGAGGCAAGCATATCCGTTTCCAATGAATCTGAAATTACAAATCATATACATGTATAGGCTAATACGCATCAGATGTTAACCATTTATACGTATCGCTTCTTTAACCATTTACTCCATAAATACACCTTTCTATGCATTTGCAAACAGAGTAGACCCAGATCAGACGATTCCTGTCGGAAAATTTGACTAAATAAAGAATAAGGAAAGGATTAACACTTCTCGCACTCTGAATGGTAATTGCTTAACCCTTTACCCAATAGCCTGTTTCTAGTTTTGAAGACATATGACCACTTAAAGCAGGTTGAAAGTAAAGCAGAATGCGCCTTAAAGCGCATTCTGCTTTACTTTCAGCCTGCTTTAAGCTACCACCTACTAGAATATAGAAAATATTTATTATGCAATATGTTCATGACTGTATGAATTTGAACTATTTTCTTCAGCGGAGGAATAAATCAAACACGCTAAAAGCCGCTTCTATCAGGTAATTGCTTAACCTCTCATTTCCTGAACTTTCCAGTGACTTCCGATTCGAGCAAACATTTTAGAAACTTTTGGTCTAAGGCCAAACTGCTTGGATCCTGATGAGTCGGCGAGCTACAAAGCAGCTTGAATTCAGATGAGAAGTTGAGTTACTCGGTGTCTCATCTGGATTCAAGCTGTTTACAAATCCGATTTAGCACGCACTTTGCACGAGTCATCAAGTCATGAAAAAAATGTTTTAAGTTTGCATTTTATACATTTTAATGGTCTATAATGAGATACTAGTTTGTGACTACTCTGTAGTGTAAGACCTTTTTGGCCGGAAACTGGCCAATATACCAGACATACAGTATTTATACATAAATATTCATGTACATGTAAGAAGTAATTAATAAGCTCTTTGTTTATTATTGCAGATGGGCAAAGGAATGTTTGTTCATGGCCCAGAAACTGTACAATCGGATCTATTTCTTATGGGAGCTGTCTGATCCAAGTTAACTCTGCTTACAACGGTCTTAACAGGCGTATTGTGGAATCGAGGTTTAGCCCTTTCGGCGCCAAATTTTTTATTGTCGTCTGCAGTCTAATTTTGTTAAATCATTCGATAAAATAAGGAAATAGATAAACAAATGGAAACTTCAAAGGAATAAAGCAGATATAGAAATAGAGTTTGAGACAAATAGTGAAGTCCCTGATCAGACGCCGCCTTGAAAAGGCGGCGTCTGTTCTGGGACTGCACTTTTTGTCGTGGTGCATTTATGCGACATCGGCGGTGAAATGGTTAAACTTGTAATAATTGTTCACAGGTCTTTGCTTTATACATGTAGCTGAAATTTAGCGATGAATGGAAAAAGCTTGTTCATCAGTACAAAATTCATTTAAAAACAATATGGTAAAACAACCATAAATCTACAACACAATCATGTTCTTCACATTTAATTGCTTTTATTGACAACGGATTGAAACAGTGCAGACGCTGATCTGATATAGGTTTACGCGTTTTACAATGTTTAAAGGTCGGTTGTCGTATAGTTCTATAGCAGGTTTAGACCAGTCAAATTTGATCTGCGACGACTGTACGGCGGCCGTAAATCGCTGAAATCTAAAGATTTCTACGGCGGCCGTAGGAAATCTGCGTCACCCGCAAGGCGCCATGCGGTGTAGATCTAATTTGTACAGGCCGTAGCCTTTTAAGCGAGAGAGTTATAATTATTTCTACGGCTGTCGTAGCTTTTTACAACCAAGTTGTATAACGGTAGCTTCAGACTGGCCGTACGGACGCCGTACGGCGTCTTGCAAGCAGCGCATGGGCACCGGGTGGATTCCTTCGCGGCTGACGCGGAATGTTATACCGCATGGCGGCCGCACGGTAGCCGCAAGGGCCCATACGGTGACCGTAGGCTGTACAACAGCTGTATATTTTATTTATCCACAAATTCAAAATACGTCGTACGGTGGCCGTAGCATACGTGACCACTGCAGTATATGTCCGTAGGGATTCTGCGGTGCCCGTAGAAATACTATTGGCCTTAGAAATTTTAGACGTACGGTCACCGTGGCAAATGTGACTGAGGCATTCTGTAGAACATGTGTGTACGTAGTTATGTAAAGCGACACACTTTTGCACTGCACTGTGCACACATGAAACCCAACTCATTCACTCGCTCAAACACGAAACTGCCCACAATGCCTCTTTACTCCATAAATGCCCTTTTAATGCATACTCAAACACAGTTTATCCAGATCAGCTGTTTGCTTATGGAATCATATTTACAGTAAAACCTCTCTATAACGACCACTAAATTGTGTTAATTAGTAGGTATTTAGAGCAGGTGGTTGCTTAAAGCAAGGGGAAAGAAAAACAGAACGCTCCTATAGGAGCGTTCTGTTTTACTTTCACCATGCTTTAAGGCTTTAAGCAGCCACCTGCCTTTTAACACAAAATACTTGATGTAATTTAGTGGCCGTTATAGAGATGTTTTACTGTATCTGCTTCTACAGTTTCTTCAATGGTACACTATCCGGTGTTCATATACATGTAGCATTATATATATTAAACCAATAAATATTCCAGATGCCATTATTTCATTATATAATTAAGCTTATACATATTCATGACTATTAAGCATGAGTTATGGGTGTGGCTATGCCATTCATACGCCATTATAAAGATGATCTAATTAATATACATGAAAGCATTGCTTTACACGAATATTCATAGAATAAACGGATATGAGAGAGCATCGGGATCAAAACTGTTTGAAAATTAGAAATTGTTATACACCAAATGAAAGAATATATATTCCGACAACTATGGATGACAACATTGTTTTGCGGACGAAAGGTGCGTACTGTTTGACAATTAGAATCGGTTTTACACCAAACTGAAGAATACGTAACTTGTTAACTATGACTGACAACATGTTTTTGCAGGCGAAATGCATTACGTTTGAAAGGACAAAATAGCCCATCAAAACAATCTATTAGTTCAGGATAAAACCTGTCTCCCATTTACGGTCGTTTCGCCTGTAATTTTATATTTTTACATTTAACATAGTAGAACCTGTCCTTAGAAACTATCAAAATGAGGTTTAATCATGAGCGTGTAAGGCAGGTGGTAGCTTAATGCAGGTCAAAAGTATTGTAGAAAGCGTCTATATTTTCTGCATTACTTTTGCCCTGAATTAAGCAAGTACAGTTCTGCTTTTTAAGACTCAAAAGTATTGTAGAAGGTTCCTATAGGAGCCTTCTGCATTACTTTTGCCCTGAATTAAACAAGTACAGTTCTGCTTTTTGTGCGGTGGTCTAGTGGTAACGCGCTTAACTATCAGTCCGGAGGTCCGGGGTTCAAATCCCGGTCCCTCCCGGAAATTTCAGAGACGCTATTCCGTGTCTCCCACCCGCACCTCCTCTCCACCCAAGATTTAACATGGGTACCTGTGAGGGTCACTCGCCGGTACTGCGGCTGCATGATTGCGCCATATGTTAGCAGTGCTCAATATTGCAGACCAATGACTCAATGACCAGGGGAGTAAATGAACAGTCGGCTTAGCGGCCATTGGGACTGAAAGTAGACTATAACCAAGTACTTTACTTTTTAGACTCCTCTGTTCAATAAATGAAAGTCCGTTTCAGACGGGGTCTACTATATTGATGATCAAATACAATGATACTTACTGTATCGGAGTCTCTCTATCGGTGAAAAAGTAAACCCATCTCCGCCTTCTATAATAAAGCCGCTCAAAAAGATGTTGTATACTTGATTGTCGACCAAAGGGAGGTAACGAGGTACATCACACTCCAGACATAACACCTCCACGCTTATCACCCTTCTCGACACTGGGCGGGTATTGTAGACAACACGCAAACCTATGTCAAATAGAACAAGCGAGGTTTTACGCAAGCGTAAAATGGCTGCGTAAAGCATGTTTAAACAGGGTAGGAGATAAAACAGAGAAGGGTATTATTATTTACTAATTTTGATTATGCAAGGACATACAAAATTCTGACCAAAGACAATCAACTGACTTCTGAAATATAAGCAACTATTCCTCTTAACAGGTATGAGTTTTGTTCCAGCTGCTTTTGTTTTGGTTCTTAGCATTTATAACACTATTTGCAAACATTCTGGAAAAATGAAGCAGACGACAATATTTGCAGACATTAACCCCTTCAGTGCCATGAACGGGTCTGTAATATCATATGCAAAACAGTTTGGATCCAGATGAGACTGCGAGTAACTCGGCCTCTCATCAGGATTTCAATAAAAACTAATCCCGCAGAAACTCACGAGGACTTTTAAAACCTATATAATATTGGGCTGCTTTCGCAGCCCAAATGAACATGTATTTATTTAGCTTTTGAAATTGAAATGACCTATCAATGTTTAACAATGGAGTCCGCTCAGTGTGAAAGACATAAACTTGGTAGAGGATTTTGAATGGCAAACAACGCAAACCCTGTCTTTAAAAGCAGGAGGTTTCTAAGTAATGAAGTAAACTTAATGCAGTTAACCATTTACTCAATGAATATTCATATAATAAATAATGGCGTCACCTTTTCCCAAGGTCGCTCTAGCTGGTACATATACATGTATCGCATACAAACGCATTTTCACGCTATCACAAACAGAGAAGTCACAGAGAAGACGGGACCGTCTGATCAAGATCTGCTCTGCTTGTTTATGGAATTAAAAAGGTCACATTCTCCGGTTTCTGTCAATTTCGGTCATTGGTCATTATAAAAAAATCAATTAATGAGTTATTATGGCGATATGAGTTCTTTAATAAATATTATGAGGTAAAGAAATAACCGTATTGCTATAAAATCTGGAACATGACATAGGTGATATATTGTAATTTACAATAAAGTGGTAAAACTATGCATTGTCTATATTGACGCTGCTCCGTAACTGAATTTAGTGAGATTCCGACCTACTTTACTAAAGCGAAGGTTGATCATGATAATTCCTTAGAGCTTACACAGATTATGGATGCATCAGTTAGTACCATGGTTAGTCATATTTTGAAAAACAAAACGAAACTTTTTTTCAGCTTATACAAAGTGTACCTCGTTGATACATCGGTTAAATTCGTATACAGATAACATAATTTGGTTCGTAAAGATAGCATTCACATATCTCGACAGAACCATTGTTATAAGTTGTGCATTTCCTATGTAATAGATAACAGAAAACAATACAAAGATGTATTCAAATATGAAAGTGTAACTCAGAGCTACAGATAAGGGTGCGTACCCAAGTACTAATATCAGGGTGCGTACCCAAGTACTGATACCGTCATTTCTCCACCAAACCATATACAGTAGAACCCCTCTAATGCGACCACTTAATGAATAAACATGGCTGTCTTTATAAGCAGGTGGTAGCTTAATGCAGGGAAAAAGTAATGCAGAAAGCTCCTCTAGGAGCTTTCTGCATTACTTTTGTCCTGCATTAAGCTACCACCTGCATCTAGCACACAGAATTATACCTCTTTTAGGTGGTCGCATTAGCGGGGGTTTACTGTAATGTACTCTTCGAGACGATTCTAAAGAGTGGTCATAGTACAGGGTTTAGTGGAGAAATACAGGAGCTATTCTTGAAAATGTTTTAAT
Source organism: Azorinus chamasolen (assembly GCA_963576725.1). NCBI lineage: Eukaryota > Metazoa > Mollusca > Bivalvia > Cardiida > Solecurtidae > Azorinus > Azorinus chamasolen. Next base: position 79,270,524 of record OY755237.1, on the reverse strand, counting down.
TTACCCATCTTATCTGGAGCGATGCTATTAACTTATCAAACCATCGATGTGAGTACAGTAGAGCAGGGGCTGTCTTTTGACTCGATCCATAATTCACTTATAAATACAGAATACGCATAGTTTGTTTAAAACTCAGATCAAACAGTGTTTCTATCTAACAGTGTAACTCCTCCTGTGCAGAAAACAATGCTAAGAAAGCTTTTCTGTATGACTTTCACCCTGCATAAATCTGCCAGCAGCTTAAAAAAGAACTTAATCGATCATTAACCCTTTCGTTGCCAATGCCGGATCTGTGATAACCTATGCAAACAGTTTGGATCTAGATGAGACGCCGCGTAACTCGGCATCTCATCAGGATCCAAACTGTTTGTTGCTGTTACTATGTTTTTGAAACAAAAATGAAGAAAATAAAAAAAATGAAAAATTGTAGCAGACGACAAAGTTAGCAGACGACAGTATTTGGCAGCGAAAGGGTTAATAAAAAGTCTGGTTTATAGGGGTTCAACTGTACATGTGTTGAAAAACGCTAGAGAAACAAACTGCTTGTAAAAAAGCATGATACGGGTAGAAGTGAGAGAGCGTGTGAACAGCGGGAGAGTTTGTTTAGAAGGAAATCATCATCAAACTTCACCTTGCTGAAGTAAGTCCCTCGAAATATATCCTCCCTTGAGGGCCTCAAAGAGATTTTCCAGAACTGATTCCTTACATAACAAAACAATATAAAGATGCATTTGCAAACATATTAGACCAAGAATTACTCGGCGTTTCATCTGGATCCAAGCTTTTTTGCAAATGCGAATCAGGTCGAGGTTAGCGGAAGACGTATTAACTGTAAGTTCTCATCTCTCGGCTTTCCCCGCCCTCCATAAGCAGAGCAACAAATACTGAAACTGTCATTTCTCCACCAAACCATATGTTGTGACCACTCTTTAGAATCGTCTCGAAGAGACGATTCTAGAGAGTGGTCACAGTATATGGTGTGGTGGAGAAATGACGGTATTAGTACTCGGGTAAGCACCCTTATCGTTTTCTCTGATAGACGTTATTCTTGAAAATGTTTCAAGTTACGCATCTTATCTGGACCTCTGCATAAATGTATGGAAGATGTAGAGAAATGCACAAAGACAAATAAAACAACGACAGAGACCAACAAACCTGAAAATTGTAGAAACTTTCCAGCGAACTGGTCTGGACGGAAGCCTTGAACGGAATGTTCCAACTGTTCTCGTAGATTACTGCCCAGAACTTTTACAAGATCGTATCCGTTGTTAAATGGTAGTGCTACACTGATGTCGCCGAAAGTGACATCACCTGGTTAAAAGTATATGAGTATAACAGTGAACTATTCGTCCAATTTGTTGTGTTTCGCATCTATTGTGATTAACAGAGTCTCGATTCTGTTTTTTCGCAATTGTTTTTCAAACTTATCTAACGTGTCATTAAAAGATGAATTATCACTTGCGAAGCTTTTATTCTGCATTAGATTTTATATTATCCAGTCCTTTGGGAACATCAATTTCAGTGTTTTAGTTTTGAAAAAATGAATACCGCTTAAGGCGGTGCCAGGGGACGTGAGCAGTGTTGTACGTTTAATTATTTCTCATGAACAGACTCAATAAAACGGAGTATGCAGTTTTCTCTTTTTGAATTGCGGTTTTTGCTTGCGAAAGATCTCATCTTATCAGAATTTATTTACATGTCAAGAACGTAGCTTAATCCAGATGCAATGTACGCACCGTGGCTATAGGGGTCAGAGGACATGCTCCCCCGGGAAAATTTAGAACTGTGGACTTTGAAACCATTGTGATAAATGGAGCATTTATTTTCTACATGAAAAATGCTCTATTTATCACAATTATTTCAAAGGCACAAAAAAAGCTTCGATTATTAGGGAATAGGTTAAACTTACATGACAAGACAGAATGTTTATCAAAATCTAACCCCTCTTAGCCTTCGATTTATTGTTCTATTTTGGCCATAATATAGTGTTCACTTTTCAGATTGATGGTTCGCACGTGCGTAAGTGCGTATCGCTAGCTCCTACGTGCATTTATTAACACAAAGTTAGGCAGTAATGTGTGGTTACGCAGTGTATAGCTTACCAAGAATAGCGCCTTATTTGATCAACCTCACGCTGCTTATTTAACAAAATTTTACCTTCAGTGCTCACAATTAATCTTTAAAGTGCGGGAACAGAGAATATAAGAATTTGCAAAAAGTGTAGACCCAGTTCAAATAAATCCTAATGGAGCACTTTGATCAGGATCTGCACTGTTTTTCATAAAACATATTTTCTTCAGTGATACAGTTTGATATAATTTTTGTTTCAGTAATGTTCAGAAACTATGCATCCATTTATTTTAATTATTCAACGCATTAAGGATTGAAAGTGAATTGATTTGACCTAATTGCAGTTCAATAATAAAAGATAAAAAATGCAAATTCATTAACAGTTAGTGTCCTTTTATGGCGTTAAGTTAATGATGTTAGTTAATGAAATGCATTTGTTTCGATTTTAATTTTTATTCAAATGTCAATGGAAGTTTTTTCTATAATGAAAGTGTGACAATAGTATCATTATTCATTGGAATAAAAAGGTTTAGGACGTTGAAAGTACTCTGTATTTTTTTCTGTATAACCTTATCACACATTTACACTCGTGTCTGTATAAGGAATGCACACCCCCAGCATTAACACATTCCTTGTTGAATATTCATATAAGAAATAATGACATTAAGAATACATTATTTTTATTTCGTAGATAACTGGGTGACTAAAAGTACCGTAAAACCTCGATAGTTTCGAAAAGTTAGTACACAATATTTTTTGTAGGCAGGTGGTTGCTTAATGCAGGTTGGAAGACATGCAGAAAGCTCCCTGAGGAGCTTTCTGTATGACTTTCACCCTGCCTTAAACTGGAACCTGTCTTAAAGACCGATAATGATACGTATTTGAGTGTTTGAATAATCGAAGTTTTAATGTACCATTATTCGGAAGTACTGTCAACCTCGGCTTCCTCTTGGTTGACATTATTTCCCTACTATTTCATAACTTCCCAAAGTTGACAATACCAACGCCAGCCAATTTTAAGTGTTAATACTTGCACGTGAATACTGAATGAAAAATGATTACCAGCTTGTATTGAAGCACGTATTCCTCCGCTGTTTGATATAGCAATAGCAGCCGGGGCCCACGTTGTGTTGGAATGGGTAAAATTCAGATGGAAGTCGATGACCGAGTCCAGAAATAAATTAGCTGAAAATTAATAAAAATGCATTTGCTTGCCGCAAGCAATTACGATACCCTAACGACATAAATATAACCGACAATACAGTATATACAATATAAATACATATATGATAGTATTCAACAACACCGTTTAATATGCTATACAGCCATGGATTGTACCGTACCAGGGTGTGATTAGTATTAAAACTATTTCCTGTTTCAAAGCAACATATTTTAACAATTTACTCCATGGAGCAATGACATGGTGCATGATATTCGGTTGTATTTCTTATTATACTTTTGAAATCAGGAATATTTAACCAAGGCAGAAACTTCAGAAAGAGTATAACCAGGTCTATATCATTTAAAATGCAAACAGTGCAGGCTCTGATCAGACGGCTCCCATAGGAGTCATCTGAACGGGGTATTTATGGAGTAAAGGATTAAGAAACAAAGACGTGTAGAGTTTTAATTGATTTAGAAAAGAAAATAAGTCTAATATGTCACTTTAAATATGGTTAACCATTTATCGGACGCGACCTGCCTGTCATTCGAAAACAGATTAGACCAATATTAGTCGTTTCCCAAGGGTCGGTTAGACCATTATTAGTCGTCTGTTCAGGGTCGAAGCTGTGTTACGACCCTTTTTGTAGTAGCGTTGCAAATTGTAGTAATTACTTCAATTTGCCACGTTACTACAAAATTGGTTGGGAAAGTTGAACGCAAATTGTAGTAACTCTTTTTGTAGTAATTACTACAATTTGCAACGATACTATAAAACTGGTCGTAACAAGGCTGTACTATATGTGTACAATAGTCTTGATCGAATGTAATATAAGGGCTTTAGGACAGTACAATGACGTCTATGGACTTAGAACAACCTTTATACTGCTGTACAAATAATGGGTTTGCGTAAACTCCGAGCTTTTGAAAGTTTCCTTTTTATCTTACTTCCGATTCGACGCCGAGCTGTATCCAAACTGTTTCTAAATGCCAGTCAGATTGTAGTTTATATGATAAGAATTAACTATATCGCTGCCAATGCCGCATCTATGATTACCTATGCAAACAGATTGGATCCAGATGAGACGCCGAGTACCTCGGCGTCTCATCCGGTTCCAAAGTGTTTGTTACTCTTACGATGTTTTTTGAAAAATGAAAAAATGAACATTACAGCAAACGACAAAGGTTGCTGACGACAAAATTTGGCAGCGAAAGAGTTAATATCAGCTCCCTGATCAGTTTTAAATTTAAACGTTCAATGTTAACTCTTAGTCTGCTAAAACAAATATCTACTTATTCGCCGATCTGTTATAACCGCCAATTCATTCAAGCATTTGAGAAACTATAAATAGCGTGTCAAACAGCTTAATAAATATCCTGATGAGACGCTGAGTTTAGTCGCAAATGCAAATGCGAGTTTAGTCGCAATTACATGTAGCAAGCTTACGGCTTAAACATCTGCGTACATTGATAATTATTTCCATATCGGATGCATTACATCTCCGCGTTGAATAAAGACTTCGTTTAATAACCTCGGGTTATAAAGTGAGATTGCTTTTCTGTTGTGATTTTGATATTATTTAGCGATTTACGCCTTAAGTTATATATAATGTACTCCAACATTATCATTTTAACAGAAGCACTTTAAGTAGAAGTTAAGTCTTCAAGTGCGTTGCACGATCTGACTGTTTATATGCAAACCGTGTAGGTCTAGACGAGTGTCCGAGTTACTCGGCGTCTAATCAGGATCCAAGCTGTTTGACATTCGATCAATTATTCTCGAATCGAATCAGGTATGGTATAATACGTACAGTAAAACCCCTCTAATTCGACCACTAAAAAGATGTATACTTCTGGATCATAATTATGGAAATAATGACATCGTGAATATTGGTTACATGTAGATTAATTTAAATAATGGCAAATGTACAGCAGCCGTCTGATCTGGGTCTGATTTCTTTGCAAAGGCGCTAAAAAGTTTGAACATGAAGCTAAACTGAAACTTGAAACTGAATCACTTGGTTAAACGCCTATATTTGCAAATAATGCATTCAATGGCGTTGTACATTGACATAAATAAAATCAGAGACAAATAAAAATTGATAGAGGATATACAATACACGAATATACATTTAATAAAGCATAAAAACAAATATCCATAAAACGATGGTTAAAAAACTGTTATAATATACATGCACTATATAAGATAAAGGTTAGCCCTTTCCCTCAAATAAACGTGTTTTCACGCATTTGCAAACAGAGTAGACCCAGATCAGTTGGAGCTGTCTGATCAAGGTCTGGTCTATTTGCTAATGGAATTTGAAAGAGTTTCTCTAATTTCTAAAATGGGTACAGTGTTTCACCTTTTATACTTCATAAAAACTATTTTATCAATGAATTTTCAGTAGGTATTGAAATTTTGAATAAACACAGAACAGGTAGAGGGTTAAGCCTAGTAGAGTATCAATCAGTACAGACAAATCATGGAACTAGATTACTACAATAAAACCTCTCTATAACGGCCACTAAATTGTGTTGATTAATTGGAATTAAAGGCTCCTATAGGAGCGTTCTGTTTTACTTTTACCTTGCTTTAAGCAGCCATCAGCCTTTAATACAAAATACTTGATGCAATTTAGTGGCCGTTATAGAGAGATTTTAATGTATTTTCATATTGATCTAAAATAAAGAATGTATCATAGTATTGTTTTATTTTAATGGACGAGCAGACCCAGATCAGACTGCGCCTATGGAAGCTGTCTGATCTTTATCTACTTTGTTTTAATTGGTGTAAACTGTAGCTCTGAAATTTCCACTCCGAAAATTCTGCGTTGAAAGGGCTGATTATACATATCCACCCTATGTATGCATTCAGTCAACTTACCGAGGTTGCGTTCGTTGGTATCGCCAGATTCTCTTCGAGCTTTCAAAATAACTTTCGTCGAGCCCAGCACCCTTTTGCTTTGGGCTTTTACTTCTTCGCCCAGTGTGTCGACCAACGCTTTCATACCTGGGTCTAAGGAAATGAGTCGAATTATTTTTACATTACATTACATTTCTGCTTTAATCCATTATCTGATAGAGATGCCCTTTGGCTCCCTGTAGAAGTTTTCTGATTAGGATCTGCTCTGGTTTGCTTATGGAGTGGTGTTGATTTGATTCTATCATGTCTGACATGACCAAATATTCATATTTTCATGTATCATAATGTAAGTTATATAGATACTGTACATACGCTCATTGTTTCTGAGGACATTACCCAGATAAGTCATAAAAGAACAAAAATAACTATTTCGGGTGTAATAATAAAACTTTTAAAACACAAGCAACAATGACATAAGTTGTGAGAAAACACATTCGGATCAACTGGCCGATCGGTCGCAGGGAAACTTCTATTTCAGTTCATGTGTTAACCCATTCCCTCATATAAACGTGTTTTCACGCATCTGCAAACAGAGTAGACCCAGCCGTCTGATCAGGGTCTGTTCTGTTTGCTAATGGAATTTGATAGATCTGTTTCTTTACTTTCTAAAATGGATACAATGTTCCACCTTCCATATTTCATTATAATTATTTTGTCCATGATTATTCAGTAGGTATTGATATTTTTTAATAAACATAGAACAGGGCAAGGGTCAAAACATGCCGTTTATTCGATCTCCATCGGTAAATTATTGCCCCCCTTTTATTTTAAAAAAACACACACCGCATTCACAATATAAAACAGTTTTGATCCTGATGAGACGCGGTATTACTTGACCTTTCTGGATACATATTACTGTCAAAGGTAATCGGCTGCGCCATTGATTTTGAAATATTAACCCTTTCCCCCATAAATACGCCTTTCTACGCCTCTGTAATAACCACTTCTTGAAACCATTGTGATAAATAGAGCATTTACTCCTATAGGAGCAAAGGCTCAATTAATCACAACGGTTTCAAACAACAAAATTCAAAACAAAATTCTCCAGTCAAGGCTATTTTTGGGTAGATTCATTCAAAGAGGTTGGGTCTACAAATAGTCTATGGAGGAAAGGATTAAAGTTCACATCGGTACAAATACGCATTTTTAAACAAAATAAATAAACAGTTTAAATTTCGAACTACACGACGGAAGTCGAACGGATTTTTAATCAGAAACGATGTATCAGAGCTACAGGCCGAGAAAGAAAGAAAACAAACAGAAGAATGTATATATTCTCAATATCAATTAGAAAAGAATCCCGTAACGATGTATACTGTTGAATTAAAAAGAGAGACGGTAATTTTGGAATAATTACGATGTTGTATATAGTTGATATCTCGAACCTCAAGGGACCACACACATTACTTCAAGACAACAGAAGTTCGAGTTATCTGATTTCTAATCAGGACAGTGTTTCAAGTTAACAGCATAATTTATGTTTAAAGTAATTCATTACTTTCGACATGCATTTAGCTGTCACGTGTGTAATATGCGTAATGATACACTCAAAACTATTTTGTATGGTAAACTTTGAAGGATCGAACAAATAGTTTGAGTGATCCCAAAGTTATGCGAGTTCGAAATATTGAATTTCAACTGTATATACGTTTTTCCAAATGTTGAGGAGTTATCTCTGGACAATATAAATAATGAAGGGTTTAGAAAAACAGTTTTTGTTTGATCTCTTTCCCTATTGAATATTTATACATGATTTGATAACTTCATAAATAATCATTAACTTTTTTTTAAAAGGCAATGAATGGGAGTCTACTCTGTTTATGATGGAATAGAAAGGGCGCTTATATCAAGGAATGTGTTATACATAATGCACCCCTTCGATTTATAATACAGTAAAACCTCTCTATAACGGCCATAAAATTACATCAAGAAGTTTGTGTTAAAGGCAGGTGGCTGCTTAAAGCAAGGTGAAAGTAAAACAGAACGCTCCTATGGGAGCGTTCTGTTTTACTTTCACCTTGCTTTAAGCAGCCACCTGTCCTAAATACCAACTAATTAACAAAATTTAGTGGCCGTTATAGAGAGATTTAAACTGTTTGATTTGTTAAAATACTTACTCAAAAATTATCAAATTAAAGTAAAGATTTTTTGCCTGCAATGAAATTGCGGCTATATGCTTACATTCCTGAAAGCATATACATTTGAAATTAAATATATCGACTTGGGATAACTCTAACTAAAAGTTCGGTCCATCCAAAATTTACAATACAGAGTTGTTAAAAATGTATCAAAACACATATCTAAAAACACATGCGACAGGTTAATGCAGGTCAAAAGTAACGATGAAAGCTCCCACAGGAGCTTTCAGCATTACTTTAGGTCTGCATCAAGATGTGAAATTGAGATATTGGTCAGATTATAAATCGGATGACTCGAACCTCGAACTAAATTTGCATGGTCCCTTGAAGTTCGAGATATCGAAGTTCAATTGTAGTAACAATATTTCAACTACATGTAACAATCCACTTTCAGTGTTTCGTACTAACCTTCGGGTACTGAGCTGTCCAGTATTATCGGGTTTCCTGACCACGATGTTACCTCGCCCGTGCTGTCAAACGTGACGTTGAGGTATCCCAGGTACTTGCCCCAGGCAGCATCTTGTACTACGAGAGCCTTCTTGCCTGATTTCTGGGTCACAACGGTAGGATAAGGACCCTCCGGAATTTCAACTGAAGGCGGGTCACCTAAAACCAGTTCAATCAGTTAGTTTTTAGGTGACTTGTTACATGTACCATCTTATCAGAAACATGACCAAAGTAACAAAAAGTTTGCATCCTGATGAGACGACGAGTTCCCGGGCGTCTTATCTGGATCCAAACTGTTTGCAAAGGTTATCACACAGTCGCTAGTACAGTACTGAAGGTTAACCCTTTCCCTCATATAAACGTCTTTTCACGGAATTGCAAACATAGTAGGCCCTAATCTTGTTGTCTGGTCTGAGCCTACTGTATTTGCTTTTCATGTGATATAGTTTTGGCAAGGCAATAGCATTTCTTGAAAAGTTTACACTCTAAAATATCAGCTAATAAATATCCATGATGTCATTATTTCTTACATGAAAATTTAACAAGGAAAGGGCTAAATGAGCGAAACTATGACCAAGACACCTTGACTTTACCCTTTCTCTGTTCTATGTATATTACAAATTTCAATACCTACTGAGAAGTCATTTACAAAATAGTTATGGGAGGTGGAACATTGTAGATATTTTAGAAAGCAAAGAAACCTATCTATTGAATTCTACTAGCAAACAAAGCAGACCCTGATCAGACGGCTCCTCTAGGAGCCGTCTGACCTGGGTCTACTCTGTTTGCAAACGTGTGAAAACACGTTTATAAGAGAGAAAGGGTTAAACAACTATGGTGATATTGTGAGGAAACAAACACCGTTACAACGACTTGTAATTCTCCGCTGTACAGTTGTTAGGAGTTTTGGCTCCCAGCCAAAACAACTTCTATTTTCATTTTACACTTCTTGTGCCTATCTTTATACACGTGCTTACATTATATAATGGCTAAAATGAAATCGAACTTTACAGCTTAACTCGCTTCAAATATGTTTTCAAATCAGACAGTTTACATTCTGGTGAGAGTTATTCGGCGCCTCATCTTAATATGTTTGTTTCGTATGTGCAAAAACACAAGGTCGTTATTTGCTATTATAAAAATAATCTAATTAATATTCATGATGTCATTATTTCACACATGAATATAATATATAATGCCCTTAGTTACCATTATAGAGAAAGGTGTCAGTATGTCCACCAACGACGATGTCCACACCGTCGATTTCTGCTACCAATAAATCTTTGGAGTAACCAGCATGTCCAAGGGCTATAATCTTATGAATTCCTTTCTTCGTTAGACGATTTACCTCCTTTCGGACAGCCTCGATAACATCAGTGAACTGCACATCGTTACCTGTGGAAAGGGACACACGTCACAGTATATAACTTATTTTATGATGTACAGTAAAAGCTCGATAATACGAACATTCAAATACGCACCACTATTGATCTCTATCACATGTGTCAGCTAAATTAAGGGTGAAATGCATACAGGAAGTTTCACTGGGAGCTTTCTGCATGACCTTTACCTTGCATCAAACAGCCATCTGTCTACAAAAACATAAATACTTCATCAAGTAACTAAAATTTCGTAGTATCAAGTTTGTACTGTATATTTATCAAGAAAATCGTACTGGACTCTTCTAAACTAAACATAGCCATTACGACCATTTAAGCAAAAAGCTCCTTCTGAATTACAATAAACATAATGTTCTGCATGTGAGTGTTCGGATTAGTGAGACTTTTCTCTTGGTGAGTGTTCGGATTAGAGAGACTTTCATATAGTTGAGTGTTTGAATAAGTTTGTAAGTTTGATAAGTTTGTATCTTTATTTCCATCAAATATGATGAGCATATGCAAATAATGAAAGAAAGTGAAGCAAAGTACATGTATATAACAAACATTGTATAAAGATACACAAAGTAGAAAGATTAAATTGACTTAACATAGCAAACAACCAAGAGCATGGCCGCCCACCAAGACACAGACCCCAGGTACACACATATAGACAGACGCCCGGTATTTTCTGTCTCTGTCTCTCTCTCTCACACACACACAATCAATCGCCAACACACATTCACATTATGAATACAACACATGCAGTTTACATGATCTTTGTTTTAATTTAGGATATAATGCATGTACTACGATTCAATAAATTTTTACCTACAATCTACTCCTAAATAAGGATTCCGTTTCTAAGATATTACAATGCTCTCACTCTTGAGCGAATATTGGTAAAACGGATATCACTACTTAAGTACCGCTTACTATAGGAAATAAGCAATGCAGAAAGCCCCCTTAAAGAGCTTACTGCATTACCTCTGTCCAGCACTGATCTGTCACCTGCATTCAATAACCAAAAGTTCAGCTCAATTTGATGTCTTTAAGGATATATATCTGTCCGTCTTTTTGTAGAAGTATAAAACCTCGTCGTCACTTGCCACATGGGTTCGAAAACCCGTCAATAATGCTATCACTCTGAATCTCGGCTTGAGGTCTAAAAATGATATCTTTTTTCCCTGCCCCACAGAGACAGTATTACATTATACACTTCTATTCTGGATACCAGTGTATATTTACATGTGCACAATACATGCTCAACAATTGAATTCACCTCAGATAAGCAACTGGGAAACTTGTGAGTATGTTCGGATGTGATACTTTCTTTATAGCTGAGTGTTCGGATAAGTGGGAGTCACTCACTCACTCGGGGACTTTTCAATAGGCGAGTGTTCGGATGTAAGACTTTTTTATAGGTGAGTGTTCCGATTTGTGGGACTTTTCTATAGGTGAGTGTTCGGATGTGCGTGACTTTTCTATAGGTAAGTGTTCGGATTTTTGGGACTTTCTATAGGTGAGTGTTCCGATTGAAGACACTTTTCTATAGGTGAGTGTTGCAATTTGTGGGACTATTCTGTAGGTCAATGCTCGGATTATTGAGAATTTTCTATAGATGAGTGTTCCGATTTGTGGGACTTTTCTATAGCTGGATGATTGGATTTGTGAGACTTTACTATAGCTGAGTGTTCGGATAAGTGAAACGTTTGTATAGGTGAGTGTTCGGATTTGTGGGACTTTTCTATAGGTGAGTGTTCCGATTTGTGGAATTTTTCTATAGGTGAGTATTCGGATGTGTGAGACTTTTCTAAAGGTAGGTGTTCGGATTATTGAGACTTTTTTTATTGGTGAGTGTTCCGATTCGTGGGACTTTTCAATAGTTGAGTGTTCGGATGTAAGACTTTTCTATAGGTTAATGTTCGGATGTGCGTGACTTTTCTATAGGTGAGTGTTCGGATTTGTAGGACTATTCAGTAGGTCAGTGCTCGGATTAGTGATATTTATAAGTGAGTGTTCCGATTTTTGGGACCTTTCTATAGCTGAGTGTTCGGATTTGTGAGACTATTCTGTAGTTGAGTGTTCGGATAAGTGAGACTCTTCTATAGGTGGGTTTTCGGATTTGTGGGACTTTTCTATAGGTGAGTGTTCCGATTTATGGGACTTTTCTATAGCTGAGTGTTCGGATGTGTGAGATTTTTCTACAGCTGAGTGTTCGGATAAGTGAGACGTTTCTATAGGTGAGTGTTCGGTTCAATAAGACTTTTTTTTATAGGTGAGTGTTCGGATTAGTGAGACTTTTCTATAGGTGAGTGTTCCGATTGGCGGGACTTTTCTATAGGTGAGTGTTGCAATTTGTGGGACTATTCTGTAGGTCAGTGCTCGGATTATTGAGAATTTTCTATAGATGAGTGTTCCGATTTGTGGGACTTTTCTATAGCTGAATGTTTGGATTTGTGAGACTTTTCTATAGCTAAATGTTCGGATATGTGAAACTGTTCTATAGGTGAGTGTTCAGATGTATGACTTTTCTATAGGTTAATGTTCGGATGTGCGTGACTTTTCTATAGGTGAGAGCTCCGGTTTGTTGGTTTTTTCTATACCTATGAGTTTTCCGATTTGTGGGACTATTCAGTAGGTCAGTGCTCGGATTAGGGATACTTTTCTATAGGTGAGTGTTCCGATTTGTAGGACTTTTCTATAGCTGCTTGTTCGGATGTGTGATACTTTTCTGTAGTTGAGTGTTCTGATAAGTGAGACTCTTCTATAGGTAAGTGTTCGGATTTGTGGGACTTTTCTATAGGTGAGTGTTCGGATTTGTGGGACTTTTCTATAGGTGAGTGTTCCGATTTGTAGGATTTTTCTATAGGTGAGTGTTCGGATTGTGGGACTTTTCTATAGGTGAGTGTTCCGATTTGTGGGAATTTTCTATAGGTGAGTTTTCGGATGTGTGAGACTTTTCTAAAGGTAGGTGTTCGGATTATTGAGACTTTTTTTTATTGGTGAGTGTTCTGATTCGTGGGACTTTTCAATAGATGAGTTTTCGGATGTAAGACTTTTCTATAGGTTAATGTTCGGATGTGCGTGACTTTTCTATAGGTGAGAGTTCCGGTTTGTTGGTCTTTTCTATAGGTGAGTTTTCCGATTTGTGGGACTATTCAGTAGGTCAGTGCTCGGATTAGTGATATTTTTTCTATAGTTGAGTGTTCCGATTTGTGGGACTTTTCTATAGCTGAGTGTTCAGATGTGTGATACTTTTCTGTAGTTGAGTGTTCGGATAAGTGAGACTCTTCTATAGGTGAGTGTTCGGATTTGTGGGACTTTTCTATAGTTGAGTGTTCGGATTTATGGGACTTTTCTATAGCTGAGTGTTCGGATAAGTGAGACGTTTCTATAGGCGAGTGATCGGTTCAATAAGACTTTTTTTTATAGGTGAGTGTTCGGATCAGTGAGACTTTTCTATAGTTGAGTGTTCGGATTAGTGAGACTTTTCCTTAAGGTAAGTGTTCCGATCAGTGAGACAGTACTGTATGTGAGTGTGCGTGTACGTGAGCTGTACTGTTTGTAAGTGTTTGGTTTAGCGAGATTTTCTGTATGTGAGTGTGTGGATTTGCATTTAGATTGTACTGTATATTCCGTTGAACGAGGTTATATCATATGTGGGTGTTCGGTTAGACAAGTTTTAGTATATGTGAGTGTAAGATTTAACGAGGTTATATTATATGTGAGTGTTCGGTTAGACAAGTTTTATTGTATATGAGTGTTCAGTTAGACAAATTTAATTGTGTGTGAGCGATGGGTTTAACGAGGTTATATTATATATAGGTGTGCGGTTAGAAAGTTTTGTGTGTGAGTTGTCTGTAAGACAAGTGTTATTTGATGTGAGTGTTCGATTTTACGAGGTTACATTATTTGTGGGTGTTCAGTAAGACACGTTTTATTGTATGTAAGTGTTCGGTTAGACAAGTTTTATTGTGTGTAAATGTTCGGTTTATCGAGGTTATATTATATGTGGGTGTGCGGTTAGAAAGTTTTATTGTGTGAGAGTGTTCGATTTAATGAGGTTATGTTATATATGGGTGTGCGGTTAGAAAGTTGTATTGTATGTGAGTGTTCGATTTAATGAGGTTATATTATATGTGGGTGTGTGGTTAGAAAGCATTTTGTATGTGAGTGTTCGGTTAAATGAGGTTATATTATATGTGAGTATGCGGTTGGAAAGTTTTATTTTGTTTGAGTGTTCTGATAGCCAAGTGTTATAGTATGTGAGTGTTCGGTTTAACGAGGTAATATTATTTGTGGGTGTTCGGTTAGATAGCTTTTATTGTACATGTATGTGAGTGTTCGGTTTAGCCACGCTTTACTGTATGTGAGTATTCGGTTTAACCGGGTGAATTTATATGTGAATGTTCGGTTAGAAAAGTGTTATAGTATGTGGGTACATGTATTCGGTTTAGTCACGTTTCACTGTATGTGAGTATTCGGTATTCGCTCCGCTCTTTATTCTCAGTGTTTTTATATTTTCTGGTCCTTCGGGATCATTAGTTTTGATGTTGTTAGTTTTGAAAATTTAATACCGCTTGAGCCGGTGCTAGGGGCGTGAGTAATGCTGCAGTTTTAATTGCTATTCATGAAAATACTCAATAAAACCGAGTCTGCAATTTTCTCTTTTCGCATTGCTACTTTTGCTTTCGAAGGGCCTCCCACTTTCAGAATATATTAAGCAGGTCTTATTGTATGTCAGTGTTCAGCTTAACTTTGTCTTACTGTATGTGAGTATTCGGTAGCGCGGGTGCATTGTACTTACTTGGGCTCGATATTGTAGCTGTCGTCTCAGTAATATAACCGATGACCCCGATCTTTGTCCCATCAATTGTCAACACTTTGGACTTCGTGAACATTTGATATAGAGGCGATGCACTGGTCACCTCGGTGTTAGCACTGACAATTGGAAATGTGACATTGTCGATGAAGTCAGCCAGAACTTTATCACCCAGGTCAAACTCGTGATTACCGATGCACTGGAATGCAAGATTCAGAATCTACAGGGGCATACAGTAAAACCCTCTAAACCGGAATTCTACTAGAGAGCAAAATAGATACTTTTAGGCAGGTGACAGTTTAACCCATTACCTCATAGGCTATTTTAGATACCTATTTGAATAAATCTACCCAAAAGGAGCATGAACTAGAGAAACGGAAAAAAAAAGAATTTTGTAGCTTGAAACCATTGTGATAAATAGAGCATTTGCTCCTATAGGAGTGATTTCTACAGAGTCGTCAAAATTCGTCATTGTGAGGGAATGGGTTAATGCAGGGTAAAGGTCACACAGAAATATCCTAGTTGAGCTTTCTGCACAAATTCCACAATGCAATACGCTGTCACTGTCTCCAATACCTAATTGAAAGTCCAGGCTCCGATTTTATAAAACTTTTTGCTTGAGTCTGAGATCATTCTCAAGCATCTTACCAATCAGATACTTGAGAATGATCTCAGATTCAGACTCAGACTCAGAGTTTTATGACCTTGGACCCAATTGAAAAGACTTTTACTGTATTTATTTTTTATGGTTCCACCATGAACCTCTACCATTACTTGCATTATTAAATTGTGGTGCTTTCTAGAATTTTTTTTTTTTTAAAAAAACAACACATTGGAATTTGATTAACAGGTCTACCGGATTTAAATTAATATTATAAAGTCAATTCAACCATGTTTGGCTCGATTTAGGTTAAAGTGCATCCGTTTGATGAAGATGTTGGACCGAAGCTTATTAAAATGACAAACTCTCACCTTAAACCTGCAAAGTGTAACATGAATTTGCAAATAATTTCAAATGAATTTGGACAATTATTTACGCAGAAGAATTAAGATGGCGATGAGCAGTTTCTCAAAAGGAAGAGACTGAATAATGTCGCAAAAATAAATTTGACAGCGTGTTATTCTGCTAGATTTGGCAGTAGAATGTACATGTATTCCCATTATATATAAAACGAAAATGTAAATATCTATTTGATTTATGCTACATTCATTTGCATAAAGTGCAACCTACTTTACCTCTAAAGTTTCTTCCAATTCACAAAGCACGGTGTCTGAGTGTCACAAGGTTGGATCCTGATGAGACTAGAAACCTCCCGGATCTAAACTTTTTTCAGAGTTCTAACAAAAACGGAAAAGTGGACATTTTGCACTGGAATACACATTTTTTGTGTTTGTTCTATTATTTGTATCAGCCACAAGAAAAACTAGCATTTTCATGGTTGTTACTAGAATAGAGCAAAAGCAATAAGCGTATGCCAAGGCAAAACGTCTAGTTTTTCTCACGTTTAATATTAGTAATAGAACAAAAAAGCATATTCCAACGCAAAACGTCTAGTTTTGTCTTGCGATGGCTACTAATAATAGAACAAAGACAATAAACTTATGCTAACGCAAAACTTCTAGTTTTGCAGTGGTTGATACTAGTAATGGAACAAAGACAATAAACTTATGCTAACGCAAAACGTCTAGTTTTGTATTGGTTGATACTAGTAATGGAACAAAACCAAAAATCATATGGCAACGCAAAACGTCTAGTTTTGTCTTGCGATGGCTACTAATAATAAAACAAACACAATAAGCTTATGCTAACGCAAAACTTCTAGTTTTGTAGTGGTTGATACCATTATTTGCAAATCTACGGTCTTTGTATATTCCAAAGTGTTACTATGAATATCCAAATATACAGAAATTCTATAATCTAATGTCATGCGAAAGTCAAGATGTGATTAGAAATCTTGCTGTGTATATTTATAGAGCTTTTGCAGAAAGAAAGCAATTCATGAACATATATGAATAAACATCCTAGTATGTGGTCGCTATGTTTTCTGGATGTTTTCTTAAATGCAATTTGTTTATATATTGATGTATTATCACATGTCATATGAGTGTATCATAGCAACATATACGTGGTTGTGTAGTACAAATGTTAGAGAATTGGCATATCAGTTTTTCTATGTATACGTCATATGATATATACGCCAGAATATGCATAAGGTCTTGCTGAGTGTATGTACTAGGTATTATACATCTACTGTATTCTAGCATATATAGCTCGTACATTGTTATCATACATATATATATATATATGCTGTTAGCCACTTTCACGGCTGAACGTACCTGACATTTATAACTATATTTGGAATGCACGACCTGCACTTAGCATATGAATACTTTATATATGCATCGTTTTGTGTATGGGCCGGAGGACATAAACACAATAAACTTTTGAATTTTGAATTTGAATTTGATACTAGTAATGGAACAAAACCAAAAAGCATATGCCAACGCAAAACGTCTAGTTTTGTCTTGCGATGGCTACTAATAATAAAACAAAGACAATACGCTTATGCTAACGCAAAACTTCTAGTTTTGTAGTGGTTGATACTACTAATGGAACAAAACCAAAAAGCGCATTCCAACGCAAAATGTCTAGTTTTTCTAATAAACGATACTAATAATACAACAAATCCAATAAACGTTTTCAAAAGCAAAACCTCAACGTTTTCAAATTCATCAGAATGACATATTTATGCTATTATTCTTTATGATGCTATGGTCGTTTTAACTCTATCTTTGTTCGGTATTTATGTAAAGAAATTATTACATCATGAATACTTATATTCTGAAGTTTTAGTATGGAACCCTTTCAATGAATTGGTTTGTTTTGATACACACTGTAGAATCAGATCTATATCGTGAACAAAGCAAACAGAGCAGACCCTAATCAGAACTCGTCTGATCTGAGTCTACTCTGTTTGCAAATGCGTGAAAATGCATTTATATGAAGGAAAGGGTTAAAGTGATAAATAAATATTCATACATATGCAAATTAGTTTATATCAGAAAAGTAATATTTACTATTAAAGCAATGCCTCATATATATGTTTGTAACAATTTATTTCATTATTCATAAAAATTAACCGAGATCTAGAGGAGTATTATAGGTAGGTGTAAATTTTCCAAAATTTGTGAAAGAATCGGTTACCATTGAAACAGTACCAATGATACTTACATTTCATTGTTTGGTTATCAATTTAGATACTTTGCTTTCTGAGTATTTTGTCATCAATTTAAACTATATTTAAAGTTGTTTTCTGATAATGGTAGGGTAAAAATTGACAGGTTTACGTTATTTCTGTATTTTTCTTTTTACTATTTTTAATTATTCTCATTAATATTCATGTGTATGCAAATAAGGTATTTCCTAGGTATAGCCTTTAAAGAAAAGCACAAGGTCTTAGCTTTAATTCGGTACCAGTTTTATACAGTTAGCACAAAAACTTTCTGTGATATAAAAGATATTTGCAGGTACGGGTCGACTAACAAAATATGTGTGAACAGAGTGAAATGAATAGTTACTATGGAAACAGTTACAATGTTACTTAGATATTTTGTTTTCTGAGGATTGTTTCATCATGTTAAACTGCATTTGAAGTTGTTTTCTGATATTTGTAGGATAAAAAGTGAATAGTTTACATTATTTACGTTATTTCTATATTTCTTTTACTATTTTTAATGTTCTCATTAATATTCATGAGTATGCAAATAAGGTGATTTAAAACAACGAGCTGGACATAAAACACAATATCTTATCTCCAGTTTGGCACCAGTTTTATAGGTTTAGGACAAATACTGGCCTTGGTATGGACGATACTGCAGGCACGGGCCATCATTACGAAAACTGGGGTGTTGCCATGGAAACGGTGAAAATGGTACTTAGAATTAATGCTTTGGTCCTCGAATTGGATACTTTGTTTTCTTTTGGTTTGTCATCATGTTAAACTGCATTTGAAATTGTTTCTGATATTTGTAGGATAAAAAAAGGTTATTTCGATACTTTTTATACTATTTTTAAGGTTCTTATTAATATTCATGAGTATGCAAATAAGGTACATTGTAATTTAAAAACAAATTGGAAATAAAAGCCCAATGTCTTATCCTTCATTTGGTGCCAGTTATATAGGTTTAGGACAAAAACTGGTTGTGATATGGTCGAATTTGAAGGTATGTGTCATCATTACGAAAACTGGGGGTTGCCATGGAAACGGTTAAAATACACATAGCCTTAAAGAATTTAAACTTGAGTACATTCGCGATTCTGATTCAGGAGACTTTTCTGAACATTTTGGTACCCTTGGAAAAAAGTCGGGGGGGGGGGGGTTACATGGTAGGCACTATTGGCTGCCTGAGTAATACTATGTAAAAATATAAAACTAAATGGCAGAAAATTGCACTAACTTCATTCTACGTCTTGTTACGACGTCAATTTCCGCTCGATTTTTAATCAAATAAGATTAATTACACGCAGAAATGCCGAGCCTTTGAATAAGACCAATGATGCCGATAATTGGCCGAACAATTACTGTACTGAGACTCAGCTTTAGTCGACCGAGTCACTACCGACACATGTATATATGTACATATGTTGACAGTCGCGAGTCGCTCCGGAAAATCTCCAGGGTCGTAGAAACAGAAGTAACTTTGTGGTTGACATCGACAGTAAGTTTAATTTTTATGTTAGATTTTTTAAAGGAGCGTGGAACACGGACACTATTATGAGATTCGGTGCGACTTTCGATGTCTTTAGTCGTGAAAATGTACATGTATGTGTTGGTAGCGACTCGGTCGACAAAAGCTAAGTTGGAGTTTATCGTCTCAGTACAGTAATATTTCGGCTAATGATCGGCATCAATGGCGTGTATTTCAAAGTCTAGACATTTCTGCGTGTAATGAATCATATTTCATTAAAATCGAGCCGAAATTGACGCCGTAACAAGACGTTGGACTTTTGGACCATTTATATTATATCTTAAAGCCTCTCTATGTCATGCCACCTGTGATAAGGAGCACAAAGGAAAAAGTGCATGCTCTTTATTGTGTTATCCTTGGTATAGAAAGCATGCTATGGGTTTTCACTATGCATCATTTTACGAATTACTAATTATTATGATGTGATTCATGTTTGTGAACCATAGGATGTTTTCTATTTGCCGAAATAAATCTATCTAACTATCTTAGTTACAAATCTTTACATAGTATTATACTATACGAAAAAAAATCAAAACTTTTTTTTCTGTCGAAGTATGATTTCTAACCGTATTTGAAGATGTTTGCTAGTAGTATCTATGAAACTGTCACGCGCCTTGCACCTGTGGTTTTGCCAGGTAGGTTTTCAGTATATACTCAAAACAGGATAGAGGAACAGAATACTTGTTCAAAGGCAGTGATTATGTGGAACCAATGGACTCTGCATCAACTGGTGGGACTTTGCGATATATATTAGGTTAGAATAGCCATACTCACATTGACAGCGACCATATTAAAGCGTGTTGAAAAATAACCCCAAGCAAATTGAAAGGGTTGACTCTCCATTCACCAAGGGTTTTCATTCATTCATTTAAGTTAACTACGAATGCGCGTTTAAATATTTCGTAGTAAATTTTCTAGTGATTCGGTTTCCGACAGTATATTCGGTTTCCGACTGTATATCGTAAATTTATATCTTGCATATTTTGTCACGTGGCCCAATCAGAATGCGTGTTACAAAAATGTTGCATTAGAATTAGCGTTGGTTCCGACATTTAGCGTCAACCTTGCGACATATTACATGAAGTATGACATTTAGCGTCGGTGCGATATTTAACGTTGCTACAAGCGCAATAACGGTTTGATATGTGTGCAAAGTGTTTTTGTAGCGGGCTTCTCCTAGTTACTACAGATGTATAAGTTAAATAATGATGGGCAACAGAGCTACAGATTAAGGTGCCTACTCAATATACCGAACCCTATGTTGTGACCACTCTTTAGAATCGTCTCGAAGAGACGATTCTAAAGAGTGGTCACAGAATTGATTTGGTGGAGAAATAAAGAAGTTATACTTGAAAATATTTCAATTTACGCATCTTATCTGGAGCTCTGGAGCAAATTACATTACTGTTTTTGTTTTAACACTTTCCCGTCATCATGGATATTTATGTAACATTATAATACGTCATAAACATTCATTAATTATACTTTTTTTTTTTTATAAGGTCACGTTAACAATGAAAATGATTGGCGATGAAGGAAACGATAAGATGAGTTCAATAAAATCCCATAAGCAATCAGAGCAGAACCTTATCAGACGGTTCCTGTAGGCAATGGCGTCAAAAGGTTAATTTATTAGGTAAGCGTGTATTATTGGCGATAAAAGAACACACCCACATTGTATATTCAGTAGTTTGTGTACTAAGGCAAGAGCAAACCTCGACCTAATCGCACAAATCTAACGCGGGGGACAGGAATAAGTATTTTCATGCATTTGCAAAATACATTTGTAGAGTAGACCCAGGTCAGACGGCTCATATAGGAGCCGTCTGATCTGGGTCTGCTCTGTTTGCTAATGGAATTTGATAGATATGTTTCTTTACTTTTGAAGATGACTACACTGTTCAACATTCCATATTTTATCACAAACTTCTTGTCAACGAATTTTCAGTAGTCATTGAGATTTAGAATAAACTAGAAATATCACGAAAGGTGATATATACCCCCGCACGGCAGCTTTGATTGCAGAACCAAGTTTTATGACACAAACACAAAAATACTCAAAGTTCAATGGGAGATAATTCTGTAATGCCTGCAACTAGACATATGAAACTGCATCTTGCATATCTGCTATTCGTGGTTATTAGGTATGGCGAGTATTAATTCAATAATTTGTAAATTGAAGGAGGAGTTTGTGAAATTAACTGTCCATGTTTCATGCCAAAGTGACAAACTTACTCAAAGTTCAAGGGAAGATTCTGCAATGCACGGCGCAAAGTACATGAAAATTGCGTCTTGCACATCTACCATTCGTGGTTATATATGTATACTAAATATAAATTTAATAACTTTGAAATTGAAGGAGGTGTTCACGACACCATCTTCCCATGCTCCATGCCAAAATGACAAAAATACTCAAAGTTCATGGAGAGATAATTCTGCAATGCCTAGCGCTAAACACAAGAAAATTGCGTCTTGCACATCTACCATTCTTGGTTATTATGTATATTAAATATAAACTCAATAACTTTAAGACTGGAGGAAGAGTTTGCGACACCAACTATCCATGTTCAAATGCGGACTTACCCACCGGTTCAAATGCGGACGGACGGACAAGTTTGCGGGGGTATAACAAAGTACGGAGAAAGGTTTAATGACCTACCTTAATTACCCTAAGTACTCAAAAACCCAATAGATATACTTCTTCTCCAAAACTTTGCAAAGCTCTACAATTCAATGTGGCATCTTTTTGAGATCTTTAATTTAACCCTTTCCCCGTTTAACATCTATTCAATCTGTTATCACTTAATGGTCAGAATCAATCAAATAGAACATAGAAAATGGATTTGTATTTCCACAATGGTCGAAACTGTAAAATCAGATTTATAAAAGTCCGTGAGCAAACAGGGCAGACCCTGATCAGCTGATCCTATAGGTGTTGTCTGGTATGTGTTTACTCTGTTTGCAAATACACGAAAAAGCGCCTATATGAATGAAAGGGTTGATCCCACACTGTGGAATATAGTGTAGTCCTTGATTAAACGACCCATTAAGGAGAAGTGATCTGGGTAAGCACTATTTGCATGTAAGAATAATTAGAACAATTAGGCATTCCCCTTATACTTACCATTACATCGTATTTCATTTGTTCCATAAACACCGCTGACGCTTGTCCTTGGAACAGCGTGAACCAGAGAGTTCCCGAAAATAGGTCACCGGCATCTAGGAGTATAACATTGTCAACAGTGCTCCTGATTTCGTTGATTTTCGTAAGCCGTCGTGCAACTCCGCCGTAGCAGAATCCATCAGCAGCATTTTGCTCGCTACAGCCACTGCCAAACGCATTAAACTGCTCGATGCGTGCATGTACGTCATTGGTATGTAAAATCAACAACTCAAAGCCAGAAACACGGGTGAAATGACTGACAGTGGTCACATACACATATATTCCAATTACAAGCACATTGTATGCCATGTTTGACTCGTTGTTTCCTTGTTGATGCTACTATAATAATGGCAGTCTTAATGGTTTGCAAATAATGAAACCTGAGACAAGTACAGTGAAACCAATCTAATGCGACTATCGTAAAAGAGGTTTAAGTCTGGGTCTTTCTTACAGGTGGTAGTTTCATGCAGGACGAAAGTAATGCAGAAATATCCCGCAGGAGTTTTCTTCATTACTTTCGTGCATAAAGCAACCATGTGCTTTTAAAGACATCTATGTTTGTTTATAAGGTGATTGCCTTATATGGCCTTTGCTGTACTTGAATATACAATTAAATATTTATTTGTAAATATTCAGTTAATTGAATACACCGTATAATATGATACTATCTTAAACGGAACTTGTAAATATGCCCCGTGGCAGGGTAGGAATTAAGAATAAGATTTATACTGAAATTGACCGGTATTGTTGACATTTATTAACTTTTTGTCTCATATAAACATCTCTTTCCTACTCTAATACTTTGCAAATAGAGTTTGTTTGTTTATACGAGCGATACAATACTATGTATTTGATTCTACAGTGTCTGCCATGTCCACAAATCCCTGTGCTTACAAGTCATTATAAGAATACATCTAGCTGGTGTTCAAGATGTCAATATTTCTTACCTGGTTATTCATTTATGCATGGAGTAAAGGTTTAATATCAATCCGGAACAGGAACAGGGAGGTTGAATTGATTAGACACCATTTATACAGAGCTGCTCGGATATACAGACGAGCAAACACACCGCTTTCTGACAGTTTTATGTCCAGAAACAGACATTATAATGTTTTCTAACATGACAGCAAAGCCACCTTGTACATCCCATTCACAGCGTTTGATTTGAATAATTATAAATTAACTATCAAATCTTCGCATATAAATTTCAAAAGCGATGTCCAGTACGTCTAACCAATGATTGGTCAAGATCTACTCTGTTTGTTTAGAAACAAAATTTAAGCGGCTATTCATTCGTTGAACAAAAGAGTCTTAAGAAACAGGTGGTAGCTTATTGCAGTACAAAACTAATACAGGAAGCTCCTAATTGAGCTTTCTGCATTAATTATTATCTGCATTAAGCTACCACCTGCATTGCAGACCAATAATCAGATCTCTTTTCGATGGCCGCCTAAGACAGGTTATATTGCATTCATGGGTTTTATAGAACAGTATAAATAGATATTTAACCCTTCGCTTGCTATTCACGTCAATATACCTACATGTAAATAGTGAAGACCCAGATGAGACAGCTCCTGCAGGAGCTGTCTCATCTGGGTCTGCACTATTTACAAATTGATTGTGCAACCAGTGCACTCCACAGCGGTGATTGCACAGCGAAATACTTTGCATACAGTGAAGATATATATAATTATACAACAAGGCATGGGTAAGGTAAAGAAGGAGAAAATGTATTTTAAAATTCAGCAAGAGAAGGGTTAACATTCATAATTGATAGAGTCCGCCATAAATATACATGGAGTAAAAAGTAAACTCTGTCAGCCATTTGGAAAAAGGTCAAACGCTATAAAAACGACACGCCAGAATGTTACGTTATAAAATGATATTGATGACACAGACCCAGTAAGATATAATCAACGTTCTTTTCGGTATATCGAATAAACAAGGTTCCCTTTGTTTCTTTCAATACATTGCGCACTTATCAAAATGACGCCAAGAAACAAGGTCTTATACAGCAACCCCCTCCCCCCCCCCCCTCGTATGCTCCTATAGGAGTCATCTGAACAGAGTCTGCTCTATTTGCTGTAGGTATCTCAAACTCAAATTACTTCGAGATAACCAAAGTTCAAGTTATCCGATTTCTAGTCTAGACACTTTCTCAAGTTCATAGCTTTATGCAGGTCTAAAGTAATGCTTAAAGCTCCCATTTTATTTCACTTATTTACTGCATTGTAATATATTTTTCCCAGCGATGGCACATATTTTTTGACGGAAATTCAAAATGGTTACGATTTACTGTAGACCACTCTCCAGGTTTGCACTCCAGAAAAATGCAGCTGCAATATGTTTCACAGTGGTCACTTAGCCTCACTAATGCCAAAGAACTGTCCGATGTTTGATGATTGTGTTGTTAACATTATGCAGGTCATATGCAGGTCAATTGCTGTCCAGCATTATGTACTCACAAGCACCTTCTGCACTCTGAGCAATTAACCCTTTCAGTGCCAGAATTGTCGTCTGCTAGACATATTTTCGTCTGCTTCAAGTTTTAGAAAGGACCTTTGTTCAATGTCTTTATAAAACGATAAACATGGTGTGAAACAGTTTGGATCCTGACGAGATGCTTACTCGGCGTCTCATTTGGATCCAAACTGTTTTGCATGTGATATTATAGACCCGTCTATACGAACTGTGTTTATGTATAAGGTAATACTTTTGAAAGTGAAAATCCCTACCATAAACGCATAATCTAAATAACATCATATAACTTGGTATTTGTTATGTTCAATCATTACTATAAATCTAAACTTATATCGAAAAATGCCACTGTGATACAAAAAACCGTTTTCGTCGATCATCAAGTCTTTTTGCTTCGGAGAATCTCGATCAAACTTCATCTTACAGGTAAGTCTCGTTTAATCTTTTCCTTCAGCACAAAGCCATGTGATGGCCTCATATTAGATTTTAAAGAGTGTTTACCAGCAGCTGGCATAAAGAGAGCAAATACCGCATTTGATATTGCCCAATGTGTAGTGGCAGTTGTCTAACAAATGCATGTAGATTACACACCGATAATCCTTATTACTTATTAGCCACTGGCAGGTGCGGATCCAGGATTTCAGAATAGAGTGGGCGTAGAAGATTTTTTGGAGGGGGGGGCGTAGAGAGGGACGAGAGAGAGAGAGAGAGAGGAGAGAGAGAGGAGAGGGCGTTTCATTCACTATGAATTCGGAACACAATAGTTCTAGCTATTTGTTTAAAACACGTAACTGTTTGTTCCGTCTTTTTTGTCACATCTTAGAAACGGTTTGGAGTTTTTATATGAAACTTTGTGTAAATGTTTAGTATCATTAGGAAATGCAGTCCTGCAAGTAACACTTACATTGACTAATTGTCCTGCATATACATGTATTATGATACTAATACATATTATAATATAATATACATGTAACATAATTGAGAACGGGTGAAAGGAGAGGAGAGAGTGGGCAGATTGAGGGCAGATACAATATATGAGAGAGAGAGAGAGAGAGAGAGAGAGAGTTGCTCTTAACATATCAAATCAGAGTTGATCACGAATAGTCAACTGGCAACTGGCAGCCAGCTGCCAATTCAAATGTTACTTCAGAAATTGTGTTTACCTGCGAATCGTCAACTGGAAACTGGCAGCCAGTTGCCTATTCGACTTTTATTATACCTAGATGTACAAGACGAATACTGATGCAAGGCATTGGATCGCCGGGAAATTTGTGTACAAGGAAGGTTTTTAATAAGGAACTGTTTTGTTAAAACAATTGAAATACAACATTTCATGAAAAACTTAACGAAATATGTAGCCTCTAGAGTGTAATGACGTAGTGACCTAGTTTCGAACCCGACATGATCCATATTTGAACTTGACCAAGATTGCATGTGGACAAACATTCTGATAAAATTTCAGTAAGATCTGATAACATTTGTACCCACTTGAGTGTGAACAAGATTTTTCTATGATTTGACCTAGTGGCCTAGTTTATGACTGCAGGCGATTCATATTCGAACTTGACCTAGATTTCATCAGGGTCAATACACAAACCAATTTACTTAAAGATCAAGTGCAAAATGTGGCCTCCAGAGTGTTTAGGATTTTGTAAGATTTGACCTAGTGACCTAGTTTTTGACCCGACATGACCAATATTCGAACTTGGCGTAGATTTCATGGAGACACATTCTGATAAAATTTCAGTAGCTTCTAGAGCATTAACAAGATTTTTCTAAGATTTGACCTAGTGACCTTGTTTTTGAGCCCAGGTGACCCATATTCGAGATTGACCTAAATTTCATGCAGGGCAAAACACAAACCAATTTACTTAGAGATCAAGTGCAAAATGTGGTATCTCAACGGACAACAGAAGAGGGACATCCAACGATCCTAAAAGCTAAGCATGAGCACGTCGTGCTCTGGTGAGCTAAAAAAATGAGGATAAATCAAAGACCTATATATACTATGGCATGCTGATAAAGAACTCTGTTGCAAACTGTAACAAGTAAATGCCTGGTAAAAACTATTATGACATATGCATTGTTGGAAGTATCACATGAAACTTGACACAAATATCTAGGGCGGTCATTGATTGGTTCAGAGGCATATTGATACCAAAACGTAAGAGGATAAAAAATTTATCCCGTCACTACAGCCGCTAGTGACGTAATAAAGGGGTAGCATAATAAACCTAAGTTTATATGTACAGTAGAGGTTTATTTGTATAGTAGGTGTAGGAATTTCTTCTTACAACAGGAACTATTTTTAATTTTTCTACAAATTTGTTTTACCAAAAATAACGTATAAGTTGAAAGGAAAAACACTTAATATGGATAATTATCATTAACTATCCCAGTAAAAACCCAAACCGTCATTAAAAAAAATAGAAAGGACAAAAGAGAGAAAAAAAAATTTCGTCAGCGGTGAGAATCGAACCAGGGCTGACTGCACGATAGGCGACCGTGGTAACCACTACGCTATCAGGCCAGACATACTTCAAGGGAAATTGAAGATGTATATAAAGTTATCATGCTACTATATTGACGACTTTTTTAAATATTTAAAAAAAACCGACTTTTTTAAATATCACGTAGTATATCACGTGTATAAATATACTGATGCATGTATTACTTTTGTCGACATTTTTGGACAATAAACAATGGTCATTAAACAAAACTGAGTCTGTAATATGTCAAAATCTCTGAAGGGCATAATTTAGAACGAGAGCACCGCAAACAGGTGCACGACTACAGTTTTGACCCGGCTTCAATTCTGCGACTTTGACCCGGCTTCATTTATGTTTACAAAACTGTTTTTGGCATTTAATGTCGATACTTCGACGAAAAAAGTGTCATAATTATTGTTATTATTGTACATTTGTTTGATAAATTTCTTTTTAAACATCGTATGAAGGTTTTTACATCACATATTTCACTACATCAATAATGCAGATAGAAACTATTCTCTGCCACGCTCTCATGAGCTAATTCATTTGGTTCTCCTCACCGATCTACGCTGAATAGACTTTGTAAAACTTGTCGCTACCCCTCCTACATGGGTAAATACTTTTGAACATTCCATTAGTGATCGCCGCTCATGCGGCGATCAATAATCATGAGAATAGTCAACTGACAATTGGCAGCCAGCTGCAAATTCACATACAACTTAAGAAACTGCGTTTACAGGCGAGCCGTCAACTGGCAACTGGCAGCCAGCTGCCAATTCAAATAAAAAATATGAATTGTGATTACTAGCGAACCGTCCGCTGGCAACCGGCAGACAGCTTCCAATTCGACTTTTATTATACATAGATACATATTCATGTGAATCGCAAACTGGCAACTGACATCCAGCTGTCAATTCGCTTTTAACATATCAAAACAGAGTTGATCACGAATAGTCAAATGGCAACTGGCAGTCAGCTGTCAATTCAAATGTTACTTCAGAAATTGTGTTAACCTGCGAACCGTCAACTGGCGGCAAGCTGCCAATTCAAATGTAACTTCAGAAAGTGCGTTTACTAGCGAACCGTCAACTGGCAACCAGCTGCCAATTCGACTTTTATAATACACAGATACCTATTCATGTGATTTGAAACTGGCAACTGGCAGCCAGCTGACAATTAGCTCTTAACATATACAAAACAAACTTATTTACGAATAGTCAACTGGCAACTTGCAGCCAGAGGACAATTTCGCTTTTAATATATCAAATATTATATCAAATCAGATAAGATTAGATTGGATCACGGTTATTTCAAGATCTGATTAGACGAGATCTGGACATGATCATGATCTGACCAGGGTCTGATCCGATCTGGACCTGGTCTTTATTAGATTTTGACATGGTCTTGGTCAGATCAGATAAGAATCCAGATCCAGCTTATGTCAGATGCAGGTCAGATCAGATCAGGTCAGAAGTGATTCAGACCCAAATACAGATCCAGATCAGATCAAATCAGATGCAGATCCAGATGCAGATCCAGATCAGATTCAGATCCAGATCAGATCCAGATCATATCCAGATCAGATCCAGATCAGATCCAGATCAGACCATATCAGACCATATCAGGTCAGAAGGGATTCAGATCCAGATCTAAATCAGATCAAGATCAGACCAGAATTTAATCCAGATCAGGTAAGACCAGATCAGATCTAGATTGGGAAAAATCGATTTTGTTCATGTTATGAAAGTAGTTTTATAAGTTTGGCGTTCGCAATGGGCAAATTCATGATTAACAGACGTGCGACCCCACCCTATATCATGTTATCAAGTCACACATACTTTGTAGACAGGTTGTAAAAATTCATTACAAATACCAGCCTGGATTAAACGAGTCGTGTCTCATCGTCTGATATGAATCCAAACTGTTAAAATATGTAACCAGATATAGATCTACCAAGTCTTGAAATAATGAAAAACTACAAACAATTAACCTTACTAATAGGTAAATCCCTACAACTTTACACCATTTAGATAATATTCTCTAGAAAGAAGATAAAATGGCGGAGGTTTTAATTGCTGCTGACACATGCAGATAAGAGACTCGACTGCAAACAAACATATGTCCATTTTAAGAAAAATCTCTCTTTCTTCACAATAAACTGTTATGAACCAGATCACTGATACTGTTCTCAGTGAGTGTTAATCAAGATATGTTAATACCAAATTTTTTTACCAATTTCTTTAGTATACATGTATGTATAATCATATTGTGACTTTGTCACATTTTATACTCTCATGTTTTAGCAGACATCATTTCATGTAGCTGTAAGCACAATGCATTTTCTGTTTTCACTTGTAATATTGCCTTGAAAAATTAATTACCATGACCATGTACCGACCGTCTACATAATCTGACTCTTATCCATTTTATCATTGTTTCCAATTACAAGGTCCGGCATAAATGACAGATCTGGCACTAGATTTTTTTGCACAGGAATTTAGACCTAAAAGTTATATCAGTTGTTGTATATTGGCGACAAAAAAATAAATGTATGCTTTAAAAATGTGATGCCGGAAATCTAACGTAATTAGTGTGATATAAATCAGCGTGGATCGAGGTTCAGGTCTGACTGATTTTGAGATAATAAACAGGAAATATGAAACAAACGGGTCATACTGGGATAAACTCTATCACCGATTATCCTTTCACTTGTTGTCCTGAATAAAGCTGTTATTTATCTGAACGTGTGTTGACCCTTAATTATGCTAAGCACAATATGACAAGCATTTGTAAACACCTTGGATCCAGATGAGACGCCGAGATGAGGATCCAAGCTGTTTGACGCTTGTTCAACAGTTTCTCAAACGGTTGTAACGAGTCAGAAGTAAGTTAACAATGTTACAAAGCAAGTAAAACATGAAACAGATCAGAGTTATGGCAGAATAATTTTCAGCACAATATATCCCGGCAGACTCGTGTAGTTTTAGTCACCTGCAAAACATGCGTCTGCTGAAAATTCATTCTGAAAATTTCTTTACACAATTGGTATTTGGTTTTATGATGAATCATCCTGATCAAAACAAGTTTGAATGATAACCGGTATATGACTCAATACAATGCAGAGTTAGGGTAACTAAATAAAGCTTCTGTTTGAGATCCAGATCAACATTTAAATCTAAATCAAGATCAACTACAATGTCCACATATATTTTTGCAGATCTTGACTATGACTTGATAAACATATGATCATATTTGATCTGGATCAAGATCTGATCTGATCTGATCATATCTAGTCTGATATTATGTGATATGGGATGATATGATCTAATCGAATCTGATCTGATCTGACCTGGATCTAGATCTGATCCGATCTGCTTTGATCAAAACCAGTACAATATTAGATTAAGATAAAAAATATACCAGATCCAGATCAAATCCTGATCTGATATAATCACATCTAGATCTGGATCTGAGATAATCTGGATCTGAGTTGATCTGATCTGATACAAACTAGATCCAGATCAGATCCCGATCAGCTTTATATCTGATCTGATCTATTTTTATCTCATCTCATCTTATCCATTCATATGGATATGTATCTATAGGAATAATAAAAGTCAAATTGGAAGCTGGCTGCCAGTTGACTATTCGTGATCAACTCTGTTTTGATATGTTAAGGGCGAATTGTCAGCTGGCTGCCAGTTGCCAGTTGACAATTCACATGAATATGTATCTATGTACATGCATAATAGAAGTCGAATTGGCGGCTGGTTGTCAGTTGACGGTTCGCTAGTAATACAATTTCTGAAGCTACATTTGAATTGGCAGCTGGCTGGCTGTTGCCAGTTGACAATTCACAGGAATATGTATCTATGTAAAATAAAAGTCGAATTGGCAGTCGGCTGTCAGTTGCCAGTTTACGGTTCGCTAGTAATCACAATTCATAAGTTGAATTTGAATTGGCAGCTGGATACCATTGCTAGTTGACGTTTCGTTAGTAAATACAATTTCTGAAGCTACATTTGAATTGGCAGCTGGCTGCCAGTTGCCAGTTTAGGGTTCGCTAGTTATCACAATTCATAAAGTTTAATTTAAATTGGCAGCTGGCTGCCAGTGACGTTTCGCTAGTAAATACCATTTCTAAAATTTCGTTTGAATTAGCAGCTGGCTGACAGTTTCCAGTTGCCAGTTGACAAGTCACATGAATATGTGTATATATGTATCATAAAAGTCGAACTTGCAGCTGGCTGCAAGTTCGCTAGTTATCACAATTCATAAATTCTAATTTTAATTTGCAGCTGGCTGCCAGTTGCCAGTTGACGGTTCACCCGTTTACACAGTTTCTTATGTTTTACTTAAACTGGCAGCTGGCTGCCAGTTGCCAGTAAACTATTCGAGATCAACTCTGTTTTGATATGTTAAGAGCGAATTGTCAGCTGGCTGCTAGTTACCAGTTGACAATTCACATGAATATATTTCTATGTATAATAAAAGTCGAATTGGCTGTTGGCTGCCAGTTGCCAGTCGACGGTTCACAATTCAGAATTTTTATTTGAATTGGTAGCTGGCTGCCAGTTGCCAATTCACATGAATATGTATATATGTATAATAAAAGTCGAATGACAGCTGGCTGCCAGTTCGCTAGTTATCACAATTCATAAATTTGAATTTGAATTTGCAGCTGGCTGCCAGTTGACAGTTGACGTTTCGCTAGTAAATACAATTTCTGAAGCTACATTTGAATTGGCAGCTGGCTTCCAGTTGCCAGTTGACAGCTCGTCTGTAAACACAATTTCTTAAATTGTATTTGAATTTGCAGCTGGATGCCAGTTGCCAGTTGACTGTTCGTGATCAACTCTGTTTTGACATGTTAAGAGCAATTGTCAGCTGGCTGCCAGTTGCCAGTTGACAATTCACATGAATATGTATCTATGTATAATAAAAGTCGAATTTGCAGCTGGCTGCCAGTTGCGAGTTGACGGTTCGTCTGTAAACACAGTTTCTTGTGTAAGATATGAATTGTCAGCTGGCTGCCAGTTGCCAGATGACTATTCGTGATCAACACTGTTTTGATATGTTAAGAGCGAAATGGCAGCTGGCTGTCAGTTTTCAGTTGACAATTCACACGAATCTACATGTATCTATGTATAATAAAAGTCGAATTGGCAGCTGGCTGCCAGTTGCCAGTTGACGATTCGCGAGTATCATATTGAATTGGCAGCCGTATTGTGAAGTTCACTGCCAGTTGCCAGTTGACGATTCGCGTATATCTTATATTTGAATCATCAGCCGGGTGTTCACGTTTCAATTGGCAACTGGCAGCTAACATCACGCACATCATTTAGCGTCATAGCAACGATTGGACTTTCACCTTCCCGTAATATCCTGGGGATTTCGCGGAGTAGCGTATCTCTGTTATCTAGGTCCCTGGTTTCAATATCTTTAAATTCAAAGAACAAACTAACAAATAAAAAAGAGAACAAACCACGAATAGCACATTTCAAAGTTAAAATATTTGGCGGTCCAATTAACTTAAATCTGAGGGGAACCATGAAGCAGCATTCATATGCATGTATTTGTACAAAACGAGAGGCATACCATCTTGCCGGGCCGCAAAACGTATATAAAAATCATCAACACTGAATAATAAAAGCATAAATTCGAGAAAACGAGAACTCAAGCAAGAGACGCAACAAAACATATACAGTCACCCCCTCTCTCTCTCTTCCTCTCTCACACACGCACGCACGCACGCACACACACACACACACACACACATACACACACACACACACACACACACACACACACACACACACACACACACACACACACACACACACACACACACACACACACACACACACACACACACACACACACACACACACACACACACACACACACACACACACACACACACACACACACACACACACACACACACACACACACACACACACACACACACACACACTCACACACACGCACAACACACGCACCCCCCCCCCCACACACACGCACAACACATACAACACACACACATGTCGGTAAAAAACGACCTGTGGTCATTTTGTTACCGTGCTAGAGACGCTATTCGTTACCGTTTAAATGCAAACGAACGCAAAGCGCTTTCTTAGTGTTGTTCTCAGTTTGAAGCCGGATCAGACGCCGAGTTAGTCGGCGTCTGATATGGTTCCAAACTGTTTGCAAAGGTTAAAACTAATCTAGGCGCCAACGCGTTTATAGGGAAAGAATAGCGTATCTACCGAAGTATAACCTAATGTATGTAACACGATGGCCTGCTGCCAAACAGTAGTCACGAGGACGCTACCTGATCGCTAGCCGATATCGTGCACTACTGGGGAACCTATGACCACGGGCTGGCAAGAAGCACGTGATCTCAGGTTCAGTTAAAACGGGCAGCAGAGGTCCGCACGGCGGAGATGAGAGAGGCGCAGAGAGAATAGAGGGAAGCGCGGAGTTGTTTAGTAAAATGTAGAAACCACTATACGATCGTTGCTTATTCATCTTCCCCTTATTGTGTTACATAAAGTGGAGGTGATATTTTTGGTGCCAATGACCAGGATTCGAATTGGAATTATCGTGGCCAGAAATGTGGCACAAATGGACATTTTTGTGCAGACACTGTGTGTATGAACAATAATCAGTGTTGCGGTGCTGAGAGACGAAACCTCTACGACGATACAGCTTGAAGACATCAAACCGTAAACATGTATAATCTCGTAATAAGCATTTTTACGGCGGTGATGTTAGTGAATTTTACAGTAGGAGATGACATTGTAGTCAGAGATTCCGTAATTTATTATAAGACTAATGACGTCTCTACCGTACGGCAAAAATGGTTAGCAGCCATTGTTATTGATTTTGATGAATTTGACAATTTTGTAGCTACTATACGCGTTGATGTACAAAACGTGGTCTCGATACTAGAGAGTTCTATGGCAAGTTTTGATAACGAGACGTTCGCCTCATTTATAAGCAGCTTTATTGGGTTAAGGCGAGAAGTGGAGTATTTAGATTCCATACGCTCTCAATTAAGTGTGGGATATTGTACGGTCCTATATGTCCGTCGCGATATATAGGTAAATCCTTACAACTCTACACCATTTAGATAATATTCTCCAGAAAGAAGATAAAATGGCGGAGGCTTTAATTGACGCTGACAAACACAGATAAGAGACCCGACTGCATGAAAACATATGCCAATTTTAAGAAAAATCTCTCTCTTCACAATAAACTGTTATGAACCAGATCACTGATACTGTTCACACTGCGTGTTCATCAGGACCAGTTCATACCAAAACTTTTTATACCAATTTCATTAGTATACATGTATGTATCATCATATTGTGAATTTGTCACATTTTATACTCTCATTTTTAGCAGACATCATGTAGCTCTCACATTAAACCTGTAACCACAGCGCATTTTCTGTTTTCAGTTGTAATTGCATTGAAAAATGCCGTCTACATAATCTGACTTATCCATTTTATCATTGTTTCCAATTAGAGGGTCATGCATAACTGACAGGACTGGCACTCGATTTTGCTGTACAGGAATTTAGACCTAAAAGTTATATCAGTTACTGTATATTGGCGACAATTACAGATGTCAGACATGTAAGAAAGATACGCAGTAGGAAAGAAAGGTCGTTAGTGCCTTTTATCGGTGAAGGCTTATCATGGTTGTTTGGGTTAGTGACTGACGGAGATATAAATAGAATCCGCGGTCAGGTTCGAAAATTAACAGATAATCAAAAGATTTTGGTTCATGTCGTAACGGAAAGTATGACTATGATAAATGAATCCAAATTAATGATTCAAGAAAATAGACACTCTATAAATGGAATTATACTGTCTCTCCAGAAACTAAATGCCGAAATATATCAGTTATCAGAAACGCTGATGCATGAAATTCTCAGAAACCGTAGATTTATCACTACGCAGGCAAGAGTAGAGTTGTTAATTGATGAAATAAAAATGTTATTACAAAATGCTAGGGCTTATGTTACCAATCTACGGGCTCAAATTGATTTTTTGGCTTTAG
The DNA here is from genome assembly GCA_963576725.1 of Azorinus chamasolen. Lineage (NCBI taxonomy): Eukaryota > Metazoa > Mollusca > Bivalvia > Cardiida > Solecurtidae > Azorinus > Azorinus chamasolen. The sequence continues at coordinate 79,234,635 of OY755237.1, read as the reverse complement.
GGAAGATGTCTACAAGAATAATTCAACCCTTAACTTTACAGAACTTACTTCTGCAAATTCAATTTAGGCTTCCTAAATTAATGACTCTTATCAGTAATCCTAAAGAAAACATTTGGTCATTCTATAAATACCTAACCACTTCAGCAGTTTTTACTCAAGGTAAAATTCTAATGATAATGTCAATACCTATATTAAAAATTGATCAGACGTATGAGGTATACCGAGCTCTCTCGATTCCGGTGGTAGCCCCGTTAACAGTATCAAATTTGCAAGGTCGCGAACTTCTAGGAAATATTAATCTGGAGGCAAACGGTATGCTGATCAACAAACAGAGAACTAAATACCAGCTGCTGACAGATCAGGAAATATTTGCCTGTAGCCATGGAGATATAAAATTCTGTACGGTAACCAGTCCAGTATACTACATTAGAACGTCAAGATTGTGCCTAATTAATATGTTTACACAGGGAAATGCTGCATTCACAAAGTATTGTTCCGTGGGAGTGGTTAGCGATAAGATTCCATTAGCAGCCTATTTGTTTGATAATTTCTGGGCAATTATATCCCGAGAACATTTAGCAACGGCGCGAGTATGCTACGACGGGTATACCGAATCTACAACAAAACCACCTATCGAGATCATTAAGCTCCGGGACGGGTGCGAATTAAAGACCAATTACTTTTCGATATCAGCTGTGTTTATCAGTGGTGAGGCTACTGCTAGGCATGCGGCGCGCGAATTTCTTAAGCAGGCGAACTTTTCGCCGTCTTTGATTTGGGCAAACCTGACAGATATGTATCCAAACAAAACTGAAATATCAATTCCTCCCACTCTTGAAAAAATTAAAGAAATGCCGTTACACAGATTAATGAATGAATTAGCCAAAATTAATTATAACACCGTCGAAACGAGTCGTGTTAACACATGGTTTATCAGTAGCTTGGGTATTGGAATTATATTAACAGTTGTCATAGTAGTCATCTGCTGTAGAACGAAATGTAAAATTGTTATTAACCGCCTGTCAAAATGTATGTGTGAGAGATACGGGGATAAGCACGATGCGGATCAACAAGACGTTGAGCTCCGATCAATGGAGGCCGTTGGGATATCACCAACAACCGATTCTGCTTGCCTTGGGGGTGAGGTTCGACACAGCTCGACTTCGGACGGGGGTGCAGTCACAGAGAGACTGTATCCATATGTTTATATACCAGCGACAGGGTCTAATGACTGGAACGGGAGTGGTGTAGCGATGTAACCGCTACAAGTGACATTGTTCCATGGACTGTACATAAACTGTAAATAGAGTGGCGCCAGAAATTGTTTAATATTAACCATGCACCGGTTTATGACCAGCTATAGATGCTGCAATCACCGGACGGGATAAGACTGTTATATCATACCCTTTCCTGATAAAACGTAGTGCTTGTCCATCAACTATGGTCCGAAACGAACTGTCTAATTGGGCCATAAAAAGACAATAAAGCAGTGTTAGGCTTATAAGCAGAACGATGGTCGGATTTAGAGTAAAGACAATCCAGACCTCGGCCAAGATCGTCAGCAAACACTACTCATACAATGCCGACTTTGGAAGATTTTTTCGGAAAATGCTTTTGTGTCGCTTTCATGACGATCACCAATTTGGTGGGAAATGACATAGACGAAGGTAGACGGGTACGGGTGGCAACCCGCATAGCCATGCGGTTGGCCAACTTGGCGGCCACCGAGTCGATGCCACCGTTAGAAACTGATGTGGCGACCCAGACCACATCAGTGGCGAACGAGTTGATGCCACCTTTGGTCACCGATGCGGCGACCCAGACCACATCAGCAGACGTCCCGGTGCCTGTCGCATCGGTGGCACCAATATAACGTCAGCCGGAACAGTTGATGCCTCCACCAAGGACGCCCGAGTACCTCGCCCAGTTAAGGGCGCAGGGTTACAATCCGGCCCGAGGACAAAGGCGAGGACAAGCGCGGACGACATACGGCGATGGCCAGTTGTGAGGGACAATTTACGTCAGTGTATTTTCTTTCTCTCTCGGATTATTAGGTGACACTTGTGATTAATGCGAACATTCTAAGTAAAATATTTTTCAGTGACATTGGAGTTTAATGGGACATTATTAGTTATATGTATTTAGTTGTTTATATGTTACATTTTTTTGGTTGTTTATATGTTACATGTGAATGAATGAATGAATGAAATGAATGAATGAATGAATGAATGAATGAAATGAATGAATGAATGAATGAATGAATGAATGAAAGACTTTATTTAAAGAGGGTTACCCGGTTAGTCAACAGACTAATCTACCCCAGGGCCCTCTAACACAAGCATTTCATACAAAATATTTAACAACAGAACTATAATAAGAATATCTGTAATTTAAAAGACAGGACAGAGCAGCCATATAATGCACATTTTAATCGATTAAAACAAACCGAATGCGAATACTAGTTTGAAAAAGTGAAATATGGCATTATAATACCAAGAAAAGAAACTTCCACAGAAATTGTCAAATCTGGGATTACTCAATTCTTAGCCTCATGTAATACTCTGTACACAGTCATGTAACTCATGAAAAAAATCATAGTGATATATATTAGAAAACATAGTCACAAAACTGGTTTATCAAAACAACACTTTATGTATATGCTATGGAAAGGTATAAACATATTGCTCACATATTTCAAACATGGCAAACCCAGCTCAGAAACTCCTGCAGAGTTTTTTCTGAAATGGAATTATTCTTTTTGTTAATGTTCAAGACTAAATTTGTAAATCATCATCGCTACACTGGTTGTTTTACACTGAATTACAATAGAAGAAACTTTGACCTCACAAAAGAAATGATTTGAACAACAGCAGTCCTTTCAAATCTATGTAGGTTTTGAAAACTTGACAGTAATTAGCAGTATCAAATTATTGTTGATATTTGTTTTTTTAAGATTATTCTAAACAATGCAGATACAGATGCGTGCTTTGGAAAGCTTTCGATAGTACCTTCATTGTTCAATAATGGTTGTGTTTTGAAGAAAAAAGGCTAAATTTGATTTAAAACTAGAGTTACTTAAAGTCTTTGAGAAAAGGAAAATGGTTATGAACAACAAAATAGCAAGATATGTACATATAGTGTTAAGCGTGTACGTCTAACACACGTTTACAAAAACTTGCTACTTTTATCAGACATATTGTTAATTATTTTTGTAAATAGGTTTGTTTTTCTTTCGCCTATGATGGTCTGAAAATCGAACGGTACCTCAACCCAAACAGGTTATATTAATACAGTGCAGACCCAGATCAGCAGCTGCCTGTAAACGCGGTAGCTGATCTTGTGTCTTTACTGAAAAAGTGTTATGCTACAGGTAGTTATTAGATATCAATCAACACGTAGGCTTTAACATGTCGGCATTATTGATTTGTAGGATTTATTTGTTCCAAAAGTATTTTTTTTTAAATTGGATTGGCATCCATGCAGAGCAATTTGCTCATACATATATACAATTATACATGTGATGTTTGGCCCTCAGGAAGTTAGATTAAGAATGAAGTATTGTCTTTTTTTATCAAAACACTGAAATTCCGGGGGTATGGGGAATGATAGTCTGAGTGGCAAACAGGTTGATTTTCAGGTTACTCGGCGGCTGGTCTGGATCCAACATGTTTGCACAGATCTTAGTATATTTGTTTGTCGCACATAATGAATAAGGGTCTTCACGTGATTAAAAATCTGCTTTTTTATAGTGGCAAACGGGTTCAATTTCAGGCCAGCTGCCGTACTACTCGGAGGCTGATCTGGATCCAACATGTTTGCATAGATCTTAATATATTCTTTTGCCATACATAGGATTTAAGGATCAAAACATAAATTAAAAATCTTAGAGTTATGACTTTCTCTCTCTTTTTTCAAAATACGCAGAGTGTCAACGAAGTGGATCCAGGTGGACAGCTTCTTCAGTAATTGTCTTATCTGGATTTATACCGTTTGCTTTAACGTGATATATAAAAGAAATAATTATAGCAAAAGGTGTGGCCCCTGCGAGATAGGTCCTGACGAGACTGTTTTATCAGGGGTCAAACTGTTTGCTGTTATGCTTTAAATCACGACATAACAATGGAATAATGTTTTCTATACTCTTCATATGTTTTGGTCATGTATACATGCTATTAGCAATATTTTTAGTTGTTAAGTGTTAACCTAACGTGTACTCATTTTCATAGATCTATAAGACTCAGAATAAAATAAAAGGACACTCCTGCATACAGTGCAGATCCTGATCGGAGGGCTCTCAAAGGAGCCCTCATATCACTGATACACTCTGTTTGACCATTATCTCTTAGAATATCCTTCTGACTTGTGCTCTTGATTATAATTATCTAGATTGCTTGTCTGTAGCACCGTTCATTAATATTACGTATTTTGATGACGCGTGTACATACGTCACAAATATGTCACAAGGGATTCCCCAATTCATAAAAATAGTTCTCATCCTCTAGGAATTCCTGACGCCATTTAAGTCACCATAATCAGTTACATGTATTTATAAGTGGATTTCGTAAGAACTTTTGAATTTTGCAAGCAGTGTAGACCCTTATCAGAGGTCTCATTAAGTGGCTAGGTGGTCATAAATTTACACTGCTTTCAGGAATCAAATGTTTCTTACAAGGTTAAAATGATCATATATCTATTGTATTTTTTTCTAGTTCTTGAATCTACTAGGTCTATGCCGAATCTTAAAATAGTTGACCGGAGGTCAGTTGCATGGACTTCAATAGTTTATTAAGGTTAAACAAGTGTAAATTTTGACATGCATTTTGCATACCCCGTGTGATCCCCATGTGGATTTCTTTTCATTAAATGGATGTTGTTTTTTATTCCTTGATCACATGTTGGACTTTTTGTGCGACTGACTCCGGATCAATATACCCTGTTTGTTAGTTAAGAAAAGGAATTGGTTAATTTTGGTTATACCATGTATGCCTTTTTTGTATAGAATGTGGTTCACCTAATAAATATTCATTATTTGTCAGTGAGCAAATAGATTAGAACCTGATCAGATGGCTTTGTTTTAGAATCTGTATGATCTGGATCTATTCTGTTTGTAAAAAGATATAAAAGTATCCTCCTTGTGATAATACACCTTATGCTTTTAGTGAAAATCAGGTTATTACCATATTACCATATGCTTAACAACATAGTTATTTATTACTTTCATTCAAATTGAAATTAAATATTTATACTTATTTCTTTTCTTGTATGTTTTATTCTCCCTTTCTATTGCTATGAAGTGCCATTTGTATAAATAAATCCTTAATTAAATACATAATTTTTATTAAAGTGGGGTTTTGTCCATGTGGGGTATTGTCCTGCTGGGGTTTGGTCCTAGTGGGGAATTGTCCTGTGGGGTTACGTCCTAGTGGGGTTACGTCCTAGTGCGGTTTTGCCCTACACCCATATCGCACATAGCAGCTGTCATATATCACCGATAAGTAAGCACTGGCTGATTTTGGTCGTTCGCTTATCTCCCTTGTGATGACGTCACTTGTGACATTCGCTATAAACGTCGAACTAGATATCGTATCGAAAAGAATCGCACGTAATGTACTTCTGTTTCGTTTTGAGTGCTAAAATGGTAATTTGTGCTGCCTATGGGTGTATCCTTATCCGACAGAGACTAAATATAATTATTCAAATTACCAAAAGACGAGAAGTTCAAGAAAATGTGATGTGATGTGATTTTTATTGGTCAGCCTACATTTTGTCTCGATGGCTGTTTCCGTGAAATTTATACTAGAGAAAATAGTGCAGTGGATGACTTGGGTCTTCAATTATAAAAAAGGATATGCTACATTCTGTTATAAATGTGACTTAGGTCTGGCACTGTAGGTTAATGGGCTTTTTCTTCGTGGAGAATTATTCTATACAAACGTTTTGTTAACAGCGTGAATCCCAATCACGCAGGAACCGTCTGATCAGGTTCTGCTCTGATTGCTTAGTCCGTAGACTTATTTCTTTAGATTCGATCAGGGTTGTCTAGCGTCTCTGTAATCCCTGTAATGAATATTCAGGTCATGAAATCTTTAATACATATTCTTAAGAGAAAAAATGATTAATAAACACGATTTAGCACTGTTGGCAGCAGACACCTAATTTGCTTTAAAATCAATTTCCCAATCCTTCTCTTCTTATATTAACGGCTCACGCGCTTTCAAAAATAGAGTAGATCCAGATCGGACAGTTTCTGTAAGAGCTGTCTGATCAGGTTCTGCTCTGTTTGATTATAACATTTTGCTGTTCTAATCCTCATTGATCTGTCAGAGCCAATACTCTATTTGAAAAGTTAACATTGTGAAAAAAAGCCTTTAGATCTTCTTCATGAATATTCGTGTAAGAAATAATGGATACAGGCTATGGCAGTAATTGTACAACCAGACCTACCGGTATATAATTTCATAAGCAAATCGACAAGAACCTGATCAGGGAGCTACAACAGAAGCTGTCTGATCTGGATCTACTCTGTTTGTAAATTTGTTTCAATACGTTTGATCTGGGTCTACTATGTTTGCATTGGCATACACAGGCACGTGGAATGAAGGGTTTATATTTGATTTACTCACACATATTTTTTCATCAGGGAAATAGTTTATCATAAACATGATCTAACCATGACCACAGTGGTTGATTCTTTTGATACGTTACTACAGTTACATAAAGGAATGCAACACTGCATAATATACAGGATGCGGGGGTTTATGGCCTTGTTATAATCTGTTCTGTTCTGTTCTATGATAACTGACATCTGGAGACAATTGACCCTGCATGGGACATTTCGTGTGTGATATGGCTTAGTACAATATGACCTAAGGCCAGTTAACACATTCATTCATACATGCATAAAGAAATTCTAATGGCTATGTTTACTGTTGTTTCCATACAAACCATGTTTAAATTGCACATACGAGTATACTGTAAAATTATGATAACAAAAATGTAGTAAAAATTTCAATGTGCTGACCATATTTTTTCAATAGACATTTATATTTGTAGTGGGTCCAGTAATTTAAACATAATTCACAAGTTTTAGAAACATGAATATATTAATAAAAAAATTAGTCATTCGTCATGACTGACAACCATTTGTTATCAAGATCCACCTTTTTCTCATTTTCCCAACAAAATACATATTTTGGTATTTCAACCTTTACTCGATTTTCTGAAAGTAATGCATCATTTTGGTATTGCAAATGTTAAAGTAAAATAAATAAATAAATAATTATATATTTTTTCTGTATTTTGGTGGAATTATTTTTTTTCTAAAGTACGTACTCGTACATTTATACATAGTACTATGTTACTTAACGAGAACGTCCCATTTCATCTGAACCCACTTTGCCTAAATATGAAATTCATCTAAAGTTGTCCAGTTCTGTCTAAAAGTTGTTTGGACCCAACTCATGGGCAGGTTCCAAATGGTCCCTCTGATCTGAATCTACACTATTTGCTAATGGTCTTGGTCCTAACCTCAACCTATTTTAAAGTTATAGTTTATGAATAGTGTAAATTCACTGACAGGTAAAGTAAGTTTTAACCCTTCGCTTGCTATTCACGTCAATATACCTACATGTAAATCGTGAAAACCCAGATGAGACAGCTCTTGCAGGAGCTGTCTCATCAGGGTCTACACTATTTACAAGTTGACTGTGCAACCAGTGCTCTCCACCGCAGCGATTGGACAGCGAAATACGTGTACACAGTGTATGTAATTATACAACGGGGCATGGGTAAAAAAGGAGAAATGTATTTTAAAATTCAGCAAGAGAAGGGTTAAAAACAAAATTAAAAAAATATGTGTTTAATATTAAGTATCATTGTATTTCACACCTAAAATAAACATCACACTCCATGAATAGTTTCCCCTACTCGATAAAGTGTCACTTTCTTTAGCTAATCCATGGACGTAATGTCTGGAAAAGTGTGAAAATAATGTGGGTATTTATAGAAACTGTGGTGTCGGATTTGATCTAATTTTGTAAGCAAACAGAACAGACCCTAATTAGACGGTTCATGTAGGCTCTGATCTGGATCTTCTTTGTTTGCAGAGGCGTTTATTTAAAGGAAAAGGTTAATTTTCTGCTCAATGGGATCACTGACTAGCGAGCATCACAAGTGACGTCACGCAAGGGAGATAATCATGTATCGATTTTCAAAATACACGGTTAGCGGTACAATAAAAACTCGATTTAAATCAAAACTAGATAAAAACGGTAAGAATTTTCTAAAGCTTGGTGTTTAACTTAACTGCATACTATCAGAATTTGACGAAAACCTAATCTGTTTACTTGACCTTTAAGTTTTGTATTTGGAATTTCAAAACTTTATTTTCATGGGGACGAATGTAACACGATGGCCTGCTGCCAAGCAGTAGTCACGAGGACGCTACCTGATCACTAGCCGATATCGTGCACTACTGGGGAACCTATGACCACGGGCTGGCAAGAAGCACGTGATCTCAGGTTCAGTTAAAACGGGCAGCAAAGGTCCGCACGGCGGAGATGAGAGAGGCGCAGAGAGAATAGAGGGAAGCGCGGAGTTGTTTAGTAAAATGTAGAAACCACTATACGATCGTTGCTTATTCATCTTCCCCTTATTGTGTTACATGTACACGTTCTTTCTGCCCCCAAACTATGATCAACAACGACTGTTTTATCTTGATAAGATATATGTACATGTACGTGTATACCGTATTAAGTACTAAATTACGTAAATAAAAGGTGAAAGGTACATGTATTGTCTACCGATTTCCAGTTGTCAAATCAGGTGCATTGGGGCTAACTGATAGCAAGTTTACTTCTCTTTCAACCCTGACCAGCAATATTTAATGAACTTATATCAGAACCATGATCATTGTGTTACGTTTTACTTCATTTCATATATAACTGTCGAAATAATAATCTCAGAAACAAGTCCCGTTACAAGTTTCTGAAAACATTATATTGAACTGGAGACAATTTTGTCCTGATTTTTTTAGAGGAAAAACGATCAAAATATCGCAAAAAATCTATTAATAATAAACGTATTAGTTTTCGTAGCCCGGTGTTTACACCATTTATTTTGTTTTATTTTATGGATTTGTTCTAAAATATCATTGTACGACAGACCCCCAGCAAAGCTATTGAAAAAGTGTCCTGATAACGGTTGTAAGCGGACACTTTTGTACGCACGTGATTTTTGTTTTTAAGACCAATCTACCTAGGATCGAGCCCGTGCATTTGGAAGTATCGCCCAATGTCACGTGCTCCATGCTGTGTAGTAACAACGTAACACGATTGTCGCTCCACTAATCCCGATCACGACTGTAAACGGGTCTGCTTAGCATGTCGTCTGCAGCTTTCTTTAACCCCTCCGCTTGTATAAATGCAGACTAAACATGAACTATCTAACTACTTAGAGCCAGCTAAGAAGCCGAATCGCTCAACATCTGATCTGGGTTAAGCAGGTGTAATGAACAGTTTTGAACACCAGCTATACTAGTACACATGTGATACATGTATGTTGCAAACACGGGTCACGATTTCCTCGTGCAGGGTACTGCTCGAGCCACTATATGGCCGGTGGCCATTTAGAGATCAACGAGCGGCTTCTTTGTAATTTGAAGTGGGTGACCCAAAGGGAAAACATTTTTTACTCATTTGCGAAATATTCATTTTTATTCATTTTTAATCAAAATTAAAAGTCTACAACGTACTGTCGTACAAGTAAGATACATGTACTCGTCTTACTACCAAAGTGTCTTCTTACAACCGTTATCAGGACAGTTTGTTCGCATGACCGAAGACATGTGTCCTCGGCTACGCCTCGGCTACGCCTCGGACACGTGTCTTCGGTCATGCGAACAAACTGTCCTGATAACGGTTGTAAGAAGACACTTTGGTAGTAAGACTCGTACTGTATCTATTACATATCAACACTCCAGAGGCCAGTTCTCTTTGGAATGATTCCTATCTTTTAATGTTCACAAAGAGAACAGCAATAATCTTCCCAGTAATACATGGATACAATATGATATAAAGAAAGTCATCTGAGCTGGGTCAACACTTTTGTAAACTGTACTTGATAACTGGAAATGTGCGATTACGTTGTGGCATAACAAACATGCATATCTGAATAATTATCCATGTATTATACGAAACACGTTATACAACATGTAACTAGAACGGAGGATCTCTTGGAAACTCTCCGTTCTATGTATACAGTTTTTGTAGTGAGCTACTGTATCTCGTGTATTCTCGGCCTACTATATATAAATCAAGCCGCCAATACAGTAAAACCCCTCTAAACCGGACACTGAATTTGATATAAATATCGGTCTTGGAGACAGGTGGCAGCTTAATGTAGGGTGAAAGTCATACAGAAAGCTCCTCTAGGAGCTTTCTGCATGACTTTCACCCTGCATTAAACAGCCACCTGTTTAAAAGAATCTAAATTCTCCTTTACTAGAATTCCGGTTTAGATGGTTTTTACTCTATCCGACGACGGAATTCCAGATCCGAGTCATATGTATTTTTCCAAAAAGTCATGTGAGCTGGGTCTACTCTTCTGTCAAGTACTGTAGGGGCCTTTAAAGTGTTCGCAAAATGTTTTACTGGTTTCATATAAACTGCAAGTATTGTTGTTTATCATACAAAACTCCCTCCGGCATTGTACTAAAGCCATGACTTATTTTTCGATAATACACTAGTGTATTATCGATTTCGCTTCCCTGCTCACCCACGAGTGCTGCATGAAACAGGACACCAAACGACGTCATCTGTGATGACGTTACCATTAACGTCACGTTTTGTCGGAAATTATATATGGCGGAGGAACTGGAAAAATAGGTTTCAAACACTTTTAAATGTTTTATGTTATAAATAGAATATCACATTCGTGCTCATTTATTATCATTTTAAATAACCTCGTTGACTAAATACTAAATATGACGCTCTCCAAGGCTCGCGTCATGTTATTTTAGTCAACTTGTTTATTTAAAAGGATAATAAATGAGCATATAATATCCTCTATTTAATGAAAATGCATAGCTTATTATTCATAGTATATGATACACGTTAATCAATGCATATCTAATACAGAGGCTCTCTCGGAAAATCTTCCGTTCTTGGTCTATATTAGCTGTAGTGAGTCACTGTATATATTCTTTAAGAGCACTCATCCTTTATTTAACGAAGATGCATAGCGTATTATTATATTATATGATGCACGTTAATCAATGCATATCTAATGCAGAGGATCTCTCGAAAACTCTTCCGTTCTTGGTCTACATTAGCTATAGCGAGTCACTGTATATTTATATTCCTGGAACTCCAAATCACAGTGCAACAGTGTAAGTATCTTTATTCCACTGTATTACAATAGTACATTACTTGTGTTACAATGTGTTTTCATTTTGTTTATAATAATTATTTGTTTTGTAATGTATCGCCTTATATTATGGAGAATTAAAATATGATATATATTCCCTAAGCGGCATCAACTATTTTTCAAGAACATGAACAGAAGATCCACAGATTGTACGATAGCCATTAAACTCGCCTCAGAGATTTACTACAGCAGTTAACCTTGCATCAGAGGTCATTACCTTCGGCTAGCCAGCAGAATTCTTATCGCTGGTTGGTTAAATCCTCTGCAGTGCATGCATGGGTGCGTCTATATCCAGAGTGTAATTTGGGCTCTTTTAGTATTCAAGGGATATAACTGCTTCAAGAGTGTCCGACATTCAGACACAAGTTGGAGTCCGTGATTTGTGTGGTATGAAGAAGATGCGTCCGAAAGACTGAATACGACATAAGCATTAATCAGACGAATTTGGACAAAAGTTTAAGGGCTTAACCACATAAACTGAAAATACCCCACAAACCTAGATTGGACAAATTATCTACCTCATTAACGTCACATGTTGGCGCGGACGGACGGACAGACGGACAGACGGACGGACGGACGACATGCGCCATACCATAATACGTCCCTTCGGGCGTATAAAAACAAACGGAGCAGACCATAATCAGTAGTCGTCTGATCTGAGTCTACTCTGTTTGCAAATGCATGAAAATGCATTTATATGAAGGAAAGGGTTAAAGTTAAACCTAGAGTAAAAAAGGTTTTCTACTAAAACACCGAAACGTTGCGATTTGTACAAACTACCAATTCGTTCAATCATTTGAGAAAAATATCGACCGAGTGTTCAACAGCTTTCATAGCATCAGGAGGTTTTGCGACATTTAGTGGATAACCGTTTCGTATCTGAAGATATGTAACAGTATATCGGTGGTTTCAAGGCGGTACTTCCATCTTCCTCCGATTGTATGTTTGTTTTGTCTTTGTGTGTCTCTTGTTGTTTTTTCTACCCATGTACATTTGCTGTTTCCTTGTGTTGCTGTTCGGGCGAGTGTTTGTTCTGTATGTGGTATTTCCTGCATGACTCATTTTTGTACTTTTATATGTCCCAAATTTTGTTTTGCATGCGACGCGTTAGCGGAGCATGTAAAATGGTTATTTGCGACATATAAACCAATGATACACAGCTGCACATCTTCAAACACGCATCGGTTATCCCTATTCTAATGAAATCATAGATCCAGATGATAAAAAACAGTCCTTTGATATGTTCTGTTTGTCGTCATAATATAGCGTCATGAAACACCGCATCACGACATTACGCATATAGAAAACAGTTCCCTCGGAATCTAACAATTGTGCTTAAATTTAACACTTTGATTTTCACAAATGAAAACCGTTTAAGTCATCGTCCCTTTGGATTTCTGACGGTAGATCCTTTTAAAAAACTACCAAAGATGTGTCAAATCGAGGCATCTATTTTGACCTCGACATTGCTGCTGTGTAAATCAATTTCCATAATAATTGGGCACATGGACAATAGCGGAATTATTTATTTCAAATAGTCTGTAATGTGGAACTGGCGACATTTTCAAGATGTTTTGGTTGATTGGTGTATCTGATGCATACGATGATAGACCAAGTGGCAAATGAAAATATCTGGAGCGACAATCTACGGACGTGTTTGGAATTTGCAAAGAGTCCGAGTGATCCATAGTGGGTGGGGCAACTTCTCATTATGGGACTGTCCTATAGAATTGAAGAGACTGCCGTTTCTGATTGTTGGACGAGTCGTCATTATAGCTTCCGACGCTGGCTTTATTCCGATGACCGGACACATTCATTATTTCCCTGGTTTCGACACAAGCATAAGCCAACAGAGTGATTGCAGTGTCCGAACACTGTGATTTGTGTAAACTTTTGACAAAGCAGGCTCAACAGAAATGATTTTCGTCAGCACAAGCTCACCAACAGGCCTGGACGAGTACCATGATTCTTCATAATCGAATGAACGTGTAGGTTGCTGAAAGAAGTGGTTCGATCCCGGGTGCAGTTTTGTCAGGTAGGTTTTCAGTATATACTCAAAACAGGATAGAGGAACAGAACGCTTATTCAAGGGCAGTGATCATGTGGAATCAATGGACTCTGCATCAACTTGTGTGACTTTGCGATATACATTTGGGTAGAATCGCCAGACACACATTGACTGCAACCATATTAAAGCGTGTTGAAAAAACAAGCAAATTGAAAGATTTGACTCTCCATCCACCCAGGGTCTTCAATCATTCATTTAAGTTAACTACGAATGCCCGTGTGAATATTTCGTATTAAATTTCTAGTGATTCGGTTTTCGACAGTATATTCAGTTTCCGACAGTATATCGTAGATTTATATGTTGCAAATTGTGTCACATGGCCCAATCAGAATGCGTGTTACAAAAATGTTGCATTAGAACTAGCGTTGGTTCCGACATTTAGCGTCAGCCTTGTGACATATACCATGAAGTATGACATTTAGCGTCAGTGCGATATTTAACGTTGCTACAAGCGCAATAACGGTTTGTTAAGTGTGTAAAGTGTTTTTGTAGCGGGCTTCTTCTAGTTACTACAGATATATAGGCTAAATGATGATGAGCAAATTACATTACTGTTTTTGTTTTAACACTTTCCCTCATCATGAATATTTATGTACCACGTCATAAACATTCATTAACTATAATTTGTTTTTTTTTGTAAAATCACGTTAACAATGAAAATGATTGGCGATGAAAGAAACGATAAGATGAGTTCAATGAAATTCCATAACCAATCAGAGCAGAACCTAATCAGACGGTTCCTGTAGGAAAAGGCGTCAAAAGGTTTATATATTAGATAAACGTTTATTATTGGCGATAAAAGAACACACTCACATTGTATGCATCGTTTATTCAGTAGTTTGTGTACTAAGGCAAGAGCAAACCTCGACCTACTCGCACAAATCTAACGCGGGGGACAGGAATAAGTATTTTCATGCATTTGCAAAATAGAGTAGACCCAGGTCAGACGGCTCCTATAGGAGCCGTCTGATCTGGGTCAGCTCTGTTTGCTAATGGAATTTGATAGATCTGTTTCTTTACTTTTGAAGATGGCTACGGGAGGCGCTAGATCGACGGTGTTTCGTGTACCCTTTGTTTGACGTCATCAGTTTGTGTGGTGCATCTAAAAATAGTACTGGAATTCCCCATTATCTAAAAATACTGCAAGTCTAATAACGATCAGGTGATGTGCACTACAAATATACTACGACTAATGAAGAAAATACAGAATACATGTTTAAGTTGTCTTTTTGTGAATATGACAAAATAATCTATTTCATAGTTGATAACTCCCATGCATGTCCATGATAATGATGTTTTGGTAGATTTGCTACACGAACGTGACATGAGATTCCTGAAACGTTGTAAGGAGTTTCTTTAGCTTTGATGCGTTAAGGTGGCATGAGATTCCTGACATACTGAAAGGACTTTCATGTTATCTCTTCGTTAGCTTTGATACATTAAAGTGACATGATATCTCTGATGTGGTGTAAGGGGATGACATGAAATTCCTGACATAATGGATGGATTTTCATGTTACCCTTTCTTTTATTTTAAAACATTAAAGTGACATGATGTTCTTGATATTTCATATGGAGTTTCATGTTACCACCTCTTTAGCTTTGACACATTAAGGTGATGCATGCGATTCCTGACATGCTGTAAGGAGTTTCATGCTTCTACGTCTTAAGCGTTGGTATATTAAGGTGAGATTCCTGGCACGCTGTAAGGAGTTTCATGTCACCCTTCTGTATATTTAATACATTAAAAAGACATGAGATTCCTGACATGCTGTAAGGTATTTCAATTTACCCCATTTTAGCATTGATACATTTAGGTGATATCAGATCCCTGACATCTGTAAGGAATTTCATGTTACCCTTTCTCTAGCTTTGATATATTAAGATGACATGAGTTTTTGTGACATGATGTAACGAGTTTCAAATTGCACCTTCTTTAGCTGTGATAAGTTAAAGCGACGCGAGATTCCTGACATGCTGGGCGCAGTTTCATGTTACCCCTTCTTAAGCTTTGATATTAATATGACATGGGATTCCTGACATGATGTCATGAGTTAAACTTTAAACCTTCTTTAGCTTTGATAACTTAAGGTGACATGATATTCCTGACGTGTTGTAAGGAGTTTCATGTTAAAGCTATCTTTATACAAAAAAGTGACACAAGAGTTCTGAATGCTGTATGGAGTTTCATGTACCTCTTTTTTTTCGGGTTGATACCTAAAGGTGACATGTGATTCCGGACATGCTGCTAAGAGTTCACATGAGACTCCTTATATGTTATAAAGTTTTATTTGCCCACTTCTTTAGCGGTGATATAATAAAGTAAAATGAGATACCTGACATGCTAAAAGGAATTTTATGTTACCTTGTTTTGTTTCGAAACGTTAAGGTGACATGAGATTCCAGACATGCTGTAAGGAATTTCGTGCAATTACATGTTTTGCCTTGATATATTAAGGTGATATGAGATTTCTGACATGCTGTAAGGAGTTTCATGTAACCACTTCTTTAGCTTTGGTACATTTAAGTGACATGGATTTCCTGACGTGTTGTATGGAGATTTATGATACCTTTTCTTTAGCTTTGATACATAAAAGTGACATGATTAACCTGATATGTTGTAAGGCGTCTTATGTTACCACGTCTTTATCGTTGAAACAGTAAGGTGACATAAGATTCCTGCTATGCTGTAAGGAGTTTCATGTTACCCTTTCTTTAGCTTTGATACATAAAAGTGACACGAGAGTCCTGCCATTCTGTATGGATTTGCATGTTATCTCTTTTTAGCGCCAATACCTTAAGGTGACATGTGATTCCTGACATGCTGTTTGGAGTTTCACGTTCCTGATATGTTATAAAGATTTTCATTTCACCACATCTTTAGCGGTGATATATTCAAGTGAAATGAGATTCCTGACATGCTGAAAGGAATTTTATATTACCCTGTTTTTGTTTCGAAACATGAAGGTGACATGAGATTACTGACATGCTGTAAGAAATTTCGTGTAATTACATGTTTTGCCTTGATATATTAAGGTGAGATGAGATTTCTGACATGCTGTAAGGAGTTTCATGTAACCACTTCTTTAGCTTTATTTCACTTAAGTGACATGAATTTCCTGACGTATTGTAAGGAGTTTAAAGTAACCCTTTCTTTAGTTTTGATATGTTAAAGTGACATGATGATTCTGATATGTTGTAAGGAGATTCATGTTACCACGTCTTTAGCGTTGATACATTAAGGCGTAATCAGGGTCCTGACGTGCTGTAAGGAGTTTCATGTTTCCACGTCTTTAGCGTTGGTATAATTATTAAGGTGAAATGAGATTCCTGGCACGCTGTAAGGAGTTTCATGTCACCCTTCCGTATATTTAATACATTAAAAAGACATGAGATTCCTGACATGCTGTAAGGTATTTCATGTTACCCTATTTTAGCATTCATAAATTTAGGTGATATCAGATTCCTGACATCTGTAAGGAATTTCATGTTACCCTTTCTATAGCTTTGATATATTAAGATGACATGTGTTTGTGTGACATGATGTAACGAGTTTCGAATTGCACCTTCTTTAGCTGTGATAAGTTAAAGCGACGTGAGATTCCTGACATGCTGGGCGCAGTTTCATGTTACCCCTTCTTAAGCTTTGATATTAATATGACATGAGATTCCTGACATGATGTCATGAGTTAAACTTTAAACCTTCTTTAGCTTTGATAACTTACGGTGACATGATATTCCTGACGTGTTGTAAGGAGTTTCATGTTACCCATTCTTTATACAAAAAGGTGACACGAGAGTTCTGAATGCTGTATGGAGTTTCATGTACCTCTTTTTAGGGTTGATACCTAAAGGTGACATGTGATTCCGGACATGCTGCTAAGAGTTTCACATGAGACTCCTTATATGTTATAAAGTTTTATTTGCCCACTTCTTTAGCGGTGATACAGTAAAGTAAAATGAGATACCTGACATGCTAAAAGGAATTTTATGTTACCCTTTTTTGTTTCGAAACGTTAAGGTGACATGAGATTCCTGGCATGCTGTAAGGAATTTTGTGCAACTACATGTTTTGCCTTGATATATTAAGGTGATATGAGATTTCTGACATGCTGTAAGGAGTTTCATGTAACCACTTCTTTAGCTTTGGCACATTTAAGTGACATGAATTTCCTGACGTGTTGTAAGGAAATTTATGATACTCTTTCTTTAGCTTTGATACATAAAAGTGACATGATGATTCTGATATGTTGTAAGGAGTCTCATGTTACCACGTCTTTATCGTTGAAACTGTAAGGTTACATGAGATTCCTGATATGCTGTAAGGAGTTTCATGTTACCCTTTCTTTAGCTTTGATACACAAAAGTGACACGAGAGTCCTGACATGCTGTATGAATTTGTATATTTTCTCTTTTTAGCGCCAATACCTTAAGGTGACATGTGATTCCTGACATGCTGTTAGGAGTTTCACGTTACTCATTCTTAAGATTTGACACATTAAAGTGAGACGAGGTTCCTGATATGTTAAAAAGATTTTCGTTTCACCACGGTGATATATTCAAGTGAAATGAGATTTGTGACATGCTGAAAGGAATTTTATATTACCGTTTTTGTTTCGAAACATTAACGTGACATGAGATTCCTGACATGCTGTAAGGAGTTTCATGTAACCACTTCTTTAGCTTTATTTCATTTAAGTGACATGAATTTCCTGACGTGTTGTAAGGAGGTTAAAGTTTAGCTTTGATATGTTAAAGTGACATGATGATTCTGATATGTTGTAGGGAGATTCATGTTACCACGTCTTTAGCGTTGATACCTTAAGGCGTAATCAGAGTCCTGACGTGCTGTAAGGAGTTTCATGTCACCCGTTTTACTGTTGAAACAGTAAGGTGACATAAGATTCCTGATATGCTGTAAGGAGTTTCATGGTACCCTTTCTGAGCGTTAATACATTTAGGTGACATGAGATTCCTGACATGCTGTAAGGAGTATCATTTTATCATTCCTTTAGCCATGTTACATTAAGGTGACATGAGATTCCTGACATGCTGTGAGGAGTTTCGTGTTACTCTTTCTATGCTTTGATACGTTAAGGTAACATAAGATTCCTGGCATGGTGTAATGAGTTTCAAATTACACTTACTTTAGCTTTGATAACTTAAAGTGACATGAGATTTCTGACATGCTGTAAGGGATCTCAAGGGAACTGACATGGGGTTCCTATGTTATAATGAGTGCCATATCACTACGTCTTTAGCAGTGATACATTAAGGTGACATGAAATTTCTGACGCGCTGTAAGGAGTTTATTGTCACCACTTCTTCAGCGTTGATACATTAAGGTGACATTAGATTTCTGATATGATGTAAGGAGTTTCATGGTTCCATTTATTTAGCTTTGATACATTAAGGTGACATGATATTCCTGACATGTTGTAAGGAGTTTCATGTCACACTTACTTTAGATTTGATACATTAAAGTGACACGATGAGTCTGATATTGTTGTAAGGATGTTTATGTTACCATGTCTTTAGCGTTGATACTTTGAGGCGTCATGGGATTCATGACATGCTGTAGGGAGTTTAATGTTACCCCTTTTAGTGTTGAAACAGTAAGGTGACATGAGATTCCTGATCATGTCACCCCTTTAGTGTTGAAACAGTAAGGTGACATTAGATTACCGAATTGCCGAAATGTCACCTCGTTTAGTGGTGAAACCGTAAGGTGACATGAGATTCCTAATATGCTGCAAGGAGTTTCATTTTATCATTCCTTTAGCTATATTATATTAAGGTGACATGAGATTCCTGACACGATGTAATGAGTTTCATGTCACCCCAATAGTGTTGCATGTTTTCTCTTTTTAGCCTTGATACATTAAGGTAACATGTTGTTCCTGACATACTGTAAGGAACTTAGGGATATCTCTTCTTAAACTTTGATACATTAAAGTGGCATGAGCTTCCTGGTATGCCATAAGGAGTTTTATGTTACGACATCTTTAGCGGAGAAACCTTCAGGTGACATGGGATTTCTGAAATGCTTTAAGGAGTTTCATGCTACCCCTTCTTAAGTTTTGACACATTAATGTGACAAGAGATGCCTTACATAATTCAATAAACGTCAAGTTACCCCTGTTTAGATTCGATGTTCAAATATTATAAATCTTTTTAGCTGAATCTGAGATCGTTCTCAAGTTTTTGATTGGTCAGATTTGAGTAAATGCTTGAGTACGATCTCAGACTCAGCTCAAAAGATTTATGACCTTTGAACCTGTTGCTTGGCAACTGGCTTTGATCCAAATTGTTAGCAAGTGTAGCCTTGCTTGACAGAGAAGAACTTGATCTCTTGACAATACTTACGTATGAACATGCACAACTAATTTATTACATGTTATCAACATTACAGAATAGAAGCCAAAATTATCCATCTTTCTACAATCGTATATAAACTACATGTGTGTGTGTTGTAGGGGGTCTTTTATGTTCTTATTTAAGAAAAATATAACGCGATCTTGGACTTAACTATAAACAAATGTTTTATATTGACAGGACGTCTGCAATAATTGCAAGCACGTCTCTTTGACCAGCCATCAACAAAGGCATAGCCGCGACATAAGTGTGCAAGCCAAATCCCTATATAGTAATAAGGTCTAGGAAACGGATTTACTTTATAAATCAAAATATAAATAAATCACGCTAGGGGGCGTGAGCAGTGATGCACATTCAATTACTGCTCATGAACAGACTCAATAAAACCGAGTCTGCAATTTTCTCTTTTTGTGTTGCAATTTTTTCTTTCGGGGGATCACCACCCTTCACAATTTACTAAATAAATCAAAGTCGACGAACGGGAGCGTCGACGATACAACCGTTAATCCTTTCAAACATTATTTCAAATATGAAACATACATTGTGTTGTATTTGATTAGATTTTTTATGAATTCAAGTCACTTTTAACACTCGTATTTTAGTCATATCGCGACGTCCAGCTTATTATGGCCATGGAGGTCCCCTTGTATTGATGTATGAGTACACCATGGAAGCACAATACTGGAGCCAGCTACAGAATGGCTTCATTTCCGGGTTCAAAGTTCCAAACATGTTAGTGGGCTCCATCAGGGACCTTCTGATCAGGGTCTACACTGCTTGCGAACGATGTATATATACGGTTCAAGTATTGTAAGAGTAAAGCTGCTAAAGCATGCCATCATAGCTGGAATAACATGTTGTCCTGGACTTAAACAGAATGTAGCCTACTAAGTACACCATAGTGTGAATTAAAATATTCATAAAATGCTTCTGCTGTTGTTCTTGCAAAGACAGTTTGGTGAAATGTTCTTAGCACTAAAGTTGTCCACCAAGTAAAACAGAAATTTCATTAGGGAGCTTTCTGCTTTACTTTTATCTTGCTTTAAGCTGCCACTTTTATTCAACATCATGTTTGATTAGTGGTACCTGTATGAAGGATTAGATAGAGGAGCTCGAAAACACTTGTATGAATGAACGGGTTAATATAGGTGGTTGTTTAGCTCGTTCTCTCTTAGATTTGTTTTAGACTTAACCTCTTTGAATAAATCTACCGAAAAGGAGCATTAACTATGGAAAAGGAGAATTTTAGAATTGTGTAGTTTTAGCATTTGCTCCATAGGAGCAAATGCTCTATTTGTCACAATGGTTTCAACATGTGACTTTTACAGACGCACCAAAATGTGTCACTAAGAGGGAATGTGTTAAAACATATGATAGCTTAATGCTGGACAAAAGTATTGCAGAAATATTCTTCAGGAGCTCTCTGTATTACTTTTTTATCGGTGACCATTCTTATCTACAAATATGTCGTCAAAGAGATGGAGTACTGTACATACAAATAAGAAAAACAAGTGGGGGATTGCTACAATTTAATTATTAATGGCCAATACAACAGAAACTACAATGCTGTATCCATGTCCTGCAAACAAGCAGCACAAACAAATGATTTTGTCTGCATTCCGGACACTGTCAGTTGCTCTCCAACACAACGACGTTTTGTGAAAGGATCTGTCACACTTTGTACACTGCATCTGTTAATGAAAAAGAAACAGTCGTCATTTTTCTGATGCGTTATAAATGTTCTCTTGAGATCATATCATGAACATTATAAGATTCAAAAGAAAATCTCACAAATGTCACCTAAATGTATCTACCCTAAAGAAGGAGTAACAATAAACTTCTTACAGCCTAACAGGAAGCTCCTGTCATTTTCATGTATCCACCCTAAAAAGGGGTAACACGAAACTCCTTACAGCGTAACAGGAGTATCATGTCACCTTAATGTATCCACCCTAAAGAAGTGGTAATATAAAAATTATTTCATCTTAATAGGAATGTCAGGTCACCTTAATGTATTAACCCTAAAAAGGGGGTAACATCAAACTCCATACAGCGTAACAGAAGTAGCATGTCACCTTAATGTATACACCCTAAAGAAGTGGTTACATGAAACTCCTTACAGTGTAACAGGATTCCCGGGTCACCTTAATGTATCTCCCCTAAAGAATGGTTTACATGAAACTCCTTACAGCGTAACAGAATCTCATGTTACCTTACTGTATCAAAGCTAAAGAAGGGGTAACAATAAACTTCTTACAGTCTAACAGGAAGCTCCTGTCATCTTAATGTATCCACCCTAAAGAAGGGGTTACATGAAACTCCTTACAGCGTAACAGGAATGTCACCTCAATGTCACCTTAATGTATCCATCTAAAAGACGGGGTAACATGAGATTCCTTACAGCGCAGCGGGATTATCATGTCACCTTAATGTATCCACCCTAAAGAATGGTTTACATGAAACTCCTTACAGCGTAACAGGAATCTCATGTCACCTTAATGTATCAAAGCTAAAGAAGGGGTAAGATGAAACTCCATACAGCAGGTAAGGAATCTCATGTAACCTTAATTAATCATAGCTAAAAAGTGGGTAACTTGAAACTCCTTCCACCATGTCAGGAATATCGTGTCATTTTTATGTATCCATCCTTAAGAAGGGGTTACATGAAACTCCTTCCAGCATGTCAGGAAGCTCATGTCACCTTAATGTATCCACCTCTCAGAAGGGTAACATGAAAATCCTTACAGCATGACAGGAAGCTCATGTCACCTTAATGAATCAAAGCGAAAGAAGTAGGTAACATGAAACTCCTTACAGCGTAGTAGGAATCTCATGTCACCTTAATGTATCTACCCTAATTAAAGGGCAACATGAAACTCCTTACAGCATGACAGGAAGCTCATGTCACCTTACTGTATCCACCTTACAGAAGGGTAACAAGAAACTCCTTACAGCATGACAGGAAGCTCATGTCACCTTAATGTATCCACCTTTCAGAAGGGTAACATGAAAATTCTTACAGCATGACAGGAAGCTCATGTCACTTTAATGAATCAAAGCGAAAGAAGTAGGTAACATGAAACTCCTTACAGCGTAGCAGGAATCTCATGTCACCTTAGTGTATCAACCCTAATTAAAGGGTGACATGAAACTCCTTACAGCATGACAGGAAGCTCATGTCACCTTAATGTATTCACCTTACAGAAGGGTAACATGAAAATCCTTACAGCAGTCAAGAATCTCATGACACCTGGGTGAAGCAAAGCTAAAGACGTGGGGGTAACATGTTACTCCTTCCAGCATGCCAGGAATCTCGTTTCAATTTAACGTATCCACCCTAAAGAAAAGATAACATGAAACTCCTTATACAGCAGGTAAAAACTAATGAAGGGGTAACATGAAACTCCTTACAACAGGTCGGGAATCTCATGTCACCTTAATGAATCAAAGCTAAAGAAGTAGGTAACATGAAACTCCATACAGCGTAACAGGAATCTCATGTCACCTTAATGTATCTACCCTAATTAAGGGGTAACATGAAAATCCCTACAGAATGACAGGAATCTCATGTCACCTTAATGTATCCACCTTACAGAAGGGTAACATGAAAATCCTTACAGCATGACAGAAAGATCATGTCACCTTAATTAATCAAAGCTAAAGAAGTGGATAGCAGGAATCTCATGTCACGATCATAATTAAGGGGTAACATGAAAACCCTTACATCATGTCAGGAAGGTCATGTCACCTTAATGTATCCACCTTACAGAAGGCTAACATGAAACTCCTCACAACAGGTAAAAGCCAATGATGGGGTAACATGAAACTCCTTAAAGCAAGACAGGAAGCTCATGACACCTTAATGTATCCACCTTACATAAGGGTAACATGAAAATCATTACAGCATGACAGGAAGCTCATGTCATCTTAACGTATCCACCCTAAATAAAAGGTAACATAAAATTCCTTGTACAGCAGGTAAAAGCTAATGAAAGGGTAACATGAAACTCCTTAAAGCAGGTCAGGAATCTCATGTCAACTTAATGAATCAAAGCTAAAGACGTAGGTAACATGAAACTCCTTACAGCGTCACAGGAATATCATGTCATTTTAACGAATCTATCCTAAATAAGGGGTAACATGAAAAGCCTAACAGCATGACAGGGAGCTCATGTCACCTTAATGTATCCACCTTAGAGAAGGGTAACATGAAACTCATTGTATAACAGGTAAACGCTAATGAAAGGGTTACATGAAACTCCTACCAGCATGTCAGGAATCTCGTGTCACCTTAATGTATCCATCCTAAAGAAAGGGTAACATGAAACCTCTTACAGCAGGTCAGGAATCTCATGCCACCTTAATGAAGCAAGGCTATAGAAGTGGGTAACATGAAATTCCCTCCAGCATGTCAGGAATCTCATTTCACCTTAATGTAGCCCTACTAACGAAGGTATTACATGAAACTCCTTACAACGTAACAGGAATCTCATGACACCTTAATGTATCTACCCTAAATAAGGGGCAACATGGAACGCCTTACAGCATGACAGGAAGCTCATGTCACCTTAATGTATCCAATCTAAAGAATAGGTAATATGAAACTCCTTGTACAGCAGGTAAAATCTTATAAAGGGGTAACATGAAACCCTTACAGCAGGACAGGAATCTCATGTCACCTTAATGAATCAACGTTAAAGAAGTGGGTAACATGAAACTCCTTCCAGCATGTCAGGAATATCATGTCACCTTAATGTAGCCATCCTAAAGAAGGGGATACATGAAACTCCTTACAGCGTAACAGGATTCGCATGTCACATTAATGTATCTACACTAAATAAGGGTTGGATCTAACATGAACTTCCTTACAACATAACAGGAAAATCATGTCACATTAATGTATCCACCCTAAAGAAGGGTTACATGAAACTCCTTCCAGCATGTCTGGAATCTCGTGTTACCGTAATGTATGGATACACCCTAATGGCAAAATGAAAGGTCTTACAATATGTTACAGGATGAAATTTGGGAAACCAACCCGATTTCTTTTAACCCTTTCCATCATATTAACGCCTTTTCATGCATTTGCAAACAGAGTAGACCCAGATCAGAAGGCTCCTATATGAACCGCCTGATCAGGGTCTGCTGTGTTCGCTAATGGAATTCGATAGTTCTGTATCTTTAAACTGGCTATAATGTTATTTTACCTATGAATATTCAGTAGATATTGAAATTTGGAGAAAAAAACAAAGAACAGAGAAAGGGTTAAAAACTAGATCTAGAAACAAGCTTACCAGGATACAAATGTATACAACGATACACGTTTAAATGATTCCAGCAAAAATTCCAATTATTTGTCAGTTTCTAGGTATCCTGTAGAGAATTGATCGTCACATATGGCGTTTTTCAAACAAGGTGGTGGCCACTGTCCGTCGTCCATTGCTTTCCATTTAAATAGTAAAATCCCGCTAAAACGTAGTTATTTTTGGAACGTTACTATATTTAGATGACACACAAAATGATGACGTCACAAACACACAGAGGATACATGAAACACCGTCGATCTAGCGCGACCCGATGGCTACACTGTTCAACATTCCATATTTTATCACAACCTTCTTGTCAACGAATATTCAGTAGGCATTGAGATTTAGAATGAACCAGAACTATCACTAAAGGTGATATATACCCCCGCACGGCAGCTTTGATTGCAGAACCAAGTTTGTGACACAAACACAAAAATACTCAAAGTTCAATGGGAGATAATTCTGTAATGCCTGCAACTAGACATATGAAAACTGCATCTTGCATATCTGCTATTCGTGGTTATTAAGTATGGCGAGTATTAATTCAATAATTTGTAAATTGAAGGAGGAGTTTGTGGCATTAACTGTCCATGTTTCATGCCAAAATGACAAACTTACTCGAAATTCAAGGGAAGATTCTGCAATGCACGGCGCAAAGTACATGAAAATTGCGTCTTGCACATCTACCATTCGTGGTTAATATGTATACTAAATATGAATTCAATAACTTTAAAATTGAAGGTGTTCACGACACCATCTTCCCATGCTTCATGCCAAAATGACAAAAATACTCAAAGTTCATGGAGAGATAATTCTGCAATGCCTAGCGCTAAACACACGAAAATTGCGTCTTGCACATCTACCATTCTTGGTTATTATGTATATTAAATATAAACTCAATAAATTTAAAACTGGAGGAGGAGTTTGCGACACCAACTATCCATGTTCAAATGCGGACGGACCCACCGGATCAAATGCGGACGGACAGACAAGTTTGCGGGGGTATAACAAAGAACGGAGACATGTTAAATGACCTACCTTAATTACCCTAAGTATTCAAACACCCAATAGATATACTTCTTCTCCAAATATTTGCAAAGCTCTACAATTCAATGTGGTATCATTTTGAGATCTTTAATTTAACCCTTTCCCCGTTTAACATTTATTAAATCTGTTATCACTTAATGGTCAGAATCAATCAAATAGAACATAGAAAATGGATTTGTATTTCCACAATGGTCGAAACTGTAAAATCAGATTTATAAAATTCCGTGAGCAAACAGGACAGACCCTGATCAGCTGATTCTATAAGTGCTGTCTGATCTGTGTTTACTCTGTTTGCAAATACATGAAAAAGCGCCTATATGAGTGAAAAGGTTGATTCCACACTGTGGCAAATAGTGTAGTCCTTGATTAAACGACCCATTCAGGAAAAGTGATCTGGGAAAGCACTATTTGCATGTAAGAATGATTAGAACAATTAGGCATTCCCCTTATACTTACCATCACATCGTATTTCATCTGTTCCATAAACACCGCTGACGCTTGTCCTTGGAACAGCGTGAACCAGAGAGTTCCCGAAAATAGGTCACCGGCATCTAGGAGTATAACATTGTCAACAGAGCTCCTGATTTCGTTGATTTTCGTAAGCCGTCGTGCAACTCCGCCGTAGCAGAATCCATCAGCAGCATTTTGCTCGCTACAGCCACTGCCAAACGCATTAAACTGCTCGATGCGTGCATGTACGTCATTGGTATGTAAAATCAACAACTCAAAGCCAGAAACACGGGTGAAATGACTGACAGTGGTCACATACACATATATTCCAATTACAAGCACATTGTATGCCATGTTTGACTCGTTGTTTCCTTGTTGATGCTACTATAATAATGGCAGTCTTAATGGTTTGCAAATAATGAAACCTGTGACAAGTACAGTGAAACCAATCTAATGCGACTATCGTAAAAGAGGTTTAAGTCTGGGTCTTTCTTACAGGTGGTAGTTTCATGCAGGACGAAAGTAATGCAGAAATATCCCGCAGGAGTTTTCTGCATTACTTTCGTGCATAAAGCAACCACGTGCTTTTAAAGACATCTATGTTTGTTTATAAGGTGATTGCCTTATATGGCCTTTGCTGTACTTGAATATACAATTAAATATTTATTTGTAAATATTCAGTTAATTGAATACACCGTATAATATGATACTATCTTAAACGGAACTTGTAAATATGCCCCGTGGCAGGGTAGGAATTAAGAAGAAGATTTATACTGAAATTGACCGGTATTGTTGACATTTATTAACTTTTTGTCTCATATAAACATCTCTATACTACTCTAATACTTTGCAAACAGAGTTGTTTGTTTATACGAGCGATACAATACTATGTATTTGATTCTACAGTGTCTGCCATGTCCACAAATCCCTGTGCTTACAAGTCATTATAAGAATACATCTAGCTGGTGTTCAAGATGTCAACATTTCTCACCAGGTTATTCATTTATGCATGGAGTAAAGGTTTAATACCAATCCGGAACAGGAACAGGGAGGTTGAATTGATTAGACACCATTTATACAGAGCTGCTCGTATATACAGACGAGCAAACACACCGCTTTCTGACAGTTTTATGTCCAGAAACAGACATTATAATGTTTTCTAACATGACAGCAAAGCCACCTTGTACATCCCATTCACAGCGTTTGATTTGAATAATTCTTAATTAACTATCAAATCCTCGCATATAAATTTCAAAAGCGATGTCCAGTACGTCTAACCAATGATTAACCCCATAGGAACCGTCTGGTCAAGATCTACTCTGTTTGCTTAGAAACAAAATTTAAGCAGCCATTCATTCGTTGAACAAAAGAGTCTTAAGAAACAGGTGGTAGCTTATTGCAGTACAAAACTAATACAGGAAGCTCCTAATTGAGCTTTCTGCATTAATTAATATCTGCATTAAGCTACCACCTGCATTGCAGACCAATAATCAGATCTCTTTTCGATGGCCGCCTAAGACAGGTTATATTGCATTCATGGGTTTTATAGAACAGTATAAATAGTTATTTAACGCTTCGCTTGCTATTCACGTCAATATACATGTACCTACATGTAAATAGTGAAGACCCAGATGAGACAGCTCCTGCTGGAGCTGTCTCATCTGGGTCTGCACTATTTACAAGTTGATTGTGCAACCAGTGCACTCCACAGCGGTGATTGCACAGCGAAATACTTGTACACAGTGAAGATATATGTAATTATACAACAGGGCATGGGTAAAGAAGGAGAAATGTATTTTAAAATTCAGCAAGAGAAGGGTTAACATTCATAATTGATAGAGTCCGCCATAACTATACATGGAGTAAAAAGTAAACTCTGTCAGCCATTTGGAAAAAGGTCAAACGCTATAAAAACGACACGCCAGAATGTTACGTTATAAAATGATATTGGTGACACAGACCCTGTAAGATATTATCAACGTTCTTTTCGGTATATCGAATAAACAAGGTTCCCTTTGTTTCTTTCAATACATTGCGCACTTATCAAAATGACGCCAAGAAACAAGGTCTTATACAGCACCCCCCCTCGTATGCTCCTATAGGAGTCATCTGAACAGAGTCTGCTCTATTTGCTGTAGGTATCTCAAACTCAAATTACTTCGAGATAACCAAAGTTCAAGTTATCCGATTTCTAGTCTAGACACTTTCTCAAGTTCATAGCTTTATGCAGGTCTAAAGTAATGCTTAAAGCTCCCATTTTATTTCGCTTATTTACTGCATTGTAATATATTTTTCCCAGCGATGGCACATGTTTTTGACGGAAATTCAAAATGGTTATGATTTACTGTAGACCACTCTCCAGATTTGCACTCCAAAGAAAATGCAGATGCAATATGTTTCACAGTGGTCACTTAGCCTCACTAATGCCAAAGAACTGTCCGATGTTTGATGATTGTATTGTTAACATTATGCAGGTCATATGCAGGTCAATTGCTGTCCAGCATTATGTACTCACAAGCACCTTCTGCACTCTGAGCAATTAACTCTCTCAGTGCCAGAATTGTCGTCTGCTAGACATATTTTCGTCTGCTTCAATTTTTAGAAAGGACCTTTGTTCAATGTCTTTATAAAACGATAAACATGGTGTGAAACAGTTTGGATCCTGACGAGATGCTTACTCGGCGTCTCATTTGGATCCAAACTGTTTTGCATGTGATATTATAGACCCGTCGTCATGGCACTGAAGGGTTACTGTCTGCAAAGAGTGTCGTATGTTGCATTTGTTTCTTCCTATTCAAAAATAAATGTCTGAGTGAAAAACAATTTGGACCCTGGTGAGGTGCCAAGTTACTCGGCATCTCATCTGGATCCAGATTGTTTGCAAAGGTTGTTATATATACTAAAAACCAGCGCAAAAGCAGCCGGAACAAAACTCATACCTGTTTAGAGGAAAGGTTGCTTATATTTCACAAGTCAGCTGATCGTCTTTGGTCAGAACATTGTATGTCCTTGCATAATCAAAATTACTAAATAATAATGTTGCTCTCTGTTTTATCTCCTACCATGCTTAAGCATGTTTTACTTAGCCATTTTACGCCTGCGTAAAACCTCGCTTATATAATATGTATTAGGCTTGTATGATTCACGTTATTGAATATGCGTTGCAATCATGCAACTAGTATTGCTCCATCCACGTGCTAATGCCATGGCAACAAGGCTGTACGAACAATGATTATGTATAAGGTAATACTTTTGAAAGTGAAAATCCCTACCATAAACGCATATTCTAAATAACATCATAGAACTTGGTATTTGTTATGTTCAATCATTACTATAAATCTAAACTTATATCGAAAAATGCCACTGTGATACAAAAACCCGTTTTCGTCGATCAACAAGTCTTTGTGCTTCGGGGAATCTCGATCAAACTTCATCTTACAGGTAAGTCTCGTTTAATCTTTTCCTTCAGCACAAAGCCACGTGATGGCCTCATATTAGATTTTAAAGAGTGTTTACCAGCAGCTGGCATAAAGAGAGCAAAGACTGCATTTGATATTGTCCAATATGTAGTGGCAGTTGTCTAACAAATGCATGTAGATTACACACCGATAATCCTTATTACTTATTAGCCACTGACAGGTGCGGATCCAGGATTTCAGAATAGAGTGGGCGTATAAGTTTTTTTGGAGGGGGGGGGGGTAGAGAGGGAAGAGAGAGAGAGAGGAGAGAGAGAGAGGAGAGGGCATTTCATTCACTATGAATTCGGAACACAATAGTTCTAGCTATTTGTTTAAAACACGTAACTGTTTGTTCCGTCTTTTTTGTCACATCTTAGAAACGGTTTGGAGTTTTTATATGAAACTTTGTGTAAATGTTTAGTATCATTAGGAAATGCAGTCCTGCAAGTAACACTTACATTGACTAATTGTCCTGCATATACATGTATTATGATACTAATACATATTATAATATAATATACATGTAATATAATTGAGAACGGGTGAAAGGAGAGGAGAGAGTGGGCAGATGGAGGGCAGATACAATATCTGAGAGAGAGAGAAAAAGAGAGAGATATATATAGATAGATAAAGAGAGAGAGAAGGAGAGAGGGAGAGAAAGAAAGAGAGAGAGAGAGAGAGTGAAGAAGTCTGAATGTATATCTGTTCTGTATTTCTTTTTAGTTTTCTATGTAGTGTCTCATGCGAGACAACTCATGCGAGACAACTACACTCATGCAGTAAACTATTGATATCCATTGTATAAATGACATAACAATGTAACTATCCATTATTTCAAAGATCGATACATTAACTAATCATTGTCAATGTATCCGAATCTTTACTCCCCGTCTTTTAAATGTTTGTCCAGGAATGTCAGTATTCGTTGCCAGGAATCCTCTTGTGCCTTTGCATGGTGCTCTGGATTGCCACCTGCCACTACGTCATCTGAAATACATTACACCGGGGTCTTAGTTCAGTAATAAACCGTTGGAGTTCAGAAATATATTACACTAGGGCCTTAGTTCAGTAATAAATCGTTGGGTTACAGAACTATATTATATCGGGGCCTTAGTTCAGTAATAAATCGACGGGTTACAGAACTACATTACACCGGGGCCTTAGTTCAGTAATAAATCGTTGGGTTTCAGAACTATATTACACCGGGGTCTTAGAACATTAATAAACTGTTGGATTTCAGAACTATAATTGCACCGGTCCATTAATAAACCATTGGGTTTCAGAACTGTGTTACACCGGGGTCTAGTTCATTAACCCATTCCCTACTAGTAAAAAGGGGACATTTACTAGAAACGAAGGAACTTTCTTTTAATTATATAGTTTTGAAACCAATGTGATAAATAGAGCATTTGATCCTAGGTAGTAAATGCACCAATAGCGTTTCAAACAACTATTCTAATAGTAAACAGAGCAGACCCTGATCGTCTGATATGGGTCTACTCTGTTTGCAAATGCGTGAAAAGCGTTTATGTGAACACAAGGATTAAACCCATATCTCGCTCTAAAAGTGACGTTTATTTTACCTGTTCAATATTTATGTTAGTGACATCATGGATAATCATTAGCTGAATGTTTATAACGTATTTCTTTCAAAATTTGATTGCTAAAAGCTGCAGAATCAGATCTATATCATGTCAAAAACAAACAGAGCAGTGCCTGGTCAGACTGTTCTTATAGGAGCCGTCTGATCTGGGTCTACTTTGTTTGCAAATGCAAAAAGGCACTTATATGAAAGAAATGGTTAAACCTTGGCCTACTCTCACAAGGGCTTTTTTATAACATAACATCCGTTTAGCATTAACCATTTGCTCTATGAATATTCATGTAAAAAATATGACACCATCAGTACTAATTAGATTTGTTTGATAGGGCTCAAGCTGGAGTTCTTAATTAGGGAGAAGTTTAGTGATACTGAGGGAGAAGTTTGGTCCTGATTTTGTATCTCCCTATATGTTCTATATAATAAAACTTCTCTCTGAGCTCAAAACAGGGAGAAGTCAGCAGGGTTAGGGAGACTATTTCTCCCAAATCGCCCTCTTGCTTGAGCCGCATATGTACACATGGCCTCTTTAGCTCCTTCAGATAATCTAGAATTAGATCAATATTATGCCGCCTGAGTGGGTCTGCTCTGTTTGCAAAGGTGTATAAAAGCGTGTTTATGGAGAAAAGGCTCAAGCAGCCACACACCCTTATACGAGCGTAGATTCCATGTTTGTTCGTTTAGTGGCTACAATAGAAATGTTTATTGTCTTTTCAATTATCATGACAGATTATAAATTAACTAGACTAAATTAAAATGTCCTCTGTTGAAAATTCATGTAAGAAATAATGACATCATGAATATTCATTAGCTGAAATTTTTATAACGACACTTTGAACATGGGAATGTTTTTGTGATGGCAGAAACTGTAGAATCAGGTCTATGTTATGTCATAAGCAAACAGGGCAGACCCTGACCAGACGGCTCCTACAGGAGCTGTCTGATCTGGGTCTACTCTGAAAGGCGCGAAAAGGCGTTGATATGAGGGGAAGTTAACTAAATATTCTAAAACTACTGCATACGATTTTATACAAGCCCAATGTGAATATACTGGCTAGTAAAAAGGGAAAACCTCTGAAATGGTCGGGAATAAATTCCATAGTTGCCATTCTAGTCCGCCCTGGTTTGGATGTGTGGTACAACGGGCTGTATGGTGGCCAGATGAAATGGCCAGCTCCAGGGTATGAATGGATCTCTACGTTAGATCTGTACTTGTCTGGCATATTGTCTATGACATATCTGTGCAGGGCGGGATCCACCTGCTTGTCGTCTTCCCCAACGATGATCAATATATTTGCCCCATGTTGCCACGCCTTGGAAATAAAATTCTATAGTGTTTGGATCTCAGACACGTGTGTTTGATCACAGGTACATGTGGCCTTAAACACTGTTGCATGTACAGCGGCTTTAACTCTGCACGCTTGCGGATAATTTATGCTTATGTATACAGTAAAAAAACCCATAACCAGAATTCTAGTAAAGAAGAATTCAGATACTTCCAGGCAGGTGGCTGCTTAATGCAGGGTGAACGTCATGCAGAAAGCTCCTAGAGGAGCTTTCTGCATGAATTTCGCCCTGCATTAACCCTTCGCTTGCTATTCACGTCAATAAAACCTACCTGTAAATAGTGAAGACCCAGATGAGACAGCTCCTGCAGGAGCTGTCTCATCAGGGTATGCACTATTTACAAGTTGATTGTGCAACAAGTGCACTCTACAGTAGTGATTGCACAGCGAAATACTTTTACACAGTGAAGATACATGTAATTATACAACAGGGCCAGGGTAAAGAAGGAGAAATGTATTTTAAAATTCAGCAAGCGAAGGGTTAAGCTGCAACCTGTCTCCAAGAGCAATATTTATATTTGACATGCTGATTGAGTGTTTTGAGAAAAATGAAAACGGCAAAATCTTGCTCAGTAGGCTATAGGATAAATGATAATCAATAATGTTTATTCCCTTTCAATAACTATGACTTTTTTATTTAGATATTTGTATGGCGCCGTCTAAAGGCTATAATTATGATTGACAATCAGATGCCAGCGTTCATATGTTGCCCATAACCCTTTCAGTGAATGAAACGAGTCCCAAATATCCTTTGCAAACAGTGTAGACCCAGCTGAAAGGGCTCCTGGAGTGGTCCTCTCATCAGGGTCTGCACTGTTTGTCATGTTACACTTTCCCTTTAAAATCCCTGAATATTCGCGGTAAGCTTGACCTGTTTTAAGTTTGGAATAATCCATTTATAAATTCGGCGTTGAACGATTTAACTCAGCTAATAAGTAACTCTGCAGTATGTTACATGTATGTATTACCCTTTACAAAAACAGCATCTGTGATGGAGAAACCGCGTTTGACATTTAAAGGAGCCAGCAGTTATGTGAAACCAGGGCAGAGGCTTCATACAAGAACCATCTGATCAGGATATGCTCTGTTTGCCTCATATTTCACTGCAAAAATATATTCTACAAAGTACTCACTCAAATTACAGGACAACGCTAACAACCACGTTTGCAGTGACTCAAAGTCAACAACGCACAACGGTAACCACAGCTGCAGTGACACCAAGACAATCACGGTTGCAGCGACACCACGACAACAATGGTTGGAGCGACACCACGACGACCACAAATGATGTGACACCACGTCAATTACGGTTGGAGCGTGGTGTGCGGTGGTCTAGTGGTAACGCGCTTAACTACCAATCCGGATGTCCAGGTTTCAAATCTCGGTCCCTTCCGGAAATTTCAGAGACGCTTTTCCATGTCTCCCACCCGCACATCCTCTCCACCCAGGGGTTAAAATGGGTACCAGTGAGGGTCACTAGCCGGTACTGCGGCTGCATGATTGCGCCATATGTTAGCAGTGCTCAGTATTGTAGGCCAATGACTCAATGACCAGGGGAGTAAATGTACAGTCGGCTGAGCGGACATTCGGACTGAAAGTAGACTAGAACTAGGTACTTTACTTCATCACCGTTGTCACGACACGACGACCACATATGCAGCTACACAACCACAACAACTAGAGGGACATCACAGCAACCACAGTTTCAGGGACTAGCTACCTCATAGCTTAGCTCGCTCATTCAAAACAAATACACACAGTGCCAAACGATATGGGTCTTCATGTGACGCCAAATCTGGATCCAAACTGTTTACGTTGAATACGCAACTGTTTTGGAAATAGTCAACGAAAATTACATACCGGTATGAGAAGAAGATCGTCCATTTTTCCTAGTATATCCGTGATTACAACTCCCCTGTCCGTCTTATACACGAGATCGCCGTATGGCCTGGTAACCAAATAGAAACATGCAGAACAATAATCTTAACCCATTCAGTCCCAGGGATCAAAACTCTAGTTTGAAAACCGTTTGTAAATGTATCACAAAGCGAATGGGTTAAATATTACCTTTGAAATGCATAACAATTGCAAGTACTCCATGTGGACGACTTGTGAATACAAATGAAGACGTGGTGCATAAGTATTGCCATTGCCCCATGTGGGTGAATATGTGAATACCTTCGAAGACTTAATTGAATAACATTTGTAACTATCCCCTGTGGCCAAATATGTGAATGCCTTTGAAGGTTTAATGCACAACTATTGCAACTAATCCCTTTTTGCCAATTTGTGAATACCTTTGAAGATTTAATGCATAACTATTGCAACTACCGTCTGTGGTCGACTTGTGAATATATTTGAAAACTTAATGTATACGTATTGAAACTAATTTGTGAATATATGCACATTTTAAGACTTAATGCATAACAATTGCAGCTAGCCAAAGTGAGCGAATTTGTGGATACCTTTGAATGGAAAGGTAGTAAAGTCAAGCAGGCAAAGCCACATACAAGACGCAACCACCACCAAAACACCGATAAACAGCATAACACACGCACACACAACCACACACCCAAACGCACACTCACACACGAAATGAACACAGAAAACACCAAAAGACACACAAGAACCAGAGACAAACGTTCCACACATGAACAATATCACAAGCACAAAGACGCAAGGCAAACAAAAGGAAGGGTGACAAAGAGAGTACCGCCTTGGCACGGTCAGTAGCAAAAACACCACTGGGGTTTAAACCGGTTTACGGACGTCCTAACCTCACACTTCTCTCAAAGTCACCCTAGCTTTACAAATACATGTAGTGTAAATAAAGGTATCCCCGCTGGACTTACCCACAACATAGACGACGGTGAACACAGGAAAACATGTAAAACATAGCATAATAACTGTGACAATCCGTCAAATATGTACTCAATGACTTTGCTGAGCACCTGCAGGTAAGCCGTTAAGGGCACGACAGGGAAAAAGTAATACATGAGTCTGGTAAGCTCATCCTGTATCCAAGTTTAAGAGTATACCATCATAGAGTACTACCCTCGGCCTGTCATCGCGCAAGCAAAGAGGGAAGCGTAGCTACCGACTGTAAAAGGGTCGATAACCAAACATGCAGTGCGTTGCAATATAATAGGATCATAACCTTTCTTTTTAAATGTTTTAATGCGTTTTATAAACAAATCATGAAAATGGATATGACCCCGAATTTTCCTAAGTTTGTAGATAACATCCCCATAAAATTCTGGTTGAGAAATGCCTTGTCGCAGTAACGTCCGTAGATTGCAATTATATTTACTAATGAGAGGTAAATTTCGATAATAAAATTTAGAAAAAGTTTTCCGAAGTTTGTGATATCTGTAACCTTGCTTAAGACGTTCATCAGTTATAACTAAATTACGTCTGTTAAAATCTTCAAGCAAAGTACAGGCTCGGGCAAACCTAATAAGTTGAGAAATATAAACCCCATAAGATGTAGAACGTGGCACATCTCCATCTAGAAAAGGATAATTAACAATTTTAAAATTAAAATCTTCTCTTTTATCGTATACTTTGGACGAAACTTTATCATTTGTAATTGAAAGATTCAAATCTAAAAATGAAGCTTTAATGTCAGATTGATTAGCTTTGTTTAAAGACAGTTCTTTTGGGTAAATTGAAGAAATCATAGTATCAAAATAAGGATTATCTAAATTCAAAATATCGTCTAAATACCTTGAAGTTTTATTAAAAGCATTAACAATATCGGTCTGTGTATCAGGTTTTAAGCTAAGCATAAAATCCCTCTCGTAGCAATACAAAAACAAATCTGCAACAAGAGGGGCACAATTTGTACCCATGGGTATACCAACAACTTGGCGATATATGGTATCCCCATAACGCACACATATATTATCCAAAAGAAAGGTAAGAGATCTACAAACATCAAGGCAAGTCCACATTGTGTAATGTTCAACTTCTGAATTCGAAAAGAATGAACGTTGAACATTACAAGCAATGAACATTTTGTTTTCTCTGGCAAAGGTTTTTTCTATTAATTTAATAAGTTTATCCTTTATAAGATGGTGGGGTAGAGTAGTATAGAGTGTAGAGAAATCATAAGAGCTCAGTAAAGAAATGTTATACTGTTCATTTTCAAGTTTTGTTAAAACATCATTTGAATTTTTTAATTCATAGACTTAATGCATAGCAGTATCATGTGGGCCTCTTTACGTGTAAACAAATATGACGTATTTTTGCGTACCCGGCGGCCATTTTGTTTCTATTTATTGTAACTTCATTTGCATATAAGGTTATCTTGTTTTGTCACGGGTATTCGCGACAACAGTCGATCATGTAGACCAACACAGTAAATTGGCCCAGTGCCGTCATTGTCTCCTATTATAGCCGTTTTCTCAAATATAAGTTTTTATTGTTTTATCTCATTAGAGGGGATTACTTTTTATAAAAATACTAATCATTACGGTACTGTAGACATGTTACACACCAATCTAAAACGAAAGCAGTTCCTTCCACTATCAATGATTATTTACTGAGAACCCTATACTTACGTGAAAGGTTTTGATGAGTTTTAGGTGAATATGGTCTTATCTTATCTTGAAAGAAATTAATGTTATATACATATATATAATTTAGATCACCAATGTTTAAAGAAATCACATGTCAGTCATGCATTTCAGCGCTCTATAGGCTCTCTCTATGTTTTATAAGTTTTAGTCAATCGTAATCCCATAACTATGACTATTACAGATGTTATGTCAACACTGGCCAGGGCTCTATTGAAACGCGCTTAATCCTAATCCAAATCAACCAATATTGACGTATAAAGTGTAGTGGCCCCTAAAGTGAGCCATAAACATTAATGTTAAATTCACTAACAACTAACCATACCTAAATCATCATTGATAGTGGAAGAAACTATTAAAATTCAGGTAAATGCGAATAATCTCACAGTATCTGTTTTCGTTTTAGATGGGTGTGTAAACATGTCTATATAGTTCCGTTAGTACAGTAATGATTAGTATTTTGATTTTAAGTCCTCCACCGGTTACCGGTTGGGGGACTATAGGTTTCCGTCTGTCCGTCCGTCCGTCTGTCACGCTTCTTGTCCGGGCCATATCTCCTACAAGGCTAGGCTAGATTCATTATAACTTCACACATGGAACAAGCATGATGAGATGAAGTGTCATGCACAAGGGCCATACCTCTAGCATCAATAATGTTTTAGTGGTTCCCTTTTTTCATATTTTCTTGTCCGGACAATAACTCTTTATCGACTAGTTCAATTGATTTGAAACTTCACATATGGAACAAGCATGATGCGAGGAAATGTCATGCACAAGGACCATAACTCTAGCATCAATAGTTTTGGAATTATGTCCCCTTCTTCATATTTTCTTGCCTGGAAAATAACTCTTTATCTACTGGTTCGATTGATTTTAAACTTCACATATAGAATAAGCATGATTAGAGAAAGTGTCATGCACAAGAGCCATAACTCTAGCATCATTGTTTTTGGAGTTATTCCCTTTTTCATATTTTCTTTTCCGGACAATAACTCTTTATCTAAATTTTCAATTGATTTGAAACTTCACATATGGAACAAGCATGATGAGATAAAGTGTAATGTACAAGGGCCATAACTCTAGCATCAATATTTTTGGAGTTATTCCCTTTTTTCATTTTCTCTAGTCCGGACAATAACTCTTTATCTTCTGATTCATTTGATTTCAAACTTCACATATGGAACAAGCATGATGAGAGAAAGTCTCATGCACAAGGTTCATAACTCAAGCATCAATAGTTTTTGAGTTTTTTCCCTTTTTCATATTTTCTTGTCCGGACAATAACTCTTTTTATCTACTGGTTCAATTGATTTGAAATTTCACATATAAAACAAGCATGATGAGAGGAAGTGTCATGCACAAGGGCCATAACTCTAGCATCAATATTTTTGTAGTTAGTCCCATTTTTCATATTGTCTTGTCCGAACGATAACTTTATTTACTGGTTCAAATGATTTGAAACTTCACATATGGAACAGGCATGATGAGAGGAAGTGTCATGCACAAGGGCCATAACTCTATCATCAATATGTTTTGAGTTATACACCTTTTTGCATATTGTTTTCCTTATGAATTTAACAAATACTAGGTTGGTTATGTATATACCATTGGCAAATACACCAATGGTGTGTAGGTCGGAGGATTTTTTTTAATCCGGTGGGGGACTCATGTGTTGCAAAGCAATACAACATTAACTTGTTTTATAAAAAATACCCCCCTCTCTAATGAAACAAAACATAAAAACTGACTTATATTTGAGAAAACAGCTATAAGGGACAATGACAGCATGGGTTCAATTTACTGTGCATATAAAGGTTTTGCTGTCCAACGTCAAGGTATTATTATTAACTCATTAAAGGGTTTGCATCAACCGTGTGTCACTCTAACCAGTGCATTTATATGCACTTGGTGCAAGCGGTCATCTGGCTGGTACATTGTATATCAATCGATTACTCTTTAACTGTCAGTTAATTGTTTCGAAGTTATTGATGTTCTTATCAACATGTACCTCCAAGTCAAAAGTGAATAGCGTGACTATATTGGCACTTTCATCACGTTTCAACAGGGTACAGACTGGTCCAAGTTTCAATAGATTTTGGTACAAATGCAATAATAATCTAATGATTTTTGTTGTTACTTAACACTCATTTTATTCCTTATATGTGTATATTCAGTACTGACCATATGGCTAATATCAAACTTTAGGTGTGTATTTTAACTATTTGTTTTTGAATTTCAATCCGTTTTAGGGGTTCAAACTCGATATATCAGATGTTTTGATAGACCATTATTAGACCTTCCGGTCAAACATCAATAGATCCCGATCTATATGGAGACTTTAAGCGGATTAGCTCTGGTGTTTGAATAGGTCATTGTTAGACCTTTGAGTCCAATATTAATAGATACCAAGACTGTATGAATACTTTAAGGGGATTAACTCTGAGGTTTGAACAGTCCATTGTACGACCCGGGCTTATGCAATGATGGTGAAATACTGTAGCTAAAATAGCTATGGTGACATTCTAAAAATAGCTTGCGCATGGGCGCCTCTCTACCTTTGGCGGTGTTTGTGACTTTAGATCTGATTTGTCAAGTTAACGTTGGAAGGTTCACATCGTGAGAGATGTATTTATTTATTTTATTTATTTATTCATTTATTTACTAGACTAGTGTGGTAACTCTCTAATAGATCGCCTAATCTATAATGCCACGCGAGTACTTACCAGATCGAGGTTTAAACGTCAGCTCTATATACAGTGTGCACGTATAGATAAACAAACTAGGTCTGGCAGTTACGTCAAAACAATAACAAAACTAAAAATAGC
This sequence comes from Azorinus chamasolen, assembly GCA_963576725.1. Classification (NCBI taxonomy): domain Eukaryota; kingdom Metazoa; phylum Mollusca; class Bivalvia; order Cardiida; family Solecurtidae; genus Azorinus; species Azorinus chamasolen. The sequence goes on along the minus strand of OY755237.1, from coordinate 79,194,160 downwards.
CAGGGTTTCCTCAATATATGATTTGTATGGGATAATTAATAAATAAGACAAACATTACACTATCGGATATCCGAAACCGTGGTCTAAAGGATGCGTATGCGGCTTTGCATGCGCGCTACCCGAGTTCGAAACTCGCCGGCATTTATATTTGTATTTATTTGTTGTTTTGTTTAAATACTTTTGTCAGTATATTTTTTCTATATGATCTATTGCCGTTATATCTTTTTTCCTGTTCTTGTTAAATCCTGCTTGGTCTTTCTTTCTGTTTTCGACATATGTGTTGTCGAGGCAAAACAAAAGACAATTTTTTTTTTGACTTATGTGGGTTTCGAACCAGGTACATTTTGATTCGGAGGAGAGCGCCTTTATACACTCGGCTACGGACTCCACAAGCATGTCACCATAATCAAATAGTAACAGTCTTCTCTTTTAAGAAATAACATCTCATATGAATATTCAAGTAAACACATTATGACGTAACTGTCAGGAATTCCCTGTCGGACTATAGCCCCTGTTCTTTCTGAATTTAAATCTCACCAACATGTTACGTCATACGTGTTGGTCCACATGACCGACTGCTGTCGCGAATACCCATGACAAATTACGATATCCTTATATGCAAAGAAATTACTATAAATAGAAACAAAATGGCCACTGATCAAGCAAAATTACGTCCTCTTTGTTTACATGTAAAGAGGAAAATATACTACTCATAACTATTACAATAATAACATGATGGCGGTTGCATTTTGAAAGGATCTATATGGCCACCTCACCTATTAACTCGGCGTCTCGTCAAGATTCAAGGTGTTTTGTATTCGTTCAATGGTTTGTTAAAAGCTTGGAAACAGATGTTTCGGAAATGTCAGTTTTATTTGTCGTCCAATATGGTCCAGTTTTTAAATCGAAAGCTTAGCGGTGTAACTACGATCTACGGAACAATAACATCAATGGATCCAGATGGGACGCCGAGTATCGTATTAGTAAAAAACGGGATTTTGATATTCGGGATGAAATTGTGAGGATTTTGTACCAGTTTGCAACAGTTTGTATTAATAAAATGTAATACGTCATAATCTCTCTATATATAAAATAAATAGCGAAGACAACCACCTTGATTACATTAGACACAGTTCACCTTCTTAAGAGTATCTCCGAGATACGAGACATTGAAGTGTATAAAACACAAAGTGATTACAATAATGGACAGTTCCAACAGTACGACCTACCACAGCTTTCCGGCCTTGTCTCTATTTGGAAATTTGCCTGTTACAAACGCGTCATTTAGGGGAGCAACAGATAACGGTACACCGTTAATATTAACGATGGCTTTGATCTGTAAAACAAATAGACAACATTATATGTATGGATTGAATGGAAATATCTGTTTTAACCCTCTCCTTCATACCCCTTTTCGTGCCTATGGAAACAAAGTAGACCCGGAACAGGTCTGATCAGGGTCTGCTCTGTTTACTTATGACAATTTATAACAGATCTATCCCTATAGTTTCTACCAATACCGAGAAATCCTGTATACACATGCCATTATCAAAATCAAAATTCAACTAATATATATGCTTAATGTCATTACTTCCTACAATACTGTTCGACAATGAAGAGCTCAATGTTCTTAAGCTGTTTAGGCATCTCAAATGGGATCAAACAGTTTGAAACTGATTGTAGAAATGAAAAGATTTTTAAGAAATACAGTAAAACCTCGATTATTCGAATTTTCGTTATAAACGAATTTAGACCCTTTTAGGCAGGTGGCTGCTTAATGCATGATGAAAGTCATGCAGAAAGCTCCTAGAGGAGCTTTCTGCATGACTTTCACCATGCATTAAGCTGCCACCTGTCTTAAAAATCGACAATAATACGTATTTTAGTGTTCGGATAATCGAGGTTTTACTGTATATCATTTGAGAATTGACGCATACAAAACAATTGTTGAAAGGGTTTTCCTTCTGTCACATATTCACGAAACGTTTATTAAGAATTGTAATTCGACAGACAGATAGTTAAATATTAACAATGTCTCAAGACTGCATAGGGAAAGAAAACAGCATCGTCAACACTTTCTCTGACAGAGGCGCCATTTAATACCTTTGCAAACAGAGAAGACTCATATACGACGGCTCCTACATAAGTCTACAGGGTCTGCTCTGTTTTCTTATATAATATATCTAAAATAGATCTGCTTCCACCATGTTTTGGCAATGGCCAAACGTTCCGTTGTTCATAGGCCATTGCAAAACATTTAGCAAATAAATATTCACGATAACATTATTATTTATTTCATGAATATTTATGAGGTAAATGTTACAGGTAAACTGTATTGAACATCTAAGAATATAATCGCCATTCTTTAACCCTTTCAGTACCAGCATTGTTACCTGCTGGTCACATATCGTCAGCTTCAAGTGTTTTCTCAATTTCCTTATAAAAAGATAAACAGTGTCAAACATTTTGGATCCTGATGAGACGTCTAGTTACTCGGCGTCTAATCTGTATACAAACTGTATACATATAATATAACAGACCCGTCTTCATGGCACTGAAGGGATTAATATCTACATGTACTGGCATTTGCAAAATTGTCACATTCCTTTCTTCCAGGTGGTCTAGTGGTAACGCGCTTGACTATCAGTCCGGAGGTCCGGGGTTCAAATCCCGGTCCCACCCGGATATTTCAGAGACACTTTTCCGTGTCTCCCACCCGCACATCCTCTCCACCCAGGGGCTAAAATGGGTACCTGTGAGGGTCACTCGCCGGTACTGCGGCTGCATGATTGCGCCATATGTTAGCGGTGCTCAATATTGTAGGCCAATGATTCAATGACCTGGGGAGTAAATGTACAGTCGGCTGAGCGGTCATTCGGACTGAAAGTAGACTATAACTAGGTACTTTTTTCCCCAAAAACAATGATCATCTCTGTTTCCCTCGATAGATAGAACAGTATTGCACTTGGTTCAATTCCATGTTTTAACCCTTTCGCTGCCAATGCCGGATCTGTGATTACATATGCAAACAGTTTGGATCCAGATGAGACGCCGAGTAACTCGGCGTCTCATCAGGATCCAAACTGTTTGTTACTGTTACTATGTTTTTGAAACAAAAATGTAGAAAATAAAAAAAATGAAAATTTGTAGCGGACGACAAAGTTAGCAGACGACAACATTTTGCAGCGAAAGGGTTAAAGGTTCTCAATTCGTACTATTGTCAATACTTGGTAAGCAACTAGTCTATTGTAAAAGTGCATAGTTAGTCTACTTTCAGTCCGAATGACCGCTCAGCCGAATGTACACTTACTCCCCTGGTCATTGAGTCATTGGCCTACAATATTGAGCACTGCTAACATATGGCGCAATCATGCAGCCGCAGTACCGGCGAGTGACCCTCACAGGTACCCATTTTAACCCCTGGGTGGAGAGGATGTGTGGGTGGGAGACACGGAAAAGCGTCTCTAAAATTTTCGGGTGGGACCGGGATTTGAACCCCGGACCTCCGGACTGATAGTCAAGCGCGTTACCACTAGACCACCGCCACCTATTGTCTTTTATATCAGTGATATAGACAACCTTAATAAAAAAAATTATTCACGAGTTATCATTATACGAATATCAAGTTGCTGAATATTTTAATGATATTTTGTTATTAAACCTGAAACGGTAGAAACAGATATATAAAATATCAGAAGCAGGCAGAGCAGATCTTCATCAGACGGTCCCTACATGTGTCATCTGATCTGGGTCTAACCGGGTTGCAAAGCCGTCAAAAGCGTCTCTATTTCCTAATGAGTTAATAACTTCTAATCAGAACCTTTACTTCATATAAACGTTATTTCACGCATTTGTAAACAGAGTAGACTCAGATCAGACGGCTCCTATAGGAGCCGTCTGATCAGATCAGGGTCTGCTCTGTTCGCTTTTGACATGATATAGATCTAAGTCCATAGTTTATGTCAATGGAAAAAATCCCCTGAAAAGTTTACATTATAAAAATTCATCTAATAAATATTCATGATGTCATTACTTCATACATGAATATTGAACAGGGAAATAGTTAAACATATGACTAAAGTAAACCTCATTGTGGTGTAATATCCTTACCTGTGGAACCACTGTAGCACACTGGAGTGCTAGGCAGCCTCCGTGACAGAGACCAACAGCTCCAAACCGAGTCTCGTCCACATAGTCCTGTTGAATGAACCATTCAGTCGCTTCCTAGAACAGTGCACAAGAATTAAAACATTGGTATTTATACAGTAAGACTCAACTTAACCCGGACTTTAGTAAAGAAGGCTTTATATCTATTTAAACAGACGATTCGTGCGGAAAATATTACAGAAGAGATAAATACACCGCTGTCACTCTGCATTAAACTACAATCTGACAGACATGTCTTGCGATACCTTTTGCAAACATAGTATACCCAGACCTATTTATGAACGCCTTTTCACTTTTTTTGCAATCATAGTAGACCCAGTAGACTACTATAGGAGCCGTCTGATCAGGGTCTGCTCTGTTTGCTTATGATGGTAAAATATGGATCTGATTCCACAGTTTCCGTCTGAGTCAAAACATTCTGTGTACATATGCCATCAGAAAAAAAACAGCTAATGAATATTCATGATGTCATTATTCCTTGCATGAATATTAAACAGGCAGAGGGTTAAAGACCGGCATTGACAGTAATCTAAAATTCTGGTTTAGAGAGGCTTTACTGTAGTTTCACACAACGTAGCCCACTTAACCCTTTCCCTGTTCTATATCTATTCCAAATTTCATTACCTACTAAATATTCCTGGACAAAAATATAATAATGAATTGCAAGGTGGAACATTGTAGCCGTTTTAGAAACTAAAGAAACAGATCTATCAAATTTCATTATCAAACAGAGCAGACACTGATCAGACGGCTCCTATAGGAGCCGTCTTATCTGGGTCTACTCTGTTTGCAAATGCGTGAAAATACGTTTGAGGGAAAGTGTTAACCCTTTAATCCATAGATACCCAATAAACACAATTGCAAACAAATGTTAGATCCGTACCAAATGGCTCCTTCCCTGATTGCTTATAGTATTTAGATCTGATTCTACAGTTTATGCAATGGGCACTTGTTTTTGTGCATAATAAAAACTCATAAGTATACATGACGTCACAGTTTCTTTCATGAATAGTCATATACACTCCTGTAATTAATTCACGTGCATGCTTCACGTTTAGCATGTGAAGCGATGTTCTTTAACTCAAACTTAACTGCAGTTGTACTAAAATCGTACGCTAAGTTTATGTAGTCTTCTTTCAACTGATACACGAGCTTAGTGTCGAACAGTGTTGAACCTGATTAGACACTGAGTTGCCCGTAGTCTTATCTAGACCAACGCCGATTGTGTTCGTCCGTTACTGGCTTAACAGAGGTCCGGATAAGACGCGTAAATTAAAACATTTTTAAGAATAATTCATCTTTGGAATCGTCTCGAAGAACGGTTTGGTGGAGAAATGATGATTTTAGTATCTGAGTACGAACATTTATCTGTTGTCCTGTTTAAGTTCTTAGCTTAAATTAATTGAATGTGGAAAGCAGTTAGAGTAATATTTGCACGCAACGTAGACTCAAGTCAGAACTGTCCCCCACCGGAACCACCTAGCTGACAAAGAGTATGTCAGGAAACCGCCTAGCTGACAAAGAGTAGACTCAGGTCAGAACTGTCCCCCTGGGAAACCGCCTAGCTGACAAAGAGTATGTCAGGGAACCACCTAGCTGACAAAGAGTATGTCAGGGAACCGCCTAGCTGACATAGAGTAGACTCAGGTCAGAACTGTCCCCCAGGGGAACCGCCTAGCCGACAAAGAGTATGTCAGGGAACCGCCTAGCTGACAAAGAGTATGTCGGGGAACCGCCTTGCTGACAAAGAGTATGTCAGGGAACCGCCTTTGCTGACAAAGAGTAGACTCAGGTCAGAACTGTCCCCCAGGGGAACCACCTAGCTGACAAAGAGTATGTCAGGAAACCGCCTAGCTGACAAAGAGTAGACTCAGGTCAGAACTGTCCCCCTGGGGAACCGCCTAGCTGACAAAGAGTATGTCAGGGAACCACCTAGCTGACAAAGAGTATGTCAGGGAACCGCCTAGCTGACAAAGAGTAGACTCAGGTCAGAACTGTCCCCCAGGGGAACCGCCTAGCTGACAAAGAGTATGTCAGGGAACCACCTAGCTGACAAAGAGTATGTCAGGGAACCGCCTTGCTGACAAAGAGTATGTCAGGGAACCGCCTTGCTGACAAAGAGTAGACTTGGGTCAGAACTGTCCCCATGGGGAACCGCCTAGCTGACAAAGAGTATGTCAGGGAACCGTCTTGCTGACAAAGAGTATGTCAGGGAACCGCCTTGCTGACAAAGAGTATGTCAGGAAACCGCCTAGCTGATCAAGAGTAGACTCAGGTCAGAACTGTCCCCATGGGGAACCGCCTAGCTGACAAAGAGTATGTCAGGAAACCGCCTTGCTGACAAAGAGTATGTCAGGGAACCGCCTTGCTGACAAAGGGTAGGTCAGCACTAGCTGCCATTCTAAATTCGTTTGAGCAAAATTACTCTTATTACTGAATGGGATTATCTATGAACAACGATGACGTATTCCACTAAAATTCAACGTTTTAATTCATTCCCCCACGTTCACGCATTATGACGCCTCTGTAAAATTCACTTTTTGAAACCATTGTGATAAGTAGAGTTTTTGCTCCTATGGAGCAAATGCTCTATTCATCACAGTGGTTTTAAAACTACACAATTATAAAAAATCCCTTTTTTCTAATAAATGCTCCTTTTCAGTAGATTTATCCAAAAAGGTTGGGTCTACAAATAGCCAATTAGGTGATGTGTCTAAAATAGCCGATAAGGTAATGGGTCTAAAAATAGTCTATGAGGTAATTGGTTAATCTCAACTTATCTGACAGTATACGCCATTTACCCCACCGCATCCCAAGTTCTGGGTATCACACCTCCACAGATTTGTAAAGCTGAATACATGTAATTCAGTTTGCCACGACATCTATAATTTTGAATTACATTGACATAGTAGCAAATCGTGAAGACTGATCAAACGACTCCTGCATAAATGTGCATAAGTTTATCTGTCTGACGGATTTTTATAATGACATCTGGACACGTGAAATTTCAGCGATGACAGAAGTTGAAGAATCAGATATATATTATTCCATACGACAAAATAGCAAACTCTGATCAGGGTCCATGCTTATAAAACTTTTAGTTGAGCCTGAGTTCGTTCTCAAGCTTTTGATTGGTCAGATTTGAGCCAAAGGCTTAAGAACTCAAATCTGGCCAATCAACAGCTTGAGAACGAACTCAGACTCAACTAAAAAGCTTTATAAACATGAACCCAGATGGCCCGTATAGAAGTCATCTACTATGTTTGCAATGACGTTCAAAGGCTTGTCTTTGAGATAAAGAGGTTAAATGCATGCCAAGTACCTTTATGTATTTCAGATCAGTGCCGAGTAGAGTGGTAGGAAGGCCGTCCCGGTACAGGTAACAGAGAGCAAAGGTAGCGTAGCCATGTGACACAAGAAGAGCTGCTCGGGTCTCTGTTAATGCCGATAATACTCCAGACATATCAGTCAGTGCCGGGAATGGTCCATCACCTGTAAAACATGGTCAGTGGTTACGGTTAAAGCCCCCACTGCTGTTTTCAAACAATGTAGATCCTGGTTAACTTCCACGTTTTCAGGGGGAGTTTAATCGAGTCAACATTGATGTACGATCATGGACCTCTCTATATAGACGACTTAATAAGTAGACATTGGTGAAAGTCTGTATACATATTGGTTTTGGAGACAGGTGGCAGCTTAATGCAGGATGAAAATGATATAGAAAGCCCCCATGACGTTTGTAAACCCTGCATTATAAAGTCACCTGCCCTATAAAGATATCTAAATTCTTCTTCACTAAACTTCCGGTTTTGAGGGGTTTTACTGTGTGTAAATCTATTTAGCATTTTTAAATTTACCGCAATCCGTCTAAATATACATTACAAAAATGTAAAAAAAAAATACAAAAAAACCCATTAAATTATTAAATATGCACTTTGAGCAGTCGTATTTTGTCCCACAGCAACCTGTAACTTACCATCAGGAATAAAGATAGTTCCCTTGTACGGACCCGTTGTCACTGGTACCCTGCGCACCGAAGGTCTCTTATACAATCTATGGATAACAGTGGAGGCCAAGGGGGTCTGGCTAATGTGGGAACCATCGACATGGGCGCCATTATAGACACTGATGTTGAATACTAGCGGGGTAGACACATCTCCCTTGGTCAACATCAAATATGGCGTCTGTCCTGGCGTTTGTTCGAGGCTCCAGAACAAGCCCATAGGATCAACTTCTGAAAGAATGTCATTCAGCATAATTTTGTTTATTTCAAACAATATGTTTTTATTTCAAATATTTAACAACTTTCGCTGCCAATGATAATCACAGGTGCGACATTGGCAGCGAAATATGATGAACATTATGCAAACAGTTTAGATCCAGACGAGACGCCGGGCAACTCGAGGTCCCATCAAGATCAAACGTGTTTGTTACTCTGTTATTTCATTCAAAGAAACGATGAGAAAAAAATTAAAAATTATAACAGACGACAAGTTTGGCAGACGACAAATGCCATTATTTGGCAGCGAAAGAGTTAAGTCCCACGCACGCTCGTTCTTAAAGTGCTGCTGCACTGTCTGTCCGTCTTTCCGCTCGTGTATGCGTTTCAAATTGGTGACTTCTGAATGGTTGGGTTGCAATAAATATACATTAAATCAAAGTACTGACAGTACTGAAGGTTTCGGACCATATATATGTCGATTGTGACTATACAATACGAAAAAGCTTGGTAGGGAAGGACTGGTACCATTGATACATATTTAGATGACCTCTAAAGCAGTATTTCCTGAACTAAAATGGTGTTTAATGGAACTGTTTGTTAAAATTGACCGGTCATCTGAACATAATTGCTGTGAACTTTTCTGAAAATCCTGTCAGTGTTTAAGATATTGTTTAAAGAAATAAATTGATGACCAGTAGCACACAGTGCAGTTCCAATAGTTCAATTTGCCTGAAGTTTACTTAAATTTATATTTGAATTTAGTAAAGGGCCATTACTCTATTATTATTTGGCCGACGTTGGCGTCATATATTGTGCCTCATGCACCTATCCATGTAAATACCCCGTCAAATTTAAATGAAATCTGAGCAAGCTGTTCCAATATAAGACTTCTAACAGTCATATTTCCTATATGGCTATCTGAAAGAAACAAAGGGTCATATTTCTGTTACTAACTGGTGGATTGTAACAGTATTTGGCGTGCATCAATCACCTATCCATCTATACACTACAACCACTTTTGGATAAATTATATATGCCATGTGAATCTAAATATCATACAGTTGACAAGATCTAATTGTAACAGAATATGTTGCAGAATGTCCCCTAAACGAAACTTACAACTGTTATTGGTGAGCATAATATCTAAATTTCAACCAATAACAGGCCATTAGTGAGCACTTGGTTACATGGCAACCAGCACTTTTAAAACAACTGCATATATATCCCTACTGACCAAATTTTCCGAAAAATCTAATATGTAAATTGTGACCCATTCAGAGGACACTACTCCATTACCATGGCAACCAAGTATTTCAAAACAACTTGACTGATTTTGGGATACCCAAATACCCCTAAATGCCAATTTTCAGCAAATTTGAATATCTAAACTTTTGACCAATCAGATCTCACCATTCAGTTTCCATACCAACAAATCATTTCGAAAGACATACCAATCAATTCTGAGTGTCAAAATATCCCGACATACCAATTTTCGGCAAAATCGAACAATATCTGAATTTGCCGAAAAATATCTAAATTTTCGACCAATCAGAGCCACCACTCAGTTACTACGGCAACCAATTCTTTAAAAAGACCTATAAATTAGTCCCGATTGCCAAAATATACCGTAATACGAATTTTTAGCAAAATCAACCAATATATGTACTTTCGAAACACAAACCAATTGATTTGGAGAACTCAAATATCCCATGATACCAATTTTCAGCAAAAAATCGAATGATATATAACTTCGCCAAACACTATCTAAATTTCGACCAATTATAGCCAACCATTTAGTTATGGTGATTTTCAAAAAATAAAAAGTGGGATGTACATCTGCATGTATCAAGCAATATTCATATAAAGTTTCATTAGGATCGGACAATTACTTAGTCTTACTGAGAAATGCTCTGGACAAGTTCACGACGGAAGAAGAAGAATTGGAAGAATCAGAATCGGAAGAAAGAATAATAAGAATAAGAAACGGAGCAAACACAATATGTCCCTCTACTTCATTTTGGGACATTATTATATACCAGGGGTGAAAATAACAGCATGCTTGTATGTTAACACAGATTAATGCTGGGGAAAAAGCTTAAACACACACTACAAACAAAAAATTGTCAAGAATTATATACGTTCAGCTTATGTTATAATTAACAATATTTACATTCGCCCTGCAACGTCCTTATATAACCTTATTCTAAAAAGAAAGTTGCATTTTCCCATGAACGTTCATTTCAATACCGGTTTGAGCCGGTTCTCCTTTTCCAAGAATTCCGCTGTGTAAGCGCGGAGTAATACTGTACTGACCCAGTTATGACCTATTTTAAGATTTATCAATGGGGAATCGATACGTGACAATGTAAACATAAACACTCCACTTACTGAAACGTCAGCGATTAACGACGCCTTATTTCAGTACTTATGTGGTGAAGACCTCCAAATGTTTATTTTGCAATGTACGAATAAAAATGAAATAAATAAATCTAAATCAACGCTCTAGTAAAGTACAGCTTCGTCTTGTATGTCTGAGAACTAAGAAGTATCTATTACCAGCAGCAAACAGGACAGACCCTGATCAGTCGGTTCCTACATGGGCGGTCTCATCTGGGTCTACTATATTAGTACAACAAATGGCGACGTCAACATTAATTAGATCATCACGTTATTTGGGTCTAGTATATTAGTGTAACATGAGGCGTCCGATCTGGGTCTACTATATTAGTGCGATAAATGACGACTCGATCACAATTAATTAGATTCATATTCATTAATCACGTATTTAGTGGTGGTCATTGCAGAAAATGTCATGTCTAATTTACAAGATCTGAAGCAAACAGAGAAGACCCCGATCAGACCCTGACCAGTCGGCTCCTACAGGAACCGTATGATCTGAATAAAATCCTGTAATTGAACTTGTACATGATGATACGACACAGCATGTTGTCAATGGGTGTGAAGCAAGTGTAGCAGACATTAACTGGAGCCCCCATGAGTTTTAAGCGTAAAACAGAAAATGGATTGCCATTCAAGCGGCCCTGAAAATTTGAATGTGGCATCTTCTTACTGAGAATTATCGCTTGAATACATAATATTGCCAACTTTAACAGCCGTGGCGTATCAAAATATATTATCAAGTAATGAGTGAAGCATAAATAAGTCAATGTCCTTACCGTTAACAAAGAAAAATCCGAGAATAAAATCCAACTTTGTGACCCGCTTCGATCAAGCATGGCGGGTGAGTAAATTGGCTTCGACACCGCGACCTACATTTAAGGAGATGCTTTAATACCAACATTTCGTAAATATATATGATTTGAAATATCTCGATAATATTTTCTTTAAACATAGCTGGACAATTTACTGATTAAAATCTTGTATTCATTCTATATTTATAATATGTGATTTTTTTCATACCATATATAGAGATCCTACTACGTTAGAAACGAACCTGGCAACGACCTAGATAGCGGCTATTACGTGACCGGTATATAATATTTAAAAAAAAAATCCGTTGAAATATAAGAAATACAATGGAATATAAATATAAGAAATAAATGACGTGCTCCCGGTGTTCATGAGGTTATGCAACGCATAGCTTTACGAGCAAAGATTCACGTGAAGCCCTTCGGGCTTCACTAACTTTGCTCGTAAAGCTATGCGTTGCATGACCTCATGAACACCGGAAGCACGTCATTCATTTCTTAATTATGTAACACATACAATAAAATAAGTCCACTTTATCTTTTTTATAACTACTAACTCTCTATAATTGGAGTAATTATCCTTAAATGCTTACAACCTGGTACCAAGTCTCCTAACACATTACACACATTATAAAACTGGGTCTTATAGAACAGAAAAGTCTATGATCAATGTTTACGATGCTTGTCACACATTATATAAAAATATAATTATGATCTTCTAAACTCAATATAAATACTTCTGATGCATTCAGAATACAATTTATCTATTATTTTATTTTATTTATTTTTTAATTTATTTTTTATTATTATTAATATTTTTTTTTTATTATTATTATTATTATTAATAATTTATTATTATAATAAAAATAAATCAAAAAATAATAATAAATAAATTAAATTATTAAATTTTATTTATTTATAAACTAAATTACAGTAAATTAAATAATAATTTATTTATTTTATATTTATTATTTTTTTTATTCTACTCGTCATAGCGAGCGGACGAGTAGAATTTTCCAGGCTGTTACTACTTATTATGCAATGAATATTAAATTTACGTATTTCAAATAATAAATATGGACGATATTAGCCAATAAGCTCGATGAAAGGCTTTTCTAATAAGAAAAATAATGCTTTAATTGTGGCCGATTTTAGGCTGCGAAATTCATATCCGCGGGTATGAGTCATACCCGTCATATCGGGTGTTTATACTGTATCCTGCAATTTCCAGTCGTTATCTTCATTCCCATAGTTCGTGTGTAATATGTAGAGATTGACGACGTTCCGACCATTATTCATTACTGTTTTCTCCGTAACGTTGTCTGTACCAATCCGACAAATTCAAGAAATGCTTGTAGATTTCAAATAAACGCCCGACTTTTAGATGTCGATTACTTTCTGGTTCATTTTTACCGGCGCTCTGTGTATTCGTACGCGACCAAATTTATCATATAACGTAGCATTTTACACGGCAAAATTATTGGTAATTGCAACAGTTGCATCCGCATTTTAATAATTGACACAAATACCAAATGAAGAATTATCGATATCGTTTATCAAATGCATTGCACTTGGAACTATATATTTGTCAAGGGGTGTTATCAAAATCACATTTTTGGCAAAAGGAAAGTAGAAATACGGGTGAAATACACCCGTAGATAACTAAATCGCTTAATCGGCGCTACGTGATAAACATTCTGTCAACGTTAAACCATTCAAAATGTCTGCATTTGGGTTAATGAACGTATGCATTCTAAGCATAAATTGATATTTCGTAGTATAACAGTGGTCTGATTGCGCATTATGGGATATGAATTTCTTTATAAATTTGCTTGAGGCATGCCCTGGGGATGCATTACTATTAGGTTTCGGAAAGTAGTCCGAAACCTAAAAACCATACATTAACATTATATTAACGTGGATCTTGTGCAATTTTCACTATTTCCGATTCTAACAAGCTTTTGAAAAAAACCTATTGACTGACTATTGACTGTCAAGCAGGTTTGATCCTGATGAGACGAAGAGTTTCTCGGCGTCTTAACCCTTCGCTTGCTATTCACGTCAATATACGTACCTGTAAATAGTGAAGACCCAGATGAGACAGCTCCTGCAGGAGCTGTCTCATCAGGGTCTACACTATTTACAAATTGATTGTGTAACCAGTGCACTCCACAGCAGTGATTGCACAGCGAAATACTTGTACGCAGTGAAGATATATGTAATTATACAACAGGGCATGGGTAAAGGAGAAATATATTTTAAAATTCAGCAAGAGAAGAGTTAACTGGGTCCAAGCTGTTTACAACAAATGATTATCATGGCAGAAACTATATTTTATTTTTTCATAAACAAGCTGGAACCGTTTGATCTGAGTCTACTCTGTTTGCAACTGCGTTAAAATGCGTATTTTATTGATTTGTTAGTATTTTACCTGCATGACTTCTGTTCTATTTTTGCTGTCTTACTTGTAAAAGTGCCTGCTATAGAAGGGTCGTACATGCTATCCACCTTCCCGACTTTGTTCGCCTTGTACACTCCTCGGGCTTCGAACTTGCTTCCATTTTCCTCCACTAGTGACGTAAGTGTTACAAGATGGCCGGCTTCAAGGCCAATCACAGATATGCGGATTGCCTCGTCCATCAGACACGTGGATGGAGAAACCAACAACGAGGCACCGGGGAATGTAGTAACGTTGCGTAATGCAACAGTGGCATGCAGGTACCGGGTAAGAACCCTTATATGTCTGGGTAACGTCAGCATTGTTTGGAACGATAGTAAACTACACCTTAGTACAGTAGACGCCCTCTAAAGAGATCTCCGAACTCTTTACCTGTTCAATATTCAAGTAAGTATGACATCATGAATATTTGTTATGACATTATGAATAATTATTCATTTCTCAAGGAAATGTTTTTCTCTGACAAAGACTTTAGAATCTGATTAATATCATGTTATGTCTTTGAAAGCAGCAACAACCATGCTTATATAGAGGAATAACCAATGTGTATAGAGCAACAACCGTTGAAGTATAAAGCAACAGCCAATAATGTATAGAACAACAAAATTTGATGTATTGCCGAAACGCAACGCCGAACCAAGACCCTTTAACCAATCAGAATTACCCTTACATAAAACGGTAGCGAATAATCAATGAGCAACCGCGCGTTAGTTGTGCATTGCTTCGATTTTGTGAATATCATTCTCTGTATGTATTTGTATTATTCTTACCCCTACTTACGGAACTGTATTTGTTCTGATACTGATTTATGTCTAAGAGTTATAATTTTTGCGATATTTACCTAGATCTAGCCAGAAAATAATCCCCACCCCCCACTGTAACATTGTTAGAAACAATCTCTGAATCTATCTATCAGTGATTTGTGCGGTAAAGCTGTTTTGGCTCTATAATCAGTTCGACGAGTTGACTGTTCGCCTGATATGTAGCTATAATATAAGCTAGAAATATAGTTCTCGCTTCTCAGACGTGCTAGATAATCTGAGTTACTAAAAATAACCGTACTAGAAATCCTTATCTGGAACACCCCTTGTCTGGTGTATTCATACGCGCGATTGGGCAAAATCAATACAAGGGAAGGAACTCTTACATAATTATACCAACATTTCTATAGCCAACAACCTTATAAATTAAAATTAATATAAGTAATTAGCATGAATATGACATTCTATTTATCATATAAACATTTTAAAAGCCTATTTAATTAGCGGAAGGCGTTGTTTTGTAGTCACGCAGTCATATATATAGTTCAAAACGTAACGTTTGTGGTTGTCATAACAGATGACGTCATTTGGTGTCACGCTTTTATGCTGCAGTTTGTTGCTATTAGATATGGAAGTCGTATTACGCAATGTAAAGTAGTACTTCACAAAATTCGTAAATTTACTTGGTTTTAGGGCGTATTTCAGCGAGAAAAATAATCAAGCATGGGTTTTCTTTAAAGCCTGGGTTTTCTATACCCTCGGTTGGTCTGTTCCGTCTTTAACAAAACCCATGCTTGATTCTATTAGTCTATGTAGGTGGGTTTATTTTTCGAACAACTGCCAGTATTATTACAATTTATGTATATAACATGTTAACCCCTTCCTTCTATTCCGCATTTTTGCGTACTAGCAAACAGAGAAGACCCTGAGCATACAGCTCCTATAGAGATAGCTGTCGGTCTGTGTGTGTTTTGTTTGCTGATCAAATTTCGTATATCAATACATGTCTGCAATTGGATTTAGAAATTTACTTTATACAAACAATATTACTGAAGGGTGTGCCTTTATTCTATATTCTGTAACTTCTTTACATTTCGAGATAATCTCATGAAATGTCACGTACCAAACCACCAAAATGGTTATGATATATATGACGAAGGACCATAAGTCATTTCACAAAGTTATTTCTCTTTACGGACTTAGGAAATAATTGACTGACGAGGGCTGGATTTCGCAAACGGGGCTCTTGTTTATATTTTCAATATGATTGTATACGCTTTTCTTTTCTTGTTAGTTTGTGCTGTTGGAGGATTGTCTAATGTGTATTTTGTCTCTCCTGAACAATTTATATCTTAACTTTAAATACATCTCTTTCATATGTGTATACTTGGTACTGAAAATTATGTTTTTATAATTCCGATGAAACAGGTTTTCAAAACGTTCATGGCCTTGTTTGATTCGGGTCTTTCTTAATGTTTTGTCATCATAATGAAACGTAAGTAAAGACATATCTTATTCTCCGATACAGTAGGAAATCTATTAATTATCGCATAAGTGAACCCGCGAGACAAAGACTTTTGGGTATAACTTTAAAGGGGAGTAATTTTTCTACGGGAGTACATATTCTACGTGAGGGGCGTGTTAATTTTATGGGTCTTTTGCCAGGAGAGTACTTATTCGTTGACGAATAAATACCCCTTTAGTCGCAGAAAATGGACTGAGGAGTACAAATTCTACCTGCTCGTGTACTATCGAAACGGGCAACATTTAGACCCTCTTTAAAAACAGAACAGAACTTTATTATACATCCCAGGCACCACACACATATACATACAACACACACAACAGTCGTACACTATGACATTGTGCAATCATGATAATTAATAACGTTGCTGGTGGTTGGAGAAATAAATGTATATGCTTAAGCTCAAAAATAAATAAGGAAATAAATCGTCTATCATTCTCCTCTTTCATTTTCTCTCTTTCTCTTTTTCCCCTCCCCTCTCTCTCTTTCTCCCCTCTCACTCTTTATCTCTCTTATCCCTCTCTCTTTCTACTCTCTCACTCTCCCACACTCTCTTTCCATTTCCTCTCTGTGTCTCCTTATCTATCTCTGTATGTCTATGTGTTTGTGTGGCTCTCTCTGTCTTTCCCTCTCGGCTCTCTCCCTGTCACTGTTTGTCTGTGTGTCTCTCTTTCTCTCTTTGTCTACATCTTCTCTCAATTTCTGTCTGACTCCGCGACCTCCTCTCTAGTTATCTCCTCTCTCATTCTCCCTCACCCCTCTCTGTGCCTCTCTCTGTCTGTCTCTCTGTTTCCATCCGTTACCCCCTTACACCAGTCCATTAACACTGTCTATGTTTATCTTTCTGTCTATTGTCTCGCTCTCACGTTCCTCTCAATCTCTCTCTCTCCTTGCTCTCTATCTCTCTTTGTATGTCTATCTGTCAGTCTTACTGTCTGTCTGTGTCTCGGTTTGTATGTCCCTCTCTCTCATTCTCAATCCTCTGGTCTCTGCTCTCTCTCTCTCTCTCTCTCTCTCGTTTCTCTCCTCCTCTCTCCTTTGTCATATTTTTTCTCTCTTTCTGTCATCTATCTCTTTCATCTACCACTGTTCTATCTATGAGTCTATCTTTCTTTCTCTGTCTCTCACCATCTCTCACCCTCACTCCCCCCTCTCTCAATTTGTTTCTTCTCCCGACCTCCCCTCTTCCCCTCTATATTTCTTGTTGCCGACCCACCTACGATCATTCCATCTATCAGTCTTTTTTCTCTCTCTTTGTCTCTTTATCACCCTTACTCACTTCCCCATCCCCATCTCTCGTTCTCTATCTCGTGCACAGCAAGTCACTCTTCTTTCTCTCCTGTTTTTGTTTCTGTCTTTCTCCCTCTTCCTCTCTCTCTATTTCTTTCTCTCTCGCTCTCTCTTTCCAGCCTCCTCTCTCGCTCTGTGTGTGTGTGATAATCTCTCTCTCTTTCTCTCTATCTCTTCTCTCTCCACCTCTCAATCAATTTGTTTCTCTTCCCCGAACTCCCATCTCTTGCATTCTCTCACACTTTGTCTCTCTTCCCTCTGTCTCGATCATCCTCTTTCCGTCTTCCTATCTGTATGTCTCTCTGTCCCCGGCCCACTGTCACTCTTTTTATATGCCCGAAGGCAACTTCGGTCGTATTATGGTATGGTGCTTATCCGTCTGTATGTCCGTCGTTTCGTCCGTCTGTCCGTCCGTTAGCCACATCTTTGTCTGCTCAATAGCTTAACAACTGTTAGGCGTGCTGTCTTTATACTTAGTAGGAAGGTTGGTCATGGCTATTAGATGACCTCTATTGATTTGAGGTCAGTCGGTCAAAGGTCAAGGTCACAGTGACATTCAACTATTTTTTCCCCGCTCAATAACTTGATACGTATTAGGTGAGCTGTCTTCATACTTAATAGAAAGGTTGGTCATTGCTAGTAGATTACCCCTAATGATTTTGAGGTCAATGGGTCAAATGGCAAGGTCACCGTGACCTTCAACTGAAAAAAAATTGTCCGCTCAATAACTTGATAAGTATTAGGTGTGCTTTCTTCATACGAAGTAGGAAGATTAATCTTGGCTAGTAGATGACCCTATTGATGTTTAGGTCGGTGGGGTCAAAGGTCAAGGTCACAGTGACTTTGAACTCAAATTAATATAGTGCATGTAACGACATCACATACTTCGGGCGTATAATGCTCAGACACACGGGACTCGCCTTTTCACTTACCTCTCTTATCTCTCACCTACCCACCAATCCACAAACCATTGTCTATCTTTCTCCTCTCTCATTTTCTCTCTCGCTCTTACCTTTTCTTTCTTATTTTCCCTCACTCTCTTCCTCTTTTCCCTGTGTGTGTCTCTCTCTTTATATATATCTCTCTGTGTGCTCCGGGTCAGTAATAATGTGTATCATCTACACAATACCTTTACAAGCCCGGTATGCCAGGATATACTGGTTTCTAGTTTGGATCCTGCTGCGACAGATGTTTTGCAGACAGACAGATATGTGTCATCAGATCGCTATAATAGGGAGAATACTAACATTCCACCCTCTTGTTTTTCTGATTCTGATTCATTTTAAAACTTATCAGTTACAGGTGACTTTTCACACCTTACGCCAGAATCTTGTAAGGTTATCACAGACAGTTTTAACTCATCCCACATAAGCCTCACAGAGGACACACCAGACATAACAGTTTACAGCCCTGCAATCAGCTTCAGCTCAAATGTAACTATAGACCCATATGAAGAACTCTGAGAGTTACGACAAGGTAACAAGAAACGACCAATATTTGCCCACTTGAACATAAACAGTGTAAAAACAAGTTTTCAGAAGTTCATGATATTCTTATTGATAAGCTTAGTGATAAGCTAGTTGATATGCTTATTCTGGCAGAAACAAAACTTGATGAATCTTTAAATAGCAATATGTATAGTGTTACTGGATATAAATTAGAAAGAAAAGACAGAAATCGGAATGGTTGGAGAATTCTTGTATATGTCAGGGATGATCTCCCCTTTAGGAGAAGATGTAACGTTGAGTGCTGTGATATAGAATACATGTGTTTTTATCTGTCCCTCAACAAGAGAACAAACCTCCAAGTACAAAGGAAAATATATCAGGCTCTTTAGATAGATTGTTTCAAAATTATGAATATATTAAATCTATAGGTGATCTTAATTTTGACCTGAATAGAGCAGATAAGTGCAAGCCTCTATCTCAAATATGTGACTATTATAATCTGTTAAATGCTGTAAAATGTTCAACATGTCAGCTCCTTCGAGTATTGATGCTATTCTCACAAACAGCAAACAACTGGTTTGTAATAGCCTAAACTTCGATCCTGGTCTGAGTGATTGCCACAATTTAGTTTCCAGTTCTATAAGAGAACACTGTGAACCGGTAAAGCCAAAATATGTAATTTTTAGATCATAAAAACATTTCAGATTCTTTAAGTGATGCAGTCACTAAACTCATTTTCATGTTGCAAAGGTTTTTGATGACATTGATGATATTTATTGCTCGAATGAGTGTCTGCTAAAGGAGGTTGTAGATGACTGCACCTCTAAAGCAGAAACTCTCCTTAATGAACGGTCAGCTGAGAAATGCTATATACATGAAAAAGGTTCTGAGGAATAAAGTTTTCAAATGCAAATCAAACTAAAACTGGAATGCTTTTAAAAGACAGAGAAATCTTGTTACTAAACCTGAACATGAATTTATGCATGTATACTTTAAGGAAATGTGTGGTGGAGGCCCAAACTCCAAACATTTCTGGCCAACCATAAATTAATTTCTGTCAATTAAAGCTGTTCAGAAGTCCGATGGAAAAATAGTCCTAAATGAGAATGATTCTCATCAGAATAATGTATGCAACATACTCAATGATTTTATGTCAACATAGCAAACTGTATAGCCATAAATATCTCAGCACGGATTGATGACTAGCACGTATAGTGGGCATAAAAACAAATACCCTAGTATTGATGCATTCAATTTCAAATATATTTATAGTGAATATGTATATAAGTTACTTGGATTAATAGATCCTAAGAAAGCCAAAGAAAGGGTAGATACTTTTATTTTACCACCAAGGGTTTTAAAAGCTAGTGCAGAATGATTGGCAGGACCACTGTCCAAAATTATAAACATATGCTTTGATCAGGCAAAATTTCCCACTCCCCTAAAAAAGCTCAGGTTACGCCAGTTTACAAGAATGATAATCCTTTTGTAAAGAAAAACTATCACCCTGTACTCTGCCCGCCATATTCAAAGTAATTGAGCAATCCATATCTGATCGGCTTACTCAGCATTTTGAAAATGGACTTTTTGATAACTTTTTGTCAGCCTTTAGAACCTCGTATGTTTGCAAGACAACCCTTTTAAGACTTTTGGAGGACTGGAGAGCTGCCCTGAACAGACATGAGTATGTCGCAGCTATACTCATGGACCTGCCCAAGGCATTTGACTGTCTACCGCATCAGCTGATTGAACGTTCAAAATCTTCAAGCCTATTGACTCTCACCTTCTGCTGCTGTTCTTATGCAATATTACCTTTCAAATCGTCAGCAATGTGTTAAATTAGGTGAATTTTACAGTAAGTGGATGGATATCACTAAAGGAGTTCCCCAGGGATAAATCCTAGGGCTTCTTATCTTCAATACATAAATCCAACATTTACAATTAGAGGTTTGTTTTTGTCCAAAAAACAGATGTCTCCCCCTCCCATCCTCTTTTCAATACACAAGTGTAATGTCTGTAACTCCAAACTTATCAGGGTCTAATTTTAAGTCATCAGGGGCAATAACTTAACATAATCAGTAGGAGACAATTAAAAAAACCCGGGTACACAACAACACAAGCTGGTCAACATTCCTGTGAAGTTTGGTAACTCTAATACTAGTGGTTTCAGAGATACACACTGCACAATCAAGGGGAGACAATTCAAACATCCTAGGTGCACAACAAGTCATGCTGGTCAACATTCCTGCGAGGTTTGGTGACTCTAGCCATAGTTGTTTCAGAGATATGCACAACACTAAGTAAAGTTTGTTTAATTTTAAGTCATCAGGGGCAGTAATTCCAGAGTTAACAGGGGGAGACAATTCAAAAACCCCAAGAGTAAAACAACGCATGCTAGTGAACAATCCTGTGAAGGTTGGTGACTCTAGCCCTATTGGTTTCAGAGATACGCGCGTCACAAAGTTTGTATCAATGTAAGTGTTTATATCAGGGGCAATAACTCATGAATTATCAGGGGGAGACAATTAAAAAAAATAGATGCACAACGATTCATGCTGGTGAACATTCCTGTGATGTTTGGCGACTGTAGTACTAGCGGTTTCAGAGATACGCACGACACACTGTTTTTCTAATTTTAAGTCATCAGAGGCAACAACTCCAAAGTTATCAGGGAAGTCGATTAAAAAACCCCAGGTGCACAATAACTCATGCTGGTTTGCATTTCTGTGAAGTTTGGTGACTCTAGTCCAACTGGTTTCAGAGATACACGCGACACAAGTTTGTGACGGACAGACAGACGGACAGACGGACGGACAGACAGACAACTCTGGCAAAAACAATATGTCTCCCCATAAATGGGGGAGATATAACTATGCTGATGACAATACACTCACTTACAGGCACAAAGATGTACACTGTTTGAAAAATGTTCTCGAAAGTGAGAGTTCATTGCTGATAAATTGGTTTGAAAATAACCACATGCAAGCTAACCCTGAAAACTTTCAACCTATATGTATTGGTACGCAGACCGCTGATAGTATAACGTCTTTTGATATTGACAGTAGTAGTATTGCAAGTGATTCCAGCGTTAAACTACTTGGTGTTGGGATTGACTCACTTTTAAATATTGATCTTCATGTCTCTAATGTTTGCAAGAAGGTTGCTAGACAAGTAAATGTATTGGTAAGATTATACAGGTACCTAGACTAAGATACAAAACTTATATACAAATGTTTTATTCAGTCAAATTTCAATTATTGGCACTTCTGTAGCCAAGCAAATACTGAAAAACCTGAAAAATCACAGTATAGAGCTCTAAGACAAGTCTATAGCGATTTCACCTCTAGTTACACACAACTGTTAGAACGTTGCATGTCATCAGACTAAGGCAAATCGGCATAGAAGTATTTAAATTTGTACAGAAACTGTCCCCAATTTATGTTCAAGAACTTGTCTCTGTTAAATCTAAACATTATTCTTACAGGTGTATTAATACTCTTGATGTGCTAAGATACAACACAGTGACATATGGTAAGAAGGGTCATCCAAGTCTGGAACAGTCTACCTAATGAAATCAGGACAACCACAGATCATGGTGAATTTAAGAGGCTAATCCGGACTTGGAGTGGTTTCAAGTGTAGATGTGCCATGTGTGCCTAGTTTGACTTACATTGCTTACATGCTTTTTAAATTGCTTTTACTTTGTGTTTTATGTGCTTTATGTTTAATATGCTTTATGTTTTAATCTAGCAATCCTTTTTTGCATGTGTGCTTGCTTTCTTATGTATTATGTTTAAGTTAGACTCCTATTTCACTTTTTGCCCATATACACCATATTTTGGCACTACATTTATACCTCCCGTTTTACCCTTTGACATATATACTGGTATATATGTATAATTATATCTTGACTACTAAATTCTTAGCAGTGCCTTATCTGGTCTCTATGAGAAGTATGTGTCAACAAATACATAGCTATACTGCTTTATGGAAATGTAGTAAAGTCAAGCAGGCAAAGCCACATACAAGACGCAACCACCACCAAAACATCGATAGATAGCATGACGCGCACACACACACACACACAACCACACACCCAAACGCACACTCATACGAGATGAACACAGAAAACACCAACAGACACACAAGAACTAGAGACAAACACTCCACACATGAACAAAGTCACAAGCACAAAGACGTAAGGCAAACAAAAGGAAGGGTGACAAAGAGAATACCGCCTTGGCACGGTCAGTAGCAAAAACACCACTGGGAGTTTAAACCGGTTTACGGACGTCCTAACCTCACAATTCTCTCAAAGCCATCCTAGTTTTACAAATAGTGTAAATAAAGGTATCCCCGCCGGACATACCCACAATATAGACGACGGTGAACACAGGACAACATGTAAAACATAGCATAATAACTGTGACAATCCGTCAAATATGTACACAACCGATTTAAATAAAGATTATCTTATCTTATCTTATCTCTTGAGTGGACAGGCAGGCACCGTGGCACGCACACACATTCACATAAATAGTGAAACAGTTCTATTACCGCCGACCAAGGTAGATATATCTATCTGCATGTATGCATGTACGCATGTCCGTCACTCTGCTTTTCTTCTATTCCTTCCGGTCACATCTAACATACAGAAGTATATGGTGTCATTTATCACCTAATTTACAGATTGATAACCTGTTTGTCGCAGTTTCTATCACATACTTTTGAAGTATTTAAATTGATCCCATTTGTAAGTGAAATGCCCTAGAAAGGAATGTGAACTTGAATTCAAATTAGCCTTAACACTTACAGAGCAAGAAGTTTGTGCTCTATTGCAGTGGCGTAGCTTCCTATTAGGCACAAAGGCACGGGCCTACACTTTATTTTCAGAAGACGAAAAATAAAAAAGGCTAAAAATGCCGAAAATGCAATAGAAATGACGACTAAGTGGGGTTAGGAGTAAACCCCATATATCGGATCGATGACAAGATCAAGTTTTGAACTTCAAGATAAATTATATTTAAAAAATATTTATAAAAACTCGTAAATGTTTCTAGATCTTCTATTTCAGGTTATAGATGTATAGCCTAGGCTACCAGTCCGTTTCAGTCATAATCAGTGGGCCAAAGAAATTATCAGCGAATTACACAATGTCGCCTCCTAAATCTATTGTATCCCGGTTCTGACAAGTTTTCTAGGCGCGTTTAGATCTACATATCTATATTTAAAACACGTGAGCATGGGCGATCGCGGTCCCCCGTACCCTGATATTGGAATTTCGAACTTCAGATGAAAATACAAACTTTTGCATCCTTAATGAGGCACGGGACTCGTGCCTTTTTTTTTTTTTATCAATTTCCAATCAGGTAAGAAGACCGTTCTGTATATAAAAAATATTGACTGCACAATGTGAGATAAGCACGAAAAAAAGGCTTCAGCTTTTACATGTATTGTTTGGAACAAAGAATACAATGTATAAATAGATTAAGAAAGTGCCAAATAGATATGTTTATATATATTTAAAATAGAAATGAAAACAATAATGAGATAAACTAGTAATACTCATACTCGATGCTTTAAAATTTGAGTTTAATATAGTTGTACAAGTGTTGGTACAGGTAAACTACATCCCGTGACATATTCCCCCACCAAGTTGAAATTCTTCTCGAATTTCTATGGATACGGAGAGCAATTTGCAATGTCTCCGGAGCACAAACGGTCTCGGTCCCACGTTTGGCGTCAAATGTAACCGGGGTTTCTCCGAGAGAAAATATATCCAACGGGTGTGGGAATCGAACTAGAGACCCCGATACTCCTAGTCAAGCACTCTATCACATCGCCGTATAAGCCTGCTTGCACACCAAGGTTGTGCAAGTGTTGATACAGGTAAACTGCACCTCGTGGCATTGTTATTATTATTATTAAATGCGTAACAAGTAAAATACCGCCGGCAATAATTTAGAATACACGCTTTCATTTTCTGATGATCGGTTTTAAGAGCAGATCACTTTTACCTAAAGAGGCAGCAGCTCACAGGCTAGTAGACTAGCAACATGGTAGACAAAGACTTACATTTCAGCGGACCAGCAAACTGCGATCAATCCTCGTTCCACCGGTTGTACGCAGTTTGCAGTTTGCTGGTTCCACGGGTTATGCAATTGACACAGAATTTATTTAAATTCACAGATCTATATATCGTTACAATAATTCTATATGAGACAAGGCTGTGTTGCAGGAGCTCTAACTATTAAACATTCAAAAATCAAACCAGATCTTCTGCCATGCCTTCGACATAGTATATGATCAGCTAGGCTTGCACGTTATGTGCAACACATACTTTATAATGTGCATCAGAGTGTTGTGTTACCAGTTTGAGTAGACACACTCACGTCGGAATATGAAAGAAAATCTATCAATCTAAAAACCAATCTGACAAAATTACCCAACATCTTTCCGTCCCAAAATGTAAATTCTCTCACATTCAGGGGCGCGCCTGGGCATATGCACTTACGCACGTGCGTACAAGTGCTTGAACAAATAGAAACTTAAACAATTCTGAAACGGTCTTAAAATGTTGATACCTCTCTTTGGTAAGGTCTCCGAGACTGTCACTCAATTGTCCAGAATTTAGAGTTATGTGATTTCAAAAGCTTTGAAGTTTAGATAAAGGATAAATATATAACGCTGTTTGTTAAATTTACCAGTTCAACACGCACAGCAGAAGTCTAATCCTTTAATAACTATTCCATCATTGCTTACAGTAGTCCAACATGGCTTATTGGTATCTTTTGAAAATTTGCACCCTTCCTGATGGCCCTGTTTTTTTCAATTAACAGCTCAAATAAGGGCTACCTAAGCGACACTCCAAGATAATTATATTGAAGTCTTAGTGCTCAGTGATTTCACAGGAGAATATTTTGAAACTTCCACTTCAGTCATGGAAATTAGCCATGCCAGTAGCGGCAAAGTATGTAACACGTACATGTATAACAATGGTTTGAAAACGAAAGATAGAGGGTCACTCATTCAAAAATCTGACCACTGGTTTCAGAGAATATATAGAATGGTCTGTAACATTTCACTACATTAGTAGCCATATTTATAAAGGCAATTACCTATGCTCCTGGCATCAACATTTGTGAACGAATCCCAACGGCTTTGGAAATGTTGGTAAAGGGTAGCCTTTAAAACACTTTACTGTTGCCATTTAAAGAAAGTAAGTCTACCCCTGATGGTCACACTTTTAACAAATAAGATATTTTGAACAACGTTGATAGAGGGTGGACTAAAAATAATTCTGTCAAATTAGTGAATTACAGTGAATCAGCCAAGCGAACAGTTTTCTGCTGGTTGTCAGGGCAAAAGGAGTTCTGCACTTATTTCTATGTTTTGAACAAAAAATGAAAGATTCCTCACAATGACTGATTCTATGAACGTTTGTCACTGTTGGCCCAGGTATTTTAGAAGTAGTGTCGTTTAAGTTTATTGTTTATGACGGACATTGCATGCCAACGGATATATAAAACACTATCAAAATAGTTCACATTGAGTGCCTATTTTAGCTAAAGCAGTTGAAATAAATGATATGCAACATGGGTAGCTCTTTCGGCATTTTCAGTGATTAGCATTCGAATTAAATGGTTGTAGAAAGACACTTTGACGTACGTTTTAAATACGACGTTGGTCAAGTTTTGAGTAGGTTAAACGTTACACAAAGGCTAAAGATCAAAATAAAATGTTTGTGTTCAAGCCCTGATATATAACCATGCCAATACTGGTGGTACTTTGATAGCCATTTTCTATATATCAGTCGTTTGCGCAATGCACATGCCCTTATTTAAAGTCGTCGTTTATTTCTTCTGGAATTTATGACAAAAGGGATGACTTTAATTTTAAAATAGTTAACTATCCTCATTTCGATGGGGATGTTCCCCGAGCTACATGTTACGGTGTATACATTTCTCAGCTTATTCGTTTTGCTAGAGCTTGTTCCTCTGTTGATGATTTTAACAATCGTAACCTTATTATCACTGAAAAACTACTAAAACAGGGCTACAGATATGACAAACTTCGTAAAACATTTTCAAAATTTTACCACCGTAATATTCTACTCATCAGCAAATACAATTGTAATTTACGTACTTTTCTAAAGTTAGGTAGTTCACATCCGGAGTTTTACGGTGATGTCATTTACAAACTTCGAAAAATTATTGGACACACATATTTTGATACTTTGTCAAACCTATAAAACAATTCATTAAAAAGGGATATGACCCCTCTATATTGCAGCACACTACATGCTTGGTGGTCGACCCCTTTACAGTTGGTCATTATGCTTTCCTCTTTGCTTGTGCGACGACGGAAAAGGCTTAATACTCTATGAAGATTCCCTCTGAAACCCGTTTACGGAGGGAGGAAATTAGATATTTGTATTTTGCCAGTTCTGTCGTACCCCAAATGACTACTCCACAGCTGCTCTGACCTGAATAGTCATCGAGTACATGCCTACGATGTCAAGTTTATTCTTTTTCAAATAAAACAGTTGTGCATGCTTAATATCCACTAGTAATTGTATCTTCTTGCGATTTATCTTTTATTAAATGTCGGTGTAGAAGTGTTTCAAATAGTTTTCCCGTACTTTTAAATTATGACGTCATTTACATGATGACGTCGCTTGTTTACCTCTAATAGCGTTTATTTTCAAATCATTTTCATTTTGGCAGACATCGTTATGCATGTTGTGGTGTTGTCTGGAGGGGGAATTTTATTTACATTTTGACTTTGGTGAAAGTGGGATAAGGACGAGGTTGGGTACCCGTAAACCAGGTTTAAGTCCCCCAGTAGCCCCTTTTTTTTGTTGTTGTTGTTTTTGGCTGCTGGCCGTTCCAAGGCGGCACTCCTGCTTTCAGCCTACGGTCAACTTTGTTGTTTAATATGCTTAATGTTTAATGTGTTTCGTCTTGATATGCGTCCTGTTATGTTTTGTCTTGTGGCTTTACCGTTTCTTGTTAGATGGTGTTTGGTGCGGTGTCATTTCGTGTGTGGCTCTCCCTGTTTGACTATTTTTCCATATATACTTTGCACCATTTAAGATCTACAAATTGGAGCTAGAGCAAAGACATGCATTTAATTAAAATCCTAATGTATGCATCATAACATGTATTGATTCTCTTCCATTCAATTACTTTCCCGTCTAATACGTCTGTTTTGTTGATGTTAGATTAGTTGTAATTAAACCCTTGTCGGCCTTAGGATAGTGGAATTACTGTTTTAATGTTTGTATATATACGCATATTTGAGCTAAATATATTGAAATATCAAGGCCCCGGTTTCTGTCATGTTTTGTTATCTCAATATTCTTCTGTTACTAACACAAACTTTGGACATTATATACACGTTAGATAGTATGTTTTTAAAAGTGATGATCTAGCCAGTATCTTTGCCAAAATACCTTCACGATTGTACCTCAACGATTCTAGAAACAATTATTCCTGGGAGAGGATGGGGTCCATGCCTTAAACCTTTCCTAGTATTGGTGCGTATCCAATAATTAGGACCAGGCACGCCCCTGACATTTGAAGCATTTATATCATTTACACTTTATATAAAAGTCTTCCCAGAACCCCCTTAAATGCGCCTCCATCGTTGTAGATTTTCAAAACTTTTCGGGGGAGCATGCCCCCGGACCCCCCTATATAAAGTCGTGCCTACACATTTGTTTCAGCCAAGCTACGCCCCTGTATTGTATTTGGAATATGACACTCTCAAATGTAATTTATGATTTACATTATAAATTATATATTATATATATACATTACATTATATAGTATGTCAAGTCAAATCAAGTCTAGTAATATCTATTTATAAAGTCGGGTTAACAAACAATTAGCTCAAAGTGCATAATGAAACACACGCTCTGAGGAGCTTTTAAAACCGACTTACTGTAATACATAAATATGCATGGAAAGTGATAATCATAATTTCACATAAAACACAAAAGTACATAAGACTAAATTACATTAATATAGTATCTAGAGTTAACCCTTCTCATGTTGCCAATTAATGCACACATTGTAGACCCAAGACCAGATCGTTTTAGAGGAGCTGTCTGATTATGGTCAGCACAGTTTGCCCAGATCGCATGGCTGTTCATGAGGGGACGAGGTTGGATTAAAGAATCAGCTGGAAAAGGGTTGATATAGTAATATAAGGTTAATGATTTATAAACATACCACAGCTACTAAAGTTAAGAATATTATAAGCATACCACAGCTTCTAGATTGAATACTTAAGAGGGACATACCTTAGTCTAAATCACACTTGACTTTAAAACTCCCACTCTAAATAAAATCAAAGTTATCATAAAAATAACCTAGGTAGTTGGTAAACTACTGTTAACATCACACTATTTTGATATTACATGTATATATATATAAATATATCGATCTATATATATATATATATATTCAGTCAGGCATATTAAACAGAATTTTAAATCAGCTTGCAGTACAAACATTTTACCACTTTTACTAAATAACACAGAACAGAACAAGATGTGTTTGTGAAACACTATGCCCCCTCGATATGATATTTGACCCTGAAGGTTGACCTTGATCTTGACTTGTCAAACTGTGCAGCTTCATGGGGTACACATGCATACCAAATATCAAGTCTGTATCTCTACTGGTTCAAAAGTTATGGCCAATGTTAAAGTCGGTGACCTTTGACCATGAAGGATGACGTTGGCCGTGACATGTCACCCCTCAAACTGTGCGACTTCATGAGATACACATGCATACCAGTATCAAGGCTGTATATCTACTGGTTCAAACGTTATGGCCAATGTTAATGTTGGTGACCTTTGACCTTCAAAGATGACCTTGACCTTGACATGTCACCCCTCAAACTGTGCAGCCAAATGAGAAACACATGTATACCAACTATCAAGTCTGTATCTCTACTGGTTCAAAAGTTATGGCCAATGTTAAAGTCGGTGACCTTTGACCCTGGAAGATGACCTTGACCTTGACATGTCACCCCCAAACTGTGCAGCTTCATGAGATACACATGCATACCAAATGTTAAGACTATATCTCTATTGGTTCAAACATTATGGCCAATTTGAAGTTGGTGACCTTTGACCCTAAAGGATGACCTTGACATGTTACCCCTCAAAATGTGCAGCGTTTTGAGATACACAAGCATGTCACATATCAAGTCTCTATCTGTACTGGTTCAAAAGTTATGGCCAATGTTAAAATCGGTGATTTGACCCATATGTTTGACCTCTGACCTTTAAGGATGACCTTGACATGTCACCGCTCAAAATGTCCGGCTTTATGAGATACATATGCATGCCAAATATCAAGTATCTATCTGTACTGGCTCAAAAGTTATGACCAATGTTAAAGTTACAGACAACCAAACAGACAATTTGACCTTTGACCCCTGAAGATTGACCTTGACCTTAACATGTCACCCCTCAAAATGTGCGGCTTTGTGAGATACATATGCATGCCAAATACCAAATCTCTATCTGTACTGGCTTAAAAGTGATGACCAATGTTAAAGTTGCGTTAAAGTTACAGAAAAAGAAACAGACAATTTGACCTTTGACCCTGAAGGATGACCTTGAACTTGACATGTCACCCCTCAAAATGTGCAGCTTAGTTATGACCAATGTGCAGCTTAGTTATGACCAATGTTAAAGTCGGTGATTTGACCCATATATTTGACCTCTGACCTTGAAGGATGACCCCTCAAAATGTGCGACTTTATGAGATTCAAGTCTCTATCTGTACTGGCTCAAAAGTTATGACCAATGTTAAAGTTGCTGACAAACAGACAAACGGACAAACAGACAAACAGACAGGGCAAAAACAATATGCCCCCAGATCAGATCTGGGGGGCATAAAAAGAAATAGTCATGGCACATATAGGAACGGATACAGAATAGGAATATCACAATCAAAACAAAACAGGATTCATGCACTGGCAAGAAGCAAATGAATAATAAGCTTATGCCAATATAGTGAAATAAGATAAAACAGAAATATGTTCATCTCCAACTCTTTGTTGGCCAGTCGCATAGCTCAGTGGTAGAGCGTCAGCCTGCGGTACGGAAGGTAGAGGGTTCGATCCCCGGCCGCGACAGACTAAAAGTCGTTAAAAACAAGTAGCTCCCTTGTCTACGCTAGACATTAAAAGGGTATTTCTAGGATTGGTCGGTGTAAGGATAATGTGACTGCGTGGGATGCCCTTGCCATGTGCCCGCGGCAGGGGCATTCTAGTGAGGCAGCACTATAACTTGTCTAAAGCGGATGTCGTCTGCAAATAACTAAACACGCCTTGTTGCTAGGAGTAACATAAAAAGAGTCATGCATCAGAACTAAATAAATAAAATAATATTATGCAGATACAGGAGCAGGAATACCAAGCAGAATCTCAATTAGTATTAACTCATTAGGTGCTAGGAGTAGCTCAAACAGTATTGTAAACAGTGTATACACATATCAGATGGCTCCCTATGGAGCCTTGTGACCATGTTCTGCACTGATTGTGATAGAAACAATAAATATCATATGCAATAATAAGTTTTAAATCAGTGAATTGGTAGTTTAAAATATAATTCAGTACCTAAAAGTTACAGTCGTTGTACCCTCCCTACCCGACACAAGCAGAACAGCGGCATTCTGGGCCATTCACGCTCCTGATGGGGAATTCCATTATTGGCTATATGATGAACACTGTCTGAATATGTCGGGAATCGAGGTCCATGTCCTAGCTGCTGCGAACCTAAACGAGTGTCTGTCTTACAGAAATCTTTGGCTGCGGAGTCGCCACACAGTTGGAGTACTTAAAATTATATTTACAGTTTTATATATACAACCAGACCATGTAGGTAGTTATGTCCTTTTTTATTTTATTTTTTTAAGGTTTCTTGTGCAACACTTCTCATTCGCCTGACCTTAAGGGATGGCAGACAAGAGCGCTGTTGTCTGGCAACACACCATCTAGATTAAAAGTTATATTTAAATTGTCTTTTTGCCCAGTGCTATCGCCTAAAATTTCTCTGGATTGACTTTCATGCGATTGTCACTAAACCATTTTATAATATTCATGCTAAAGTTTTAACCAAAGTATGGGGATTTTTACTTTTATATGATAAAGTATTATCATCTGCATAGTTGTTAAGGTCGCTCTCTTGGACAAATTCAAATATATCATTAATAAAGATGTTAAAAATCAGCTGACCGAGAATTGAACCTTGCGGAAAGCCTTTAACAATGGTTTGGAAACTACTAAGAGATTTCCCAATTTTAACGCACGGTTTTCTGTCTGTTAAATAACTTTTGATAAGCTCGACAGCTGGATCCGTTAACCCTTTCCCTGTTCTGTATTTATTACAAATGTCAATACCTACTGAATATTCATGGACAAAAAGGTTACACTGAAATATGGAAGGTGGAGCATTGTAGCCATTTTAGAAAATAAAGACACATATCTTTGAAATTCTATTAGCAAACAGAGTAGACCCTGATCAGACGGCTCCTGTAGGAGCCGTCTGATCTGGGTCTACTATGTTTGCAGATGCGTGAAAACACGTTTATATGAGGGAAAGGATTAAACCATATATTTATATTTTAAAATAATCAAATCACGTGGTAGACAATCAAAGGCTTTTGATAGATCCATCATCACAGCAGCTAAATAAAAACCCTGATCCAAAGCATGTGTCAAGTCCTCTGTAATTGTAAGTAGAGTGGTGTCACAACCATGTCCAAGTCTAAATGCACTAAGCATAGGATGAAAAATAGCCTCAAAGAGTTCGAGAAGCTGTGTGAACATGGCTATTTCAAATAATTTTGACGCTATTGGGAAGCAGGTTAACAGGACGATAATTGCCTTTAACCATTGTACTGTTTTTCGTATGAATTGGTTCTACCTGAGCAATTTTTAAACCATCAGGAAAAGTATTCTCGCGAAAAGATCGGTTTACTGAATTGGAAAGTGGGCCTGCCATGACTGGACCAGATAATTTCAACATTTTAACAGATAGTACATCAAAACCAGTTGCTTTTCTTAAGGACATCCTATTAAGTTGTTTATGAACACACTTTTCTGTAATAGTTTTAAAACTCATATTTTTATGGTTACCGTCCACAAGAGAATCAATTTTCTGAATGCTTGGGTGGATTTCACCAGACTGTATGGACCCGTCTCCTATGTCCTCAGCAACATTGATGTAAAAGTCATTAAAACTATTGCATAATTTGATTCTGGTCTGTTACTATTCCATAATTTTTTAAAAGAACCATATTTTTATTACACATGGTTCCCTTATTGGTTAAAAAGGGTTTATTTATATCCCAGAACTGTTTACTTTTACTATACCCAGAATATATTTCAATACATTATTGCCTAACAGATCTCCTTTTAATATTGGTGACTCGGTTTCTCACTTCTCTGTATTCATGCCAGTTTCTATCTGTGCCATACTTCTAAAATTTATTAAAACCCATTCTCTTTTTTAAAACAAGTGTCTTTAATTCTGTATTCATAAAAGGGGCTGGACACCTGGCTGGGCTTTTACCTAGTTTTCACTGGAGCATGTTTGTCATAACATTTGATAATTTCTCAGCATAAGTCTGTTGAGGCCTGGTGAACAGATGTTTGATTTACAATTGTGTTGAAATCTACCTTTCCTAAGAATTCATAAAAGCATTTGGATCAAATTTCTTAAAAGACATGTACGTCATCCATTTAGATTTGCTGCCAGGCACCACAGAGTCGAACTGAAAACAAATAGTGTTATGGGACCGGCGGACGTGGTCGTGTGGCTAACGCGCTCGACCGCAATACCAAAGGTTCGCCTTTTAAAAACTCTTTTTTTGCGAGAGGAATGCATACCAACTTACCTAATTTAATCATGTTGGTATAATATTTTCATCGATTTTAATTTAACTAATTAAACAAACATGTCATTTATAGTAACAACAGCATTTTTGTGATAATGACATAATGACATTTTTGCTCTAGGGGGATCACCTCCCTTCAGAATTTATAATAATGAAAAAGGTTTTATATCCACGAAAACCGATATAACAGTTTCTCTACCGGTGAGTATGTATATTGTTACCTATCGAAGTTGTCCCGTCATGAATGAAAAAAATCCGTTTTCCTATTACAGCGTACATTTATTTTCCAATTGTTCTAGATTGTAGATTTCAGTATTTACTGCAATATGTTACAGAAGTTATGCTTCAATATTTAGAGGAACGGCAAAAATTTGCAATAACAGAACTACATAAATGGAATGTCAGTAGAATATATGTCTCTTAGGGTGTAAACAAACGGTCGCCATTTGGTTTCTATCTATAGTAACATGGGAGGAGCTCATTTGCATATAATGATATCGTGTTTCGTCACGGGTATTCACGGATATCAGTCGGTCACGTGGACCAATTATGTATGACGTTACATGTTTGTGAGATTGAGAAAGATCAGGAGGTCCATGGTCTACAGAGCTGATGTGTAGACCTTTATCGTGTTAGTACTCGCGGGCATGAAAGGTTGGGCCCTTTTCTTATTAAACGATCTCATAGAGTGTATGGGGCTCTATCTCACACACATTTTAAAAATACATTAACTTATCAGATTACCCCAATTACAATGTATACAGTACTGGGAGAAAATGCAGTATTTGAATAAAATGCGCAAAAAAAACTTTTATAATTTTGACTTCAGGAATCGATGTAGCGATCTTGATTCACTATAATTTTATACTAAACACATTGATAAATGATCGATATTTAATCATAAAACAATACATCAGACATTTACACGGAAAATGTCATTTAAAACCCATTAACTCCAGGAAACATTCGTCTGCTCAAATTCTTGTGTAGATTTTTCTCTATTGTACTTGTTACGAGTAGCAATCCGTTTGGATCCAGGTGACACGTCGATTTGGACTTTAATTGAAAGGGCGAATATAACATTACTTTATTACTGACAAACTGAAATCGATGAAAATATTATACCAACATGATTGAATTAGTTAAGTTGGTATGCATTCCTCTCGCAAAAAAAAGTTTTTAAAAGGCTAACCTTTATGCTGCTGCTAATGATGATCATTCTGACATTTGTTAAACAGTTTGGCTCCAGATGAGACGACGAGTGAATAGTTTATCAAAAGGGTCACGTCTGTTACTCAGTCGGTGTAAAACATTGGTGGAACAGGATAATGTGCAACGCAGCAGACGGTAATTTGAGCAAACAACCATTGGCTGCAGGTTAGTTTAACTATTTACGCGTAAAGCTATGCATATTTTATCGTCCTGTTGGCGAGATTTAAATTGAAGATGACATTGGAAAGAGGGTTCTGGGTCTACAGAGCTGACGTGTAGATCTCGATCGTGTACGTACTCGCGGGCATTGAGGGCCAAACCCTTTCCTTACCAGAACTAATAGTAAATAAATAATTAAGATCAGGCACCTCTTTCTACAATGTATACTCTTTGGTGTCCTTAGTTCAAGTGACTGATATGATCAATGTTTTCCCATACATTCACGTGCGTGGGTAGGATTATATGTCCAAATATTTGGAGTAAATACAGTTCATACAAGAGTGTCAATTCTATACATATTGCTTTAGATCTACATATTGCTTTAGATCTATACGACCAAAAATGATATTTTATATATAATTGTAATTGTTGTTAATAATGGGTTGGCCATGTAAAAACGGCGAGCGGACCTATGGATAAATAAAACTGACCAAAGCAATGCACCAAACTTGTAGAATAAATTCTTTGCACCAAATACCTATATACACATGCTATCATATACCTGTGTTTGCACGCTAGGTAAATTTGCATCTAAGACATGTTCTGCTTCAGTTCTTCAAGGACATGCAGTTGGATACTGAAGAAACTCCGCGTAACTTGGCGTCTTATATGGATCTAATCTGCTATCATGGTTTTACAATTAGCATCCATAGAGTTAATGTGAACCTATCTAAACTATTAAGTAAACACATATGAATATTCGTCATGTAAAGGGTTAATAGAACCATGTGACAACCTGGCATTTTAGATTTGATCAACATATTTACTAGATCTATTACATGTACATGCTGCTATCGAATTCCGGATCAGTCTTCGATTTAAATTCACAAACAAACGCATGTTTATAAATACAGTACACGCTATTGAAAGGTTCTATTGTATATCAATACAGACTGGTAAGGTTATATCAGGTTACATATTTGTTGTCTATGTAACTATATACACAAGTACAAGTACATAAATGTAATGCGACTTGCTGCGTCTGAATTTCATATTGCCTTTCAATATGCATACGCATAACTATTAAGATTGTTATCGGTGTCATCAGTATGGGCGTTACTTTAACGACTTAATAATCAGACAAAAACTAGAATATACGCTGCTTAACAATGCCCGAGTAGGACAGAGAAAGAGGGAGACAGACAGATATAGAGAGAGAGACAGTGTGAGAGAGACTGAATCCGAGGCAGAGAGAGAAAGAGACAGAGATGGAGAAACGGAGCGAGACAGAGAAAGAGACAGGGACACATACAGGAAGACAAACACAGACATAGAGAGACAGAGAGATACAGAAAGACAAACAGAGACAAACAGAGAGAGAGAAGGAGGAAAGAAAGCGAAAGAGAGACAAACACAGAGACAGACAGTCAGAGACAGGGACAGAGACAGAGAGACGGAGAGATTAAGAGCGAGAAAGACAGACAGACAGACAGATACAGAGGGGAAGAGAGAGACACCCACAGAGTGACAGATAGAGAAAGACAGAGAGAAAGAGAATGAGAATAAAGATAGAGAGAGAAGGAGGGAGGGGTAGATAGACAGACAGATACGTAGAAAGAGAGTGACAATAGAGAGATAGAGAAAGAGGGAGGGACAGACAGACAGACACATACTATCTATATATCTATCTATCTATAGATATTTGGAGTCCAGGATTAGACCGTTTAGATAAAGGACTATTATTTGCCTCTACAAATGCGGAATCACTAATGCCACATCATTATTCTTCCAGTTTCTGCACTGGCAATGCTAGCAGCATGCTCATTTGAGTTCCTGTAGGAGTATCGGTGCTAGTTTGAGTTCCTGTAGGAGTCTCGGTGCTAGCTTGAGTTCCTGTAGGAGGCTCGGTGCTAGTTTGAATTCATGTAGGAGTCTCGGTGCTAGTTTGAGTTCATGTAGGAGTCTCGGTGCTAGTTTGAGTTTATTTGGGAGTATCGGTGCTAGTTTGAGTTTCTTTGGGAGTATCGGTGCTAGTTTGAGTTCCTGTAGGAGTCTCGATGCTAGTTTGAGTTTCTATGGGAGTATCGGTGCTAGTTTGAGTTTCTTTGGGAGTATCGGTGCTAGTTTGAGTTCCTGTAGGAGTCTTGGTGCTAGTTTGAGTTCCTGTGGGAGTCTCAATGCTAGAGTGAGTTTCTATAGGAGTCTTGGTGATAGTTTGAGTTCCTGTAGGAGTCTCGGTGCTAGTTTGAGTTCCTGTTGGAGTCTCGGTGCTAGTTTGAGTTCATGTAGGTGTATCCGTGCTAGTTTGAGTTCATGTAGGAGTCTCGGTGCTAGTTTGCGTTCCTGTAGGAGTATCGGTGCTAGTTTGAGTTCCTGTAGGAGTCTCGGTGCTAGTTTGAGTTCATGTAGGAGTTTCGGTGCTAGTTTGAGTTCATGTAGGAGTCTCGGTGCTAGTTTGAGTTCATGTAGGAGTCTCGGTGCTAGTTTGGGTTTCCTTGGGAGTATCGGTGCTGGTTTGAGTTTCCTTGGGAGTATCAGTGCTAGTTTGAGTTTCCTTGGGAGTATCGGTGCTAGTTTGAGTTCATGTAGGAATCTCGGTGCTAGTTCGGGTTCTGTGGGAGGCACCATTGATGCTGACAAACTGGCTAAACTGGCCGTGTAAATTTCACTGGACATAGAAGGAAACATGGCAAACAGTGATTGCTATGGCCAGTGAAATTGAAGCAGTTGTCAAACAAGTGCAACACTAATTAAACTATGAAAAAACTATAACAATGTTCACTTTATAATTATAATCCAAAGAGAACCGTTAAACCTATTGGCCCTGGAAAAGGCACTGAGTCATTCACTGTATATAAATTCCATAAGCAGCTACTACGATACAGACATTTGTGCTTGTTAATGCGACTAATACCTGTGAGAGCTAGACCACCAATGACATGTGAGGGCAGATTGCTTTCGATCTGCATAAAGCTGTCACGTGTCTTTCTAGGTATGCGTAGTGATACATGTTAGAACAACTCTGTATTGTAAATTTTGGAAGGCCCTGACTTTTAATTCAAGTTATCCCGAAGTTCGAGTTATCCGAGTTCGAGATATCGAAGTCAAACTGTATTACCGGTACTTTTACGCGATTCGTTGAAAAAATGCTAAAGATGTGTCAAACAGCTTGGATCGTGACTCGGCGTTTCATCTGAATCCACACTGTTTGCAAATGACGGCTAAGTCGCGTTCGAAAGGATTAACCAATTCCCTCATATTGACGACTTTTGACAACTCTGTAAATGTCACTTTGTGAATCCATTGTGATAAATAGAGCATTTGCTCCTATATCACAATGGTTTCAAGCCACAAACTTCTAAACTTTTCCTTTTCTCTAGTTAATGCTCCTTTTCGGTAGATTTATTTTTATTAGATCTAAAAATAGCCTATAAGGTAATGGGTTAAGGTTAATGTCTAATTCATTCACTTAACTCGAACTTGACAAACCAATTAATCGATCGGCAAAACAAGTGACGTGAAATGCATTTTAATTGTAATTCAGTACGCGTGATCAGGAGAAATTCAACAAGGGAGTGACAAATCTGTTCTATCTGCATATCAGTTAAATGTCATGTTTAAATGTTCGTCGTTTACTGGACTCGTATTGATCCTTTAAATGTGTTAAAAGAGTTACGGTTGCATTGCAATCAATGAGACGCAGATCAGAATGTTATTGAATTTCATACTCGTACATGTATTTTCTATAACCGAATATATTTCAGATATTTCAAAATTTATATAATCTTGTTCTGTTGCTAGTATGTTCACAGGTAGCGTCATCGAACTCTCTTATGATGTCTATTAATGTGGAATATCATACTGGGCATTGCTGAACTGAACAATTCCATATACAGTAAAACCCCTCTTAACCAGAATTCTATTAAAGAAAACAATTGTAGGTATTTTAGGCAGGTGACTGCTTAATGCAGGATGAAAGTCATGCAGGAGCTTTCTGCATGTCATTCAGTCTGTATTAACCCATTCCCTCATATTGACGACTTTTGACAACTCTGCAAAAGTCACTTTGTGAAATCATTGTGATAAATAGAGCATTTGCTCCTATAGGAGCAAATGCTCTATTTATCACAATGGTTTCAAACTACAAAATTCTAAAATTCTCCTTTTTTCTAGTTAATGCTCCTTTTCGGCAGATTTATTCAAAGAGATTGTATCTAAAAATAGCCTATGAGGTAATGGGTTAAGCTGCCACCTGTCTTACAGACTGGCATAAATAATACCTATTTGAACGTCCGATTAAGGGTGGTTTTACTGTAGAGCTTATAATGACAGTTCCGCTAGATTTGCTGTACGGTTTACGATCAGTCGTATTTTTGTTTTCAGAAAGGTCCCAAATGTATAGTTTGAGAACAACGGTATTCAAATGTTATTAGCACGTGCATACAAATCAAAGTGAGTTCGATACCACTACCTGTGAATGTGTTAGCAAACAAATTAATATCCGGCAAATATTCATGGGATAAAATATGAAATTAAAAAGAAGCCAAACCGGATATGGTTTCAGCTCCTATCTGACGTGTTGGTTGATTCGTAACGCTAATGTTCCTCACGTTTTACTCATGGCCAACTGGCAATAGTTTAATATTAACCATTCGCTTGCTGAATTTTAAAGTACATTTCTCCTTCTTTACCCATGCCCTGTTGTATAATTACATGTATATTCACTGTGTACAAGTATTTCGCTGTGCAATCACTGCTGTGGAGTGCACTGGTTGCACAATCAACTTGTAAATAGTGCAGACTCTGATGAGACAGCTCCTGCAGGAGCTGTCTCATCTGGGTCTTCACTATTTACAGATAGAAGCATGTAATCCAACCTTTTACCCGCTGAATAGTCATGTAAGAAATCATGACATCATGAATATCAACGAGCCGAATAATTCTACAACATTATCAACCAACGAATTTGTATCCGTGGCAGAAAGTGTAGAATCAGATCTACATAATTTCATAAGCAAACAAAGTAGTCCCTGATCAGACGTGTCATATAGAAGCCGTCTAATCTGGTTCTAATTTAGTTTCAAACGCGCAAAAAGGCGTTTATATGGAGGAAGGGCTATGCTCTGTTAGTTTATGGAAATATATAGATATCATTCTACACTGCCATAGTCAAAACATCCTGTGTTAATAATACTCTAAAATATTTCGGCTCATATATATTCAAGACAATATAATCTGCAGTAAGCTTCGAATTCTGGGTATTCAGTTATATAACACATCTACAAGAAAAAAACCTTCAGTAGAACCTGCCTTAAGAAGTCATAAAATGAGGTCTAATTATGGGTGTGTAAGGCAGGTGGTAGCTTAATGCAGCTCCAAGGTAATGCCGAAATCTTACATAGGAGCTTTCTGTATTGCGTTTGCCCTGCATTAAGCAACCATGTTTTTCAAGACTCCTATGTTCAATAAATAAATGACCGTTTAAGATTGGTTATATAGGAGTTACGATCTGTAGAACAAAATTGAAGGCGACTTTTAAAATTTATTTCTAGAAAATAAAACAACAACGCTAGATCGAATAACTTGGTTTCATCAATTCAGATTTACATAACTGAACTCGACTAATCCAAGTATGTAGGTCTAGATGGTGTTCCAGTTACAATCTTAACCCGTTACTTAATAAATGCGCCCTTTAACCTTTTTGCCAAAAACACTAGCCCCAGATCAGACGACTCATACAGGAGTCGTCTGATCAGGGTCTGCTCTGTTTGCTTATCGGACAATAAAGATCTGATTCTGCAGTGTATGTCGTTGCAAATGGTTCCCGTGTTAATGAGGATTTTAAGAATTGTCTAATTAATATTCGAGATGTCATTATTTCTTACAAGAATATTTATTGAGTAAAGGGTTAACACTTTTGTAAGAATATATGAGACAGATTTAGCCGAAAGGAACAATTGGAGAAATGGACATATCCAGGAAGGTTGATCTTCCCTCTAGAGAGGCGTACACCGGACTGTGTCGTTGCAGGTAGGAGGCAAACATATCCGTTTCTAATGAATCTGAAATAAAAACCATTTATAGGCTAATATACAGCAAATGCTAAACCATATATGCCTATCGCTCCTTTAACCCTTTACTCCATAAATACACCTTTATATGCCTTTGCAAACAGAGTAGACCTAGATCAGACGGTTCCTGTAAGAAACTTGGACTAAAATCAAAGTAGAGAAAAGGATTAACTCTTATCGTACTCTGAAAGGTAATTTATGCTGAATCTCTCACTTCCTGAACTTTCCAGTGATTGCGTCGATCCTGACGAGTCGGCGAGCTACAAAGCAGTTTGAATTCAGATGAGAAGTCGAGTTACTATGTGTCTTATCTTGATCCAAGCTGTAAGCCGAGTTACTCGGTGTCTTATCCGGTGTCTTATCTGGATCAAAGCTGTAAGCCGAGTTACTCGGTGTCTTATCTGGATCCAAGCTGTTTACAAATCCTAGTCAACACACACTTTGCACGAACAGAGTCATGAAAAGTTTTTTCAAGTTTGTAGTTTAATAGTCTATTATGAGATCCAAATTTGTGAATACTCAGTAGTGTTAGACTTTTTTGACCGGGTACAGACCTACGTAAATATTTCCCATACATATTCTTGCAAAAAGTATACTAACTTATATAATTGCAGATGAGCACAGGCATGTTTGTTAGTGGCTGAAACTGTACACACGGGTCTGTTTACAAAGACGTTAAAAGACGTATACATTAGAACCCCTCTAATGCGACCACTTAATGAATAAACATGGGTGTCTTTATAAGCAGGTGTTTGCTTAATGCAGGGCAAAAGTAATGCAGAAAGCTCATCTATGAGCTTTCTGCATTACTTTTACCTGTATTAAGCTACCACCTGCATCTAGCACCCATAATTATCCTATACCTCTTTTTGGTGGCCGCATTAGCGGAGTCCTACTGTACATGTATATGTAATAGAGGTTTAAATTTGAATGTACAGGTCTTTGATTCATAACTGATAAAGCTTGTTCATCTGTAGAAAAAAGTAAATTAAATATAAAACCAATTTGTAAAATAAACATAAATTTACATCACATTTTCTTCACGTTTTCATTGTTTTTATCGACAACGGATGGAAATAGTGCATACACGTACCCTGATTTATTATATGTTTACGCTGTTTGCAATGTTGAAAGGTTTGTGGTCGTATAGTTCTATAGCAGGTTTAGACTTACATGTATGTATAGCACGTGTGTACTTAGTAATGTAAAGCGACTAACTTTTGTACCGCACTGTTCAAACATGAAACAACCCGCAATGCCTCTTTACTTCATAAATGCCCTTTTAATGTATTTTCAAACATAGTATATCCAGATCAGACGACTATTGATTTGTTTGCTTATATATTGAATCATATAGATCGGATTCCACAGTTTCTGCCATAGCAAAATAGCCTTGTGTTCATATACATGTAGCACGATAGATATTCAGCCAATAAATATTCATGATGCTATTATTTCATGATTTTAAGACTCCTATGTTCAATAAATGATTGACCGCTTAAGACGGGGTCTACTATATTGATGATCAAATGTACTGGTACTTACCGTAGCGGAGTCTCTCAATCGGTGAAAAAGTAAACCCATCTCCGCCTTC
Source organism: Azorinus chamasolen (assembly GCA_963576725.1). NCBI lineage: Eukaryota > Metazoa > Mollusca > Bivalvia > Cardiida > Solecurtidae > Azorinus > Azorinus chamasolen. The sequence goes on along the minus strand of OY755237.1, from coordinate 79,151,123 downwards.
TAATATAAAGCCGCTCAGAAAGATGTTGTATACTTGATTGTCCACTAAAGGGAGGTAACGAGGTACATCACACTCCAGACATAACACCTCCACGCTTATCACCCTTCTCGACACGGGGCGAGAATTATACACCACACGCAAACCTATGTCAAATAGAATGTTTGTTTGTGTTTATTAACGTCCGTTTCTGCTGACTACGGTCTATTTGAACGCCCCAGAGCGTGTGTGTTTGTGTTTGTGTTTGTGTGTGTGTGTGTGTGTGTGTGAGAGAGAGAGAGAGAGAGAGAGAGAGAGAGAGAGAGAGAGAGAGAGAGAGAGAGAGAGAGAGAGAGAGAGAGAGAGAGAGAGAGAGGGGGGGTGGATACAAAGAAACCAAGCATGTTGCTTTTAGAATAGAAATATAATGTAATAGTTGTTGAAAGTGAAATGACATATCAGTGTTTAACAATAGACTCCAATCAGTGTGAAATGCTTAAACATGCTAGAGGATTTTGAATGAAAAACAGTGCAGACCCTGATCAGAGGGCTTCTGTAGAAGCCCTCTGATCCGGGTCTACACTGTATGCAAATGAAAATACACTGTTTTCCATCGTTCAAAGGGTTAACTCTTTATTCAATAAATACACCAACATTTGCCTTTGCAAACAGAGTAGACCTATAGGACCCGTCATAATTATCAGGGTCTGCTCTAATACAACAAATGGGCACATGCAGTATTGTAGGTTAGCTGGTAACACGTTTAACCCTTGCATATTTAAATAAAAAAAATGTCTGTTAACCCTTTTCGTTTTTCCTAGGGATGCCTTTCACGCAATGGACTAGGGGTGCATATACCGCATTAACACATTCCTTCATACAAAATGCCTTTTTAAACTATTGCAAGCTGTGTATGAAACGATGAACCGATCAGATCTGTAGCCACAGGATCTGCTCTGCTTGTTCATAGAATTAAAAAGGTCGCATTCTACGGTTTCTGCCATGACCAAAAAATATTTTGTTCATCGGCCATTTTAAAAATTCAATTAATAAATTATCAGGGCGTTATGAGTTATTTTATAAATATTTATGAGGTAAAGTAATAACCGTATTGCGATACATTGTGAAACATAACATAGCTGAATTACAATGCGCAATACAGCGGTAAAACTATGCATTCCCTCATATTGACGCCGCTTCTTAATGGAATTTAGTGATAGAGTCAGACTTACTTTACTAAAGCAAAGGTTGATCACGATTCCATCTGACATAAGAATTATTTAGGGATTACACAGATCATGCATGCGTCAGCCAGTAGCATGGTTAGTCATATTTTGAAGAATTTTTACCAGCTTATACAAAATAATTCCAATCCAGTGACATTTACACAAAATCGCCGAATCTGATTGGTTGAAATTTGACATTCATTTCTCAATGAATGTAAAGAGCTGGTTCTCTGTCGTTGCTCCATGATTTACATGAAGTCGGTAACCAGTAGCCGATACACTATGGAACTACTTCTTTTTACTATGCATGTTCTATTTATAGACAAATTCCTTGAAACTATGTTGACGTAGAATTATTGGGAGAAAAATGTTGTTTTTAAGTTTTGTGGAGCGCGTATTTTGAAATTTAAGTGTAAAGAGTGAAATTTATGGTAAAAGGCAAGTGATTGTATATCAAGAACCAGCAGAGCCAGGCGGCTTGCATGGTGTAGAGAGAAATGGACGAGGTGAACTTCTGGGAGGTGGGATAAAGTGATTTTTTCAGATGGAAGTAAAGTGGTGATCGGCAGTGATAACCGTGTGTTGATTTGGAGAAAACAAAGCGAGGGCTACAGACCAGACTTAGTTTCAAAGTGGCATGGCCACTCTGCCAGTAATTTAACAACACACCTCCCCGTCAAATCCAGGACGACAATAGACCCCAGTAAATGTACTTGTAGGATAGCTGTTTATCAGGCCAGAAATAACCTTCTAGATCCAATTGTTGGCCTGCACAATCATCGGGGTTTGAATGAAATTGAGAATACTTGCCTTTACTTGGCTGTATATCAAACGTAAACGTTCGTGTAAAGTGCATATTATAGAAAATATAAGGGATTTGTTCAAGAGATTTTGAGGATTCGGACACGTATTCCACTGGTCTATGTTCAGAGCTTATACAGATCGATTCCAATGAGGATTATGCAAGTTATTCGATTAAGAGGAAATATGACAAAGTAGTAAGGTAGGACATGTGTTGAAATAATTCCGTTTATTGCTTTTTAGTTATTGTTAACCCCGATTTGTTGCAACTAGGTCAAATAGTTGAGAACAGTCTATGATACGTCATCTATGACGTAGGATACAGTACACAAAGTGACATAGTTGTTAGAATGTGTATTGATTGAATTCCTACGCACGGCACTTAAAATATCCAATGTCAAATTTGTTTTATGTCTACAGGTAACAATTTTTAAAAGGACAGATGGATGGAATTATAAAGATTGAATTACATTTTTGTTGTGTTCATCGATGTATAAATCCAGACCTGATCACACACAACTTTTTACATGAATTCCTTCGGAATTCATGCAAGTTGTGTGTGATCAGGTCTGGATTTATACATTGATGAACACAACAAAAATGTAATTCAATCTTTAAGTGTACCTCGTCGATACATCAGCTATGTATACAGATAACATAATGTGGTTCGAATAGATTCCATTCACATATCTCGACAGACCAATTGTTATAAATTGTGCATTTCCTATGTATTAGATAACAGAAAACAATCGAACAGATGTCTTCAAATATAAATGTATAATTCAGAGCTACAGATAATGGTGCGTACCAAAGTACTGATATCGGCATTTCTCCACCAAATCATATTATGTGACCACTCTTTAGAATCGTCTCTTCGGGACGATTCTAAAGAGTGGTAACAGTACAGGCTTTGGTGGAGAAATAAAGGAGTTGTTCTTTAAAATGTTTTAATTTACACATCTCATTAACTTATAAAACCATTGTTGTGAGTGCAATAGAGCAAGAGCTGTCTTTTAACTTAACTAATAATTAAAAATACAGGATACGCATAGTTTGTTTAACCCTTTCGGCGCCAATTTTCTAATTGTCGTCTGCAATCCAAGTTTGTTAAATCATTCAGTAAAATAAGGAAATGAGATAAATAAATGCAAATTTCAAAGGAACAAAGCACAGCTATAGAAATAGAGATTGAGACAAATAGTGAAGTCCCAGATCAGACGCCGCCTTGAAAAGGCGGCGTCTGATCTGGGACTGCACTATTTGTCGTGGCGCATTTATGCGACTGCGGTGGTGAAAGGGTTAAAAAAGAAATTATACAGCGTTTCTATCCAACAAAATCCTCCTCAGCAGAAAAATGCCAAGGGAGCTTTCTGCATGACTTTCAAACTGCATTAAGGTGCCACCAGATTAAAAAGAACTTAATCGTTTTTTTTAATAAAACACCTGGTTTAGAGGGGTTCTGCTTTATTTATGTTGAGGAACGCTAGAGAAACAAAATTCTTGTAAGAAAGTAGGATACTGGTAGAAGTGAGAGAGCGTGCGAGCTCCTGGAGATCTTGTACAAAATGGAACCATCATCAAACTTCACTTTGCTGAAGTAAGTCCCTCGCAATATATCCTCCCTTTAGAGTCTCAAGAAGAGATCTTCTAGAACTGATTCCTTACAAAACATTGTGGAAAACAATATAAATCAAAGTACTGACAGTACTGAAGGTTTCGGACATAATATATATTATATTGATTGTTTGCTGTGGATTTTTCTGAAAATCATGTCAGTAGTTTGGAAGACATTTAAAGAATTGTTTTATGAACATGTCACACACAGGTCGATTCCAATAGCTCAACTTGCCACTTTGTGCCAATAGAGCCAAAATTGATGTTTAATGTAGTATAGAGCCATCACTCCATTATTTGAAAGTAAGGGTCATACTTCTGCTACTATCTGGTGGACCATAACAGTAATTAGCATGCATCATTCACTTATCCATATATACACTTCCACCAATTTTAGACATATATTTCCTTGTGATTCTAAATACCCTACAAATAATTGCCAAATATACTGTGGGGTGATATTAACAATATGACAAATTATAAAGTAACAAATATATTTCAACATAGCATGGCAGGAAAACAACAGGGAAAATAAAATTAACTAGAAAATTGTTTCCAAGTCACTGATGCATCCCTCCCCCTAACAATAGTGCCTCTATATCAAGCACCTTTGACTATGTGTTGTACAGTGAAGAAAATTTCAGAGTCCCATAACTCTGGTAAAATGATCAGAGCAATAATTACATTCTTTAAGAAAATCTTCACATCAAGGTTGACAGATTATCATTGGTGAAATTTTGAAGTAAAACCTCCCATTGGTATATGGGTTGTTAGACACATAATATTGTTTCACTTTATATTATATAGTGAAGACGATTTCAGGGTTCCATATCGGGTACAATTGGTCTGAGCAAAAATAAGCCTTTCTATGCTTTTGCAAACAGAAAAGACCCTGAAGTTCATAGAATAGTTTATCCATGCCTATACTTTGTCTTTGCGTGTGATTGCATTGTATTTTCTTACTTTTTCCTGAGGAGACTGCGAGTGTGAGTCTGTTCAGGACCTTCACTGGGGGCCAACGAAGTATCACGAGAGGCGGTTCGCAACGACGTCAAGTGGATGGTTCGCAACGACATTTCATGTAAACAGTTCGTTATTAACTTACCTCTACGTGCTTTTTCTAGAAAACAATGCCCGGAAGGAGTACGAAAGGTTAGTTCTTAATTATTTCTGCAAGGTATTCGTATTCATTTTGTATATGCCGATGCAAAATGCATTTTTCCATACAATAATTGCATCGATATTCACGAAATTATGCCTAATTTACCCTTCATTCTGTGTAAAAAGCAGTTTTCTTAAAGAATTACAGTGACAATGAAATCCATTTTTATAACATTAAACAGCATTGATACTGGCATCATGTCTGTCAACATAACGTAGCATCTCCTCACTGCTTAGCAGATTGAATCGAGTGTAGATGGCTTGTATAACAAGCCCTCCCTCATCAGACAAGTGTATATGGTGTCTACTGAAGTCGCCTTTTGATGTATATGTTACTCACAGAAGGTGTGTATGTTTCGAACTGAAGTCAGTTGTGTATATTTTTATGTTGTAGTTGACCACAGCAATAATGGAGTGGTGAAACATTTCTTTCGAAGACGGAGGAGTAGGAACAGACGGTAGTGGAACAGACACGGTAAATATATTTAGTGTATTACATATGATATAGTTTGTTTCTTGAAACTGTTTGAAACATTGTGTTGTAAAAAGTAAGTCAGAATATTGGTTATTGTTTACTTGCATTTATATCAATTTCTCTTAATATGATAAAATGAAGTTGACTATACGTGTTAAAGTGGAATATCTCTGTCCTTTTGATTTTGTATTATTATTATTTTAAAGTGATGCAGATAATAAGCTTTTGTTTCCCTATTATTTAAAATCTGATGGGTGGATATCCTATTTCGCACTTTGTGTTAAGGCCGTACATGTATCTTATATTGGTCATGACTTTGTTTCAGGACGATACATGTAATGATAACAGCACTGCCAAACAGGCGCATCAGCCCCCTTCTATTGAAATTTCCTGAAGCAGTTCACACGTCGCATCAGAGAATGCCGATGTCAGCGCAGGCACGAGCAAAGTCTTAAGATGATACAACGTTCATGTGTAATTCATGTCCGTACACATCCCGTTCGACTGGAAACGTGTACTGACACAAAAAGACTGTGCATAAGTGTATCAAGGTGCAGTGTGAAACATGTTCGATTTTTTTCTCAGAAGTATGACATGGAACAACACCGTAAAAGTGTGCACAATAACAGTAAACTCATGTGCGAAGTGTGCTTTAATGTTTAATACATGTTTTTCACGTCGAAGACACAGGGCCACAGTTCACACAAACGATGCCAAGTTCACCTGTGCAATATGTCACAATACTTTTTAATGAAAAGGCAGCGTATCTTGGACATATGAACGATCACATGAAAGCAAAACCGCACTCTTGCATATGCAAGAAGGAATTTGGTTTTAAACACAGCATGAAACGCCACATGAAGACTTGTGGATGTCAGGAAAATACCCACATTTGCGAAATTTGCCATAAAAACTCTAAGACCATGAACTCCATGAAAGCACACACGAGAGGAGTGCATGGAAATAAGGAAAAGCGATGCCATTGCGGAAAGTCGTTTTCCTGGCCGAGTTCCTACGCACATGTTTGCTTAGTAGTATTTTGATTTATGACATGAAACTATGTATGTTACCGACGATTTTTAGTTCGATTTCTGTTCAAGTTGAATGTTAATGCCATTATAAAAAGTTTGTTATAAAGAATTATATTTTTCTCCTATTCATACGACCCACAAGACGTATTATGCTAATACCCTGGTCATCCGTCCGTATCTGGCCTGTATCCTGAAATTGATTTTGACTTCAGTGAGCAACGTACACATGAAAAGTGGCCTTCGTTTAGCACCATACACACACTCTGTGAGAAACATATACAGTCGTAATATGCAAAAACCCTTCACATGTGCTTATTTTTCCTACAGGATATCTCTCATGAACACAAAATGATTGAAAGAATATATTAGAGTCATTAAGTATATAAAATAATACTCATGATTGATATTTTGATGAAAATTTACCGAAATTAAGACAGTGTACAAAATATCGGGTATTTGAGAGTATAATTCACACATGAATTACACTAAGTACACTATATAATGTACAAACAAATGGTTGATAGTATAACATGTTTCTATCCACCATTTTCCGTCACTGGAAGTTTATATCTAGCAAAAACAAATCAGTAAAACAACTGTTGAATGTCGTCTCGTTATTTTTAATCACGTTTTGTTTACATAATATAGGTAATTTGTCGTTGCGAACCATTCTCACAACTTCGTTGCGAACCGCCTCCCGTGATACTTCGATGGCCCACAGTGAGTCTGTGAGTCTGTGCTGCAAACAATACATACCCCGATCAGTTACCACAACTGGCCAGGGTCTTCGCTATTTGCAGCATCATACATGTAACAAGTATATCAATAAATGATATAATTAAAAATAAATTATAGTCATACATGCAAATTACAGTTAGTGTTGTAGTAAACACTACAGATCCTGATCAGTAACCGGCGTCATAGAAATAAATGATATGAATAAGAAATAAATTACATACATTACTATAAGATACTATAAGACACTATAAGATACCATAAGCCTGACACGTAAATCAATAAAAGATGAAATGTATATAAATTAAAAGATAAGAAAGTGCTTTGTCTCATTTTGTTTGCCTTTCTCCTTTTTAACTCTTAATGATTTTTTTTAATAATATAAAGGATACAAAACCCCTTGATTCCTTTTAATAGTAATTGTTAATACTACCATCCAAGCTACTTAAACAACAGATGTTGGCAAAGTGGGACACCCTGTTTGGATTCAGATCTAATACCAAGTAACTGTTTGACCAAAATCTAAACTGTTTACAACTTGTGCCAATTTTGCCTTGGGTCAAAATGCCTAAAACTGATCTTTTAGAAATTCAAATGATGACAAACCTGAAGCAGACGATATTACAGATCTCTACAGCTTGCTTAATCCTTACAATGCTGAGTGATTTTTCGTTTGCAACAATTGCCGTCTGCTTCAATTCTTCAATAAACTTTCTTTCATTTTATGCAAAAATATGGTCAAGATGACAAACAGTTTGGATCCTGATGAGACGCAGAATTATGTGGCCACTCATCTGGATCCAAACTGTTTGCATAGGTAATCACAGTTTCGCCGCTAGCGTGCAAAGAGTTAAGCGTATGACCTCGAGAGATTTTAGCATGATGTAACAATTGCCCTGCACTACTGACCACCAGTGCTGTAACCTTTATACTGTAGCTTTTTATGTGAAGAACAGAAGAAGTCTATTTAACCCTTAATTTCCCTCATATAAACTTGTTTTCATGCCTCTGCAAACAGATTCGACCCAGATAAGACAGCTCGCTCCCATAGGTTTAGGGCCTGCTCTGTTTGCTAATGGATCCACCTTCCATATTTCATTATAAATATTTTGTAAGATTCCGGAACCGGATTGTAAGCCAAGCACTGCACATGCGCGTATTCTCTTAGGGGGATTCCCGCTAGGTAGAGCTCGTGCAATAGGGTTTTCCGTGAAAGTTTGAGTCGCAATCCATTTTATAAGGATTTCGGCAAAGCCGAAACCCTAAAAACGAAGTGTAGGATTGAATGATGATAAGTATTATAACTATATGTATAACGAAAGTAATACAATATTAACCCACCTGTAAATCTGATGTAAGCCCTTAACACATTACCCCCTAGTGACGCATGTTCGAGCATCTATAAAATTCTCATTGTGAGACCATTGTGATGATTAGAGCATTTGCTCCTATAGGAGCAAATGCTCTTTTTATCACAATGGTTTCAAACTACAAAATTCTAAAATGTCCCTTTTCACTAGTTAATGCTCCTAGGAGAGAATGAGGTCATCATTTACTCAATAGATACGCATTTCTACGCCTTTGCATATATATTAGACCGTGAGTCACTCGGCATTTCATCTGGATCCAGCTGTTTGCAAATGCGAATCAGAAATGTTAACTGTTAGTTCTCATTTCTCGGCTGTTTCCTGCCATCCATAAGCAGAGCAACAGATACACGTACATGCTCAGATACTGGAACTGTTATTTTTCCACAAAACCCCTTGTTGTGACCACGCTTTATAATCGTCTCGGAGAGATGATTCTCAAGATAGGTCACAACACAGGGCTTGGTAGAGCCGAGAAAATTCTAAAGAGTGGTCACAACATAAAGTTTGGTAGAGAAATAAATGAGTTATTCCTGAAAAAGTTGTATGGGCCTCTGCATAAAAGTATGACAGTTGTATAGAAATGCACAAAGCCAATAAAACAACGACAGAGACCAACAAACCTGAAAACTGTAGAAACTTTCCAGCGAACTGGTCTGGACGGAAGCCTTGAACGGAATGTTCCAACTGCTCCCGTAGATTACTGCCTAGAACTTTTACAAGATCGTATCCGTTGTTAAATGGTAGTGCTACACTGATGTCGCCAAAAGTGACATCACCTGGTTAAAAGTATATGAATATATCTGTGTACTATTCGTCCATTTTTTGTGTTTCCTATTTATTGTGAATCTCACATTCTATTTTTTGTCATTGTCTTATCGAACGCGTCGTTAAAGATAAATTAACTTCAGGATCATTAATTTCAGTGCTTTTAGTTTTGAAAAGTGAATACCGCTTAAGACTGTGCTAGGGGCGCGAGCAGTGTTGTACTTTTAATTACTGCTCATGAACAGACTCAAAACACCGAACCTGCAGTTATCTCTTTTTTACATTGCTCTTTGATATTGCTTTCAAAGGATCTCGTCTTCGCAGAATTAATTTACATATCAAGAGCGTAGCTGAATCCAATTGTAATGAGCACAATGTGGCTCTTGGTGTCAGAGGGCATGCTCCCCGGGAAAATTTAGAATTGTGTAGTTTTGAAACCACTGTGATAGATAGAACATTTGCTCCTGTAGGATCAAATGCTCTATTTATAACAATGGTTTCAAAATGTGACTTTTACAGAGGCATCAAAAGGCGAGGGATTGGGATAAAGCTTACAAGACAATACAGATCGTTTATCAAAATCTATCCACCTTAGCCTTCGATGTTTGTTCGATTTTGACTATAATGTGTTCACCTTTCAGATTAATGTTCCGTACGTGCGTAAGTGCGTATCGCTAGCTATGCCCTTGCATGTATTTATTTACCCAAAGTATGCAGACATGTATCGTTACGCAATGTGTAGCTTACCAATAATGACGCCTTATTTGATAATTTAACATTGCTTACTTAACCCTTTACTCCATACACGAGCCTTTTTACGCCTTTGCAAGCAGAGTAGACCCAGATCAGACGGCCTCTACAGGATCTGCTCTGAATGCTTGTGAAATAATATAGGTATGATTCTACAGTTTCTGCCATAACCAAAACTATTAATGTGCCAAATCAATAAATCAATCTACTTAATGTATTTAGTATCAATGACGTCATTATTTCGTACACGAATAACATGTAGATAGAAACCTTCAAAGGACTCCTAGTGAAGCCCTTTCACCAGGGTCTGCAAATTTCTTCAGTGATACATTTTGATAGAAGTTTTTGTTTCAATAATGTTCAGAAAGGGTGTAGCCATTTGTAAATTAGCGCATTAAGGGGTTAAACGTAGATTGATTTGACCTAATGACGGTTCATACTCGTTGTCAGTAAAAACAATAAAATGCCTAAACATTAATAGTTAGCGACCTTTAATGGCGTTAGGTAATGACGTTAGTTAATGAAATTCAGTTTATTTCGGTTCTAATTTATATTGAACTGGCAATGGGAGATTTTTTATAATTGAAATATGGAAAGATTATCATTATTCTTTGGAATAAAAGTTAAGGAAGTGGAAAGCACTCTGTACTATTTTTTTTCTGTACAACCGCATCACACACCACACTCGTGTCTGTACAAGGAATGCACACACACAATATTAATCATTTCTCTGTTGAAGAAGCATATGAGCCATAATCCAAATATGGATATTTATAATGGCATATGTTTACAGGCAGTTTTGGTATTGATAAATTCTGTAGAGTAAGATCATTATAATATCATAAGCAAACAGAGTAGACCCTCCTATAGGAACCGTCTGATTTGAGTCGTCTATGTTTGCAAATGCGTCTACAGTATACAGTTAAACCTATTTATAACGACCACTAAATTACATCAAGTATCTTGCGTTAAAAATAGGTAGATGCTCAAAGTAAGGTAAAAGTAAAACAGAACGCTCCTATAGGAGCGTTCAGTTTTACTTTCACCTTGCTATGAGCAACCACCTACCCTAAATACCAACCAATTAACACAATTTAGTGGTCGTTATAGAGAGGTTTTACTGTATGAAGGAAAGAGTTGAATTACTTGTAAGTAATATAATACAAACGCCAGCGACTAGTTGTATCATAAATACAGTCTTGCATTCGGGTTTACAAGTCATTTAGATTTATTAAACTCGTCATTCAGAAACGATTAAAAGCTCGACAACCTTATTTTTGCATATGGATACTCAATGTATAGCCATTGCTATGTTGCCGTTCCTAAACGGTTAGATTTTACTAGGACATTTATATGTTCCAAATATGTTCCAAACATTTTTTTGTCATAGACGAAGTCCCAATGAATCACCCTCATCTTCATTTCAGACAGTGGAACCTCAATACCTGAAGCTTGAAGTGAACATCTTCTTATTTCGAGATAACGTGAGTTCGAGTCAGCCTATTTCTAACTTGGAAACATTCTACATGTGACAGCTTTATGCAGATCGCTTTATGTAGCAGCTTTCAGTATTACTTGCGATCTGCATCGAAATATCGCATGTAAATATGTGCAGTGTTTAAATTGTGAACAATTCTGTATTACAAACGTTTGAAGGGGCTGGTTTTTTAACTCGATTTATACTGAAGTTCGAGTTATCCTAGTTCATGATATCGAGACTCGGCTGTATTACAAATATGACATGGCTGACTTGGTGACTTCAAGTCGGCTTCGGCTCGCTTGACATTATATCCTCATTTTCATAATTTCCTCGAGTTGACAATACCAATATAATGTCAATTCTAAGTGTTAATATGTTCACGTAAATACTAAAAACTGATTACCGGCTGGAATTGACGCACGTATTCCTCCACTGTTCGATATAGCAATAGCAGCCGGAGCCCATGTTGTGTTAGAATGAGTGAAATTCAGGTGGTAGTCGATGACCGAATCCAGAAACAAATTAGCTGAAAAAGATTAAAATGTATTTGCCTGATGCAAACAACTACGAGACCGTAACGACATGCATATTAACCGACAATATAGCAAATGCCATATGCAATATAAAATTATATCATGATATTATTTAACATCATCATTTAAAATGCCATACAACCGAGGACTATATACCGTACCAGGGTGCGATCAGTATTAACACTATTTCTTGTTTCAAACAAACACATTTTTATCATTTTCTGCATGGAGTAATGACACCGTGCATGTTATTCAGCTGTATTTCTTATTGTACTTTTGAACTCAGGAATATTTAACCAATGCAGAAAGTGTATACTCCGATCTGTATCATGTCAAATGCAAATAGAGCTGACTCTAATCAGACGGCTCCTATAGGAGTCGTCTGAAGATGGTTTACTCTGTTTGTAAAGGCATAGAAAAGCGTATTAATGGAGTAAAGGGTTAAGAAACAAAGACATGTAGAGTTTTAATTGATTTAGAAAAGAGAAGGTCTAATATGTCACTTTAGATAGGTTAACCATTTATCTGACCCGACCTTCCTGTCACTTGCAATCAGGTTAGACCTTTAGTATTAGTCACCCCAGGGTTGAAGCTGTTTTACGATCCGTTTTTTTTAACGTTGCAAATTGTAGTTATTACTACAAATTGCAACGTTACTACAAAACGAGTTGGGAGGGTCCCACGAAACTTGTAATAACCCATTTTGTAGTAATAACTATAATTTGCAACGTTTGTACAAATTGTTTCGTAACAAAGCTGTATAATATTCGTACAATAGTCTTGGTCGAATTAGATATAAGGACAAAATGTTCAGTAGGTCATGGCCTTAGGACAGTATAATGACGTCAATGAACTTAGAACAACCATTATCCCGCTATTTAAATAATCTGTCTGCTGTTGAAAGTTTCATCTTACTTCCGATTCGACGCCGAGCTGGATCCAAACTGTTTCTAAATGCCAGTCAGATTGCTGTTTATATGATAAGAATTAACTGTTTCGCTGCCAATGCCGCATCTATGATTACCTATGCAAACATATTGGATCGAGATGAGACGCCGAGTAACTTGGCGTCTCATCAGTATCCAAACTGTTTGTTTCTGTTACTATGTTTTTTGGGGAAAACAATAATTGAAAAAATGTAAAACATTAATATTTCAGCAGACGATAAAGGTTGCAGACGCCAAATTGGCAGCGAAAGGGTTTTAAATGTGTTAAACTCTTAGTCTGCTAAAACTGATATTTCCTTTACACATTTCCGCATATTGACGCCCTTTGACACCTCTGTAAAAGTAACGCTTTGAAACCATTCTGATAAATAGAACATTTGCTCATATGGAGGTTATGCTGAGAATGGTTTCATAACTACACTTTTCTAAAATTATTCCCTTTCTCTAGTAAATGCTCCTTTTTGGTAGATATTTTCAAAGAGGTTAGGTCTAAAATAGCTTATGAGGGAATGTGTTAATCTCCGATCTGTTACAATTATCACTTACCTCCGATTCATTCAAGCTTTTGAGATACTATTAATAGCGTGTCAAACAACTTGGATCCAGATGAGACGCTGAGGTACTTGGCGTCTCATCTGGATCCACGCTGTTTGCAAATGCCTGTTTGGTCAAGTTTAACAGGCTTAAGGCTTAAACACCTGCGTACATCGATAATTATTTCCATATCGGATGCATTACATTTAACCTCAGGTTATAAAAGTGAGATTGGTTTTCTGTAGTGTTTTTGATTTTGTTTAGCGATTACTCCTTGCTATCATGTTATACATAATGTACTCCGGCATTTTCGTTGTAACAGGATCATTTCAAACAGTAGTTTTATCATTTAGATTCAAATCACGATATGACAGACCCATGCAAACAACCTGGATCCAGATGAGAGGCCTACTTACACGGAATCACACCAGGATCCATGCTGTTAGACATTCGATCAATTATTTTCGAATCGAAATTAAACAGTAGACATCAGAAGTGCAGATAAGATGCGTACAATATAAACATTTTCTGTAATAATTATTTCTCCGCCAAACTCTATGTTATGTCCCCTCTTTAGAATAGTTTCACAGAGACGATTCTAATGAATGATCACAACGTAGGGTTTGGTGGAGAAATTGAATTTTTAGTATTTGAGTACACACTTTTATCTGATGCTTTGATTATATATATCCACCCTGTGTATGCATTCAGTCAACTTACCGAGGTTTCGTTCGTTGGTATCATCAGCTTCCCATCGAGCTTTCAAAATAACTTTCGTCGAGCCCAGCACCTTTTTGCTTTGGGCTTTTACTTCCTCACCCAGTGTGTCGACCAAAGCCTTCGTCTCTGGGTCTAATGGGAATGAGTAAAATTATCCAATATTAGACAATACATTTCTGCCTTAACCCTTTTCCTGTTTATTCCAAATTTCAATACCTACTGAATATTCATGGACAAAATTGCCACACTGAAATAGGGAATGTCGAACATTGTAGCCAACTTAAAAAGTAAAGAAATAGAACTATGCAATTTCATTAGCAAACAGAGTAGACTCCTATAGAACTGTCTGATCTGGGTCTACTCTGCGAAAAGACGTTTTATTTTAAGGATTTTATGGTTAACTCCTTATCTGACATAGACGTCTTTTGGCTCGAATGTTCGTGTAGGAGATGTCTGCTTAGGTTCTGCTATGTTTGCTTATGATAAAGATCTGATTATACAACTTCTGCCATGACCAGACATGTTTTCATGTATCATAATACAAGATATATGATTACAGTACATACAGTATTTTCTTTCTCAGGATAAATAATAAAAGATCAATTTCTGATGTAATAATAAAGCGTATGAAATAAGAAACAATGAAACGCTCTCTGAGAAAACGCCCAATTGGTCGATCGGTTGCAGGGGCACATCTATTTAATTTAATATGTTTAAAATATGTCGTTCTTATCGATATCCATCCGTAAATTGTGCTCTCTTTTCTTTTTTTTTAACTCTTCGCTTGCTATTCACGTCAATATACCTACCTGTAAATAGTGAATACCTAGATACCCTGGAGGAGCTGTCTTATCAGGGTCTGCACTATTTACAAGTTGATTGTGCAACCAGTGCACTCCACAGCAGTGATTGTACAGCAAAATACTTGTACACAGTGATGATATATGTAATTAGACAACAGGGCATGGGTAAAGAAGGAGAAATGTATTTCAAAATTCAGCAAGAGAATGGTTAAAAGATATTCACAACATGAATCAGTTTAGATCCTGATAAGACATCGAGTTACTCGGCGTTTCATCTGGATTCAAATTATTGTCAAAGGTTATTAGTTAAAATTCACGTCGGTGCCAATAAGCATTAAAAACCCGCAACGACATAATTTTAGAGGATGTTTAACAGAAGCTCGAGTTATCCGATTTCTAATCTGGACAATGTCTCAAGTTCACGACTTAATTAATGCATGTCTAAAGTAATGCTGAAAGGAGGGTTCAGCATTACTTTCGACCTGCATTAAGATGTCACATGTGTTTTCAAATATGGGTAGTGATACATTTTAGAACTATATTTTAAACTTTGAAGGACCCGAACATTTACTTCTAGTTATCCCGAAGTTCGAGTTATCTGTGTTCGAAATATCGAAGTTCAACTGTATATACGTCTTCCCAACTTTTGAGGAGAATGGAAGGGTTATGAAGACAGTTATTGTTTCATCTCATTCCCTATTGAATATTTATAATGCTTTGATAAATTCATAAATATTCATGAACTTATAAATTCCTGAACTTATAAATGGGAATTGTTGACTTAGAAAACAACTGAAGGATTACATAAGCAAACAGAGCAGATCCTGATCAGACGGCTCCTACTGAAGCCGTCTGATCTGGGCCTACTCTGTTAGCAAATGCATGAAAAGGCGCTTATATAAATGGATGAGTTTAACACACTGCACCCCTTCGATTTATATTCTATTTGTTAAAATTACTTGAATTAAAGTAATTAATTTGTGCCAGCAATAAAATTGCGGCTATATGCTTACATTTCTGAAATTATATGGTAAAATTACACGTAACTCTGAATAAACAATCCACTTTCAGTCTGTTTGCACTTACCTTCGGGTACTGAGCTGTCCAGTATTATCGGGTTTCCTGACCACGACGTTAAGTCGCCCATGCTGTCAAACGTGACGTTCAGGTATCCTAGGTATTTGCCCAAGGCAGCATCTTGTACTACGAGGGCCTTCTTCCCTGATCTCTGGGTCACAACAGTAGGGTAAGGACCCTCCGGAATTTCAACTGAAGGCGGGTCACCTAAAATCAGTTCAATCAGTTAGTTTTTACGTGGCATGTTACCATTTACAAGGCAAATTGAAATAAGTCGTTTGTATTGTTTTTGTTGCAAAATTGAATTTACCTTCTGTACGCATAGCAATGGCCGCCTGCCTTACATTTCTTATCAGACAAATGGCCAAAATAACAAACAGTTTGGATCCTGATAAGTCGCCGAGATACTCGTCGTCTCATCTTGATCCAACCTGTTTGCAATGGGTATCACAAATATTCTACAGTTCTTGTTAAAGCAATAGCATTTATTGAAAAGTTTACACTCTAAAATATCATCTAATATATATTCATTATTTAATAATTTCTTACATGAAAATTGAACTAGGAAAGGGTAAAAGGAGCGAAACTATGACAAGTAGCGTAAACAATGGTTAAAACATCCTGACTTAAACAACTATGGTGATGTTGTGAGGGTAACCCACGCTGTTGCAACGACCTGTAATTTGCCTCTGTATACAAAATGTAGGTGATAGCAGTGCTGACTCCGAGCCAAAACAACTGCTGTAATAATCTCAATTATTCGAACACTAAAATGCTTATCATTATCGATCTTTGATAGATGGCAGCTTAATACATAGTGAAAGTCATGCAGAAAGCTCCTTTGGGATATTTCTGTATGACTTTCACTACGCATTTAGCAGCCATTTGCCTAAAAAGGTCTAAATTATTCTTAACCAAAATTCGAATAATCGAGATTTTGCTGTACTAATTTTATTTACAGTTATACAATTATTGTGCCTATTACATTATATAATGGCTAAAATGGAATCTAGCTTTCCAGCTTAACTCACTTCAATTTTGTATTCACTTTTTAATTTCTAATGATTTCAGTATAACTTAAACTAAAAGTTTACATCCTAACGAGAGTTATTCTAAATCTGCTTGCGTGCAGGAAAACACAATCGTTATTTGCAGTGAAATATTTAAAATCAAACGGGCACAAACAAGATTCTAAGATGTGTTCCCGTAAATAACAATTATTGAGGTGATGTGTTTCACCCTTTGCTGTATAAATACGACTTTCTACGTCGTTGCAAACAGGGTAGGCCCAGATGTACTCTGTTTTAATTATAACATAATACAAATATGATTCTACAGTTTCTGCTAAGGCCAAAAACTCATGTGTCTATGTGCTATTATAAAAAATCTAATTAATATTTATGATGTCATTATTTCTTACATGGATATTCATGGAGTAAAAGTTTAAACTCCTTTTACATTTTATACGGCCCTTGGAAGTAATTAAGTTACCATTATAGAGAAACGTGTCAGTATGTCCACCAACGACGATGTCCACACCGTCGATTTCTGCTACCAATAAATCTCTGGAGTAACCAGCATGTCCAAGGGCTATGATCTTGTGAATTCCTTTCTTCGTTAGACGATTTACCTCCTTTCGGACAGCCTCGACAACATCAGTGAACTGCACATTGTTACCTGTGGAAAGGGCCACATGTGACAGTATAGAACTGATTCTCTGATGCACGGTAAAACCTCGATACTACGAACATTATTGATCTTTGATACAAATAACAGCTTTACGTATGGTGAAAATCTGCATGCATTAAGCAGCCACCTGCCTGCAAAGAGATAAATTCTTCATTACTGAAATGTCGTGGTATCAAGTTCTTACTGTATATTCATCAAGAAAATCATACCGGAGTCCGTCTTCTGAACTAAACATATCCATTACGGCCGATTAAGCAAAAAGCTCCGCCCGATTTACAATACATATAATGTTCTGCATGTGAGTGTTCGGAATGGAGAGACTAAATATCTGCAAGTGGGTGTTCGGAGTTGAGATACTTTCTGTAAGTGGGTGTTCGGAGTGGAGATACTTTCTGTCAGTGGGTGTTCGGAGTGGAGATAATTTCTGTCAGTGGATGTTCGGAGTGGATGTACTTTTCTGAAAGTGGGTGTTTGGAGTGGAGAGACTTTACTGTAAGTGGGTGTTCGGTTAAGTGAGACTTTTCTGTAGTTGAGTGGATTTGTGAGACTGTACCGCATATGAGTATTCATTTAAGCAAACATGTACTGTACGAGAATATTCGTCTTAACGGAACTGTACTGCTTGTAAGTATTGGGTTAAGCGATAATTTTATGTATGTGAGTGTTCGTTTTTACGGAGCTGTGCTGTATGTAGGTGCTTGGTTTAGCAATATGTTTCTGTATGTGAATGTTCGTGTTAACGAAGCTGTGCTGTATGTGAGTATTCAGTAGCGAGACTGTACTTACTTGGATTTGATATTGTAGTTGTCGTCTCAATAATATAACCGATGACCCCGATCTTTGTCCCATCGATGGTCAACACTTTGGACTTTGTGAACTTTTCATATAGAGGCGATGCACTGGTCACCTCGATATTTGCACTGACAATTGGAAACGTGACATTGTCGATGAAGCCAGCCAGAACTTTATCACCCAGGTCAAATTCATGATTACCGAGGCACTGGAATACAAGATTCAGAAATTACAGGCATGCAGGAAACCCCCTCTAAACTGGAAGAAGATAATACATTAGATATTTTAGGCAGGTGCCAACTTAATGCAGGGTAAAAGTTCATAGAGGAGCATTCTGCACGACATTCGCCCTGCAATAAGCTGCCCCTGTCTCCAAGACCGATATTTATACTGAATTGAAAGCCCGGTTGAGGAGGTTTTCTCTGTATTTTGTTGTTTATGGACATACTCTCACTTTAAACCAACAAAAAGTATGATGAATTTGCAAACAATTTCAAATAAATTTGGGCAATTATTTACGCAGAAGAAATAAGATGACGATGGACAGTTTCTCAACGGGAGGAGACTGAATAATGTCGCGAAAATAAATTTGACAGCGTGCCATTCTGTAAGAGTGCATATATCGTCTGGCTGTAGAATGTATGGATTTAAGTACGGGGAAAAGGTCCAATAATCCCATATATAAAACGAAAATGTAAATATCAGTTTGATTTATGCTACTTTCATCTGTATAAAGTGCCACCCATTTTGCCCCTGAAAGTACAGATTGCTTCCAATTCATAACTCGACAGCGCCTGAGTGTCATGTGGTCTACATCCCCCTTTTTTATATGTCAACACAAAAGGAAACGTGGGATTTTGCGCTGTAATTCGCTTTTTGCGTTTGTTTTATTATTTGTATCAACCACGAGAAAAAACAAGTTTTTTTCGTGGTTAGTACTAGAAATAGAACAATAGCAATAAACGTATGCCAACGCAAAACGTCTAGTTTTGCTCGTGGTTAATAACAGCACAAAAACAATAAGTGCCAAGGCAAAACCTCAACGTTTTCAATTTCATCAAAATTGCATAATTTTAACTTTAACCCGTTCTCTGTTCGGTATTTCGTATTAGAAACTATAACATCGTAACTATTTATCTGCTGAATGTTCATGATGTAAACCTTTGAAAGAAAGGTTTGCCGTGATCAAAACTGTATAATCAGATCTATATCAGGTAAAAAGCAAACAAAGCAGACCCTGATCAGACGGCTCCAATAGGAGCCATCTGATCACTGTATACACTGATTGCAAATGCGTAAAAATGCGTTTATGTGAACGAAGCGTATAAAGTTAAACTTAGAGTAAAAAATGAGTACTGCTAAAACACCGAAACGTTGCGATTTGTGCAAACTACCGATTCGAATCGTTCAAAAAATTGAGGTAAAATATTGACCAAGTGGATCCAAGATGTTTGCAACTCCGAGCAAGATCGCGGATAGCGCGATCAAGGTTTGATAAAGAGTTAACCCTTTCCCTCATATAAACGTGTTTTCACGCAATTGCAAACAGAGTAGACCCAGATCAGACGGCTCCTAGAGGAGCCGTCTGATCAGGGTCTGCTCTGTTTGCTAATATAATTTGAAAGATCTGTTTCTTTGCTTTCTAAAATGTCTACAATGGTCCACCTTTTATATTTATTTATAACTATTTTGTCAATGAATATTCAGTAGGTACTGAAAAATGGCCTAAATATAGAACAGGGAAAGGGTTAAACAATTGTACCGGTCTTCTATTTACGACAGATATATAAGATAAATAGTGTTTAGGGATATCACCTTTAGGTAGTAACACTGCCATAACTGTTTTTGTTTTAGTACTTTTACTCATCATGAATATTTACGTAACATGATACAGTAAACCCCCTTAAGCGGGACGACAATTTAGTGTAAATATGGGTCTCAGGAACAGATGGCAGCTTAACGCAGGGTGACAGTCATACATAAAGATCGTCTACGAATTTGTTCTCTACTAGACTTCAGGTTTGGAGGGGTTTTACTGTATCACGTCACGTCATAAATCTTTGTTAACCATAATTGTTTTTTTTTGTAAAATCACATTAACAATGGAAATGGCTGGTTTCGGAAGAAACAATAAGATGAGTGCTATTAAATTCCATAAGCGATAAGGGCAGAACCTAATCAGATGGTTCATATAGGCACATGGATGAGGTAAAGTTGTATTATCAGCGACAAAAGAACACGCTCATATTTTGCAAACCTGTATCTCCCAATAGTCAGCATCCTTGTTTCTTCATTAGTACTGTACTACGGCCACACCCAGTACATGCCCTTGATTTAATCGCACAAACCTCACGCGGGGGACAGGAATAATTCTACATGGTCGGTATTAACCCTTTCTTCATATAAACGCCTTTTCAGGCATTTGCAAACAGAGTAGACCCACTTCAGACGGTCGTTTGATCAGGGTTTGCTCTGTTTGCTAATCGAATTTGATAGATATATTTCTTTTCTTTCTAAAATGGCCACACTGGTCCATATTTCATTATAACTTCATTGTCCATGAATATTCAGGTATTGAAATGTAGAATATACATATAAAAGGTAAAGGGCTACAATAGTATCATAAACTAATGACCCTAGGTATTCAAACACCCAATACTCCTTCTGCAACAGTTTACAAGGCTCTATAATTCAACCTGGTATCATTTTGATAACCTTAATTAAACCCCCTTCTGTCTAGCATTTATTCAAGATTTTACAGTATAACCTCTCTTAACCGGAATTCTAGTAGATAAGAATTTAGATACTTTTAGGCAGGTGGCTGCTTAATGCAGGGTGAAAGTCATGCAGAAAGCTCCTCTAGGAGCTTTCTGCATGACTTTCTCCCTGCATTAAGCTGCCACCTGTCTCTAAGACCGATATTCATACTAAATTTAACGGCCGGTTAAGAGAGGTTTTATTGTATCACCTCGATACTATTCATAGACAGAATCAATGGAATGGAACATGGAATAGGGAATTATATTTTCACCATGGTCTAAGTTGTGAAAAACAGATTCATAAAAAACGCATAAGCAAACAGAACAGACCCGGATCAGGCGGCTCCTATAGCAGCTGTCTTATCTGGATCTGCTCTGTTTGCAAATACGTAAACGAGCGCTTATATGAAGGAAAGGGTTAAACCCACATTGTTGCAAATAGTGTAGTCCTTGATCAAACGACTCATTCAGGAGAAGTGATCTTGGTAAGCACTATTTGCATGTAAGAATAATTAGAGCAATTAGGCTTTCCCCTTATACTTACCATCACGTCGTATTGCATCTGTTCCATAAACACCGCTGACGCTTGTCCTTGAAACAATCTGAACCACAGAGTTCCCAAAAACTGGTTACCGGCATCTAAGAGAATCACATTGTCAACAGTGCTCCTGATTTCCTTGATTTTCGTAAACCGTCGTGCAACTCCGCCGTAGCAATATCCATCAGCAGTATTTTGCTCGCTACATGCACTGCCAAACGCATTAAACTGCTCGATGCGTGAGCGTACGTCATTGGTATGTAAAATCAACAAGTCAAACCCAGAAACACAAGTGAAATTACAGACAGTGGTCACATACAAACATATTCCTATTACAAACAGAGTGTACGCCATGTGTGACTCGTTGTGTTCTTGTTGACGCTATTATACTACTACGGCTGTATACGTGTTGATGCTACTATAATAATGACAATGTTAATGGTTCGCGAGTCATGGACACTGTTACATGTACAGTAAAACCGATCTAATAGGACAATTCAAGAAAGAGGTTTAACCCTTCGCTTGCTATTCGCGTCAATATACCTACCTGTAAATAGTGAAGACCCAGATGAGACAGCTCCTGCAGGAGCTGTCTCATCAGGGTCTGCACTATTTACCAGTTGATTGTGCAACCAGTGCACTCCACAGCAGTGATTGCACAGCGAAATACTTGTACACAGTGAATATATATGTAATTATACAACAGGGCATGGGTAAAGAAGGAGAAATGTATCTTAAAATTCAGCAAGCGAAGGGTTAAGTATGGGTATATCTTACAGGTGGTAGCTTTATGCATGACAAAAGTTATGCATAAGGCTCCAACAGGAGCTTTCAGCGTTACTTTCGTCATGCATAGAGCAAAAGCCTGCTTTTAAAGCATCTAAGTTTATTCATAAGACGATCGCCTTAGAGGGCCTTTACTGTACTTGAATATAAAATTAAACATTTAATTGTAAATAGTCATTTAATTGAATACAGAGTATAATATGATATTATCTTAAACGAAACATGTAAATATGCCCTGTGGCAGCGTAGGGATTAAAAAATAGATATGTACTTAAGTGACCGATAGTTTCGACATTAATTAAGTTTTTTGTCTCATATAAACGTATCTTTGATAACAGGGTAGGGTCTGCGCTGTTTGCTTAAACAAGCGTATGAATAGTATAGATCTGATTCTACAGTTTCTGCCATGCCCACACATCCCCGTGCTTACAAGTCATTATAAGAATTCATCTAGTAAGTATTCAAGATATCAATATTTCTTACCTGGGTCCATGCTTATAAAGCTTTTAGTTGAGTCTGAGTTTTGTTCGCAAGCTTTTGATTGGTCAGATTTGAGTTCTCAAGCTTTTGATTGGTCAGATTTGAGCCTTTGGCTCAAATCTGACCAATCAAAAACTTGAGAACGATCTCGGACTGAACTAAAAGTTTTATAAGCATGGACCCTGGTTATTCATTGAGCAAACGTTTAATACCCACCCGGAGCAGGAACGGGGATGTTGAATTAATTAGACACCATTTATACAGAGCTGCTCTCATATGCAGGCGGTGTGTTCAAAGACAGACATGACATGACAGCAAAGTTGTCCAATTCATCCAATTCAAAGCTTGTGATTTGACTAATTCTTTCCAAAGAATATCAAATACGTCTAACCAATCGTTAACCCCGTAATAAACGTCTGAATAGGATCTATTCTGTTTGCTAATTAAAACATTTAAGCGATCATTCATTATGAAGAGTCTTAAGAAACATATTGTAGCTTAATGAAGGGCAAAATGAATGCAGATTGTACCATTAGAAGGACATTTCTGCATTATGTTTGACCTGCATTAAGCTACCATTTGCCTTGCAAACTCATAATCAGACCATTTTTAAAGGCCGCTTAAGACAAATTTTACTGTATTCACTTGTTTTATAGAACAGTATAAATACATTTTTGATACTGAATGGACGTTATCGTTTTAAACACTAATGGGCCATTTTACTTTGACAATGCAGCTCTCAAAACCTTCAATGTACAGTTGTACTTCGATATCTCGAACTCCAAGGGACTATAAAATTTAGTTCGAGATAACAGAAGTTCGATTTATCGGAGTTCTAAAATGGACAATTTCTCGAGTTGAGAGTTTAATGCAGGTGTAAAAAAATGTTGAACGCCCCTGCATTAAGATGGCACATGTGTTTATAGATATCCGTATTGATACATTTAAAAGCAATTCTGTATTGTAACTTTTGGAAGGACCAAACGATGAGTTCGAGTTATCCCGAAGTTCGATTTTTCAGAGTTCGAGATATCGAAGTTCAGTTGTACATGTACTGGACAAGCCAAAAGAAAAAGTAAAATGAGAACATCAAAGGAAAACAGTCATTAAAAGCTACATCTAACATCGCTGCCAATGTCGCATCTGTACTTTCTTATGCAAACATGTTGGATACAGATGACTGGAGAGCTACAGATAAGGGTGTCTAACCAAATACTTAAATCGTCATTTCTCCACCAAACCGTATAATGTGACAACTCTTTAGAATCGTCCTGAAGAAATGGTTCTAAAGAGTGGTCACATAAAAGGGTTTGGTGGTGAAATAAAGGCGTTATTCTTGACAACGTTTTAATTTACACAACTTATTTGAAGATATGAGATGAGGCGCTGTGTAACTCGGCGTCTCATCAAATTCCAAACTGCTTGTTACTGTGTTAATGTGTTTGATTAAGGAAAAGGGAAACCAATTAGTTGAGCGAAAATTGTATTAGATTCAATCTTTTGCAAACGCCGATATTTACAGAGTACGACAGGCGGCAACGAAAGATTAATCTAAGGGACGGGTCCGACCGTATCCTATGCACATCCATGCAAGAATTAATAAAAACTGATTCATTCTGTATTTGTGTAACACATACGACATAATTAGATATACTGTATTGACACAAAGTAGAGTATCAGAGCTGTATCATACACACAAACAGATCCAGATAAGATGCGTAACACATTTTTAAGAATGCAGTCTCTACCTCTGCTAAATGTCCTATGTTCATATGCCATTTTAGATATAATATTCATGATATAATCATTTCTTACATGAATATTAAACGGTGAACGGGTTAAGATAACCTTTATGAGAATGATATCAGGCTTGTATGTTTCACGTTATGTGATATGCCTTGCAGTCATATAACTATTAAATTGCTCCAACAATGTGCAAACGCCCACATGGCTGTACGAACAATTATCACGTTACATTGAAAGTGACAGTCCCTTCAATAAACGCATATTGTTTTTAATATATAATATAAATTGGTATTTGTTATGTTCAATCATTATTATGAAGATTGTCAATTTGAACTTATATAGAAAAATCCCCTTTGATACAAACTAAACCGATTTCATCGATACTTATAGTTTTGTTCGACAATTTTTTTTTATCGGCCTATGGCGAGCAGATCACGAAACTAAAACGCGACTCGAATAAATATTAACCCTTTCGCTGCCATGTCGGATCTGTGATTACCTATGCAAACAGTTTGGATCCAGATGAGACGCCGAGTAACTCGGCGTCTCATCAGGATCCAAACTGTTTGTTACCGTTACTATGTTTTTGAAACACAAACGAAGAAAATCAAAATAATGAAAATTTGCAGCAGACGACAAAGTTAGTAGACGACAGAGTTTGGCAGCGAAAGGGATAATACAGTGGCGAATAGCATCAGGCCGTCGATATTAAGCATATGAAAGCTTTGTCGTCTTCGGCGTATATTCTACTGGTTGGTTGCAATATATTTGTTTTCAGCATATAAAGAAATGATTTATGTACCTTTTTTATGCATTTTGAAAACACTTTGCTAGACTAAGTAGATACTACCACTTAAAAACTGATTGGACGTTATCGTTTTAAACAATAATGGGCCAGTTCAATTTGAAAATGCAGCTTTGAAAGCCCTCAAGGTTCATATACTCGGCAAACCGAAAGTGGAATGAGAACGTAAAACGAAAACAGTCATTAAAAGCTACACCTAATTCTTTCGCTGCCAATGTCAGATCTGTACTTTCTTATGCACACATTTTGGATACAGATGACTCCAATGAAGCGCGGTGTAACTGATCAAGCTACTTATTACTGTGATACTGTGTTTTATTAAAGAAAAGGAAATCAATTAAATGAACGAAAAATGTATTAGATGCCGTCTTTTGCAAACGCAAATATTTACATAGCACGGTATTCGGCAACGAAAGAGCTAATCCAATGGACGGGTCCTATGAATATCCCTGCACGAATGAATAGAAATAAATGATTCATTCTGTATTTGTGTAAGATATAGAACATATAATAAGTAAATATACTGTCATGACACATAGTAGAGAACCAGAGCTGTATTATATACACAAACAGGTCCAAATAAGATGCGCAAGAATAACTTCTTTATTTCTCCACCAAATCTTATTTTGTGATCACTCTTTAGAATCGCCTCTTCAAGACCATTCTAAAGAGTGGCCACACAATAAAATTTATAACGATTCTAAAGAGTAGGCACAACATAGGGTATGCTGGAGAAAATACTATGTTAGTATTTGAGTATGCATCTGCATAAACAAAGTATATAGGAGCTGTCTGATCTGGACCTTCACGTTAACAGACGGGGTAATCATGTAAAGGGTTAACGCACAAGCCAACACGTGACTTCTTCTTATTGAACGAGCACTTTAGACGGGTGTTATTGTATTGAACATACCCATCATCACCGACATTTATGGTACATGTTGTCACTGAAATAAGGTTAAGTGTTGTTTGTACTTGACATAAATCATACAGGATAACTAACTTGTAGCATATTTTGGACAGGTTTGTGCTTACATAGTCTACAGTAAAACTTCTCTATAATGGCCACTAAATTACACCTAGTATTTTGTGTTAAAGGCAGGTGTCTGCTTAAAACAAGGTGAAAGTAAAACAGAACGCTCCTATACGAGCGTTCTGTTTTACTTTCACCTTGCTTTAAGCAACCACCTGCCCTAAAAACCAGCTAATTAACACAATTTAGTTGCTGTTACAGAGACGTTTTACTGTATATTATAGACGCCGAGCAACACAACATCATGCCAAGACTAAAATAGTCTGAAATTAGGGTTGTATTGAATAAAGCTAAGTTTGGAGTAGGCGAAACTCATTTACTCAGTAAACCAAACATCAAAACACACAAGAGATTCAAACAATTTTAAAACCTTTTAGACACTTAGTTACGAAATAGGTCCAAATGATTAACACACTTTAACCCATTTGTGACAAGTGTCCCTTAAAACGGACATAGACAAACAGTGCAGACCAAGATCAGACAGAGCAACAAATATATATGCGTACTCATGTACAAAACTCGCCCTCTCTGCACCAAATCATATGTTCTGACCACTCTATAGAATCGTCTCGAAGAGTAGTGGGGGAATAAAGGAATTATTCTTGAAAGTATTTTAATTTACGCATCTTATGCGGATCACTGATTTGCATATGAAAGACATACGCAAACTAGGTAAACTTAGTATCAAAATATCAAACATTGAACTTCATTAGTTACGAAACACTATATGAATATGTTTGGATTTTCATAACAAAATATAGATTCTCAAAATATCTAACCAAATCCTTTCAGATAGTTGCAAAACTGGAAAGAAAAGTTCCAGGACTCTAGCAGAGCTAAAATATATTGAGCATTTGCACATTGTCTTTTCAAGCGGAATTAAAAAAAAGTATGGATCTATATGGCAGGTGGTAGCTTAATGCATGTTTAACGTAATGCAAAAAGTTCCTATTGCAGCTGTCTGTATAACGTTTGCACTGCACTAACTAACGGCTTGCTTTTTAACCCTTCGCTTGCTGAATTTTGAAATACATTTCTCCTTCTTTACCAATGCCCTGTTGTATAATTACATATATATTCAGTGTACACGTATTTCGCTGTGCAATCACTGCTGTGGAGTGTACTGGTTGCACGATCAACTTGAAATAGTGAAGACCCTGATGAGACAGCTCCTGCAGGAGCTGTCTCATCTGGGTCTTCACTATTTACAGGTAGGTATATTGACGTGAATAGCAAGCGAAGGGTTAAGACTCCTATTTTCAATAACTGAATGGCCGCTTAAGACAGGTTCTACTCTATATAAAGCCTACCTTGCAAAGTTAAAACATTTAAGTGATGGAGACTGAATATACAAATGATTGTATTGGTTGATAGAAGTGAACGTATCGCATGACCATAATTTGTTTTCTTGGGATAAAAGAACTTTTTCAGTTTAGTAAATATCTATAATAATAAATCTAAAGTATACTTGGGTATTATCAACGTTCTAATGTATTGTTAGATTGTTTCAAATAACTGGCTCGTTATCATAGGCAAGTTTATAGAATTCGTTATTTGTTTTTTCTAGTGAGAACAGCTTTACTTAAACAGCGTAAGTTATAATTGTATAATTGGAAAAGTAGTAAAGTCAAGCAGGCAAAGCCACATACAAGACGCATCCACCACCAAAACACCGATAGACAGCATGACACACACATACACACACACACAACCACACACCCAAACGCACACTCACACACGAGATAAAAACAGAAAACACCAACAGACACACAAGAACCAGAGACAACACTCCACATATGAACTAAATCACATGCACAAAGACGCAAGGCAAACAAAACTCAACTCACTCACTATCAGGACAATAATTCTAAGTTTCATTCTAAGACTGGGCTAAAATATTACTTCCAGCTTGTTCACAAGGTTTTTCAACCATTTGACCTAGTGAACGACCCAACGTGACCTTTTTTAAAAATATATAAAAACATGCATTATTACTAAGTGTTCTGAAGGTTAAACAAAATATGTGACCTAGAGTGTTCACAATGTGTTAGATTTACTAGTTGACCTAGTTTATGACCCACATTCATTCTCATCTAACACTATCAGGACAATCATTATAAGTTTCATGAAGATTGGGCAAAAATGTTACCACAAAAAATTTCTACTGTTTGTCCTAGTTTTAGAACGCATATGACCTACTTTCAAACTCATCTAAGATTATATCAAGACAATCATCAGGTTTCATGAAGATTGGACAAAAAATGTGACTACTAGCGTATTCACAAGGTTTTTTCTACTGTTTGACCTAGTGACCTATTGTTTGACTCCACGTGACCCACCTTCAAACTCATTGGTATTTAAGTATTCCAAAGGTTTATTCACAGCTTCATAGTAAAGTACTTTCATTTTAAATTAACTTTAGTGAAGACTTTGTGTCAGTCTATTTTTACCAAATCTATTTATAGCTATGATTTCTTAGAATGATGTTGTACTCTGTACAAATATAATGCCATAGACACAAAGCAGGTCTTATGTAACACGTTTCAAACCATCATACAGGAGTTCGTCGTACTGTTCGCAAAACAGAGTGATATTTCAATGCATTTTGCACAAGGGCTGATTGACCTATTGCAAATATTCACAGTCATATTGAAGGGCTGATTGACCTATTGCAAATATTCACAGTCATATTGACATGTTTGTGTTTTGTAAGGTTCATGGAGGATGTCCCCGATCTCCATCCGGTGAACTAATGGGGTTATAAAAAATATATATAATTATCTCTATCTATCTATCTATCTATCTATGTACGTGTACCTACCTACCTACCTAATCCACGGCGGTGTTGGGCATGTTGTATTTGTTGTTATGCTATTTTTACTAGTTAGCATAGGATCATCGAATACTTTCTTAAAGACGATTTCGGTAGTAAGTTCTGCGCAGCTCTATGCGCTGAATACTCTTTCTACAAAAGAAACAACAGGTACCGGTATTCTGGATGACACTGATTTCGACCAACATTTACAAACCTTAAATGTATCAACAATTTCTATTACACGAGAAAATTGCTAAAAGATAATTAGCTGAACATATAAAAACTTAAAATCAAACAGGAAAATCCGATATATAGAGGATCTTACATGAGTGTTCTTGATTATTGGATTTATTAAATGAGTCTTTTTAAAAGATAAAAAACGAGCTTTAGCGAGTTTTTTATCGTTTTAAAAAGACGAATTTAATAAATCCAATAATCATGAACACGAATGCAAGATCCTATTTATAACATAAAACACACAAATGTTATTTGCAGCCAATATTTCAGCAGTAACGTGGGTTGTTATAAATTCTCCTTACATATAGAAATGATGAATGAAAGGTGTTATTAGGTTCGCTAGGTAACTGGGACAAAGTAGGTCCAAATTTTCCAACTTTATTTTCTACTTACTGTCATATCAACCAGGATCTAATTCAGACCTCTCTGGTATTCAATTTAACTGTGATAGTTTATGATACAAAAACATACAGAAACACGTCAAAATAATTTTTGAGTTACAGTTTTGACATACATAGTTACAATCACGTCACATTATGACGTCATTGTACACAACATGTGTCTATGTTAAGCGCGCCATTTACATGAAGACCTACATATACATGTAGTCGCCAACACGTCCGACACTCACTGTAAATGGGATTCGAAATGCGCCTTCGTTTTGGTATATTTAAGCCCTTCATTAGTGTTGTATGTATACACATGGACATGGACATTTCCACCGAGAAAAAAAATCTCGATTCAAGTTCAGTGAAAATGTTTGAAATGGACAAAAGATTCAGTACGAACTGCTGCATAAAATGTGTTGGAACAGGAGGAAGATTTTCGCGATCAGCTGAGTTAGTGAGTATAGCATATTTGAAATATGTTTGTGCTGTGCTGGATTCAGATGACTATTGTTGTTGATTGATGAGATATTTGTATGAGTAGAAATCTGCATAAACAAAAGGACATGCGGTGAAGAAAATGCAAAGTTGAGGAGGCATTTTAATTTAAATGTAGAATTGATTGTATGGGTCAGAGTAGCTGGTAGGTCTTTTTTGGCATACATTTTGTATATGATTCCTGACAGCGATTACAATTTGTATTATTTTATCGAAATTAAGGCGCAAGTGCCAACAATCCTTTGCCATCTATCGTGACTCAATCGTGGACAGGTAGGTCGACCACCGTCCGCCAGTTTGTTTGTTTTGACAGCGCGTATGAATCGTTCGAATGTCATTCGGTCGTTCGAATGTTATTCACTAGTGATTATATGCCCATGATTATCAAAAAATAAATGATAGTGTTACGTCACGCTGAAGCCACGTGTTATGTTATAAGGGAGTATAATAAACGAATTGGAACGACGTCATAGCAATGTGACGTCATGAACGTCAAAAGACGTCGCCCATTATGGCGTAATTTTCATGAGAGAGCACCACCACTAGGTGATAATTTGAGTAATTGCTTAAAAACGAAGTCTGCAACCCACACATTTCTTTTTGATTTCATGTTAAGGATACTATAAAGCAAAAAATGTGACATTTTGAAATAAAATGTTGGATGAGCTTAGAAATTTACGAAAATATCACCGATGTCATGAGTTTTGTACTGTCCGATATGTAAAAGGCAGGAAGCACACTTATATCATGGTAACTACTCAAAAATGAAGTCTGTTACCCCCTCTTTTCTTTTTCATTTTGAAATCAGCATACTTTAAATAACAAAATATTAAAACATTCTTGAAAGGAAACAAACTGTAGAAATCGTCTTAAATAATTTACATAATGAATTAAAATAAGAAATAACAAGAAAATTTTTTGACGCGTGCGTCAAAGAAATCTGTCCGAAGGAATGTCTGAATCAGAAAACATAATAGAACAATACAAATGATCATCTGAAATCATGCTTAAGAAACTGTAAGTGTAATATTGTAGTTGTAGTTCAGTTCACACTAAATTCTTTTTAAAGCGATAACTAAAACCGAATCTGTTAATTCTTAAGACAGTTGACCCATCAGGGCAGAAAGTTCAAAGACAATATTAATTCCGCGCTGATTTAGTGATGTTTTTATTGCACTGTAAACAAAATATTGATTTCTTGTCAAACAAATGCAAGGAACTACGTTCAATAACAAACTGATACTTTTATAAGCACATACGTTAATGCTCCAGTCAATCACAGAGTGTGAATTTGCCCAGAATATGTCTAAATGACTTTTAGGATTGATCTCATATCAGTGAAAGCAATGAACATCTTTTTTTCCCGAAGATCAGTGCATATCCAAACCCCTTAGGAACACTCTGGTCACTGCGTGCACTGTTTACGATTAAAAATCCTCTCGCAAAGTATACACTTTCATACTGAAAAGACCATATTGTTATTGACATTGATACTGATGAACCAATCCACTTTGAATATCCAGCATTAAAAGAGCTAATGCATTTTTATGGAAGAGAAAGATAATACGAAGAGACAGTTTTCAATATAAAACATGATAAACGATGTAGACAAGGAAACTCACACACAGAAAAAATGTACACGTCATACAGCATGAGGGTGAAAGTGAAGAGAGAGACATAGAGAGAAAGGCAGATTAAGAGACAGAGGCAGACAGACATACAGACAGAAAGACAGAGACCGACTGACATACAGGCATACATACAAATATACACACAGACACAGACATACAGACAGACAAACAGACAGACAGACAGGCATACATATACAGAAACAGTGACAGAGACAGACAGAAACAAAGCGAGAGAGATAGAAACAAGGACGGAGACAAAGACAGAGGCAGAGGGTGAACGTGTAGATAGGGTGAGTTAGAGGGATAGAAACAGAGAGAGAGAGAGAGAGAGAGAGAGAGAGAGACAGAGAGACATAGAGACAGAGAGAGACAGAGAGAGACAGAGACAGAGAGACAGAGACAGAGATAGAGACAGAGAAACAGAGAGACAGGGGATATTTATTTTCAACATTTCTTATCCATTTCCTTCATGAATATTTATATAAGAACTAAAAACGACATGGATGTTTATTGGCTGAACTTTTATTATGGTTTTTGAACATCGGAAACTGTATGACTCTTTAAGCAAACATAGCAGATCCTGATCTAATGGCTCGTACAGCAGTCGTCAAATCTGAGTCTACTCTATTTGCAAAGACATGGAAATGTCTCTTTGTCAGAGTTTAATTGAACTAGGCTTGTCTAGAGCTGTTGAGGGTGCCCTTTAGAAGAGGCAAATCAAAAGTACCAAATATTCATCTTAAATTGAATTACGGTCAATTTTTAATAAAATGCTCGAATCAATGACCTTGAACATATTAAATACCCATGGATTGTAGTTCAATGATCTCTAGCACACTTGGGTCGATTTTTGTAATTGCATGTGTTAACAGTTTAAATCCGGATGAAACGTTGGGTTTCACGACCTCTCCTCAAGATTTAAAATGGTTTGACACTCTAACTGATTTGAAAACAAGAGCAAATTAAGTTAAATCTGAAATCCTAAAGGCATTTTCTACAGACGAAATGTTTAAAGTTAAATTATTCCCCCTTCCGTTTATTGCTTGTATAACTGAACTGAACGACAAAAAAGTAAGCAGGTTGTTTCTTAACGGATGTGTTTTTCCTGAAGCAAAACATTTGACACGGAAGCATGTTATTTGGAACAGTAGGTACGGTATTTTACAACGAACGCTGCTTTAACCTATTCCCCAATAGACTATTTTAGACTCAACCTTTTTGAATAAATCTACCGAAAAGGAGCATTTACTAGAGAAAAGGAAAATCTAAGAATTGTGTAGTATTGGAAACCACTGTGATAAATAGAGCATTTGCTCCTGAGCAGAAAATGCTCTATCTATCATAGTGGTTTCAAAAGTGATTTCACAGAAATGTCAATATGAGGGACTTGATTAACGAAATCAAAGTGACATTTATTTCCCAATGACTCGTTTAACTCTGTACCCCACAAATCTGTACGCCGTTTCAAATATAGTAGACCCAAATCAGAAAACTGCAATCTTCATATGCAACAGTCCTTGTCGCTCAATACATGACACATACTTAACGGGTAAATGTGAAACAATCTTTTGTTGATGTTATACTATACAAACGGTTTTGTGTGTCATAAAACATTCCTTGTATTACGTACATGAAGTTTCCATTTATGTTCTGTTTTTAGGTTTTCCACCTATTTCCCCTTTATTTGAAAGTACCTACTCTATAAAACTAATGCCGATTTGTTTTCTAGTGATTTCCGTAAACTTTCAAAACATCAAGGTTATGATTTTGCTTTCACACCAATGTAATCATTTTGCTACTTTGTTGTTTGTTCTACACGGTTAGTCATATGTAAGTTTATTAAATACATGTGTGCGTTTGGCGAAGACAAAATATGGTCATTTTTATTTATTTATTTATTTAAGTCTCCTCCATGTACATACACATATAGTCACAACTGCAAACACTTCAAGCAATATAAATGTGTAAATAGCCATTCTTTAACGAATTATAAGAGACTATACGTCAATACATCGCACATAACTGCACTAATAACCATATTATTACCTTTGATCAGATCAAAGATATACTGATTAGCTACAAACACATGGAATAATAAATATACAGTACGGAAACAACAATATGTCATATGTTATCCAAATTCATAGTTACTCTGCACGGAAATGTTCTCGTGGTCAGTAACAAACAGAGCATCCGACTCGGACACAACATTAAGTATTTGAGTGCTTTTCTATCTGATGGTACTATTAAGAAAATGACAGCAATTCGGAGATGGAAATAGTATTCTTCATTTTTCCATCTTAATTAGCATACGAATGCATGCATTGACAGAAGTGTGTCTCGTGATTAAGTTTTTTTTCATTTTACCTTCTGAACGCTTAAATCTATCGCCGTCGCGGTCATTGAGAGTGACCAAAATTGGCGAATCATAAGTACCTTTTAACCATTTACTCCAAGAATATTAATGTAAGAAATAAAGACATCATACACACTAAGTAGTTATTTGTATAATGACACATGTATACAGGACGTTTTAGTCATGGCGAAACATATTTATATTATTTCATAAGAAAACAGAGCAGACCCGTATCAGACGGCTCCTATAGAAGTTGTCTTTTATTGGTCTACTCTGTTTGCAAATCTGTGGAAATGTTTATTTATGGAGTAAAGGGTTTAAAAGTTCCGATGCAGAGAAAACACCGATTGTGTTAACCGGAACGAACGTTAACCTTGATCAATAACTCATTGTATTGCCTAGGTCATACATTCACGGATCACCTCGCCGGTTCAACTGCGGATGACCCCGGAATTCCAATTTCGCGATACGGATGCACACGATGGTGTGTTTATGGGCTTTGACGGTCACACATTCATAGATTTTACGCCGGATTATTGATACGATCCGACACCATTCGTGGAAATCTGTACTGGTCCGTAGCTTTCCGTATTTCAAAGTTTGACCATGGATCAAACAACCGTAGTTCATCCGATTAGACCGTTCTTATTTGTACAAACGCTTACTTATACCGCATCAAATCTTTATTCATCCGCAGTGCACCTGCCCCGAGGCATGTCGTTCCGTATTAAACCGTGTTATTTCCGTGTAAAACCTTGTCATTTCCGTATTAATGCATAGTTCACAAATTCACGGATCACCTCGCCGGCCCCACTACGGAAAACATACAGACAGCTACTGATCAATATAGATTGCCACGAATGATGCCGGATCGTATTCGTAGATAATCCGGCGTCAAATCCGTGAATGTGTGACCGTCAAAACCCGTTGTCACACCGTTGTGTGATCCGTATGTGGTTGTTTATGTGCATCCGTATGACATTACGGAAATTGGCATTTCCGGTTTCATCCGTGATAATTAATTCGTAGTGAAACCGGCTAAGTGATCCGTGAATGTGTTACCTAGGCATTATGTTCAACATCATTCGGCGCTACGTCACCAATTCAGTGTCTCTTTACCCTAAACCTAAACTCCAAACTATCCTATTTAGGTTTGCAGTACCTAGATCAAAGCCAACCGATGTTTACTTTACAGTAATGCAATTTGTAACGTTAGTTCTTGTTATGCCATTGTTTAAATTGTGGTCTTATCTTTTGTTTTGATTAGCTTGGATAAGGTTTGGTTTGTGGGCACTGCTAATATGATTTTTCTGTGGAACAGGCAATGAACAGTTCTATGAAGGTCGTGTGTGTATGTGTATGCGAGCAGTTTATTTGTGTCATTTTCCACATTTCCTGCCTCTGACTGCTATTACGGAACTAAGCATATTTCTTTAAATGTGAACGTCTGTGTACTAATTAAGATTAAGACAGGAATGGTATTGTATACTATTTCTAGTTGCAATCATCCTGTCCTATGTTTTAATGCTATCAACAGAAATGAAATAATCTAGAGTCTTCATTAAATGTCTGAGGCGGATGCTATGTCTGCGTTTAAATGACTACTAAAGTGCAGAGATGCAAGATTAGATAAACATGTGTTCTTTTCTAAACCAGTATCAAAGCACACAATGAAACATACATTTAAATATGAATAAGTCAATTGTGACCATAGTAAATGTAAGCTAGTAGATATTTTAGAATGGAAAGATAAGAACATACATAGCAATCAAAAGCATTATTTTTTTTAAATAATATCATTAACGAAATATTTATTCCGCAGTTATTTTTTATCTACATCAGGAATATTAACTGGATTCACACTTTTCCGAATATTAATGGAATTTACAATGCTCCTTATATTAACTGGATTTACAATATACATGAAAGCTATTTTATACTTATACATTATAGACACTTGATAGGGGCATACATCAAAGGCCAATGTGGATATTCTTGACATTGTGGGTCATGTGGGCTTTAATTTGAAAACTTCCTTTTACCTCATTGTTGTTTATTTTATTATAACATTATGGTAAATACTATATCATGTGCAAAAAAAGAAAGAAAATAATTTGATATATAATGTAGTAGAACGTTTTAATTACATAATAAAGCTTTTGTATTTGTTATGTATAATTATTATTATAAAGTTAGTTAATGCAGGCGACACAGAGTGTATCCAATTATCCAAAAGTGCTTTGCTAAGAGGTGCATATGTTGTAGTAACATTTCTTGTAATTCCACTATAAAATCTACAGTTAATGGTAGAACATTTAATGTCAAGATAAACTCAGACGTTGATTGTACTACTACTAACGTTATTTATGTTTTAACTTGAAACGCGCGCCTAGTTGCGGTATACAATACGTAGGACAAACAGGACGTGCTTTAAAGACTCGATTTCGTGAGCATGCATATCAGTGTCGAAATCGTAAACTAAACAATTTTTTATACCAACACTTTCGGAAATCCGGCCATTCTTTTAAAGATGTTTTAGTACAAATTGTTGAGCATATAACATATGATAAGGAGGCTACTAGTAGCTTTAAATCGAAAGCTAGATTTATATCTGAATTAAATTGGATCAAAAATTGCAAACACCTTTTCCTTTAGGACTGAATGATAATATTTACCAGACTGGAAATATTTCAAAAGAACCAGATATAGATATTTTTTCATTTTTTTCTGTTAGAAAACGCAAATCTCGGTCACATGGCATTCGCAAAAATGGTAATATTAAACGAAAATCTCGTTTGAAAATGACTCTTCTTGATCTACATACTTTACGCCTTACTTCGGGTAAACATGCCATGCTTTCTATACTTTCCTCCTTATCTATATGTTCATTAAAAGAAATTGACGAGCAAGCCGATAAAATTATTTTTAGATCAGATCCTCTCATAGGAACGGCTAGTTTGATACAAAGCTTTACTCTACATGTTCTCAGACCGCACATTGACACATTATCTGAACACCAAAGATTCTTCTTGAAAATTCCTTTTATTAATAAAGGTATTGATTTTATTGACCTCCAAAGTATTTTTAGAGACAAAATTGTAATTGACACTATTCCTAAATACTTTAAAAATACAGAACCACCTATCATCTGCTACAAATATAACAAACCCATCAAAAATACAATTTTCAACTATAATAAAATTGTGGCCGACCTTAATATTAATGATAATATTCCTGATAATTGAGATTGCGCCACCTCAAAATTTTGCTATTCTCCGGCTGGTCATGTGATTACTGGTAATTTTGAGATACTTAAAGATAAACGTCTACGATCTCTTTTGAATAAAGGTCCCAAATATAGAATACCATCCTTGATAGATTTTAACTCTTGTCGAGTTCAGATTGCGGAGGCTTTACAAAATTTTAATATTAAATGGTGTCGAAGAGAACATGTTGAGTCTAATGCTCTTTCTTGTTGGAAAAAAACTAATTTTTGATATAATTGATAAACGCATTTCCTTTTACAGCTCTAATAAACACCTTCTTCCACCTAAACCTAGAACTTCTTTTAGACATCTTAAAAAGGGTTTACAGGATTTCCATTCAAAATACGTTTTTGTTCCTGCTGATAAGGCATCGAATAATGTGATTATTATTTGACGATTACATTATATCGATGTCTTGAAGCAGGAAATTATTAATACCAAGTCATACATTTCAGTTACCACTGACGAAAAGACTATAATTTCAGACCATGTCAAAACGTGTGAACAATTTGGAACCGATATTAAAATTACACAACATAAACTTCCTACAATGTATTGGTTACCAAAACTACATAAAAAACCATATAAAGCGCGTTTCATTGCAAATTCTAGTTCATGTACAACTACTAAATTGTCTATACTTTTGACTTCTTGTTTAACGAAGGTAAAGGAACATGTAAAATTCTACTGTGATAAGACTTATGAAAATTCTGGAATAAATCTCTTCTGGTCTATTAAGAACTCTTCAGAAGTCTTCAACAAACTTAAGAACAAAAGGTATCTTGCATCCACTGTAAGCACGTACGATTTTTCTACTCTGTACATAAGTCTTCCTCATATTTTAATTAAGGATAAGCTTACTAACTTAATCCAGAAAGTATTTGCACGGGAAAAACATCATTCTTTGCATGTAATGCTGAAAAGGCTTTCTTTACTGACGAGCAAATGAAATATTACACCAATTGGACTTGCTCAGAAGTTTGCGAAGCACTTACCTTTCTTTTGGATACCATATTTGTACGTTATGGGAATGCTATATACCGTCAGGTAATTGGTATTCCTATGGGTACGAATTGTGCACAACTTGTCGCAGATTTGTTTTTGTACTGCTATGAGAGAGATTTCATGTTGCGTTTGAATCCTCAATCACAAGAAGATGTTATAAAAGCCTTCAATGAAACTTGTCGATATTTGGATGATATTTTTAACTTAGATAACCCTTTATTTGATGCTCTGATTCCTACAATTTATCCTAAAGAACTCAAATTGAATAAAGCTAACCCGTCCGACAATTATGCAGCGTTTCTTGATCTAGACCTTAAAATTAATAATGGAATGATTTCTTCTAAAATATATGACAAAAGAGATGATTTTGATTTTAATATTGTAAATTTTCCTCATCTTGACGGGGATGTTCCCCGTGCTCCATCTTACGGGGTTTATATATCTCAACTTATTCGTTTTGCTAGAGCTTGTTCATCTATTGACGATTTTAACAGTCGAAATCTCATTTTAACTGAAAAGCTGCTTAAGCAAGGATATAGATACCATAAACTAAGAAAAACTTTCTCTAAATTTTACTATCGAAATCTCTCGCTTATTGGCAAGTACCAATGTAATCTCAAGGTGCTTCTGCGATACGGTATTTCACATCCTGAATTTTATGGTGATGTGATTTACAAACTTCGTAACATTATTGGACATACCCATTTTCTCACTTTGTTTATCAAATGTGTTAAACAATTCATTAAAAAGGGATATGATCCTGTAGTACTACAACATACTGCATGTTTGGTTGTGAACCCTTTTACAGTTGGCAATCACGCTGGCCTCTTTGCATGTACGCCGACAAGAAAGGTTTAGTACTCTATGAAGGCGACCTCTTAAATCCAGAAATGGAAGGAGAACGTCGGATATCTGTACTATTTCATTTTTGTCGTACCCTTTATTACTTTTCTACAGTTACTCTGTTTGCAGCTCAATCATTGAGTACACTAGCGATAGGTGGATACAGTATGTTCGTTAATGTTTTTTCGTTATACATGCACTTTACCATTGTATTTGCCG
Source organism: Azorinus chamasolen (assembly GCA_963576725.1). Classification (NCBI taxonomy): domain Eukaryota; kingdom Metazoa; phylum Mollusca; class Bivalvia; order Cardiida; family Solecurtidae; genus Azorinus; species Azorinus chamasolen. The sequence continues at coordinate 79,111,241 of OY755237.1, read as the reverse complement.
TCGCGGTTGTTGTAGATTAGTCGGAGAGGGGATACGTTTATTTACACTGTTTGTCTTTTAGGGTGGGGATGGAATAAGAGTGAGGTTGGGCGCCCATAAACCAGTTTAACCCCCAGTGACTTTTGTCACTGACCGTTCCAAGGCGGTACTTCCATCTTCCTCCTATTGTATGTTTGTTTTGTCTTTGTGTGTCTCTTGTTGTTTTTTCTAGTTATGTACATTTGCTATTTCCTTGTGTTGCTGTTCGGGCGAGTGTTTGTTCTGTATGTGGTGTTTCCTGCATGACTCATTTTTGTACTTTGAATGTCAATCAAATATACTACTGCATATTTCTGCATACCATTGGCCTATGTCGAACAATGACGAAGCTAAAGTAAATACTAATACCCACAGGGCTTGCTGCAATGGGTAATACTGTGATTACCTTTGCAAGCAGTGTGGATCAAGATGAGGCGCCGAATAACCCGGCATCTCATCAGGACCATTTTGATTGACATACCACTTATATTCTAACTCATTCTCTTCTAGACTATGTTTTGACTATCATTTAAACACTTTGATCTACCGAAAAGGAGCATTAACTATAGAAAATGAGATTTTTTTGAATTGCTCAATGGTCAAAGCATTGTGATAAAAAGAATATTTGCTTCATAGGAGCAAATGCTCTATTTATCACAATATCTTCAAAGAATGAGTTTTACAGAAGCGCAAAAAGGCGTCAGTAGGAGAGAATGGGTTTAGATGAAATGGAAGGAAATTCCACTCTAAAATTCAATGCCGACGTCATTCTTTGCAGGCGATACTTATTTGGCACTAACACTGTTCTTATATAAGATTATGGTGTATTGTTTTGCCGGCGAAGAAACTTAATAAAAAACAAAAACAGACATAACAACACCAAAAAAAGTACAGAAAAAATAATTATGAAATACAGAAAAATATCGCATGTTATCATATCAGAAGCATACACTATCTGTTCGGTCATGTTAACTGGGAATAACGATGTGTTGAAATAATTGATTGAGATGTGAAAATAAGTCTTTACGCTGTGAAACATCATCGGGCATAATCTAGTTTGATCTAATTAGCGATTGCTACAGCAAGCAAAAATAATACCTTTTAGTCTAATTATGGCTTGATCTGCTTCGCATTTTTTCTTCAAAATCTCGAATTTGCTCGGATCGATTTTCGTTCCTGCAACAAGGTCATGTGTAACAAACAAACCGTCATTAATGCACGTCTGAATTACATCTGCGATTGACACGTTACTGACAAACTATTAGATTAAACCTTTGTGGGGGAAATGAACTTTCCAGTGCCTAGAGATAAAATGCCATGCAATACAACGTTCATGAATTTCATTTACTGTCAAGACATTTGCGTCAAGTCTCATGATAGTGGAAGCCGTTATACTCACTAAATCATACATTATGAACCGCTCCTGGAGAAATTGTCAGTACGGCTTTGCAACAAGTTTTACAGTTTACAGTTTATAGTCCCATTGTCCCTCCATTGAATGGCTAAAAAGGTAATTCCCAAATTATTACGAACATAGGCACGACAATACTTGGAGAGTTACCCTTCCCATATGTGTACTTATAAAGCACGAATGATCTACCTGTTGCTTGTTTTATTATTTTATGGAAAAAAGATCATCCGGTATATTTCATCTTATGTATACCAATATTAGTTTTTTCAGTATTTAAAACTTTACTAATTTGACCCTTTAGTCCATGAATATCCATGTAAGAAATAGAGCCGTAATGAATATTGATTCAATAAATTGTCAAATTTAAACAGAGGAGACCCTTATCAGACGGCTCCTATAGGTCTACTCATTTTCAAAGGCGTAGAAAAGCGTATTAATCGAGGATTTAAAGGATATTACAAACTAATCTACGAGAATGAGATAAGTGATACTATATTATATTGACAACTGACTTCAAAAACTAACTTTTGTCCTGTAATAAGTTTCACAATATACATACAAAACATCAAACCTTTTTGAACAGTAACAATATCAAAACGTCTTGATAGCAAACTCACAATAATCACGAAATCGTCGAGTTTTGTTTGCTATTTTTCTAGGAGAGTGAAGAGTATAGTTCACTCACAACGTTGTTTAAAGGATGCATATAATGTTTTTAAAGTTCCAGTTTAACCCTTTACCCAATAGCCTGTTTCTAGTTTTGAAGACATATGACCACTTAAAGCAGGTTGAAAGTAAAGCAGAATGCGCCTTAAGGCGCATTCTGCTTTACTTTCAGCCTGCTTTAAGCTACCACCTACTAGGATATAGAAAATATTTATTATGCAATATGTTCATGACTGTATGAATTTGAACTATTTTCTTCAGCGGAGGAATAAATCAAACACGCTAAAAGCCGCTTCTATCAGGTAAAGGGTTAACAGGGTCTAACCTGTTTACCATTTACTCCATAAATACACCTTTCTACGCCTTTGTAAATAGAGTAGACCCAGATCAGACGGCAATCTAATCCGTGTCAGGTCTATTTGCTTATGGAATGATACAGATGTGATTCAATAGTTTCTGCTTTCGCCAACATTTCATGTGTTAATATGCCATTTTAAAAATGAACTAATTAATACTCATGATGTCATTATACATTCTTGACTATTTATGGAGGAAAGGGTTAAAATTAATCCGAACTATTATTTAGATATTTAATTCTTTTGTCTGTTGCACACTTTATAAATCATGCTAATTTACACAAGGCATCTTTGTTTGCGGTTTTCATTAAATTTAAATACAGATGACCTGTCAAAGTAGCAACTTTGTAAATACTGTTCTCTTAATTCTTTATAGAGAATACATATACAAAAATAAAACGATAAGTGTCTTCAATATCACGCATATTACAGCATAAACATAATATTTCAATTTTGGTATTTGTACTCTTCCGTATCTACCGGTATGCATTCTTAATGAATGTGAAGACAATCTAAATCGAGATAAAAATAAACGTAGATCATAAGGAAGTTTATCCAGGTACTCTTCGTACGTGAAATGTTCCTAAAAATGTAAAATGTTTATATTCGTCTAACACAGGACTTCGCCCAATACTTGCTGACCACTCTTGAATAAAACAGTCGACGACCCGCTGTCTAACAACTAAATGAAATTTTGAAACGTTTATAATATCAACATTTGCAAAAACGTTAGAAAACCCATAATCATCTAATTCTTTTTTAATATTTGAAACCCAATTTTTGTAGCCTAATTGACAGTCCGCCAATCCGAGTTCAGATTTGCAAATTTTACACCAATTATTCTACAGTAACGGACAATATATAGTGAATATATTGCTAATACTCCACATACCCCCACAGAATAACAATTTGTACTTACATTAACCTTTAGCCTGCTGAGCAAATTATTTTTACAGCATTTTTCACCCACTGCAATTACAAACTTCTAGCTATAATCAGTTTGTCTACCAAAATGCAGACGACGGGTTACTCGGCGTCTCATCAAGATCCAAACTGTTTGCATTGGTATTCACGCATCCGTCCGTAGCTGGATAAAGGTTAAGAAGGCGCGTACAGAACTTTAAATATATTCTCTCTAGTTCTTTAGACTTTGTGTAGCCCAACACTTCTGAAGAGTAGTTTAAAATCAATCCAACAAATGCATCGAACAACTGACATAAACATTTTGGTTTGAGTGAGACCGTTTTACAATTTATAAATAAGATATTCAGCGCTTTTACTGCTTCACCAACTTCTTTATTCATGCCAAAAGTTCCAGTATAGCTAAAACGGTGCCTACATATTCGCAATTATCAACAACCTTAACCTCACTTCCATTATAAACCCTCTTTTCGTTTTGAATGACTCCGTCCCTCTTTCGAAAAACTATTACTTTTGTTTCTCCCCATTAAATTCAATACCCCACTATGTACAATAGGAGTGTAATAAATTCAAATTATCCTGTAAATCTTCTCGTGAATTACCTAACAGAACCATGTCATCTGCAAATAAAAATAGCATAATAACAGTTTTATTTATAGTAAGCCTTACATTAATATTTTGTTGTAAGAACAGTTCTAAATCCTCCAGAAACAAAGATACCAGAATTTGGGAAATTACCTCCCCTTGTCAGATTCCAAATGCATACTCTAAAAATCCAGAGAAGCTGTTACAGTGCTTAACACAATATTTCATTTTGGCACACATACTTTTCACTATCCGCAGTGTCTGACCATCTATTACATTCTTATAAAATTTCATAATCAAACCATTTCTATATATACTATCGAAACACTTTTTAAGGTCTATAAATGCTACATATACGATGCTTATTGTGATTAAGATGATGTTACACAAGAGAATTCAAAGTGAACATGGCATCTGTTGTAGATAATCTCTTTTAGACCCGAATGGTGCATCAGACGTTGTATTATACATATCACAAAATTTTGCAATTCGCTGATTTAGGATCAGAGTAAATAATTTGGAAAGACAACTCAAAAGGGTTATACCAAGATAGTTATTAGTCCCCCACCGGTAGGTTGGGGACTATAGGTTTGCTCGATTCCGTCTGTCCGTCCGTCCGTCCGTCCGTCACGCTTCTTGTCCGGCCATATCTCCTACAAAGTTACGCTAAATTCATTGAACAAACATGAAGAGAGGGCTAGTGTCATGCACAAGGGTCATAACTCTATCATCAATAGTTTTGGAGTTATTCCCCTTTTTATACTTTCTTATCCGGACACTAACTCTTTATCTACTGCTTTAAATGATTTGAAGCTTCACATATGGATCAAGCATGATGAGAGAAAGTGTCATGCACAAGGGCCAAAACCAAGCATCAATAGTTTAGGAGTTATTCCCCTTTTTCATATTTACCTGTCCGGACAATAACTCTTTATCTACTGGTCCAATTGATTTGAAACTTGACATATGGAATAAGCATGATGAGAGAAAGTGTCATGTACAAGGGCCATAACTCTAGCATCAATATTTTGTAGTTATTCCCCTTTTTAATATTTTCTTGTCCGGACAATAGCTCTTTATTTACTGATTCAATTGATTTGAAACTTCACATATGGAACAGGCATGATGAGAGGAAGTGTCATGCACAAGAGCCATAACTCAATATTGATGGAGTTAGTCTCCATTTTCATATTGTTTTTCTTATGATTTTTACAAATACCATTCAGGTACCATAGTCAACTATACCATGGGTGTGTGGGTCGGAGGAGTGTTTTTTTAATCCGGTGGGGGACTCATGTATTGCATAGCAATACAACATTAACTTGTTTACATCATTTTGATCTCCCTATTTATGCAATGGTATAATGATCCATTCTGGCCATTGATAAACTCGGCGTCTCATCAAGTTCCAAACTGCTTGTTAATGTGTTAATATTGTTTTATTAAAGAAAAGGGACAACACTTAAATGAGCGAAAGTTGTATTAGATGCAATCTTTTGCAAACGCCGATATTTACAGAACACGACAAACAAAAGAGTTAATCTAATGGACGGGTCCGACCGTTTCCTATGCACATCTATGCAAGAATTAATAAAACCTGATTCATTCTGTATCTGTATTTTCTAAAGAGTGGTCACAACATAGGGGTTGGGACGATTCTAAAGAGTAGGCACAACATAGTGTATGCTGGAGAAATAAAGGTATCAGTATTTGAGTATGCACCTGCAAATGTTGTCAAAGTTTGTGTGCACATACCGATTAGCCACCTCCGCTTTTATAAGACAATCAACACCCAATTCGATTCAGATTTTATTTCTCCACATGCACAGTACACGTACCTGTAGATTGCAGTATAGCCGCTCCTTCCAACGCCCATCTGTTTGAATATTATAAAACCATCATTTTGACGTCATCCAAATGACCTCGGGATTCATTCCCTCGATGAAGTTTAACTGTTCTCATGCTGTAAAGTAGTGTCTGCTTAATATCCGATCTACTGAAAGTTGTACTAACGTCTGATTATTTCAATCATTTGAGAAACTAATGCACTTGAAAGACCTATTCATATCCACAAATGTAATAAGCAGATGAACTTGGGTCGCAGAGTGATATAAGCTCTTACCTTACAGCATGAAGCCCCTGAGGGGAAGCACAACGACGCATGCATTAACAACGCTAATTACCTGCTACAAATAAAACTTTGCAGTGTGATGAAATCGTTATACAGATCATTGGCGGGATATCTGACTTTTTATTCCCTGCTGAGTAAAATACATGTAGCTCACGCCTAACGGCTCGGGTAACATGAATTTCCTCAGCAGGAAATAACACGTCAGATATCCCGCCATTAATCTGTATATCACATAATATACTATCATGACACATAGTAGAGTATCAGAGCTGTATTATATACAAAAACAGGTCCAGATAAGATGCGTAAATTAAAGCATTTTCAAGAATATCTCCTTTTTTTCTCCACCAAACCTTATGTTGTGATCATTCCTTAGAATCGCCTCTTAAAGACAGTTCTAAAGAGTGGTCACAACATAGGGGTTGGGACGATTCTAAAGAGTAGGCACAACATAGTGTATGCTGGAGAAATAAAGGTATCAGTATTTGAGTATGCACCTATATGTTGCTCTTCACACATACAGTATATAGGAGCTGTCTGATTTGAATCTTCTCGTTAAAAGACGGGGTAATCATGTCAACGCGTGACCTCTTATCATAGAACTAGCACTTAAGACGGGTATTATTGTATTGAACATACCCATCAGTATCGATATTTATGGTACATGTCACTGAAATGTTAAAAGGGTTCCGGTTTTTCTATGCTTGACATGGATCGTGCAGGATAATTAACTTTTAACATATTTTTGACATGTCTGTGCTTATATGGTTTATATTATAGACGTCGAGTAACACATCATCATATCAAGATTCAAATTGTTTTAAATTCCGGTTGTATTGAATAAAGCCATGTTTGGAGTAGGCGAAACACATTTGCTCAGTAAACCAAACATTAAAACACACAAGAGATTCAAATAACTTTAGAACCTTTTAGACACTTAGTCATTGAATAGGTACAAATGATTAACACACTTTCCCTTAATATGGCCATACACAAGCAGTGCAGATCAAGAACAGGCAATTCCTGAAGGTTCCCTCTGATCAGGGCATGCACCGTTTGCTGAACCTGTATATGTCAATGGGTTAAACCAGAACATGTATTGTTTGATATTCCGCTGGAGATGTAAAATGAATGGGCTCCAAACTAAGATCCTGACGGATGTTCCTTAAACAATATTGGAATAAATAGTTTCAATTAGTTTGGCTATAGCAGACTTAATGAAACTAAACGTAAACGCCACACTTGTTCCGTTCAATATCTCGGTTAACAAGAGGAAAGGAATTCAAAGACTTTTTCCATTTCCGATTTCTGGTCACTTATGTCCATTTGTTAATGTACTGTGAACTTGAGAAAACACGTACTTGCGTCATTTGACGTCTGGGGCGGATGTTCTGTGGTGAGCATTATTGACCAGGAATTCACATCATAAAGGATAAACGATGGCATTGACCACAGTAAGGCTGAACTCTTATCCTGGTGATTTGCCAGAGAAACAGATAAAGGTGCATACTCATGTACTAAAATCGTCATTTCTTCATCAAACTTTATGTTGTGACCACTCTTTAGAATCGTCCCGAAGGGATTGCTTGGTATTAACGAACATTTTTAATTTATTAAATATCTACTATAATAAATCTATAAGTATACTTTGGCATTATCAACATTCTAACTTATTGTTAGATTGTTTCAAATAACTCAAATGTCATCAGAGGCAAGATCAGAGAATACATTATTTACTTGATCTAGTGAGAACATCTTTGCTTAAAAAGCATAATTTATAATTGTATAATGCCATAGACATATAGCAGGTCTTCTGTAAAACGTTTCATCGGCGCTCTGTTCGCAAAATAGTGTTATTAGGATGCATTTTGCACAACGGTTGACTGGTATCTATCTATCTACCTACCTATCTGTATGTATGTCTATGTATGTATGTATGTATGTATGTATGTATGTATGTATGTATGTATCTATCTATCTATCTATCTATCTATATATATATCTATCTATATGTCCGTCTGTCCGTCCGTCTATCTGTGTGTTTGTCTATCTATTTATATATCTATCTATCTATCTATCTATCTATCTATCTATCTATCTGTCTATCTATCTATCTATCTATCTATCTATCTATCTATCTATCTATCTATATATATCTACCGTTCTATCCATCTATCTATCTATCTATCTATCTATCTATATATCTATATATCCGTCTGTCTATCTTCTTACATACATACGTACGTACATACGAGCGTACCTACCTAATCCACGGCGGTGTTTTGCATGTTGTATTAGGTGTAATGCTTTATTTACTAGTTAGCATCACCGAATTATTTCTTATAATTTACCGAATTAAATAAAATAAGAAATAACAAGAAACGTATTGACGCATACGGCAAAGAGATGTGTCCGAAATATTTCTGAATAAGAAGGAAACCATGGAGTGAAATGTTGAATCTGTTGTTCAGTTCGTACACTGTATTCTTCTTAAAGCGCTAACTAAAACATAAACTGAATTTTTAAGACAGTTGACCCATCAGTGCAGAAAAATCATATACAATATTAATGCCGAGTTGATATAGTGATGTTTTATTGCACTGTAAACAAAATATTGATATCTTGTCAAAGACATGCAAGGAACTACATTGAATAACAAACTGATACTTTTATAAGCACATACGTTAATGCCCCAGTCAATCACAGAGTGCGAATTGCCCAGAATATTTCTAAATGACTTTTAGGATTGATCTCATATCTGCGAAAACAATGAGCATGTTATATCCCTAGGATCAGTGCATATCCAAAATCCTTAGGTGCCCTCTGGTCAGGGCATGCACTGTTTGCGATTTAAAATCCTCTCGCAAAGTATTCTCTTTCATCCTGAATAGATTTGTTTGTTATCGATATTGATACTTATGAACCAATCCATTTCGAATATACAGCATTAACAGAACTAATGCATTTGTATGGGGGAGAACGTAATTAATACGGAGAGACAGTTTTCAATATTGAACATGGCAAACGATGTAGACAGGGAAATTCAAACACAGGGAAAATGTACACGTCATATAACATTAGGGTGAAATTGGAGAGAGAGAGAGAGAGAGAGAGAGAGAGAGAGAGAGGGGGGGGGCGAGAAGGATAGACAGACAGAAACAGAGAGACAAAGATAGACATGCAGACATACAGAGGGAGGGGGAGAGAGAAAGAGAGAGAGACCGACATACATATAGATATACAGGGAGATAGAGAGACAGAAGAGATGAAGAGAGAGATGAAGAGATAGAAAGAGAGACAGATAAACATACATACGGACAGATAGACATATCAGACAGACAGATAGAGACAGAAAGACATAGAGGGGGGATAGAGAGAGACAGACAGAGAGAGAAACAGATACAGAGACAGAGACAAAGAGAGTGACAGAGACACAGAGAGAGACGGACATACAGAGGCAGACAGAGAGACAGAGACAGAGAGACAGATACAAAGATACAGAGAGACAGAGACAGACAGTCAGGGACAGACAGAGAGAAAGAAAGACAGTGGGACACATAGAGAGCAACACATAGAGAGACAGAGACATAGGGAGCGAGAACATATATTCCAACATTTCTTGTCCATTTACCTCATGAATATTTATATAAGAAATAATGACGACATGGATGTTTATTGGCTGAACGTTTATTATGGATTTTGAACACAGGATGATGTCGGAAAATGTGCAATCATATATATAAATATATATTATATATAATTCTCTAAGCAAACAGAGCAGATCCTGATCTGATCGCACCTACAACAATCGTCGCATCTGGGTCTGCTCCGTGTGCAAAGACATGGAAATGTCTCTTTGTCAGGGTTTAATTGAATCAGGCTTGTCTAGAGCTGTTGATTGTGCCCTTTAGAAGAGGTGTAGCAGAAATACCGAATATTACACAATTCATCTTAAATTGAATTACGGTCAATTTTGAATAAAATGCCCAAACCAATGACCTTGAAAATATTAAAATACACATGCATTGTAGTTCAATGATCTCTAGCACACTTCGGTCGATTTGAGTAATTTCATGTGCTAACAGTTTAATTCCGGATGAGACGTTGGGTTTCTCGACCTCTCCTCAAGATTTAAAAGGGTTTGACACTCTAACTGAATTTGAAAACAAGAGCAAATTAAGTTAAATCTGAAACCCTTTAGGCATTTTCTACTGACGGAATGGTTAAAGTTAAGACAATCTCCCTTCCGTTTATTGCTCGTATAACTGATCTGAACAATAAAAAGTAAGCTGGTTGTTTCTTAACGTATGTGAGTTCCTGCAGCAAAACATTTGACATGAAAGCGTGTTATTGGAACAGAAGGTACGATATTTTACAGCGAACGCTGCTTTAACCTATTCCCCATAGACTGTTTTATACCCAACCTTTTTGAATAAATTTACCGAAGAGGATCAATTTCTAGAGAAAAGAAAAACAATTAGAATCGTGTAGTTTTGGAAACCACTGTGATTTCAGAGTGATTTTACAGGGGTGTCAAAAGGCGCCCACATGAGGGAATGGGTTATTTTCCCAGTGACTCGTTGTTCAAACTCCACAACACAAATGTACCCAACAACTCTGTACACCTTTTCAAACATAGAAGACCAATGCCAGATGGCTGCTGTAGGATACCAAATATTCCTATCATCTTCATCCGCTACAGTCCTTGTCGCTCAATACATGGCAATACTTATCGGGTCATTTTGAATCAATGTAATGTGTATGCTATACATGTATCAAACTTCTTGTGTGTTATAAAACACTCCTTGTATTACGTACATCAAGTTTCCATTTATGTTCCTTATTTTGAGTGCTTTTCCACATTTCCCCTTATTTTGAAGGTACCTACTCCCAAAATAATGCCGCTGTATTCTAGTGATTTCCGTAAGCTTTCAAAAGAACAATGTATTAAATTTACTTTCACAACAAGATAATCATTTTACTCATTTTTGTTGTTTATTCTACGCGGTTAATCATAGGTAAATTCTGAAGGGAGGTGATCCCCCGAGAGCAAAAATTGCAACACAAAAAGAGAAAATTGCAGACTCGGTTTTATTGAGTCTGTTCATGAACAGTAATTGAAAGTGCAACACTGCTCACGCTCCCTAGCACCGGCTTAAGCGGTATTCAATTTTCAAAACAAGAAGTACTGAAATTCATGATCTCGAAGGATCAGAAGGTATAACAACACTGAGAATGAAGTACGGGGCGACGTTTTACGGCCGCCACACAAGCACTTAACACCTGCTGTTGTGAAGATTATAAATTCTGAAGGGAGGTGATCCCCCGAGAGCAAAAATTGCAACACAAAAAGAGAAAATTGCAGACTCGGTTTTATTGAGTCTGTTCATGAACAGTAAAGTTTATCAAATATATGTGTGCGTTTGGCCTAGACAAAATATGGTAATGTGTTATCAACAAATTCATCGCTGCACTGCAAGGAAATGTTCTCGTGGTCAGTAACAAACAGACCATCCGACTCAGACAATACGTTAAGTGGTTTTCTATCTGATGATACCATTAAGAAAATGGAAAACATGACTGGAAATCGGAAATGGAAATAATCTTCTTCCTGTTTCAATCTTAATTAGCATACGAATGCATGCATTGACAGAAATGTGTCTCGTGGTGAAGGTTTATTTCATTTTACCTTCTGAACGCTTAAATCTATCGCCGCCATGGTCATTGGAAAGCGATTAAAATTGGCGAGTCTTTAAGTACATTTTAACCCTTTACTCCAAGAATATTATTAATGTAAAAAATAATGACATCATACATATTAACACTTCTCTTGCTAAATTTTAAAATGCATTTATTCTTCTTTACCCATGCCCTGTTGTATAATTACATATATCTTCACTGTGTACAAGTATTTCGCTGTGCAATCTCTGCTGTAGAGTGCACTGGTTGCACAATAAACTTGTAAATAGTTTCGACCCTGATGAAACAGCTCCTGCAGGAGCTGTCTCATCTGGGTCTTCACTATTTACAGGTACGTATTTTGACGTGAATAGCAAGCGAAGGGTTAAATAGTTATTTTATAATTATGGATTTTTAAAATGACACATGAACGCAGGAGGTGTTAGTCATGGCAAAATTGTAGAAAAGCGTAGAATTATATTTATATTTATTATTTTATGAGCAAAAAGAGCAGACCTTGATCTGATGTTATCTGGGTCTACTCTGTTTGCAAAGGCGTGGATATGTTTAGCCATATATTAAAGGTTTAGGATGCTCCGATCTAGATAAAAAACCGATTGTATTAACTGGAACGAACGTTAAACGTGATTTATAACTCATTAACTCTTCTACTGGCGAATCGGCCGGAAAATGACTCACATGGCTTTCTGCAATGGGCGAATCTTTGATTACCGTTGCAAACAGTTTGGATCAAGAAGAGGCGCCGAATAGCCCGACATCTCATCAGGAGCCATATTGTTGACATACCACTCATATATTAAAGAAAAACAAAAAGGTAATGCAGACGACATTCTTTGCACGCGATAATTTTTTTGCCACTGACTAACACTGCCCTTATATGAGATTATATTTCATTATTTTGCCGGCGACGAAAATAAATGAAGCAGGACTAACAACAAAAACTCGAAAAAAGACATATAACAGAGGCAAATAAATTGTGTATGTCATTCCACCATCAGCATCCCATATTTGATTGGTCTTGTTCGAATTAGACCAGACTTTCCAACTGGGAATAACGGTGTGTTGAAATATTTGATTGAGATGTGAAATAAGTTTTTACTCTGTGAAAAATGTAAACCATCGGGCATAATCTAGTTTGATCTAACAGAGCAGACCCTGATCAGTGGGTTCCTATGAAGCCTTCTGATCTGGGTCTACTCTGTTTGCAAAGTCATACCGATTATATTGACAACTGACTTCAGAAACTACATTTAATATTAATGTCAGTTTCCTTTACGTACTTAAGGTATAAAAGTACTGTTCTATATACTTTACCGTAACCGCTTTAACAATCATACGAATGCTCAAGGATATCTTGGAAGTTAACCCTTCGCCTGCTATTCACGTCAATACACCTACCGCTAAATAGTGAATACCCAGATGAGACAGCTCCTGCAGGAGCTGTCTCATCAGGGTCTGCACTAGTTACAAGTTGATTGTGTAACCAGTGCACCCCACAGCAGTGATTGCACAGCGAAATACGTGTACACAGTGAAGATATATGTAATTATACAACAGAGCGTGGTTAAAGAAGGAGAAATGTATTTTAAAATTCAGCAAGAGAAGGGTTAACCGTTGTCATGTAATTAATTTGACCTCTAGATTATACTGAACAAAATGTTAAGGCGATGTAAACCACCATTACAAACAAGCAAATACGCTTACATCTGTCTCGAGAGAACAACAATTCATTCGCACAGTCGTATTTAAGAGCTTTAGCTGTATCGAATATGGTTTCTCTTTCGTGTTACTGTGACATTAACTGCTTTTTGTTTGAAATCAGGTTAAGCTACTTTAATACAGTTATATTTTCATTTTGTAAACATGGCCTGATTTTGACGATTTTGACGATAATCTATACCAGAATCAGCAAAGTTTGATGTTGCAAGAATGTTTTAAGAAATAAAGATCAAGATATGTACTTGTATATTCAAATGCTTTATAGCAACCCTGCAGTTGTTCATTCCATATTTTGCGCGTTCAGAACTATATCTGTTTATACTTGTATGTGAATGACAACAAACACACAGGATAAATTGTCATAGACAATCATTTGATTTAACACTTATAGAGTTATCTGCGACCTGACTGGAATTTACAAAGAACTTAACCCTTTCCTTCATAAATACGCCTTTCTAAGCATCTGTAAAAGTCACCTGTTGAAACCATTGTGATAAATAAAGTATTTGCTTCTATAGGAGCACATACTCTATTTATCACAATGGTTTCAAAATACAAAAGTTTAAAGTTTTCATTTTCTCTAGTCAATGCTCCTTTTCGGTAAAATAATTCAAAGTAGTTGGATCTAAAATAGCCTATGTGGTAATGGGTTAAATTCAGATGAAAGGTTTCATTAGGATCCAAGCCGTTTAAACACGTAGTCAATAGTTTCTCGAACACTTGATCGAATCATAAGTAATGAAAATTACATCAGAACCAAATCTGGGCAAACATTAGTTTCTTCACATCTCGGTAAGAGGTTACTTTATTCTTGCAGTTGGCATTTTTGTGATGGATCAGACGTTTAATCGTTGGTACATTTCAATAGATTGGAAAAAAGCTAAAGCTAAATTGCTATATACGTTCTACAAGTATATTACGAAAATTTGTTCAACACTTTGTTGGTTACATTTATGAAATACAAGATGAACAACATAGACACTTGAAACGCCAAACTAGCTCGCCTCTGATTTGGGCCCACTAATATATAAAACATTTTGCACGTGCCGTGTCAAAACTGTACACGTCAGACGTTTCTCATCTAATACACTGCTTGAGATGAAGAAAGGAAAGACATGTTTTCATTTCCGATTGGTGGTCAGTTTGACAATTTCTTAATGTACTGTGAGCTTGAGAAAACACATATTCGCATTATTAAACGTCTGAAGCGGATGTTCGTCTGTGTATTATTGACCACGAACTCACGCCAGAGACATCATTGCGCAATGTATGGATTTGCTCTGGTTGTTAACAGATGTCCGGATAAGATGTGTCAAATTTAAACATTTTCAAGAATATTCCCTTTGTGTGTCCACCAGCCCTATATTGTGCCCACACTTTAGAATCGTCCCACGAAGAGACGATTCTAAAGAGTGTCACAGTTTAGGGTTTGGTGGAGAAATACATACCATGAATACGTACCTTTATCTGTAGCTCTGGGCTAACATTAGCGCAAACGACAAAAAAGTTTCAAAATCAAACGTTTCAAAACAAATTCAAAAAAGTGAATGAGAAATTAACAGTAGCTACCTACGTAACCACGGACAAGTTTCTAATTCTGGGTGGGTCTTAAATTCGAGTAATAGCTTAATGCAGGGGGAATATTATTACTTTCGTCCTGCTTTAAACCACTACGTGCTTCTAAGTTCTGAAAGTAGTGCATCCTTCGAAAGAAAAAGCAACAATGCAAAACGAGAAAATTATTTAAAATTATTTAAAATTTAAAATTGTTTTATTGAGTCTGTTTATGAGCAGTACTACTCACCCCCCCCCCCAATCTACACACACACCTCACTAGCACCGGCTTAAGCGGTAGCCAATTTAAAAAAAACTATAACCTCACTAAGAATGAGGTACAGGGCGACATTTTTCAGCCACCAAAGAAGCACTTAACACCTGCTGTTCTGAAAATAGTCGATCATTCGATAGCAAAAGCAACAGTGCAAAACGAGAAAAGTACACACTCGTTTTTATTGAGTCTGTTAATATCACCCATTTATATTCATAAAGTGATCGCTTTAGAGGAGTTTTACTCCTACAAATACACAGTTTGATCGACATACTTTCCATAAGAAATGTTTGCGTACACTCTACGCGCATATACTAATTTGATATACCCTTAACCCATTCAACACTAAGTTTAACCATAGTGTCTACCCAGAAAAAAAGGCTTAAACGTGCTAGTGGATGACTGCCTGTATACCTGGATCAAATGACTCCTTTAGGAACCCTTTCATATAGGTTATACTGTTTGCATTTGTCAGCGCATGCGTGACCCGCATTAAGTAAATCAACTGGTCTATCTAGTTAATCTCTCTTATTGCTGTTGACAAAATGCCCTGTTTTTTATAATAAAGAAACCATTTGTGTTGGGTCCACCGATATGTTTTTATTGCTAAAAAGCAAAATCTTAGATGTTACGTGGAGTAAGCTTTACTTTCATAACATCCGGTCGAATTATATGGACTGCTACCTGTTCGTTTTGACCGTTAGGTACCATTTATACTATTAAATGTATTGAAGCAACTTGAATGAAAGTGTTATGTACATTGCGCATAGTTAAAAGTGGGAAAACAGTCCGTCCTACAGGGTGCCATACACATAAGGCCTCCGCATGCAAACATCGTCAAACAGAAAGCAGCACAGCCACCAGACAAAACGTGCCGAAATGCACAAAAAGACATACACCATTTATAAAGTAGACCATAAGATGAAAGCAGGAGTACTGTCTTGGAAAGGGTTTGTTAAACTAATATATATATATCTTCATTAAATATTTACTAAATTAATATTTATGTAGAAAAAAATGAGACTATGAATATCATTTAGAACAAAAAAAGAAGTCTGACCATTGAATTAACGGTATAATCAAACCTATGTTATTTCAAAGGCAAACAGAACGAACCCTAATCAGACGGCTCCTGAAGCAGCCATCTGATCTGAATCTTCTCTGTTTGTAAAGACGTTAAAAGCCAATCTGTGAAGTAAAGGGTTAACGACAGTATTTGGCATTATACATAAATAACCGTACACAGTTGGGTTTGGTGAGGTTGGGCACCCAAAACATGTTTAACCAGTGAGTTTTTTCGCTGACCGTTCCAAGGCGGTACTTCCATCTTCTCCTTATTGTATGTTTGTTTTGTCCTTGTGCGTTTTTATAGTTATGTACATTTGCTGTTTCCTTGTGTTGCTGTTCGGGCGGCTGTTTGTTCTGTATGTGGTGTTTCCTGCATGACTCATTTTTGTAATTTAATTAAAAGGTATTACGGACATAACACTTAAATAAAGGAATACATATTGATTTCGTCCAGAAGATGGTTGTACTAGTATATTGTTCGAGATAATGATCCAGTACATTGTCACTAAGATGGAGAATACAGAATAACATGTCACACATATCTTAGGCTGTAAGGGACGTTGTAACATTACCTTCATTAGCTTAGTTATTCTCATATTATTTAAAATTATAATTTCTAATTGCAACAAAGCATTTGTTTATATGGTGAAAAGAAGTATATCGCAAGAAAACCAATCGTGTAAACGTTGAAAAAGACAATAATGCCATGCGTTTGATAGCACAGAACTTATGTTTATCACAAATGGATTAGTATTTACTTTAGCTTCGTAATTTTTGACAGAGGCCGATAATGGTATCTTGTACAAATATATAAGTATCAAAAAAGGTTTATTTTGTATTGCAGTGGTATTTTTATAGAAATTCAAATTGACTAACTTCATAATAATGATTATACATAACAAATACAAACATTTTATTATGTAGTTAAAAGGACTATATATCAAATTATTTCCATCGTTTTGTGCAAATTATATATTATCCAAGTTTTGAATATAAAACATATGTCGACACTAAAGCCCACATGACCCCTAATGTCAAGAAACCCCATATTGATCTGTGGTACATGCACCTATCAAGTGTCTATAATGGACGAGTACATGTATACGTATAAAATACCCCCATGCACATTGTAATAAAGAGCATTATAAATCCAACTAATATTCGGAACATTCTGAATCCAGTTAATATTTAGGATGTATTTAATTTTGCGCAATAAATGTTTCTTTTATAACATTATTTAATTTAAATATTTTGATTATCATTTATGTTTTTATTTTTCCATTCTAAAATATCTGTGGTCACAATTGACTTATTCAAATATAAATGTATGTTTCATTGTGTGCGTTGATGCTGGTTTGGAAAAACACACACACGTTTGTCTAATCGTGCATCTCTGCACTTTAGTAGCCATTAAAACACAGACATAGCATCCGCTTCAGACATTTAATGAAGTCTTTAGTTGATTTCCTTTCTGGTGATATCATTAAAACATGGGACAAGATGACTGCAACCCGGAAACATTATACAACATATCATTCCTGTCTTAATCTCAATTAGTATACTGACGTTGACATTGAAAGAAATATGCTTAGTTTTTAAAAGCAGAATAGCGGTCAGAGGCATGAGGTTTGGACATGACTCACAAAACATTACAACAACAAGAGAAACACAAATTAAATGCTCGCTTACATATGTCATATGACAATCATAGAGCTGTTCATTGTCTGTTCCATACCAACATCATATGAGCAGTGCCCACAAACCAAACCTCAGCCAACCTCCTCGAAAAACAAAAGACAAGACGTGATGCCACAATTTGCACAACGGTATTATAAGAACTAATGTTACAAAGCGCCTTACTAAAAGGTAAATATCGGTTGGGCTTGGTACTGCAAAATTAGAATGATATTTTGGAGTTAATGGCACATTGATGCTGCAATGGTCATGTAGCGCCGAATGATGTTAAAAGGAACTAAAGAGCGCTTACATACACGTGTCATACCCAATACTATAAACCTATACATACAGCTGTTCCTATCAGGCTTAACACTGACCAAAAACTAGCTGCACCGTTAAAACAAAACTCATCAAAAATTATTTAACCCTTTCCTTCATATAAACGTGCTTTCACACATTTGCAAACAGAGTAGACCCAGAAACCAGCGCATGCCCTAAAGGAGCTCTGTTTGCTAATGGAATTTGAAAGATCTGTTTCTTTACTTACTAAAATGGCTACCATTTTCAACCGTTCATATTTAGTTATTACTTGTTTGTTTATTAATATTCAGTACGTATCGAACTTTGAAATTAATATAGAACATGTAAAGTTCTAAACGCTGTTGGTTAATTTGTGATAAACGTTGAAAACAGTAAGCATCAAGTTAAGACGGTGGATAACAACAGTCTTATCGTTATTTAAACTGTTGGACACACCGATTGTAAATTTAAAACGCTTTCCTTGCGGGGAATGAGTCGCTAATGTCCTTTACTAACAGAGTAGAGAGTAGACCCCGATGAGAGGGCTTAGATGAGCTCTCATCAGGGTCTGTACTGTTTGTCTTGTTACATTTTTCTTCACAAATCTTCCTGAATATTAATGGTAAACTGGACATGTGTGAATTTTGGAATACTCCATCTTAGCCTTTGATGTTGATTAGGTTAATAGAAGCGTTTTTTTGTGACGTGTTTAATTTCAAACTCAACACAGTCTAATTGAATTTACATCTAATTCGATTATCAACAAAGTGTTTTTCATTTAGTCTCTATTTAACCCGTTACTTCAAACTTTTACTTTTAATCTTTTCAAGACTGAAAATTAAAATGATCTTTCCCATTATATTCGGGGATATTGGTGGCTAGGATTCTCGTACTGAAATAATTTATCTGTTGAATATTCATATTAGAAATAATGACATCACCAGTAATATTAGTTATTTTTCTATAATGGTATATACACGCAGGAGTTTTTGGTAATGGTAAAAACAGTCGGATCTGTTATAAGTTCCGACGCACACAAATATAGTAGTCGTCTGATCTGGGTCTACCCTGTTTGCAAATGCGTGAATTGTATGTATCATTAAAAAGGGTTAATGTTAACGGAGGACCACATTAAGTTACATATAACTACAGGGGTGCAGATAAGATACGTGCTGATCTATCAACATCTTTTTTTCCCGCTAACCCTTACAACGCTGAATTTTCAAATGGAATATTCCAAAATTCAAATAGGTCAAGCTTATATTGAATATTTAGGGATGTTTTCTAGAGAAAATTGTAGCATGACAAACAGTGCAGACCCTGATGAGAGGGCTCCCATAGGAGCCCTCTCATCTGGGTCTACACTGTTTGCAAAGGACATTAGTGACTCGGGTCCCGCACTGTAAGGGTTAAAACATATCTTCCTGCATCTTAGTAGAATTTGTCTAGAAGAATCGGTTGTAATGACCTGCTGCAAGATTAATTTAAGGCGGACATAATTATATCAAACATTTTTATCAGAATATCCACGTACGCTTCTTATCTACAGCTGTGTTAGACAGCGTTTTTTTTTTTCTAAACTGATAATCACCCTCAGTTTTAGTGGCACTAAAGAGAGCCCAGGTGCAATATTTGTATCTGGTGTGCAGATAAAGTGTATAAGGATGCAGTGTGCTGTGATTTGACACGAATGTGAAGTGAGATAATTGCCTGCTTGACTCTGGTTTCAAAGGAGTTCAATTACAGTAGAACTTGTCTTAAGTGACTATATGTTGAATGGACACAAGGCTCTTAAAAACAGGCGGTTGCTTAATGCAGGGCAAAATGAATACAGAAAGTTTTCTGTATAACGCTTGACCTGCAATAAGCATTCAGCTACCACCTGCCTTACAGTCCCATAGTTTGACCACTTTTAATAGTCGCTTAATACAGGTTCTACTGTATTTTGAAAACATAACTGAAGTATCACACAGTGTGGATCCTGACAAGACACCGAATTACACGGTAGTGTCTCATATTGATAAAAACGTTGGCAAATATTATCATTGATTCGCGATGGAAGAGTTGACTGCAAATAAATTGTTTCTTGATTAAATAATTTAGGACTCTAACTTGTATATGGACACATTTTGTTTGGTGTCTTTATACTGCCATGACAAAAAACACACATACTGGTAGGTAATGCAATACATATTTTGCAAATGAAATATCGAACAATTTCATAAAGATACGATAACTATTTTATCAAATTTTATCTAAAATAAAAGAAAGTGATGTTGAACATCTATTATTTTGTTTAACCATTTCCCTCATTTAAACGTGCTTTCACGCATTTCAAATGGAGTAGACCAAGATCAGACAGCTCCTACAGGAGCCATACATCTGATCAAAGTCGAATATATTTTCTATTCACTTACGAAATTATAACAGGCCCGACTCTAGTTTCTATCAATACCAAACTAAATCTGTCATTATAAAACAAAATCAGCTGACAACTATTCATAGTGTCATTATTTCTTACCTGAATATGCCATAGGGAAAGGGTTAATACAATTAACCAATAAGCATAAGCCAATTTATTTAGACGAAACGAGCCCCGGACTAGCACCTTCGGTACTTCGGATTTCTGTTCTATTTTTAGATTACTTTTGGCCAATTACAAACGTTCAATTCGCTGTTGTCATTTAACGCAGCAAGTCAATTTATCAAGGAAATCCGATCACAATTTGGTTAAAAAACATAATGCATGAAGTATTCAATAACCAACGACATTGTTTCTTTCTGTTTCGAAATAGTAAAGCATTTTATTTTGTTACGGAGTGATCTACGTGCGATCGAAGTTTTCGGTTCCGTCTACTAGCGGCTTCACGTCGATAATAAACTGAAACATTTATTTATACACAATAATTTGTAGGATTTTAACTATTCAGTGGGCCAATCTTTAAAAACAAATATACGTTAGTTCTTAAATCTAGCTTTAAATCGTGATTAAACCAAAACCAATACATTGGAATGTGTGTTTTACTGAAATATTTTCACAAACACTTGCAATCTCCTTGCCGAGTTGTCGTTCGTTACTCTCACATATACCTCTGCGATGGGCTCATTGACAATAATCTTGGCAACTCAAATGGTTTGTGTTTTATGGTTATCTGAGACAATAGTTTAAATTAAAATAGCCTGAATCAAATAGTTTTCATTTTATCATAACACTGGCAATACGGTATAATTTCAGAGAATATTTGATGGTCTATTTTCATGCCACTTTGCGCTTCGATTATTGCATAAATGTAAACAAACAAAATGGAAAGATGTCTCCTCAAGTTTTCGAAAACTGTTTCTACAAACTGTTGATTCCGAACTGCTTATAAATGCACTAAAAATCTGATATAACCCAAAAGGGCACACAGCTTATTGGGAAAGTCCCTGCCTTTTGATTTTCTTCCGTTTAACGTTCAACGATTAACTTTTTTTAATTCCTGTTTTATTACGGGATGTATTTCCGCTATTTCGAATACAATGACATCATGTGATTTCGAACTACTTTCTGAGCCAACGACAGAGGTATATATGGAAAAATAGTCAAACAGGGAGAGCCACACACGAAATGACACCGCACCAAACACCATCTAACAAGAAACGGTAAAGCCACAAGACAAAACATAACAGGACGCATATCAAGACGAACCGGGTGTAAGAGAGTGAAACACTTGTGGCAAGACTATTGCACCGGAAATTCGAAAGGATCGGCTATTTAGTATCAATAACGTATTCATTTCAATATTCAATACCACAAAAATGCTTAGTCTATATTAATCACATATGACATGTTATTCATACTCTTCAGCGATCAATATATGCAATCTGCATTGCCCAATCAAATAAACTTTCATTTCCCCAACGTTAAAGAAATGTTCCTACTATAAGTGAAAATATTCGTAAGCCCATATAATTGCCCCGCTTATGCGGGGGCGACAATCATTGTATCTGATTTTGAATCGGCGTTTCTCGCTTCTCAGTCGTGCTAGATAAGCTTAGTTACTAAAAATAGCCGTACTAGAAATCCTTATCTGGAACACCCCGTGACTAGTGTATTCATACGCGCGATTGGGTAAAATCAATACAAGGGAAGGACTTCTTACAGAATTATACCAACATTTCTATAGGCAACAGCCTTATGAATTGAAATTAATATAAGTAATTAGCACGAATATGAAATTCTATTTATCATATAAACACTTTAAAAGCCTATTTAATTAATCGAAGACGTTGTTTTGTAGTCACTCAGTCATTTATATTTACGCCAAAACGTAATGTTTGTGGTTGTCATAACAAATGACGTCATTAGAGGGTTAATACACGTTTTTTCGGGCAATAACATCTGCAGTGTCCCGAGGGACTGTTGTTGGCCCGAGCCCGAAGGGCGAGGGCAACAACATTCCCGAGGGACACTGCATATGTTATTGCCCGAAAACAAACGTGTATTAACGCTATTCTTGCATAAAACCAATTTTCTGCTCTCCTGCATCAATTTAATTCTTCAAAATACAAGCAAAACAACGGCAGCAAAACTATACACTTCTTTGACACTTCGGCGATTTATGCTGTTTCCGGGCCACTGTTTTCTTTTCGTTTCGACGTCAATTCATGATTGTATCAAATACCGTTTACACGGAATTTCATTCAATATGTCTATCACTAAAAACAGTTCATTGTCGGTGCTCCTGGAAATACTCACACCCCGGCGTTCACCTAGCTTAGGTCAAAACGCTGTAGCATTCGCGTTCATTGTTTACCTTAGGCCCGTAATAGGTATAATTGAAACCGGTCAACAACAGCGCGTGAGCACGAGAATCGCCTTGTTAATACATGGTCTAGCGGGACTACAACAGCACGTTTTATGCAAGAATTTGGTGTCACGCCTAAAGTTATGCTGCGGTGTGTTGCTATTAGATATGGAAGTCGTATTACGCAATGTAAAGTAGTACTTCACAAATTCGTTAATTTTCTTGGTTTTAGGGCGTATTTCAGCGAGAAAAATAATCAAGCATGGGATTTGTTAAAGCCGGGGGGTTCTATACCCTCGGTTGGTCTGTTCCTATCGGAAACTCGCTAAAGCTCGTTTCCGACTGGAACAGACCAACCTCGGGTATAGAAACCCCCGTCTTTAACAAAACCCATGCTTGATTCTATTAATCTGTCACATGACCTAAAACCCAGCCCACCTAGTGCCCTGTAAAAGGATTTATACATCTATCAACAAAAGTAACGTTTACAGTAAAATGTTTTACGCAATATGTTGTCTTACATTTGATCTAGGAATTTCAGCGTCGAACAAACAACGTTTGTGAAGTTTGCTTACGCGTGTGCACACTTCTCCTGTGCTTCTGTTGTGACTGTGTAATTTGTCTGCATCTCCTGCCTGACTTTTACTTTCAGTTTACACCAAATGCACTATAATACCATTATTCAAGAAGCAAACACTACGACCACTTACATCAGTCCAGCTCATCTCGGCATGATTAACATTGATTTTGTTCTAATGTACCTTTATCTGTATTCAATTGCATACGTGTGCGAACAGTTGTTCGAATAGGTAGTTCTGTTTTATGTAAGCGTGGAAAAACAGTCAAATGGGGTGAGCCACACACAAAAGGGCACGGCACCAAACATTATCAAACACGATGCAGCGCAATTGCAAGACAAAGCGTGTAAAACGCACATCAAGATTTAAAACATTAAACATTAACCATATAAAATAACAAAGTACACCATAAGGTGAAAGTAGGAGTACCACCTCGAAACGATCAGTAGCTAAACACCATGGATATTGAAAGCAACTGCATCAGTATTGTAAGGCATTTAAAATAGTGTTCCTTACATGTACTTTACATCTCAGTCGTGTCGAAATTATTTCTTTCTAGGTCTACATGGTCTGCAGGACCTGTATTGTTCTCCGACTTGGCAAAATTGGATACCGACGCTGTGCTCCAGGTTCTATCAGCAACCTTTACGGTGAAATTGACACTTTAAAGGAGACACGGAAACCCATAAAAACATCTGTTGTATTAGAAATTCTCTCTAGGGAATTCTTTGGCGCTAATTGGCAAACTAATGAGGCTAAAACCAAAGTAGTTGGTGAATAGATTTGGGCCCAATTTCAAGAGCGTACGTAGTGAATTACAAATTTGTTCAGTGAATTTGTTATTCATAAGTTTCAAGCCAACACAATTTAATGTTTTTGAAATCTGTTCACTAAGTATTAAGTATGGCTTAAAAGGTTGTAAAGCAGGAATGTTTGTTTGAATAATTACTTATCTTTGAAAGGTGTACTTTAAGACCATTTTAATTTCTATCCATATTGTGAAACAACACACACAGTTGATAAAATATATCAATTTATTTCGTGAACCCGGGTATAAATACACTGTGTCACATACGGGTCATGTACACTGAAACAATAGTTATAAGATTGACCGTGTATTGATGTAGTCTGCACAATCAATCACGAGAAGTGTAAGGTTGCAGCCAAACAGCCACAAGTCAGAAAAAATAGATAGAAAGTTAGAAACGACGGAAACCAATCAGTTTTCAGATTGTTTGAAATATGAATATCTTCATCCAAAAATAACAGGAAAGTTTCTATCCCACACAACAGTTACACAGGCCTGCTTGACATAATTATGCAGTTGAGGTAACAACACATTTCCTTGTCGGAAAATAAAAACGAATAAACAGTTGGAGAGCTTTCTAAAAACGAGAAACAGGTGCTGGTGATATATTTTGCAAATATATGCACCGACAGGTTTACCAACATTGTATGTAAACTAATGAATTTCAACAATTTCATTTCAAATAATTCTGAACTTTCCGGATTTCAACAGATGGTATTTTCCGAAAGAGGAATATCTCCTTGCCGACAAGGCAGTTCCTTTGGTGATTGTATTCATAACAAACACCCAAACACCAATTGTCTATGTCAGTTTAAATAAGTAAATCGTGTTATTGTCTAGCACCGATATTTACTATCTGAACTATTCTGTCCTTAAGGGACGATTCAGGAATCTGTAGTCTGTTTCATGTGACATATTCGAGTTATAATCGATACTTATTACAAAATCCGATTCCGAATATAGAATAGATTGAATGCTGATGAGAGTCTGTTTGCAGTTTATATCGTCCTTTCGTAAGTAGCAAGCTATAGGCTAGACGGTTACGTCCGCAGTCTCTTCAAATAGACGCTTAAAAGTTTCGCTTCAGATTTGATATAAGAGAAAAATATTATTAAGTTAATTAATTAAGCAACCCATTATATCGTTTCAAATAATATACGACCAATCGTTCTGATTTGACTTAAAATCGAAAACAGCTAAACAGGGAGATCCACTATAATTTGCTTTTATTCAAAGGAAAATATCAAACCATAAAACACAAATGACGTATGGCTTCACACACGCACACGAGAAGAACACATAAAACACCAACAAACACCAGAATCAGACATGAACAAACGCACAAGTACAAATACACAATACAAACAAAAGTAAGGGTGACAAAGAGTGTACCGCCTTGGCACGGTCAGTAGCAAAATCACAACTGAGGGTTTAAACCGGTTTACGGACGTCCTAACCTCACACCTATCTCAAAGTCAACCTAGCTAAACAAACATTGTAAAAATAAAGGTATCCCCGCTGGACTTACCCACAACATAGAAGACAGTATTCACAGTACAAAATGTAAAACATAACATAACTGTGAAAGTCTGTCAAATATGTACTCAATGACTTTGCTGAAGACAGATCAACTGCAGGGAAGCCGTTAAGGACACGACAGAGAAAAGGCAATACTTAAGTCTGGTAAGCTCATCCTATTTCTGGGTTTAAGAGTATACCATCATAGAGTACTACCCTCGGCCTGTCATCGTGCAAGCAAAGAGGGACGCGTAGCTACCGACTGTAAAGGGGTCGATAACCAAACATTCTGTACAAAGAATCAACTTAGTAAAAGCAATTAACACAAATATATAAAGTGTTAGTTTACAATCTTAACCCATTTTCTCATAGGCTATTTTAGACCAAACCTCTTTCAACATATCAACCTAAAAGGGGCATTTACTAGAGAAAATATTAGAATCTTATAGTATCGAAAACATTGTGATAAATAGGAGCAAATGCTCTAATTGTCACAATGGTTTCAAAACGTGACATTTACAGAGGTGTTAAAATGCGGCAATATTGGGGAAAGGGTTAACATATATAGAATGAAGTAATGCGATATAATGTACGTAGAACAAGAAATTACAGGCAAGAAATTACACACGAAAGTCCACATCAACACAAGAAGCATAAATGAAGTGCGCGCTCACATATACAAACATGACCATCACATATAATATCCTTGTCTGATCAACACTAACACCATATTAGCAGCGCCTTTAAACCAAAACTCTATTCCATCAAAACAAAAGACAGGATGTGACGTCATTACGTAAGTAAACAATATACTTAACTCAAGTAAGATAAGACATTACGTACATCTCAAAACGCCTTACTGAAAAGTATATATCCGTTGGGTTGTGACACTTCATTGGATAGTATCGAATATTAAAGCTATTGACCACTGACAGCATATCAGCAGCACCATTAACCAATTACCTCATAGGCTATTTTTAGATACAACCTCTTTGAATAAATCTACCGAAAAGGAACATTAACTAGAGAAAAGGACAATTATAGAATTTTGCAGTTTGAAACCATTGTGATAAATAGAGCATTTGCTCCTATAGGAGCAACTGCTCTATTTATCACAATGGTTTCACAAAGTGACTTTTACAGAGTCGTCCAAAGTCGTCAATATGAGGTAATGGACTAAACCACAACTCAAACCCATCGAAAACAAAACAGACAAGGTTTGACTGTAAGCGTATGCAAGAGTAAGATAATTTGATTTTCGTTGTTGATTGATTTCATTACTTTTATGTACTAAATATGATATTACTTGTAATTGGTTAATTCAATGACAATCGTATCAAAAGCAGGCGAGCTCAGGTCTTAATTCACTTATAATTATCTGGATTGAATTGAAAATACGGAATAAGCGATAGTAAAACCAAAACTATCCAACCTACTATAAAGAACACTTACATTGCACGGTTTCATATTGTCGTATTAAGTGCTAAACTACATTATCATTTCTGTTGCATTGTAAATGTACCCGTAAATGTTAAAATCAATGTTTTGCTAGTAGTATATTGATACAAGCAATGCAACTACCTGGTATGTCCGATGTATCTAATACTTTTAATTCTAATACTCTTTGCGCATCGTTATTGTATTACAGTTTACATAACAAAATCAGTAAGTTTTGACACTGGCGAATTAATAGAAGACATTAATAAAGACATTTCAAAGTAGGGTAAATAGTGTTCGTGTTTGCAAAGTAAACATCTGCGTGTTTCGAGGGCAGATGCTCTAATACTCCGCAAAGAAATTATTGCCATGACAATGTGAATTTCATTTTACGAGTCCATATTTACCTAAGAAACACGGATAGTACATCCGCCTTATACATGAGATAAATATGTTTGTGTGTGTTCTCGCGATAAGATCATTTGGAACACAATGGCAGCAACGTTGTTACAGTAACAGTGTCCTTCCTGTCGTAACCTAAATTATATTACCAATTAAATGCAACGGAAACATCACATACACAACAAACAGCCGCCCGAACAGCACCACAACAAGAAAGAAGCAAATGTACATAACTATCAAAACACAAAGAGAGACACAAAGACAAAACAAACAAACAATAGGGGGAAGATAGACGTACCGCATTGGAACGGTCGGTGACAACAGTCACTGGGATTTAAACCGGTTTAGGGAAGCCAAACCTAACGCTTATTCCATCTCCATCCGAAAGGACAAACAATGTAAATAAACGTATCTCCTCGCCGACTAATCCACAACAACCGCGATGGCAAACGCAGTGAAAAAATCGCTTGTAGAGCGGAAACATATTTAAGTGAAATAAACTGGATCCACCTATGGCTAGTGTACTCAATGATTGAGGTGCAACCAGAGTAACGATAGAACACTAATAAAGGGTACGACAAAAACGAGACGTCCTCCTGTCGTTTCCAGATTTCAGAGTGTGTCTTTATAGAGTACCAATAGGACTTTTTGTCGGCGTACTTGAAAAGAGGACAGCGTGATTGCAAACTGTAAAAGTGTTGACAACCAGATGACATTTTTAACATGTTTGATGAATACATTGAGAAATTGGGTATGTTCAATAAATTTCCGAAGTTTGTAAATCACATCACCATGAAATTCCGGATGTGAAACACCGTCTCGCAGGAACGCATTGAGATTGCACTTATACTTTCCAATAAGAAAGAGATTTCGATGGTAAAATTTAGAGAATAATTTTCTTAATTTATATGTATATCCTTGCTTAAGTAACGTTTCAGTTAAAATGATATTTCGACAGTTAAAATCATCAACAGATGAACAAGCTCTAGAGAAACGAATAAGTTGAGATATGTAAACCCCAAAGGATGCAGCACGGGGAACATCTCCGTAAAGATGAGGGAAATTTAAAATTATTATATTAAAAGCAAAATCGTCTCTTTTGTCATATACTTTGGAAGATATGATTCCATTGTCAGTTTTAAGGTCTAGATCAAGAAAAGCTGTATAAATATCGGAAAGGTTAGCTTTATTCAAACTGAGTTCCTTTGGAAAAATAGCAGGAATCATACAATCAAAGCTTTATTCAAACTGAGTTCTTTTCGGTAAATAGCAGGAATCATACAATCAAAGAAAGGGTTATCTATATTGAAAATATCATCAGCATATCGAGAAGTTTCATTCAAGGCTTTTATGACATCTGCATGATATTGCAGGTTCAAGCTCAAAAACAAATCTACGACCGGTGGTGTACAATTTGTACCCATAGGAATACCTGACGGTAAATGGCATTCCCATAACGTAAGAATATCTTATCCGGAAGGTGTACTATTTCATTGACTTCTCAGTAAAGAAAGCTTTTTTTCAGTATTGCACGCCAGAAATGATATTTTTGCTTTGTCAAATATATTAAGTATTTCGCTGCAAATGCCCCATCTGTGATTAAAAATGAAGAAAATTGCAGCAGATGACAAATGTTACGGTCGACAAAAATTTAAAGAACACACGGTGACACAAGTGTTTAATAATAATAAAGACTCCGTGTAAGAGGGTAAACCCAAATACCGGTTGTGCATTAATTTTAGGTACTTAATCCTTTATCTCATGCATATTAGGAAGAACATACGTGCCAGCTGGGCTGTTACTATTACGGTATTATCAGACTAGTTTACCATGGCAAACACCGCAGTAACATATCTATATTATTGTATAAGCAAAGGTATTTTGACCACTCTTTTTTAGGGTGAAAGAACCGTTCTCTATTCCATTTAATCGTTTGTATTTCAGTTTTGACTTTGCAATTGTCGTTGACATTTCGTGTCGACCAAGCAAAACAAAACCAGTTTTCGTCGTTGGACGGTATCGAGAAGAGGGCATTGTTTACTGTCATGTACACATGGCTACGAATAGACAGTAAAGATGTGATCAATATCTATGCCGTTTGAATTGTTTTGAACAAACAAAGAAGGCTCTTGTAATTAAAACATATTGACACAATCTTATAACGCCGCTATAAAACACGCCACATTTAAATAGTATATGTCATTGGCAATTGATACTATTATATTGTTATAGATACTAAGACATTTGTCTTGGTCGGCCTGATTTAATAAATGCGATAGCTTTATTATTCAAAATGTCAATATATCTTGATATATCCAGAGCTACAGCGTACACAACATTCAATACTAAACTTGTCATTTCTCCAGCAATTCCTATACTGTGACCACTCATTAGAATCGTCTTTGGGGTTGGTGGATAAATAAAGGAGCTATTCTTAAAAATGTTTACATGTTCGCATCTTAGCTGGACTTCTATATAATATTGCTACGGGACGAAGGCTCGCATAATAAAATCAATCAAATATAAAGCTCTGGTAACTAGTTTGATACTTCATCTGTTAATCGCGCCTAAGCTTGTACTTGCAAACTGCCTTGATCCTGATGAGATGCCGACTAACCCAGTTTCTTATCATGACAAAATTTATTTGACATTCCGTTAGAAGTTTTTCAAAACATTAGACGCATCGGAATTAGGGACAATTGTAGCAGGTCAGACTTTAAGTAGATATATTTATAGCAGGCTTAGGCTTTAAGTATGTTAAACATTGGGGTGAAATTATGCTATGCTTTACTAACGACGGCGATCGCTACCAAATGTCTAATTCACAGCGAATATAATGTTTAGTTTCGATCAAGATGAACATTTGTGATCTTGAAATGATATTCCGTTAATTCTATGTCAGAAATTGGTGTTGTTGGCATGTTACCAAGGCATAACGAGACAAAATGAGTATTCCAATGATTAACAAAATTTGAAATTAGGGTTACAGGGTAAAATTTGATTTCATCAGACTTAATCCAGTTCGATTCAATCAGCGATCACTACATCCAACACACATATGGCTTCAAGTTTAATTATGTTTTGGAGATCTTTGCATGTCCATCTAAATTGCAATCATGCTCAGATCGAAGCTATTCCCGGCAACAATGTGATATATAACAAACATTTATTAATTAATGCATTAATTAACCCTTTTCCAACAATCAGCGATCTGACTCGTGTTTGGAAGCAGAATAACTCAGCATCTCTGCAGGACCCAGTCGGTTTGATACTCAGCCAGTAGTTTCTCAAAGTTTCATTCGAACCGAATGTGGTCAAAATGTAACCAGAACCAATTTATGAGCATACGGTAAAATTCCTCTAAACCGTAATTCTAGTAGAAGAGAATTGAAATACTTTCTGCATGACTTTCACCCCGTATTAAGCTGCCACCGGTCTCCAAGACCGATATTTATACTAAGTTGAACGTCCAGTTTAAACAGGTTATACTGTACACTCATTTTCGAAGCGGGTTAAGGATCAGCAATTGGCACTTTACTGACAAAATATTAGATTAGGCCTCTTTGAAAAATAGTTTCCATCGTCTAGGGAGATGAGATGTCTAGTCGCTCAGTGTTCAGTTCATCAATTGGAGGATTTATAGTGAATCAAATTTGCAAAAGTCTACAATTCATAGTCATGTCAACGCGGCTTTGCAAACCATGATCAATGGTTGGTCTGATTGTTATACTGTAACTCAACAGAACACAGGAAGGTACCTCTTTAAGGCACTATCCTAATAAATAAACATGTATGCGCCTAGAAGGAGATGGTTGCTTAATGCAGAACAGACGGTATTGCTTAATCATTGCCTCGCTAAAAGTGTCTGTTCAAATGTGGATGTGAAATGATTACTCCTTCGGATCGCCCGAGTTTCAAACAGCTTGGTTCCTGATGAGACACGGAGTAACTCGGTTTTCTGCCGGGCTCTAAGCACAGGCACTCGATGTCAAATGGTCTTTTTGTCGATTTAAATGAATGAGTGGGAACAATATAAAGTCAAATCTATCAATAAACTATGAAAAAAACATTATCTAAATAAATGTGAATTTTCCTGTGTCAGGGCATTTAAAAGGCGCCGCGATATTGAACATTTTGCTAGTTCCCTGCCTGTGCGTAAAAACTTATCGCGCGAAGCGGGACCAGGGTTACTTCCGTTGGTTCTAAGATGGCGGAAGCCGTACTTTCTCTCTTTTATATGCCTTGATACAGGAAAAACCACGCTAATTTAGTGGTTTGTTTTTCATATTTTATTGAGAGGTTTGACTTTATAATGTTCCCACTCAATCATAATATATCTACTAATCAGAGGTAAATTTAAACATTTACTTCCTCTTCGAGACGATTCTAAAGTGTTGTCACAGTATGGGACAATTTTAATGTCTCGTAGGTACGCAACTTGATCTGTAGCTCTGTCTACAGATGGATAAGTGTTACTGCATGGCCCCAGAAATGTACACTTCATTTACTGACAGTTTACGCGCCATTTTGTGCAAATTCGTGTAGTTTACAGATTTCAGCTAAAGGAATTTCAGTTTTACAAAACGGAAAAAGTCAGAAATGAATCCATGCTTAAGTATTGCTCATTTACGCGACATACACACACTTTTCGAAATGCCGGAACACATCATGGATTTAAAATATGGATTATGATCAGGTCTAAAAGTGTTCATATTGATATGCTTATCTTCGATTTAGTTCAACACATATAATTATGACCTTCTAGTCGGGTCCATAAATTTTATTATTTGATGAACATCTCAAAACTACAAACAGTTCCTGTAACATGAATTGCGTCGTACAGTAAGCCCCGCCACCTTAAAGAAGTTAATTACCTTAACCTATAAGCTTGAAATTGCGTTTACTTTCGCAAACATGTTGCAATCTTATGGATTCCTGAAGATGTTGTTTTTCGAAATCGTTTAAAACACGTTTCATTATATCCAATAAAATCAGTCATGTCTGGAATAGTAGAGTGTGCTCTACAGCAGAGATATGACAAAATATCGAATATTTCAAAATTCAATTAAAATTGAAATCCGATCAAATTAGAAAAGGCTGCGCAGCATGTTATCCTTGTAAACACTGCAATACTTTCAAACTGCATTTATATTTAGCCTTTATTTTTGATACCATCTGGGACTCAGACGCGACACCAAGTAATCTGACGTCTTATCAGCACCAACACTATTTGGCAGTTGGAATGCATGTTCGTTTACAGTATAAATGTAATACAAAGTTGGTAAGTGTTTGATTTTCCATAATTTACTCAGCAAGCAAGCTAAATGTTCAGCGCATTATTTCCTCAAAGTCAGCTTGATATGCATTTCCGTTGCTTGACGCAATCAAAATCATGCATTTTCCGTCTGATCTTCCGGAACTACATGCAGCCTTGTGTGTGGTCATTGTTGTGATGTTTGATTGCAAAGATTCATTGAACATCAATCAACACATATCAAACCGTGAAACAAACGCCTCTAAACAGGAATGGTATTTAGACGTATTTAGGTATTGTATGAATTCAGCTGACATTTTTCTTTAAAAAACCGGCATTGATACTTATTTTAACCCTTTACGCCATAAATAAAACGCATTTCTACGCCCTTGCAAACAGAGTAGACCAAGCTCACAGGCTCCTATAAGAGCCGTCTGATCAAGGTCTGCTATGTTTGCTTATGGAATGATATAGATCTGATTCTGATTCTACAGTTTCTGTCATGGCACATATTTCCTATGTTAATATGTCATTTTAAAACTGAATCTAATTAATATTCAGTATACAGTAAAACACCTCTAGCGCAAACATTTTATGAATGAAAATAGATGTTTTAAGAGCAGGTGTTTGCTTAATTCAGGACGAATGTTATGCAGAAAGCTTCTATGGGAGCCTTCGCCCTGCATTAAGCTAACACCTGCATTTAAGACCCGGAATTATACCTCTATGTGGTCGCATTAGAGGGGTTTGGCTGTATCATGATTTTAACATGAATACCAATGGAGAACAGAGTTAAAGTCCGACTTGTTTTCCTGTACAGTTACAGTACCAGTCGAATAATTTGTTTACGTGTTCTTTAATTGTTTCTGGATAAGACAATATATCATCCAGCTAGTTCGGGTAATTTCAAGATAACTCATCAGCACAATTACCCTCTTATTCGGCAAACCTGAAACATTTCTCCGATGAAAGTTTCGGACAGAAATACAAAACCATTCGCGTGTAATGATTATCTGCTAGAGAAAAAAATAAACAAGACAAAACAACACGTCAAGCTATTCTCTCTGACACCGCCATGCGATTGGGATATCCGCTCATTCGATGAATAAACTGTTTTTGTTTGTTGTTTTACAAAAACCCGTTAAGCGCAGAGCATATAATGCAAAATAATTGTTGTCAGAATCAA
The DNA here is from genome assembly GCA_963576725.1 of Azorinus chamasolen. Classification (NCBI taxonomy): domain Eukaryota; kingdom Metazoa; phylum Mollusca; class Bivalvia; order Cardiida; family Solecurtidae; genus Azorinus; species Azorinus chamasolen. The sequence continues at coordinate 79,076,891 of OY755237.1, read as the reverse complement.
CAATTTCGGCATTTTGATGAATTGTAGCCCAATGGACTGTCAGCTTTAAGTCGAGTTTTACGTTTGAAATAGGTTGATAGAGACATGCATTATACAGATCAGACGGTATCGATGCATGTATTGAAATAAGGTAAACTGTACAATAGTAGCAAAACGAGACCATTGCATGTTTTTACCTAACCCTATAGTAATATATACACATGTTTGACGAATTTGCAAACAGAGCAGACCCACATCAGAATCTCTCTGTATGAAATGATCTGATTTTACAATGATTATTTTTAAATACGTATCGAATCACCTCCAATACATATTTCGATTTTTCATCGGTACTTATCATAAATATTTAACAAAGTAAGTATAGCCATACTAATGTGCGTGTCATTGTATACGTCCATAATTGCATAGAGAAAGACAGACGCTCTGCCTCAGACGCTATAGAAAATATTTGTGTACGTTTTCTTTTCTAATGATATCATTAAGGAATAGGACAAAACGTCTGCCAAGCAGAAACGGAAATAATGTTTTTCCTGTCGTAATTTTAATCAGTATACATTTACGAATATGTCTCGTGTGTAAATTCATTTCCAATAACCACTGTAAATGGCAAGTCTCCACATTCAGAGTTATGATACAGTATCTTATTAGGATCTTAACTAATTCATACAGATATGTTTTATAGAGACTAAATGAAGCATGTCTTGAGAACTGAAGCCTGCATATACGCTTTCAGAAACGTTACACTCTGTTAATTCTACATCAATAAAATATACTGTACACGATATTTATTTCTATGATAACAATTCGAAAACTTAGTTTAAACATGTTTAACTATTATCTTCGGGGCAAATGTGTCATTTCTTTTATCAAAGCAGTTTTATTCTGAGACCGTAAGTTTGGACAGAACTGAAAATAAAACATTGCTTTCAGAACATAGGAAGATGACACCTTTGCAAAATGTTAATCTCATTATTAGTACAAATGGCTTCGCACTGGGCATAGACTTACTGTCAATAAACTTCCTCGATCCAATACATTGAGCATAGGCAAACCGTGTAGACACAGATCTGTACATTAATTGACCGGTTTGTTGTGAGGATAAATTTCTTCTAGACATTGCATGAGTAATGATATGATTTTATCAACGTGTCAAATAACAACGGTTTGTTTTTATACAGCGAATAGAACAGAAGAACAAGAATCGTGTTTGATTTATCTTTGAGACATGACAGTGTCTTAAACCAGTTGCATATCGTTTTAATCCTGAAAACAGTTATAATAGGTTTTTGGCGGGTGCTTTATCCTTTGAAACATAATAGAACCAGGTAAGATGTTTCCTGTAGACGCCGCCTGATCACGACCGGTTCTGTTGGCTGATAAGATTTTATAAATCGTATTCTACAATTTATGCCATGTGTGTATACGCTTTTATAAAATCTATCGAAATAACACTCATGAGGTATTGGTTTAACATGAGTATTTATTAAGTAATATGGTAAGGTAAGCATACAGTCAACAATAGTTTGTATTAGGAATTAATGACTAATCTATCAGAGTGTTGCATAACTTGATATTTGTACAGGAACGTATATATATGAGCTATCATCATTTGCACTACCAAGATAATGCACATTCATAATTATGTTATAAGATTAGCACACACTACAGTTGCAGTCATTATAGAAGTAATGATTTATGTGTTCACCCTAAACAGAGAAAATAGAAAATAACTACTATAACGCTTCTCTTTAAAGCTGTCATTACTACTTGTCGTTTTATAATTGTTTACTTTGTTCTCGCTTAACCCTTTCGGTGCCAAATTTCTAAATATCGTCTGCAATCCAAGTTTGTTAAATTATTCAGTAAAATAAGGAAATGAGATAAATAAATGCAAAATTCAAAGGAATAAAGCACATATATAGAAATACAGATTGAGACAAATAGTGAAGTCCCTGATCAGACGCCGCCTTGAAAAGGCGGCGTCTGATCTATGACTGCACTATTTGTCGTGGTGAATTTATGCGACTGCGGCGGTGAAAGGGTTAAGTCATTCCCCCACTATTCTTGACATGACTCGCATTTGCACACAGCTTTGTTCCAGATGAGGGGCCGAGTAACTCGGTGTCTCATTACGATCCAAGCTGATTGACAATCGGTAAATAGTTTCTTAAAAGTTCAACCGAATCGGACGTAGTTAAAATTGAGCAGATCCAAATGTAGACTATGGTTTTGAATGCATGCAAGGGTTAAGGGCAAGGTACAAAATATAGTAAAGCAGAACCTGTCGTATACAGTAAAACCCAGATAGTTCGAACAACAATAAATCAAGTATCATTGTTGGTCTTTCAAACAGGTGACTGCTTGATGCAGGGTACAAGTCATGCGGACAGTTCTTATATGGATTTTCTGCTTGACCTTTGCCCAGCATTAATCGGTCTGCTGTCTAAAAAGCACAACGATCACTTGAATATTCATGCAATAATAATGAATGTATGAATATACACTGGTTGAAATTGTATAAGTGCATTATGAACAAGGACATATTCGATAATTGTCCAAGCTTTAGAATCATTATTTCATTACATTATTTCATAAACAAACAATGCAGATCCTGATCAGACGAGTCCTACAGGAAGAGTTTGATCTTGTCTACCGTATTTGCAAAGGCATTAATAAACGTATATATGGAGTAAAGGGATACAAATAATCTGAAAATGGGTGATCCTTCGAAAGCAAAAGTAGAAATGCAAAAAGAGAAAAGTTTCGTCCAGTATCTACATGATGGTGCTGATGAAATTTATACCAAGGCAATCTTTGTGTGTGGAAGGTGAAATATTTGGGCATAACATTTATGACCAGATTTCCATGGCGATACTTGAGATCTCATCAAACATAATTCGTCACGTATATCGAACAAAAAACACGTGACGTGTAGTCTATGGTTTTGAACTTGTGTTTCTTTCTTCACCCATAGCCCACGAGTCACAACACTACAGTTACATTTGCAATCTGGGTCTGTACTGTTTGCCATGGAAAACATCCATGCCTGCATCTTTTATACTTCTGCCTAGGAAAATCATTTCAACATATCCAGTATATTGTTTTTAAATATTTGCATTATTAATATTCAAAGAGGGCAGGGTGAAATATGTGGCGAGCTAAGTGTTAAGTTTGCACTCGCACAGATCGATGCCACTGCCAATTACCAATGCTTTATAGATGTATAACAAACAAACCGTCACTAACACTATTGGCACTTAACTGACACACTATAAGATTATTTCTTTTTAGAGGTATATATGTGGACAAAATGTCTTGTAGCACAGATTTTATGAACATGATTTATTGTCCATTTTCATGGGGCACGTTAGTTTCATGTTAGTAGAAAGACTTGGGCAGTTATATTGTATAGGAACAAGCCATTACGGCTTTGCAAATAATTATTATTGTTGGTTTGGAATTTACACTGTTACTCCATAGAATGGCACAAATACAGCCAAAACAAATCCTCTTAATCAATAAACATGAGCGTCTCTATACGTAGGTGATTCCCTGATGAAACGTAGAAGTGACAGGATAATGCTAGGGCAATTAGTCACCAATCTCCCATGGGTGCTTTTGTATACACGAGGTCCTGTACAACCTACCTTATCCAACATCCTACTGTGAAATTGTTATATATGTTTAGATATAGCCTGTTGCAATCTGGACTTCTTCCGATTTGATGAAGCTTTTGAGAAGGTTTTGACCGAGTGACAAACGGCCCGGTGCCCGATGAGATGCCGAGTTACTCACCGTCTCATCTGGATCAAAACTGTTTGCTAATCAGTGCCAGTTCGCGTACAGCAGATTAACCCTTCGCTTGCTGAATTTTAAATTACACCCATGTCCTGTTGTATTATTACATATATCTTCACTGTGTACAAGTATTTCGCCGTGCAATCACTGCTGTGGAGTGCACTGGTTGCACAATCAACTTGCAAATAGTGCAGACCCTGATGAGACAGCTCCTGCAGGAGCTTTCTCATCTGGGTCTTCACTATTTACAGGTAGGTATATTGACGTGAATAGCAAGCGAAGGGTTAAGGGATATTCCAAGGAATATAATTGTATTGAGTGTGTGATGTAGCTAGGCATTTCTTTATATACTAATGAAAATAGACATTTCGACACTTGCCAACGTGAATTAGTTTTACATTGCTTGAACTTAATGTATACAAACACTAACATGTTCATCTTATTTACTTAAGGAGATTCCAGAATCTGGTCAAAGGAAATGGGATTGGTGAAGATAGAATTAGAGTAACGACACTATTCTTTATCTTTGATTAATCTCCATGACATTTGCCTTTACATGTTTGATATCCATAATATAAAGTCGAACCAATTTACAGCGGCCATGTAAGCACGGGTTTATTTAACCCTTTACATGATAGAGACACATTCAGACGCATTTACTTACAGGGAATCTATCTGCCCTGCTCTGCTCTGTTTTCTTGTGGAATCGCGCACCGATCTGATTGTATGAGTTTCTGCCGGTGCAAAATAGTTCTGTTTTATACGCCATCATAACAACTATGATATTCATTATGATAATTAATTTTGCATGAATATTTGTCGGCAAAGGGATAAAAGTAGGTGACTGTTTGATAACGGATATTCCTGGATTACTTTCATCCTGCTTTCAGTTACAATAGTGTTTTTTGAGTGGTTTCTTTAGAGAGGGTTTAATATAACTATAACTATTTTTCCTCTGTGCTTCTGTGAAGAGTAACTGCTATCATTGAACTTGAGCTTTATTATTCATTGCCTATTTATTTCAAGCAATAACGCTGGTAGTTTTAATATAGGCGATATTCACACCTGGTGTGATGTTCAATGACATGTTTTCACTTTATTCAAGCACGAGAGAAGACTTCAAACACATTGGTATCTACGGGATACCGAGTCACTCTGTCTATCAATTCGGTCCAAACATTTATCAGTAGTCGAATTTGATCTCAATAAAGCGTTCGCCTCTCTTGCAGGAAGTCACGAGTTCAAACCGGAGTGGAGATCCATTATTATCATGTTGTATCATATGCAATGATTGGGTTAATAAAGGCATGCGTCACCGTTACCAAAGGGTGTTAAAAGTGAACTGAAATAATTCGTTCATACCCTGACTAGTTTCTTCAACGTAGTGATTGGGAAGAGGAAAGGGGGGGATCTTTTTCATTTCCAACGTTTGGTCATTTGTTCACTACTTAATGTATCATGAGCTACTCTTTTCATTTGATTTCAGGAGCGCATGTTCTGTTGTCTGTAAGTTGTCGATATTTATTTTACATGATATATTTAGCAATGTCATTAATCAATACATGATTATTTCATATCCCTCTTATCCTGCTATATTTCGAATATAAAAACATAAGCACAACTGATAGTTCCAATTCAAACACCGAGCGGTTCGTGTGTAACCCGTTTCAGCGCTGAGTTGAATACCGGCCTATTAATATTTAACAATTTCTTCCATAAATACTACGCCTTTCTACGCCTCAGTAAACTTTACTGTTTGAAACCATTGTGATAAATATTAATCACAATAGTTTAAGAACTATAAAATTATAATAAAAATATTAAGTTAATGCTCCTTTTCGGTAGATTTATTCAAAGAGGTTGAATCTAAAAATAGCCTATGAGGAAATGGGTTAACTACAGAGTCAATTGAGTATGATATGCTTAAGTTTGCAAGAGGGTTTTAATGGCAAGCCGTGCATTATGTGATCAGATAGCTCTTCTGATCTGGGTCTACACTGTTCGCAAAGGACAATGCACGATTCTACCGCATGGACTAAATATGACAAAGCTGTGTAAATGTCAATCAGCAGCGCCCATTATATCATTTTAATTTCTTGCAACACTTCATTAACGGGTTAACGTTTTATTATTGACTTTAATTACTATACTATTTATACCTGTGGGATGGATACTTAATTCAAAACACTGTTTTTAATGACGGCTGGCTTTAAAATATACCGCTCGTTTAGTATCGAGGCTTTTCATAATAGAAAAGAACAAAATTGTTTTGATTTCTTTACAACCCCAAGTACACTGTTCTCAAAATGCAAAGTATGTTGCATAGCATCAGCTTAGCGTTCACTGTGGCATCTGAACGGATCTTTTGTCAAACTATAAAAATACCAGTGACATTCGCGGAGAGAGGTTTACAAAACATGGATACCTTTATTTACACTATTTGTAAAGCTAGGGTGACTTTGAGAGAAGTGTGAGGTTAGGACGTCCGTAAACCGGTTTAAACCCCCAGTGGTGTTTTTGCTACTGACCGTGCCAAGGCGGGACTCTCTTTGTCGCCCTTCCTTTTCTTTGCCTTGCGTCTTTGTGCTTGTGATTTTGTTCATGTGTGGAACGTTTGTCTCTGGTTCTTGTGTGTCTTGGTGTTTTCTGTGTTCATCTCGTGTGTGAGTGTGCGTTTGGGTGTGTGGTTGTGTGTGTGTGTATGTGTGTCATGCTGTCTATCGGTGTTTTGGTGGTGGTTGCGTCTTGTATGTGGCTTTGCCTGCTTGACTTTACTACTTTTCCATTATCATAATTGTATGCATAAAACATTAACCCACTGATATCGGCAAACTGCTTGGATCCTGATAAAACGCCGAAGTATTTGGTGTCACATCTGAACCTAGCTGTTTGACAGTCGAACAACATTTTACCATGGCAGACATTTCAGAATCATACTTATGTTATATCATAAGCTAACATATCAGCCCCAGACCAGGCGGCTACTACAGAAACTGTCAGTTCTGGGCTTACTCTGTTTGGAAAGGTATATATGGAGTAAGTGATGAAAAATGCTGACGGAAATGTTAAACAACAATCATTATTTCGTGCTAGAGAAACAGACATAAACAACACATGATAGCCTTTGTGTCACCGCCATGGCATTGAGATATCTGCTCTCTCGGTGATAAAGCTAAAAAACTCTTCCGCAGCCGTGGGCGAATATGTGGTCACCTTTGCAAACGTTTTGAACCGAATTTTGACGCTAAGTTATTCAATTTTCTGATCGAGGCTAAAATTGTTGATATTGTGGTGATATTGTTTTGAAATAAAATTTGAACAAATATCAAAGATAGAAACATTGAAACAGTGGATAAAGCATACAGGCGAGCATAAGTGGCAGCCAATGTAATGGATACCATTGTCTGATGTGCGAAATAAGTTTGATCATATTCCATAATGCAAGAATATGATTAATATTAATATGACAGATTTGCAAAACAATTGCCGTCTAACTTTCAATTTGTTGCCAATTCCTACGTTTGAAATGTGTTGATATTGTTGCGTTTATACACAGCACTTGATATTCATAAATTTTGCAACTTTGAATAGAATGATAAAACCCGATCTGTTACATTTCATACTTACAAACAATATTTCATAAACTATTGACCAAGTGTGAAAACGCATTAAACTTGATGAGACAACGAGGTTCATCTGGATCAGGTATAATATTCTTAAGTATTGTCATTTCACTACGCGCTTCATTTAATGCGTACGTGTAGGCCAAGATATACACACACAGAACATTCTCCTAAGAGTTTGGATTATTTGCTCTTTTATGATGACATCCATACTAAACTGGAGAAAAATGTCTGCCAAGCAGATACGAAATATACTTAACATGTACAATAAAACCCCATCTACACCAGAATTCTAGTAAAGAAGAGTGTAGATACATTAGGGCAGGTGGCTGCTTAATGTGAAAAGTATGCAGAAAGCTCCCAGCATGACTTTCACACTACATTAATATGTCACCTGTCTCCAGGACAGATAAGTATACTCCGGTTTAGTATTTGGTTTACTGTACTATGAACCGTCTAAATGCAAACAGCGCGGATTCAGAGATGTTGACACTCTTATCGTAGTTCTGGAAAGAAATGAAAGCAAATGTAACATTCACATCATGGGGAGAGGATAACTTTGCAAAGTTCTATATAATTATGTCAAAGAATGTAGTTACAATAAATTCGCGCTGAACATAGACATACTGCCCATAACAACTCTAAAACGATTCAAAAGGCTATGCACGTAAAAGAACCAGGATCAGATACAAATTCTTAGTCTGAATCTGGCATAATTCTCATGAATTCTAATGAAGTTGCAGACACCAATTACCAATTTGTCACTGAAAGAGTAAATGTTTCCATGTTAATCAAAGCTGGGAACAAAGGCCCATTCAACCAGCTCCTTGTGATATTTGCGAAACCTATATCACACCAGAATTGCTTTCAACTGTAGCCCTAGAGGATTGATATCTACGTTTATATTTGCCATCGACAATGCACACATTTAACATCTAATGATATATCTGCTTAATGCTTACAAAAGTGAGTGTTCTTTGCGACGTATATTTTGTTAAGATCATTTATGTTCTAGCACATCTTCCTTTTAACAGAATTAATTTAGGTATTTTATTTCAGTGTTTGCACGACACCACAAATAACATAGATATGTACACTAAACTAGGATTAAAATGAAATACTACTGTGACTTCCTCACTCAATTGAAATTAAAATGTTTTACCGGTTTAAGATAACATTTTAATCAATTCTGTCATCGTTTGTAGGAACTCGGTGCCTGAGTTTCTCTTGAATACATCCTTAAGTTAAGCATTCATACCTAGAAACAACATATATCCATTGTAAACATTTTCATTTAAAATTGGAAACGGCGTACACATAGCGTCTAGCAGAACCTTCGATTATTTCTAAGGGTTAGTATAGCTCTTACTTCGTATTTGAAATTATGTTATTTATTGTTATATCAGTATGCAAATCACCCCTATTGAAAACTGTTATGCTCTATTCTTGTACCTGCGCATCATGCCATGTGGATGTCGTTTGTAAAGAAACAGCTGGCAGATTTTGCACGTACAAATGCAGTGTTGTCATTTTCCGACTTGTTACTGCACGGCATAAAGGCTATTTAGCATGAGAGTTCCTACAAACTATTCGATCGAATGAGGTAGATTTGAGTTAAATCTGTCTTGAAATTATAGAAACTCTCGATTCAAATCGGGTTACAAAAGTGAGTAAATATCTTGTATAGCTTATCTCCTTGGTGAATGGTACAACTAATGATAATCGTGGACATCTTCAATTAATTACAGTAGGTCACCTGTTACTATTATAGTAGTCACTATAGAGAGGCCCCAATGTATACGTTAAACTGCACTTACATTACACCAAACCACTCTAATTTCTACATGTACAAGTTTTGAACTGAACAGGCGCAATTGAATCATACATACCCAGACGTTGATATCAGAAGGCTACACAATTTAATAAGTATCAATAATGATATAAGAGAACGGGATTGGATGAGGTACTGGCACCGGAGAAGGAGTCATATCAAAGAGATGAAATATTCCACCTTACTTTGAGCTGATGAATTGAATTTATATACATGTTATGTGTTGTTGTCTTTTTCTGTGTACATGTACTTTTATTCTGTGTTGAATACATTTCGAGTCGTCATCAAGCAGCAAATTAATTCAGCTAAACGGGTGTTTATAAGCGTAAAACAGTGAATAAACTTTTGATATGACCAATACTCTTCCATAAGAATACAGAACAGACCCTGGTCAGACAGCTGCTACAGGATATATGCAATAAATATTTATTCATAAGCGATACAAAAAGATCATTAGTTTGTAAAACGTTCTAATACGTCATATTTTCTTAAGTTACACGCATATACAGACATAAACTTGCGTTTTTAGTGTCCAGTTTAGAACTCTCTTGCCGTCTGCAGTATCTTTATAAGTGATTTTCATGCAATTTCTTCCAAAAGCGTATGTGAAGTCTTGAGCAGTTTGGATTCAGACGAAACGCCAAGTAACATGACGAGAAACTGATTGTAATGGTAATCATATGTTCGCTCATTGCCTACCTACAGCTTTATCTACAACAGTAGTCTCCGCTCACTACACTACACACACTTGTCGGGTCAGTGTGAATCAAGTTACAGTATAACCTCTCTTAACCGGAATTCTAGTAGATAATAATTTAGATACTTTTAGGCAAGTGGCTGCTTAATGCAGGGTGAAAGTCATGCAGAAAGCTCCTCTAGGAGCTTTCTGCATGACTTTCACCCTGCATTAAGCTGCCACCTGTCTCCAAGACCGATATTCATACTAAATTTAACTGCCGGTTAAGAGAGGTTTTACTGTATCAATAATCTATATAAAACTACATGGGAGTGATAACATGTTTCATGTTTTCATCTGTTTTCCCTTTTTTGAAGGTATTTGCTCACGAATAATAGCCCCTACGTCAGCTTTGAAAATATAACCGTAGTGATTTTGTTATTTATTCTAAACGGTTAACCAAGGTACATATTACCGAACAGATGTGTGCGTTAGGCCCTACCAAATTCATCTGTATGTTTTACGGAAATATTATCATGGCCAGTAACAAATAGACAGAACATCCGACTCAGACAACACATTAAGTATTTGGGTGTTTTCCTATCTGGAAAAACCATTAAGAAAATGGAAAACATGACTGGAAATCGGAAATGGAAATAATCTTCTTCCTGTTTTTAATCTTAATTAACATACGAATTCATGCATTGACAGAAATATGTCTCGTGTTTAAGGGTTGTTTCATTTTAGCCTCTGAGCACTTAACCCAATCACCGCCATAGTCGCTGAAAAGCAACACAGAAAGCTTGCTGAAATGAACGAATCGGTAATAACCTTTCAAACATTTCAGATCCAGTTAAGACACCAAGTAACTCGGCGTTAACGCGGCGTTTCATCAGGATCGACTGTTTGACACTCAAACATGGCATATAAGGCAGACGTTAATATGTGCAGATGAAAATTATTCAGCGCAAAAAGTGTTCAAGTGATCCGTATCAATCTCTGATATATATTAACCTTTAGTCTGCTAGGTAAATCATATTTACATAATGTTTCACCTTCCAGATTTTCGAATTTCAAGCTACATGTATAATCAATGTGTCTACCAAAATGCAACCAGGATGTCAACCAGTTTGGATCATTATGAGACGCCGAGTTACTCGGCGTCTCATCTAGACTTTTGCATAGGTATTCACTCATCCGCCCATAGCATGGTAAAGGTTAAGATTCTGATCCAGATACCGAATAACCCAATCCATAATTACCTTAAACATTTTAATCCATAGATTCGCATTTCAGCGTCTTTGCACACAGTGTAGACCCAGATCAGATCGCCCATGTCTATTCCACAGGTGCCCTCGCATGTATTGTCTCAACAACTCCATCACAAATACATTAGATGTTTTAATCACATGTCATAAGTATCTAAACCATACCAAAAGATAGTTTTCTGACCCAACCAAATTTTTTTATTTTTTTTCGCGAACACCCCTGCTCTATATATTCAACTTCGGCCGAAATCTGCAAAAAAAATGATGGGTTCATTCACTGCGATCGTCCTTGAAAGCTTATTTGACCACCGAATTCCATAAACTGTATCTGATTTATCAAAGAAATTATCACTATTGACGAGCAGTCATCGAAGTTTTCTCAGAATATTAACACGCTTTTACAACGAGACAACAAACTTCTCTAGGACACAGGTTGACTCTGAGGTTCGAAATAGAAATACGCTATAATTCAAGTCGAAACACCATATAAATGACTTATAAGGCATTGCCCCGGTCTTATAGCATGAATGGATATCGTGTATTCAACATTTCTTTAAATAATATTTTCTAAAAACCTCTACAAGCTTGACATTGATATCGGCGAACGTCACTACTTTCAGTTTGTAAATCTTTACTTTCGGTTTAAAACTGAAAGTAATGACTGTCACCGATATCAATATCAAGCTTGTAGAGATTTTTAGAAAATTACTTTTTGACGAAATTGTAAATACACGATATCTATTTATGCTATCAGACCGGGACAATGCCTTATAGACCAGTTATATTGTGTTTCGGCTTGAATTATAGCGTATTTCTATTTCGAACCTCAGAGTCAACCTGTGTCCTAGAGAAGTTTGTTGTCACTTTAACGACTTGTTGTAAAAGCGTTTTAATATTTTGAGAATGAATAGATCACTGCTCATCAAGAGTGATACATTCTTTGATAAATGAGACACAGTTTATGGAAATCGGTGGTCAAATAAGCTTTCAAGGACGATCGCAATGAATTAACCCATCGATTTTTGAGCAGATTTCGGCCGGAGTTGAATACCTTTTACTTATTATATAGAGTAGCTCCTGGTTGTTCGCGAAAAACAATTTTGTTTGGTTTTAGTTGTCAGAGAACTATATTTTGGTATATCTTTTAGATACTAATGACATGTGATTAAAAAATAATGTTTTGTGATGGAGTTGTTATTGAGATATAGCATGCGAAGGGCACTCTGCATGATTATCGGATTATACAGATTTGCCATGGACAATTCGTGTGTGCATAATTATGTCATTGTAAAACAGCTAGTTAATATTTATGATTGCATTATGTCTTACATGGATACAAAATAAATGAAATATAACTTGTTGAAATGGAGCAGACGAAACGGTTTCATGTACGAGTACTTAACTTTTAATCCTGGACACTCGGGCATCATTGTAGATACGCATAAGAACAGGTATATTCAAAAGACGCTCAAACAATGCAGGGTAAACGTCATGCAAAAAAATCCAAGAGGAGCTTTCTGCATGATTTTCGCCTTACACTAAGCTGCCACCTGTCTTAACAACCGATACTGTTACTCGTCATAGTGTTCGGATAATCGAGTATTTACTGTATTGTAAAACAGTGGTGTCACTTTGTTGCGAAGAGTGCTAGCTGTTTTCACTCATTTTAGCGCCGAGGTCATTGGAAAATTATCAGACGCGATAATATGATGAAACAATTGAGTCGAAACGTTTGAGAACGAATAACAAACTTGTAAGACTGTAAGACTTTCACTGCCGAAACATGTGAGACTTTCACTGCCGAACATGTCGGAAATGACGTATCTGAGCGACACTGATACTCATTCATTGTGACACTGTGACACTGTGATAAACATAACGAGGAACAATTTTTTTGGACACACCACCTACGTTTCAGAGAAGAAATCGGTGGACAGTTTACTCTAAAACAAGCAGACAACATTCTTTGCAGCCGAATATTATCAGACGCTAGGAGTAAAACTTCAACACTGATCCGTATCTGAGATCAATATGTTTTGTTGTATCTGCGTGTTGGTGTAATAATTTGTTGTTGACAACATGTGAAACAAACCTGTGGCATGTAATTCCACTTGAAACTTGCGATTTCCGAACGGCCTTGCTGGAATTATATGAAGCCTTCCAACGGGGAGAATCAGTCTGGTGAAAGATTTGACTGAGGGGTAACAATAGGTCCTTCTCTGTTAACATTTAAAAGCACCAGGCATAATCTAGTTTGATCTAATTAGCCATCGAGCAAAAGGAATAACTTCCAGTTTAATGAAGTCTTGATCTCCTTCACCCTTCTTTCTTAAAATCTCAAACTTGCTCAGATCGATTGTTGCTGCAACCAGGTCCCCTAGAACAATCTTCCATATCTAGAATATTAGGTCCCCTAGAACAAACAAACCATCATTAGTGCACGTCTGAATTACATCTGCGATTGACGAATTACTGACAAACTATTAAATTAAACCTTTGATGGGGAAATGAACTTTCTAGTGAAGAGACATACATGATCATGCAATACAACGTTCGTGGATTTCATTTGTCCAATTTTTTTTAATCAAATCTGTAAGATTCATGACAGCGGAAAGGCTATACCCATGCAACCATAAAGCATGGGTTGGTCCCCGGAGGAAAAGGTCTGTACGGCTGTGCAAACGGGGTTTACGGTTCAGTTTACAGTTTCACCGTTTCTCCATAGAATTACTCCAATAAATTCAAATTATAACACGCATAGGACCAACAATGAGTTTAGTGTTAACTGGCGTTTGTTCAGGAAATAAAATAATTAAAAAAGATCTTAAACAAATTGTTGCACACTATATCTATATATAAGGGCGGATAATCTAATGTGTGTTATACGGAAAATAGAACACCCAGCAGTAAATATCTTATGAGTACCTTATTAAGTGTGTCAGTATTCCGTTTCCTTTAATTAATGTATAAAGGTACAACTGAATATAATTATCGTAACCGCTCAAACTTAGAGCTAGTTATAAGCATATGACAGTTCGTTAAACACTGTAGTCTAATGCATTAGTGTCGTCATGTATATAGATGGACGTCAAGATATGACTGAAATATTATTCAAGAGATGTAAAGTGCAAACACAAACAGAAACAACTACGCTAATGTCTGTCTTGAGAGAATTCGAAATCTGTCGCATGTCCACCTTAACCCTTTCGCTGCCAATGCCGGATCTGTGACCTGACTCTCAATTATAAACCAAAATTATGTATGATCATACAAGAAGTACCACATGCAAAACACACAGTCGCCCGAACAACACTATGACAAATAGAACAGCAACTGCATGGTGTATAAACCTGTACCGGTTATTTGAGCTCTGTACCGGCTACCTGGAGCGTCGAAGCGAGAAATGTCACAATGGCGGACGTGTGCGAATGATAACAGGTAAGTAAATTAAACTTTGCAGACCTTCAGACACTGTTTTCAATGTAACACATATGGCATTCTCATCTAGAATAATCGTGTTGAAAATCCTCGGATGTTGACGAAGGCTCACCTTCTTTTCGATAGCATTGTCATAAAGATCCTGTGAATTTTCATTCTAAAAGATAGTTTCTTCGTTTCAAACTGCACATACTATTCCGAAAATATATTTTGTAACAGCAGATAAGATTCTAGATATGAAAGCCTGTTTTACAACCTCAGACAGATCTAAACAGTTTTCCGGAAATTGTACGGTCAGCTCAAGACAAAATGCACGGTCAGCTGTGCGAGCGAATGAAATTGTCTGTACGGTCAGCTAATAATTGTAAGAGATTTTCTTTCTATCTTTCAGTGAAACCACGTATAGCTGCTATTACTGCAACCAAGTCATTTTACGTGTTCGCCGAAGTAATCAATCACAGTGTCAAGAACCATAGAACAGAAACTATTAAGATCTAAACACAGCAATTGGAACATAACAAGAGCAAACAGAACACACATAACAAGAGCAAACAGAACACACACGAAATTCTCGATTATCCCGTATGAATTAAGGAAAGAAATCAAAATAATGATTCCAAACAGCTAAACATTAACAGTAGACGTTTCTAGAAGACCAACAATATCTCCAAGCCCAGTAAAATCCACGAAAAGGATAACGCTCTACTCAATTCCCAAAAATACTAGAATTCAAATGTACAGAAGAAAATAACGACAGCGATGATGCTAAAGAAGAGGACGATTTCGTTAAATGAGCCACTGGCAAACTACCAGAACTCGGAAAAAGAATTTCAAGGAGAAGGGAAAAGGGGACAGCGATACGATTGAAAAACTTATCAATATTTGCCAATGGTTGTAGATAATCTGAAAGAATACGGACAATTAGAAAGCTATATTAAATTTAACAATTGGTTGCAGACGGCGGGATGTCTTTGACATATATTGCATATTTAGTATTTCTTGACGGTGTCGAGTGGTACTCGCTGGAAGATACAAGAATAATGCAGTATTCAGACAATATCAAATGGTTCTGGTAAATTGGACTAAAGCTGTTAAAAGGAAAATTTCACGGGTTCATATCATGCATGAAACTATTGGACAGTGTGCTGAAAGCAATTTGACCCCGTATTGTCATCTACCAATTTTGCAGTACCTAAGTATATCCGATTATTACAAACTAAAATGACGTACACAGCTAAAGGAGGAAAACGCTGCCTCTAAAGTTGTGACACATTTTTCACTCGTCCTACACAACACAAACAAACGTGTTGATTTAATGTGTGGCGTAAGCAGACTGGATGCTGCAGAGATGTTTGGGATTGACATGCGCATATCTAAAGATTGATGTGGTGTCCGGCCCTCCGGATTGATCCCCCACCCCTTTAACATTATTTGAATTTGACCTACACACTGAAAAAGTGCATGTCTATAAATTAAAAAATAACAAAACGTTCGAAACTGACGGACCTAGGCTGCTAGACCAAACTCTTCGAACTCACTCACCCTTGAGAAACACTACTGGATCCGCAGAAACATTCTTGAACACATGTATGCCGACTTCACTACAGACCGTATAACCTTAGCCTGTTATGAAAATGAAGTCTACTTGAACTCAGATCTGTCACAGTTTTCACTAGCTTCCGATTCGTTTAAGCTTTTGTGATGCTATTTAAAGTGTCAAAAACATTGGATCCTGATGAGACACCGAATTACTCGGCGTCTCATCCGGATCCATGCTGTTTTCAAATACCAGTTAGGTCGTGTCAGTTACGTCGCACTTAATAGGCAAAGGCTTGTCCAGATGTTCAAAATGCCATGAAATGGATATTGATTAAGAAACATGTCTATTTCTATTAAAATTAAAACAACAACAACAATTAGATTATTTTCTTCATAATGGTATCATTATTGTATCAGTATCATCGTCTAGACTATTTAACCCAAATCAGTCAACCCATTTAGACCAAAGAACGCTTATGTACACGCTTGTTGCCGTTCTTAATGTGTTGTCCTTATGCGTGCTGTAAGAACCTGATGAGACGCCGAGTTACTCGGTGTATCATATGGTTCCAAACTGTTTGCAAATGAATGCAAATATGCGCCGCTATGACATTATGAATTAAGGGACCTTTTTCAACTAGGAACACACACACACACACAGATTAAGTTCTTATTTTGAGCTGACCGTACACACATGCTCGAAGCTGATGGTACAGTGTAAGCCGTGTACTAAAACAGCTGAATGTACAGAACAGCATCAATTTTACGGATTCAAAATGCAAAATTCCATAATACTTCCGATAATCACAATAATATTATCACATCATATCAACTGATGATGCTCTGAAAAAGCATATTTTAATCGATAAAGTAACAGAAAAGTGCGTAGAAGGCGTACGAAATTCGAAGTTGTGGTGATAGACGGATGGATTTCGAGTGAGCCACTAGTTCATTTGGGTCTCGACTTAGATGTGTGGAGCCGTAAATTGAACCGAATGCAGTCATGTTTCGTTTACTACTACCTAACGTAATTGTAAAAGCAGGCATACCGACGACACGTAGAGTTGTTGAAGAGAAGAAAATTAAAATAAATTCATGACACATACCTTTTGTTTGTTTTATTCGCACCGCTTCGATGCTCAATAACGCCCAGTACAGTGCTCAAATAGCCGGTCCAGAGCTCAAATAATCGGTACAGGTTTATACATCGTGAACTGTATATGTCTATTAAAAGAACAAAAGACAGACGCACAAATACATAACAAACCTGAATAAGGTTGAAGGGCACCAAACCTCACACATATTCCATCTCCACGTTAAATACAAACAGTGTGAATAAACATATTGGATTCAGATAAGACGATTTATCAGGATCCAACCTGTTTGACTAACAGTTAATAGTTTCTCAAAATCGTGTACGAATCGGAAGTAGTCAAAATCGCACCATATCCAAATTCGAGCAGACATGATTTTGTTCACGTGGTGAGGGGTAATATTGTTCCTGCCGTGGATATGTTCGTGATTGCCATTGCAAATAGGATCTTAACCCTTCGCATGCTGAATTTTAAAATACATTTCTCCTTCTTTACCCATGCCGTGTTGTATAATTACATATATCTTCACTGTGTACAAGTATTTCGCTGTGCAATCACTGTTGTGGAGTGCATTGGTTGCACAATCAACTTGTAAATAGCGCAGACCCTGATGAGACAGCTCCTGCAGAAGCTGTCTCATCTGGGTCTTCACTATTTACAGGTAGGTATATTGACGTGAATAGCAAGCGAAGGATTAAGAACATTTGTATAAAGTAGCAGCTGTCTTAAGCGGTCATAAAAAAATACAGTAAAACCCCTCTAATGCGACCATCAGACAAGGGCACAATTCTTGGTGGCAGAAATCGAATGTATATGTATCCATTAAGTGGTCGAATTAGAGGGGTTCTACTGTACGTACAATTATGGCTCTTTAAGGCAGGTGGTAGCTTATGCAGGTCAAACGTAATGCAGCTTCTTTACACTGAATTAAGCAACAATCTCCTATTTAACTGCAGTGTTCAATAAATAAATGGCTGCGTAAGGTTATACTGTACACTGGAAGAAATCTTTGTCGAATTGTTGTATACGTTCTATATACATGTACGTGTACGAACATATGTTGAGCATGTTCAAGTTCGTATAAGTTTACCCTACTTAACCCTTCGCTTGCTATTCACGTCAATATACCTACCTGTAGATAGTGATGACCCAGATGAGACAGCTCCTGCAGGAGCTGTCTCATCAGGGTTTGCACTATTTACAATTGGAAAAGTAGTAAAGTCAAGCAGGCAAAGCCACATACAAGACGCAACACATACAAGTTGATTGTGCAACCATTGCACCACACAGTAGGGCGAACTACTTGTACACAGTGAAGATATATGTAATTATAACATAACTCGTGGCTTTAGCGTGACGTAACATTTTCATATATATTTTGATATTCACGGGCATATATTCACTAGTGAATAACATTCGAACGACCTAACTGTATTCATACGCGCTGTCATAGCAAACAAACAAACTGGCGGACGGTGACCTACATATGTCAACGATTGATTTCACGATAGATGGCAAAGGACTGTTGGCACTTGCGCCTTAATTTCGATAAAAAATACAAACTGTAAAGTAAATATCTGTCAGTAAATATCTACAAAATGTATGCCAAAAAAGACCTACCAGATACTCTGACCCAAACTACCCATTCTACATAAAATGCCTTCACAAATTTATATTTTCTTCACTGCATGTCCTTTTGTTAATGCAGATTTCTACTCACAAAAATATCTCGTCATTCAACAGGTATAGTCATCTGAATCCAGCACAGCACAGACATATTTCAAATATGTTATACTCCAAATCAGCTGATCGCGAAAACCTTCCACCTGTTCCAACGCATTTTATGCAGCTGTTCGTACTGCATCTTTTGTCCATCTCAATAAACTTCTTCACTGAATTTGAATGGAGATTTTTTTTCTCGGTGGAAATGTCCATGTACGTGTGTATACAACACTGATGAAGGGCTAAATATACCAAAACGAAGGCGCATTTTGAATCCCAATTCACAGTTCACCGTGTCAGACGTGTAGGCGAACTGTATGTGGGTCTTCATTTAAATGGCGCCCTTTACACAGATACATGTTGTGTACAGTGACGTCATAATGTGACGTGTTTGTATGTCGAAACTGTAACTTAAAAATTATTTTGACGTGTTTCTGTAGGCTTTCGTATCATAAGCTATCACAGTTAAATTGAATACCAGAGAGGTCTAAATTAGATCCTAGTTGATATGACAGTAAGTCAAAACACAGTTGGAAATGTTGGACCTACTTTGTCCCCGTTACCTAGCGAACCTAATAACACCTTTCTTTAATCGTTTCTATATGTAAGGGGAATTTATAACAATCCACGTTACTGCTGAACTATTGACTGCAAAAAAACCATTTGTGTTTGTTATGTTATAAATATAATCTTGCATTTGTGTTCATTCGTCTTTTCAAAACGATAAAAAAACTCGCTAAAGCTTGTTTTTTATCGTTTCAAAAAGACTCATTTAATAAATCCAATAATCAGGAACACTCATGTAAGATCCTCTATTTATACAATAGGGCACGGGTAAAGAAGGAGAAATGTATTTTAAATTTCAGCAAGGGAAGGGTTAATCACACAACCGACAACTTAGGTTCTAGAGATTATGAATCAGTTCGCCTCTGATCTGAAACCAACAGTTTAGCAGGACTTAAATACATTTTGCGCGTGCCGTGTCAGACCTGTACACATCAAACATTTCTCCTTTAAAATACTGATTGAGATAAAGAACGGAAGGACATGTTTTCATTTCCGATCTTTGGTCATTTTGTCAATTTCGTAATGTACCAAGAGCTTGAGTGAACACCTATTCGGGTTATTAAACATCTGAAGCGGATGTCCCGTCTCTGTATTGACTACGAACTCACGCCATATATGTTAGTGACGGCTTTGGTCAGAGAATGATTTGTTCTTATTCCACTAATAGGAATGTGGCTTTCATTAGGAGACACGACAGAGAAGGACTAGAGCCTAATCTTGGTACAAGATGTTAAACACTAGTCAATAGTATCTTTAATACAAGAAATCTGAATTAATCAAATCAACGTATGAACCAATTGATAGCCAACAATGGCGTAAACCATGGTCGTAAGTTAGCAATCACTCATTAATGTACATTACAGTAAAACATCTCTATAACGGCCACTATATTGAGTTGATTAGTTGGTATTTAGGGCAGGTGGCTGCTTAAAGCAAGGTGAAAGTAAAACAGGACGCTCCTATAGGAGCGTTCTGTTTTACTTTCACCTTTTGTAAGCAGTCACATGCATTTAACACAAAATACTTGATGTAATTTGGTTGCCGTTAAAGAAAGGTTTTACTGTAGTTAATATGATAAATCACATCTATCCATTAGTGCTCCGATTGGTTTGGTTTGTTTCAAATGTAATTATCGGTCGCTTAGTAATATAAAACGAGTAAATTACTGATGAAAGGGTTACATAATGTAACTGAAATATGTATTTTTCACATAAAATACACAATAGGTTTGGCTTGCGAAAAGCACAATTTCTTAAAAGAAATATGTTGTCCATTTGAAAACTGTACTGATATTGTGAGACATTCATCTATACCACATGCCCTTTTGTTCAGTATAGAAACAGCTATATATATATCTAACCCTGGAACGTTTTGCCATGGCTAAAACTGTCGACTCCGATCTGTAGTTGATTATAAGCAATTGAAGCAGAATGAATAGTCCATGCAAACACAGTAGATCCAGATAAGACTGCTCCTGTAGGAACCGTCTGATCTGTTTTCTTATGGTGTGATATAAATCTAATACTACAGCTTCTGTCTCAGTCAAAATGTCTAGTGCTTATATGCCATTACAAAAAAAAAATCCACTTAATATTCATGATGTCATAATGCCTAGCATGAATATTCATGGAGTGGGTGGAGGCGTTAAAACGCGTACCTATGGAGCCTGGAGTTAAGTATTCTCTTTTCCGGTGAAGTACAAACTTGTTAAGATACAAGGTCGAAAAACATTTTATCGAAATTCATGTAATCTTCTGATCAAATGTAAGTCTACGAATTTATACGATATTGGTCGATAAGAAATCTGCGGTCAGCAAAGACAATTACTGCTATCCAGGAAGATCGATAAGCATTATTTGAACAACAAAGCAAATAATAGCGTTCATGTAAAACCAGACTTTGCAGACGTTTGGAGATATAATTGTTTAAGTTACGAAATTACCCTTTGCAAAACATTCCACGAATGAGCAGCGGAGTCGTAACAATAGTACAAAGTATCTATAGTAAGACTACCAAAAGGGACCTGAGTCAGAGTCTGGCATGCCAATATTATCTTAATGCAGGTCGAAGGTTATGTTCCTATGCAGTATTGTTATATTTTCTGGTCCTTCGGGATCATTAGTTTTGATGTTATTACTTTTGAAAATTGAATACTGCTTAAGTCGGTGCTAGGGGGCGTGAGTAGTGTTGAACTTTTAATTACAGTAAAATCCCACTAATGCGACCACCTAAAAGAGGCATAATTATGGGTGCTAGAATCAGGTGGTAGCTTAATGCAGGACAAAGGTAATGCAGAACGCTCCTGGATAAGCATTCTTCATTACTTTTGTCCTGCATTAAGCAACCACCTGCTTATAAAAACAGGTATGTTTATTCATTAAGTGGTCACATTAGAGGTGTCCTACTGTACTACTCATGAACAGATTCAATAAAACCGAGTCTGCAATTTTCTCTTTTCGCATTGCTACTTTTGCTTTCGAATGATCTACCACTTTCAAGATATTGTTAAATGCTTGCAAATTAAAAGGCTTGTTGTGATGAAAAGTTCTCTTTTTGTTATAGATCTACTTTGGTTGTGACAATTGGTAAACAAGTTACTGCACAGTTTGCTCTTCATACGTGGCTAGTGTCAGGGTTCAGAATACAGTAAAACCCCGCTAATGCGACCACCTAAAAGAGGTATAATTCTGGGTGCTACATGCAGGTGGTAGCTTAATGCAGGACAAAAGTAATGCAGAAAGCTCCTAGGGGAGCTTTCTGCATTACTTTTTTCCTGTATTAAGCAACCACCTGCTTTTAAAGACACCCATGTCTATTAATTAAGTGGTCGCATTAGAGGGGTTTTACTGTATATCATATCATCTCCACCGCGTTGTGTTAATATAATAATTATAACAACAATGGAATAGAGTGAGTCATTTCTTGTTTGATGATATTTAGGTGCTGTACCCTTTTGTATGTTGGGTTCGCAGTAGGACTGTTTTCCCACTTTCAAAAAAGAAACAAATGTCAACAATAAAGCCAACATGGCCCATTATTCAAAGTGGTTGGATCTAAAAGTAGCCTATGAGGGTATGGGTTAAACTTGCTAGAAGAATCTGAATGACAAACAGTACAGACCTTGATCAGAGGGTTCCTCTAGAAGCCCTCTCTGATCTGGATCTTCACTGTTTGCAAATGACAGTGTAGGCCTGTCACAGGTTGAAAGGATTAAAAAAAGACTAACATAGTGGCAAATAGTGTAGACCCAGATCTGCATCGTCTATGGTTATATGCTCATGTTCATTGTCTACAAAGTGTATGCATCAAATGAATTCCATGTATATTGTGAATCCAGTCACAATTGTGCCAAAAATAATTTTGCACATGTGCTTACTTTATAATATCATTTAATAGTATTTCCAGGTTTAATGTGTTCGGTCATTATTAATATTTCTGATGTTGCTATGTACAGTCGTCGTGTCATATTTAAATTCCTGTCTGAATTCTATTCTAATTTGTTCTTACCATATTAAAATATTCACCTGGGTCCATTTTCATTTCTGCACTCTTTAATTGTCGTTAGCACACAGACATAGCATCCGCGACAGACATTGGAAAAATTCGTTAGGTGATTCCCGTTCTGATGATATCATTAAGAAATGGGATAAGATGACTGCAAAGCGGAAACATTAAACAATATCCTTCCTGTCTTAATCGTAATTAACGTACGCATTGATAGAATTTGCCTCGTTTTAAAGTCTGTTTTATTTTAGTTTCTGAACGCTGTTGATTAATTAGGGATAATCGATGAAAACAGTAAAGATCAATAAATTTGATCAGTATCTAACTGTTTGACATACTGATCGTAACTTTTAAATATAGTTGAACTTCAATATCTCGAACTCGGATTAATCGAACTTGAAGTTCGGTCCTTCCAAAATTTACAATACATAATTGTTCTTAACCCTTCTCTTGCTGAATTCTAAAATACATTTCTCCTACTTTACCCATGCCCTGTTGTATAATTATATATATCTTCCCTGTGTATACGTATTTCTCTGTGTAATCACTGCTGTGGGGTGCACTGGTTGCACAATCAACTTGTAAATAGTGCAGACCCTGATGAGACAGCAGGAGCTGTCTCATCTGGGTCTTCACTATTTACAGGTACGTATATTGCAAGCGAAGGGTTAAATGTATCAATACGCATATGTAAAACACATGTGACAGCTTAATGCAGATGGAAAATAATGCTAAAAGCTCCTACAGAAGATTTCAGCAGTACCTTAGATCTGAATTAAGCTGTGAATTCGAGAAATGGTTTAGACTAGAAATCGGATAACTGGAATCTCGAAGTAATTTGTATGGTGCCTTAAAGTACGAGATATCGAAGTTCAACTGTATTTCAGTGCGGGGAAGGGGTCACCAACAATATATCCAACGGAGAGATCTTCAATGAGTTTTCCTATCTGGGTCTGCACTGTGTATCATGTTGCAATTGTCCTTACAACATCTCCAGACTATTCACAGTCAGTTTGACATGTTTGGAGTACTCCGTTTGAGCCTTGGACGATGAAGGGGTTAAGATTAACGTTTTATCAAACTTGTATACGTATGAGTTTTAACCCATTCCCTTAAAGGCTATGTTTAGATCTTATCTCTTTGAATAAATCTACCGAAAAGGAGCATTTACTAGAGAAAAGGAGAACTTTTGAATTGTGTAGTTTTGAAACCATTGTGATAAACAGAGCATTTGCTCCCATGGGGAAAATGGTATATTTATCACAATGGTTTCAGAAAGTGGTTTTCACAGAGGCGACAATATGAGGGAATAGATTAATTATCATTTAACCTCTGTTTAACTTTTTTTGAAAATGTATTATTAACTCGTTCAACACCGACACTTTAAATGGACTATCCCACATTTCAAACAAGTCAGGCGTACCTTCAATGTTTGAATGTTCGCAGATTGTTTAGTGACTCGTTTCCCATACTGAAAGGGATAACCCTTTCCCATTGGACAATTCATTTTAGAAAAAATGAAATAATTAATATGTATTAGTTTAAAGTTTATATTAGCATACTTACACGGGCATTTGGTAGAAGCTGGAGAGTATGATCTATTATCAGGTCAAAGACTAACAAAAGGCCCGTCTGATCTGAGTATACTCTGTTTGCAAAAAAAGTGTAAACGCGGCTGTATGAGGTAAAGAGTTAACCCTTTCCTCCATGGGCTATTTTAGACACAACCTCTTTGAATCAATCTACCGAAAAGGAGCATTAACTAGAAAAAAGGAAATTTTTAGAATTTTGTAGTTTGAAACCACTGTGATAAATAGAGCATTTGCTCCTATAGGAGCAAATGCTCTATTTATCACAATGGTTTCATAAAGTGACTTTTACAGAGGCGTAGAAAGGCGTATTCGTGGAGGAAAGGGTTAATGATAATCGACGGAAACATACAGTGACATATAAGAACAGAAATGTAGGTATGATGTGAACTGGTCTACCAACATCTCTATTTCTATGCATGCATCTCATTAGAAGGCGCATGGCAGAGTTGGTTCTAATGAATTGCTGCAAGATAGGGTTTTGCGGATATATAGTAAAACATATCTATAACGACCACTAAATTGTGTTAAGTTGGTATTTTGGACAGGTGGCTGCTTAAAGCAATGTGAAAGTAAAACAGAACGCTCCTACAGGAGCAAAGCAAGGTGAAAGTAAAACAGAACGCTCCTATTTGATATAATTAGTGGCCATTATAGAGAGGTTTTACTGTATATAAAATATTTATGATCAGGCTTTCCAAATACGCTTCTTATTTACAGTTGTGTAAGACCACTTAGGATTATTTCCATGATAACTATTACCCTCCATTTAGTGGCACAAAAAAGAACCCAGATGCAATATTTGTATCTAATATGTAATGTGCAGAGTGCCAGTGTATAAGAATCGAGTGTGTTGTGTTTACCTAATCTATATAAATCGTTGTACTTGGCAAGGTAATATCAATGAAATGTTGTCAGTGAGATAACCCCCTGGATGACTCAGGATTCAAGAGAAAGTGTTTATTCACTTATTTTCCAAACCGTGACTGGCGTGTCAGACTGTTTAGATCCTGAAGAGATGCAGAGGAACGCAGTGTCTGCATGATATGGATCTAAACATTTGCGGGAAGTTGTCATGAATTCGCTACAAACAGATTTGGGGTATAGACGGTACGCTATTTAATATCACACGAATACATTCGAAACAAGTGTCAATTGCCTAAAGCATTTACAGTAATTTGTATAGAAAAATGTGGACCCTTTTAGGCAGCTGGCTGCTTAATGCATGGTAAAAGTCACACAGAAAGCTCCTAGAGGAACTTTCTGCATGCCTTTCTGCATCACCCTGCATTAACCTGCCATCAGTCTTACAAGTCGATAATGATACATATTTATTGTTTGAATAAACGAGGTTTTACTGTACATGTATATACAGATATATTATGTTCCATGTTTCAAACCGAAACTTTAATAATGGGCTGGTCACGTATCTCCTAAATTAAAAATTATAACAACGCCAATTTTCGCAATGAAAGTGGTATTAGTTTAGGTAATTGTTTCTATTAAATTAAGTTATTTTCGTATTGTAAAACATCGTATGTCACCTATCAGGACTGGTACTCGATGTAATACACATTACTCTCGCAGGGAAAGTACACAGAAGAAAGTCATTGAAACGTATGAAAGCGAGATAAATAATGAATAATTGTCGAAATCAGAAATACCATCCCTTATATAACGATCGAACACGGTCATACCTTTGTCTACACTGTCTTACATTTCTGAGTGTTTCTGTTTATTTCGGTTAAGTCTGAATTAAAATATGTATCTAATTACACACTTTATGGCATAATCATTTGTTATCAGGAATTACGGTAGTAGAGTCAAGCAGGAAAAGACACACAAAAGACGCAACCATTACATCGATAGAAAGCAAGTAATACACAAACACACACTTTAAACATGAACATACGCACAAGTACAAAGACACCAGACAAAAGTAAGGATGACAAAGAGAGTACCGCCTTGGAACGGTCAGTGGCCAAACCACCACTAGGGGTTAACACCGGTTTATGGACGTACTAACCTCCACTTATCTCAAATTCATCCTAGCTAAACAAACAGTGCAAATAAATGTATCCCCGCTGGACTTCCCCACATCACCATGTCAACTCATCATTCATCGGCGCTATATGACTTTCTGAGCGTCGCAGTGCCGTACAATTCAACCCATTCACTTACTCATTCCGTTTCTGGGTTTAATAGTATACCATCATAGAGTACCACCCTCTGCCTGTCATATTGCAATTATATGTACTAACGAGAGGTAATTTCGATAATAAAATTTAGAAACAGCTTTACGAATTTTATGATATCTGTAACCTTGCTTAGGACGTTTATGAACTCTTTTAGCAGACCAATCTCGGGCAAAGCAAATATGTTGAGAATTGTAAACCCCATAAGATGTAGAACGGGGCACATCTCCATCTAGAAAAGGATAAGGAACAATTTTGAAATTAAAATCTTCCCTTGTATCGTATATTTTGGACGAAATTTTATCATTTGTGACGGAAAGATTCAATTCTAAACAGGAATTCATAAAGTGAGATCGATTCGCTTTGTTTAAAGAAAGTTCTGATGGGCAAATAGAAGAAACATCATGGTTTCAAAAGGATTATTTAAATTCAAAATATCTTCTAAATATCTTTAAGTTGTATTAAAATTATTAACACGATCATATTGTGCATCAGGTTTTGAGCTTAGCATAATATCCCTCTCATAGCAATACAAAAAAACAAGAGGGGCACAATTTGTGTCGTTATATATACCAACAGATTGACGATATATGGTATCCCCATGGCACACAAATATGTTATCTAAAAGAAGCATTAGAGATCTACAAACATCATGACAAGTCCACATTGTGTAATGTTCAACTTCTGAAATTCGAAAAGAATGAGCGTTGATCATTACAAGCAAGGAACATAATATTTTCTCTGGCAAATGTTTTTTTTCTATTATTTTAATCAGTTTATCCTTTGGCGAGTCGAGTAGTATAGAGTGTAGAGAAATCATAAGAGCTCAATGAAGAAATGTTGTGCTGTTAATTTTCATGTTTAGTTAAAATATCATTTGAATTTTGAATACCAGGATTTTCATCTATAAAGTTCAATGAGTATATTGCTATGATAACGTTGTTGGAATGCTTAACTTATTGCGTAAGCTATGAATCTCACGCAAGCTAAATGAATTGTGCTCGTTAGTAACTTTCTCTTTATTAACATTTAGCAAAAGATTAACCTTTCTTGGCCTATTCTACATCGTTCCCTCTGAGCATGGCAACTGTAAACGCAATACATTAAAGTTGAATAAATCTGATACTGTTTTAAAAGTGCATACACATATTTAGGGGGATATCTTTGCATATCCTAAACACATATACATTATATTAATTGTAAAGAGACGTGTCAACTAACATATCAGTGCTTTGCCAATACCAGTAAATATAAATATGTTTCATTGTACTTGATTCTGAATCCATTTATCTGTCACATGTCCATCTGATTTAGTGTTGCGGCGCTTTAAAACAACCAATCAATCCACGCTCACGACACGAACATTTACAAACGTTTTATAACATTATCTAATTGTTATCATTCAAAGCTCTCACTTAGGTACGCCAAACTGGAACCACCTGTCGCTAGTGTACTCAATTATTGGCAGGCGCTCTTGCGACATGGTATTTCGCTTCCGGAATTTTATAGCGATGTGATTTACAAACTTCGTGAATTTATTGGACAAACACATGTTCATTTTGGTCAAATGTCTTAAAAGTTCGTTTTTAAATGGATATGATCCTTTAGTACTCTTAGGCATATACATTTTCGCGCGACTGTGTGTGTTTCATGTGGTGTTATCTGCATTTGCTTTTGTTGTCTTCAGTTTAATTTACAATATTTATTGTTAACAAAAGAATGTGTGTGAAGGCTATTCACGCGTGCGCGCACTTAATTTTTGCTTCTGTGGTGGATGTGGATTTTTGTGCGACCTTTCCTGCCTTACTGTAATTACTTTTACAAGATACATTATAAACAATTAACTAATCACACCATGGAAAAGTGGTATTCCATAAGCACTAAATGAGACCAGTTACAATATTTGAGGATATCTGAACATGACTGACACTGATGCTGTCATAATTAATATGTATCTTTTTTTGGAATTGCATTCTTCATTTATAAATCAATTACGCCTGATAATAGGAAAACATGTTTTGTTGCAAACAGTCGATACTAAAACAGCTGCACCAGAATTGCTATCTTAGTTCTCACATAAATTAAAACGACCACTATTATTCCCTTACTTTACATCCGTGTCGTGTGCAAATAAATGCTTCATTTGTCTACATGGTCTGACATTCTTCAGGATCTATACTACTGTATTACCCAACTTGGGAAAAAAACTCTATACTCCATGTGTGATATAGCGGTTGGATTATAGCGACACCATAACTTCAGCTGTGAACTTTATTTCTCAAACCTAGAGATATGAGAAACTGGCAGCATCTCCCCGACTTCTAAAACCCAGACTCAAGACAATCTCCTGCCAGTCTGTCTCCAGCCAGTCTCCAGCCGGTCTCCAGCCGGTCTCAAGCCAGTCTCCCCTTAGCTAGATTTTAGCTCTATATTTATACAGTTAGTGAACCAGGAAATGCTAACCAAATTGCATAATCGATCTTTTAGCTTGTATATCAATCGATATATTCTAAATGGTCATTTCCTCTTTCCTAAGACTGTGTACTCTTAACCTGCTGCCAATCTCCATATCTACATAACAATATTACACATGTTTTACCAAGCTAGTACGATACCTTTTTTACGCGACTCAATATCAGTCTATGTACTGCCGATGTCCAACATTAACGCAGTGATTTTACATTGAATTTGACACCTTAAAGGAAACAAGGAAACCCATAAAAAGCTCTATTGTATTAGAACGTATCTCTGGGGCATCTTTTGGCGCTAATTGGGAAATTAACTACGCTAAAGCCATATCATTTTGTTAAGAGATTGGGACCCTATTTCAAGAACGTACGTAATGCATTAGTAACGTGTTCATTGTGGTTTGGTATTCAGAAGCTTGTTTCAAACCAACAAAATTTGATATTGTTTTTTAACAATGCCCACTGAGTTAGGAAAATAACCTTGAATAGTGAATTTAGCAGGAACGTGTATGTGAGTGATTACCTAAGACATATTTTAATAAAAGTACAAATATGAATCATACAGGAAACACCACATACAGAAACAACCACCCGAACAGCAACACAAGAAAACACAGCAAATGCACATAACTATCAAAAACATAAAGAGACGCACACAGACAAAATAAACATACAATAAGGGAAGATGGAAGTACCGCCTTGGAACAGTCAGTGACAAAAGTCAGTGTGTGGGGGGGGGGGGGTAAACAGGTTATGGGGCGCCCAACCTCACACATATTCCATCCCCGCCTTAAAAGACAAACAGTGTAAATAAACGTAATATCCCCTCTCCGACTAATCTACAACAACCGCGATGGCAAATACAGTGGTAAAGTGCATGTATAACGAAAACATTTAAGGGAACAAACTGTATCCACCTATCGCTAGTGTACTCAATAATTGAGCTGCAAACAGAGTAACTGTAGAAATGTAATAAAGGGCATGACAAAAACGAAATAGTACAGATATCTGACGTTCTCCTTCCGTTTCTGGATTTAAGAGGTCACCTTCATAGATTACTAAACCTTTCCTGTCGGCGTACATACAAAGGGGCCAGTGTGATTGCCAACTGTAAAAGGATTGACAACGAAACATGCAGTATGTTGTAGTACTATAGGATCATATCCCTTGTTAATGAAGTTTTTAACATATTTGATGAACAAAGTGAGAAAATGGGTATGTCCAATAATTTTACGAAGTTTGTAAATCACATCACCATACAATTCAGGATGTGAAATACCGTGTCGCAGAAGCGCCTTCAGATTACATCGGGACTTGCCAATAAGAGATTTCGATAGTAAAATTTAGAGAAAGCTTTTCTTAGTTTATGGTATCTATATCCTTGCTTAAGCAGCTTTTCAGTTAAAATGAGATTCGACTGTTAAAATCGTCAATAGATGAACACGCTCTAGCAAAACGAATAAGTTGGGATATATAAACCCCGTAAGATGGGGCACGGGGAACATCTCCGTCAAGATGAGGGAAGTTTACAATATTAAAAATCAAAACCATCTCTTTTGTCATATATTTTAGAAGAAATCATTCCATTATCAATTTTAAGGTCTAGATCAAGAAACGCTACATAATTGTCGGACGGATTAGCTTTATTCAGTTTGAGTTCTTTAGGGTAAATTGTAGAAATCAGAGCATCAAAGAAAGGGTTATCTAAGTTAAAAATATCATCCAAATATCTGCAATTTACTCTTTTGTCATTGCTACTTTTGCCTCCGAAGGACAACCACGTTTATAATACATTGTTTAATATTAAGAATCGTTCTGTTCATCTACGTCAATGTTTATGCACATTTCATGTGTTTCAGTATGCCAACGGCTAAGCAGAAACCAACCGCTTTTATGGACCAGACCCAGCGTGAACTAGACCACAACCCTCTTATGGCTGATCTGACGGACTGAAGCAAATAATGATCTGGTCGGAAAAACTAATGTTCCCCTCTCTGGAGATTGACGCGGGCCTCCTTTGTTTATGATCAATGTGTGGCGGACCATATAGGAAACATGTCGGTTTAAATCGTTTCTATTGGTCTTCTGTCTCCCAATCTCTAACAAATTTGTAGCGTGCTTGTCCCTATCTTAATATCTTAATGTCTTTAAGAACACTGACTGTTATACTTATGCCTTATTCTAGGGACCGATTTTGTGGCTTAAGCTTTTGAATGAAGCTATACTAAATGATGAAAATAAGCCGTCTAGGAAAGTCTTATTCCTAGACATTTACAAACGAAAACACGATTTGTTTTGAATTCTACAGCCCGGCATTAGGCCTCAAATAATCTTCAGGGAATATCGTCGCTAGGCATTTAAATTTATACTTATTATACCTATATTAATTACGAATGGTTGGCACAGTAGTAGATATATTGCCGAGACAAAATGGAGATACTTTACGTAAGGTCCTGTTTTGCCATCGTCATTTTATCCTGGTATTTTGTTGACATTACAAAGCCTATTTTAACAATTCAACAGCTTCAAAGGATTTGGTTGAAAAGGTTGTTTCGTACAAACTCCTTTGTAGAAGTAGAAATGTTAAGTTTAATCCTAAATCTTTTCTATGTTTATTCGAAATTTCAATACCTACTGAATATTCATTGAGAGGAAAGTTATAATGAACTATTGAAGGTTGGACATTGTAGCCATTTTAGAAAGTAAAGAAACAGATCTCTCCAATTCCAGTTGGCAAGAAGAGCCGACCTTGATCACACGGTTCCTATATGAGCCGTCTGATCTGGGTCTGTTTTGTTTGTAAATGCGTGAAAACACGTTTATATGGAGGAAAGGCTAAATTATTTTATTATGTCACTAGTTGTAAATTGTGATTAATTTAGCAAACATGTTGCACTCCAATAGATACGTGAAGCTGTTTTCAAAATCATTTAAATGTTTCTACTATGGTCGATAAGACCAGTCATATCTGTTATCTGGGATTGAAGAATGTGTTCCCCAGTACGGCAATGGCAAAATATCGAATATTTCAAAATCCAATTAAAATTGTAATCCGATCAAATTCGAAAAGGCTGAACAGCATGTTATCCTTGTAAACGGTTTGTATTAACTGTACAAACAGTTGGGACTTCGTCGACATACCAAGTAATGTGCATCAACCCCGATTAACCATTGGTTTTTATTTTGTGGATGAAATACAATATAAATGAAATACAAATCAGCTCAATGTTTGATTATCAACACTTAACTCGAAAAGCTAAAGGTATTGTTTCACAAAACTTTCTTGATATTGCATTTATTTCCGTTTGCCCAAACAAAATCACTCATTTTCTGTCTGATAGTCCAGAACTATACTTCTTCATCATGGTTATTGTGAAGACTTTGTTATGGTTAAAGACAACTCTGTGTATGTAAAATCCAACATATCAGAACTTGATTCCTCTAAAGTAAACATTAATAGACAAAAATTTAGCTCTTTGTGTGTATTGCTGCTTTATGCAGAATGAAGGTTATGCAGAAGGCTCCAAGTTGAGCTTTCTGCATGAATCTAACCATTCGCTTGCTGAATTTTAAAATAAAGTTCTCCTTCATTACCAATGACCTGTTTATAATTACAAATATCTTCACTGTGTACAAGTATTTCGCTGGGCAATCGCTGCTGTGGAGTGCACTGGTTGCACAATCAACTTGTAAATAGTGCAGACCCTAATGAGACAGCTCTGCTGGATTTTCACTATTTACATGTAGGTATATTGACGCGAATAGCAAGCGAAGGGTTAATTCTGTATCAAGCTGCCAACTGACTGTCTTAACGCAGGTATTGTTGCCCATTTGACTGACCGATTCGGATTTGCTGCACTGTATAGTTACAATAAATGAAAAATATGTTTACTTTTTTCTGATTGTTTGTCATGAAGACAAATCAATACGCCATTCAGATTATTCAGCTAATTTCAAAACAAATACACAGCCGAATTACATATATCTCATGCAAATCTGAATCATTCCTTGACTAAAGTTTCGGACGGACGTGCACAACAATCAATGTGTAATTGTCATCTATTTGAGAAATGAGACCAGACAAAATGACACAAGCTATTTTTTTTGATACCGTCATCGTATCAGCTCTCTCAGTTAATACGTTTTTACGCTTTCAAATGAGAGTAGTGCATGAATTCAAATATTTAATCGTGTCGGTTTTAGATGGACTTGTAGAACAATCAACTTGATGGTTTTACGTTTGAAATAGTTTGATAATGGTATGGTTAATACACATAATTCGACCTGTTTTTGATGACTCTTAAGGCGAGTTGTACTTTAGTTTGATATGTGTATGGTTAATAGACATAATTTACCTCTTTTTGATGGCCACTTAAGGCTGGTTGTACTGTGGTTTGTTACTGGTATACTAGAAACACACACCAATAAAGCAAGTTGTTAATTTGCAAATATGAGGTCATTGTCTTCTCTTAACACCTTACTCCATACATATATATTTTACGTCTTTGCAAACAGAGAAGATCCCGATCAGAGATTTACTGTAGGGGATGTTCATATGGAACAATATAGATCATACACTACATTTGTTTAACCAATTACTCTATACATACGCCTTACTACACCTTTGCAAACAGAGAAGATCCAGATCAGACGGCTCCCGTGGGAGCCGTCTGGTCAGGATCTGTTCTGTTTGCAAATGATTTAATATAGATATGATTCTACAGTTTCCCGCTATGGCAAACACTTCCTCCGCGACATTTTAACAAATAATCTAATTAATGGTCATGCTGTCATCATTTCGTACATGAATAGTCAGAGAGTAAAAAGTTAAAAGAGTTTCTAACACATAGAAGAACCAGCGCAAATATAAAATCAAGTCGTTGTGGTTTTTTGCTTTTGTAATGATATCGTTAAGTGCTAAAACATAAAGTCTGTAAAGCGGAAACTGAAATAAAGCTCTTCCTGTCGTAATCTTTATTGACATACAAGTATATGCGTTAAAGGACATATGTCTCGTGTCTGAGTCGTATTCCATTTTACCTTCTAAATACTCGAAGTTCGCAAAAACTACTGTAGCATATAGGCTTCACGTCGATCGTAATACAGTATGTGATTAGGGTCTAAACTACTTGACACAATTAATAGATACCACATGAATGTTTTCTTGAGAGCATAAGCCAGCATATACACTTTCGGACAAAATTTTAAATGTGTTAATACTAATCAAGAAACTGTAACACATAAGTACATATTCTTTATTTCATTGATAACACCCCAAAGCTTCATTTAAACACTGTGATCGCAGGTTTGGAATTAAATGAAAATAAGTCATTGCTTTCAGAACATAGGGATATGTCATTTTTGTAAACGTTAATAAATTCCATGGAACGTAATTCATTCAGCGGCGTTTCATTGAGCATAATATTTCTGTCAATATAAGACTTATCCCATAAACTCCAATGACGTGAATTAGCACAACCAACCCGTGATCCAATACACGGGACAGAAATCCTGGGTCCATGCTTATAAAACTTTTAGCTGAGTCTGAGATCGTTCTCAAGTTTTTGATTGGTCAGATTTGAGCCAAAGGCTCAAATCTGACCAATCAAAAGCTTGGGAACTCAAATCTGACCAATCAAAAGCTTGAGAACGATCTCAGACTCAACTAAAAAGCTTTATAAGCATGGACCCAGATGATATGCGTAAATTGAAACATTTTCAGGAATGACTTCTCCTTGATATTAAACCCTATGTCAAAGAGACGATTCTAAAGAGTGGTCACAACATAGGAATTGGTAGAGAAAGGATGGCTTTAGTATTTGAGTATGCACCTGTATCTGTTGCTGTTCACGGGACATAACAGGTAGACCCAAATCGTGGGACTCTTGAAGGAACACCTTGACCAGACCAGCAATTTACCAATCAATGTCAAAGGCGAGTATCGGCATACATGTGTTTTGCAGAAAGCCCTCGAATGAAAGAAAATTGGGTTTCAAATTCAATTTGAACGAGTATACCGTATATAAAGCACTTAACCATTTCCTCCATGAATATTCGTATTGAAAATGATGACGTCATGTATATTGATTATATTAATTTGTTATTAAGCAAACAGAGCCGACCCTCCTATAGGATCCCTCTGATATTGGTCTACTATGTTTACAAAGGCGTAGAAAGGCGTTAAAAAGAGCCAATCGGAAATTAGGCAGCATGCAAACATCAGATCTGTTAAACGGTGTCAATTCGCCAGATGCGATATTCCCTGGATGCATAGTATGTAAAGGTGCACTACTATCAGCATGAACTTGTACGTGCTCATTTCGATGTAAGTACGGTGACAATTTCGAATGGGCTCTACTTTTCAACATTAATTGACAGGTTCGTTCTGAGTATATATTTCCCATATGAGAAATGATATGGTTTTATCGAAAAGTCAAGTTAGACAGTTGCTACCGAACCAACAACAATTATTATTATTGATTGCACAAATAGAACCAGCAATTCCCAATCTAAAATAACTATAAACAATGTTTGATGTATCTCTGAAACATGACAGTGTCCTTAATCAATTCCATATCTATTTTCTGCATGAAGAAATATTTCATAATGTTGCTTTAACTAACCCTTTACATGATAATTCCGACTTTTGACGCCTTTTCAAGCATAGTAGAAACTGTTAAGACAAAGTTGTCGTAGCTGTCTGAACAGGGTCTTCACTGTTTGATTATATAATTATACAGTATAACCTCTCTTAACCGGAATTCTAGTAGATAATAATTTAGATACTTTTAGGCAGGTGGCTGCTTAATGCAGGGTGAAAGTCATGCAGAAAGCTCCTCTATGAGCTTTCTGCATGACTTTCACCCTGCATTAAGCTGCCACCTGTCTCCAAGACCGATATTCATACTAAATTTAACTGCCGGTTAAGAGAGGTTTTACTGTATAGATTATGTTATGGC
The DNA here is from genome assembly GCA_963576725.1 of Azorinus chamasolen. Taxonomy (NCBI): domain Eukaryota; kingdom Metazoa; phylum Mollusca; class Bivalvia; order Cardiida; family Solecurtidae; genus Azorinus; species Azorinus chamasolen. Next base: position 79,040,620 of record OY755237.1, on the reverse strand, counting down.
TGAAAATGTCTATGCCTATATGTCATTATAACAAATAATATAAGATGCATTGTTGCTTACATGAATATTCAACAGGCAACGGGTTTACGTTAACATCAACAAATATTAAACGATATTTTGTAGTTAAAATGATTTGACTAATGCATCAGATTTCTGCATCACTTGGCATTGTGCTAAGTCGTATATCTGAGCTGCTTAAGAGCTGTAACACAAAATCTATATCCATATGATATTAAAATAACACCCGCAACAGTTGCAGTCATTATATACATTTTAAGCCTTGTGTAAACTTCAGTGTATTAACCCTTTCCCTCATATAAACGTGTTTTCACGCATTTGCAAACAGAGTAGACCCAGATCAGACGGCTCCTAGAGGAGCCGTCTGATCAGGGTCTGCTCTGTTTGCTAATAGAATTTGATAGATCTGTTGCTTTGCTTTCTAAAATGTCTACAATGTTCCACCTTTCATTTCTCTTTATAACTATATTGTTAATGAATATTCAGTAGGTATTAAAAGTTGGCCTAGATACAGAACAGGGAAAGGGTTAACAATGTAAACAGCCTTCCCTAGAGCTGGAAATTTAACCATTTACCTCATTCATATTGATGATGAAACGGAGCTATCACTAAATGCGACGAACGTACGGCATGTTTCCAGTAGCAAATTTCCATATGACTAAACTTATTACAGTTCACTAAGCAATGCTATTCTGCGATGTCTGTTGATAAGCATATTAGTATGGCGTATTTCACCTGTATTATGCATTGAAACTTTGCATGGTAAGTATAAATGCAAGAAGTGCCCAATTGGCTGAGAAGTTTTCGACACGAAATACCCATGTTTCCTGACAAAAAGACAAAAGTACTGAGCCTTGAGATGTACCACAGGTTATATCTCAAGAGGAAGAAAATGGAACGGAAAAAGACGACACATTGCTTCTGATTACCTAGACATGACGTAAACTATCATAAAGTGTCATCACTTGAATTGAATGGTCGACGTTATGAAAGGTTTTCTGTAGGTCCAACGGAATCATAAAAGTCAAGATTGCCTGCATCATGTCTATTTTAAAATCTGTCTGAGACAGGCACCAGTCGAAAAACCACTTCTGTAGCCTGAATGCAATTTGTAAAACTGATTATTATTTTTAAAATGAGTTTCAACCTGATCATATACTGTCTTTTCAAGTATTTTAGATGCAAAACAGGTCGGTAGTTACCAGTGCCCGTCTGTCATTATTCCTTAGCCCTTTGGCTGCTAATGCCGGATCTGTGATTAACTATGCAAACAGTTTGGATCCAGATGAGACGCCGCATAATGCGGCGTCTCATCAGGATCCAAACTGTTTGTTACTATTACTTTGTTTTTGAAACAAAAATGAAGAAAATCAAAAGAATGAAACTTTGTAGCAGACGACAAAGTTAGCAGACGACAGAGTTCGGCAGCGAAAGGGTTAAAGATAGGAACGACTCCGGAAGACTTTAGGATCATTTGGAACATTACCTTGAATAAAAGATAGATTTGATATGAGTTCAGCCTTTCCTCCGCTAATAGTCATGTACGAAATAATGACGTCGTGAATATTAAGAATCCTAGTTAGATTAATTTGTTATAGTAGCACATGGACACAGGAATTTTAAGCTATGACAGAAACTGTAGAATCATATCTATATTATATCAAAATTAAAGAGAGCAGATCGTGATCAGACGGCTCCTATCATGGGTCTACTTTTTTGCAAAGGCATAGAAAGGTATATATATGGAGTAAGGGGTTAAAACACTTGCAATAATTGGTACATGGTACACCGTCCTTAATAAAACGTGAAGGTGTGTCAGTAGGTTTAGCAGTACTTTGAGATGTTTAATGTCTGAGAAATTTACTCTGATACGAGAGAAAATGTGTAGCTATCAACAAAAACACCTTTGTCAGAATTAGATGTGTTGTAAATACAACCAAATGTCTAGAATACAAGTTAGATCTACAAGAGGATATCGATTCAGTTGTGTTATTCTGTAAATGTACAGTCTGCTGAGCGGTCATTCGGACTGAAAATAGACTATAACTAGGTATTTTTTTTGTTCCGCTCAAGAGTATTTGTAAAATACAGTAAAACCTCTCTATAACCTCTCTATAACGGCCACAAAATTACATCAAGTATTTTGTGTTAAATGCAGGTGGCTGCTTAAAGCAAGATGAAAGTAAAACAGAACGCTCCTATAGGAGCGTTCTGTTTTACTTTCACCTTGCTTTAAGAAGTCACCTGCCATAAAAAACAACTAATTAACACAATTTATTGACCGTTATAGAGAGATTTTATTGTAATATATCTTGGCACTGTGATCAAGGTACCCTGCTGTTTATTTCTATGAGACCTGAATGAATCAAAGTTTTCCAACGATCTGTCACGTTTATTTTTGTTAAAAGCTTTGTCTCTCTCATTGGTAACTTGGATACTATCTGAATTCATCAAAAAAATATTATCTTTGCTTATTTCTAATCAAGTTCATTATATATAACAGATGAAAACAATTGTATAAACAATTGTATAAGCATACAGGGTAAAACCTGAACGCAGTAAGTTGATAAGAGACTAGCTTAACAAGCCTCTTTGTTGTAATTATTTAGAAACTGGTGGTGACAAACAATAGGAACGTTGTTAATATGAGTGCATGATTACTAACAATTATATTACAGATTTGTACAACAATGAATGTCTAACTATAACTTGCTGTTTTCTACGTTTGACATATTGTGATAGTCTCATGTTTATATCCAACACATGGTATTGATGATGTTATTGTTGTTTCATACATTATTAACCAACTGTCAAACAGCGTGGATCCCATCGGCATCTCATCTGGGCCAGGGCTGTTTGCAAATGTACCTCTAGTCGCTCTTCGCGTGAGAAGTGTTGAAAAGAGTAAACACTCGCTTCCAATAATGTCTCAATTACTTTTCCACACATTAATTATGATCTTTTCATTCTGCGTTTCATTATTTTATACGATAGTGTTGGCCTAGAGCAAATCACAGACATAACCTTTTCTTAGCCCTTTCAACCCGGGGCACATACAGTGTCATTTACCAACAGTGAACATGCAAATCAGATGACTCCCTTTGATCAGGGTTTGCACTGTCATTAAAATATTTTGCAAATTTAAGTACTACATACTGAATAGACTCTGTAGTTAAACAATGATGGTCTATTCCACTATTATAATTCAGGTTTGACAGGGTTAAAGACATTCCCTTGGCCGGCTTGGGTCTTTACAGCTAACCTGTGAAAAAGCATGCGGCGCATGGTAAGAGCTATAGCAGTCTGCCTGTCAAGAACCACTGGAGCGTTCCATGTGAGGCCCGTCTCTTACATTTGATGATTTGGAAATGATTAGATTGTCACTAATGCAGTATATGTTTTTATTTTTTATTATGCTCCCTGAAACTATAAGAAGGAGCATATAGGCCCCGCTTTGTCCGTTCGGGCTGTGACGAACCAACCTGTCCAGAGTTTTATCTCTGATATACATAAGCGCTCAGGTTTTTTAAATGTATTTAATCCTTATAAAATATTCATCTGCTAAATTGCTTGTCTGCTTCAAATGTGAAAGTGCTTCATAGTTTGTAAAGATTTGTGAAAATGTTGTCTGTCAAATAGCTTGGATCCAGATAAGATGCCGGGTTACTTGACGTCTCATCTGGATCCAACCTGTTTGCATATGGCCCTTTGTTTGTTAGTGGTAGGCTTCTTAAGGGTTGAACTTCTATTGGGTTCTGACCAACAATGGTCTTTTGAGTGTGTTCCCCTTGACTAATTGTATGTCAGGGCCTCTCTAGACAGAATGAGACGGCTTGCCATATTTTGCACACTTGTATCATGCTTTTACTGTTACTTTCACGCCTATTGAGAACAATGGGGGGGGGGGGAATCATTGAATGGACCTGGGTAATGTCTTTAAGATGTAAAATCAACTCTTCTGATGCCTTTATCTGTTCTCATGATATCCATAAGAAATCAGAGAAAATGTCTGCCAAGCGGACACAGAAAATAATGCCCTTCTCGTCGTTATCATAATAAGCATACACTCGTATATATATGTACAGTAAAACCCCTCTAAACCAGACTTCTAGTAGAGTAGAACTCATATATTTTAGGTAGGTGGCTGCTTAATGCTACATGAATGCTGCTCAACTCTTTCCCTCTTATTGACGACTTTTGACGACTCTGTAAAAGTCACTTTGTGAAAATCATTGTGATAAATAGAGCATTTGCTCCTATAGGAGCAAATGCTCTATTTATCACAATGGTTTCAAACTACAAAATTCTGAAATTTTACTTTTCTCTAATTATTGCTCCTTTTCGGTAGATTAATTCATAGATGCTGTATCTAAAAATAGCCTATGAGGTAATGGGTTAATGCACACATAAAGCTCATAGAAACTGCCACCTGTCGCCAAGACCGGTATTAATTCTAAGGTCAACGTCCGGTTTAGAGAGGTTTTACTGTACACTAAAAGACAAATTTATCATGCCTAAGGGTGGTATCAGTTTACATTCTGAACGCTTCACACGGTTAGAATCCATACCGAGAGAAATATGGTTACATGATTTGGATCCTAACAGTTTCCGACAACGATACAATGCAAGCCTATCCGTGCCTTTGCAAACATAGTAGACTTATCTGCTTACGATATAATACAGATATGATTCTACAGTATTTGCCATGATCAAAAGGTACTGTGTCCATGTGCTGTTATAACAAATTAATTATTATTCATGACGATATGAATATCCATGGAGGAAAGGGTTAATAAAAGCAACTAAATGATGCCTATTGTTAGACCCGAACCAGACAGGTGGCTACTTAAAGCAAGGTGAAAGTAAAACAGAACGCTCCCATAGGAGCGTTCTGTTTTACTCTCACATTGCTTTAAGCAGCCACCTGCCCTAAATACCAGCTAATTATCACAATTTAGTGGCCGTTATAGAGAGGTTTTACTGTAATTTTATTTTTAAAACAATTTAAAACAAAAAACAAAAATGCTTTATCTACTGCTTTTGTGGCGAAGTAGTTTTTATATTTGCAAACAGTTTGGATCTCAACTGTATCACTCTGATGATAATGTCATAACTTTCTGTACACAGGAAGACGATAATTTGCACAGGAAGAGGACACATGTACACAGGAAGAGAACAATTTGCAATAATGCTTTAATGTTTATAAATGTTTAAAGAGTGTACAATATAATTACAACAGTTTGTGTTATTCCAGAACTACTATCCATAGCATCATTAAAAGTAACCAAACGTCAATGTACGTACAAAATGAGTGCAGTGATAACATCAGCTCTGTGGATTGGTGTTACTTTGTCAATTCCATATTCTTAAAATGTGAAATAGAAATGATATGGTCATATCAGAGCAACAAATAAACGTGCGTACTCAAGCACTGTTGTGTGTTTTCAACCTGTCAAATTTTAAAAAATTATATGCTGGCTGAATTCGCTAAATATAGCTTCGGTTGATATCGATTGTTTCCGGTAATAAAAGCTTTCCTACTTGGCTTATTCGAGTACATATATATAGAATTGCAGAATATATACATGTATATGTATTGTGAATCTCGTGAAGAACATTCAAAGAGACGATTCTAAAGAGTGGTCACAACATAGGGATTCAATTAACGCATCTTATCTGGACCATTAGTCATATGTACTCATTTGAATGTTAATATTTAACTCATTTACGGACAAATATACGAGTATTTATATCTTCTTCTAAAGTTTCTTTGTCTACCTTAAGTTTCAAAGATCTTTTCAAAAACATAATCAGGGTGTCAAACAGTTGGATGCTGATAACAGGTCGAATTGCTCGACGTCGCATCTAGATCTGGACTTTTTTTCAAAAGACATCGCGGACTCACTCATGACGGCGAAAGTATTAATATATTGTTTTTTATTTAAATTGCATATATTGTACAGCAATGTACGTGTTCTGCATTATGTTCAATGCAGATCTAGACCGCCGGCACATCATGTTCAGTACAGATCCAGACAGTCCACATCTTGTTCTACACAGATCCAGACCATCCGCATCATGTCCAACGCCGATTTGATCACTCACAGCATAGTCTACGCAAGTGCAGACCGACCGTGTTATGTTTAAGATCAAAGCCGGCCGTATTTCGTTCATTGCAGATACAAACCTGCTGTAGGATTTTCAACACAGATAAAAATTGGCGACTGCGTGTTTAGCGCAGATCCAGGCCGATTATTTCATGTCCAACGCAGATCCAGATCGACTTGTAACACGTAAAGAGTGGTTCGTTTCATCTTATTATCGTCTTGATAAATAAGAATTACTATGCTAGTAGTTTGGAAGTTCAGCTGTATTTTGGCGAGTTGGAAAAGTTGTTAAATGCGAGCCTTGGCGAGCATTTAACTACTTTTCTGACGAGCCAAAATACAGCTTAACTTCCAAACTACTAGCATAGTAATTCTTTTATCATGCAACACCCAGAAAAATGGAGAAAATGAAGAAAAAGAAAGATTGCTAAAGCGGTTTCGTCCCCTGAATAAAAATACATGTAAGTGCGATATATGTGACGTCCAGTGGGCGTGCAGTGACGGCATCGACTTTTACAACATAAACAAACTTGATTTAATCCTTTTATCTGGACAAATAGTTGAGACAAAGGTGAGCAAATGTGTTAAATTTGATGGTTATGTTTAATTATGCCTTTTTCATCATTCTGTTTTCCTCCTATTGGCTGAATCAAACTTGCATCCCAGTTGGGTCAGTACACATGCACTATACCTCACAAAATACAGCGTCGACGTGGAAAATATTATGCTAGTAGGAAGTGACTGTATTTCGTGACGTTGCATGATAAATAGAAAGTTACCGTTGTTACAAAACTGGCCAGCCTACCATTATTCACTAAGCTCGGAAGACAATAATTCTGAGGTAACTGTTGCCTGCAAAAATGTCGTCTGCTGGCAGTTGAATGTTCCTTCATTTCTCTACAAATTTGAAACCCGGTGTCATCTCCATCAACTTCTAGATAACTTGTCCACTGCAAATAAGTATATATAAGAATTACTATGCTAGTAGTTTGGAAGTTCAGCTGTATTTTGGCGAGTTAGAAAAGTTGTTAAATGCGAGCCTTGGCGAGCATTTAACTACTTTTCTGACGAGCCAAAATACAGTCGAACTTCCAAACTACTAGCATAGTAATTCTTTTATCATGCAACTCCAAGAAAAATAGAGAAAATGAAGAAAAAGAAAGATTGCTAAAGCGGTTTCGTCCCATGGATGAAAATAGATGCAAGTACGAATTATGTGACGTCATGTTGGCATGCAGTGACGTCATCGACTTTTACAGCATAAATAAACTTGATTTAATCCTTTTATATGGACAGATAGTTGAGACAAAGGTCGGAAAATGTGTTAATTTGATGTTTATGTTTAAGTATGCCTTTTTCGTCCATCTGTTTTCCTCCTACTGGCTGAACCAAACTTGCACTCCAGTCGGGTCAGTACACATGCACTGTACCTCACAAAATACAGCGTGGACGTGGAAAATATTATGCTAGTAGGAAGTGACTGTATTTTGGGACGTTGCGTGATAAATAATTTATTCTGGATTTTTAAAGCAGGTGGTAATATTCATGAACGTCATTATGTCTTGCATAAATATTCATGGAGAAAGGACTTAACGTTTGCATTAAACAATCGCCAGCTGTTCTCCTGTTATGAACTTATGTTGTCGCATTAGCGAGGTTTTACGTGGATTTTATCCTATAATAACCCTTCGCTTGCTATTCACGTCAATATACCTACCTGTAAATAGTGAAGACCCAGATGAGACAGCTCCTGCAGGAGCTGTCTCATCAGGGTCTGCACTATTTACAAGTTGATTGTGAAACCAGTGCATTCCACAGCATTGATTGCACAGCGAAATACTTGTATACAGTGAAGATATATGTAATTATACAACAGGGCGTGGGTAAAGAAGGAGAAATATATTCTAAAATTCAGCAAGAGAAGGGTTAAGCTACCAACTGTATTATGATCCAGATTTATACTACATTTATTCGTTGCCACGAACAGTTTTCTGCTTTTATTGTCATTACAGAATGCTCTTCTCTTTGTTTCAAATACACAATCGTAGTTTTGATCCTGATAAGAGGCTGAATTACTCGGCATAGTTGTGTAGCTGTGTACACAGTTTGAATTCAGATCAGTAACGTTGTGTCTCTCCGCGACCTGTTAGGTACCACAGGTGCCAGGTGCGTGACCATTTCATAAATACTACTGACACACATCTTCAAATACGTTTAGACATCATAATTTGACAGAAAAAAATGTATTTTAATTTCTCTTGTTTCGTAGAGTATTGTATTATACGAAACAGAAATCAAAACTTTTTGTCTGTCAAACTATGATGTCTAAATGTTTTTGAAGATATTTGTCTGTAGTATTTATGAAATTGTCACTCACCTGGCACCTGAGTTAGGTTCCCAATATCATGGAGAATAAGTACAAATTACGAGGGTCACCTTTCAAATTCATAGGGTAGGGTGTTTTTTCAAGTACCGGTTTAAGTCTTTCAACGTATGCTTCATTTGTCTACACAAATTTACATTAATCTACCCACTTCCGGAAGTCTGCACGGTTCTGGGTATGAGGGTCATTTTTAAGTTCATAGAGTAGGGCGGGTTTGCATCGTTTTGCTCTTTAAAGGATGTCGCATCTGCAACAAGCATGTAACCCTTCCCTTCATAAAAATGGAAAAGTAGTAAAGTCAAGCAGGCAAAGCCACATACAAGACGCAACCACCACCAAAACACCGATAGACAGCATGACACACACACACACAACCACACACCCAAACGCACACTCACACACGAAATGAACACAGAAAACACCAAAAGACACACAAGAACCAGAGACAAACGTTCCACACATGAACAAAATCACAAGCACAAAGACGCAAGGCAAACAAAAGGAAGGGTGACAAAGAGAGTACCGCCTTGGCACGGTCAGTAGCAAAAACACCACTGGGGGTTTAAACCGGTTTACGGACGTCCTAACACACCGTTTCACTCATATGGGGGCCGTCAGATCAGGGTCAGCTGTGTTTGCTTATGGTATAATATAGATCTCATTCTACAGTTTCTTTCTGAGCCAAAACATCTTGTGCACATATGCCATTATATTAAATCCGGCTATTAAGTATCCATGATGCCATTATTTCTTATATGAATATTAAACAGGGAAAGGGTTGAATCGAGTTACCGTCTTCCAGCAGGCTGTACTGTACTTGTATTTAGGTAAAAGTTTAAGACACTAAACATCAAGCAAAATTTTCAAAACCTCTTGTACCCGGGAGGATTTAAGTGCCGGTCCATTATTATGAATAACTTTTATATAGAAGTCATTGTGTGATAAATGTTTCTCCGTAAAGCCTCACAGTCGCAGAACTACCTTTGGGAATTGGGATTTGAAGAATCAAATACACTAAAATGACATATAACATCTGATTTGAGGTCTAATTTTGGCGGGTGATAATACGGTTATCACCCCGGGAGCAATCCAATGTTTTTCTAAACTCTCCCTGTTCAATACTCATGTAATAAATGATGACATCATGAATATTTATCAGCAGATTTTTCATAATGTAGACTTTTCAAGGGAATGATTTTTCTTTAACAAAAACTGTAGAATCAGAACTATATCACGGCAAAGGGAAACATAGTAGACCCTGATCAGACGGCTCCTATAGGAGTGTCTACTCTGTTTGTAAATGCGTGAAAATGCGTTTATATGAAGAAAATGATTAATCGCATTGAACTACTTTCCTTGATTTAAAATTGTATACCCCGTTTTCAAAACCTGCATCTATATCATAACGACCTGGATAACATTTATCTCACTTTTCTATTAGGTGTGGTGCCAGTCTAGCCCTAGTGTCTGCTCACTAGTGAGCTAAAAGGGGACCCAACGCACGCAGGCCATACGAAACTCAACTCGTTTGCGTAATATCTTAAAAGTACTTGACGAATGACTGTCAGTTATGGTCTGGTTTATCTTACACTGTACTTCATCAATAAATTATTTCATGACAGGAACATTCGTTCCATTCAAACCTGACTCACGACCTTCTCTAAATCACTGTATCCATTTACAAACTATACTTTGCTTGAAAGCATCATTGTCGTAAACATCGGCATGGTTCGGACGACGGACACCCGAGCTGCATTCGAATTGTGCAATACACGCTCGGCTCATACGTGTTTCCTATATTTTGCAAGCTAACATTTACACTAATGAATGATACCACGTGTTGTAGAATCTCCATGCAATTTGCGCGATGATTATAAGCATCGCTTAACATGCCACCACTCAAACGGAGAATGTTTAATCTAGCTGTGTGTAATAAATCGTGTCATTTCATTACAGCGTAAAAAGTCAGATCCATGCTCATTGGACTTACGAAATAACCTTCGCATTTCCTAGATGTTAGTGGCGGAACAAGCCTCGCGACAGAAACAAGAAATACATATTGCTGTCATGAATTGGTCACTTAAGTGCCGTTGTAATTTATTAAACAATGACTATAACTAATTATAACTACATAAAACATTTTATACGATCGAGTAACCACATAAAACTAAATATTTTATACGATCAAATGTGCGGGTTCGCAGAAATAGGCCCTGGTGAAACTAATATACACTATTATTCGAAGAAAATTGCTCCTGTATAACATAGGAACTTATGTGACTAACGAAAAGTAATTGCGAGGAGATCTGGGGAAATGGTGGGAAATAAATTATGCTATGATGGCTGTCGGTATTTCAAACTGAAGTGGTTCAACCTGGTCCCCGACAGGCTGTAGAACGTGTGTTCCAGGACGTTACGTATTTAGCCGCCGTTCGTCCCAGTATTCGCCCCACAACCGTTTGAGCTTGCCTGCCCGTCAGTCATAATAATAGCTATGATTTACATAGCTCTCATATACGTTTTGATACAACCGAATACATCCCTACATAGAGGACATTACACAAGTGTTCATTTACTGTTCAGTTGTACCAAACCAGTTGAATAATATAACACAAGGCTTACTAGTGTCATCTATTTATGTCCGAGAATGAGGTAATCACTTAAAGCAGAAACGCATACATACACGCGCATAGACAAACGCGCGCACAGATATAACACAGAAATGCACCTTTTCCTAAATTCAATTTGCATACAGTAGAACCTGTCTTCAGTGCGGCCATTACTTTATTGAACATAGGGTTTTTAAAATACATGTGATTGCTTAATGCAGGGGAAAAGTAATGCAGAAAGCTCCTATGCACATTGTCCTAAATTTGACCTGCATAAAGATACCACATGCATTACAGACCCATAATTAGACATCTTTTCATGACCGCTTGAGACATGTTCTACTGTTCGTCGTTTGCATGTAATACTCGTATTACACATGTGCAATTTTAACATAAATGACAAACTTGTTGTATTAACTTGGAAACAAAAAGTGTCATTTTACACAGCGACCAGGGGCGAAGCTAGTGATACGCACTTACGCACATGCTTAAGATCAATCTGAACGAGGTAGTAGGGGACAAAAAGCCTGATTTTGGCCGATTTTGTTACCTGATTTACAATAACTCCATATTTTATATATATTAACTTAACACCTTACCTAACATTTTTAGAAGGGTGGCAGAACATTCCCAATAACATTCTGGTGGAAATCGTGGTTTCCATAGCAACAAGCTTCATAATGATATACAGAATTTAAAAGGACTGCCAGTTTCCTTATGGATGTAAATATGTCCCCATTGTTTATTCTTTGGGAATGAGAGATAGCCAGTGTTGATTTGAAATTAAATTAAAATAGATTTTTCCTCAGTGACTGGTTACTATGGCAATAACGTGTGTCATTTTGCCAAATTTCTCACTTTTTTCAAAACATATCCTTATTGTTTTTCTTAATGTCCAAGTAAATTATTATTGTAAGACATTGCTATATACTTACAAAATTACGCAAATATTATGTTGACATTCTGGGACACAGATCTGGTTGCCATGGCAACCAAAATATTCTTAAAATAATATGAAAATGATTTGTGGTTGTAAATTGACATTTTCTAGTGAATTATAATGTTAGCCTACATTTTCTTTTTACAGCATGTTTGTCTTGTTATTTGTGTAAAGTATTGGTGTGGTCTACCATGTGATTATAGTTGGAACATTTAATTTACAAATTAACAGTAAAAATATCCTTTGTTACCATGGCAACAGCTATAAAATAACTATTTTTAGTGATTTTTGCAAAATATTTTCGAATTATTTACAATATTTATCAAGTTATTTCCATCATAGTATCAAACAAAAAAGTAGATTCAAGTAGACTGGCTATTTGTAGCTCATCTGACACAAAGTACCAAGGTGAGCTATAGTGATCATCATGTGTCGTGTGTCGGTCGTCAGGTGTCGTCCATTTAGTGTCGTCTGTCGTCAACCTTTTGTTTCAAGCGACATCCCCTCTAAAATTATATAATATTGTCAAATGTAATGAAACTTTCCAAGGATGGTCTTTGTGTGATTCTCTGTCAAATAGCTACAATAGTTTGGATCCATGTAGAACTCTGGTTGCCATGGCAACCAAAAGAAAAATCTTTCAACCTCTTTTTCTCCGAAACCGATCGTCAGGTTTCAAAATAATTTGATGGGAATAATCATTAGGTGACTTTCTTCTTAAGTAGCTAAAATCATGACAAAAATATCTAAAACATGGCTGGTAGGGGTGGAACCTGTTTGTATGTATAGAAAACATTGCAAATTTTTAAATCTCTTCACCAAAACCAATGGACTGACTTCAGAATAATTTGATGGGAATAATCATTAGGTAACCACCAATCAAAATAGCAAAAATGGTTTGAATCCATGCGAAACTCTGGTTGCCATGATACCCCAAAGAAACAATATTTAAATCTCTTCTTCCACTTTCAGAATATATGTACTTCACAACAGCAGGTGTTAAGTGCTAGTGTGGCGGCCGTAAAACGTCGACTTCATTCTCAGTGCTGTTATACTTACTGGTCCTTCGGGATCATTAGTTTTTATGCTATTAGTTTTGAAAATTGAATACTGCTTAAGTTGGTGCTAGGGGGCGTGAGTAGTATTGCACTTTTAATAACTACTAATAAAACCGAGTCTGCAGTTTTCTCCTTTCGCATTACTACTTTTGCTTTCGAAGGATCTCCCACTTTCAGAATATATGTCTGCAAACTGATTGTCAGTTTTCAAAATAAGGGGATGGGAATAATCATTAGGTGACCCTCTACCAAAATAGTTGAAACAGTGATAGCATTTGATATTCATGTCTGAATTGCCAAACTAATTTTCCATAACCAGCTTTGTTTGGTGGCAAGTCCATCCTCACACATTGTGGACAGACAAGCCGTTGGCCGTGAAGTGATTTCAGGAGCTTACAACGTGCGCAAGCAAAACCAATTGAGGCTCGTGTACGAAGCGATTCTTCGATGCTCAGCTAGCTGTCAAGTGTTCGTGTGATATTTGAACATACGAAACTTATGGAAATACTTGAATTTTCAATAGTTATGAGCTGTTTAAGTTAGCATTAAACTGACATGGACGAACTAGTAATTATACCCCCACTTCTAAAGAAGTGGGGCTATATTGGAATCGCGCATGTCCGTGTGTCCGTCCGTTCTTCCGTCCGGAGCATTACTCCTAAAGTATTATAGGCACAACTGTGAAACTTTATACATGTATGTGGATAGAGGATGATGCGTGGATGTGCAGTCAACAAGGGTTGTAACTTTAAATTCATTTTTGTGGGAGTTATTCCCCTTAATTACATTTCAGAAGCAATGTTTTGTCCGGAGCAGAACGTGTCAAGTATTGTAGGAACAACTGCGAAATTTTATGTATGGATAGAGGGTGATGAGAGGATGTGCAGTCAACAAGGGTTGTAACTCTAAATTCATTTTGAGGGAGTTATTCCCCTTAGTTACTTTCCAGAAGCAATTTTTGTTCGGAGCATAAATTCTCAAGTATTGTAGGCACAACTTTGAAACTTTATATATGGAAAGACGGTGGTGAGAGGCTGTGCAGTCAACAAGCCTTAAGGGCAGTAACTCTAAATTCATTCCCCTTTGTTACTTTTCATAAGCAATTTAAGTGGATGAAAGGATTATTGAGCTATTACCTCTTGTATTGAAGTTAGTGGATCTTGTGACAAGATGGCGGGCGGGGGTAATAATCACCTTCAGTGATAGCTGTAGTTGTATTTGGCCACAATAAACTTCGCGATATTCAATGAATGAATGTGACTACCGATACATTATTAGATCGTATCATATTGACAGTGGTTTGCTTATTTCAATTTAATCAATTTAGTTCTTGGTGTTTCAAAACAGAGATGATTTTAGAGAAAAAAAAAGATAAAGCTTACTTTTCAAGGAAAACTTTTAGTTCCCATATGCTGTAAAAGACAGTTGTTGTTGTACTTTTTCAAATAAAATACATTCTACTGACACATTCTGACAAATACTGACAAATGTAATGTATACATGCTGTAAATAATGTATGTGGTATACACACGTTGTGCTTTAAAAACAACAAGATATGTTTGTGAAACACAATGTCCCCGATATGAAGCTTGTTTTTGATGTATGACCTTTACCTTAGTAGGTCACCCCTAAAAATGCTCGCCTCCATAAGTTGCACATGCATGCCAAGTTTGAAGGATGTATGTTGAAGACGACAAAATTATCACCAATCTAAATTTAACCCGTATTTTGACGCTTGACCATAATGTATGACATTGACCTTAATAAGTCACCCCCATAAGTTGCAAATGCACGCCAAGGTTGAAGGATGTATGTTGAATGGTGACAAATTTATCGCCAATCTAAATTTGATCAGTAATTTGACATTTGACCTTGATGTATGAACTTGATCTTGATATGTCCTAAGTTTGAAGTATGTATGTGCAATAGCTACAGCATTATCGCCAACGTTAACGTTGCGAACAAAACAACCAACAGACCAACAAACAGACAATGAAAAATCATGCCCCTCTTTGATGGGGTGGGGCATAAAAATGCCATTATCAAGATATTGATACATGTACCCTGTTATTGTAACAATTTTGAATGTATGTGATGATGATTTTGATTGTCTGAAATTATTTTGAATGTCGGTGATTGTGATTTTGAATGGCGGTGATAATGATTTTTCAATCATTTGTGACATTAACCGTTATGATTACAGCAATATTGTGATAAATATGTGCTTAGACATAGTTCTTAATGGATTTGAAAACAAACCACTTAGTTGATATTTCTAAGAAAACTGTGATCATTTGAACGTTAACAAGACGCAAGCTAACTATAAAGAAGTAAAAGTACCTAGGTATAGTCTACTTTCAGTCCGAATGACCGCTCAGCCGACTGTACATTTACTCCCCTGGTCATTGAGTCATTCGCCTACAATATTGAGCACTGCTAACATATGGCGCAATCATGCAGCTGCGGTAACGGCTAGTGACCCTCACAGGTACACATTTAACCCATGGGTGGAGAGGAGGTGCGGGTGGGAGAAACTGAAAAGCGTCTCTGGAATTTCCGGGAGGGACCGGGATTTGAACCCCGGACCTCCGGACTGATAGTCAAGCGCGTTACCACTAGACCACCGCACACCACAAAATGTCAACTATGATGATATTATCTGCAATGCTGAAAAAAAGAGTTTCTTGACATAATTATTTATAAGGTACAATTTATTGATTTAAAAGAATATATCATTAAACTGATTTGTATAACCATTATATTTATCTCTCTTCCTCGATTTGCGAAAGTTTCAGGTCAGGTTAGGTTAAGAAAATAGTTCTCAAGTTTTACATTTGACCTTCCAATGACCTTGATTTTATGAACCACATCCTTGGTAGAGGATATTGTCTTAGTATATTGTGTGTGCACAGTAATTACAATATGTATCAAATAGGTAAAAACAATTGATTGAAATACAAAAAAAAATACAAATTTGACATTTGACTTTTCAAATGTGACTTTAGAACTCTACTTGCGACCTTGACCTTGACAATATGTACCAAAGTCCTTGGTCGAGGATATTGACTCAGTAAAGTGCATGTGCACATTTATTACAAAACATACATCACATACATAGGAAAATGTACTGAAATTGCAAAAAAAGTACAAATTTGACCTTTGACCTCTTAAATGAGACATTTGACCTCTACTTGCGACCTTGGCATTGGCAGTATGTAACAAAGTCCTTAGTAGAGGATATCGGTTTAGTATGTTGATCTTGCAGTTATTATAAATACATCACATATGTAGAACAATTGGACTTCAACATTCACAAGTTGGTAAAAAATAGCGTTTGACTTCTAAAATCTGACCTTTGACCTCTACTTGTGATACAGACCTTGACAAACATATAAAACTCGTGGTCAAGGGTACCTCTTTTTTTAAATGAATATCTGTGCCAAGTTTTACTCAAATAAATCAATGCCAATGTAAAATTGTAGAACGTAAAGGTCTTTAAACAGAGATAAAAACTCAAATTTGACCTTTGACCCCTAACCATGACATTGACCTTAAATGGAATCAATTGAAACTTATATTTTTAACATTACCTTAATATTGGTCATTTAATTATAAAGTTATATTAAAACCCTTCCATCAGTTAAAAAGATATGAAGAGATCTTTGTGTATGGTATTTATTTTATTTCTACGACTAAGCCGTTGCCATGGAAACTCAAATTTTAGTGCTTTATAATTGTACCACAATGCTGTCACCCTTCTTATTTTAATTGTTAAGTCATACTCTTCGTTATCTGAAAGTATCCTGTCATTGTAAACCAGGTAACAAAATTTCGAAAAATGTCCCCTACTAACATTATTACAGCCAGAATTGAACATAATTGAAGGCTAAGCTAGATAAATCTCATCATGAAATCTTCAGCCCGTTCCCCATATTTACGCCTTTTACGAGCTCACATAATCGTCTCATTAGGATCCAAGCTGATTGAAACCCCGTCAACAATTTCTCAGAATCTTGATCAAATTGGATGTAGTCAAAATTGCACATGATTCAAACTTGAACAGACATTAGTTTTACAGAGAGACAAGAGTTAACTCATTCCCTTCTACTGACACCTTTTGACGCCTATGTAAATACATGTATCATGTTTTGAAATACAGTAAAACTTCGATTATCCGAACTCTAAAATACGTATTATTATCGATCTTTAAGACAGGTGGCAGCTTAATGCATGGTGAAAGTCATGCAGAAAGCTCCCCTAGGAGTTTTCTGCATGAAGTTCACCATGCATTAAGCAGCCACCTGCCTAAAAGGGTATAAATTCTTCTATACGGAAAATTCGAATAATCGAGGTTTTACTGTATATGTGATAAATACAAAATTTGCTCCTTTGGAGCAAATGCTCAATTAATCACAATGGTTTAAAGACTACACAATTCTAAAAAACAAATATAGTAAATGTTCCTTTCCAATAGATTCATTCAAAGAGGTTTGGTCTAAAAATAGTATAGGTAGGAATTGGTTAAGTAGAGGCTACAAAGAGTTTTTACTATATTTAAATGCATGCAGTCTATCCGTTTGATAGGATAACAAATCTGATACATTTATAAGCATATTTGGAAACGGAGGCTTCTTCACGGCCTCTAGGATATCAATTTCCATCCTGCCTCGTCTTTTATTGTTTGAATAACCTAGTTTGTCTGTTTGCATAAGCCATCAATGTCTAGAATCGATAAATAATAGAAACAAAAGCCTGTCAATTCTGTCTGATTGCAACCACCGGAGAAATAAGTTGTATTGAGAGTGTTAAGTGTCTCTCAAAATAGATTTCCATGTACATTTCCTACTTAATTTAAAGAGCTAAAGGAATCCCGTATCCGTCAAACTGACACATACATAACTAATGAAATTATTCATTATGTTTTGTGGTATAGGGTTCACCAATCGCATGTAAGAACGAAATACAGTAAAACTGTTTAAAAGGTGTATGAACAAACGTAGATGTCTTCAAAAGCAGGTGATTAATGCGTGATGCACTTTCTTGTAGGAGCTTTCTGCGTACCTTTTGGCCTGTATTAAGCTACCACCTGCCTTTAAGGACCAGAATTGGATCTCTTTTCGGGGGTCGCATTGGAAGAGGTTTACTGTGTTACTATGGTGTGGGATGTGCCTAAATTTATTAGCCAAGTTTGTTGTATAGTAACAAACGGCGTTAATACGACTAGGCACATCTCACACTGTTGAAATGAGCTTTTTATATACAGTAAAGCCTCTCTAAATCGGCTATTCAAAATAGCTTAACGCAGAGTAAAGATTAAGAAAAAAGCTCATTTGGGAGCTTTCTGCATAATTCTAGCCCTGCATTAAAGAGCTACCTATATAAACTTATATCTAAATTCTTCTTTGTTAAAATTCCGTTTTAGAGGGTGTTTTACTGTATACGCTTTTCGTACAGTTCTAAACACACTGCTTATATGGAAAAATCTAAAAACAACATGTACGCAATCGCCCGCATATTGTTTTGTTATTATTGTCCAAATGCAACTGAAGTATCGATTCGGCGTAATGACAGTATGTAGATAGTGGTTTGAATCGAGTTGAAACAGATGATGCGGCGGTAGATGTATCATATATTTCTGTTCTTAAGGAAATGATGACATATATCAGTTTTGTATTTGATCACTGGTAAGTGGAAATGATTTGAAAGACTCGGTTAATAAATCTAGTAAAAAGGTGCCCTCTGTCTGATTTCGATATGGACGGCGGTGGTGTGGGATTGTATTCAGAGCAGAATTGACAAAATCATACTGTGAAAATGTTTCTGAAAAATATTCGACCTAGGCATCCATCGAGGATTTCATTTTCAATATCAGCTGATGGGAAATGTGCATTTTGCATGAATGCCATGGAATCAGAAACCCTCGTTCGTACATTGGCATGTTTAGATCGAATCGGGAATACTCAGTGGCGTCATTGTAGCAATATGTTCGTTATTTATAGATCAATATAAGGATAGCCTAATACAAGCAATATAATATGGAGAAAGATTGCACTGTCAGTATTTGCTTGTATTTCATGAGATCCATGATTAGGTAAGCAAAGCAAATGCGACGCACATCTAGTAGATAATGCCATTAATATACTCTTATTGCATTGACGCAAATGAATGCAACAGAATCTATCTTCAGCGAGCGAATAATGAATTATCTCAGATACATTTAGACGCAGGTGGATGTTTGTTGCAAGGTACATGTAACTCAATGGGGATTTTTCGGTAGGGGCTTCTGTCTTGCATTGAGCAATCCTCTGTGGTATGGACATTGCTTTGGCGGTCGCTATCAAGGTCTAAAGTATATTACTGCTCCATGGTAGGAATGATACATTTTACTCTGTTGCAAATGTCGCTATTTACTAATTCGCTAATGCTTATCTGTAACAGTGTATTATGGTAAAAGCTTGGTAGTTCGACACTTATTAAACATCATTATCGGTATGTTACCCATTACCTCGACTGTGTTTTTTAAATCCAATTTCTTTGAAAACATCTACCGAAGAGAAGTATTTACTAGACGAAATGAAACTTTGAGAATTGTGTAGTTTTGAAGCCATAGTGATAAACAGAGCATTTGCTCCTGTGGAGCAAATGCTTTCGTTATCACAATGATTTCAAAAAGCGACTTTGAAAAAGTTCGTTAACCGTCGATAAAAGGGAATGGGTTAAAAGAGGTGGCAGTTAGTGCAGGATGAATATTTGTTCGAGTTGTCGAGATATTACTGTATATGTATCTTTAATTTGACGTCATGCCTTGATGTTTTTACGATCTGTTGGCATTTAAATACTGCCAACTCACACGGGTGTGCTCACCAGGTACAATCGGTCTACGTTTAGTAGTGATGCTTGACAAGTGAGTATATTTTATATTTTCATACATGTCAACTTGAGTATGTGATGTTGTTATACATTTTGACGAAAATGATGCATACACCCTTTATATTTAATTAATAAGGACATCATGAATATTAATTAGATTATTTGTTATAATACCACATGGGCATAGACAGTATTTACCATGACAGAAATCATAGATATGTTTCATGCCATACGCAGAGAGAGCAGACATTGGTCCGACGGCTCCTACAGAATCGCTCTGATCTTGGTCTACTCTGTTTATAAATGCGGATTTATGGAGTAAAGGGCTAAGACACGAATTAGACATAAAACATTTCAAAAGTAAATACCAACAATTTAGCGAAATGATGTCATATATAATCAACGTAAATGCTAAATTAGTTGCGATTGAAATGTGGTACTTATCATTAGTACGCTTTTATAGCCATTATTGCTAATTGCACACATTCCATTGTTATAATGGGTAGCTTAAGTATATATCCGTCGTGGAAAGAGCTGGTATATTTAACCCTTTATATAAACGTTATTTTCACACATATGCAAACAGAGTAGACCCAGATCAGACGGCTCCTATAGGAGCCGTCTGATCAGGGTATGCTCTGTTTGCTTTTGAAATTATATAGACTGGATTCTACAAATTTTGCCAAAGCAAAAATATTTTCTTGAAAAGTTTGCACTATAAAACATCAGCTAATAAATATTCATGATGTCATTATTTCTTACAGGAATATTGGATAGGGAAAAGGTTAAAGAAGAACATTTAATTTACTTTCTAGTATAACATAATAGGAGCTTTTAGGATGGCAGACTGTGTGTAAATTGAAGAGAAATCTAAAAGAAAACGCATTGTTAGCACACTGCAGCTGAGTTTGCATAGAATTATGAAACTGTCTCAGAAATGTCAGAATACGATGCTTCTTTGAAGTTAAACATTTGTAGTTTGCTACAACCATATATTAATTGTTTTTGATTTAAAAAGCGAATAGCACAATTATTTATATGTCATAGAAATACATTAAATATATTTTATGATGGAAAAATCCAGTTTTCATTTCGATGACAAAACATGTGAAACGGGAGGTAATGCTATCAATAAATGCAAACCAGAAATCTTTCCAAGCAAGGGGAATGCCACAAGCTTAATACAGTCTTGTCTCGATAGACATGTTTCATTTAACATAGTACCATTTACATGTAGATATATCACTATACTGGAGAAAGGTAAAACGAGAATTACTCCAGAACAAGAGTTGTCCAAAGAGAGCACGATTGGCTATTCACGATATTTGACAATCTTTCCTAAAATTGTTACTGTGATTCTGCGGTTAAAACAAATCTAAGTCTATATCACTTGTAAATGTTATTTCATCCCAAATTTATTAGACTTGGCCTACACGGTAATCAGATATATTTGTCAAGTTTGAAGGCATTAACTGTAAAATACTTCCTCCCTAACACTTTAACCAGAAACTCAAAGTAAAAAAAAACAGGCATTAGTTGGTCTAAATTCGGTGCAGAGTTACAGGGCTTGGTCTACCAGGTGATCTGATGACCCCGTATTTATAAGTGAGATTTTGGACTAGCGATGTTTACTGTATGTGAGGATTGGATTAGCGACGTTTTACTGTTGGTGTTAGAATTAGCGATGGCTTACTGTTTGTGTTAGAATTAGCGATGGCTTACTGTTTGTGTTAGAATTAGCGATGTCTTACTGTATGTGAGTTTTAGTATTAGTGATTGTTTACTGTATTATCAGATACGTAAGCATTCAGGGCCTCTCAAAACGTGTTTCAATAGAGTCATTTGTTAAATGGAGGGATGAAAACACTACTCAAACCGGAATAAATAGTCAATAAAAATATCTTCATTCAAATCCTGTTTTCACCTTTTTTATGTGTTATACTTAATTGTCAGGCCTACAATGACGGTCCTCCCATAAGAACTATCGTCACATGGGATGAAAAAAATACACGTCAAACTGAACACTATTTCAATCGATCGGAAGTTTGCTCAGTGAGAATCAAATAGCCACGAATAATATTTTACCAAATATTAAGCTAATTTACACTCAATTCATGGACGAATCATTTTTATTTTGTTTTTGCCAATTAGTAAAAACAACGGTTTTGACATAAACCTAGCAACGGTATCCCCGTGTGTATACTACGAAAAGTGGTTAACTACGAAAACAATTTATTCAATTAGTTTTAAAGAGTATCTGACAAGGTCGATAGATGAGGTCACTTACCAATATAAATGGATTGCGTTCAAAAGAGCATAGCTGTCAACAGTCTATTCCTTCGAGATCATTAGTTTAGATGTCACTAATTATGAAAATGGAATATAGCTTAAGCACATGCTAGGGGACATGGGTAGTGTTGCACTTCTAATAATTGCTCATGAACAGGTTCATTTAAATTGAGTCTGCAATGTTCTCTTGTTGCATCGCTATGTTTGCTTTCGAAATATTTTCTACTTTCAGAATTTAATACCGTGACACTATGCAAAATACCTCAAGATTGTCATAGAATGTGCAGAATTAATAAAAGTACACGTAATAGTACTGCAGGAAACACCGCATACGAAACACACAACCGCCCAAACAGCACCACGACGACAAACAGCAAGTGTACATGTAAATAAAAGACACAAAGATACGCACAAAGACAAAACAAACATACAATAGGGGAGTTGGAAGTACCGCTTTGGAACGGCCAGTGACAAAAGTCACCGGGGGGGGGGGGGGCGGGGGGGGGGGGGGTAAGTTTTCATGTATTTGGAATTCAAGCAGATTTTGCTAAATATATTAAAATGCTGTTTTAAATAATCATTTGCAAAGAAGCCAACATTAATAAATGCTATTTTTCAGGTACCGTGGCTTTCTATCACATAATAAAAAACTGCATTTTGCTTGTACATTGTGCCAACGGAATTGATATCTGAACCGATCTAGGACTTAACGACTAACAACGCTCATAACGGGTAAACAGCTAGGTCTTCTGAAAGTACGCTCGTATATTGGTTTAGGACGTAGAAAGTAAATCATACACGTTGAGCTGTATACAATTTTTTATATCATATTACAATTAGGCATTAGCCATAGGCTCATACTTTGGGCAGAGGCCATTAGTAGTGTATACCTTCTACTGAAGATTTGGTTCATAGTTTCTCTTCTCAATGATTCCAAAACTCAGATAGTTAAAAATGTGTTCTCCGGACATTTAAAATTATGCTTATGGCGTTTTATGCGCCGATGGTCTTGTTGACCACGACTGCTATGGGTCACCCACTTTCAGAATTTATGTCTCAAACTACTCGGACGGGTCACTGTGGACTCTAAAGCGAGGCCAGTAACGGTCGAATGTACAGGCAATTGGCTTATAATTGACGGTAGGGTTTAAAATAATAACAAATAAGTGTCGGATTTGATAAACATAGAAATAATTCATATACATACTGCTATGTAGCTTCTTACTGTTTTCGCCACCTTCAGACATGTATTTCCCAGGGTAAATGAACAGCCATACAACAAGGAAGACCGACTAAATGGATGCGTAAGTGAAACAGTGTAGTTGTTAACTCTCTCAACGCGGAAGTCGTTAGAAAGCGACTCAAACGGCTTGATGCAATGGACGAACATGTGCTTACAGTTGCAAACAGTTTGGATTCAGACACAGTGTAACACTGCCTCTAATAAAGACCGAAACTGTTTGACGCATCACTGATGCTTTAGAGAACACATAGAAGGAAATCCTACTCTGAAATTTAAAGCATACAATATCGGTTACAGACAGAAATTATGTATAGTGTCATTAAATAACTACTTATCGGATCACTAACAATGTCAGGTCTTTAGTCGATATCTGCATCATGATATTTAACTTTATATTGCAGACTCGGATTTCTGATTACACGATAGACATGTGTGGGATGTGACTATACGGTGACTGATCGTGTTAACTAATATGGATACAATAGAACCTGCATTAAACGGCCAATAACACATTCCCGCTTAGTGACATATTTTGGAGCATTTATAGAATTTACAGTTTGAAACCATTGTGAAACCATTGTGAAAATAGACCATTTGCTCCATAGGAGCAAATGCTCTGTTTGTCACAATGGTTTCAAAACTACGCGATTCTAAATTTCTCCTTTTATATAGTTAATGCACCTTTTCGGTAGATTTATTCAAAGAAGTTGGGTCCAGAATTAGCCTATGACAGAATGAGTTAAAAAGACGTCTAAACTGGCATTTCTAAAACAGGTGGTAGCTTAATGAGGGACAAAAGCGATACAGAAAGCTGTTTTGATTAATTTCAACAGCTTTTGATTAATTTCGCTAAATTGACAACTATCTATTACTGGTTTAGATGTTCTATTCTAGAACCTACTCGTATATAGTATTAACCCTTTACTTCATTTAACGCAATAGCAAATACAAAATACCCGATCAGACGATTTCTATTGGAGCCGTTTTTTACCAGTGTCTGTTCTGTTAGCTTCTGGAATCAGTTTTTACTGTTTCGGCCATGGGCAACATTTTTCATGTTCATATACCATTATAAACATTTGGCTAATCAATGCATTATACATGAGTTCATACAAAACTGCAGTCACACGATATCTCGAACTTCAAGGAAACATACAAAATACGTCGAGATAACAAAAATTCGAGTGATCCGATTTCTAATCTGACCAATATCTGTAATTCGTAGCTTAATGCAGAACGAAAGTAATGCTGAAAGCTCCCGCGGGAACGTTCAGCATTACTTTCGATCTGCATTAAGCTGTCACATGTGTTTCTAGATTTGTGTAGCGATAAATTGTAGAACAATTCTGTATTGTATATTTTCGAAGGACTGAACGTTTAGTTCGATAACCGAGTTCGAGATGTTTAATTGTATTCATGACATAAAGGGTTAAGTGAAACAATATCTCATAGTTACCAGAAGACTTCAGATGTTTGCAAATTTAAAATGATACATTTCCTACACAATTGAAAAAAACAACATCATTGAAAGAGGGGCGAATATATACATATGAAATTTGGACATACATCTGACGAAATAAATGTATTAAACAAATCGACAATTTACCCAGGTGTGCATCTAAAGATATCAATATTTCTGAGCCTGGGTTCGGGTGCACTCTCAAGTTACAATTCTGGCCAATCAGGAGAATGTGAATGAATTCAACCCGAAGCAAAAGCCTTTGTAACATCGAGGCTTGAAATACCAGTTTATGAATACTTACATATAACTGTATGAAGTACATTCTTTTGAATAAGCATATGTGTCTTTTAAAACAGGTGGTTGGTTTAATACAGGAGCTTTATGCATAAGTTTCGATTAACCCATTTGCCCCCACGATCCCATATATGGGACATAGGCAAACAGTGTAGACTCTGATCAAACGCCGCATAATGTTGATAGGAATTTCAATGTAAAAAAACGAAATTGAAAATTTAGGCCAGGCACCCCTTATATTAAAAATGGACTAATCCAATATATAAACATGGAATAATCCACTTGGCGCAGATGGGTTAAAAGCAAGCTACTACCAGTCGTTTTTTTCAAACCCTTGATCTGGGACTGCACTATTTGTCGTGGTGCATTTACGCCACTGCGGCGGTGAAATGGTTAAGGCACCGCAACACGAAAAAGGGTCACGCAATACCAAAGAATGTAGAACATAAGCGAATCTTATTAAAACCGATTCAAAGCAAACAAAGAAAGCTCATACACACACGATACACTTATGGCATACATATAAACCCGTTCCGTGCATGCCCAGCATTAATATCATAGCTGTTCAATCAAACCAAAACTCAATCCCACCAAAACAAAAAGCAAGATGTGACGTTATACATTGTAACTTATGCAAACGTATGCCAATACATAACATCACAAACTTCATTACTGAAGAGCATAAGTATATCGGTTGAGTTATGTCTAGGGCACTGTGACACTTAAAGGTATAGTTTGGAGTTGTAGGGCATACACTGTGACACTAAAAATATAACGTAGCGCCATGGATGATGAGCATAAAAGTATTCAAGAAAATCAATTTTTTTATGGTTTTGTTCATTAAGATTTAATGCACACATCTATCTATCTGATGCAATTCTAATTACGTTTTAGTTGGTATTTTCAATCGTTTAACTTGGACCCAGATAAGACTCTGCGCATCATCAGGACCCAAGGTGTTTGACACCCAGAATTAGACCTCTGTTCATCGTTTTTTTTTGTGTGTGATATAGTGCAGTAAGACACATACAGGAGGTGCGTATGTCTAAATACATACGACAGACGGTCGGAAGGAATCAGTACCTGAATAACTAAACGACCAACAACGCTGTGTAAATTACAATTTGCCAGAGAACTTTGCTGCTAGTCGATTAACCCTTCTCTTGCTGAATTTTAAAATACATTTCTCCTTCTTTACCCATTTTCTGTTGTATAATTACATATATTTTCACTGCGTACAAGTATTTCGCTATGCAATCACTGCGATGGAGTGCACTGGTTGCACAATCAACTTGTAAATAGTGCAGACCCTGATGAGACAGCTGCTGCAGGAGTTGTCTCATCTGAATATTCACTATTTACCGGTAGGTATATTGACGTGAATAGCAAGCGAATGGTTAAACGATGCACTGTTAACATATTTCCGATGCAGCTAGCACACCGCTTAACAACTTTAATTGCACAATCAAATTTACACCCTTTTTTGTTCGAACCAAATTAGCTTACGGCATTCAATTTCAAATTCCATAGGAAGGTAGTCACTTAGCAACCAGTCTGCATTTATTCGTACAAGACCAAATGTGTTCAAGCACATACGACATGCACCGTCATAACCCTTATAGCGCTAAGCGGAAATTGACTGATATGTTGCAAACATCTTTGATCCAGATAATACGGTGAGTAATTTGGTGTCGCATCAGGATCCACACTGTGTGACACTCTGTCAATAGTTTTTTTCAAACCCTTGATCGAATCGGAAGTAGGCATTGCATCAATATACGATTGGATCTGATATGTTTTTATACTGAGGTAAGGGTTGCGGAAGTAATTATGAATTACCAAGGGGTAGCAAATGTAAATGTTCTTATCTATACAAAGGATTTGATAAAGCAAAACTAGAAACTTGCAAATGACACACGACCGTACACAGACACACCAGAAGCACACACTAAATACGCCCTCTCACACGATATCATTTAACCCTTTCGGCGCCAAATTTCTCATTGTCGTCTGCAATCCAAGTTTGTTAAACAATTCAGTAAAATAAGGAAATAAAATAAATAAATTCAAATTTCAAAGGAATAAAGCACATATATAGAAATAGAGATTGAGACCAATAGTAAAGTCCCTATTCAGGCGCCGTCTTGAAAAGGCGGCGTCTGATCTGGGACTGCACTATTTGTCGTGGTGCATTTACGCCACTGCGGCGGTGAAATGGTTAAGGCACCGCAACACGAAAAAGGGTCACGCAATACCAAAGAATGTAGAACATAAGCGAATCTTATTAAAACCGATTCAAAGCAAACAAAGAAAGCTCATACACACACGATACACTTATGGCATACATATAAACCCGTTCCGTGCATGCCCAGCATTAATATCATAGCTGTTCAATCAAACCAAAACTCAATCCCACCAAAACAAAAAGCAAGATGTGACGTTATACATTGTAACTTATGCAAACGTATGCCAATACATAACATCACAAACTTCATTACTGAAGAGCATAAGTATATCGGTTGAGTTATGTCTAGGGCACTGTGACACTTAAAGGTATAGTTTGGAGTTGTAGGGCATACACTGTGACACTAAAAATATAACGTAGCGCCATGGATGATGAGCATAAAAGTATTCAAGAAAATCAATTTTTTTATGGTTTTGTTCATTAAGATTTAATGCACACATCTATCTATCTGATGCAATTCTAATTACGTTTTAGTTGGTATTTTCAATCGTTTAACTTGGACCCAGATAAGACTCTGCGCATCATCAGGACCCAAGGTGTTTGACACTCAGGCGGTAGCCTTTTTAATGTTAGGTGATCACTACTGTGTGACCACATCTGCAAACATTTTGAATCCCTGTACGTAACTTGATGTATCATTCAGATCCAAACCGTATGGTACTCAGATCGTGTGTCTACGTCTGAATCTCAGACCAATGGTTATGGAAACTATAGGGCAATAAAACCCGCGATACCTCTTAATTAATTGAATAATTAAAGGGCTTCTAATTTGGGTACTACACTGTTTATGTGGTACAAGAACAAGATGTGTTTCACAAACTCCATAGTGTTTGATTAAACTCCCTCAGACGATAAACAAAGTCCGAGAATGCTGATTTTCATGAGATTTCATTATCCGATGCATTTATACACTTAGTTTCTGCCGAGCATTAACATTGAACGCAATGATGCATTTCCATATCAAGCGAAATTGCAAAGCACTGCATAGCTTCATACACGCCTGTCATATACAGTACGTGGTCATATATATTTCATCAAAATAGCGACCAAGTTGAACATAAAATTGAACCAGTTAGTTTAAGGACATCAATCATTAAAGTATTTCAATTTATTAGCATAATAACTTGCATGGTTAATTTTTAGAATGTTTACTATAAGTACGACAACAAAAGTGACGTCATTTCTGACGTAATCGTAGCGTTTGTAAACAATGGCCAGAAAGGGAAAAGATATGACCCCAGAACAAAAAATGGTTGTTTTAAATCTACTTTCGGATGGTGTAAATCTAAGAAAGATCGGGGAAATAATGGGAATAAATCAGGGAACCGTGGGTAAATTTAAAAAACGATTTTGATGCGTGGTTCGATAGAAAACAAACAACGAAGTGGCCGCAAGAAAATCACAGGGCCACGGGGAGACCGAACGTTGTTGAGGAGTGTAAAACTGTATAGACGAGAACCTTTGACAGTGATCACTAACATGGTTAATGAGGTTTTACCCTCGAGGATTTCTAGCCGGACTGTCAGGAGAAGATTAAGATTCTACGGGTTCAGCAGACGCCGAGTTCGTAAGACACTCACCGTCTCAGGGGTGAATAAGAAAAAGAGGGTTAACTGGTGTCGAAGTAAACTTTTGTGGACTTTAAATCAAAACTGGAAAAAGGTGATTTTCTCTGATGAAACCCAAGTGGTAGTGGGAAACAACTAAACAGTTTTTGTGTGGAGAAAGGCCGATGAAGTTTATAGACCGGAATGTGTTGGAGTGAGAGCTGGGGCAGTGGTCAGTGTGATGTTTTGGGGCTGTATTGCCTACAAGAGTGTTGGAACACTTGTTGATATTAAGGGTTCTATGGACACAGATAAGTACATACAAACACTTGATTAATAGAATCAAGCATGGGTTTTGTTAAAGACGGGGGTTTCTATACCCGAGGTTGGTCTGTTTCAGTCGGAAACGAGCTTTAGCGAGTTTCCGATAGGAACAGACCAACCGAGGGTATAGAACCCCCCGGCTTTAACAAATCCCATGCTTGATTATTTTTCTCGCTGAAATACCCCTTAAAACCAAGAAAATTAACGAATTTTGTGAAGTACTACTTTACATTGCGTAATACGACTTCCATATCTAACAGCAACAGACCGCAGCATAACTTTAGGCGTGACACCAAATTCTTGCATAAAACGTGCTGTTGTAGTCCCGCTAGACCATGTATTAACAAGACGATTCTCATGCTCACGCGCTGTTGTTGACCGGTTTTAATTATACCTATTACGGGTCTAAGGTAAACAATGGACGCGAATGCTACAGCGTTTTGGTCTAAGCTACAGCAGTACAACGATCAGATGGCGTTGTTTACAAAACAGTACGTCTGTAAACACAGAAAATTAACGATAAATTAAACTGCGACATGTTGTATAGGTTAATCCAGGCAGTTGACTTGTGTGGCTCCACCACTTCTTCCTATCTTAATATACAAGCCACAGTTATATTTATCGTTAATTTTTTGTGTTTACATACACACTGTTTTGTAAACAACGCCATCTGATCGTTGTACTACTGTAGGCGTTTGCCGGGGTGTGAGTATTTCCAGGAGCACCGACAATGAACTGTTTTTAGTGATAGACATATTGAATGAAATTCCGTGTAAACGGTATTTGATACAATCATGAATTGACGTCGAAAAGAAAACAGTGGCCCGGAAACAGCATAAATCGACGAAGTGTCAAAGAAGTGTATAGTTTTGCTGCCGTTGTTTTGCTTGTATTGTGAAGAATTAAATTGATGCAGGAGAGCAGAAAATTGGTTTTATGCAAGCATAGCGTTAATACACGTTTGTTTTCGGGCAATAACATCTGCAGTGTCCCTCGGGAATGTTGTTGCCCTCGCCCTTCGGGCTCGGGCCAACAACAGTCCCTCGGGACACTGCAGATGTCGCCCTTCGGGCTCGGGCCAACAACAGTCCCTCGGGACACTGCAAATGTTATTGCCCGAAAAAACGTGTATTAACCCTCTAATGACGTCATTTGTTATGACAACCACAAACGTTACGTTTTGGCGTAAATATAAATGACTGAGTGACTACAAAACAACGTCTTCGGTTAATTAAATAGGCTTTTAAAGTGTTTATATGATAAATATAATTTCATATTCGTGCTAATTACTTATATTAATTTCAATTCATAAGGTTGTTGCCTATAGAAATGTTGGTATAATTCTGTAAGAAGTCCTTCCCTTGTATTGATTTACCCAATCGCACGTATGAATACACTAGTCACGGGGTGTTCCAGATAAGGATTTCTAGTACGGCTATTTTTAGTAACTCAGCTTATCTAGCACGACTGAGAAGCGAGAAAACAATTTCTGGCCTGTAGTAGCTAAACACTTCCCCAATTCTGATTATATCTTTCAAGATGACAACGCCCCTGTTCATAAATCTCGAAGAGCTATGGCATGGAAAAGAGAAAACAGCATCCCTTGTCTAAATTGGCCCTCTCAGTCCCCGGACATAAACATAATTGAAAATATATAGAGAACTGTCAAAATCAAACTTCAGAAGAGAATAAATAACATTCACAACAGAGACACACTCATGCACGAAGTTCTGAAAATCTGGGACTCCCTTACTCCCGTGTATATACAGAGCCTATATGCATCGATACCAAATATGGAAAAATAGTCAAACAGGGAGAGCCACACACGGAATGACACCGCATCAAACACCATCTAACGAGAAACGGTAAAGCCACAAGACAAAACATAACAGGACGCATATCAAGACGAAACACATTAAACATTAAGCATATTAAAAAACAAAATTGACCGATTGGGGCATGTGATAATTTCTAAAGGTCATATAACGAGGTACTGATAGTCAGAGGTAAGAAAGAAGTTGGGACATTTGAGTTATTTTTGTTCAAAAATTATGTTTCAAATTTTAAACGTCATGACGTCGTCCATTTTGATGAAATATATATGGCCACGTACTGTACATTGGAATAGAAAGCTTGTATTTGTTTTGGTAACAAATAAGGTTTGTTCGTTACATCGGAAACCCCAATTTAAATCTAAAGTCAACATGTCTTTTAAGAGGTTTGCCGATGTACGCTAAAATAGTGTGTTGAAGAGAACGTCTCTTGATAAGTATTATAAGTAGAATTGACTTCCCAGTCCAAATTCATACTGTCATTTAATGTGGTTCGTTTAACACATACCCCCATAGACAAACCGGTGGTAACCGTTTCAATGATATACTGATATAGTTTCTTTAATTTACCGTGTCTAAATATTGCAAATGTTCGCAGCTTTTATACTCCTTTTATACCAAACTATACTGACAAGTCTGATTGTCAATAGTTCTGGTATGTATCATATGAATAACAGTAAGTTACATATCAAATTTCCCATGCAGATTTTTATTGCAGTTGCCACATTGTCAGCAGTTCTTTGAACTGAGAATGTCTAGAAATTCAAATGTCGACTGTTGTTTTACACTTTTATAAAACGTACACGCATGTTCGCATTTTACAACCAGTGGTTTCAGAGAAGACGCACAACAACGTGCAAGACCATTCAAAAAAGCGGTTTATGAATATTATACTGATATATTTTTTTCGTACGCTTACCCGCAGTGCTAGCAGAAAATAAACATGTGGAAAGTAGGATATAATTATAAAACTGTGTTCGCCAGCTAAGGAAATGTTGTAGCCAGCAAAGAACAGCAAACAAACAATTCTTGAAAATATGGAGGCCGATAAGTTTGCTTAAAAGTACAAATATGAGTCATGCAGGAAACACCGCATACAGAATAAACAGCCGCCCGAACAGCAACACAAGGAAACACAGCTAATGTACATAACTACTAAAACTTAAGGAGACGCACAAAGGCATAAGAAACAAACAATAGGGGGAATATGGAAGTACCACCTTGGAACGGTCAGTGACGAAAGTCACTGGGGGATTAAACCGGTTTAGGAGCGTCCTACCTCACACTTGTTCCATCCCAACACTAAAAGACAAATAGTGTAAATAAACTTACCCCACCTCTGATGATTTCATTGTGAAATCCGTGTGTTTGATTGGTTTAATTATGTCACGTGATCGAAGGGTAAAACTTATACACAGTCACTAGAAATTCAATACACAGTCAGTAGAAATCCAATACACGGCCAGTAGCTAGGTTACTTCCCCTGCCAGCGTAGAGCCCAAATTTGAGGTAATGGCTGCACGGTGTTTTTGTCAGCAAATGGTTACTGAGTAAATTAGATTCTAAGTTAAATAAATAACGGATTTTTGTATTAGATTTGTTTTCCTTGCTAATTTTGGTTAGCCGAATTGAGGTTGCGCCGAATTGACACGGTACGGTTACAGTATGAGTTGTCGTTAGTTTGTTTACAAATATGGTGAAACGCTTTGCTTCCTTAGACGCTGACGAAATTGAGAAAGAGAAGTAACTGAGCACTGATAGAATATAGAATGGTCTCGCCGGGTATAACATTTACTAACCAGGTATCATCCCGTACCCAGTCACTATATGACTATGTAACTACTAATACCCCCTCTCCGACTATTCTACAACACCCGCGATGGCAAATACAGTGAAAAAGTGCATGTAAATGGAAAAGTAGTAAAGTCAAGCAGGCAAAGCCACATACAAGACGCAACCACCACCAAAACACCGATAGACAGCATGACACACACACACACACAACCACACACCCAAACGCACACGCACACACACATACGAAATGAACACAGTAAACACCAAAAGACACACAAGAAACGGGGACAAACGTTCCACAACATGAACAAACCACAAGCACAAAGACGCAAAACGAACACATATTTAAGTGAAACAATCTGTAATCACCTATCGCTAGTGTATTCAATGACTGAGCTGCAAACAAAGTAACTGTAGAAAAGTAATAACGGGTACGACAAAAAACGAGATACCCGACGTCCTCCTTCCGTTTCCGTATTTAAGAGGTCGCTTTCATAGAGTACTAAACCTTTCTTTTCAGCGTACATGCAAAGCCGGCAGCGTGGTTGCCAACTGTAAAAGGGTTGACAACCAGACATGCAATATGTTGTAGTACTATAGGATCATATCCCTTTTTAATAATTATTTTAACATATTTGATGACCAAAGTGAGAAAATGGGTATATGCAATAATTGTACGCAGTTTGTAAATCACATCACCATAAAATTCAGGATGTGAAATACCGTGTCGCAGGAGCGCCTTGAGATTACATTTGCACTTGCCAAAGAGTGAGTGGTTTCGATAATAAAATTAGAGAAAGCTGTTCTTAGTTTTTTTATAGTATCTATATACTTGCTTAAGCAGCTTTTCAGTTAAAATGAGATTTCGACTGTTAAAATCGTCAACAGATGAACAAGATCTAGCAAAACGAATAAGTTGAGATATATAAAGCCCGTAAGATGAGGGCACGGGGAACACCTTCGCCAAAATGAGCGATATTTACCTTACTAAAATAAATATCATCTCTTTTGTCATATTTTAGAAGAACTCATTTCATTGTAAATTTTAAGGTCTAGGTCAAGATAAACGCAAAGGTGTCGGAAGGGTTAGATTTATTCAGTTTGAGTTCTTTTGGGTACATTGTAGGAACCAGAACATCAAAGAAAGGGTTATCTAAGTTAAAAATATCATCCAAAATCCCGAGACGTTTCATTGAAGGCTTTTATAACATTTTGTGATTATGGATTCAACCGTAAAATGAAATCTATCTCATAGCAGTATCAAAACAAATCGGCAGCCGGTGGTGCACAATTCGTACCCATAGGATTACCAATCACTTGACGGTATATAGCATTCCCATAACGCACAAATATGTTATCCAGAAGAATGGTATATGCTTCGCAAACTTCTGAGCAAGTCCAATAGGTGTAATATTTCATTTGCTCGTCAGTAAAAAACCTTTTCAGCATTACATGCCAGAAATATTTTTTTCTCGGGCAAATGTAATTTTGGTAAGCAATACATTGTATATTGTGCAAGACATCGATATAATGTAATTGTCAAATAATCATCACATTATTCGATGCCTTATCAGCAGGAACAAAAGCGTATTTTGAATGGAAATAATGTAAACACTTTTAAAGATGTATAAAAGAAATTCAATGTTAAAGTGGAAGAAGGTGTTCATTGAACTATAAAATGAAATGCGTTTGTCAATTATATCAAAAATTAGTTTGAAAGAGCATTAGACTCAACGTGTTCTCTTCGACACCATTTAATACTAAACTTTTGTAAAGCCTCAGCAATCTGACCTTGGCAAGAGTTAAAATCTATTAAGAATTGTATTCTATATTGTGGACCTTTATTCAGAAGAGATCGAATACATTTATCGTTAATTATCTCGAAATTACCAGTAATCACATGACCAGACGGAGAATAGCAAAACGTAGAGGTAGCGCAATCTCAATTATCATGAATATTATAATTACTATTAAGGTCGGCAACACTTTTATTATAGTTGAAAATTGTATTTCTGATGGGTTTGTTATATTCGTAGCAGATAATAGGTGGTTCTGTATTTTTTAAAGTATTATGAATAGTGTCAATTACATGTTTTGTCTCTAAATATCTGTTGGAGGTCAATATAATCAATACCTATATTTATAAAAGGAATTTTACACTTTAAAATATATGTACACCTTTTAAATGTATTTTAACAAACTATGACATCTATTTATCGTCACCTGCTTATGATATTTAGACTGATGAGTTGAAGCCTACTATAAATGAAAGCTTTGTATCATACTAGCCGTTGCTGTGACAGGTTCTGATCTAAAATGATTTTATCGGTGTGCTCGTCAAATTCATTTAATGAAAATATTGATAAGGAGTAAAGTCTAGAAAACAAGGCATGTTTACCAGAAGTTAGACGTAAAGTATGTAGATCAAGAATAGCCATATTTACGTTTAATATTACCATTTTTACGAATGCCATGTCATCGAGATTTCCTTATAGACAAAATAGTAAAAACGATCTATATCAGGATCTTTTGAAATATTTAAAGTCTAGTGAATATTATTATTTAAGCCCAAAGGAAACGGTATTTGCAAATTCGTAATCCAATATTATTCAGATACAAATCTAGCTTTCGATTTAAAACTGCTAGTAGTTATCATATACTATATGCTCTACAGGTTGGACTGAAACATCTTTAAAAGAATGGCCAGACTTCCTAAAATGTTGGTACAGAGAAATTCTTTAGTTTATGATTTTAAACATTGATGTGCGGGCTCCCTGAATCGAGCCTTCAAAGCACGGCCTGTTTTACCAACGTATTGTATACGAACTGGCTTCTGGTGGTCTTGCCAACAGGCTGGAAAATGTCATAAACAGTTTAGTGTCTCGAGATAAACAGAATTTGCTGAAGGCAGTTACATTTGTGAAAATACTAGACTTGTGTATGCCATAGTGCAATATTGTGAAGATGATAATACCCAAGGCGCATTAGTGTTAATTGACATTGAAAATACTTTTTGATACTGAAAAATTGTTTGACTCAATTGTCTTTTCAATTCACCGAGAAAACATTTTATTTCTTTATTCATTCAAGGTTTACAATATCTGACATACAACCAGTGTGTGTGTGTGTGTGTGTGTATGTGTGAGTGTGTGGGCGTTGTGTGTGCAATTATGTGTGTGTCACTTATTTTCTATCGGTGTTTGGTAATGGTTGTGTCTTGTGTATAGCTTTTCCTGATTGACGTTACTATCCGTTCATTCTAGCGCCAGTTTTCCAACTGTAAGTTGTTACATGTATCCAATATTGAGTAGACAAGATTTAAAAAAGTTTGTATATAACACTTTTAGTAAAAATGATGAGGTTCCTATTTCGAAAGTGGAGATATAATCTTGAAATAGTGTGCAGCTATGTGTGTAAATGCACAAGGGATACATTTATTCAATGGTTACAAACGAGAATATTGCACAGAACATTACCGACAAATTCATTGTTATTTAAAATGAAAACTGTAACAAACAATTTGTTTTATGTTTTAGGAAAACTGGCAGAAACTCTAACTCACTTATTTTGAGAATGATGTGAAGTTAAACCATTGTGCTGGAATATCATCATGATCTAAAACATGATAGCATATGCATATTGTTGGAATCTTTTCAAAGGATCACAAATTAGGCTTGACCGTTCCAAGGCGGTACTCTCTTTGTCACCCTTCCTTTCGTGTTTGTTTTGTGCCTTAATGTTTGTACTTTTGTTCGTGTTTGATTTTGTTTTGTCTCGTGTGTGTGTGTGTGCGTGTGTGTGTGTGTGTGTGTGTGTGTGTGTGTGTGTGTGTGTGTGTGTGTGTGTGTGTGTGTGTGTGTGTGTGTGTGTGTGTGTGTGTGTGTGTGTGTGTGTGCGTGTGCGTGTGCGTGTGCGTGTGCGTGTGAGTGTTTGGTTCTGTGGATGTGTTTTTTGCTTTCTGTTGGTATTTTGGTGTTGGTTGCGTTTTGTATGTGTCTTTTCCTGTTTGACTTAACTTATTATAGTCTACTTTTTCAATTATTTTAATCTTCCCCCAGTTGTTTGTTTTTTATATCTTTGTGCGTTTCTACCTGTCTTTTGATATGCTTATACGTACATTTACTGTGTTTTTGTCATGATGTTGTTCGAGCGACCGTGTATTTTAATAATATTTTCCACGTCGACGCTGTATTTTGTGAGGTATAGTGCATGTGTACTGACCCCACTGGGATGCAAGTTTGGTTCAGCCAATAGGCGGAAAACAGAAGGACGAAAAAGGCATAATTAAACATAAACATCAAATTTAACGCATTTGCTCACCTTTGTCTCAACTATTTGTCCATATAAAAGGATTAAATCAAGTTTGTTTATGTTGTAAAAGTCGATGACGTCGCTGCACGCCAATATGACGTCACGTATATCGCACTTGCATGTATTTTCATTCAGGGGACGAAACCGCTTTAGCAATCTTTCTTTTTCTTCATTTTCTCCACTGTTCCTGGTGTCGCATAAAAACGAATTACTTTATGCTAGTAGTTTTGAAGTTAAGCTGTATTTTGGCTCGTCAGAAAAGTAGTTAAATGATCGCCAAGGCTCACATTTAATAATGTCGCCAAAATACAGCCTAACTTCAAAACTACTAGCATAGTTATTCTTATGTATACGACAACGTACCCAGTACTATCAGAGTTGACCCAGATCCTGTAGCAGCCGTCTGATAAGGGTCTGCTTTGTGAGCGTATATATTTATATGGATCTGGCTATGGTTTCTGTCATTTATTGTTGATATGCCATAATGGATATCAGACTTGTGAATGCATTATTAACTACGTTATACAAATACGTAAATACATTATTGTTGCATGAATATTTATGAAATATAAAACGTTAAGTAGATCTGATTGTTATCAGATAACTGTAAGCGGTCACCCATTTTAGATGTTATATTTTCTCCAAAACTCAAAAAAAAGAACATTAGGGAAATAGGGCACAAAACTCAATATGAAACGTGGACTTTACTATACTAAGGACAGCATCAAAATGCTACAAGGAATGTCGAAGGAAATTTGTTTATATGCTGAAAAGTAGTATATTGCTAGAAAACCCACCCAAGTACCGTTTATAATGACAAAACATCCATATGTTTGATATCGCCGATCCCGATTGTACTCCCCGACGTTTCAGTTTTATTCGGGTTTGGTTTTTGTTTCGTAACTGTTCGTCCTATTCGCGTTTCTCCGACCACTTCCGAGAACAGCTATTACGTAAACAATGGAATGATCGGGTGTTCATCGGCAAAACGCGGATATATTTTAACGAAAAAAGCCGATAATATTGTGTTGTATAAATGTTTTTTAGTAGTATTGATGAAATCGGTTTGACTTTACTACTCTTCCATTTATTTGTATCACAGGGGCATTTTTCGATACAAGTTCAAATTGGCAACCTTCATAATAACGATTGAGCATAACAAATACCAAATTTTATGATATTATTGGAAATATGCGTTCATTGTAGGGCCTTCCTCCTTAACATAATCAAAGAGTAAGTGAGTTGGATATTTTTAACCCTTTCGGCGCCAAATTTCTAATTGTCGTCTGCAATCCAAGTTTGTTAAATCATTTAGTAAAATAAGGAAATGAGATAAATAAATGCAAATTTCAGAGGAATAAAGCACATATATAGAACTAGAGATTGGGACAAATAGTGGAGTCCCTGATCAGACGCCGCCTTGAAAAGGCGGCGTCTGATCTGGGACTGCACTATTTGTCGTGGTGGATTTACGCGACTGTGGCGGTGAAAGGGTTAAATGTACTGGCCTCGACATTATATATTTACTCTCAATATTTGATTGCTCAAATTCTGACCAACCAGATTATTGATAATAAATTCAGACTCAAGCAAAACGTTAAATAACTTCTTGGACTGGACTACCGGTTTACGAATACTTATATTTAACTGTATTAAGTACAGTAACATCTAATTGGACCATTCTTTGAATAAAGTATAGTTAAACTTCTCGTTATCTCAAACTCGGATAACTTGAACTTCAGGATAGCTCGAGTTAAATGTTCGGTCATTCCACAATTTATAATATAGATTTGATCTAAAATGTATCACTAGAACCTTCGATCTATATTAAACTGTGAACTTGAGAAATTGTCAAGATTAGAATTCGGATGACAGGAGCCTCTGTTACCTCGAACTAATGTGTATGGTCCCTTGAAGTTCGACATATCGAAGTTTAATTTTAGGTGATTGCTCAATGCATTACGAAAGCAATGCCTTAAACTCATGTGTGGTGTTTATGTATAATCTACCATCTCCTCGTTTTGATGGTCGCATTAGAAGGGATTTAGTAAAGATCCGTAACAGTTCGACGTGTACATGAGACTAGCATTTCTAAATACACAGTTGCGTAAGTCGTCTTATAGACGACCGGAAGGCATCAGTGTCTGAATTACTAAGCGACCGGCAACACCATTTAATTAAATATTTGCCGGATAATTCCGTTGGCAGACGAGTAAAAGATGCACATTTGACCTATTTCTGTTAGAGCTAGAACACCGCTTAACAAACAACTTTAGTTGCACAATAAAATTTACACCCGTTTTTTGTTCGAACCAAATTAGCTTACGGCATTCAATTTCAAATTTCATAAGAAGGCAGTCGCTTAGTAACCAGTCTGCATTAGCTCGCACAAAATTGAATGTATTCAAGGACATTTTTAACCCTTATAATGCTAATGGTAGATTGACTTACATGTCACAAACATCTTTGGATCCAGATGATACGGCGAGTAACTAGACATTTTATCAGGACCCATGCTGTTGATACCTGGTGTATACCGATAGTTTTCAGACGCTTGGTCCGATTAGAAGTAGGTAAACACTGGGCCAGATTAGAACTTGAGCAGCCAATAACATTTGGAACTGTGTAAGGATTCAGGAAGCAATTATAAAATACTCAAGGATAGCCAAGGTTCTTATCCATACAAAGAGTTTGGTAACCCAACTGACAAGAGCATACACATACAGCTAGTAGGCTGCAATTCAGCAGTCTAAAACGCACAAGCAGGAGACGAAAAATATATGTCATAGTTTATTAAAATGCATTTAAAAGGTGTACATGTATTTAAAAGTGTAAAGCACACATATGCCTATATCTTTCAAATCATTTCGTACTAAGCGCATCTCGACTGACATTTGAAAATAACTTGGATCCAGAAGAGACGTCGAATAATTGGGAGTCTCGTTAGGATGCAATCTGTTCCACACTCGGGCAATATGTTTTCGAATCAGAAATCAGTGAAAACAGTAAAAATCAATGCTTCAGCATGATATGTCAGCATGAGAAGGGCTTAGTGTCGGTATACAACGGAATGTACAAAAGATGAGATCCTTCGAAAGCAAAAACAGCAATGTGAAAAGAGAAAATTGCAGACTTGGTTTTTTTTAATCTGTTCATGAGCAATAATTATAAATGCAGCACTGCTCATGTCCCCTAGCACCGGCTTAAGCGGTATTAAATTTCAAAACTTAAAGCACTAATTAAAATTTGATGATCCCGAAGGACTAGAATGAACACCGAGAATGAAGTACATGCGACATTTTAAGTCACCGTGTCATACAAGACAAAAGCCAGGGCGATGTTCCATGCAATCAGTTGGAATCATTAAATGTTCATAGCCTATAACTCAGCCCTAGACTGTTTTTAGACCCAACGTCTTTGAATTAATCTACCAAAAAGGGGCATTAATTATAGAAAAGGAGAATTGTAAAATTGTGTAGTTTTCAAACCATTGAGATAAAAAGATAAACAGAGCATTTGTGCCTTTAAAGAAAATGCTCTATTTATCACAATGGTTTCATAAAATGACTTTTACCGTACCGTCAAAAGGCGTCAGTAGGAGGGAATGATTTAATCTTCGGTATAGTATTTACAAAAAGTTTGAATCCCCATGAGCAACACCATGGCTCCTCCAGATCCAAACTGTTTGATACTCTGAAGACAAACGCTCAACTCTAATATACGGCAAGATATGCATGGTAGACCGATGATTAAGGAAAATATAGGGCAAACATGTATATGTGCGTTTACCCCTTTGCCTGTTCTACATTTATTCCAAAGTTCAATACCTACTGAATATTCATGGACATAATAGTTTTAATGAAATATGGAAAGAGGAACAGTTTAGCCATTTTTGAAAGTAAAGAATCAGACAATCAAATTCCAATAGCCAAAAGAGCAGACCTTGATCAGGAGTCATCAGGAGTTTTTTACTCTGTTTGCAAATGCGTGAAAAAGCGTTTACATGAAGGAAAGAGTTACTTTCTTGGATGATTAAAGGCGTACGTCTTTGTTTACACAGGTCACGTGGTAAAAGACACACAACATGATATATTCCACTAAGCTGGATCAATGTTGCTTGGTTAAAATACAGTTAAACCCCGCTAATGCGACCACCTAAAATAGGTATAATTCTGGGTGCTAGATGCAGGTGGTAGCTTTCTGCATT
Source organism: Azorinus chamasolen (assembly GCA_963576725.1). NCBI lineage: Eukaryota > Metazoa > Mollusca > Bivalvia > Cardiida > Solecurtidae > Azorinus > Azorinus chamasolen. Next base: position 78,999,087 of record OY755237.1, on the reverse strand, counting down.
ACCTTTTTCCTGCATTAAGCAGCTTATAAATACACCCATGTATATTCATTAAGTGGTCGCATTAGCGGGTTTTACTGTATATATCGGACGATAAACAAATTCCAAGAACTCTGAATTCCATGACATTCCATACTCTGTTGCATTTACATATTTATCTTCCGCAAAACCTTTGTCAGTATAACATTACATTGAATGGTATTCAGTCGTGCAGTAATTGATGTCTGGTTGATTATATCAGATCAAACCGCAAAGAACTACACTGCTCCACTGTGAACAGTATTATGGACGGCTAGAAATCCTGTCCTTTTCTTTTTCGTAACGAAGACTGATTTTAGCAAGAGCAAATTCAATTAAGACTGCTAATTTGTCTTTCGTTACGTCGCAAAACCCAATTTAAAACTAAGACCAAATTCTTCTTGAAGTTTTTGTCGCAGCACGCTACAGAAAATTATCTGGAAATGAATATCCTTTAATACTTTTAGGTGCAGAATTCATTTGTCGTTTATGCAATTTCATCCTGAAAACATCCACAACCAATGATACGATAAATGCTTAACACCGTAAGTGAACCCATGGTAACCAATTCAAATAGTTATGATTCCGACTGAAGCTACAGATTTAGGTGCGTACCTAAATACTAAAACCCCCATTTCTCCAACAAACTCTAAACTGTGACCACTCTTTAGAATCATCTCCTCTTCGAGACGATTCTAAAGAGTGGGCACAGTATACTAGGGTTTAGTAAAGAAATAAAGGAGTTATTCTTGAAGAAACTATTTAGATTTATGCATCTTATCTGGACGTCTGTAGTTGGTACATGGGCAATTTTAAGTCTCACCAAGGATCCAAACTGGTGTATATACTCATTCTTGTATCGTGGTAATCTTAGAACATTTATTGCGGTGAAATGATACTCTGCATTACTCTATGTCTTGTTTTGAAAATGTCACAATCAGTTGACCTACGCGTGTTTTGCCTTGTGTGTTCTTTAACATTATTGGAAATTGACAATATTTTAAAATGCAGTTCCCGTAACACTGCACAAGATCCTCCCGTCTTTAGCATAAAAATATGCCAAAGTCAATCGTACAGTGTCGAATTATGATTGGACGCCTGATGGCCATCTTTACTGGAATACATTTAATGAGTTACAAATCAAATAAGACTTTCAGATTTTAATATTGTTACAGTTGGCACATTTTCAACAGAGGTCTTTGAACTGCAAATGTCAAGTATGTCATATTTAAATCATTTAACAGAAATACTAGGCAGATGATTTACACTTGAAGAATCATGATTACAACCAATGGTTTTCAAAAACAAATGCACTTACGCTACACTATGCAAAATCGTATAAAGAAGCGTGGCATGATATCAGTGTGGTACAGCTCTTTCTGCACGTTTCTCCGCACTACTAACAGGAAGTGAATAACAGTAGAACCTGTCTTAAAGACATTCCCTTGGCCGGCTTGGGTCTTTACAGCTAACCTGTGAAAAAGCATGCGGCACATGGTAAGAGCTATAGCAGTCTGCCTGTCAAGAACCACTGGAGCGTTCCATGTGAGGCCCGTCTCTTACATTTGATGATTTGGAAATGATTAGATTGTCACTAATGCAGTATATGTTTTTATTTTTTATTATGCTCCCTGAAACTATAAGAAGGAGCATATAGGCCCCGCTTTGTCCGTTCGGCCTGTGAATGTCTTCTAAAGTGCTCAACCTACATTCATGACACTCCACATACAAATATATCTCATTGAGATCAAGTGCAGGGTGCAGGGGTTAAATTATAACTTTCTGAGCAGTATTTACATATTCTGATAGACCTTGTTGGGAGAAAAGGCAGCTGTGTCCAAGGATAATAACTCTGTGGGACATCTCTTTTGGAAGTATTGCCCTATGTAATCTGTCTTTTTTTTCACTGAAAGTACTTGACCCACACTAACGAAAAATCATATTTCAGCAATTATTTACCGAGAGATGCTGTGAGAACGGGTGATTACTCTATTTGCAGTGTTTCTTGAGTTAAAGTGAGCTATTGTGTTTGCCCTGTGTCCCGGTCTGTCACCGTCTGTCGTCATTTATTTTAAAGAACTTCTTGGAAACGGCAGGGCCAATTTCATCAAAACCTCAAAGGATTATTACTTGTTGGTTCATCTGTCAGCTTTTCTTCAAAAAAAGAAAGTGTTGTTGCTATGGCAACTGATTGAACACAAATAAAAATCTTCTTGTGAAAAATATCAGAATGACAGAATTGTAAATAATTTTAAACCAATGATCTATGGAAGATCATTTATCATGTTATATGAACGCCAGCTCTACAAGACAAAATTGAATTCTCAGCTTTAATTAGGGCGCATTTGAACATATTATAGCTCTCCTCCACTGCAAGTTAAATGGATTCTACTGCAGGCCAAATGTCCAGAGTTTTATCTCTGATATACATAAGCGCTCAGGTTTTTTTAATGTATTTAATCCTTATAAAATATTCATCTGCTAAATTGCTTGTCTGCTTCAAATGTGAAAGTGCTTCATAGTTTGTAAAGATTTGTGAAAATGTTGTCTGTCAAATAGCTTGGATCCAGATAAGATGCCGGGTTACTTGACGTCTCATCTGGATCCAACCTGTTTGCATATGGCCCTTTGTTTGTTAGTGGTAGGCTTCTTAAGGGTTGAACTTCTATTGGGTTCTGACCAACAATGGTCTTTTGAGTGTGTTCCCCTTGACTAATTGTATGTCAGGGCCTCTCTAGACAGAATGAGACGGCTTGCCATATTTTGCACACTTGTATCATGCTTTTACTGTTACTTTCACGCCTATTGAGAACAATGGGGGGGGGGTCATTGAATGGACCTGGGTAATGTCTTTAAGCGACCATCAGCAATAGGTCTAAATATGCGTCTATAAGGCAGGTGGTAGCTTACTTCCGTTCAAAGGTAAGGCAGAAAACTCCTGTGGGAGCTTTCTGCATTATATTTGCTCCACAGTAAGCAACCAGCTTCTTATAAGACCCCAGTGTTCAATAAATGAATCACCGCTAAATACATGTCCTACTGTTATTTATTGTGTGTGATTAATTATTTTGGCACAAAATAAAATTCGTCTGCTAACAATGGCGTCTATATGTACATCTCGCGATAACCATGTTGATGAATGCATGTCAGTATCTCATGCGCATATCACTGATTTGATTTATTAAACTATTGATCAAACGTAGCTTTATATACATGTAACATTATGTTGATGAAGCGCAATGCATATATTATTATTATTATACCACATTTATACAGCGCTCTTTTCACACAGGATATGTGCGTTCAAAAGCACTTGTTGTTTAACTGTAACGTAATGCCAAGGTAGCATAATGAGGAGATAACGTATCGAAGAGTTAGCGTTATGATTGGGTAGCGTTATGAAGAAGTAGCCTAATATGGAGGCACTGTTATACGGAATTAACGTTATGCAGATGTAGTGTTTCGCGGAGGTATAGTTATGTAGATATAGGCTAATGCGGATGTAGCGTACATCATATGTAGTGCTATTCCGTAGGTAGGATAATGCGCAGTTATAGTTATGCGGATGTAGCGTAAACCGTAGACAGTGTTATGCCGTAGGTATGGTAATGAGCAGTTATAAGTCTGCGGATGTAGCGTAAACGGAGGTAACGTTGTGCGGAGGTATTATAATACTTATGTAATTTTTAGCAGATATGTTATATGTAGCCTAATGCAGATATCGCGTAATATGGATGTAGCGTAATGAGAAGTATTGGGGAGTGTAATACGAATGTAATATTATGCGGAGATTGTTTAAAGTGAGTGAAGCGTAGTACGGAGAAAGCATTATAGGGATGTAGCCTAATAAGGAAGTATTGTAATGAGGAGACAGCGTTATGCGAAAGTTGTGTCAAGTAGATATGGGGTAATGCAAAGGAAACCTTATGTATTATACCTTAATGAGGAGATATCTTTATACGGAGGTTACGCTATGCCAAAGTAGCGTATTGCCGACGTAACATTATGCATATGCTATGTGGATATAGCATAATGCGAAGGACGCGTAATGAGTAAGTACCTTATTGAGGAGGTAGTGATACGCGGTATTGCATTGCAGTATATGAAATGTTTGCACGACTTGATGCAAGCAAAACTTTTCAGACTGTATTATGGTTTGTCTGTCAATCGTCAGATACCTTTTAACCCTTCTCTTCCTGAATTTTAAAATAGATTTCTTCTTCTTTACCCATGCCCTGTTGTATAATTACATAATATCATCACTGTGTACAAGTATTTCGCTGTGCAATCACTGCTGTGGAGTGCACTGGTTGCACAATCAATTTGTAAATAGTGCAGACCCTGATGAGACAGCTCCTGCAGGAGCTGTCTCATCTGGGTCTTCACTTTTTACAGGTAGGTATATTGACGTGAATAGTAAGCGAACGGTTAAATATCGAGAAATTACATTCGGTGGGCGTATCACAATCAGACGCATTAATTTAAAGCGATAGCTGATATGGGGTTTAAAACTGTTTTCAAATATTGGAGGACATGCTTTCCTGTGACACAGCTCAAATCTTAATCACTTTTAGTTTTTGCATTTGGAATTGCCTGTGTTAACCCTTTCCCCGTTCTATGTTTATTCCATATTCTAATACCTAATTAATATTCACAGACAAAATAGCTATACTAAAATATGGGAGGTGGAATTGTGTAGCCCTTTTTGAAAGTAAATACACAGATCTAACAAATTCCATCAGCCGACAGAGCAGACCCTGATGAGATGACAAGTCTTCATATAAGTACAGTTTATCATGAATATAAAGGTGTCTTGAAATTTATAATATAAACTATATACTTTATGAATAGTCATGAAAGAAATAGCGACGTTGCGATTCAGTTTTCCTATGAACATATGAAATGTTGAAAATAGCAGAAATGCTAGGTTCATATCATTTTCATAAGCACAGAGAGCCGTCCCTGATCAGATGGCTCCCACAGAAGCCATATGATTTGGGTCTACTCGGTTTGCAAAGACGAAGAAAGGAATATTAATGGATAAATATTTGAACTGTTAAAAAATAACGATTTCTAAAGTCTGACAAACGTATTTAGGTTTCCAATAAGCTTGGCAAAATAAAAAAACAAAACGAATTGCGTGAGGAACATTTCAAAAGTAAATACCAACCTTTTAGAGCAATTAGTCGTGTGTATACTCAAACTAAACGCTTACATTTGCTACCATTTAATTTGATATTGTACCATTAAAGAGCTCTTATGTCTTTATTTTACCATCAAATAGGCATTATTGCTAATTATTCACATTACTGGGCTATAAACGGCAGCATAATTATACACGATTACAGTGCATATACTGACACTGTAGTGCAGACTGGCAGAGTTGATGTAAATAGAATAAGAAAGAAATCAGAGTGTGAACTATCATGTAAGAGGATGAAGATAAACGCATCGTTTTGTATCGAAAAGTAGCATTTCGCCAAGATTAGAAACACAACTATTATACTACAGTTTTACATTTATAGTGTTGCCACAATTTACAGACACTGCATAGCTCTTGACAAGTGTTTTTAAACTCGCCATGACTCTTTTAAATAAATGAAGGGTAAATAACTTGAAACGCATTTGTCATAGCCATACAAAGTCAACATATGAAATACATAATATCATAGAGCAAATATACTTAAGTATTCAAATAGAATATAATTGCACTAAGTTTTAATATTAACCCTTCGCTTGCTATTCACGTCAATATACCTACCTGTAAATAGTGAAGACCCATATGAGACAGCTCCTGCAGGAGCTGTCTCATCAGGGTCTGCACTATTTACAAGTTGTTGTGCAACCAGTGCACTCCACAGCAGTGATTGAACAGTGATACACTTGTAGACAGTGAATATATATATATATGTGTAATTATACAACCGGGCATGGGTAAAGAAGGAGAAATGTATTTTAAAAGTCAGCAAGAGAAGGGTTAACATACCATACAAAGGGACTAGATTGTAAATGACTATACAGTTATACAAGCCCCAGTGGTGATTTTGCTATTGGCCGTACCCATGCGGTACTCTCTTTGTCACCCTTACTTTGTTTGTCTCGTGTCTTTGTACTTGTGCTTTTGTTCATGTTTGGAATGTTTATCTCTAGTACGTGTGTGTTTGTTAATGTGTTCTGTGTTCATCTAGTGTATGTGCGTGTGTTTGGGTGTGTAGTATGATTTGTACAACAGAGGAATAAAACAAGTCCATGTGTACACTGAATCATATACATACATGTACATGGTGTTTAGGTTTAAATGCTATTACTCTTAAAGAGGAAGTCCCTACAATGATCGCATATTTTCAATAACATCATAAAACTTGGTATTTGTTATGCTCTATCATTATTATGAAGGTTCCCAATTTGAACTTATATCGAAAATGCCCCTGTGATACAAATAAACCGATCTCATCAATACTGATAATTTTTGTTCTACAACATAATATTATCGGCCTTTTCCGTTAAATTCTTCCGCGTTTTGCCGATGATCACCCGATCCCTCCATTGTTTACGTAATAGCTTTCTCGGAAGTGGTCGGAGAATCGCGAATAGGGCGAACAGTTACGAAACTAAAACCCAACCCGAATAAAACTGAAACTTCGGGTAGTAAAACCGGGATCGGCGATATCAAACACATGGATGTTTTGTCATTATAAACGGTAATTGGATGGGGCTTTTTGCGATATACTACTTTTCAGTATATAAATATTTTAAGTGTTTATGAAACGCGTCAAATGTAGGGACATCCCCTTTAAAGCAAATGATTGATTTTGATCGAGATCGTATGGTTAAACTCATTCTGTCGGAATATGGTAATGGCTAGTGTAGAACTAAACAAGAATTTTCTAATCGAAACAATTACGACCATTTACCCTGACTATACATGTTGGTTGTTATCAACTATTAATCATGACTACGGTCGACTTTTCAACGTGACAGAAATGTAGGATCTAGAGTAAACATGACCATAAACAGAAGTTTTGATCAACGGTACATAACTCTAAATATTGCGTCTCATAATAATCCCAACATTTTGACACTTATCAACTCCTCGACAAGAAATGGAGACAGCGTATTTTGGAAGTTTAGAATGGTGATATATTTGCTCAACAGTGTATATATAGTCCGTCGGCCTACATTTGAAATAGCACCCACACTTTGTCATGTCATGCCAGTGGACAAATCAGCGCGTACCAAACATCTAGTTTGATCATTACCTGAGAAACGTGTTTTATCGTACAGAATATGCATATACCTTAAAATGTTAATCCTTATTTTATTTTTATTTTTTCTAAACACTATTATATTCATTCAATAAATATCGACAATGCTTTCATATTTTGCATAATGTAACATGTTTTGCCTATAATATTTTTATATTACCCTATAACCGTCTTGAACTGTGAGCAACCATGAAAGGCTGCTGGAGGCTTGTGACCTTTTCTGATATTGCTAACATAAGCTTTTACTTGTTGCTGGGACAGTTTTAACTTAAGATTTATCGTCATGCTCTTAACAGATATCTTAACCCTATCCCTCAGACGAACGTGTTGTCGCGCATTTCCAAACAGAGAAGACCCAGATCAGACGGCTCCTATAGAAGCCGTCTGATCAGGGTCTTCTCTGATGGCTGGTAGAACTTGCACGATATGTTTCGTTACTTTCTAAAACGGCTACAATTTTCCACCTTTCATATTTCATTGTAACTATTGTTATCCCTGAATATTCAGTAGGTATTGAAATTTGGAATAAACGCATAACAGGGAAATTGTTAATAAAAAGTTAACAGGATCCTTAATGGTGAATGAATGTAATTGCCTATATGTTTTTGTTATGCAACATTTGAGTTTACAGCAGTCATTATGACAACAAGCATAATCATACTCTCATATGGCAGGTATTGTCATATCAAAATAAAGTCATGTTTAACAAAAGTACAAATATGAGTCATGCAGAAAACACCATATAAAAAATAAACAGATGCCGGAACAGCAACACAAGAAAACACAGCAAATCTACATAACTACAGAAAGCATAAATACACGCACAAAGACAAAACAAACAAACAACAGGGGAGATATGGAATTACCGCCTTGGAACGGTCAATGACAAAAGTCACTGGGGGTTTAAACCGGTTATGGGGCGCCCAACCTCACACTTATTCCATCCTAACCCTAAAAGACAAACAGAGTAAATAAAGGTATCACCTCTCCGACTAACCTACAACAACCGCGATGGCAAATAAAGTGGTAAAGTGCTTGTAAAACGAAAACATTTAAGTGAAAAAAAAAACTGTATTCACCTATCGCTAGTGTACTCAATGATTGAGCTGCAAACATAGCTACTGTAAAAAAGTAATAAATGGTACGACAAAAACAAAATAGTACAGATATCCGACGTCCTCCTTCCGTTTCCGGATTTAATAGGTTGTTTTCATAGAGTACTAAACCTTTCATTTCGGCGTACATGCAAAGAGGCCAGCGTGATTGCCAACTGTAAAAGTGTTGACAATCAGACATGCAGTATGTTATAGTACTATAGGATCATATCTCTTTTTAATGATTTTTAACATATTTTAACAAAGTGAGAAAATGCGTATGTCCAATAATCTTACGAAATTTGAAAATCACATCACCATAAAATTCAACATGTGAAATACCGTGTCGCAGGTGCATCTTGAGATTGCATTTGTACTTGCCAATATGTGAAGGATTTCGATGAAAAAAAATAGAGCAAGTTTTTCTTAGTTTATGGTATCTATATCCTTGTTTAAGTGGCTTTTCAGTTCAAATGAGATTTCGGCTTTTAAAATCATTAACAGATGAACAAGCTCTAACAAAACGAATAAGTTGAGATAACCCGTAAGATGGGGCACGGGGAACATGTTCGTCAACTTGAGGGAAAATTGCAATATTAAAATCACAATCATCTCTTTTGTCATACAATTTAGAAGCAATCATTCCATTGTAAATTTTAAGGTCTAGATCATGAAAAGCTGCATAAGTGTCAGAAGGGTTTGCTTTATTCCGTTTGAGTTCTTTTGGTAAATCGTAGGAATCAGAACGTCAAAGAAAGGTTATCTTAATTAAAGATATTATCCAAATAGTTTCATTGAAGGCTTATATAACATCGTTTTGTGGTTGTGGATCTAAACGTAAGATGAAATCTCTCTCATAGCAGTACAAAATCAAATCAGCGCCCAGTGGTGCACAATTCGTACCCATAGGAATACCAATCACCTGACGGTATATAGCATTCCCATATACGTACTTTTTTTTCAAAACCGTTCTCCAATTATTTCTATCACATCCCTATCTGATACAATTTATAATAAATTGACTGGTAATCACATTGGAGTAGTGTAGAGGCGAATAATCGGTAACACTCCCTTTTTCATATTTCTAACCAAAGAAAATTTCTTTCGAACTAAGGTATGAAAACTGGAACCAATTATCACATCAATTTCTCTACCCTATCCAGCGCTTTGGTTAACGAAGATAACGGGTTTTTTGCTGGAACTAAAGTAGTTTATTTCAATGAGCAAAAGACAGCTAATTGTCATAGGATTCATTTACGTTGGTATAATTTCCTATGGGCAATTGTAGGAAACATTGTGTAATTGTCAAACATTTATCCCAGAAGAATCAAAGTCTAATAAGTGTTTTTCATCAATTATTAGTTCTAAGGAAAATTTATTTTATTAATTTTGAAAATTAAATACCGCTTGAGTCGATGCTAGAGTGTGTGAGAAGGTTTGTGCTTTTGATAGCTGCTCATCAACAGACACCATAAAACCGAATCCTCAATATTCTAGTTTGCATTGTCGCTTTTGCATTCGAACGATCTCCTTCTATCAGAACTATTACAATTCTTTAAACATCGATACTCTACCATGCTGTACAAGGGAACAGAACGAATCACTTAACTACAAAGCTAGTTCAATTACAAGCAAAATATGCGGAAACCGCACTGAAGCCGGATTTTGCAACAGAAAGGCCTTCTTCACCCAAGCTATCAGCATACCAAATATAAATTGTCTAGCATATTCAGTTCAGACGTTATATCAAAGTTTAAATGACAGCCAATTTTCAAAATGTGACTTTGGCCTTTACCTGATTTCAGGTATCTTTATGTCATCTGTACGGTCCTTACCAAAGTTTTCTGTATACCAATGGTGAATTGCCTAGCGTTCGTGGATCAGAGGTTATAGCAAAATGTTAATGTTTGTTAAAACAGCCAAGTTTTCAAAATAGTGACCTTGACCTTGACCCAATTTCATGTATTCATGTATGAACTGAAAGGCCTTCACCAAAGCTATACCAATACCATATATGAATGGTCTAGCATATGTGGTTCAGAAGTTAAGAGAAAATGTTGAAGTTTTACAACAATGATAGCAAACTTGTCAAAATAGTGACCTTGACCTAATTTAAATATATCTTTATAACACCCAAAAGGCCTTTACCACAGGCGTCTGTATACCAAAGATGAATTGCCCAGCATTTGTTCAGAAGTTATGGTAATATCAAATTTTGTTAAAAACGGCAACGTTTTCGAAAAAGTAACCTTGACCTTAACCTGATTTCATGTATCTTTACATTAACTAAAAAGCATTTACCCAAGCAATATGCATACCATATATGAACTGTATAGCTCAAGAAGTTATAAGATGTTAAAGTTTTGTTAACGACGGCACTTCACCCGCAAGCCCGCCCGTCTACCCGAAGCCTACCCGCCAAACCGCCCAACCGCCCACCCGCCCGGTTTTCGCCTATAAGCCGATATTTTTGTCGAAAGTTCCGGCTAAAAAGACTATTATTTTGTTTCAATTTTTACACAGTTTTCAAACAGCAGATACCTATATTTAATTTTCTTTCATGAAGTGCAAATTGTCATATGCTACTGTCTTAGACTTTTCAGTATTTCTCACGTGAATATTCATTGTGTAAATAGTGAGTAATCCAAAGACTGACACGTGACTTATGTATACAGCAGTACATCTGTAAAACAAAATACAGTAAAACCCCGCTAATGCGACCACCTAAAAGAGGTTTAATTATTGGTGCTAGATGCAGGTGGTAGCTTAATGCAGGACAGAAGTAATGCAGAAAGCTCCTAGAGGAGCTTTCTGCATTACTTCTGTCCTGCATTAAGCAACCACCTGCTTATAAAGACACACATGTTTATTAATTAAGTGGTCGCATTAGAGGGGTACTACTGTAGATGACAAACAGATGACGAGAACGCGTACTGCATATTGTTGAAATATACTCTAAGACAACTGCAGTACATTTGAGACGCTTTTTGCAACTTGGATCCTGATAAAGTAGCTTACTGCGTCATCTAGATCTAAACCGTTTGCAAATGCAAAGAGTAAACAAACTTTCACGTTTTTAAGGTTCCCTATGATTGTATTTTTTAATGTTATGTAGACCAGTGAATGCGCCTAGGCTCATTAATAGCCCCAAATCTTTAAGTTGTTCCGAAACCCCAAAACCTACAAATTACTAAACGAACAACCCAGTTGTTACATATGGAGAACCCCTTCAATGATAAACTGAATGTGCATTTGTAAATGTAACAAGGATACTTGATCATACAATACATTGTTTGATAACACGAATATAGGGAACAATCGGGGGTATATTATGTGCAAAATACAGAGTTGATTGAGGAATACTTAGTCTGTAAACTAGTATAATAGGCATTCATTTCATACAAAGCACACACCTGTTTGACATTAATCTTTGACAACATACTACATGCACGTTTGTAAATATCTTTGCATTTAGTTTGAATTCATATAGCCCTGACCCAGTTGAAAATACATGCAAGAAATAATGACATCAGGAATATTTATTAGATGACTTTTTTACACTTAGCTTTATTATACTACAAAGTATAATCCTCACTTCTGATTGGTTAACTAGCCGTACACATACATCCATGTACCATATGCGCTTACAGGGTACACGGAAGTTATTCATGACAGGCCCTACATAGTTGTGGTCAGAAACAAAATGACAGACTCCTCGACTCGGCCAAACAGAAGCAAAATTCATAATAGATAGATGATACGCATAACAAAAATGCAGAAAATGAATTAAAAAGAAATGATTGTTTGAAATGATCAATGAAACAGATTTAGATGAGTAGTTATATCGTCCAGTCATTTATTATAACACGAACGCCGATGAAATAAAATACACACCACTTCGGGTAGAAATAATGTATTGCGGCGCTTTTAGGGGAATCAGCGTGTGTAGTGATTCGACATGTCAAAAACGATTTATATAAATTATCAAAACCGTAAAACTTTGCAGTATAATAAATTTGTTATGCAGTTCTTTCCCAGGTTGCATGACGATTTATTCCCGGCTGGTAAAATCATGTAACCTTCGCCTAAAGGCCCGGGCAACATGCCTTTCCTCAGCCGGGAATAAATCGTCATTTACCCTGGGAAAGAACTGTATAACTAATAATGTATACAGGACGTGTATTGAAGCCGTCTGACTTGGGTCTTCTCTGTTTAAAGCATCTATATGATGGAAAGGGTTAATCAACGCATGGTGTCTTGTAAAGAACAGTTTGGAAATTGGATGGTGTGTTTGAGAAAAAATACAACATACGACTAGGATATGTTTAAGAAGGGAAATAGATCAAGTTGTATTGTTCACGGGCGAACATGTACTGCAGAGCATATAGTTTAAGGATTGCAAGAGGTTGTTTCTGTTTGCCGTAAATGTGTGTTATTCAGTCACACAAACCAAATGATGAAAGGAACAAAACACGCTTATTATTGTCTACAACGTTAATACCAAATATATCAGACCATAAATCAAATCAAATACGAGAACACTGAATTTCCTGACATATAATTATCACTGGACTATTAAACTTTTATTTTCCCAAACGCTTTGCCCATCAAATATTTAATTAAGACAAATGTAGTCGTGAATATCAATGGCTTGTTATGTAAAGCAAAACCGCAAACAATACTATATCGCTTCATGCAAAGACAAATCTTGTTATTGAACTAGGAAGAAAATGTGTTTTCCGTAACGAAGTCTGGCCCCAAGGTTTTAACACTTTTTGCTTGAGCGTGAGATCATTCTGAATCATCTGACAAACCAGATGCCTGAGAATAATCTCAGACTCTAAAGTTTTATAACACTGGACCAGGGAAACGAGTCCCTAATATATGCAAACAACGTAGATCCAGGTGAGAAGGTCCCTAGAAGAGACCTGTCATCGGGTCTGCACTGTTTGTCATATTACATATTTCTTAACAAATCTCTAAATATCCAAAATAAACTTGACCTGTATAATCCATTTTAAAGTCAACGTTGAAAGGTTAAGCAAGAACGATTCCATTAGCACGGCTGATGCGCATTCGTTACGCCGCAAGAGTCCATTTAAATCTTAGGCTAAAACCCTCTTTAACATGTTTGTCGCAGCACGCTAAGCAATATGTGTTAGAAGAAAATGTCCTTGAATGCGCTGTAGAGGTAAAAGTTATTTTCAACTAATGCTCAAAAGCCACCATCAAAATGGCATACTCTGTATCCTTTTAACACGTTAGTCACCGTAGATGAATTCTTGGTGATCTTGGAATATGGAAACAGGAACCAACTGCTGTATAGTCTGTTTGAAGTTGAAATCGGAAACTGACAGCAATCCTGGCAAACGATAGTAAGTGCTTCCAAAACGAAATTATGAAACGTAATGCAGCAACAAAACCACGAATACGTAGTAGATAAAATAGTCATTAAGGATTCTACGAAAACAAATAGTTTGTTGAAGATGTAAATATCAATTGACTCTTCAATCGTATCTGACAACATCGGTGGGTGGCATCAACGGCATGTTTAATTTGTGTTGTTTTAAATTGCGCTTTTAACAGTCGTAGTATGATAGAAATATTATGATTGCAACAAGGTGTGTCCATATTAAAAATTCTGAAGGGAGGTGCTTTCTATTTTAATATTAAACCACAAACAAATTTGCAGATTGTGTCCACATTCTTATCTTAAAACTCATTTCATTTGCGATTATCGCCAAGGGACACGTTTGTTGTTTGACTTACGATAGCGGGCGACCTTCAGCACGTGCCATCGGAAAACCGTATTTAATACTATAAAACGTTTTAGTAGTTTTTAAATATGATAGTTGTTTAAAGAGGAAGTCCCTACAATGAACGGGTACTTTCAATAGAATTATAAAACTTGGTATTTGTTATGCTCAATCATTGTCAATTTGAACATATATCGAAAACTGCCCATGTGATACAAAATAAACCGATTTCATCAATACTTATAATTTTTGTTCTACAACAAAGTATTGTCGGCCTTTTCCGCTCAATATTTCTGCGTTTTGCCGATGATTCCCTCTATTGTTTACGCAATAGCTTTTCTCGGAAGTGCGCCGAGAGACGCGAATATGATACGATACTAAAACCCGACACGAATAAAACTGAAACATCGGGGAATAAAATCGAGATCGTCGATATGAAACACATGAATGTTTTGTCATTTTCATCGTTTATTGGACATTTCTACGCCATAGTTTCTGTTCTTGCTATTGTCATTTAATTACAATATTCAGACGTCAGATAGTTTGTCAGACAATTTTTCTGCCACTGTTAGACGCATTCGACATTTGTACGTGCCGAGGTTCCGGTTTGTACTGACCTTTATGGTTCGTGCAGCTTGGATGGGTCATTGTTGATTTCAAAACAAAGACCGTAACTGTCGATAGTAAGGGCATTGAAATTTTGGTGTGCGGGAGTCTATTGGTAACGCTCGCGACTACCAGTCCGAATGTCCGGGGTTCAAATCCCGGTGCCTCCCGGAAATTTCAAGACGCTTTTTAGTGTCTTCCACCCGCACCTCCTCTCTACCCAGGGGTTTAAATGGGTGCCCGTGATGGTTACTAGCCGTTACTGCGGCTGCATGATTGCGCCATATGTTAGAAGTGCTCAATATTGTAGTTGAATGACTCAATAACCAGGGGAGTAAATGTACAGTCGGCTGAACGGTCCCTTGGACTGAAAGTAGACTATAACTAGGTACTTTACGTTTTTGCATTAGTGTTACTATCTATATTAGGGTTTTCAATGTTGAAAAATCATTTGTTGTGATAAACTATAATTGTCTGACATTAGACTGGGTTCACATGATACACATCGAGTGTGACTAAAACCGTTTCTGTCAGCGTCAGATATTTAGTCGCCAGCAAAAATGAGCCCCCCCCCCCCCTTACACACACCAATCTTCACTAGCTCCTTCGTCACTCCATCGTTTATAGGCGAATTCCTGATGACTTTTGAAAACCGTTTACATCCAGTAATTTACGATACAGTCTTATTCTGACACAGCATCTAAAATTAAAAAACAAATCTGTAAAATGTGCATTATAACAGATACGATACTGGCTTTGGGTGTTGAAGGTGAAATAACGTATTGCCAAACAAAGTAAGAGTGAATAAATTAATAACAAATAACAAAGGTTTCAGGCGACATCATTATCAAGGTATGTTGTAAACTGAATTACACACATACTGAAATGGTGATTAACCCTTTCACCGCAAATGTCGCACAAATGCACCATGACAAATAGTGCAGTTCAAGATCAAACGCCGCCTTGATAAGGGACTTCCCTTTTTGTTCCAATCTCTATTTCCATTTCTGTGCTTTATTCCTTTTAAATTTGCATTTATTTATCTCATTTTCTTATTTTACCGAATGATTTAACAAACTTGGATTGCAGATGACAATTAGAAATTTGGCACCGAAAGGGTTAAACGATGATACATATGTACATATGTGTCGTGTTCTGATATCTAAATACTTTAAAAGAAATTCTTTAATGTATTTGATGAATATACACACTAGCATATATATGATGTGAATAGTGAAAAAGGTATTGAAATAAATTCTTATGATACCTTACGACTGTCGGTGTTGCCTCATTATACATTCTATACTCCTTCCATCTTATCTAATTAATTACAGTAAAATTCTCTATAATGGCAGCTAAAGTGTGTTAATTAAAGCAAGGTAAAAGTAAAACAGAACGCTCCTATAGGAGCGTTCTGCTTTACCTTCACCTTGCCTTAAGCAACCACATTCCTTTACCACATACTAATTGATGTAATTTAGTGGCCGTTATAGAGAGGTTTTACTGTACACAGAAATAACATTTTACAACAACGATCAAGAGCTATTACTTGGAGTGTAATATGGTTGCTTTTTAGTTTTGAAACCAGTGTGAGCAAATGCTCCATTTATCACAATGGTTTCAAAAAGGGTATATTACAGACGTGTCAAAAGGCGTCAATATACGGGAATGGGTTAAGCAAACATTTCTGAGAAGAGTTAACTTCGATAATCACCACACCGAAATACTACAACACAAGTCTAATAAGAACTTGATAAGAACTATAAAGTAAGTAAAAGTGTTTTACATGTGCTTGCATATCAATTTAGGAAACAGTATACGTATGAAGTTCATATTCATTTTGAATAGCACATGTAGTAAGCATGTCATACAGGCGAACTAAATCAGGCCTAAATACCTAAATCAGACGTGTAAGCATTGTCATTTGATATAAATAAGGTGTATGTTCTCCGTTCCTGTGTGATTAATCCTTCATGTATGCAATAATAACAGTATGAAAATTAACTAGCGAGTTTTTATAATGGCATTTTGAACAGGGGAACTGTATGTAGTATGACGGAAAGGGAAGACTCGGGGCAAACAGAGCAGACCCTGATCAGACGGTTTATACAGGAGCAGACTGATAAGGGTATATGTTGTTGAAAGGTTTTTCTATCAGGAAAAGGTTGGTTTGGTTCCATAGACTACGTTTGGAAAGGAACAGAAACATGGTTTACCTCACCAAAACAAATCGTTAGGGTTTCGTTTAGCTATTCTAAGCAATCAATCAAATTCAAAAACGCTCAAATCCATGGCATTATACCCCGCGGACTTTAAACGTTTATTTTGTCAATAAACTATTGAATTGAGTGAACTGTGGACATGCAATATTAATAGCGTGTTACAATTGAACTTCGATATCTCGAGTTCAAGGGACCTTACTTCGGGATAACTGAATTTCGAGTCTTCCAATTCCTAATCTGGATATTTTTTCAAGTTCACAGCATAATGCAGGTCTAACGTAATCTCGAAAGCTCCTGTAGGAACTTTCAGCATCCATTGACCTACATTTCGCAGTCACGTGTGTTTCTAGATATACTCAATGATACATTTTAAAAAAATTATGTATTTTGAATATAAAAGGACTGGACTATTACTTCGAGTTATCCGGAAGTTCGAGTTTTATGACTTTGATATATCGACGTTCAACTGTCGTTATATCAAGCAAAACAGCAAGCGTTGCTCCACACAAGACAAAATGATTTAATCTTATCATCTGGCAGAACTCCTGTTGTTATTCTTTTTCAAATCAAAACAGCGGCTGGTTTAAGCAAAAACAAATGATTTAAGTTCTTTACGTCGCCATATCCAATTTCATATTACATTTGTACGTTTGTCGCAGCATGCTTAATACTATCTTGTGGAAATTAATGCACTTGAAATAAGTTGAAGAAGTAGTATGTCTATCACACTGCTGGGAATGTTACTCTCATACTGTTACATACAGTAAAACCTCTCTTTAACGACCACAACATTACATCAGGTATTTTGTGTTAAAGGCAGGTGGCTGCTTAAAGCAATGTGAAAGTAAAACAGAACGCTCCTATATGATCGTTCTGTTTTACTTTCACCTTGCTTTAAGCAACCACCTGCCCAAAATACCAACCAATTAACACAATTTAGTGGTCGTTATAGAGAGGTTTTACTGTACTTTGTTTGCTGCTATAGACGAAGCCGTGGGACCTTACGTCTGCCAAACAAGTTATTGTTACACAATATATCAGGCACGACATTTTCAAAATACAGGCTATAATCAGTTTGTCTACCAAAATGCAATATGGGTGTCAAACAGTTTGGATCCTGATGATACGCTGAGTTACTCGGTTTTACGTCTGGATCCAAACTATTTGCCCATGTCACCACCCATCTACTCATCCATTTGCAGCAAGCTAAACACTAAATACCTAATACACAGATGCGACACCGAGTAAAACGGCGATTCATCACGATCTAAACTGGTACAAATTAGCACATTGTCTTAGAAACACCAATAATTATAACAGACAAACGTTAGCTTTTTGTGTGGATCAAAAGTGTGCTGTGGAATTTCAAACTGTTTTGCTGTGATAAGGTCAGCACGAATTCATCTGCAGCCAACAGAAGGGCAGTGGTGTTTTGCTCTGCAAATTCTTTAAAAAGTAATGAAACGTGACAATCTTTTAATTTGCAATTCCTGGAAAACAGCACAAGATTTCCCATTTTTATGTTATTCTTTGCATAACAGAAGTGGAATAGTTAACGACAATATTCCGAAACATAGTGACATGCCGTTTGTTCCTCCTTTCATCGGCTTTAATTGTGTACAGTAGAAACTGTCCTAAGCGGCCATTCATTTATTCAACATGGGAGTCTTACAAAGCAGGTGGTTGCTTAATGCAGGTCAAAAGTAATACAAAAAGCACCTACATGAGCTTTCGGCATTAATTTTGACCTGCACCAAGCTACCACCGGCCTTACAGACCCACGATTAGACCACTTTCTGGTGACTGCTTTAAACAGGTTCTCATGTAGACTGTTATCTGCGTAAACAGTATATATTGAATAAGGCTTCAATGTTAACTCCCTCACTTATATGAAGACATGGTATTTGACATTATTTACAAACCAAATTTGCATGTAGATGAGCCATCCAATATCTCGGCGTCTCAGAGGCATCTGAACTGTCCGACACTATGCTTATCTTGTTTTAATAAAGAAACTGGAGAAAGTTGAGAGCAAACGAAAATGTGTCTAGCAGAAGGCAAAGCTGGCTGTGAATGGGTTAAAATGTGTCTAGCAGACGGCAAAGCTGGCTGTGAATGGGTTAAAATGTGTCTAGCAGACGGCAATGGTGGCTGTGAATGGGTTAACTTAATAAACGACCTCAAGTTACAGGAATACATTTACCATTCTGACCTTATTGCATTTAGTGTTGTGGTCCGTCATTTATATCAAATATCAACATTTAAATACAATGGTCTGTATGTGGTTCATACATATGTTCCAAAAGTGCCAATATACTACGGACACTTCTCATATATTACAACATTGCAGGATTGCAATGATTGCAAGTAATACGTACAGACACACTTCATTGTGCTGATGCACAATTCGTGACATTAGTGTAGCAGTTTTCCGGACCTTTCTACGCAGTACTAGCACACCCTGATATAACATTAGCACGCAAGTTGTTACTTTAATCCTTAAATAATCATAAAAGACATAATGTCATCATAGATATTAATTCGAGTCATTTTTGTAATCATAGGACATGAACACAAGAATATTTGGCCATGGCAGAAGCTGTATAATCATATTTATATTATATCATATATTATACACTAGGCAAACAGAGTGGGCCCTGATCGAGTCTACTCTGTTTGCAACGGCGTAGAAATACGCATTTATGACGTAAAGGGTTAATATAACTCTGAAGTAACTGCAATACACAGAGGATGAGAGTTTGTGAGGTAATGTTTGAAGAACAATAGTTTGAGGTTATGCTCCATTTGTGTCTTATTGTATATAGTGTTGAAATACATTGTAGGAATATTAATTTAGGTAAATCGTGACATAACTGAAGAATGTTAAGAAAACTGTTCTCCGAAGCAACTACATTGGGATACACAAAAAAACCAAACAAACAACAGGAGTCTAATATTTATTCTAACCCTAATATAATATATATAGAATAGACCGTACACTACAAGCTTAAATTCCATCTTCTTTCTTATTCGTGTATAGCGTGAACATAGAATATAATCCTCTATCCGTTAATACCACAACTTCACAAATTTCTCGCTCACCATGTTCTTAAACCACCACCTTTTCCAATTTCTCTCCGCGCTCTTAAAACAAATTATTTGATCCGATTTGAAACATGACAGATAAATAGGATTTGTGACGACGAACAGTAATTCTATATGGATATTCAATTTGATGAAGAAATGCAATTTGAATATTAGTAACCATGCCAACAAAATAATCTATTCCTAAACGTTCATGTCTTATTCTCTAAAAGTTATGTCAGATGCAATAAACTTCAAACATTGACAACAATGTCCTATTATATTTTCTCAAACTCCCCCTTCGGGTAACTGTTAACCCTTTGTCCCATGCATGTCCATGTAAGACATAATGCTATCGCACGTATTACAGTAGAACTCCTCTAATGCGACCCCTTAATGAATAAACATGAGTGTCATTATAAGCAGGTTGTTGCTTAATGCAGGACAAAAGTATTACAGAAAGCTCCTCTAGGAGCTTTTCTGCATTACTGTTGTCCTGTAATAAGCTACCACCTGCATATATCACCCAGGATTATAACTATTTTAGGTAGTCGCATTAGCGGGTTTTACTGTAATTAGATTAGATTGGACATGAAATGTTTTTTCAATGGCAAAAACTGTAGAATGATATATGTCTGAGCAAACCCTGATCAGACAGTTTCCATTTGATCAGTCTGATCTTGGTCTACTCTGCTTGCCAAGGCGTATTTATGGAGTAAAGGGTTAAACCATGTAATGTACCACCAAGTGCGAGCAGTTAGGAGACGAAAAACCGTTACCCATGACATTGACTGAATTGTAGAAACTGGATACACTCACGACATTGTATTCTCTAATATAACCCTATTTCTTAATGTAGGAAAAGGCGAAAATAACTATTTACGGCATATTTCATTGCAATTTGTTTGATGTAATCGCAGGCCACGTAAAAGTCAGGTAAATAAATAATCACAAAAAGGTTTGGTTTTGCTCAATATTAAGATCATATTGACTACCTAAATCTGATGGTAGCCGTGTTTTTTTTCTGACCACACATTGGGACTAAATTGAAAATGAGTAGATAGCAAACATCATAGTTTTGTTGACATGCTTATTGACCAAATGTCCCGTTGCTAGTTGATCACAGGTTACGACAATCTTGATACTCTCTTTAAAACAGGAATTCAGGATTGTTGAATAGTATGCCCATATAACATGCTGTTTGTTTACAATATGACAGAGTCAATATGTAATTGCAGGTACATGACGGTTCAGAGACACTTACGTTAATGTAACCGGACATGAGGATTCTGAATCTTACCCATCTGGAAAACCTCTAGCAAAACTCAAACCGACTAGGTTTAACTTTATATAAGATGCACGTTCTTAGCTGAATTCCCATTAGAAAAAGAGAGTGAATCCTTCTTGTATTATTTTTCTACAGAGTTCCAGATAAGATGCGTACATTTAAACAGTTTCTCAAGAATACCTCCTTTATTTCTCCACCAAACCCTATAGTGCGACCACTCTTTAGAATCATCTCTTCGACACGATTTTAAAGGGTGGTCACAGTATAGGGTTTGGTGGAGAATTGACAATTATTTGAGTACGCGCGTTTATCTGTAGCTCTATGGACTTACTAGATGTCGAAATTGAATCTAACATAACTATCGACAAATTACATAAATGGACATACTGCACCATTGCATAGGAAGATATGTTCATGCTAGGTACTTATTTGTGCAGTAAACTCTCAATAACTCGAACGTTTTAAGACGGAATAAGACACTGTTAGGCAGGTGGCTGCTTACTGCAGGTTGGAAGTCATACAGACAGGAGTATCCAAGCGCATTTCTACGTACAGATGACCATGTGACCTGAGCCATTATAGATAATGGGTCGTGTGGTTACTATCGATCGAAAAGATGTTCGTGATATTTGCCTTTCAAGGCATTATGATATTATAATAGTGCATCTACTGTAGGATAGACAATGGAGAGTGTATTTCAAATAAGTGGTCTGCTTTTTATTATTGTATAAAACACACCGACTAAGGCCTTTTCGTGCCATTATGTTTGTCATATAAAACGGTGGAATGAGATTGATTCTTTTCTTTGTGTAAAGCCCCATCATATACAATGTATTTACCAATTAAGGTCACAATTTGATGTAAAGCTTGGCATCATTTGTTATACCGGCAGATTAAGTAGCTTCGACAAATGACTTGCGATGCTTTAACCAACTTGCTGCAGCAGATTTATGTGCAATATGAAACTTAATTATATCGGACAAGTTGAAATAATTATCATCCTGTATTTATATCTGGATGTTGTGATTTTGCCATTTTCGTATGCTTTCAGAATTTAATTGCAAACGTAAAAGAGCTGCTGCTTATTAACTCGTTACTGCATAAATACGTTTTCTGCGCCTTTGCAAACAGAATAGACCAAACTCAGACGGTTCCGTCTGATCAGGCTCTGCTCTGTTGCTTATGGAATAATATAGATATGATTTTACAGTTTCTGCTTGAGTAAAATGTTATTTGTTAATAAGCAATGCTGAAAATGTACGTGATTAATGTTCATGATTTCTTACTGGAATTTTCATGGAGTAAAGGGTTAAAAAAGCGCAACACTGCGATTTTAAAACTCATTAAAAAGAATCCGAAAATGAAGGCGTTCGTCTCATCATTTAGAACTAAGACTATCGTCTAAGAACGAAATATCGCAGGGCTAACACTATAGGGTGTCAAACATGTTTATGTCTTTAAACATGAAGTAGAGTCAGATCAGACGGACCCTGCAGGAACTGTTTGATTAAGATCTGCTCTGTTTGCTCATGGATTAATATAAATCTGATTCTGCAGTTTCTGCCATGGCCAAACATTTATGTGTCCATATCCTCAAATCAATATCCATGATGTCATCATGTTATTCATATATAACCATGTAGTAAATGGTTAAGGCGGCATTGGTATCATTATATTGAAATTCTTTAGTGACAGGCTCGAATTTCTAAATTGAATTACGTACGTTTTAGTGAGATGAACACTAACCTATGAAATATCAGAGCGAGGGTTCTAATTACAAGTGAAAAGAAAATATGTATCATACATCGTTAAAATACACTCTTATGTCTCTGTTGTATCACAAACATTGCGACATATACTAATGGTTCAGACGTTTACCAACGTATGTATGATCGAGTAATACCAGTCTGTGGAACTGATTTTAACCGTCATCTGACGACTATCAGTGTTGAACAATTTCAAAGTTTATATTTCCTCAAAACTGAAGATCGGTTCATTGGAGAATGGACCCTCGTATACAAATACAGCATAGACGCCATGTACAAATACAGCGCGTAAAACCCCTCTGAACTTCTAGTAGATAATAATTTCGATAGTGTTAGGCAGGTGGCGGCTTAATGCAGGATGAAAGTAAAGCAGAAAGCGCCTAGGAACCTCTGTATTACTTTCACCCTGTATTAAGCTCCATACTGTCTCCTAGACCGATGTTTATGCTAAATTTAACGTCCGATTTAGAGGCTTTTGCTGTATAAAAGAAACTTGAGTGAAATCAAACATGTGCATCTTCTTAAAAACTATCGATATCTAATAATTACGATTTCTTAAGACAAATCTCTTACCTAAGCGAAATTAAAATAATTTCTCAGGGAACATATCGAATGTCTAAATTCTGATAATTCAATTTTCAAAACTAAAATCACTGAAATTGATGATGCAGAGGTACCTGAATATATAACAACACTGAGAACGAAGTACGGCCGCCACACAGGCACATGTTGTTGTGAAGTAAATACATTCTGAAAAGATGAGATCCTTCGAAGCAAAAACAGAAATGCGAAAAGAGAAAATTGCAGATTCGGTTTATTGCGTCTGTTCATTAGCAATACTGAAGCGGTATTCAATTTTCAAAGCTAAGAAGCACTGAAAGTGAAGAAAAAATTGATATGTATACAGGTTAAGTCAGTATGAGAACTGTATACTGGCGTGTCTGCATTTTAATAAATACAAAAAAACTATATGAAATACACATATGAATCATGTACATTAAATCCCCTCTAAACCGGAATTTGAGTTATGAAAAAGTTAGATATTTTTATACAGGTACATGTAACTGGACAATGTACTGTGAAAGTCATGTAGAAAGCTCCTAGCGGCACTGTCACTCTACATTAATCTGTCACCATTCTCCAAGACCGATCTTTATACTACATTTAACGTCCGGTTTAGAAGTGTTTTGCTGCATTTTAAAAACACAGCGTAGTAGATCGTCATTCAGATGCCATCAGTGAAGCAGTGCCAGAATTCCTAAATGACATGCAATTATATTACTTGATTTAGAATGTACCGGAGCAATAAGTCGGCTGTCATGTGTAAGGTCCACAGTGAAACAAATTCCTTGCAACTAGCGCAGCACTCCTGCATTGACGTGAATAGCAAGCGAAGAGTTAATAGCCTACAAGTCTGTAAAAGCCGATGTCTGCTTAATGCGGGGCAAACGTAATGCAAAAAGCTCCCTGTTTAACCTTAGTTCTGTATGGTTTAGCATCACGTTTCTTTGTGAAAAATTGACTAAATCGAGTTTGGGCCAAACGGAGATTTTAAAACACTATCAAACAAATTGCTATGCTCGAATATTGTTTCATTTTAAAGCAATTACCAGGCATTGTCACGGGAATCCTGGTAGGAAAGACTGCCCAGTCAATGCAATTATGATACTGTAACGTAATCGCCATGTCTGCGCTCAACAAAGAAGGTAAACAAAAACGGCAACTAACAAGCCGCATATGACACGACGGAGTCGCAATTAATCATTCGCTTGCTATTCACGTCAATATACCTACCTGTAAATAGTGAAGACCCAGATGAGACAGCTCCTGTAGGAGCTGTCTCATCAGGGTCTGCACTATTTACAAGTTGATTGTGCAACCATCGCACTCCACAGCAGGCATTGCACAGCGAAATACGTGTACACAGTGAAGATATATGTAATTATACAACAGGGCATGGGTAAAGAAGGAGAAATGTATTTTAAAATTCAGCAAGCGAAGGGTTAATGCCGATATCATAGGAGAATAAACAATAACATAAGAAACACTGGTCCCATTGGAGACACATCGTCTGCTCCAGAGGTGGGGGTATGGAATCAGTTACTTGCATTATTAAGTTCCATTTCCTATTTTGTTCTTGCACGAAGCGATAAATTCAAAAATAGAATATAAGTTCTATATAAGTAATTTTGAGACGATGATCACTTGATTCACTGACATCGTATATGCGCTAAATTTAGATTTGTTCTCCTAGTTAAACAATATCTTTCTGCGTCGTTTTGACGCAATAAAGAAGCAAAACGATATTATTTTCACAATGAAGAATAAATTCCAAAAAGGGAATTAATATGATACATACATACTTGAATAGCTCTGATCTAATATTTCGACCACATTTTTGTTACATGCATTCAGCCATAAAATCAACGAGAATGTGACGTGTATTTTGACATGATAATCTTTGAAAAAGGCCTGTATGGGTCGAACTATTATATCATAGCTATTCAGATATTATTTCCTTTACAGGTGGAAAAACAGTCCGACAGGGAGCGCAAGATAGAACTGGACACGGCGCACAAACAAAACCAAGCAGGAAACAACACAATTACAAGACAAAACGAAACGCGAAAAAGGGAAATAAAACCTTTACCCTAAAAAAGAATATCACGTGTAGCCACTGTACAGCTAATTATGCGCGGAGATATATTCCATATAAAACTGTACGAGCAAGCTTCACATTCATCTTGTTTTAGTGGCCTTATTAGCGAGACTTAGCAGAATTCAAATTTGTATAAAACTTTGGTAAAAATAATTGGTAATTACATGGCGTTCAACAGTTGGAAGGCTGCAATCCATTCACATAGAATCAATAAGCTATTTAAAATGTTAAAGTACAAAACTAATTGTTTGAATAACAGATACACCATTGACTTAGCTGGTGTCAATTGGAAATAACAAACAATCACGTTATCGGGATATTTCCGATACCTCAAACCTACGTCTCAGGGCAAACGATTTTTACAAATAGGGTTAACCTCACACATTATTATTTCATACATCAGTCATGCAGAATTGTGAATAATGCATGATATATTCAGTATAAGTATCAGGCAGACATGTACATGTAAAAATTGTGACAAAAGCAGCATATTATAGTTATGAAATATGAACACCGTTTAAATACGTTGTTAACCCTTCGCTTGCTGAAATCTAAAATACATTTCTCCTTCTTTACCCATGCCCTGTTGTATAATTACATATATCTTCTATAGGTATATTGACGTGAATAGCAAGCGAAGGGTTAAATACATGGTTAAGGAAAAACATGTATGTGGACTATTATAATAAACATTCATCTTGAAAGAAAAAAAAGGTTAAGTCAAGCAAGAAAAGTCACACACAAGACGCAACCATTACCACAACACCGGTAGAAAATAAGTGTGCGCACACACGAGGAGAAAAATCTTAAACACCAACAAAGGCATGTTAAAACAACTCTTCCGCGTTAACTGTTAGCACATTACAGACGAATTTGCGGTTGCCTTTACACACAGTTTAAATCCGTATGAGTAACTCATGGTTTCCATTCAGGATCACATCTGTTCGAAACAATATGTCGTTAACCCTTTCCCTGTTCTATTGTTTTCCAAATTTCAATACCTACTGAATATTCATTAACAAAAAGGTTATAATGAATTATGGAAGGTGGAACACTGTAGCTATTTAGAAAGTATAGAAACAAATTTATCTAATTCAATAAGCAAACAGAGCAGACCCTGATCAGGAGCCGTCTGATCTGGGTCTACTCTGTTTGCAAATGCGTGAAAACACGTTTATATGAGGGAAGGGTTAAAACGAAGCTAAAGTTGTGCAGGCGAACAGTAAGCTGTTACTCAACAGATTCATTGATAGGGAACATATAGGGTAATGTATTAAAACTAAAGTAGAATATTTTATTTTGACATAACCTGATACAGTTTGTAGTCATTCAGATATACATAATAAATAAACAAGTACCACGTGAATACATATTGATGTTAAACATGCATACCTGTAATATATTAATGAATATGAACATTAGTTATTAAGAGTCATAACTATTAATATGAGTATATCACAATCCATTGTTATTACTTATTGAATTACGCAAAATAAATGCTTCATAATCAAAGTTAGATAACATTGTAATAACTGAGAGTTAATATGTGCATTTCATCTGTTCAGTAAATTCAAATACCCCTGGACGTCTATAATAATATTATATATGTTTTACGTATTTCCCTATAAACTGGACAGATCTTCAATATCTGAACATTGCAAAAAGACCCTCACTGTTTAGAGTGTATCTACCAGTAACTATTCTCAAACTATTCACTGAGAACCTGAACCTAGTAAAAGTGGCCCTTAGAATTTTAGGTAAATACTTAGATATTTTTCCAAGCCAAATGATGCTTATACAAATAAAGATAACTACTTTGTTCTGTATCGTTATCCCATTGTTGTATAAAATGTCTATAATCTTGATTTACAAACTATATAATAGTGGTTTAAGTCAACATCAAATTGATTATACAATACATATTCAAATCTATAGTCTTCAAGCAGAGGTTTGCCTAGTTTACAATACCATTTTTACAATGATGTAAAAGCAAATTATACAATATTTTGAATAATATATTTCCTGAGATGACAAGTTTACACCAATAGTTAACAATTCGTACAAGTTTTGATACATATAACCTTGATACATTAAATATTGATATATTCGGGAAACCACTGCCATACTTAGGTTATTAAAAGCGTATTGTTTTGTTTACACAAATCATGCTAGGAAAGAGAGAGAACATTTGATTTTCACCACCGTGAATCCCTGGTGTTTGATTAAAATATTTGAACGATGAATCAAATCAGAAACGCTGAATTTCATGACACTGTAATCCCCGGGGGCTCTAAACTTTTTTATTTCAGCAACGATTTGTCAATAAAACATTGAACGTATTGCGAGGCAGTCGTGCAATAATAACAGGTTGTTTGTTATATAAGGCCAAACGGTAAGACACTACATTTGTTAATGCAAGGTCAAATTCGTCAATCTAATTATTGGGCAAGAACTTGCATTAGCTTGGTTTTTGTTTTCCGTAACGAAGGCTGATTTAAACAAGAAAGAAATCAATTATGAGTGTTAAACAATAATTGTTTTGTTCTTTACGCAGGGAAACCCAATTTTGGTCGAAGTCACCTTCAACATTTTCGTTGCAGGATGCGACGCTAGGCATTTTAGAAGTGAACTTCGTTTCACATGTTTGCAAAATCCACCCTAATCAATCAATCAATCAAACAAACAAAACATATGGACAATACAAACAATTTGCCGCAACGGACATATCCGTTATAACTGTTTCCAACAGTTTGGATTAAGACCAGATATTGAGTAATTCGCTGTCTCATAAGATATAAAATTGAAGCTGATATATCTAAACAGACGAAACAACAGGAATTGCAGCGAAAGTGTCAATGACTGGAACTCAGTGGAAAGTTACCCGTGTTTTGCTTAACGTTACCTATTAATGAATAAACCCATACTTTTCATTCGCAATACTTGACATTCTGAATAACTGATAACTGAACAATCTCAGAACTTTAGTGCATGCGACATATTTTCAATAGATGTATAAATCTTTATAGTTGTTTGTTTGACTAACATCGACGTCGTCATCAACATTATAATCTGAATAATTCTCTCCATTCCTATGTTACCGAGAATAGTTGGTGTTTATCATGCTGTATGTTCAATGTTCATCTGTTGAACTGTAACTGTTTGTCATTGAGTATATGTTTATATATGTGTGTATGTATTTTCATAAAGAGTATTGTTATTGTTGTGTGTGTGTGCTCATTTCAATTGCTGTGACTAAGTGCGTCTGTGGTGGCTGTGCATTTTTGTTTCTTTGGCATCTCCTGTCTGACCTTTTTTTTATCTATTTTTGTGATAAATGTGATTCCCCTTTTCTATGCGCATATTCATTTCAATTATCTATGTGTGTATGTATTTTCATAAAGAGTTTTGTTATTGTTGTGTGCGTGTGCTCACTTCAATTGCTGTGACTAAGTGCTTCTGTGGTGGCTGTGCATTTTTGTTTCTTTGGCATCTCCTGTCTGACCTTTTTTATCTATTTTTGTGATAAATGTGATTCCCCTTTCCTATGCGCATATTCATTTCAATTATCGTGTTTTGCTTTCGGATCCATTACTTGAATATCTTGTGAGACTTGCTTATATTATTTATAATTGAGCACACTCATTACAATCTAGTATTAGTAATGCTGTATTCGGTGTCGTAAATGAAATGTTTGTTAGATGTTACAAGTACATATAACAATATCCATTGTTATGTTCAGTCAATAATTAGTCAATAATTCGTAACTCTTTCATCGCCGAATTTGCCGAGACGCGACTAACACGGGCTTACTGCAGTGGACAAATACGTGATTACCTTTGCAAACAGTCTTGACCCAGATGAGTGTTCGGCGTTCCATCAAGATCCAATCTGCTTCACACTATTTTCGTTTTAGAGAAGAAACTTAAGGAAAGCCATCTCTGAAACTTTAAGCGGACAATGTGCGCAGAGGCAATCCATCTGATCTCAATAAAATGAAATATTGAGATAAATGAGCGCGAGATTTTATACAGATTATACAGAGATGTTTACAGTTCTTTTGCTCTTCCACGTATAGTCTATCAAGATATGATATGAATACGACATATACGCCCCCCACATATAGTTACTTGAACCTTTATCTTCTGTTCGTCATTGTTCCTAACCTCTTTCAATCTAATTAACGATATGGCTTTGAACCAATTGTTCAACAAAATTGTAATTAAAGTGCCATAAGATATGACAACGGATAAAAAATTAAATGGCCATAGTTCCAACAATCCTCATCCAATCGGACTGAATTGACGATATGCAAACCACGTGTATTTTCGTAGGAATATGAATCATTTGTAGGGAGTTCCGTTGAAATCCACAAATAATTTTAGGAGAAGAAGCACAGACGATAGAGAACATGGAAATTTCAATAATTAAAGGTCTATAACTCCGTCATCCAATAATAATGAGCTGATTACAGACACAACAATCTTTTTACGCTACCTCTAGTCGGGATCCAAAATGTTTGACACTGTACGTACGTCATTAGAAGAAAATATCAGCTTACATGGACAAAGCTAATATGTATTACAAAGTATGGCTCGTGTATACTTAATGACGACACAGTGTCCAACATGCAAACAAAGCTAAAACCTATCAGTTATTTGAACAACACCGGGATCTGAAATTTTGAATACAATTCTGATAGTAAACCGATTATTCAAAATCACATTTATGAGGCCTCCTGTAAAATACACATACAGTAAAACCTCTCTAAATCGGAATTCTAGTATAGAATAAATGAAATACGTATAGGCAGATAACTGCTTAATGCATGGTGGAAGTCATTCAAAATGTTTCTAGAGAAGCTTTCTGAATGACGTTCACCCTGCATTAAGCTGCTACCAGTCTACAAGATTGATATGTATACCATATTTAACGTCCGGTTTAGAGAGCTTTGACTATACACACTTTGTAATAAACATAATTTAATAATGCACTTTACTTAACAGCCTTATAAATGCATTTGATGTTCCATTAGGCTTGGAGAAAGCTAAATAATGACGCGCATTACGCGGGGGAACTTTACCAGTGTAAATACCAACCTTTTAGAATAATTGGATGTGTCTATATTCAAACAAAACGCATGCATTTGCCTCTGTTCAATTTGGTATTCAACTGTTAATGGGCGATTTACCATTAACGAGCAATTATTACTAGTTATGAGCATTAAAGTGCTAAATTCAGTAATTATAATTATATACGCTTACAGTGTGTACACATCAGGTGCATAACTTGGCATACGGGCGTATATTTGGTTAGCAAATCAAACATTAAGGTACCAAAAAAACACTAAAATTGATGCCAAACTAGGCATTAAATCTAAAATGTTTAGATTCAAATCAAGATTGCTGTGAATGTTAAATTATTTGAACAAAACGTTGCAAGATTTGAAAATCAAATTGGATTGAAATAATTCAGTATAGATCTCTAGCCAGTAGAAGTACAGTAGATATTCATTTACTTTATATCTCCCTTACATTTGCTCACGTTCATCCCTCTGAAACTGTTCTCTGTCCGACAGTCTTCCATTAGTGATTTCGATCTTTCTTGCAAGGACGGATTTGCTGATACGGTTGCATATTCCAAGCATGAAATATAAACATCTCTCTGTCTTAAATCTGTCTCCATAAGGAGACCCCGTACTTCATTCTCAGTGTTGTTATATTTTCTGGTCTTTCGGGATCATTAGTTTTGATGTTGTTGGTTTTGAAAATTGAATACTGCTTAAGCCGGTACTAGGGGGCGGTGTTGCACTTTTAATTACTACTCATGAACAGACTCAATAAAACCGAGTCTGCAATTTTCTCCTTTTGCATTTCTACTTTTGCTTTCGAAGGATCACCCATTTTCAGAATATAATTATTATTTATTCTGATTATTTATTTTCAGATATCATATGTGGTTGTTACTCGTAGCAGCTTGTTCCTTGAATTGGATTAAATTAACTCATATACTATAAATAATGTAGAACAATAAAGCTCAAATAAACCCACCTGTCTGAATACTATAAATAAAAAATAATGGAGAGTAAGTGTGATACTTGTAGCAGCTTGTTTCAAGAAATGGGTTTAATTAACCTTATACTATAATGTAGGGGAAAAAGCTAAAATAAGCCCTATGCATAAAAATAAACTGAGAGTATCCTTCAATTAGCATATAATATATATGTAGGCTAAATACAGACAGAATGTCCCTTAAATGACAAGTAGCCAATATCGGCCGATATCAAGAAGTGTGCACATCCGATATCGGGCCGGTGTAAAAGTACAAATATGAATCATGCATGAAACACCACATACAGATCAAACAGCCGCCCGAACGGCAACACAAGAAAACACAGAAAATGTACTTAATTACCAAAAACATAAAGAGACACACATAGACAAAACAAACATACAATAACCCGATAGAGAAATCTATACCGGACCAATATCAGTCGGATATAAAATGTTTGCTGGGATGAAAGGTGTTTTGTTAACCCTTTCCTTCATATAAACACATCTTCATGTATTTTGCAAACATAGTAGACCCAGATCAGACTTCTCCTATAAGAGCCGTCTGATTAGGAACTGCTTTCATTACATATGCAAACAGTTTGCATCCAGATGAGACGCCGAGTAACTCGGCCTCTCATCAGGATCCAAACTGTTTGTTACTGTTACTATGTTTTTGAAACAAAAAATGAGGAATATAAAAAAAAATTTGCTTTGTGCAGTGAATTTGAAATATCTCAGTTGTGCATTTATACAAATGAACTTGGAAACTTGGATCAAATATTAAAAGGTTCTCTGTTATCTATTACCTTCATTTAGATATCTCGAATAAAACAAAAGTGTATCTTTTGATTTCGTGTTGCGATAGAAGTGTTGAATTTTATATAACCAACACTTATAGTTTGTAAGAGAAAGCTGGAAAATGTACATAAAATCTGATGTATTTTTCACTATTACAGGTACAGTCACGTTATGAGGGCATTCCACGCAGCATTATACAGGAGACATGTCACACGTGCCCCGTGTGCCTCACTTCATCTCGGTAGACGAACCAAGCTGAACTAAAGCCGATTCTGTCCTCCGGGTTTCTGACACGTGCTCAGATTGACCTTATAGACATGCGTCATACACCTGACGGCGAGTATCACTACATAGCCCACTTCATGGACCACTGGTCGAAGTTCCACATCATCTGGCCATTGAAGAGAAAGACTGCTGAAGAAGTTGCAAACGGACTTAATGAGAAGGTTTTCTCCTATGTTGGGCTTCCGGAGATATTACACAGCGACAACGGCCGAGAGTTTGTCAACAAGCTGGTTAGAGCACTGGTAAGAGACTGGGGTGGTAAAAACGACGTTCTCTTCATAAATGGCAGACCACGTCACAGTCAGAGTCAGGGGCTTGTAGAACAAGGCAACGCCACCATCGAGCGCCACATCGCCAACAAGCGCGCTACATTGGATTTAGCTGGAGAGGAGGGGTACCACTGGGCAAGTTGGCTGCCTCGTATAATGTTCAACATGAACACGGAAATGGCTTTGGGTATCAAACAAATGCCGTATGAAGTAGTATATGGCCAGCCGCCAAGAAACAACATCTTCCCAGGTGCTACGGTGGACGGGAATATTATAAACGAGGAATACCTAGACATCGACGTACGTGAGACAGGTCCACAGGTAATCACAGCAACTCCACCAGTTAGCCAGTCAGACATGCTTATCGATCGTCCAGTGCCAGCACCAAGGAGAACGACCACCCAGTCGGAACCAGTCAGAGAACACCCCGTGCCAAAACCTAGACAAATGAATCCACCATCATCTGTGCCAAGTGACAATATGGACTCCTCTCCAGTTGTGTCGCCAGATAATGTAGAAGTCAGGGAAGACGACAGCTCTCTAGAGCCTCAAAGTAATTCTCCAAATGCGTCTGACACCCTTCCTGGTGTTCCTGACGAACTGGTTCAACCAACAACAGCATATTCTGCACCAGTTACAGTTTCCAAACATCACCAGGTACGCGTAGAGGCAGATAAAGCATACAAGCGGAATGCAGAGACAATGAAAGATAAATATTCTAAGAAGAAACGAACAGTATGTTCCACGTTTGAGATAGGTGACATGGTAACATTACGCATACCAAAGATAGACGGCCCAGGGACGGACCAGCCACGCCTATCGTGTAAAGTTGTGAACGTCCAGGGAAAGACTGACAGAATGTTTAAATTACAATGTGAGTTCGGGGTAATAGATGGGTGGTACGGATCTGGGGATCTGATGCCCTTCCACCAGGCATACGACAAAGAGTTTTCTGAGGAAAAGAGGATTAGTGTTCGTGAGGCCTTACTTAAACTAAATCCAAACATGGTGACGAGGAAGAAATGCCTTTGTAAGCAGAAATTCTCCAAGAATTGCCATTGTGCAAGGAATGGGCTAAAGTGTTCCAGCCACTGTCATCCATCAAGAAGCTGCAACAACATTGAAACACCAGTTCTGAACCTAGAAGAAAGACAAACTGTTGAAAATAATGAGTGTCTGACAGACAAACAAATCACAGCTGCACAGAAGATGCTTAAGGAACAGTTTCCATCAAATAACGGACTTCATGACACAGTCATTTCAAGCACCGTGAGAGGAGAAATAACTCCATACCTCCATATACACCATGTTAACGGGAACCACTGGGTCACAGCTGTGGCGAACACAAAGGATGGTGTGATCGAACTGTATGACTCACTCATACAGGGAAAGGCCACAAGTGACACAGTTAACAAGCTGAGGACATTCCATGGATGTAATGCCGAAGTTCATACTATGAACATTCAGCAGCAATTTGGAAACACTGACTGCGGACTATTTGCCATAGCAAACGCCACTTCAATATGCCACGGTGATGACCCCACTGCCATTGAGTACATCCAAGATGAAATGAGAGATCACGTCTTGTCTTGTGTTGAGACTGGAGCGTTAACCATGTTTCCCAGTCAAATCAAACGACGTGTCAAGTACGTACAGAAGTGAGAAAAGTAGTGCTTTATACAAACACAACAGACCCAGCTCGGACAGCCACTGCATGAACTGTCCGATCTCGGTCTACTCTTTTTACCAAGGTGTGGCCGGATTTTGAAACTTTAATCAGGATCCAATCTGGTATTCATTCACCCATTCACTCATTTTTTACTTTCTTTCATACGACATAATAAACAGTGTGAAGGTTTAGGTGAAGTATCTCAATTCATTTAACCCAATACGCCATAAATACAACTTACAATGCCTTACAAAACAGAGCAGACCCAGATCACATGGTTCCTGCAGAATCCGTCTAATGAGTATCTGCTCTGTTTGCTAAAATTCTAATATGACCTAAATTATCTGTGTCCATCAAGTATTATAATAATGATGATTTTTAATATTCATGGCATCGTTTATTTCTTACATGAGTATTAAACTATTCATGGCGTGAATGGTAAAATGAAACGGCACTGTTCTTAATTATCTGACGTTGATGATTTATGATAGCTGAATTGAATCTACATTGTATGTTGTCTGCAACTGATAGAGTTACGAAGTAATTCATTGACCGTTAGTTTTACTGATTCATGTTTTATTGTGTGTGTTAAAAATATGTATTTTCTATCGAACAATAGCATTGTCTGCAAAATTTTACTAAGTGTAGACTATTAACCCTTTTTCATGCCCTCTCAAACAGAGTATACCCAGATCAGACTGCTCCTATAGGAGCCGTCTGATAACGGTCTGCTTTGTTTGCTAACAACATTTCAAGTGTTTAGATGCTATTGATTGAGCGTATCACCGTGAAATAACAGTACATTTTACTAGCTATGTTTTATTTGTGCGTGTTAAATACAAATGCATTTTTATCAAACTTTTAACCAAGTGTAAAACTTTTTACCGAGTGTAGACTATTAACCCTTTCACTAATATCACCGTGTTCTTCACACATTTACAAGTAGAGTAGACCCAGATCAGACTGCTTACGTAGGAGCAGTCTTCTTAAGGTCTGCTCTGTTTGCGTATTACATGATATAGATCTTAACCTTTACTACGCATAAACAAACAGAGTAGACCCAGATAATAATAATTAATATTCACAACATTATTATTTCTTGCATAAATATTCATGGAGTAAATGGTAAATTTTGTATCATTTTACAGTTTTTACAAGACTCGCCCTTAACATTATTGCACTAATAAATTATTTTACAGTTTTTGTCCAGGCAAGCAAAAACTTCCCTTGAAAAATAATTACATCATTGAGCTAATGCATTACTACTTTGCAAATAAAATGATATGAAGATAATGTCAGTTGTGTTATTCTATGAACGATTATTGTTTACATCAGGCTTCCAGTATTCTACTGACATCTGTCTGAGAGTAGTACAATACGATTCATATAGGTGATGAATAAAATAGACTATGACTTAAAATATATAAATGTATGTAAATCGATAATTCCAACTTTGTCCACTATTCCAAAAACGCGCACTTACCATTTTAGAATCGCCCTGCGCGTTTTAGGAATTCCAATATGGTCCGCCATTATTGGAATTCCTAAAACGCGCAGGGCAATTCTAGAATTGTCCATATTCCAATAATGCACAGAACATATACATTTATTATACTGCAGAGTAAACCCCTCACTTCTGATTGGTTAACTAGCCGTGTACATGAGTCCATGTACCCTTTTAGCTGACAGGGTACAGAGAAATTTCCCATGGCAGGCCCCACATATTTATGTAGCAAACAGTAGCAACATTCATAATAGACAATTATTCTTAAAGTAGGTGATCTGCCTGCATTTAGCCTATATTTATCATATTACTTCCGGCCTGGCAGTATTATAACTTCGGATCTATATTCGCGATATTGAAGGTTTGATATACAACTCGTTATACATTCTGACCTAACTTGTATTCATACGCGCTGTCAAAAAATCAAAACAAAAATGTTTAACACGGGAAGCAACCTGCGAGATACATACGCGTTGTGAAACCAAAATTCAGGGCAAACTTAAACAGTCCGCACTGGTGCCCAATAGCAGTCTGCAGAGAGCATGCACAAAGACGACACTCTGGTTATTCCGCGTCTGACTGTCCATTTTACATAGAATCAACAACTGTCCACTCATCTTCACCGAAAACCGTGTAGAAGTCCGATCGTGTAAACAAACATTCTCTGTAGTTCTGTTCCATGATGAAAGACATGGGCGAGCGCTCCGGACTCACCACTAGCAAACACTTGTCCAACCACAGCGCCAGAAAATACATGATTCAAAAGAATGGTGAAAACGATATGTTCCCGCGAACCAGATTATGTAAATATCTGGTCACATTAATATGGCTTCAATCAACAACTACAGTCGCATTAATCAGAATCAGCACAAATCGATCTCATGCATTCTCAACTATACTGACAACAATCATAACATCGCCCCAAAGCCAGATCACAAGAGCATATCCAGTGCAGCTGAACTCAAATTCTCTACACATAGTATCGTCAAGTTTCCATGTCACTTGTGATTTCCAGAGTTTTGGCCGCCCAAATATATGACTGGAACATCCATGTACATATCCACCAGAAGAATAATCTAGCATAATTAAACAGGCAAGCAGATAACAAACCTGACTGATCGATAGTGACATTGATAGAAAAAGTAGAGATTTATGACGCTCACAACTTACTTGACTGTTGACGTAATTCAATCGCGAGACGGTATGTCAAAATGACATCACTGCACTTGTTGACTGCGGTTAACAATATTGCTCCTTGAAATCTCAATCTTATCATTATGAAAGTAATCCGAAGTATTCCTATATATTTTGGACAAGAAAAGTAAACTAAAATATTTTAAAATCATTACAAAAACAGGAAGAGAAAAGGAGCAAAGTATAGCACTGAAGCGGTCACATGAGTGACATGATCAAAACATTTGTAGAACGTCTCACACGCGCTTTCATCCAAAACGACGTAAGTATTTCGTCATATTTTTTACAATTGTTAAGTCTTTAAGCGTCGTCTTTAAGTGTCGTCTTATTATTTCTAGGTTTCCAAATACTGTCATCAGTAGAATTGTCGTGTTGCTAGTGTTCATGTAAAGCGATACTGTTTTGTAAATCTTTCTCCCGGTTGCAGATATTTCCAGAACCTCTCTTAAGCGAGCCTCAAAAAGAGGAGTACATATGGACCTATAAGGCAGGTAGCTTAATGCAGGTCAACATTAATGCAAAAATTGCGTATATAGGAACTTCATGCATTACTTTTGCCCTGCATTAAGCATCAACCTGCATTTTAAGACTCCTATGTTCAATAAATTAATGGTCGCTTAAGATAAGTTCTACTGTAAGGGCTAGTACTTATTTTTTTCGTTCACATTGCATACTTCTTTTTCTGTGCAATCCAATGGAAAATTATGGCATGGAATGTTTTTCAGTTGTCATGTTGTTTATTTTCTTATTATCATCTTAATCGTCCCTCATGTTTCCAAAGGGGTCAGTCCGTCCAACTGCCTGTCTGTCCTCCCGTTCGCTGGCAATTGCTTTAAACGACATCTCCTCTGAAACCGCATGGTAGAATGTTACCAAACTTCCCATAAAGCCTCTCCGTATTAAGCTCTATCAGGAATGCTAAAATAATTTGGATCCATGAACAACTCTGGCAACAAAAAGAAGAAATCTTCTCCAAACCCAGTGGTCAGATTTGAATTATACTTGACAGAAATGGTCATCTGATAAACCTCTGCCAAACTTTCTAAAATGATATTAATATCTAAAAAAACATGACTGTCAGGGGGTCGGTGCTACTTTTCCGCCAGTCTTTCAACAATGTCATCGCCTTGATTTTGTTTTGCAATTGTTTCTGAATTTCGTTTAGTTTCGTCACACACGAGATGGACATTTTAAATACGAACAAACGCACAAATGTAAGGGTGAACACACACAAATACGAACATACACAAGATTAAAACTATAAACCTGAACAAACACACAAGTACAAAGACACCAAACACACAAAGGCAAGGATGGCAAGGAGAGTACCGCCTTGGAACAGTTAGTGGCAAAACCACCACTGTGGGTTTAAACCAGTGTACAGACGTCCTTACATCACACTTATCTCACAGCCACCCTAACTAAACAAACAGTGTAAATAAAGGTATCCCCGCCAGACTTCCCCACAACATTGACGACGGTAAGCACAGTAAAAAATGTAAAACATAGCATAACGACTGTGAAAGTCCGTCTAATATGTACTGAATGACTTTGCGGAAGACGGAGCAACTGCAGGGAAGCCGTTAAGAGCACGACAGGGAAAAAGGTAATACACGAGTCTGGTAAGCTCAACCCGTTTCTGGGTTTAAGAGTATACCATCGTAGAGTATTACCCGCGATCTGTCATCGCACAAGCAAAGAGGGAAACGTAGCGACGACTGTAAAGGGGTCGGTAACCGAACATGCAGTGTGTTGCAATATATTTTTTTCCTAAAAGTTTTAATGTGTTTATTAAACAAATCATCGCCATGGAAATGAACCCGTTTTGTTAAATGTTAAAGATCAACAAACATCAGGAAAGTCCACATAGTGTAATTTTTAACTTCTGAATTCGAAAATAATGAACGTTGAACATTACAAGCAAGGGACATTTTATTTTCTCTGGTAAAGTTTAATTTGATCAGTTTATCCTTTATAAGATGGTGAGGTAGAGTAGTATAGAGTAAGGGGAACTCATAAGAGCCCAATGAAGAAATGTTGTACTGTTAATTTTTAAGTTTAGTTAAAATATCATTTGAATTCGTTATGGACCAAAAACATCAATACCAGAATTGTCATATATTTTATCACAGTAACATTTAACATGTTCTTTGGTAGTAGTAAAACGCGACGTTAAAAGTT
This sequence comes from Azorinus chamasolen, assembly GCA_963576725.1. Taxonomy (NCBI): domain Eukaryota; kingdom Metazoa; phylum Mollusca; class Bivalvia; order Cardiida; family Solecurtidae; genus Azorinus; species Azorinus chamasolen. The sequence goes on along the minus strand of OY755237.1, from coordinate 78,959,382 downwards.
TAGATAGTTTAATAGTAGTACAACAACTAGAGTTAGGAATAAATAGTGCACATTTTACATGTTCTGAGACTATATCGTGTTCATGGGGTTTGAATTGTAAATTTTGTTCGAGAACAAGTTAATTCCTTCTTCCAAGCATCAACATAATAAATATTGACATAATTATTTCATTATTTAATGCCTTGGCAGCAGGAGATAGAACATAATTAGAACGCGAATTTGAAATATGTTTCTTCAGATATCGAAATGTAACTCTAGGTCGAGGTGGTAACAGATGGTAATTAGATTTGTAAAGAAGCAATACGCGTATCAATAATGACAAAAAATACGTTTTTCCCAATCCAAATGGGCATTTACATCAGCATGATCTCGTCGACACCACTTCTCCATTCTTCAAACAAGAGTAATCCCAGATATTACCATGTAAGAAATTTATAAATGTGAACCGGTTAGGTATGGTATTAGTATATATAACTGCAATTTACGGACGTTACTGCAACAAGGTATTTCTCATCCAGATTTCTATGGTGATGTTATTTACAAACTTAAGAAAATTCATGGTCATATCCATTTTCACGATTTGTTTATTAAACGCATTGAAACTTTTAGGAAGAAAGGTTATAACCCTATTTTATAGCAATACACTGCATGTTTGGTTATCGACCCCTTTACAGTCGGTCGCTACGCTTTCCTCTTTGCTTGCACGATGACAGGCCGAGGGTAGTACTCTATGATGGTATACTCTTAAACCCAGAAATTGGATGAGCTTACCAGACTCATGTATTACCTTTTCTCTGTCGTGCCCTTAACGGCTTCCCTGCAGTTGCTCTGTCTTCAGCAAAGTCATTGAGTACATATTTGACGGACTTCCACAGTTGTTATTTTATGTTTTACATTTTGTACTGTGATTACTTTCTTCTATGTTGTGGGGAAGTCCGGCGGGGATACCTTTATTTACAATGTTTGTTCAGCTAGGGTGACTTTGAGATAAGTGTGAGGTTAGGATGTCCGTAAACCGTCTTAACCCCCCCCCCCCCCCAGTGGTGATTTTGCTACTGACCGTGCCAAGGCGGTTCTCTCTTTGTCACCCTTACTTTTGTTTGTCTTGTGTCTTTATGCTTGTGTTTTGTTCATGTTTGTCTCTGGTGCTCGTGTATTTGTTGGTGTTTTCTGTGTTCTTCTCGTGTGTTTGCGTGTGTTTGGTTGTGTGTGTGTGACATGCTGTCTATTGATGTGTTGGTGGTGATTGCGTTTTTACTGTATGTGTGTGTATGAGTATAAAGTGCTATGCTTTCTGTAGGTGTTTTGGTGATGGTGGCGTTTTGTGTGTGGCTTTTCCTGCTTGACTTTACTACTTTTTCATGATAATAATTTAATCTACATTCTGAGGATCTGTTATTTTAGATAACTAGATAACTAAAGGCGACGGAATGTGACCATGGTGAGTCTAGGTTTTTATACAACTACGGTCACTTAATCGGCCAACACCTATGACATAATGTTAACTGCAAATTTGATTGGTATCATATGATCATACACATCAGTTTAATGAATTATAATTAGGATATAAGTAGTTTCTTTCGATATCAACATAAGAATGTTAACGTTTCTTCATGTATGTTGGCAAATAATGAAAAAGTTGGAGTTTGAACTGAAAATGGTTACACTAAATGGAAAATGGGGTAATTAAGAAACGAATGGTCACAAACATGTTCTTTATACCCAGTATCTTTCAACCCCAAGCTAGCTATACCTACGAAGGTTTCTTGCCGACAAGAATGACTACAATATGTATTTGTTAAGCATTGTGTCCCAAATAATTGTAAATAACTGGCTTTGCCATGCGGCGGGTATATGTACGTAACGTACTCATTGATACAAATATTCTGAAAATGGGTGATCCTTCGAAAGCAAAAGTAGACATACAAAAAGGGAAAATTGCAGACTCGGTTTTATTGAGTCTGTTCACGAGTAATAATTAAAAGTATAACACTACTCACACCCTCTAGCTTCGGCTTAAGCAGTATTCAATTTTAAAAAAAACTCAATAACATCAAAACTAATGATCCCGAAGGACCAGAAAATATAACAACACTGAGAATGAAGTACGGGGCGACTTTTTACGGCCGCTACATAAGCACTTAACACCTGCTAATGTGAAGTACATATATTCTGAAAATGGGTGATCCTTCGAAAGCAAAAGTAGAAATGCAAAAAAAAAAATGCAGACTCGGTTTTATTGAGTCTGTACAAGTCATTTTGTAGATGAACAAAGCCAGCGGTCGATTGTCTTGATGCTAACTCAGGGTTGTAAAAAGTGCCGTTTCTCTTTATATTAGACATTTATAAACTGTCGAAGAGTGTGCCTATATACCATGGTGTATAAGATTTAAGTAGAAAATCAAGCGCATATTTAAAAAATATGCTTGTATATAAACAACTTTGAAAACAGTTTCATTGAAGCATGATAACGAACGTTTTGTGATCACGCTTCAGGGATACCGTAAATGCCAGTCGTTGACAGAACACCTCTATTGTTATCACGCTTCAGGGATACCTTAAATGTCAGTCGTTGAAGAACACCTCTATCAAATAAAAGCCGGAAGTCTTATGTAAAATCGGCGAGATTAATGGGCTCTGAAACTAATCCATTTTGATAAACTCTGAAAATATCTAAGTGCCGGACATCATAAAACAATTGCTTGAGTCTGAGCTTATTCTAAAGTACATGATAGGGAAAGCTTTTGAAATTGTTCAAACTCTGACTGTTCAACATCTTAACGTGAACACAATTTAAAAACCAGAAGTTGTGTAACCTCGGGGAAATGTGTTGAGATGTATGGGGCTTAGTGTTACATCAATTGTGTTTATAAGTCTCGCTTTTTGCCCATTATAGGAGAGAACTAACTCTCAAGATATTATATTATGATAAATTAGAAAGTAAAGTTGTCACAAGTATCGAAAAATGCATAAATTGATATAGCATCAATTTAAGGAATATATAAAGATATCGTTTCTGAGATAAAGAAATGTACAAACCGTGAAACGATAGTTTGGTTAACTTGTCTCTATACTGCATTGAGGATATAGAGGGTATTGCATTCGTGTGCATTACAAATTGAATTCAAGAAACGATTTTACTCTGATAATATGATACGAGATCAGACTATCTGACAGCTGTTTCGGCCATTGTTTACAGCGTAGTATAGTCTGATTCAAGCTGATCATCTGCATAAAAATGCACTGGTGCATTTCCGCGATTTACGACACTCTGTTTCAGCTCTTCCAAATGGAAAATTATGTGATAAATGGTCTTTATTTGTCTTCTTATTGAGGGTTTAGTCAATGCATATACAGTAAAACTTCGATTATTCGAACACTAAAATACGTATTATTATCGATCTTTAAGACAGGTGGCAACTTAATGCATGGTGAAAGTCATGCAGAAAGCTCCTCTAGGAGCTTTCTGCATGACTTTTACCATGCATTAAGCAGCCACCTGCCTAAAAGGGTCTATATTCTTCTATAACGAAAATTCGAATAATCGAGGTTTTACTGTATTTGCCTTTTTATTGTACATGTATGCCTTAGAAATTAGGTAATATTTCTTTTCGACATTTCCACGTGCTAGCGTTCTGAGTGATCTTAACCGATGGCTTTTTCGGCTAAGGTGAGATATTATCCATTTCAAAACAGTTTGGTTGTATTTGTCGATATCCATTCGGACCTAACTGAGTTTCATCTGCTCGGATTATCGTTTGCTTTAGGTTTCGAAGTGGCCTTTCCGACAGGTCATTTATTTTCAGTATCAAACAGTTTGGATCATGAAGAGACGCTGAGTTACTCGGTGTCACTAATGGATCCATACTGTTTGCAAATATTTATTTAACTAATTCGGCCCTTGCAAAGTAATGATTAATATGTTTTGGTGGCTCTATAGGCAGGTGAGTATATCTATTTTAACGCAAGTACACAAGCCAGTAAACATTGCACACTGAGTTCCATAGAATAACAATCACACAAGAGTTATTGAAATACCAGTCAAATTGGCATAATAGTAATACATTACATTGAGCTAGTCCTTAAACAGATGTAGCATTTCTACATAGGGTATCTATAATGGTAGTGATACTCATCATTTAAAGATCATCGACCATATCTGTTACATTCTTTAGAATCGTTAAATGCCCTTCGTCCGTTAGGGTCACAAAGTAGCAACGACAGATGCAACAACCCGGAAACATATGTAACGAACTATTGACAACTGAGATGCAATAGTAATAATTACTTCGACCTTTTTTCCGAAGTATTGACATTCAGATTATATGGTTGACAAACACCCTATGTAGTTTATTTTTGCACATGCAACTGGCCAGGTTGCGAGAAGATGTGATTTTATTCCTTAGGTTGAATATTAACCCAAAACACACCTACAATCATGCGAATATTGTTGACGCGTTGATAGACATGCTCTTAAATTTTACCACAAAACAAAAAAGGGGTATGACAATCACTTAGTGAAACAGATACGTGTGCATAATTAAAACAATGATTTGTATAAAACGTGTTTCATTTTAAACAGTTTACATCTAAAATTCGTGTTCTGTTGCTATTAAATTGTATAGTTATAATTAAACCTTCGTCGATGCACTGATAGCAGACCATTATATCAGTATGATTACAAACGGGGAAAATTACTCAATGAATATTCATTTAAGAAATGATGATGTCATGGACATCATGAATATCAATTATTTGTTTTCAACAGACACATGTAAGCGGAAACGTTTGACCATAGCAGAAACTAAAGAATCAGATATATAGTATTGTATATGCAATCAGAGCAGACCCTGGTCTGATCTGGGTCTATTCTTTCTGTAAATGCGTATAAACGCGTATACAGCAGCCCGCATCATAACCAGAACTCCTCGATATGATCATATCACGAAGGAATTTCACTGGCTTCCGGTTCAACATCGGATTGAATTCAAAATTCCAACTCTTACGTATAAAGCAATGCACAATGAATATCCCAAGTACATTGTCGACATGCTTGACGTGTGCAGGCCGCACAAAAAGTTATATGGTTAAATACGGCGAGAGAAGTTTCATGCATGCAGCTCCAAAACTTTGGTATGCTCTACCTTCAGTCATTAGAGAGAAAGGGTCACTGGTATATTTCAAAATGTGTCCGAACACGCATTTATTACTAGGCATGTTTAGGAAACGATATGTTCCTAACTTTCATGGACCGGACAGACAGTCATGCGTTTCCTCCCGGTTAGTGATTTCATATCTACTGTGTATCTAAGCCACGTCTTCAGCACAAGTCGCAGGTCACGCCACTCTTTATTGATGATTATTTTTGTAATAATTGTACCCGATTCAATCCAAGCCAGGGTTGGGGCTTGCAATTCGTGAGAGTAACATGTCTCATGTTGGTGAGGGAGAATTTCATTCCCTATGCTTAACATTCATGTTAGAGTGGGACCCTGATCCCAAGTATCTGGTTGTGAGTTGTCTTTCCGACCAACTTTTGATTGTAACTTCGGGAGGCTGAATCATTTTTAGATATTGCGATTGTTTGCACTGAACTCATATGGTCACTGTAGGATGTTCATTCACTTGGGTTACTGTATGCAGGTCTGCTATAGGAGCCGTCTGATCTGGATCTACTCTGTTTGCAAATGCATGAAAATACGTTTATATGAGGGAAAGGTTTAAAGAAAGCAATACATTATTTCCATTCTGAATACAGTAACATTATTCGAACACTACACGACGTATCAGTATCGATCTTTAAGACAGGTGGCAGCTTAATACATGGTGAAAGTATTGCAGAAAGCTCTTCTGGGAGTTTCCTGCTTGACGTTCACTATGCATTAAGCAGGCGCCTTCCTAAAAACGTCTAAATTCTTCTATACAAAAGAATCGAACAATCGAGATTTTACAGTTCTTTTTCTTAAAGGCTGATAAAGTACCATTATGTATTTTAAACCAAAAACTTGTAAATACTAAATCATATATGTCTGGAAAATATTTCTGGTACAAGTACAAAGTGCAACGAATTGGTTGCTGGTGTAAACAGTACAACACAAAAGGCTCCCTCTAAATGAGTACATGTAACCTTTATAACAAACCATAAATCGCACGTTTCAGTGCATATTCGCTTTCATGCAAAACGATACATCTTGCTGAATTAAAATTAAAGAATACGTAAAACTTATTGAATATATCGGATTCGGTAAATTTAATACTCGAATAACGCGTATAACTAAATTACAACACAAAAATGTACCAAGCCTCCACACTTAATACGAACGATTTTCTACATTGTACACTACTCTACCATATTATCTAATCAAAGTAAAACTCATCACCATTGTTAAAAATACTTTCCTAGAGAAAATAACATCGCGTGCAATGCGGACCGTGTATTGTTTTACGGGTAACACAGTAAAATATTACTCTGTGTGTATTTGCTCCGAAGTTTGTAGATAATATTTGTATGGGATAATGGGATAGTCATATATTGTTAAAGTACAGTAGAACCCCTCTAAATCGACCACTTAATGAATAAATAAGGCCGACTTTATAAACAGGTTGTTGCTTAATGCAGGACAAAAGTAATGCACAAAGCTCCTCTATGAACTTTCTGCATTACTTTTATCCTGCATTAAGCTACCACTTTCATCTAGCACCCAAAATTATACATCTTTTAGGTAGTCGCATTGGCCAGGTTTTACTGTATTTGTGTTCTCATGGGAAATATGCGTACATCTTGTCGCAAACCGATTGCTATATTGCTGTGAATAAAGATTCCATTTAAAGTCTGAAACCCGATATTTGGATGACATATTTGATAACCCGTTGCGATACCATGGTTTCCTTCATATGCCCAGAAGGACACCTAACCAATTACATAAAAAATACAGTCAGACAATCCCGCACCTTTTTTAAATCTTAGGTTTGGTTGTTAACAAAGGGCTCGTCTATTAAATATCTTTTATAAACGGGATAGTGTTTACTTTAATACAGTTAATTACTTTAATCGATATTGGGGAGTTCCTAGCTCTACAACATATGGAGTGTACATTTCAAAACGAATCCGTTTTGCTAGAACCTGCTCTGCTAGTGAATATTGCAATATTCGCAATCATGTTATTACTGAAAATGTATTAATAGCCAAACAGGTAATATTCTCTCTAAGTTCTATTATCGAAATATCCCACTTATAAGGAATTTGAAATTACTGTTGCAACAATACATTTTGCATCCGGTATTTTTATGGCGATGTGATTTATAAACTTCATAAGATAGCTGATTCGGTATATGCATAAAACAAAACCCTGAAGCAATAATATTTATAATTCAATGATACTATGTACAACGCACTGCATGTTTGACGATCGATCCAGCTACACACCTATACTACTAGTATTTCCCAATTTGATTGTGCGATGACAGGAAAGACTAATACTCAAAATTGACGAGCTTCCAAATCCTGAGATGGCAGGAGGGAGGACGTTGAATAATAGTATGTGTATGTTGTTCTTAAGGTCGTGCCCATAATGTATTATCTACAGTTGTTCTGACTTCATAAAGGTCAGCGAGTACATTTTTGACCGGCTTCAGAGTCACACGTTTGGTTTGTTGAAGGCACGTGATAGTATTGTTTGGTTATGTTCCATTTCGTGTATGTAGCAAATCCTATATGAGCTTTCTGCATTACGTTTATCATGGATTAACTCTTTCGGCGCCAATGTCGCCTGTTGGCAACATTGAAAACAGTGCAGTCCCAGGTCAGATGCCGCATTGAAGGTCAGATGACGCCTTTTCAAGGTGGCATCTGACCTGGGACTTCACTGTTTTCTGTATGTTTTAGCCCAAGCAAACAGGTTTTAAAAAACAAGTGCTTTACTATTATACCTTTATTATTTAGTTTAGAATTATTTTTAATATGAAATTATTATTGCAGACGACACTTTTAAATTTGGCGCCAAAAGTAACCAACTGCTTTTAAGACATATGTTCAATAAATAACTGAACGCTTAAGGCAGGTTCTCCTGCCTGTGTTATACCAGGATTCACAGTATTCACTACTAAAAATGTGTCGGTGATAATTAACGAAGCTTTTTGGTGAATACAGTTAAGTCCCTCTAAACTGAACTAACAGATACATATCAATGTCGGTAAGCAAGGAGCTTTTTGTTTGACTTTCACCATGTGAAAATATTAACATTTTCACTGTTCTATACTTTGTACACATGCCAATGCCTACTCAAAATGTATAGACAACATACGTATAATGAAAAATGGCAGATGGGACACCGTAGCCATTTTAAGAAACTAAAAGATCATACCTATCAAATTCCATTAGCAAACACAGCAGACCCTAAAGAGATATAGGTGCCGTCTTATCTAGGTGTTCTCTGTTCGCAAATGTTTGATGCATTTATATGAAAGACAGGGTTAAGCAACCACCTGTCTTAACTAGGTATAAAATCATTTACTAAATTTCCGGTTTAGATGGGGTTTTCTGTACATTTTGTTGACAAATAATAAGATTTCCCCTGATATAACCTAACCACCAGCTAGATGCAAACCTATACAGTAAAGCCCCTCTAAACCGGACGTTAACCATTCGCTTGCTATTCACGTCAATATACCTGCCTGTAAATAGTGTAGACCCAGATGAGACAGCACTAATTACAAGTTGATTGTGCAACCAGTGCACTCCACAGCAGTGATTGCACAGTGAAATACTTGTACATAGTGAAGATATATGTAATTATACAACAGGGCATGGGTAAAGAAGGAGAAATGTGTTTTAAAATTCAGCAAGAGAAGGGTTAAATTTAATAAAAGTATCAGTTTTGGAGATAGGTGGCAGCGTAATATACGATGAAAGTCAGGCAGAAAGCTCCTCTAGGAGCCTTTGTCCGACTTTTATCCTGCATTAAGCAGCCACCTGTCTAAAAGTATCTAAATCTTTCTCAACTAGAACTCCGGTCTGTGTCTATCTGATCTGTGTTCTTGTATTTAAAATTACCCCGCTATCGCTACCTGGCTCGCATTAACAAATACAGTTGAACTTTGATATCACGAACTCGGATAACTCGAACTTCGGTTTGACTCGAACTTATGTTTGGTCCTTCCAAAACAGAATAGCTTTAAACTATATTACTGCGGATATCTAGAAACATATATGTGACAGCTTAATGCGGGTCTAAAGTAATGCTGAAAGCTCCTATAGAAGCTTTCAGCATTACTTTAGACCTGCATTACACTGGGAACTTGAGTATCTAGATTTGAAATCAGATAACTCGAATTTCTGATATCTCAAACTAATTTGTAGAGTCCCTTGACGTTCGAGATAACGAAGTTCAACTGTAGCTATGATCCAGATGAGATGTCGAGTCTCTCGATGTCTCTTCAGGATCCAAGTCATTTGACACTCTGTAGTTCCTCGAATCAGAAATAGTCAAAATTGCAACAACTCCACATTTAAGTAAACTGTATTCTTATACACCGCGTTTAGGACAAAAATCCTGAAGCTACTCGTATTTCATAAGGATATACTGTTGTTGACTATTTGCCTGGTTGGTAGATGTTACGGTAAGTAATGCAGATAGCAAGAGGTCCAGATAAGATGCGTCAATTAAAACATTTTCAAAAAAACCTTCTTTATTTCTCTACCAAACCCTATTCATGACCACATGAGGAGACGATTCTAAACTTTCTAAAGAGTGGTCACACCATCGGGTTTGGTGGAGATGTTTACAGTATTTGAGTACTCATATTTATATGTTGTTCTGAGATAGCTGTCGAATCAGATGAATTTGATAAACGGATACACACTACTTCTTTGATTACTCAACGTTATTTAACAAACAAGTGGTGAAATCAATATAAACCTGGCCCTGAAAGAGCAATTTAATCAAGATCTACTATGCTATTATGTCAGTCGAATAGTGTGTTAACTGGCCTAACTGTCCTGGGTATCCAAATGTTCTGAAAGAGAACCTTGGGAAGCAATGTAAAAAGAGAAAACTGCAGACTCGGTTTTTATTGAGTCTGTACATGATCAGTTATCAAAAGTGCAACACACACTACTAACGCTCCCTATCATCGGCTTAAGTGGTATTCAATAAACAATAACTTCGAAACTAATGATCCCGAAGGGCAAGAAAATAATGCTGAGGTTAATTAGAGCGAATCTGAGCATTGAGGAAGAAGCTATATACCACACGGAGTTACCTAACGTTAATCTGTTGCACTCTGAGCAATGGCCGTCTGAAAATTCAATTCTAAAAGTACGTGTTTCTTCTATATCTTTTTACAAAAGAGAATTCGAGTCACAGACAGTAAACTAGCGTTTCATCTGGAGTCAAACGGTTTGGAAAGATTGCCACAGAGTTGTCGGTAGACTACTAAAGGTTAACTCGTTTACTGGCAATGTCACATCTGTGATTACCCATGCAAACAGGGGACCTCGACCTCTTAGCCCATTACCTCATAGGCTATTTTTAGATCCTACCGAAAAGGAGCATTAACTAGAGGATTTTGTTTTAGATTTGTGTAGTATTGAAACCATTGTGATAGATAGAGCATCAGCTCCTAAGGAGCAAATGCTCTATTTATCACAATGGTGTCGAAAAGAGACCTTTACAGAGGCATAGAAAGGCGTATTTATTGAGGACAGGGTTTACCGCACCCAAACTGTAACTGTGGTAATATGCTTGAAAGAAAAAGTAGAAAATAAAACAAACGAAAATTATAGCAGACGACAAATTATACAGATAGCACATGTTGGCAGCAAAATGTATTCAATCACTATCTTGCAAGAATCTGCGTTGACCTATTTTAAAGAGTAAAGTTGTGTTTTTGCGAAACCCCAGATAAGAACCTCTGAGAAACAGACTCACTGATATAACTGAAACGCATGAAATATCAAAGTGAAATAGAGAAGTGGTGGTTTTTCAAAACCGCCGATATCAAATAATGGGATTTTAATACGAGTTTATAAGAAACATATCTTATCAAAGCGAAACGATTATATTTACTAGGGAATATATCAAAATACTACAAAGCCATTCCAAGAAAATCTAGATGTACATACTTAACGTATATAGACGGAGGCTATATGATACAACTGTAGAATTACTGGAATATCGGCTTAAACCTTTCTCTTATATAGATGACTTTTGGCAAATTTGCATAGACATATTAGACCCTCATCTAAAGGGTCTAATCCGTTCGTTTATAAAATGATAAAGATATGGTTCTACATTTTCTGAAATGATAAACCAATCCATTTTACATTGACCAGTATTCAAATTCGAGTCCTGAATATGCATATATAATCATGAGGTACAGTAAAACCCTTCTAAACCGGACGTTAAATTTAGCATAAATATTGGTCTTGGACACAGGTGGCAGCTTAATGTAGGATGAAAGGCTTTCACCCTGCATTAAGCAGCCACATGCCTAAAAATATTTAAATTCTTCCCTACTAGATTTCCAGTTGAGAGAGGTTTACTGTATAGGTTTTATAATATGAACACAAACCTGTCTTACCCCTTTTCTTCATACACATCCTTTTTCACGCCTTTGAAAACAGAATAAACCAAGATCAGAGGACCCGTTAAGAGCCGTCTGAATAGGGTCTTCTCTGTTTACCAGTGAATTTTATTGTTCAGTTTCTTTACTTTCTAAAATGGCTACAATGTCCCACCTTCCATTTTTCATTATAACCTTTTTTGCCTATGAATATTCAGTAGGTACTGAAACTTAGAATAAACATACAACAGGCAAACTTTTAAAGTGCTGTATTGCAGTTTGAAACCCGAATGCGGTGCTCATTTCTAACTACACAGTAGGGAGTCATCATACAGAGATGTCATGCATGCCTAACCGATCGGCAACATTATTGCTTGATTTACATTTCACCTGGACAGTTACGTTGGCAGTCGAGAACACGATGCACTATTAAGAAAGTCCTTCATATAAGCGTGTTTTCACGCATTTACAAACAGAGTAGACCCGTATCAGACGGCTCCTATATGAGCCGTCTCATCAGGGTCTGCTCTGTTTGCTAAAACAAATTGATAAATATGTTCTTTACTTTCTAAAACATCTACAATGTTCTACCTATCATATTTCATTTTATTACACCTCAATTTCATTTACAATGTTAATTTCCCATAGGCCACCGTGACATTGAAATACAGTCAGGCCCAGCGGGAAAAAATTACTGTCGGAAAAATGCTGTCTCCCGCTACCATAGGAACGGAACATCTAGATCAGTGAGCGCTTATTAAATTGTGTACGTGACGTCATCCGATGACGTCATCGATTGGCGTAATCTAACGCTTTCAATTTGATCAACAAACGTCATTATGACAACTGATTTGTTTTTGTTTATATATTTGAGAAATGTCGCGTTTTGCGACTATTTCGGAGGAAACTCTGTCAAGATTGGACAGTGAAAAGGGCTCCGCCAGTATTTATAACGTGTCATGAATAGAAATGTGAAGCTGTTCAGAGATTTTTAAGCACCAAGTAGCTGTATAACTTTTGTTTAAAACAGTTTATTGTTGTCATTGAATAAATATTTTTGCTGACGAAATTGATTGTGCTGTTCGGTATAATAAAATAAATATTACATCCTATGGATAGAGACAGCACGTATTATCAACCCTCGGTATGATAATGTCCACCTCGGGTTTGACAGTACGTGCTGTCTCTCTCCATAGGATGCGATATTTATATAATAACTAGTTTGTCCGTGAATATTTAGTAGGTATTGAAATTTGGAATAAACATAGAAAAGTACTGTATTGCAGTTGGACATCCACATGTGGTGCATATTTTTAACTACACCATAGGGTGTCATTACAGAGATGCCATTGCATCCTAAACAATCGGCAACATTATTGCGTGATTTACGTTTCACCTAGACAATTACGTTGGCAGTCGAGAAAACTACTGTATACAACTTCCGTGGTTGCTAGCAGAGAACACTTAACCCATTACCTCATAAATACGCCATTCTACGACATTGCAAACAGAGTAGACGCAAATCAGGGCCAGGGTCTGCTCTGCTTGCTGATTACATAATATAGATCTGATTCGACACATTCGGCAATTTTCCAAAATTCCCCTTGCCCATTTTCTATTATAACAATTAATCTAATTAATATACATGATGTCATAACTTCTTGCATGAATATTCATGGGGTAAATGGTTAAACTTTATTCCGTTGTTAAACTCATATCTGTGCTGATGTTGATTTGATGCCATGACTACCTCCAATTTAACCCTTCACTTGCTATTCACATCAATATACCTACCGGTAAATAGTGAAGACCCAGATGAGACAGCTCCTGTAGGACTTTTTACAAGTTGATTGTGCAACAAGTGCACTCCAGAGCAGTGATTGCACAGCGATATACTTGTACACAGTGAAGATTTATGTAGTTATACAACAGGGCATGGGTAAAGAAGGAGAGACATGTATTTTAAAATTCAGCAAAATAATGGTTAAATGAACTTTTGAGAAAATATTGGCCGAATATCAAACAGATTGAGACCCTGATGAGACGCAAAGTTACTCGACCTCGTCTGGGTCAAAACTGTTTGCAAACGCGAGTCAGGTCGCATATAGCCAGAAGAAGGCTTAAATGCGCTATTCCTTTAGCGAATCATGAGCATCGTCACACCATGGGCTTCTGGTCAGCGTTCTCTGGCGTTTAAGGAAACGTTGGTAGTCGCCCATGGTCGCTGGGATAGCGCCGGAAGAGCGTTGTGTGAACGCTTGTGAACGCTAGTGAACGTCGGTGATCGCCGGGAATCGGCGGAGAACGCTGGTCCGGAAAAAAAGTTTTGAACATGCACAAACGTTCTCACTGAGACCAGCGTTCTTCAACGTTTAATTTTAAACGCTGAAGAACGTTTAAGAACGTTAATGGAACGTTTTACTAACGTTCAATGAGCGTTGCACGCGTTCGGATATCGTTAGTCAGTCGTTACTCTAACGTTACTTGGTTGTTAATAATCGTTTGCTTTGCAGTGAACGACTCACTGTCGACCTGTCAACGACCGCTGAACGGTCCCCTAGCGCACGCAGCGTGTCACTAAAGTCAAACGAACGCCAAAACGCTATTCTGTCGTTATTCACACGTTACGTTATTCACACGCTCAACACGCTCGTCTAACGTTCACAAATCGTTCTTTGTGCGCCAGTGGTACGTCAGCACACGCTAATGGTTTTCAGGGGTATCTTACTTGGTCGCTGTTACACGCTTCTCGCGCGTAAAACACACGCTAGTCATGCATTAGGTACACGTTTATCACACGCCAGATGTGTCATCCTCACTCTAGAACGCTAAAAAATTGAACGATTGAAATGTTCAGAGAACTTTGACCAGAACGTCATGGTGTGACGGCCCCTTTAGATGCTTGTATATACGAATGTTCGATCTAAACTCACTTACAACGTTCAAGTTTTACAGTCATAAGAAACAGTAATCTAAACCACGGTCTGAGAATGTGTTAAAAACGTAAGCATGCGGGTAGCATGATGTTAGAGAAGATATGAGTACTCGGTGGTAATCGTATTCATATGAAACCTTTTGTTAAATAACTGAAAAGTAAATTTAATAAATTTGTTTTGGTGGTGGTTGCGTCTTGTATGTGCCATTGCCTGCTTGATTTTACTACCTTTCCAATTTCTACTAGAATACATCAGTTGACGATAATGTTAAGCTCTTTGAATCGAATTTTTAAGTGTTAAAGCATTAATCTGTAAAACCTTACTAACTTAAATAGTCTGTCTGTACAACAGACGGGCGGAAATTAATGTAAAAAGTGATGCAAAAAACCACGGAACCTTATGCATGATATTCAATCTGTATTAAGAAATGATCTGCCTATAAAGATATATTTTTCTTTACTAATGGTTCGGTTCAGCGATGTGTAACTGTACTTTTAAAACTTAAAAGTACATGTATGTGTCATGCAGTAAACACCGCATACAAAACACACAACCGCCGAAACAGCACTGTTGAACCGTATATGTCACGAATCAAATATGTAACACGTGTGTGATATATTCGACCGTAAAAATCACACCTGTCAAATGTGTCATATTCGTCTGCTCCGCATGACAGTAAAAAAAGAGAAACATATATGTAAAACACGTTGTGATATAAAGCCATTACTACCATTCACTTTTATCACCATCATCTTTATCATCATCTTTGTCATCATCATCATCATCATCATTCACCATCAGTAGCATCATTCACCATCAGCATCATCATTACCATCATCATGACCATCACCATCATCATCAGAGTCGTAACCAGAATCACAATCACCATAATCACCAAAAGCATTAACCTCATTACGACCATCATCATCAACAACAATACCATCGTCACATTCAACTCATCACCATTTTAGGTTGCGTTATTGTTGTTGATGCATAACTAAAATGACTTTCAGGGAACAAACGAAAGTTTCATGACTGTAATAAACAAGAAAATGATACAGATCTGAACAGTGATTTCAACAATCTGCAAACAAGCTAATTATGTTTGATTTTCCCTCCCTATAACAACTCCCTCTGAACAACACATACAATCTTGGTATCTCAAAGGGTGTCGTTGTAGAGAGGGAGCACTGTACTAACATAGTGCATTCCGAAGCCTTCTGGAAAGTAGCCCAAAGCAATTGTTCGGACATTCCTATCAAAACTCCCATCCGTTGATACAAGTGCAGACTGGTCTAATCCACTGCTTGAAACTCATTATATTCCTTCATAAGTGCGATCAGCCATATGCTCCTTCCTTAGACATATCGTCAATGTATGATAATGATGATGGTTATCAGCCAAAAACAATTGTGGCATAAATAAGATTTCAATAAAATGTGATTGTTGAAAAAATAATACGTGTTTTTTCCAAAACAGATAGCAATTAAACACTGTGATGAATTCGTTGCCATTTTCGTTTTTTGTGTCGATTTGGTGGGTGTAATTTGTTCGTTTTGGTGTGCATATAAAATCTTAAGCCACAAGAATATACCACCTTTTATGTACCATATTCATTTGATGGGAGTGTCATTTTCGACCGAATATATCACACGTGTGACATATTCGGTCGAATTTTTCACTCGTGTTACATATTCGATCCGTGTAATATACAACAACCGCTAAGGCAAATGCAGTGGTAAAGTGCATGTTAAACGAAAACATATACAAGTAAAACACACAGGATCTACCTATCGCTAGTGTACTCAATGAATGAGCTGTAAACAGAGTGACTGCAGAATAGTAATACAGGGTACGACAAAAACGGCGTACATGCAAAGAGGCGTACATGCAAAGAGGGCAGCGTGATTGCCAGTTAATATCTTGACTGACATGCGCAGCTTTAATGGCAGTTTTTTGTTTTTTCTCATGGAAATAAATTGTGAATATAATTGTTTCTGAAGTGCATATTGTCAGGAGACACTTTATGTTAAAAGGGTGGATTGTGTGACATTAAGACTGTGTATTGCTATATGCGCTTGATGCTGATTATGTGATATTTATGAGTTTGGAGCAGATCGTGTGTGCATGTATCGACTGTTTGGGACCTTTGCAGTGTTATGTATTGCCGAGTAGCCGTAAGCAGTTAAAACAAACTTGTACAGTGATAGGACTTGGTGGACTTGATGGACTATCCCAGGTAAAGTCACAGGGAGATATTTGATAATTATATGTTCTGCCCGTCTGAGATCATTAAGACTTCATGAATCGTTATTCAGTGTGCGTGACAGTGATGTTAGTGAGTATGACATTACTTCAGAGATGATCGAATATGTACTTAAACGTAGCAAGAAGGGGAAAGCCTCGTGTGTAGATAGAGTTTGTCTTGAACACTTACTGTATGGCGGTCCCTTGGTTAGGGCGATTGTACAGATGCTCTTTATTTCAATGCTTAGATACTCGTATATACCGTCCGTGAAGAAAAGAGGTACAGTGGTAAATTCTGAAGGGTGGTGATCCCTCGAAAGCAAAAATTGCAACACAAAAAGAGAAAATTGCAGACTCGGTTTTATTGAGTCTGTTCATGAGCAGTAATTGAAAGTGCAACACTGCTCACGCCCCCTAGCACCGGCTTAAGCGGTATTCAATTTTCAGAACAAGAAGTACTGAAATTCATGATCTCGAAGGATCAGAAGGTATAACAACACTGATAATGAAGTAACCCTGTTTAAGGGAGGGAACAAATCGAAATCTGACCCGGATAGCTATAGGGCTATAACAGTGTCCTCTGTTTTTATAAAGCTTTTCGAAATACTATTGTTGGACTTCATCGACAAGGGAACACCTCTGGTCTTTAATCGATTGCAATGTGGGTTTCAGAAGAATCTGGGATGCTTGATGACCTCGTTTGCTTTGAAAGAATGTATATTTATGGCGCAGGAATATCAAAGCTGTACGTTTGTTTCCTTGATGCAAGACAGGCATTTGATAGTGTGTGGCATGATGGTCTGTTTAGTAAGCTTTTTGACACTGGAATTGACTCGGTGATTTATAAGGCATTTGTGAGCATGTATACTGGTATGCAGAGTGGAGTGAGGTACAGAGGTATTGAGTCAGACTGGTTCCCGGTTTTGAGGGGTACCCGGCAAGGTTGGGTAAGCAGTCCGAAGCTTTACCTGCTGTATATTGATGGATTGATCTGTGAGCTTGAAGCTTCTGGTCTTGGCCTGTGTGCTTTTGATTTTAAATTTACCAGCCCGACTGTGACCGATGACATGTGTCTTTTTGCTCTGTCTAAGTCAGCTATGGACAAGATGCTAGATATCTGTTATCAGTATTCATGTAGATGGCGCTACCAGTACAATGCTAGTAAATGTGCTGGTTTTTTTTAATGAAAACAGTTCGAGGTCCAAAGAAACTGACAGGCAATGGCGACTGGGACCTGATCCTATTGAGGAAAGGGGCTTCTATAAGTATTTAGGATTGGGTTTATCTCGTGAAATGCTTGGGAATCCAGACTGTGAGAATGCGGTCTCAAAGTTTCTGAAGACTTTTTTGGCATAGTTGAATGTGGTCTTCATCGTTATGGTCTGCATCCCATTACCTCGCTTAAGGTATATAGGTCAGTTGTTATTCCTAGGGCACTGTACGGGTGTGAATTATGGAATGAAATGACATCGGTGCAAGTGAAAACATTGGAACGATGTCACAACTCATGATTGAGACAAATCCAGGGTTTTGCACGTAACACAAGTTCAAGTGTGACATTGAGTATGCTCGGTTGTTCATCTGTTGAATCGATGATTGACGCGCGTAAACTTGTTTTCTTTGGGCAATTATGCAGGCTTGACACGGGGTGCATTGGGAAGGAAATATTCCTGCACAGGCTCATGTGGTACTTGGAAAATCCGTATCGTAAAAGAGGTTATCTACCTGACGTATATAGGGTTCTTGGTAAATACAGCCTGCTTTACATTTTAGATAACTTTCTGGGAAGTGGAAAGTTTCCAGCGAAACCACGATGGAAAAAGATTGTCAGGTCAGCTGTTGGTAGGTTCGAGTCGGTTTCGCGAGATGCATATATGATGAGGAAGGGTTGTCACGCTTCATACTTGCTGAATTGTTGCAATGTCTTGTCACCATCTCCTGTCTGGTTACTTGCTCTACAGAATCCTCGCATGCTGCCTGAGTGTCAGAGTACAGCTATATTGCTAAGTAAACTGCATTCAAAAGAATATTTGCAAATTTGTGCGAAATGTGGTATGTGTTTCAATAATATGTCAGTTCACTTGATATTAGACTGTACAAGAAATGAAAATTTAAGACAAAGACTGTGGAAAAATATATGTGAGCTATTTGGTCAAAAGGTATTTAGGTCCTTAATAGCAGTCGACGCAACTGCTCAGATAACCGATTTGGCGTATGGACTATGCCAGCTTATTCAATGTGATATTGATCGTGAAAAATGCCTGAAAAATGTCGTGAGGTCGTCTCATCGTATGTTAATGTTAACTGTGTAAATGTAATGTCAGTAACATTTGTTTTGGTCAATGCGATGTCATCTTGACAGACTACATTAAGACACAGAAGTTTGACTCTGATCATGTATATTGTGAAGATTGTGTGACGGTGCATTTGCGTGTGCTTAGTATATTGTATGCAAGTTGCTCGCTGCTATGGCTATTGCAGTTAGAAGAACTGTTTTGAATATAGCATCGAGTGGCTTTTTGTGTATATTTTGTTGGTGGAGTTTGCATCAACGTATACATTGTTCCTCAATAGCTCATCTTATTTCGTTTCGCAAAGGGCTAGGCGGGAATAATGTATACCAAGTATAATGGCAGCGATTTTGTATAATGTGTGACTTAAGTGGTAATGCGCATGTGCATACTATATGCTACTTAGTATTTTCATATATTACCCGTACTTTGTAATTTACTCTTTTATTTTCACTCCTAGTTCCTGTTGAATTGTATGTCTACTCTCCGCTACTGGAGGCTAATAAATAGATAAATAAATGAAATTCAAGATGTGAAACACCGTGTCGCAGGAGCGCCTTTAGATTACATTTGTACTTGCCAATAAGTGAGAGATTTCGATTATCAAATTTAGAGAATGTTTTTCTTAGTTTATGATATCTATATCCTTGCTTAAGCTGTTTTTCAGTTAAAATGAGATTTCGACTGTTAAATTCGTCAACAGACGAACAAGTTCTAGAGAAACCAATAAGTTGAAATATATAAAACCCGTAAGCCGGTGCACGGGGGGACGTCTCCGTGAAGATGAGGGAACTTCACAATATTAAAATCAAAATTGTCTCTTGTGTCATAAGGTGTAGAAGAAATCATTCCATTGTCAATTTTAAGGTCTAGATCAAGAAATGCCACATAAGTGTCGGAAGGGTTAGCTTTATTCAATTTGCATTGACATAATTATATAATGCATCATCGCCGCAACACCTGGAGGTTATTCTGAAATGTCAAACACTAACACTGTTTTATTAATCAACTATATTAACATATAAATACAGTAGAGCCTGTTTTAACCCTTTGCTTGATATTCACGTCAATATACCTACCTGTAAATAGTGTAGACCCAGCTGAGACAGCTCCTGCAGGAGCTGTCTCATCAGGGTCTGCACTATCTACAAATTGATTGTGCAACCAGTGCACCCACAGCAGTGATTGCGCAGCGCAATACTTGTACACAGTGAAGATATATGTAATTATACAACAGGGCATGGGTAAATAATGATAAATGTATTTTAGAATTCAGCAAGCGAAGGGTTAAACGGGCCATTCATTTATTGAATATGAAAGTTTTAAAAAGTTTGTTGCTGGTTAACGTAGAACAAATGTAATCCTATAGGAGCTTTCTGCATTACGTTTGACATGCATTAGACTACCACTTGCCTTACATACCAATAATTACACTCCTTTTAATTACCACTTAACCCTTCGCTTGCTTAATTTTAAAATACGTTTCTCCTTCTTTACTCATACCCTGTTGTATAATTACATATATCTTCCCTGTGTACAAGTATTTCGCTGCACAATCAACTTGTAAATAGTACAGACCCTGATGAGACAGCTCCTGTAGGAGCTGTCTCATCTGGGTCTTCACTATTTACAGGTAAGTATATTGACGCACTTAGCAAGCGAAGAGTTAAGACATATTGTACTGTATCGGGAACAGCCCGCTAGTGTATATCAACTATAAATATACCTTTATTTGTACAACACATGTGCAGACTAGTTGGTCATGCAGTATCCTATCTGGATACCTGCTGTATAGCGATCAATAAGACATGTATCATTTGTGTAAAATGCAATTAGACATACAGCTATGCATTATAATTACCGTTTTCGGACGTTGTTGAGAAATACTCAGTCTGGGGACTAATATAATAAGCCTTCGTGCCATACAAGATCAAACACCTATTTTTTATTAACCTGTAGCGCACTAGAGCCGAGTTTGTGAATGGTTTTACCGTTTTACTCCATTCATAGTCATGTAAGAACTAACGACGTCATCAAAGGTAAGTAGATTTATTTCTATATCAGCATATGAACAAATAAGATATTGAAAGATACTGTATAGTCCAATCTGTATTATTTCACAAGGAAACAGAGCAGATCCTGATCGCCTTTCCTGTAGGAGCCGTTTGAGCAGGGTCTTCTCTGTTTGCAAAGACATAGAAAGGCATACTTATGAAGAAAAGGGATAAAGACCTTGAATCCATATGACCCCATAACTCATGGCGTCAAATCTTAACAGAATTGTTTCATGTGTGGATGGTGTGTTTGAAGACAAAGAGAATATAGCATACGTTTTAGAATGACACAAGTAAAAATTCATGCGCGGGCGAATATGTAATTAACTAATAATTAGTACCAAAGCGCTGTGATGACATTCTAAATTCCTACTTCATAGTTCCGAGTTCCAAGTTTCGAGTTCCAAGTTCCATGTTCCATGTTCCATGTTCCGACTTCCAAGTTCCGTGATCCGACTTCCATGTTCCATGTTCCGACTTCCAACTTCCAAGTTTCGACTTCCAACTTCCAGCTTCCGACTTCCAACTTCCAAGTTTCGACTTCCAACTTCCAGCTTCCGACTTGGAGGTCGGAACTAAGAAGTAGGAACTTGGAACTCGGGCGTAAACACTATGCAATAAACATATAGCAAATTGTCTAAGTAAGACGAATACACGTAAGAGTCATTCAGTAAACACCGCATACAAAACACACAACCGCCCAAGAAGTAAGAACTTTGAAGTAGGAATTTAGAATGTCACCACCAGTTTCGAGTTCTGAATTCCAGACGCGGAAGTCGGAATTTGGAACATGGAAGTCGGAACATGGAACATAGAACTTGGAACTTGGAACATGGAAGTCGGAACATTGAACTTGGAAGACGGAAGTTTGAAGTAGGAATTTAGAATGTCACCACCAGTTCCGAGTTTCGAGTACCGAATTCCAGTCGCGGAAGTTGGAACTTGGAACATAAGTTGGAACATGGAAGTTGCAAATTAAAACATGGTAGTCGGAACTTTGAACTTGGAAGTCGGAACATTGAAGTCGGAACTTTGAACTTGGAAGTCGGAACTAAGAAGTATGAGCTTGGAACTTGGTGTAAACAATATACAATAATGACATAGCAAATTATCTTTGAAGTAAGAAGTAATAACTTGGAAGACGGAAGTGTTGTCAACACCATGATTTCGTACATTGGGTTTAGTCTTAAGGACTTTATTGGGAAGTTTATACTGAGGAAATCGCTCTTGTATCTGGATGAATAAAGGCGAACTGTTTTTGTCACACAAAACATTGTATATTTCACTAACTTGTGTCCATAGTATTTGATTCAAATAGCCTGAGCGATAAATCAAATGTATGAACATACTGACTTTCATAACATTCACTTATTTTCCGCCAATATTGTCCATAAAATATGGAATAAAGTAGCAGGCGGTTGTGCAATATTGATATCATGATAGTTATATCAGACCAAACAGCAAATATTTAGTTTGCCTTATACAAGGGCGAATCCGTCAAGTCTTATTTTGGACTAGAAAACCAGAAAACCCAATTTAAAGTTCCAGCCCAAATCGTCTTCAACATTTTTATTCTTGTATGCGATTCCGCCGATGTGTCTGCCAAAATCTGAAATGTTATATGTTTGCATACTACTAGTTCGTACAAGTTTAGTGCATGTCAAACAACTTGGATTCTACCGAGACGCCGAGTTACTCGGTGTCATATCTCGGTTCAAGCTGATTGCAAATGCAACGAGTCAGGTCTCGCTTAGCATGATAACGGTTAATATCTTTAAATGTAGAATGTCTTCCACTCAGTTAAGCTGAAATCAAATAATCTGGGTCCTCATTTTCACATTTTTCTTTTGTCATTGGCGGCTCCTTAATAGTTGTATTTGGATCCGAAATAGTTGACACTTTGATTTTGTCTTTGACATTTGAAGCAGACACTAATGCTATCAGACGACATTTTTACTGCGTTGAAATGGTATTCGACCTTTCAGTTTGAATCACACTGCGATCAAATGTCGCCAGTTCAGGCTGAGCTATCACTCGTACTGGTTAAACATTAATGAAAACTGACATTCACTTAATTTTCAATACCTGAAATACTTCACCACATGTCCCAGTTTTTGTTTTCTTTCTTGGTCCTTTGTATAAAGGGTGTCTCATAGTTAAAGGCAATATGCCAAACTAATGACGGCATGTCTAAACTAATTAACGTTGATGCCTCAGCCAGTGGATGACCGGGAGCATATAATATTGACACTGGTTGTCCTTCTGCCTTTTCCTCATATGAGGATTCGCGAATCTGTGATTACATATGCAAATATTTTAGATCCAGATGAGACATTGCTTCAACCGGCGACTCATCAGGATCCAAACTATTTGATGCTGTTACTATGTTTACAGGAAGAAAATGAAAAATAAAACAATCAAAGATTGAAACATGTAGCGGAGAGAAATGTTGCAAGCGACATCACTTGGCAAGCGACATCGGTTCATAAGTTAACATGTTCCTATTCATCCCTTTGGTTCTCATGTAATGGCGTCTGCAAAACATGTTGTCTGCTACACATTTCATGCTTTAATGATTTGCCTTTTTCTTGCAAGAAGCATAATCACAACATCAAACGGTTTGGAGTCTGATAAGACAAAGGTTTATATGTATCATCTATATTCTGCACATGTCAATGGTACAACAATATTGTAATATTTTTATCTTTGCAGAGCTGGCAGATATTAAGTTTGGATAAGTCCATAGAAATGAGATACAGATCAAGTTTATATTTCGTTTTGATAAACTTAGTTTGAACTCACCATGTTTTAATGATACTAATATGCTATCAGTATAGCCATTCGCATCGTTGAGATAGGGTTTGTCATATAATGCAACTGTAAATGTTGTTTTTATACCTTCTTATATACGACAATTGTATTAATCTCGGTCTTTTTTTTCCAAATATTTCACCTTTCGTTTTTAACCCTTTCGCTGCCAATGCCGGATCTGTGATTACCTATGCAAACAGTTTGGATCCAGATGAGACGCCGAGTAACTCGGCGTCTCATCAGGATCCAAACTGTTTGTTACTGTTACTATGTTTTTGAAACAAATATGAAGAAAATCAAAGTTAGCAGACGACAGAGTTTGGCAGCAAAAGAGTTAAAGCATCTAACTACTGTTACTGTACACTGTTCGGTTATCTGTTATTATTTACTATGGCAGGCATACTTACTTTCTTCTTGCTACACTCCTTGGTATTATTAGTACTACTACAGTAGAACCTGTCACCCTTTCGTTCTCAGAACTATTTTGGAAATTTGAATTTATTAACCCTTTCGATGCCAAACTATGTCGTCTGCTAACTTTGTCGTCTGTTACAAATTTTCATTCTTTGATTTTCTTCACTTTTGACTTGTGCATTTCATTTCATTTTTAGTTTTGATCCTAATCTTGTGCAGTTAAACAGTTAGAGCACACTTTGTTATTTACACATTTTTGCATGGCTTTCAGAAAGCTACTTATTCAGTTGAAACAGGTTGATCTTTTTCTTAAAATCATATATTACCTTGATATTTTGATTGTCTTCAATTATATATTTTCACACGTTCTGTAGCTTGACATAAAGCTATGTTACTTGAGCACCTGTCAATTCTTAAGCCTAATGCTATAAAAGCAAGGCAAGAGTAAGTCAAAAAAAGAAGGAAATTAGGAAACTAGAAGCAAGAAGTATGTTATAAGTAATTTAGCAAACTGTGTGTCTGCTACTGTGTGACTTTATAAACTTAAATTATAGACACTACGTGAACTGATAAACTTTGGATCTGGTACTCTGTGTGAACTTGTTAATGAAGATAATTGTTGGAGGAACTAATTAAACTTTAAAAGTAGTCACCGTCTTATGTGGACATTTCCAAGCCCCGGCAATCTGGTACCAAAGTAAAAAAGACAATGCTCTTATAGAAGCTCCCTGTATTAATTATGCCCTGCATTAAGCTACTATCTGCCTTACATACCCATAATCAGACATCTTTTCGATGGCCGCTTATGACAGGTTCTACCGTATAAGTGTATGTTTCATTATTGATATTACTATCATATTACAATTATTATTGTTATTATTATTATTATTATTGTTGTTATCAGTATTGTATTATTATTATTATTATTATTACTATTGTCATTATAAATTATTATTATTAGTAGTAGTAGTATGTAGTAGTAGTAGTAGTAATAATAGTAGTAGTAGTAGTTTCGTTTCATGTGCAAATCTATTTCATAATTTGTTAATGCTTTCCTTTATGTTAGTATACCATCTGAATCTCGTGCGATGTGCTTATATCGCTTATAACTTGCCTGTACCCATTATTTCCCAGTTTCACTCAGTTAATAATGCCGGTCATTTTGATGACGACATTTAGATTATATTTGTTATACATTATGCGTGACAAAATAAAAGCCAGTACATTAACCCAGTTCAAGAACTGTTATACAAATAGACTGCCCGTATACAATTACTTTAATGTCTGAGCAGCCGGAGCCATTAAATCCGCAAAATGACAGAAATGGGGTAAAGTTATGCCCTATTCCTGCTTTAAGTGTTGTTAGTGCATGCTCATCGGCAGCATTTTCGATGCCATTTCCAAGATTTAGGTTATGTTCTAGATATTTACTCTGCTTTCCGTCCATAACATTTGAACGACGGTAACTGTTGTTGATGTCATGGTGAGAATATAATACATCATGATACTAGCTAGTCTAGAACATTGATTTCACACGAATATACAAGAATCCATAAAACTCGTAACTCACTACGTAGGAGATCATAAAATAAATGTTCTTCTCTATCCATCCTACAGCTCAAGACTTGTGTGATGGTGTGATATGTCCAAATCTCACGTACCAGTTATTTCAGCATCTATTAGACGCATATTGTACATAGCATCTGTTGTAATTTCATTTACAATGTTAACAAAAATAATAACAATTAGTGACAAAATGTACTGACCCATCGGCCACGACATAACGATCAGTGGGCAACATGTTCAGACCAATCAGCCACAACATAACAATTAGTGGGCAAAATGTACTGACCCATCGGCCATGACATAACGATCAGTGGGCAAAATGTTCAGACCAATCAGCCACGACATAACAATTAGTGGCAACATTTAAAGTGCCTGATCTATATTGGCACTGAGCATGCGTTTCATGCCTTTGCAGACCGTGTTTGCCACGATCAGACGGTCTCTGTATAAGCTACCCGGTGATGCAGTCATACACAAAACTCCTTAAGGAGCTTTCTACATGACGTCCACCTTGCAACAAGCTGTCACTTGTCTTAAAGGCAAAATCAGTGATGATACTTGTTTCAGAGTTCGGGTTATCGAGATTTTACTGTAGATGGACATCGTATCACTGGCTAAGTGAACACACATTATCTATCTGAAGAGGACCTAGATATTATTACTTAACGTGAACTATTGAATAGATTGTAAGTATCATCTCATTTTTTATTCTTATACTTAAGTCCGTAAGTCACGTCGTTAGCCTTTAAAAAGGTACCTAGTTATAGTCTGCTTTCAGTCAGAATGGCCGTTCAGCCGACCGTTCCAGGGCTTTACTTCCATCTTCCCCCTAATGTATGCTTGTTTTGTCTTTGTGCGTCTGTTTTATGTTTTTGATAGTTATGTACATTTGCTGTTTTTATGGTGTTGCTGTTCGGTCGGCTGTTTGTTTTGTATGTGGTGTTTCCTGCATGACTCATATTTGTAATTGTATACAACGGTAAGTAACTGCGAATGTGATACATGTATCATTGGTTGTGTACTTTTTCCACTATTTTTACAGGCCATTTTTGCCGCTAGTCCTCACCATACACTATAGTAAGCAAAGTTTAAACTGTCTCATTACAATGATAATAATAGTTCACACACTGTAAGGCCGTTGGTTTAGATCGGAAAGAAAGGTTCAGCAAATCGCTTGGCCAGTATGAGTAAAAGTCTATATAGGATATGTCACGAATTGTCATTTTCTTAAATGTGTCGGGCAAACAAGTTATTAAGCAAGTGTTTTGAGAGCTAAATAACCTTGTTTCTGGACGGGTTTAATAAATATTCGTTTTTGTCTCAAATGAAAACGTGTGTCCGAATCAATTTATCACATAACTGATTCGCTCAACTTCGATATTTAGACAAAGGGGGCAGAGATTTACTTTATCTTAGCGATGTTGGCTAGAATCTAAATGATTCCATGCCGAATAGGCATGGTGTCGAAAAGTTACCACTGTACCTACAGACGCAGCAAACGCAAATGTATATCTGATTTCCCTGTTTTACCAGGGTCATACTGTTAATGCGTTCGTACACTATATATAAAACATAAGCCAATCAATATTCATACATACGTCGTTTCCAACATGAATATTC
The DNA here is from genome assembly GCA_963576725.1 of Azorinus chamasolen. Classification (NCBI taxonomy): domain Eukaryota; kingdom Metazoa; phylum Mollusca; class Bivalvia; order Cardiida; family Solecurtidae; genus Azorinus; species Azorinus chamasolen. Next base: position 78,931,881 of record OY755237.1, on the reverse strand, counting down.
ACATAATCAAGGGTAAATGTAAGTGAAACTTGAAGCAAAAATGTCAAGGGGTTTAATAGATACAACGTGTACAAATTGCCTAGTGATTTGGTTTGCCTATCCATATTTTATAAGAAAAGGGAGCATGCGCATATCATAAGTCAAATTCAAATTAGAATGCATTGAGTTTATGATTCAAATTGATTCACATTTAACAATTTCTTTTATAGGTAATAACGTTTAAAGATTTACTATGGATCTATAAGACATTTAACCCTTTCACCGCCGCAGTCGCATAAATGCACCACGACAAATAGTGCAGTCCCAGATCAGGCGCCGCCTTTCAGGGACTTCACTATTTGTCTCAATCTCTATTTCTATATATGTGCTTTATTCCTTTAAAATTTACTTTTATTTGTCTCATTTCCTTATTGTACTGAATGATTTAACAAACTTGGATTGCAGACGACAATTAGAAATTTGGCGCTGAAAGGGTTAACTACGAGTGATTTAAATTTCATTGCACGTTTTACAAATGCATGATAAGATAATAGAAACCTGTGGATATGCTACACAGCCTCTAATACATATCTGGACAAACAAATATCTGTATTCCATCATTCTATAAGCAGACCTACATATAAAAAACGGTGTGTATCCAAAAAACTAACCCTTCACTTGCTGAATTTTAAAATACATTTCTCCTTCTTTACCCATGCCTTGTTGTATAATCACATATATCTTCACTGTGTACATGTATTACGCTGTGCAATCACTGCTGTGGAGTGCACTGGTTGCACAATCAACTTGTAAATAGTGCAGACCCTGATGAGACAGCTCCTACAAGAGCTGTCTCATCTGGATCTTCCCTATTTACAGATAGGTATATTGACGTGAATAGCAAGCGAAGGGTTAATATCGTTATTTATCCACCGAACCCTATACTATTAATACTCTTTATAATCGACTCTTCGAGTCGATCTAAAGATTTGTCACAGAATTTGGTTTGGAGGTGAACTAAAGGAGCTATTCTTGAAAATGTTCACAATTTACGCATCTAATCAGGGCCTCTGCATACGTAGCTTAGCCTTTAGCTTGCTGCGAAAATTATTTTTACATAATGTTTGACCTACTACATTTTCAAACTTCAAGTTATAACCAATTTGTCTAACAACATGTAATCTTGATGTCAAACAGTTTTGATCCCGATGAGACACCGAGTTACTAGGTGCCTAATCTGGATCCAAACTATTTGCATATGTATTCACGCATCCGTCCATAGCAGGCTAAAGGTTAAACAAGAGACAGCGCAATCGCCTTTCCATGCTGAACGAACAGTATCCACTCAAATTTTGTTCTGTTGCAGTTTTACTGCGTACCAATGCGTTCATTCATTTGAGCGACTATTGACCTGGATCCTGATGAGATCTCGAATTACATAATTTCTCCTGGATCCCTGTTGTTTGCACATTAAGGGTTAAAACGCTTTAATAGTTATATGTAACTTTTTACGTCGTTCATAATCACAGTAAAGCTAGATCATACGACTCCTGTAGGAGCCCAACATGAGAGTCTTTTGTTATTGCTTATTAAGTTAAATAGATCGGGTGCTACAATTTCTGACATGATGAAAAGTGCATGTTTTCATATGCAATCATAATAATTCAGCTGATTAATATCCATGATGTCATTATTTCTTATATGAATATACAAAGCATAACGGGCTAAAGAACTCCTTCGCTAATTGCTGGACAACTAGATGTTTTACCGCCTCCAGAGCTGCAATGACAATTTTGCAGTTCACTGGATTCCTGTTTGCGGAAAATGAATCTTATTTGACAAAATTGCTTTCCAAGTTCCCGTACAAACGCATTAGAGGAAGCGATATATACAATGATTTTAATGGCATTGTTCAGCATGTGAAGATAATGAAACACATCCATCATGTACCTATCAGATTCAGAAGGTATGTAATCACTGAACACCCTACGGAGACTACTGCTGTTGTTTGGAGTACTAAACAGCAGCGTACATGACGCAAGTAGAATGAGCAACGGCGTCGTCTTAAACTCTTTATCCTCTGAATTTGATATTTTGGTGCGCCTGAGAAATCTTTCTCCAGCTGACCTTGACCTCCTGTGATAACTGTATGTATGGTATCCTATAAGGCACGTCATTATAAATATTATGATATAGGGAATGGCGAAATTAACTATGGCGTCAATCCGTGACAATGTACGCCATGCAGCTATTATTCCAGTATCAAAATAAAACAAAGTGCATCTTGGTCCTGGTGGAATGACGCCGTAAAACCATGTCAAATACAAATAACATGTGAGAGCCAAAATTGCAAGGAATATTATCACACATTTAGCTCGAAACACGGTACACATCCTAGACTTGTTCCGCGGCCACGACACGCCGATGTACTTTTCAACCATTACAGCAACAAGATACCATGTAGACAAAAACAGAAAAACGTAGTTTCCAAATGTTAGTATCTGACAAGGACCGATGTTATCCACAAAAGGAATACCGTATAAGTTTAGGTTGATTAGAAATGTTGTAATAAGAAACCCCATGTCAGCTACAGCTGTTGCAGCTAGGTACCGCGCCGTCGATGGTTTCTTCAGCTTCGTCCTTGTGAAAATGTAGAATATGATAGTATTGCCAATCACGCCGAAGCCGGTTGTGATTGGAAATGCATACTTCTTGAATGTGCGTAACGGATCAATCATCATCATTGGCGGATGGTCGCCATAGAAATAGTAGCTCCCATTTCCTTCAGAAACGTTAAGACTGTCCCCTCCCATGACTGTACTTTCCATGTTAGTAGATCAATATCACAAATTTACCACAGTATCAAAACAACTCGCGTGCATAACTTGGCGTTCAAGACTCCTCGTGCATTGTATTAGGCCCAGAAATAATCAACTTTGATCACACCAATACGCTTGTATTTTGTTTGCCTGCTGCGAGTATATCCAATTGCATATATCACCAAAACAATTTTTAATGAAGTAAAATGCTGTGAGGTGAAATATAAGCTATTTTCTTCGTCCAAACATTGTTTAATGTTTCCTATCACGATTGTAATTTCAGATATTCTTTTATACCTCGCCAATCGCCCACTGCTGGTAATCAAACAGTTATACCCTAGTGTTTATTATTTCTGGCACTGTGCTATACACACAGGCATAACCCGGCGCCTATTTTCCTCTTTATTTTCATCACATCTACAATCAGTTGGCAAGCAATGATTTGATTAGTTTCAAGTGCTGGGATGGAAATCTACTGGTGTGATCCAAGTGGTTGATGAATCTGAAAATAAATATAACAGGGAAATTACAAGAGAAGTAAACCTATTAATGTTATGTAAATCTTTAAACTATGAATATGCTCTTACTTTTTCTAAAGTAAATGGATCATAAATTTATGTCGTCGTTAGCAAAAAACGATAAGGGAAATGTACCACCATCCACCTTCTCCTTATTTTATCATCATCATAATAATAATCATCACCATCATCATCGTCAAGAACAACAACACCATTATTACCACTGGTTCGTGGCGTTTTCCTCTAAATTCTAGAAGATCCTTCAAAAGCGAAAGCTGCAATGCAAAAAGAGGAAATTGCAGACTCCGTTTTATTCAGTCTGTTCATGAGCAGTAATTCAAATTGCAGCACTACCCACGTCCCCAAGCACCGGCTTAAGCGATATTCAAATATCAAAACAAATATAATCGAAACTAATGATCCCAAAGCACCAGAAAGTATAAGACAAATTTCACTTCATATGTTAAAATGACATACACACAAACAGCTCTACGACAAACAGAAATATGTCGATGTGAATATATATTGTCGACCTACATAAGATATTTTATAGGTTTCAGGGAAAAAGGAAATATCCGTTTAATTCTAACAGAACCTAACATCTGGCAACGTTCTAATATAGTCCGTCTTATTCTAAAGTGAAATTCATAAACTCTACATAGTTCGCCAGTTTAGTAAAATGTAACTCTAGTACTTGTTTCCTAGTCTCACGTGTTGGTAGACATACGATTGGTTGATACCCATTAACCTTAGGAAAACGTATTTATGTGCCTTTGCTGACAGAGTAGAATAAAACATGTCTTAACGTATTACCTCATAGGCTATTTTTAGATCTTTGAATAAATCTACCGGAAAGGAGCATTAACTAGAGAAAAGGATTTTTTTTAGATTTTTGTAGTTTGAAACCATTGTGATAAATAGAGCAATTGCTCCCTATAGGAGTAAATTCTCTATTTATCATAATGGTTTCACAACGTGACTTTTACAGAGTCGTCAAAAGTCGTCAATATGAAGGAATGGGTTAAGCAGCCATTAATAAGAGTCTAACTATTGGTCTATCAGGCAGGTAGTAGTTTAATGCATGTCAAAAGTGAAACAAAAAGCTCCTATATGCATTACTTTTGTTCAGCATCCAACAACCACCTGCTTTTTTGAAACTCCTAATCTCAATAAATGAATGTCCACTTATAGCCGGTTCTACTGTAAACGCATTTCAGACTGAAATGAAGAAAATATTATTGAATCTGTTTAATTCGCGTTTAAAGGTTTTAATTCTGTATCTCTGGTTCACATGCAGCATTTTATATCCACTGCCTTATTATTCCTTACATGAATAGCAATGGGGTTACGGGTTAAATATCGCAAGAGAACATTTTCAATAGAATAACAGTGAGTATGTAGCGGTATGTTTGGCTGGACGATATTATAGCATGCTACAAGAGACTTCGCGAGGTTAGCTATTTTCCAAAGGAGATGTCAAGTAATTGGGTATCTCATCAGGAGACAATTAGTTACAGTAGAACCTGTCTTAAGCTTACACCAAAGCGAGGCGTAGAATAAGATATGTGGTAGCTAAATGCAGATCGAAAGTAAAAAAAGGACAGCTCATATCGGAATTTTCTGTTTTACTACCGCCCTGCCTTAAGCAGCCACCTGCATTTCCGACTCCTATGTTCAGTAAACAAATATGTGCTTATGGCATGTTTTACTGTACGCCATTGAAAAAATGAAGAATGCTAAACCTTCTCTTGCTGATTTTTTAAAGTGCATGTATCCTTTACCCATGCCCTGTTGTATAATTACATATATCTTCACTGTGTACAAGTACTTCGCTTTGCAATCACTGCTGCTGAGTGCACTGGTTGCACAAGCAACTTGTAAATAGTGCAGACCCTGATAGGTATCTAGGTATTCACTATTTACAGGTAGGTATATTAACTCGAATAGCAAGCGAAGGGTCAAACCTAAGTATCCTAATTAATCAATTATTCGCTCGATCAAAATACTGAATCCTCATATTAAACGGTTCCTAAATGAGAAGTGTGATGAGGGTCTACACTATTTGCTACTAATAACTATGTCAGTATAATTAGAAGCTGCTAAAATGTTGCCAATGTGAATTATCCAGCTATATAAATCGATGTAATGGAGAGATTGGATGTGCGAATATTTATTGTAGTTACGGTAAGCTAAAAGTTCAAACTTATTCGATTACGGCGCCTATATGTCGACGCTCTATATTTGAATATTGCCCTGGCTGATACTTCACCTTAACCCTTATCGAGTTGAGCACAAATAGTGTCTGCCAAGAGTTGGGTCTGATTGCAAAGTTGTCTACTCCCGATTCGGTCAAGGTATTAACAAACTATAGACCGAGTATTAAACAGCTAGGTTCCGCTGATGAGACGCCGAGTTCCTCGGTGTCTCATCAGGACCTAAGCTGTTTGCAAATGCGAGACAGGGGATAAGTGTCATTTGTTTGTGACCGTCTTGGTGAATTCTTATAAGATGTGTTGTAATAACATTAAATATTCAGTACTATTGTACTTTTTATACACTCTAACACAACACGATTGCTGTGCCATCTGGATACCTATACTGTTGCCTGCATGCAACTTTGCTGTATACAGTCTGTAATGTTTTGATAAACTAATACAGAAAAACACTCTAATGCAACCACAAAATAGGTATAATCCTGGGGTTAAACGGCAGGTGGTAGTTCATGAATAATCATATAGAAGATTTTTGAATTACATTTGTCATGCATTAGGTAACCACCTGCAGTTATTGACATCCGTGCTTATCGGATGAGTGATATCTATAAATAATTTTAAAGTAGAACCTGTTTTAAGCGGCCATTCATTTATTGAACACAGGAGTCTTAACAAGCCGGTGGCCGCTTATACAGGTCAAAGTAATGCAGAAATATCCATTAGGAGAACCTGCATTACGCTACCACCTGCCTTATAGACCTCAATTATATCTCTTTTTATGGCCACTTAACCCATTCCCTCATATTGACGCCTATGTAAAAGTCACTTTCAGAAACCATCGTGATAATGGGAGCAAATGCTCTATTTATCACAATGGTTTCCAACTACAAAAGTCTAAATGTTTCCTTTTTGCTAATTAATGCTCCGTTTCGGTAGATTTATTGAAAGAGGTTGTATCTAAAAATAGCCTATGAGGTAAAGGGTTTAGACACTTTTTATCAGATAAAAAACGTTGAGGTGAATTCCCAGAGGCAGACACTATGTATTTTTGTATATCGTGTTGAACTGCTTTGCTGCCAATGTCGAACTATTGATAACCTGTGCAAATAATTCGGATCCAAATGTCCGGTTCTAAACTATCTGTTACTATGGTTATGAGTCTTTAAAAAATGGGAAAACGACAAAATTATAGCAGACGTGCATTCTTGCACATGACGATATTTGGTAGCGAAAAAAAGTTAAACGAATTCAAGTAGGCATAGCCTTTAACCCTTTTCCTCCTGAAGTTTAATTACATCACGGCATCATGAATATTTATCAATTGTTTTGTTTTATATTGGTGTATGAATACAGGACGTTTTAGTTATGGTAGAAACACTCAGACCTACAAACAGAGCAGACCCTGACTAGACGGCTCCTACAGAGTCTGCAATGGCGTGAAAAGGCGTGTCTATTATGGTTATATTGCTACAGTCGAATAGTTAACGAGCATTTATTTGATGGTCACTTATTGTCGACTGCAAAACGTGTCTTGATATGCCGAATCTGGGTCCAAACGGTTCGCAAACATGAAACATGTTTACCAGCGGCAACGGAAGAGTTACATATTTAAGAGTGGCATGAGTCGAGAATCAGACACTCGGGTGGTGAGTTTGGTAAACAGTGTTGACTCAAACCAGCTACCCGCATTAGGGCCGGGTGTAAGGTCAAGGTCACTTAGATCTGTCAAGGTTGGGAAAAAAGATCAAATGCTTGGCAAGTGTCAAAACGTGTTAATGCAGTAGAACCTGTCTTAAGCGACATTATATTAATTGGACACATGAATCGTTAAAAAGCAGGTGGTTGCTTAATACAGGGCAAATGTAATACAAAATGCTCCTATAGGAGGTCTTAGCATAACTTTGACCTGTTTTAAGCTACCACCTGCCATACAGATCCAAACTTAGACCTATTATCATGGTCGCTTAAGACAGGTTCTACTAGACAGATCGGATGTAGCGACTAAAATTAAGTGTTTGGTATGTGTCTTTACTGTTCATTTCATATAATATACCAAGGCTAAAACGTTAAAATCGTTCAGAAATGTGTACTGGTGGCATATCATTCGCAATGTTTATAACACGTTCTTTACGTTAATCCTTTGAAGGGGCTTTGGGAATACAGCGAAAACGCTAACAGTTGCTGCCAAATGATGCCAGCATTGTTGAAACATTGAAGGTGAACAACGTTACGAAATGATGCCAGTTGTTGTGAACGTTATGCGGGCGCCATCCGTTACCGTCTGAACTGGGTCTTTTCTGTTTACAAACCCGTTAAAAGGCGTCACTGTGGAATAAATGTTATCGCCAAATAAAATGAGATTAACCGAAATAATAACATCCTTGGTATCAAACATACCCGAATATAAATTGACGTGTTAATGGTTTGTCCAGTTTTATAGAACACGTAAAACATAATCTTTATCAATCTCTATCAATAAAACATTAAGCGCACTTTTGTCAACGGCAAACAATAAGGAAGTATCAGTTAAAATCATGTTTAGCCTTTTCGCTTCATCCGTTTCATCTATCTCGAGTTACGCAAGTGAAGTATGGGGTTTCGCCCAGAATAGCTGCATTGAAAGATTACAAAGAAGGTTCTTAAAATCAACGCTTAATGTTAAACAGTCAACTAAAAGCACAGCTTTATTTGGAGATTTAAAACGATATCCGCTGAAAATCAATTTTCAAATGAAAATTGTCAAATACATTTTGAACATTTATGGGTCGAAACGGTAATAAACAAAATGAGAGATAACACCAATCAGGAAATGGGCAAATAACGTGCACATTCTGTTAGACGTGTGGCTTCTGCGAAGTTGGGTTATATCTTGCGTCAATTGCGTATTATTCCCAGTAATTCGGGGAATCCTTTTTATATCAGCCAATGGAACATCGAGAAGAATGCGAGTGTTTCATTGTATCTATACGGAGAGTTACAAAATTAACGTTGAAACTTGTATAAAAAGTACAATGAAATTCAGACGCACACTTGCATGAATACGCTTGTCATCACATACATAAAATATTGAAGTTGGGAGGCACGAAACATTGAAAGAAACCAGGGAACGTGTGTACTTTGTAACCCAAACCATGTCGGAGATGATTTCATTTGTATTCCAGTTTGTCATTACTTTATTGAATTAACCCATTTGCTCCCACGATCCCATATATGTGAAGTAGGCTAACAGTGTAAAACTCTGATCAGACGCCGCATAATGCGGGGTCTGATCAGAGTCTACACTATTTGCTGATAGGAAATTCAAAATAAAAACAAAACAGAAATGAAAAATTAGACCAGACATCCCTTAGTTAAAATATAGACCAATCCAATATATAAGCATGGAAGAATCAACTGGGAGCAAATGGGTTCAGATAAACTTACTTAAAGATATATGTTCGAAGACCAACTATGTAAAAATGCATAGATCTTTTGAAATGTACATATGTGAACACGCTATACAAACTTACCATAATTTTATAATGCTCAAAGGCATTTGAAAAAGGAAATCATCTTCTAGATTATGATCATATACGCTGATCAGCAGACGACTTATACAATAATTATTACTTTTTATAACGTATGCATTATTTTCTTTGAGAGGCTATTTCCGCCATCTATGTCGTCTTCCGTTTCTGTTGCTTTTAACATTATTATAATTGATACTTGCAAATTTGAATTGTATTGTGATGTGAACTGTTCAAGTCGTTCTGCCCTGTTCTACTTCCGTCATGTGTCATTGATCTAGTTCAACAATTTACTAAATGAACGAAAACAGAGATTCCTTAAACACATTTGACTGTTTAACACAAGCAAAAAACAATGCAAAAAGAAACAATAAGACAAGGGTTATATGCATGTAGCATTGATGTGTCATAACATATGTCCTGCATTAACTCATGCGTACACATTCAAACAGACATTGACAAACTACGTAGACCCTCTGATTAGGCTCTGCACTGCTTGCTGAACTTATCGATGTCAATCGCTTTTACCATCGCACATTTTATTCGCTGTGCTCCCTCAACGTGAAAATGGATAGGTTATACAATAAGATCTGGACCTGCTTTCCTGAACCCTTACTGTGCTGAACACGAGTCACTAATGTATCTTGCAAACAGTGTAGACCCAGATGAGAGGCCTCCTGTAGAACCCTCTCATTAGGATCTGCACTGTGTGTTATGTTACACCATTCGATGAGAAAATCCCTAAACATTCACCATAAGCATGGCCTGTTTGGAGTTTGGAATAGTCCATTCCAAGCGCTGTTAGGGTAATATATATAATATGGGAATGAATAGTTAAATGAATGGTTAAATGCTGTACCAAACACACGCGTTTACTACATTAATGACAATGGAATTCTTTCATAGCATGTTTTGCTTAAATGTTTACTCCATAGATACGCGTTCTATAAATTTGCAACCGGAGTAGATCCGGAGTAAATAGTTAATGCAGAAGGTAAATACAGACAGTAAACACAGAAAGTAAATACAGAAAGTAAATACAGCTCCTACACTATTGATATATGCATACATCTGCAGAAGGTAAATACAGACAGTAAACACAGAAAGTAAACACAGACAGTAAATACAGAAAGTAAATACAGCTCCTACACTATTTATATATGCATACATCTGCATATTTACATATTCAAGTAAAATGTTTGTGAAAAGCATGCAACACATATGATCAATGCCAATGGATAAACGGCTACCAGGACACTATACAGTATAATCTTTCTACATTGACAACTCAAAAGAAGCAAACTTCCGATTTAACCCATTTATGCCCAATGTCCCTTTAAACGATATAGGCAGACAGTGTAAACCCAGATCAGAGGTTTCCTGAATGAGCTCCCTTATTAGTGTCTGCACTGTTTGCTGAATACATCGATGTTTATGGCTTATTCCAGCAAGTTGTTTGCTGTGATCCCTCAGCATGAAAATGGATGGGTTCCAAAATATTGTCTGGACGGGTTTCCTTAAATAATATGGGGATAAATTGGTTAATGTAATTCAGATTGGCTCCTTGTTTTAACATCTCCAGTTTATTCCTTTACCTGATAGAGACGCCTTTTGACGCCTATGCACACAGAGAGTACCCAGTTGACACGGAATATGCAGGAACCGTCTGATCAGGTCTGCACTCTTTGGTTACAGAATAATACAGATTTTATTCTACTGTTTCTGTCATTGACGAAATTCCGACAGTAATAAACTATTATAAAAACTTTATTAAGTAATTAATATTCTTGGTGTAATTGGTTTTCACACGAATATTCACCAGGTAAAGATGGGTTAAAGGACAGCAATGGTCATGTAGTAAGCAGTCGGTGTAGAGATCATTTACTGAACTGTTTTAGAAAAGAGAAAGGAAATAGTTATTCCTGTTTTGTTTTTAATGTACGCATCTTATCAGGACCTCTGGCTACCTAGAAGCTATCCAATGAAAGTTGCAACACTATCTTTGGGGATTCTATTTTTCTAAATCAGATTGCCATGTAGATGTTCTTTAATGTCGTTTCAAGGATGTAATCAGAGCGCGAAAACGTTTGAATCTGATGTGACGCGGAGTATCTAGACATTTCATCTCAATTCAAGTTGTTGTCATTTGTGATCAGTGATCTGTTCGTAATCGTTCGAAGGATATACAATCATACACTATTGATTATCACATTGTCCTCATAACATTTTAACAAATATCGTGCATATTTACTTTCAAACTTGACTTGAATTACGCCGTTACCTATTAACGACATGTTCGCTTTGCAATCCCATCGTTTGCCGTAGTACCTCAACACTTGAAGTTCGTTTTCAACTCAATATTTAACCATTAATTTCCGGACTGGCATTGTACGTTGTATTTGCTCTTTCGCATTTTGTAACAAAATAGATGAAAGTAATGATTGCTTTCCCATTTCAGATAAGAGCATTTCATTACCTTCTATAAATAGAATTTTAATTTTCAATGCTAGAATCGAGCAACTGGTGTCCTTTGCCAACACTGTAGACGCACATTAGATTTCTCCTATAGGACCGTCTCATCAGGTCTGCAAGTTTCAGTTACATTTTTTAAAAAAAATCCCTGAATATTCGCGGTAAGCTTTAACTGTCTGAAACTTGAATAGTCCAGTTCATGAAGTGTTGCCTATTGAAGCTAGAACTGAATCATTTTAATTCATATCCGCAATCACCAATTAGCAGCGTACCGCGTTACCACTGTAAGACACTTGAGACACTTGTAGATTGCAGAACTACAGGTTGTTTTGTCTATAAAAAGCAAATATTTAACGTTGCACGATTAATTTCCGTTCAAACGCGGGCATGCATAAGTTATGGTTAATTTTGGTATTGGATATTGTTTAAAAATGAAATAGTGAAAACTGGGAACAGACAGGTGCTTGAAGTTGGTCATTTGTGCGGTGTGGTCAATTAAGAGAACATTGGAGATTGACGACTTGACCGCCTCGCTCTGTCATTGAGAGTGATTGTATGTGTCAAAATCGACAGCTCTCACCTGATTGATTGTCAAGATATAAACGGTAGACTAATGCTGTACCGAGGGAAACGCAGCCAGTATTGATTGCAGAGATATTGGTTTGGGGATTAATTAATTTGTTCAGAATGACAAAACCCCGGGCAACAGTTGCAAGATCTGTTGACCTAATTCAGCAAAACATATGAAAGTTCGATTTAGTACAAAGTCTGGTTAGATATAATACGTTCGAACATTGTTCACAATCAGTTTGTCACAACAAAATGTAAATGGTTGTGAGGCTGGTCGTGGGCTCGACTGACTCGCTAATTCTTTATCTATTTTCATATTACCTCATCCCTTAATTCCTACATGCCCTCATTAACAATAAACATACGATATATATCAAGCAAATGTAGCTTAACCCATTCCCTCATAGCCTCTGTGAAAGTCACTTTCTGAAACCAGTGTAATTAATATAGCATTTGCTCCATATATGCTCTATTTATTACAATAGTTTCAACACTAAACAAATTTAACAGATTCCTTTCCTCTCGTTAATGTTTCTTTTCGCTAGATGTATTCAGAGAGGTAGGATCTAATATAGCCTATGAGGCAATGGGTTAATGCCGGGCAACAGTTCTATAGACTACAGGACTTGTCTATATCTCTTTTGACCTGCATTAACTCTTTCGCTGCCAAATATTTCCGTCTGCAAAATTTGTCGTCTCTTAACAATTTTCGTTTGTTTACCTTTCTCCCGTTTTCTTTTTAAAACATTACCACAGTAACAAACAGTTTGGATCCTGATGAGACGCCGAGTTTGCATAGGTAATCACAGATGCGACATTGGCAAAGAAAGAGTTAAGCAACACACTTGTATGTGTTAATAAATCACGTGATAACTTCAGCGTGACGTCTCTGTTGTATGCAAAGTCTCGCTAGATCTAATACGGTTCAGTAAAAGCAGATGACTACTTAATGCAATGCAAAGGTAGGAGACTTCTGCGTGACTTTTGCCCTGCATTAAACTACCACCTATCGTGAAATCTAGACTTACACTACACATGAGTGGCTGTATTAGCGAGGTATTAGTTATACACTCCATATCAGTTAAAACATAAACACGAGTCAACTGCTGAAAATATTAATCACGCAGTGAGGTTTGTTTTAAGGGACTATTCACTTATCAAGCATATCTGAGTTAAAATAAGATGGGTGCTTAATGCAGGAATAAAGTAATAATGTTGCTTTTGAAGGAGTTTTCAGCATCTACCCGAAGGTCCAAGAAATATTTATCTTGTTTATGGTCGCTTTGGTATAAGAGATTGTGAATGTTATGTTGGAATACGACCACGTTAGCTTTGCCCATGGCAGAAACTGTAAAATCAGATCCATATAATTATATAAGCATTTATAGCCTACGGAATCCGTCGTCTGTTCTTTGTCTACTCTGCTAATGCGTTAAAATGCATATCTATATGGTTAACCCTTACAACGCTGAGTTTTCAAATGGTCCATTCCCAAACTCAAACGGGTCAAGCCTATGGTGAATATTTAGGGAGTCTTCTAAAGAAAAATGTAACATGACAAACAGTGCAGACCCTGATGAGAGGGCTCCTCTAGGAGCCCTCTCATCTGGGTCTATACTGTTTGCAAAGGACATGAGTGACTTGTGTCCCGCACAGTAATGGTTAATGATTACAGAACAAACGTGACAAGGGAAATTAATCGACACATCATAGCATCAAAATGGTTATTTACAATACATGTACATACTGATTGATAACATATTTACACATTTGTGATTTAATAGCAAAGATAATATGTATGCGATATAGAACAGCTCTAATGCTACTGCTTCATCAATAGACATGTTGGTTATAAAAGCAAGGTATTGCTTAATTCTGGAAGAAAGAAGAAAGAATAACTTTAGTCCTGCATTATGATACCACCTGCCTGCAAGACCAAACAATAGATACATGTGTATATTTTGGCGGTCGCAACAGAGAGCTGTTACTGTATATTCATAATACAGTTGTACAGTAAAACCCCCTCTAAACCGGACGTTAAAATTAGCATAAATGTCGGTATTGGTGACAGGTGGCAGCTTAATGCAGGGTGAAAGTCATGCAGAAAGCTCCTCTAGGAGCTTTCTGCATGACTTTCACCCTGCATTAAGCAGCCACCTGCTTAAAAATATCTAAATTCATGTCTACTACAATTCCGGTTTAGAGGGGTTTTACTGTATATGTATTCCCTGAAACAATTAAAGAACTTCAATGAACCAGCTCAAATGCCCCACGCCGCCACATTGTCAGATAAACGGGGTTCCCCATAACAGATTCCTCTGAAAATCGAACTCATTCAAGCTTTCATCATAACAATTCTTAAAGCAAATTTGAGAAAAATATAGTCAAAAAATGAAAGTGCTAGATAAACAGCAATGTATTATGATACATGTATATGGGTGAACTGACGGACTGACGGACGGACTGACGGACGGGTCAAAAACTATATACCCCGTGCAACTTCGGATTCGTTCAAATGTTTGAGTAATCGAAGTCGGGTGTCAATTAGCTTGAATCGAAGTGTTCGGCGTCTCATTTGGATTCAAGCTGTCTGCAAATATCAGCAAAGACGCTCTCAGCATGAATAGATATAAATTCCGGAAATGTATATAGTATGTGTCTATTTAACCCATTCCCTCCTAGACTAGTTTTAGAACAAACCTCTTCTAATAAACCAACCGAAAAGGAGCATTTACTAGAGAAAAAGAAACCACTGTGGTAATTAAAAGACTTGTTCCACAGGAGAAAATACTCTATTTATCACAACGGTTTCTAAACATAACTATTGCATAGGCGTCAAAAGTCGTCAGTAGGAGGCGGTGGGTTAAGATGTACTCTGCACATATTTTCGCCCATTTAACTTAAAAAAAATCAGAATCGGAGTCTGTTTGACTTGAAACTAACTTAGTGATAAGTCAAATACAGTAAAACCCCGCTAATGTGACCACCTAAAAGATGTATAATTATGGGTGCTAGATGCAGGTGGTAACTTAATGCAGGATAAAAGTAATGCAGAAAGCTCCTAGAGGAGTTTTCTGCATTACTTTTGCCCTGCATTAAGAAACCACCTGTTTATATAGACACCCATGTTTATTTATTAAGTGGTCGCACTAGAGGGGTTCTATTGTAATTAGGAAATACAGTAAAATCTCGATTACCCGAACACTAAAATACGTATTATTATCGGAATTTCAGACAGGTGGCAGCTTAATGCATGGTGAAAGTCATGCAGAAAGGTCCTTTAGGAGCTTTCTGCATGACGTTCATGATGCATTAAGCAGTCACCTGCCTAAAAGTATCTAAATTCTTCACTACTAGAATAATTGAGATTTTACTGTAATTATTTGTAATGAAAAAAATTGTGTATTACCTCGGAAACCAACGGAAGCACGATCGCCATATATCGGAATATGCCGTATAATTACTTATGTATACCGGAACTTTTCGGTGTACATGTATGTACAAACAGATATTCAAACCAATACGCAAAATGTTTTACACGTTCTACTAATCCAGGTTAGTCATTGATGTGAAAACCCAATTAATGTTCATTGTGTTGATTCAGTACCAGGGATTCTCTCAATTTGTAGCTTTCCGAGTAATCGACTAAGATTTTCGTCTCTTAAAAGGTCGGCGGTTTGCTAAAGATTCAGCAGTATTCAGACAACCTTAATATTTAGCTGAATATATAGAAACTGATGGAAAATGGAGTGCACGCTTTATTGTATTATATGAATGAATATGTATACATGTTTTGGTGTTAAGTGGTACCCATTTTAAACGTTCTTTGAAATTTGAGTCAACGGGGGACATTTAAAGGTATGCAGTCATGCAGCTCACCTTGGAGGATTTCATATAATGTATCTCTTTTTAAAATTGCAAATTAATTTCTATTTCCAAAATTGCAGCTTTTAGATTTTCTTCATATTCCCTCTTACCTACAGCAAGAATATATGAATATGTTAAAACACATATTTCATAATGAAATTTTAACTCACTATGTAACAATACTTTAATACACCGTATGTACACGAGTTATCAATTTATATTTATGAATATTAAGGTAATCTATAAAGTTGTATTTTCATTACATTTTCATAAATCAGTTCAATTTTGATGCATACGTGATTTTTGCTCTATCTAATGCTGTCACAACAATATATATGCTGCTTGTAAAGAAACTCAAGCCAGTTCTACCTTGATGACACTCTAAGAAAACGAAATTGATTGGACGATGAAATATTAATCCTTTCCCTGTTCTATATTTATTCCAAATTGCAATGTGGAAGGTCGAACATTATAGCCAAGTTAGAAACTAAAGAAATAGCTCTATCAAATTCAATTAGCAAACAGAGCAGACTCTGATCAAACGGCTCATATAGGCCGTCTAGCCGGGGTCTTCTGTGTTTGCAGATTCGTGAAAAGGCGTTTATACGACGGAAAGGATTAAAATTATCCCTCTGTGAACCGAAAATAGCTCAAATAACTTCAATCATCATTTTAAAACCAAATCCTGTGTTGTTACCACTTTTTAGAATCGTCTTTGCTGGTGACAACATAGGGTTTGGTGGAGAAAATAAAGTTGAATTTCTTGAAAATGTTTAAAGTTAGGCACCTTATCTGGTGCTTTACATAGATACAACATCTTATCATATTTCATACGTTGAAATTGTTTCAATTTACAATATTTGAAAATCACATGATATAATCAATTTTAAATTTTAATTAGCCAAATTTCTTTTACTGGAACTATGGAATGATATTTACGTAATAAATTTATTCAAAATACGTTTAACTCTAAGGGTCAAATTTCCTTTAAAATAAGTACTGTTTTTATTCCACTTCTGAAACCATTAATATGCATCTCTATCTACGGAGGATCCCTACTTTACCTTCAAAGAATTAACGCTTAATTCCCTCAATCCTGAATGACTATCGAGTCCACAAGTGAGCACTAGCTTCGTTCCTATATCATATACGCCGTTAGCATTGCCAGATCCAATACCACAGAAATTCTCACAGAGTTTTTTACACTGAAGTTAACAACGGCACTGATTGATGCTGCGCAGTTTGAGAACGGAGTTTACAAAACAGACTGCCGAGTGAGTCCCCCTATCCTCTGTAATTATAGGAGAAGCTTGGAACTGCTGCTACAGCACGAGTCTAGCATGACTTCAATGCTGTCAAATTGTAACGTTTATCTGTTTCAGTGCCATATTGCTAAGTATTATCTGCAAACTAAGGTTGTCAAATCATTTCGGTAAGATAGAGAACTGAGATAAATAAATTCAAAACCGCAGATATAGAATAAGAAAGGCGACGTCTGATCTGGGACTGCACTGCATTTTGGCGACATTGACGGTGAAAACCAGAGCTTTAATAACACTAGATTTATGACATATCCAGAAATATGTACTTACACAACGAAACTGTTAAAGTAAATATATATATATATAGTACTGGATATGTCACAAGGAAGGTATAATGATAAGCTACCACGGTGGATCTGTTTAAACCTTTTCCTGTTCTATATTTGTTACACATTTCAAAACCTACTGAATATGCATGAACACAATAATTAACATATTGAAATATGTATGGTGGAACATTGTAGCCATTTAAGAAACTGAAGAAACATATCTATCGAATTCTATTAGCAAACATAGCAGACCCTGATCAGACGGCTCCTATAGCGGCCGTCTGATCTGGGTCTGCTCTGTTTACAAATGCGTGAAAATGCGTTTATATGAAGGAAAGGTTAATGAGTCGCAGCTTGGAATCCAGATAATACGTGTATATACTCAGGATTTTATTATTGTTCAAACAATTAAATATTGGGACGCTATTAATCTAGTCTAATTATTAGCCTGTAAGACAGGTGGTTGTTTAATTCAGGCAAAAGTAATTTACAAAGCTCCTATAGGAGTTTTCTGCATTACTTTTGTCCTACATTGAGCAACCACCTGCTTTTTAAGACTCGTGTGTTCAATATATTAATGGCCGTTTAAGACAGTTTCTACTGTAATTGAAAACAGTCCTGTTCCGTAGCTTGTCGTCAATGCAAATAGTCAAATAGTTCTGTAGTCGTTATCAAGCCAGGAGTGTGAAGGATTTACGATGAATACGTAGTATAGCATTATATTTTATTCTGTTAAAACAAGATAACAATAGCTTGTGATCTTACACAAACTATATGTCGCAAGATTATCTCAAGAGGAAGTCTCTACAAAACGTGGTATTTGTTATGCTCACTCATTATTGTGAAGATTGTCAATTTGAACTTATATCGAAAAATGCAAACAAAGTATCATCGGCCTTTTCCGTTCAAATTGTCAGCGTTTTTGCCGTTGATCACCCGATCCCTCAATTGTTTACATAACAGTTTTTCTCGGAAGTGGTCGGAGAGACGCGAATAGCGTGAACAGATACGAAACTAAAACCCAACAAGAATAACACTGAAATATTGGGGAATAAAATCGTGATCGTCGATATCAAACACATGTATGTTTTGTCATTTTCAACGTTTATTGGATAGGTTTTCTTGAGATATATTATCGGTAAGGTTTGACCTGGCACTCATCACTTTCCGCCAACTCGTCGATGAAAATTCGTGAGTTTCCGCTGACTGTATAAATGAAATCGCTACGTGCTTAGCACCATATACTTACACACGCTATACACTATTAATACTGTCGCAATAGCTCAGTGGATTGTGTCGCTGACTCAGATAATAGAAGTCGTTGTTTCGAATCTAGGTAAAACCTAAATAAACTAAGGCAACCTTTTTTCGGAAATATGTATAGATTTTATTCTGAAACTTCTGTTTATTGTTCATTTGTCATCATTGTCTTCTTCATTTTTTCAATTCTTTACAAAGAGCTCTTCCTAACAACGGTTTGCTTGACGTGTACAGTAGATTGCCTAAACACAACAGTTTGAATACATCACGTTTACGCTGTTAATATATAGTAAAACCTCTCTTAACCGGACGTTAAATTTAGTACAAATATCGGTCTTGGGGACAGGTGACAGCTTAATGCAGGGTGGAAGTCATGCAGAAAGCTCCTAGAGGAGCTTTCTGCATGACTTTCACCCTGCATTAAGCAGTCACCTGCCTAAAATATCTAAATTCCTGTCTACTAGAATTCCGGTTAAGATAGGTTTTACTGTATTTTGTTAAAGACAAATTCAACTGTACAATATTCACACACGATTTATTCGAGGCCTGCTTGCGTCCACCTTCCCAAAAGAATTTTAAAAATCTCATATCTTAACAACACATCTATGTAAAAAATACTACTACGGTGGTATTGCTGTGATTAAACCATTAGGCCACAAACGCTTGTATTACATTGAAAAGCTTAATATAATGTACTGGTGTCATCGTATAGTGGCGCATGCTTCAAGCGTGTGGTCGGAAAGATAAAAACAGCTTACGGAAAAAGGCGGAATATGCATACAGTGCCAGGTCAAACCTTATCGACAATACTATTATCCTCCTAATTTGACCTGAGACTCGATTAAATTTCGGCGTGTTTATCGGGATTGTTCGTAATACTCTGTGACAAAAAATAGCAAACCAAAAGCCGGTAATAATCATGTTCCTCGAGGTTTGTAAAATAACATCCCTCTAATGCGACCATTTAATGAATAAACATGACTGTCTTTATAAGCAGGTGGTTGCTTAATACAGGACAAAAGTTATGCAGAAAGCTCCTACAGGAGCTTTCTGCATACATGTAACTGTTGTCCTGTATTATGCTACCAACTGCCTTTGCCACTGTGAATTATGCCCCTTTTTGCTGGTCGCATTAGAGGGGGTTTACTGTATTCTTATAGCGCATTCTTATGCCTACTGAAATTTATTCGAAGATTACCGACGATAATACACGGAATATGCATGAGTCTCAGGTCAAATTTGTAGGATAATATTAGCAATAGGAGTGACCTGTCGCTTTTATTTACAGATTTGATTTTTTCCCAAACTATTCCATTCTATAGGAAGGGTTTTGCCTAAATTGACGAGCCAATTTCTCGTGAAGCTCGACCAGTTAGTTAGACCCGAAGTCCAATTGCCTTTACATTGTAGTGATTAATTCAAATAGTGCAATGCTGAGCCCACCTACAATAGTGGTATTATCCCAATTTACGGGTCATCTATAAATAAAAACGACACGTCACTCCTTCTTGCTAATACGTTTCAGTATATAAACAAATGATTTTGTATACTTTAGGTATTTTTGAAATGCGTCAAATGTAGGGAGTCGCCGAATGTGTTTGGGCGTTTCATCACATTCCAAACCGTTTGGACGTAGGATTGCTCATTGCCGATATTCATAGGGTTAATGGTAGTCATAATTTTACGCAGACAAACAAGAATTATATCTCCTCGGTTAATTAACTATTTTTCAGACCGTTCACTCATAAGGTTATGGCCCACTACACTCAGATAATCTCGAACTTGTTCACGAAACATACTCACCTATATTCCCATGGCATTTGTCACGTTGAAAGCAGTAGGAATACTAACGACATTTTGTGAAAAGGGAAAAAAGTTTTGCGTAATATGTTTGGCAAAACATGTATGCTTTTTATAGAATTGGAACAATAATGCCTAAGTTTGTAAACTTCCACTTCAAACTAACGCCTTTTTGAAGTTTGCAAAACAGAGTAAACCCAAATCAGACCGCTCCTACTCTGTTTATTGAATTATATCTGATAAGATATGGTTCTACATTGTCGCCCACTTATGTTATCAGAACTTATGGCCCGGCCCCATTCTAAATATTATATTGAAAAAAATATGTTTGAACTATATGATTATACAATTTCGACTGAGCCATGATATCTGAAATCCTTTAATGTTTACTCCATGAATAATGCAAGAAATAATGATGTCATGAACATTAAGTAGATTCATTTTTGGTAGTCGCATACGAACACATGATATTTGGGCCACGACAGAGACCGTAGAATCCGATCTACACCATATTATAAGCAAACAGAGCAGACCCTGATCAGACGGTCTAGGAGCCGTCTGATCTGGGTCTACTCTGTTTGCAGAGGTGTAGAAAGGCATATGTATGGAATATAGGGTAAACTCTTACAACGTTACGATCGCTGGAAATCGACTAAATGAAATAATATTTGATTACCTTCCAAACAGACTAGTCGATGAGTAACTCGGCGTCTCACTGGGATCTAAACTGTTGGGCATTCCACGTATACTTGTAGAAGAAACTGAAGGAAAATACACAATTAAACTTAAAGCAGGCGATAATATTTCCAGACAACAATGTTTGCAAATTTTTTGTCGCCAAAAGAGTCGATATGAATTAGTTTTTTTTTGCCATGGTGCTGTTCGGGCCCCTGTGTGTTTTGTAAGTGGTGTTTCCTTCATGACTCATATATTTACTATGATTTGTATGATTTACATTGTATGTGTTATCGAATACAGTAAAACCCCACTAATGCCACCACCTAAACGTGGTATAATTATGGGTGCTAGATGCAGGTGGTAGCTTAATACAGGACAAATGTAATGCAAAAAGCTCCTAGAGGAGCTTTCTGCATTCGTTTTATCCTGTATTAAGCAACGACCTGCTTATAAGGACACCCATGTTTATTCATTAAGTTATCGGATTAGAGGATTCTAATTTATGTAAATCCAAGACCTGACTTCCGAACAGTTCTGTCTTAATATACCATTATAAAATACAATATATCCGTCTAAACCGGAATTCTAGTAGAGACGATTTTAGATACTTTTAAGCAGATGGCTGCTTAATGCAGGATGAGAAGTCACGCAGAAAGTTTCTGGGGGAGCTTTCTGTGTGACTTTCATCCTGCATTAAGGTGTCACATGTCTCCTAAACCGATATTATACTAAATTTAACGTCCGGTTTAGAGAGATTTTACTGTACACTAAATCTTTACACGCTTATCCAAAATAAAATAAAATATTTACAAAATATTATCACAATGCACGTACATGTATACTATTTTTAGATTTTACCTCAGAATCATTTTAACCGCGTGATACAAAATATTTTCACTTTGTCGGAAACTTTAAGATTAAAGTGACCCTCATACATGTATAGACCTATTCTTTGAACGCTAGCGGGAATTTCGCGATAGCCTATACAAACAGTATGGATCCAGCTGAGACGCAGACTATTTCTGTGTGTCTTATCAGGAACCAATATGATTGGTCTATAACGACCACTAAATTGTGTTAATTAGTTGGTATTTAGAGCAGGTGGCTGCTTAAAGTAAGGTGAAAGTAAAACAGAACGCTCCTATAGGAGCATTTTGTTTTACTTTCACCTTGCTTTAAGCAGCCACCTACCTTTAACACAAAATACTTGATGTAATTTAGTGTGCTACTTTTTAGCCTTAGCTTTAACTCTTCCCTTGTTCTATATATAGTCCAAATTTTAGTACCTGCTGAATATTGATAGAAACAATAGCTATAATGAAGTATGGAAGATGGAACACTGTAACTAAGGAAACAGATCTGTCAAATTCCACCAGCAAACGGAGCAGCTCCTGCAACAGCCGAATACTCTGGGTCTGCTCTGTTTGCAATGAGGGAAAGTGTTAAAGGACGATGATTTAAACAAGACATTGTTATTTATCTAAGTTAACATTAGTAATGGGAGTTATGGTATGGTTTATATATACACCTTACAGTATATTACAATTCTTAATATATCATTCTCTGAACTGCGTGTGAACTATTATTGTTATACGAGCGTATGTATTCTGCCATGCCAAAATAATTGTGTCTATCTATACAAAACTTGAAACAAAGCTTTCATTTAATGTACAGTAAACACCTCTCTGCAATGACTACCATTACATGACTGTTTAGACCAGGAAGACAGGTGGTGTCTTAATGCGGACACTGATTATGCAGAACATTCTTACATTTCTTTCCTTCTGCATTACGTTTGTCCTGCAAATCACCTGAATAAATCACCTGAACTCAAGACCACTCATTCATTGCATGGTCGTTTTAGAGAGGTTCTACTAAATCTAGTATCACTGTAATCACCGTTTGCGGTATATTATAATACGGTTTTGATAAGCTGAATAGATGATAAAACACTGCAATGTCATGAGACATTATCACATTATCAACCCTTTACCTAATATAGCCGTCTCTTCACGGCTTTGCAAACAGTGTAGACCTAGATCAGGACCTACTTTGTTTGCATGTGGATTATATAAATTTTTTTCTATCAAAGCCAAAACAGCATTGCGTTTATATACCATTATACACGTTCAGCTAATAGATACTAATGATGTCATTATTTCTTACTTGAGTATTCATGAGATAAAGGGTTAACACACAGTGCTCATATCACACTGGATTAATAGTTGTATATACATGTGTCATTTATATACTTCAAATAAATAGTGTGAATTTGGTTTTATTAGTTTTTAGAAACAGTGAACGCTGCCAGAAAAATACTGGATTAACTCTTAGTAAGTATCATTTGCTGAAAGTTACTTTTTCTCGTTTACTTCTCGTACCGTTTTACCCCATATATAGACCTTTAACGCCTTTGCAAATAGAGTAGACCCATATCGGACGACTCCTGTAGAAGCTGTCTAATCCGGGTCTGCTCTGTTGGGTTATGGAATTTTATAGATCTAATTCTACAGTTGCTGCTAAGGTCAAACAGTCTTGTTATTAGGCCTTTTAAAAAAGCTTGTGGTCGCTTAATGCATGACAGAATGGTACATTCTGCATTGGGTTTGTATGATGTTTTCATATTTCATTAAGATACTACCTGCCTTAAAGATACAGATTTGAACGTGTTGTTAATGGTTCTTACGGCATATTTGACTATACTATGTACAAGGCTTCTATCATCTTATATTAACCCTTTACTCAATGAATATTTCTGTAAGAAATCGTGAATACTAATTGTTTTGGTATTGGTAGAAACTGTACATTTTATCTATTATGATTCCATAAGCAAACGAGTTGATCCAGATCAGACGGTTCATACATGGGTCGTCTGATCTTGGTCTGCTCTGGTTGCAAATCCATGAACAAGTGTTTATATGAAGGAAAGAGGTAAACGGTTTAAGTTAACTTTTGTATAGGTCAAGTGGAAGATGGAACGTGACACGCCAGATTTAAATGACAATGAAGACATGGACTTAGAGAGTAGTGTTGGCGACGATTCGAGTTTCCCAAGTACAACTATAGAGGTGTTCATTGAAAAGTTTACAGGTTCAAGCCTGGCTGCTCAGAGAATCAAACATTTCATAGTTCGATTCCTGAAAGGTTTTGGCAGTGGGCTAGGGGTCTACACTGCCATCAAGATCGTCACGGCGCTGATGAGAAATCCATTCCGGAAAAGGTATTACTTCTTACTTTTAGACTCATACATGACTGTCTAATATCATTTTATCAAAGTTGTATTAGTTATATTTGTATTATTTTATCTGAATGTAGTATTAGTTATAGGCAATGAGGTAGCTGAAAGTAAGAGGAGCTGTCTGCATTACTTTTGTCCAGCATTAAGCAACCACCTGCTTATAAAGACACTCATGTTTATTCATTAAATGGTCGCATATGAGGGGTTCTACTGTATATAAAACAAACGTGTTTGGTATGTATGGCAAAACAAAAACACACATAAATATAGACATTCTGCACAATAACATTATGCTTGCAACACAGGATAATCATAAGTATAAAACTGTCAGTGGGGACTTGTGTATTTTTCAATGTCTTTTGTAACTTTTATTTTCATTGTATATCCCCCTGCTTGATAAAGATGCATATTTACGCATGTTCTGACACAGTAGAAATACATCGGACAGCCCCTGCTGGAGATGCCTGTTCTGGGTCTGCTCTGTTTTCTGTTTGCTAATGGAATAATATGAAATTTAGATCTAATTCTATGGATACATTCATGGCCTAAATGTCCGTTAAATCCATATGCTATTAAAATATCACCTATGTAATATTCATTAAGTCGTTTCTCTAAAATGAATAATCATTAGGTAATGGTTAGGGTAATAATGTGTCCATCGTCGCTAGCCATGGCTACCTTGTGATAATCTAATTACAGTACAACCTCTCTATAACGGCCACTAAATTGTGTTAATGAGTTGGTATTTAGGACAGGTGACTGCTTAAAGCAATGTGAAAGTAAAACATAACGTTCCCAGCTTTCTGTTTTACATTCATCTTACTTTAAGCAGCTACCTGACTTTAAAACAAAATACTGAACAGTTCAGCAGATCAGAAATTGACCCCTGCCCTCATTTAAACGTGTTTTTCCGCATCTGCAAACAGAGTAGACCAAAACCAGGCGGATCCTACAGGAGCCGTCTGATCAGGGTCTGCTCTGTTTCCTAAAGGAATTTGATAGTTCTACATTCTAAAATGATAACAATGCCCTACTTTTCATATTCTATTATAACCCTGTTATCCAAGAATATTCGGAAGATATTGAAATTTAGAATAATAATAGAAAAAGGGAAAGCGATAACCACATATAATTGTTTCATTGTCATTTTCACCCATAAATTAGGTGAACACCATCTAAATACATGTTGTCTGTCAAAAGTGATCAATTCTAGCCAGTGTACTCCGCAGTGTCTGCCAATTATAATCAATCACGTGACCACGGGAAAGCATGTCCTGTCTAACATGCATATTCAAAGCGTTCACATTCGATCGTCAAGAAGTCTCAGGACCTACATAAAAGTGATTATTTCATTGTGTAACCCATATTGTACAGTCGTTACCAGTTGGAAAAGGAGTCCTGTTCTGCCTAGATTTGTCTGTTTGTTGATGAAGTAGCACGTATAGTACGGATTGCCTACGGTAATGTATTAGATCAATGTTCAACATCTTTCCCGTGAGTTTCTTCCGGCACTATGGTGATATATGATGCACATTTCTGTTATCTTAGCTAACATTAACCGAAGGAGGGATTGCACTAATCACTAAATTTAAGTTCTTTCAACATCAATGTTAAGATTGTAATAGTTATCGATGTACAAGTATCATAGGTATGTAGCCAGGTAGATAGCGTACATAAACTCGCTCTTAATGCCTTAACTCAGAAGAGATCCTGCGAAAGACTGCTAGCTGTAATAGAACGATTCTTCTACAGATTTCATCTGAATCCAAAATGCGTTGCTAAGGATACCATGCAGAGCTCCAGATAAGATGCGGATGCTGTGACCACTCTTTAGAATCGTTTTTTATACAATTCTAAAGAGTGTCACAACATAGGGTCTGGTCAAGTACAGATCATCAAAATGAGGCGTAATTCTGCATGTTAAAGCCAGGCGGTGGCTTACTGCAAGACAAATTAGCTTATTGAATAATGGGTGTTTGGGGACGGGGAGGAGGGGGTACGAGTTGGGTTGTTATTTACAAATTGTGTAGACCAAGATCAGAGGCCGCATATATTGTACCATTTCCTATTGAATGAACTCTATCTTTAACCTTTTCCCTCATATAAACGTGTTTTCACGCATTTGCAAACAGAGTAGACCCAGATCAGACGGCTCCTAGAGGAGCCGTCTGATCAGGGCTGCTCTGTTTGCTAATATAATTTGATAGATACGTTTCTTTGCTTTCTAAAATGTCTACAATGTTCCAACTTCCATACTTCTTTATAACTACTTCGACTAGGAATATTCAGTAGGTATTGAAATTTGGAGTAAACATAGAACAGGGAAATGGTTAAACAGTGCTGGATATACCGATTTGATAAATCAGCTTGGCAAATATTATGTATTCCATTTAGAGAGGTTCTACTGTATATTTCTACAAATGTTAAGAAGAACTGCTGAGAGATGTACGAATGCTGTCAGTCTGTCCAATTCAATACTTATTTTCTTTTTTGAAATTCAACCAAATCATATTAAACCTGCGACAAATCTGAAAAGTTACACTATTTTAAAGTTATGGAAATCTATACTTACTCTAGATTCCTGGACTTGCCTTCCTCACAAATATCCCTGATTCAGATATATATTTTCCATCGGCTTCAATTTAACCTTTTAATGAGACTCATAGAATCTGGCCATTATCCAGAGCTTCAAATGTTAGCCACTGGTATCATCCGGGGAAATAATGCCAGCAATGATGTTTGGCAAGATGTGAGAATCCACAATCAGCAAATATGTGATAGAAAGAATTGGTGATAGTCTTTTGGCATGCATTTCACCAATCTTAATCCTATGGTGAAATTAATATTTTCCAAATCTGGCATTCATTTGAAGACAACATTTAACTGCAGATTGATTTAGTTCTCTTGTTATTATCTGTATATACAGTAAAACCTCTCTTAACCGGCCGTTAAATTTAGTATGAATATCGGTCTTGGAGACAGGTGGCGGCTTAATGCAGGGTGAAAGTCATGCAGAAAGCTCCTAGAGGAGCTTTCTGCATGACTTTCACCCTGCATTAAGCGACCACCTACCTAAAAGTGTCTAAATTCTTATCTAGTAGAATTCCGGTTAAGAGAGGTTATACTGTACTTGAAAAGTGATTACAAATAACCGAAGGTCTACATACTGCATTCATTTGTTATGTCGTCTCCAAAGGGGATGCATATAATGTAAAATATGTACATATTCATTCATACTTGTATGAGTAAAAATTACTTTACAGCTGAGCATACCTTCAACCTCTTTACAGCTAAGCTCACCAAACTTCTCGCATATATTCAAATAATAAGGACAATAAATGACTTTGGACTAGAACCCTTAGGTCGAGAATCTCTTCCTTCCGTTTAACCCTCTCCTCCATCAATACGCCTTTCTAAGCCTTAGCAAACAGAGAAGACCCGGATCAGACGGCTCCTATAGAGCTCTGTTTGTTTATGATATAATATATATATGCTTCTATAGTTTACATCATGGCCAGACATTCCTGTGTCCATGTGCTATAATAAGAAAATAATCTAATTGATATTCATGACGCTATTATATTTTACATGCATATTTCTGAAGGAAAGGGTTAAAATTGTATAGACATGCTGCATAATTCCGAAACGTCGAATAATGTTCGCATAATGAGGAGTGGAACAATTGAAAACGGCATCGATAGAATTGTATGTAAATTCCTATTCGTATTGTATACCATTATTAATCAACAAACAGAAAACTAACAAGAAGTCCTATGTAAAACTGAATTTCGCATATGTAAGTTAAATAATTTAGTCAGGATATCCTGTGTACTGAAAATCTAGCTGATCCTAAACGTGCATTCCTTTTTCTAATTATCAACTGTGACTTTGAATAAGGAGACCGCGCGCGCGCGCGCGTGTGTGTGTGTGTGTGTGGGGGGGGGGGGTTCGTCACCTTTCTGACAGGTTAATAGTACACAACGGATCTAAGCAAACTTATTTAGATTCTTATTGCGCGTTAATGGATGCAAAACGCCGTAAGAGCTATCAACCGCTAGTAGAGGTTCAGATAAGATGCGTAAATTTAAACATTTTCAACAAAATCTCCTTTATTTCTCCACAAAAGCCTATACTATGATCACTCTTTAGAATAATATCTTAGGAATTTATAACGCTAGATAAACAATCTGAAAAACTATAAACTGTAATTAAATGAAAGTTTTGGATGTTGACCGTTGTAGCATTTAAATACACTCAAAGTGTTCCAAACCAGCAGCTCGAATACGTTCATGTTTTGTAGAATGATTGATTCCTACACAATATTTAAATTGTAACATGTTGATATTAAATCAACATTTCTAGACATAGTCAATACTTATACATAAGCATAAGCATTTCAACCTGATTAAGGTTGCGAAACATGTCAAACGTATTGATACATGTACAAAAACGTTCTTGTTTCTCACGTAAATTTAAGTTTAAGCTAAATAGCATTGCTCTTGTCTGACCGTGTTTGTTTGTATGCTGTTACAGATATAGGTCAATCGCCCAGGTAGTTTAATCAGTATAGCATTCGCCTTCGGTACAGAATATTGTGAATTTGATCCTAGACTAAATCGTATCAAAAAGTTACAGCTACCCACTTAACTCAGTTGGTACAGCATTCACTTTCGAGGCAGGAGACTGTGATTCCAGCTTGGGTCATAACACATATTTTAAGGATTGCTTAGACTGATCGATCGGTTTTCAGGTATATACTGGTTAAATACCACAATTTATCAGTGTGGTGCACGATGCACGGTTCATGGTGCACGTGAAAGAGCATCGGGAAAATCAAAGGGTTTTGTCAATATCTGATTCGACCTCGATAACATCGTTTAGCCGATGTTGGCAATATGCCGACGTTAAATAAAAAAAACACACCAAAATAAACGTTCAAAAACTGAATCCTCGTTCCTTGGAGAGTGTTCATGATTTTGACACTAACCCTTATCTTGCTGAATTTTAAAATGCATTTCTCCTTCTTTACCTACCATGCCCTGTTGTATAATTACATATATCTTCACTGTGTACAAATATTTCGCTGTGCAATCACTGCTGTGGAGTGCACTGGTTGCACAATCAACTTGTTAATAGTGCAGACCCTGATGAGACAGCTCCTGCAGGAGTTGTAATATTTTCCTAACTGCGACCGTGCAAGGATTTATCTGCAAATTGGTGTTATTGTCATACCAATTGTTAAACTGTTTCTAATCTCCACGTATTACGGGTGTTCCTCAAGCTATATGTTTCAATGGATCACAGACAATTTGCTTTTTTGAAAGTTCTCAATATATCAATAATATCATGTTTTATATTTCCATTGGATCACAGAATATTTGCTGGTTTTAAGGTTCTCTCTCATCTCTTGTGCTTGCTTATTGCTTTTGAAGCATTCATGCTAAACACTATCTTTTACGAATGCCAACAAATATTATGTTATGCTAAGCATCATTTATCATTTATCAAATAAATGCAATCCCTGAAACCTCTACTAACCAGGACAAAGCTGTCTCATTACATGCTGCTAACCTAACGTTCTAGTTACTTCTACCGTTAGCCCTTCGCTTGCTATTCACGTTAATATACCTACCTGTAAAAAGTGAAGACACAGATGAGACAACGCAAACCAAAGAATGTTGCATCTCGTCGCATCCAATTGGATCCAACAATTCCTGTAAGAGTTTGTTCTATTAGATACTAACAGCAACGTATGTTAACCAAAGTTTTGCAGAATACATGACTACTGATACTTGATTTTCGCAATAAACACGAATAGCAGATGTGCAAGCCGCAACTTACGCTGTTTAGGGGCAGGTATCACAGAATCTCCCCTTGAGATGTTAGTGTTTTGTCATTTGGTCCTTTAACATGGGTAGTTGGTGTAGCGAACTTCCTTTCAGTTTATTCAAAAAAGGCCAATGTTCCATATGTGTTGCTAGCCAATAAAACTTCTTCTACAATTTTCAACATAATTCAATGGAAGCTGATACAAATGATCTCTGCATGTGTACCACGTAAGTGTTTTCAGTATATATCATACAGGTGTTATCAGCCTTTGCATTTACAATCAAGGCGGCCATGCGGGGGTAGTCATCACCTTTACATCTATTTTATTAAGTGGTCACTTTCTACTATACATATTTGATTTAAGAACCCCCGATCGGTTTTCGGTTAGTTATTTAGTTTTTTTTTAAAGATATGAAAAGTAAATAATGACACAGCTAACGTCAATTTAAAGCTTTCAAGTGATATCCATAGAATGTGCTTGTAAAACTCTAAAGTTATATGAGTGTTGTTATAAAACTCCTTTTGTTACGTCGATGGCATATCGCGCAGGATTGTTCCATCGTAACACAGACTTTCACGGAAATTCTACCTTTTGATAATAGCGTTTTAGCTATATGGTTTTAATAGGTCTATAGAAATCAGTTTTCTTTCGAAAAAACAAGGGGTCGTCGGGAAATTTCTTACACGTTTTACTACATGCTAATCCCAGCCTATAACACACAAAACACGTACAGTGAAATCCCGCTAATGCGACCACCTAAAAGAGGTATAATTATGGGTGCTATATGCAGGTAGTTGCTTAATGCAGGACAAAAGTAATGCAGAAAGCTCCTAGAGGAGCTTTCTGCATTACTTTTGCCCTGCATTAAGTAACCACCTGCTAATAAAGACACTCATGTTTATTCATTAAGTGGTCGCATTAGAGGGGTTTTACTGTACATGTACTTGTGTCGTTCCTCCACTGTATACATTGTCATTATTACATTGAACTATGAAAACAAAAGGACAAATGATTTTACTGAGTGACTGATATATACCTCAGTCTGGTTAAATATTGAATCGGCATATGTTGCAATGCAAAACAATAAATGCAATAAATGATATGTCGGAGATGGGAAAATGTTGAATCCGTTTATTAATCCGGCTTGCACCTTCAGTTTAAAAATAACAACGATTTACAAGTAAAATTAACCCTTTATCACATTAATAATATTGCAAGAATATATCATTTCTATTATGCTTTGACTATATTCCATAATGTTATCAACCAATGGACCATTGTGCGTGGCAGCCAGTTCTGTATAGCTCCATAAAACAGTTGAGCCGACCCTCAGCAGACAGATCCTATAGAAAGTGTATGAGATGGGTCTTACCTGTTTACAATTGCGTGAAAATACGCGTCTTTAAGATAATGGGTTAACTCGTTAACGTGTATAATTCCTTTTAAACCTATCGATGGCTAGGTATATTTGAAAGGTCCCGTTTTGTTCTCCGTACATCCTAAAGAATAAGATATAGACATAGTATAAACCCTCTAGTGTGACCACCGTAATGAGGTCTAATTCTGGGACTTAGAAGCAGATTAACCCATTTGCTCCCAGTGGATTTTTCCATGCTTATATATTGGATTAGTCATTTTTTTATCTAAGGGGTGCCTGGCCCAATTTTTCAATTTCGTTTTGTTTTATATTGAAATTCATATCAGCAAACAGTGTAGACTCTGATCAGACGCCGCATTATGTGGCGTCTGATCAGAGTCTACACTGTTTGCCTACGTCCAATATATCAGATCGCGGAAGCAAATGGGTTAATGCAGGGCAGAAGTTGTGCCAAAAGCTCATATAGGAACAACTTTCTGCACTAGTGTCGGCCAAATAGCTCCTATAGGATATGTCTGTGCTACTGCCGTCCTGTATTAAGTCAACACCTGTTATTAAAGACATCTATTATTAAATTCCAAACCGGCAACGCCGACGGGGGGAGGGGGCATAGGTTTGCACCCCGTCCGTCTGTCAGTCCGTCAAGCAGTCGTACTTCAGTTTTCCGGACTGTGTTTCTAAACCCTGGCAGATATAAATTTGATATTCGGTATGTAGCCTTATTATGTCTTGCAGATAGAGTGTGAATATTGTTTCCCTACGTTGATTTTATACGGAATTACTGCAATTTGAAATAGAAATTGTCAGAAAATTTAGGTTTTCCGGACTCTTTTCTAAACCCTAGCAGATATTGAAGTTGTATTTGGTATATAACTTTGTTATAATGAATGACAGACCATCTTTGAATGTTGTTAAGCTACGTTAATTATTTCAGGGAATTACGGCAGGCTGATTTAGAACATTCTAGTATGTGAACTGTACTCGAGATGAGATCAAGTTTGAATTTCGTTACTTCTATCGATTGCCCATATATGTAACATGTATACAATTGACTTTTGTTACTTTACTTAATTTTTCACCAAACTACAGCAGTTGGACATATAAAATCATCTAAGATCACTTACAATGTTTTGTTGCACTTGTTTTGGCTGAAAATATTTCTGTAAGTAAATCATTTATCTGTATGACATTGCTTATCCTACTTTAACTTTCACATGAAAACACGTTTTTATTATGTGTTGAATATTTGATATGTTAATGTCTAAAGATTTTGTTTCTTATTTCGAAACAAATTACATCTATTATATCATTTATATATATTTTTAAATAATTTTGTTTTCCAATCCGGTAGGGGACATTATATTGCAACAGCAATACTCTCAGAATGCTGGTTATTCGTTAAGATGTCGGTTCAGAATAAAGCAATTCTAAGTCAATTAACAAACAGTGAGGATCCTGATCAGATTCCGCAATAGGAGTCGTCTTGTCAAGTTCAACTGTTTTCATAGGCATTCAAAACGGTTTCTGGAGTAAACGGTTCACAAGAAATTCTATCCCAACAATTATCTATAATTTTTGACGCCATGCATTTATCAGATTACATCGTGCATTGTCTATAATTCAAAGCATTTTACATGACCCACACGCACACGCCTCAGATATTTAAAAAGGATGTGGTAATTCAATATCAAAACACAAACGTGACATTTAAAACGTTTTTACCATGAAAGCGAAAGCGACAGATTCTATGTTGTAACCCATCTCATGCTAAGCATAATCTGACAAACAGTTGCAAACAGCTTGGATCCAGATGAGACGCCGAGTAACTCGGCGTCTCATCATGTTCCAAGCTGTTTCATACTTGGTAAATGCTTTCTGAAATAAAAAGTACGAATAGGATTTATATAAAAATGCTAAATAATTATGGTTTAAGCAGACGTTATATTTTAGCATGAGAAGAGTTAAAATGAGATTCGATTGTAAGAGCTAATGAACAGCATTGTTTGCTGCAGTTGTCATTCAGTTGATTTAAACATTTCAACAATTTCAATCAATTGTTAGATACATTATTGATCTTGTCTTTGTTAGTGTCGTCCGTTCTAGTTGCAACCGGACTCCATTAGAGATTACACTTACGAGTGTGTTAGACAGAAAATATGTAAAGCAGTACCTGTCGTAAGCGGTCAACAAAAAAGGTCTAATTATGGGTATGCAAGGCAGTTGGTAGCCTATTGTAAGTCATAAGTAATGCAATGCAAAACTTTTCTGATGGTGCTTTCTGCATAGCTTGATATGGGCCAAAGGGATCTTTATGCATTTCTGTTTCCCTGCATTAAACACACACCTACCTTTTTAAGACGTCTCGGTTCAAAAATAAATAAATGCCAACTTAACCCTTTCCCTCATATAAACGTGTTTTCACGCATCTGCAAACAGAGTAGACGCAGATCAGACGGCTCATATAAGAGTCGTCTGATCAGGGTCTACTCTGTTTGCAAATGCGTGAAAACACGTTTATATGAGGGAAAGGGTTAAATTAGTTGTCTGCATTACTTTTGACCTGCATTAAGCTGTGACAGTTTATCAAAGAGAGGAGACCTTGAACAAGGAACCACTTGATCTGGGTCTGCACCATTTGCTTATGTGTATCTGTCCGAAAACGTAGGATAATCAGGTCATGTGAACATGCCTTAACCCTGGTTCCCTGTTCTGTGTTTATTACAACTTTCAATACCTATTGAATACTCATTGACAAAGCAGTTCTAGAGGAGCCGTCTGATCTGGGGCTGCTCTGTTTGCTAATATAAATTGATAGATCCGTTTCTGTAGTTTCTAAAATGTCTACAATGTTACACCTTTCATATTTCTTTATAACCATATGCTAATGAATATTCAGTAGGTATTGAAAAGTTGCCTAAATAAAGAACAGGGAAATGGTTAAGAGCTTTCTGTATTACATTAGCCCTGTTTTAAGCAGTCATCTACTTTTTAACCATTTTCTCCATAATCACGCCATTCTACGCCTTTGCAAACATAATATACGCATATCAGATAGCTCCTGTAGGAATCGCCTGATCAGGGTCTGTTCTATTTGCTTAAGATATAATATAGATATGATTCTACAGTCTCTACCATGGCCTACACATCCTGTATCCTTAGGGTACTGTACTGGTGTATGCAGGACAACCATCGCAAACAGTTTAACCCTTCGCTTGCTGAATTTGAAAATACTTTTCTCCTTCTTTGCACATGCCCTGTTGTATAATTACATATATCTTCACTGTGTTCAAGTATTTCGCTGTGCAATTACTGCTACGGAGAGCACTGGTTGCACAATCAATTTGTAAATAGCGCAGACCCTGATGAGACAGCTCCTGCAGGAGCTGTCTCATCTGGGTCTTCACTATTTACAGGTAGGTATATTGACGTGAATAGCAAGCGAAGGGTTAATTCCAGATAAAACACCGAGTTACTCGACATCAGAATCCAAACCGTTTTACACTATGACAACGGTTGTTAACCTTTAGCCTACTATTGGCGGATGAGTGAATACCTATACAAACACTTTGGAACCAGCAGAGACGCCAAGTAACTTTTTGATTGCATTTTGGAAAACAAATTGATTATATATTGAATTTTGAAAATGTACCAGGTGAAACGATCTGTAAAAATAATTTGCTTAGCAAGCTAAAAGTTAAAATGAAATGAAATACAAATACTCGTTTATGATTGGTATTGATCAGACTAAAACTGATTAATCACAGACGACAGTTGCTTCGAGTGCAGAATGTGAAACCATGAATACATTAATAGATCGCTAATTAGAATTATTAGTTAGAAGAACTGAGAATGTTGAGCCTTTTGCACGACTTTCACCCCCTGCATTAAGCTGCCATCTGTCATAAATACCTATAATGCTACTTAATTCAATGTTTGAAATATGTCGTTGTATTTATAGCACCGTAGACTACATTTTCCAAGATCATATTTTTTCTCATATGAGAAATTTTTGATAAATTCTTCTCAGCTGAAATGATTGTGGTCACATTCTTCTCACAAACCAGTCAAGCATTTCTCAAATTCTGAGAAGAATGTGATTGATGCCAATGATATGAAATATCAATCCATTCATCCATCCATTCATCCTTCCATCCATCCATCCATCTGACCGCCCGCCCGCCCGCCTGCCCGACCGGCCGCCTACCCACCCATCTGTCCGTCCGTCCGTCCATCCATCCATCTATCCATCCATCTATCCATCTATATCTATCTATCTATCTATCTATCTATCTATCTATCTATCTATCTATCTATCTATCTATCTATCTATCTATCTATCTATCTATCTATCTATCTATCTATATATCTATCTATCTATCTATCTATCTTTCTATCTGACCTAATCTAATCCACCATCATCATCATTATCCTCAAAGCAACAGAAGCAGAGTTAGTGTCGGCATCATCATTATTCGCTAGCCGTGTGTAATTTAGCATAGGTTTGAATGTACAGGAACATATTTGATTGTCCACAAAAGACATGGAGTGAGGTGGAATGGACGAGGATAGAGACGGCCGTTGTCCATCTTTGAGTCTTGTCGTCATTCCGTTTGTCTCGCATGCACATATAATTTAGTACTATTTGCTGGTTTGGGTGGATGTCATTTATGAAAAATCTCCGTTCTGTACAGTACCCCTACCCCAATCCCTAAACCGGATGTTACATTTAGTATAAATATCGTTCTTAGAGACAGGTGGCAGCTATAATGCAGGGTGACAGTCATGGATTTTACCCTGTATTAAGTAACCACCGACCTAAAGGTATTTAAATGCGTCTCTACTAGAATTCCAGTTTAGAAGGGTTTTACTGTACTCTGACGTATTTTTTCCAATTTGCATCATTCTTGCTCTGGATATTTATTAGCCTTTCTAGTTCAGCATGTTTGCCGCGCATAATTCTGAGTTATGTCATTTTGTTAATAAAAAGAGCCTAAATCTTATATCATCTAATCTTTGCAGAACTGTGTAAAATGAAATTCTACATAGCACACTGGGCGAAGCATTTTGTGCTGAAATATTTTGTTTTTACAGTTAATATACATCAGAGGTCCTGATAAGATGCGTAAATTAAAACACTACAAATAATAACTTCTTTATTTCTCCACCAAGTACAAAATTCTGGCAAATCTTAGAATCGTCTCGAAGAAGCGATTCTAAAGAGTGGTCACAGTATATAGTTTGGTGGAGAAATTTCGATTTTAGTACTTGGTTAAGAACCATTATCTGTAGCCCAGATACATGTACTCTAAATAATAAAGAAGATAAAACAAGATAGTGCATACGGAATCTAAATTAATAATAAAGTACCTTAACCTTTTACCCTTTGAATATTCATGTAAAAATAACGCTGTCATGAATATTAATATAGCGTCTTTTTTTAAATGGCATATGAAATAACGCCGTTATTGATATTAATATAGTGTCTTTTTTGAAATGGCATATGAAATAACACCGTTATTGATATTAATATAGTGTCTTTTTTTAAATGGCATATGAAATAACTCCGTTATGAATATTGATATATAGTAAAAACCCTCTAAACCGGAATTCTAGTAGAGACTAATTTAGATACTTTCAGGCAGGTGGCAGCTTAATACAGGTGAAAGTCATGCAGAAACCTCCTGGAGGAGCTTTCTGCATGGCTTTCACCCTGTATTAAGCTGCCACCTGTCACAAGGACCGATATTTATACTAGAATTAACGTCCGGTTTAGAGGGGTTTTACTAGAGGTCTTTTATTACATGGCATATGAATAAAGGGATATTTTGGCATTGCAAACATTGTAGATCCAGGTCTAAATGGTATTATAGGCAAACAGTGCAGACCCTGATCAGACGTTTTCTGTAATGGCCGTCTACTATATCTACTCTGTTTGATAAGTGTCAAAAGGTATCTATATTAGGTAAAGGTTTAATACATTTGTATCTTTCACAGGCAGTGATTTTCATTGTTTGTTATCTCCATCGCCGACATCTAAGCAATATCACGATAACATTTATAAACATATTGGATCCGCATTTGTGACACTCTGGTTATGCCTTTTTGTTTATTTTTTTAACAAATAATTATTTCAACCCGGGAAGCAGTGAAGCACACGCGCTGTCAATTTGCAAACAGTGTAGACCCAGATCAGAGTGTTCCTATAGGAACCCCCTGATCAGGGCCTGCACTGTTTGTCATTCAAAATACTATAGCGATGTACAGCCTTTCATATTGAGTGAAGTCTGTAGTTCAACACTAACGGGCTATTCCATTCTGCAACATCAGGATATTAAATAAAGAGAACTACACACTGATACTTGTAGCAGAGAAGTTTATTTGGCGGCGAATGGGTGGGCATATCCTTACGATAGTGGCATGATAGGGAGTGTATTAGCCCTTCTCCAGATAACTGCGATTAGACTCGCATTTACAAACAGCTTGAATCCAGATGCAACACCGAGTAACTCGATGACTCATCAGGATCCACGCTGTTTGACACTCGCTGAATAGTTTCCCAAAATGTTGATAGAATCAGAAGTAGACACAAGTGCGCGAAATCTAAATTTTTGCGCAGACATTTTTGTACAGCGCACTAATGGTTACCAGATAAACCTACAGGTGTTCTAAATATAGCTACAGTAACACTGCGATAATCCGAACCTTTTATAATGAAAAATGAGAATAGCATTAGGCAGGCGGCTCCTTAATACAGGGTGGAAGTCATACGGAATGCACCCAGAGGTATTATCTGTATGACTTTTACTCTATATTAAGGTGCTACCTGGCTTAAACACTGATAATAATACTTATTTCAGAGTTCGAATAAGCGAGGTTTTTCTTTATTTAGCTATGACTGATGTCGGTCTTCTCATCCTTGTGATATACAGTAAAACCTGTCTTAAACGGCCACTCATTTATTGAACATAAGCGTTTTAACATACAGGTGGTTGCTTAATGCAGGACAGCAGTGATACAGAAAGCTCCTATATGAGCGTTCTGTATTACTTTTGACCTGCGTTAAGCTACCATCGACCTTCCAGACCCATAATTAGACCTGTTTTTTATGACCGCTTAACCCTTTCCCTCATATTGACGACTTTTGGCGACTCTGTAAAAGTCATTTTGTGAAACCATTGTGATAAATAGAGCATTTGCTCCTATAGGAGCAAATGCTCTATTTATCACAATGGTTTCAAACTACAAATTCTAAAATTTTCCTTTTCTCTAGATAATGATCCTTTTCGGTAGATTTATTCAAAGAGGTTGTATCTAAAAATAGCCTATGACGTAATGGGTTAAGACATGTGCTACTGTATCCTTTTTTGTACATGTATCCAGACTTTCAAGAAATACCAAAAATGCAACTGACGACGTATAAAAAAGTAATTTCATAAACTTATCAACACAATTACTGTAAAAAGTCAGAACATTAATAATGTGATTATAATTATGAATATTTTTGTTTCAAACAGGATTTCATATGCGCATTATAAAGCCATATAACTCGTCAACTTATGAAGGACCAAACTATTTGTCAATTCTAATTTCCTATACCGATTGCGTCATAGATTTAAATTCTTATCCCTGTAATCACGATCTAATTCGCAACCTTAATCAAGGTTATAGTATTTACCCTTTCCCTGGTCTCTATCTAGTCCAAATTTCAATACCTACTGAATATTCATGGACAAAATAGTTTTAATGAAATATGGAAGGTGGCACAATGTAGCCATTTTAGAAATTACAGAAACAATTCTATAAAATTCCATTAGCAAACGGAGCAGACCCTGATCAGACGGCTCCTCTAAGATCCGTCTGATCTTGGTTTACTCTGGTTGCAAATGCGTGAAAAGGCGTTTATATGAAGAAATGGGTTCAGCGGTCATTTAAAACAGATTTAAATATGGGTCTGTAAGGCAGTTGATAGCTTAACGCAGGTCAGAAAATGTTGCAGAACGCTCCTAAATGAACTTTCTGCATTACTTTTGGCTTACATTAAGAAATCACATGCTTGTTAATACTCCTACGTTCAGTAACTGAATGGCAACTTAGGCCAGGTTCTATTGTAGATGCAAAATACCTCGACACCTTATCTATGCTGTTTGGCACTTTCGATCAATAGTTTCTCAAAAGTTTGATCCAATCAGAAGAAGGCAAAATGCACCAATCAGAATTGAAGCAGATATTTTTCTTCAGTGGAGTAAGGGTTAATCACCTCCTTGTCAAAATATGCAAAATCTAATTCAAACGGTGCTAGCATTATCACCATAATTCTTTGTTGGGAGTTATATTAATTCCAGAGGCCCAGATATGATGCGTAAATTAAATATTTTCAAGCATAACGTCTTTATTTCTCCGCCAAACCCTGTGTTGTGACACTCTTTAGAATCGTCTCTTCGAGACGATTCTAAAGAGTGGTCACAACATAGGGTTTGGTGGAGAAAGGACGGTTCTAGTAGTCTGGTATGCACCATTATATGTTGCTCTGTAATACTGTGCATTTTGGGAAATGAGTGTATTGAAACTTGCAAACAAGGTAGACCAATATCAGAGGAGTCATATTGAATCCACCTGATCAGAGTCTGCACTGTTTGTATAACAGACTACTGTAGCGATTTTTTTTCAGTTTTGTCTCCAAATAAAACCAAACCAGCGTCAGATAGTTTGGAATCTAATAAGACACCGGTTATTTTGGTTATTTCTCATCTAGACCAAGTCTTCAACGGTGATGTAGGATTTGCCTATGTCGATGGAATAACTAACATTTTACATTTTGCTTGTGAAGTCGTGATTAACTTCATAATTTGGTCCCTGTTGTAGTGTTTTTGTTCAATAATGGCTTGTCACATTGATGAGCACAAATGATCGTTCTTCTTCTCATATTTTTAAATTTATCTTCACTTAATTTAACATGGATAACGCATGAACTGTCATCAAGAAGGCATTACAATTTAATAACATGTTTCCTCGTTTCTTTAGTCTTCCTAAAACGACAACCTATGAACTGGTTCAAGACGGGCTGAAGTTCGCCTCATTTCTCGGTCTATATCCAAGCCTTTACGACCTCGTGGTAGAGCTGCTGGAAACATACAGAGGAGAAAAGGTAAATAAATCCAGTTAATGCATGATTTAACCACTGAATGACTGGGCGAGTATGATAACAGATAAATACAAATACCATCCATGAACAAAACTGGCGTGAAGTTAGAATGGCCACAGTTCATTTATCAAAGTTACTGTAAAACACTACCTTTCTGGGCGCGTCTCACTAAGGATTATCGTAAGTCTTAATTTACAATAATTGCTATTTCTCAGAACACCGAAATCATCGCTCAGTGTGCAACAGCTATTGTCTATTTCTTTTAGAGGAAGTTATTGTAAGTTCTAATATACTACGATAGAAACATACAGTCGCGATTGTTGCATGATTTTTTGTAATGATATGATCTTAACCCTTTACTCCATTTATACGCACTTCAACACCTTTGTAAACAGAATTGTCCCAGATCAAATGGCACCTCTAAGAGCCCCCAGTATCCATGCTTATAAAGCTTTTTAGTTGAGTCTGAGTTCGTTCTCATCAATTTGTGCATTTGGCTCAACTCTGACCAATCAAAAACTTGAGAACAACCTCAGACTCAACTAAAAAGCTTAATAAGCATGGACCCAGATCCGTTAGTGTATAGTATACTACAGATACGATTCCACAGTTCCAGACGTGATCAAATATTCTCTTGTTCATTTGCATCTTAAAACATCAGATAATTAATATTCACGATGTCATTATTTAGCGATGAATATTCATAGTGTAAAAGGTTAAGTTAGAAGCACCAATGAAATGTATATACTGATCAGCTTAGTTTAGAATGATTGTGTTGTTTTCTAACCTCTAATCTGAATTCTTAGGCGACAAAAACCAGTCTTCAACCAAAGTATTCCTGGTAACTATAATCAACTTTAAAATTAGTGCTGTGCTAACAAGCTGTGACCTATTTCGAAGTAGCTCATTAAAACAGTGAAACACAATTATAAAACGGCGGCTAACGTAATAGTCGGTGTGTTGGTTTTATCACAACATATGTGAAAGAAACTTAAACTTGAGTTTATACTTCCTATTCTAATGCTGATTCAAATAACTTTGCAGGATGATTTAAATAGCTCTCTGGCTGGAGGGCTAGCAGGTCTGGCTATATTCGTGGAGGATCGCACGAGACGTCATATTTACTGCCTGTTTGCCATTGCTCGAGCCGTTGGAGCAATTGTCAGTACGCTGGTCAAGCGAGAGGTAGTTCCCGCGGTGCCATACAGTGAGACCGGACTGTTCTGTGCCTGTACGGCCTTTCTCGTGTACTGCACGGCTCTCAAGCCCCAGTACTTACTGCCCGGTTACTACAGATCTGTACTGAAATGGTCACGTGACTACACTGATGGAAAACTGACGAAGTTGTTCCGAGAGCCGAGCCACACGTTTTTATCATGCGCAGATGTTGAGTTGCACAAGGACACTTGTTTGCAACATGCCGTGGTTGACTTTTTGCAAAGCTTTCCCTCGTTTGCTAAATTGTATTTACCGATACATTTGGCTCCCATTGTACTCACGAGATACAGAACGTTCCTGAAAAGGTAATTTTACATTGTTTTGTGGTCTCTTTGAGACTCCGAAGGTCATTTAGAGGATTAACCATTATGTGAATTTTCACTTTCGTAACATTAAAATATTATACAGTAGAATCTTTCTTAAGTAGCTATACATTTATTGAACTCAGTCGTATTAAAATTAACAGCAGGTGGTTGCTTAATACGGGGAAACAGTAATGC
Source organism: Azorinus chamasolen (assembly GCA_963576725.1). Lineage (NCBI taxonomy): Eukaryota > Metazoa > Mollusca > Bivalvia > Cardiida > Solecurtidae > Azorinus > Azorinus chamasolen. The sequence goes on along the minus strand of OY755237.1, from coordinate 78,889,302 downwards.
AGAAATCTCATGTATGTAGGAGCTTTCTGCTATACTGTTGACATGCGTTAAAGACCGATAATTAGAACTCATTTTGATTGCCGCTTAAGCCAGAGGTCCTACTGTACGTGGTGATGAAACTTTAAATTGGATACTTCAAGACAATTTTCGTATCATCCACAGTAAGTCCATTACCCGATATTGACGCCTTTAAGGTTTGTTTAAAACAGAGTAAACCAAGATCAGACAGATCCCGTAGTTACCGCCTGATAAGGTCTGCTCGGTTTGCCTGATCAGACGCCGCCTTCAATAGGCTGACTTTTTGCGGAATTTGTGGTGAAAGGGTTAACTCTTTCGGCGCCAATGTCGCCTGTTGGCACCATTGAAAACAGTGCAGTCCCAGGTCAGATGCCGCCTTGAAAAGGCGGCATCTGACCTGGGACTTCACTGTTTTCTGTATTATTTTAGCCCAAACATACAGGTTTTTAAAGACGAATGTTTTACTAATATACCTTTATTATTTAGTTTAGAATTATATTTAATATGAAATTATTATTGCAGACGACACTTTTAAATTTGGCGCCAAAAGAGTTAAAGGTCTGCAATGGCACACATCATGTGTTCAGTTACCAAACGCAGTGAATTATAATACCACTATGTCTTACATGTATGCTAACAGATAACGGTTAATATGTCAAGCGTAACATGCAAAAAGCAAATATGTGATTACCTCTGCCACAAGTTTGGATCCAGATAATACCCCGAGTTATTTGTCGTCTTATCAGGACACAGACTGTTTGATACATCATTGTTAGAGAAAATGTGAGGAAATAGTCACTCGAATTGTAAACAGACTACAATGTTGCAGACACTTACTTGATGCCAAAATATTCAAAACAATAATACAGAGCATAGTCTTGTAGAGCTATGATACATATGTTTGTACGTGTAAAAAACCTATTGGTTAATCAAAATAAAAATCTGTTTTAAGACAATCTGACAAAACGTGTATAGGTTAAAGATATGCTTTTTATAAAACATATGTGCAACATAACGAAACCACATAATAATGAGATCATGGTTATGCAATTTGATTATCAAAGGCATATTACAAAAACCTATAAAAACATCACTGACATGTGGTTTACAGAACATTGAACATTACGCACACATTAAAAACAGATATCAGTATTTTTTGTAAAGAGATATGTTACAAAAAATATTACATAACTGCACATCAGACCAGTTCCCTCTAGTGGTACTGTAATTATGAAAGTATTTTTTCTTTTTCTTTTTAAAATCTGTACATAAGCTTTCAAACATTTGTCTATCCTTGTGATGCTTCGAATGTACTCGGTGTCTAATCGTGCCGTGCTGCAGACTCCATGCATATTTTCCGTGTTCCAGCTTGAATGCATATTTGCCGTGCTCTAGACAGTATGCAGATTTGCCGTGCTCCAGACTACATGCATATCTGCCGTTAAGATTCAAAGACAAATACAGAAAAACCTGTCGTAAACGGTCATTTATTTATTGAACATAGGAAACTTAAAAAGCAGGCGGTTGCTTAATGCAGGGCAAAAGTAATACAGAAAGCTCCTTTAGGAGCCTTCTAAATTACTTTTGACCTGCATTTAGCTGTGATATGCGTTTCTAGAGATGCGTAGTGCTACATTTCAGATCAGTTCTGTATTATAACTTTAAAAAAAACACCAGAAATATTACTTCGATTTGTCCCTAAATTCGAGTTACCTGAGTTCGAGTTTTCAACTGTATAAGTTATTCCCGATCAGTAATCACTACTAATAGTACACGTAAACCGATTTTACTCACACACATATTCAATATAAATGAAACAAACTGTCTATTGACAGTTTAATCTTTATGAATATTCATGCAAGAAATAATCACACCATGTTTATTAATATTAATTAGAATACTTTTTTAACCCTTCGCTTGCTGAAATCTAAAATACATTTATCCATCTTTACCCATGTCCTGTTGTATAATTACATATATCTTCACTGTGTACAAGTATTCGCTGTGCAATCACTGCTGTGGAGTGCACTGGTTGCACAATCAACTTGTAAATAGTGCAGACCCTGATGAGACAGCTCCTGCAGGAGCTGTCTCATCTGGGTCTTCACTATTTACAGGTAGGTATATTGACGTGAATAGCAAGCGAAGGGTTAATTATAAATCATGGAGTTATACCCTTTTCATTATTTGTTCCAAACTTCATTCCAATGCATTAAACTGTGAACATGAGAACTGATATATCAGTTTATTCAAGTAAATCATGTAATAAATGTACAATGTTTATTATATACATGTATCAACGTGATGAATGTTGTAAAAACCAAGATTTGGATGTCTGGATAGTCGTATTTAAGATGAAATACATTTGAACTTCAATATCTCGAACCACTAGGTACCAAGTACATTACATCGAGAAAACTAAGTCGAGTCATCAGATTTCTAATCTGGACAATTTCTCAGGTTCACGGCTTACAGCAGGTCTAACGTAAAGCTGACAGATCCTGTAGGAATGTTCATCATTATCTTTGACCTGCAATAGTGTTTCTAAATATATCTAGATATACAGTAAAACCCCACTAATGCGACCACTTAATAAACAGCCACTGACGTCATTTAAAGCAGGTGGTTGCTTAATGCAGTACGAAAGTTATGCAGAAAGCTCCTATAGGAGCTTTCTGCATAACGTTCGTCCTGCATTAAGCTACCACCTGCCTCTGCCACCCAGAATTATGCCCATTTTTGGTGGTCGCATTAGAGGGGTTTCACTGTACGTAGTTATTCATTTTAGAACAATTTTGTAATGTAAATTTTAGAAAGACAGGACTATTTCTTCCGATCTATTTATTCCGATGTTTGAGTTATCTGAGTTCAAGATATCAATTGATCCGTACAGATCTTATTCTAAACATTTTCAGGCCATGGCGAGCCATCAAAGCGCTGTTCAAGAACATATTCTGGTCCACCTGTTTCCTATGCACAATGGTGATGCTTGCCAAATACGTCATCTGTCTCTTGAGAAACATTCAGCAACGTGCACCGCCTTTATCACCATGGATACCAGCTGTGGCCGGTTGTGTAGCTGGACTAGGTGTCCTATTTGAACGCGTGCATCGCCGGAAAGAACTGTCACTGTTTCTGATTCCCCACACTCTTTACGCTGTGTATCTATGGGGAAAGGAGAGTCGGGTACTAGGACATGTAAAGCACAGCTCTGTCGTTCTCTTTGCTCTGTCAATGGTTCCCATTATGCATGCATATGAGCGAGAACCAGAGTCGTTGTCAATGCTTATACATAGTGCCTTGAAATATTTCGTCGGCAAGCGCATATCTACTAAAGAGCGAGAGAGGAGACGATTAGACAGTGAAATGGTTACAAACTGATTACATTTATATTAACTAGACATAGAGGAACAAACATCTTGTTTGTTGGTTTTTATTTCATCTGAATACAATCAGAGCGAAATGTGTGAAATAATTTGGATCTCAATGTGACGCCGAGTTACTCGGTGTCTCATCTGGATATACGCTGTACATAGTATAACGTATAAGCGGCCATTCATTTAATGAACACATGAGTCTTAAAATCAGGTGGTTGGTTAATGTAGGGCAAAAGTAATGCAAACAAATGCATTAAGCTACCACCTGCCTTATAGACCCATAATTAGACATCGTTTTTAAAAACCGTGTTTATGGACACTTAAGATAGGTTCTGCACATAAGGTATAAATGGTTTTGTCTCTAGCGTGTAAAGGGTTAAATCAAGTCCCTTGCAGACGAACTGGTTTCAACCGTTGAGTTGTCTTGTGTGCAACATTAAGGAATCTACAATTGAATCCCGTGAGAAGTTCAAATATCATTTATAAATGTAATCCATTTTAGGAGAAAATCGTCTTTTCGTGTTTAAATTAAGACATTAATCGGCAAGTTATAAATGGCAACACCGGGGAAAGTTACACTGTTTTACAGCAATTTATATTTAGAATTATACTTGATTATCTGTTATGCATGTGACTATTAACAGTGATTGATCTTGACATTTCACGTCGAAAACCATTCATAGCCCAAACCATCCAAATATATGGACTAACACCTACAACCAATAAAAGTAGTGCATGCTTATGAGTTGTTTGAATGGCAAGGCAGTTTTGTCTGCCGTTTATATCTTAACCAAAACTTACACAATGTCAATTTGTTTAAGTCCTGGTGAAACATGACTCCGTGTTTCACCCGGACTAATGATGTTGGCAAAACGTTCATATGGATTTTGTACTTACGATAGTATGCCTAACAATATTATGCAATCATTAACCCTTCATTCATACTGACGCCCTTTAACACACCTGTTAAATCCATTGTAATAAAAAGAGCATTTGTTCCATAGGTGCAAATGCTCTAGTCATCACATAGGTCTCAAGAGTATATAATTTAAGCAAAAATATTTTTTTCTAATAAATACACCTTTCAGTTGATGCATTGAACGAGGTTGGGTCTAAAATAGTCTAGGTGGAATGGGTATGTACCAAATTCGTATAGAACATATCTCACATGTTAATGAATGCTTCCATTGTGTATTCTTCACTTAGTAACCAAAATGCATAGATGGAAATAAACACAATATTTTATTGTACATGTTGTTTGCTGAATAAGTAGATTCATGTTGGTTTCATCAAGAAGGGTAAATGAATCGCATTCAAGGCTCAAACCTTAAAATCAATTTGACATTTAGATATATGTTACAACTGTTCCAGTTGCAAGACGAGTATTATTTATTCAAAGTCGGTGGTTTGAAGTAACAGTTATAGCACAAACTATGTACATAGTTTAAACCGACTGGCAAAATACATGACAAAGAATTAAACCAAAACACAACTAACACAAGTTAAATAAATATCATATCACATATAAAATATGTATTAAATAGAATCATTTCAGCAACTTTTTCATTAAAATCTTACTTCTTGTATTCATTCTTTCCAACGGAAAAAATAACGACCAAATATTGGATACCTCATAGTATGATCAGACACTTAAAATATATCGCTCAAGTAAAGTTTAATTTAATTTGTAATTGAAATATAATATGTTAAGACCATATAATTATTCATACAGTAAAACCTCTCTATAACGGCCACTAAATTACATAAAGTATTTTGTGTCAAAGGCAGGTGGCTGCTTAAAGCAAGGTGAACGTAAAACAGAACGCTCCTATAGGAGCGTTCTGTTTTACATCCACCTTGCTTTAAGCAGCCACCTGTCCTAAATACCAACTAATGAACACAATTTAGTGGCCGTTATAGAGAGGGTTTACTGTATGATAAAACAAACAGTCTGGGTGATTAATTTCCTACATAAAAGCAATGCATCAAAAGGTAAAATTACTAGGGTAGGGCAACTGGCATTATGACATTACATAATCGCATTACAAATGCATATTTAACAATAATATATTAACAAAAGAGCCACAAAATAGACAACGCACACAAATATGTGTAAGCACTTTAGACACTGACAGCGAAGCTGTGTTACAGAACAAGATGGACGTGAGCAATTGTCACCATCCTAGAGGGAGATCATTAATTTAACTAGATTGGGCGACGACGCTTCTTCTAGATGTTTTGGAAGAGACTGTCATATCTTAGCTGCCGAATACTAAACCTAGCTCAACATACTTGTTGGTTTTAACATTTGATGACCCAACTGTATTAGTATACTTGGTATTGTAATATGGTTCTTTTTTATTAGCTCACCAGAGCACAAAGTGCTCAGGGTGAATTTTTATGATCACCTGATGTCCTTCGGGCGTCGGCGTGTGTCGTGTGTCGTGCATCGTCAACAAGTTGAACCGTTAAAAATCGTTGGGGTAAAATGTGGCCCCGTCCCAGGTGTGCTATAGAAACATATAATGAAAAGGTGTCTCCTGTTAAACTTGAAGGTTCTCAGCTTTCATGTTTGGCACATATCAGCATGTTTAGGTCCTCTACAAAAGTTATATAAATAAGGCACCTGAGGTAAATATTGGCCCCGTTCCAGGGGTGGCCAGTTGTCTATAGAAACATGTAGTAAACACTTTGAAAATCTTCTCCTCTTATTGGCTGGTGAGCGATTTCAGGGTCATCATGGCCCTCTGGTGAACAAGTTCATAATGCTATTTAGGACTATCTTTGTGTAAACATTTATAAACTTTCATAGAACTAATTCTCAGTCCTTTCACTTCAAGCCCAGGAAAGCCATACCTCCCTGAAAGGTTTTAGGCATAAATCTAAGGACTCTGTATTGTATTTTGAAAGATTAAATGCAATTATTGTTTTCACTGCTGCAATGAAAAATCAAAGTATGGTAGTTAGAATTTGATGATAGAAATTAATGATACATAGTAAGTCTACCACGTTTCATTAAGTTACACCCAATTCTTTTCATGCCATTCAATTCCTGAGATGCCAATTTGCATATCTTATTAATGCGTGACTATAAAATGTAACAGAACGTCACAAGTGATCGCTAGAAAAACAGCATCTTCCAATTTGACACTAACACCATTTAACCTGAATATATTGTCTAAGACGTCTATATTTGTTCCCTGGGATAACGTTTGGACTTTCCCAGTGCTAGGATATATCAAAGTGTCTGAGAATTAGTTAATACATTTATGCGTTCCGATTCAAGTACATGAACTAGGTCATCTAAAGAGGAGCCGGAGAAAACATTATACAAACGTGATTGTGATATTAATTCATAAAATATCATTCATGAATATATTAAAATGGATATGTGTTTGTATGATTTTCTAAGGAACTCCTTTGACCACCTCTCAAAACACATCAAAAGGTTCATACGCCGTTTCATATTTGACAGATAACTCATGATGGGTTGAACAGAAGTTTCTGTAACAGTATAATGCAGCATTGCTGTACCTTCAATAGAATGCCGTTGTGCTGTAAGAAATCGAAAGTCTCAGAGAGGTTCATAAATACAGTTGTCAGCTATTGGTTTGAATCAAGTGATATATTCCAATTCTCTGTTAATTTCAGAAGGGCAGTATTTAATCCATATTTAGGTCGAATCCAAGCAAATAATGCAATATATATTTACGTTGTACACAAGAAAGTACACGAAGAAGGCTTTCATGTCTGTAATTACCCTTATCAACTGTGTTTGTTCTTTAAGTATAGGGACATCCTGGAAAAAGACGGCGGGGATAACTTTATTTACAATATTTGTTTAGCTAGGGTGACTTTGAGATAAGTGCGAGGTTAGGACGTCCGTAAACCGGTTTAAACCCCCAGTGGTGATTTTGCTACTGACCGTGCCAAGGCGGTTCTCTCTTTTCTCTCGCCCTTACTTTTGTTTGTCTTGTGTCTTTGTACTAGTGTTTTGTTCATGTTTGTCTCTGGTGCTCGTGTATTTGTTGGTGTTTTCTGTGGTCTTCTCGTGTGTTTGCGTGTGTTTGGTTGTGTGTGTGTGTGTGTGTGTGTGTGTGTGACATGCTGTCTATTGATGTGTTGGTGGTGATTGCGTCTTGTATGTGACTTTCTACTGTATGTGTGTGCATGAGTATAAATTGCTATGCTTTCTTTGGGTGTTTTGGTGATGGTGGCGTTTTGTGTGTGGTTTTTCCTGCTTGACTTTACTACTTTTTCATTGCATGCATTTATCTGTTAGAGACGTTAAGGGTTGAGAAGCCACTGGAATACAAAAGTTGACAGATGCCCAGTTTAGTCTGTAGCCTTTTTTACGTTTCTTATTCGTTTATCAAAAAACAAAAACGAATATCAATTGACTGGATTAAGAGATACAAATGCTCATGATCTCTATCTTTCCTATACTTTCATAGTTTTATCAATTGTAACATATGTGTATTCAGTTGATTATACACAATTAGCATAGCATACTTAGTATTCATTGAAAATACAATAATGCAAACCCTTGTTTGATCAGAAACTATGTCGTTTGTTTTCTGTCAGTAAACTATTTGTCTGAATAAAATGCCTTTATTCGTAATGAATGTATTATGGTGTTATAAAATGCTTACAACCACTGCTGCACCTTTCAATAAAATAGTGAATGGTTTCTTTCCTATTTTATTTATAGAATGTATTGCATTCCTGTATTTGTTCCAAATTGCAGACTTCGCGAAATGTGCATATTTAGTAAGCTGCTTCTAGATTTAACTGGGGAATACTAGTCAAACTTTTATTGGGAGCTGTTTGTTATACAGAGTATATATAATTGCCATATAGTTTTTCTCCAAATGATAAATGCATAAAGTACGACATTTCTTCACTAACATAAAGGCAGAGACGAACTGTACTTATGTCAATATTCATGAAAGTACAAAAATGAGTCATGCAGGAAACACCACATACAGAACAAACAGTCGCCCGAACAGCAACACAAGGAAACAGCAAATGTACATAACTATAAAAACAACAAGAGACGCACAAAGACAGAACAAACATACAATAGGAGGAAGATGGAAGTACCGCCTTAGAACGGTCAATGACAAAAGTCACTGGGGGGTTAAACCGGTTTATGGGCGCCCAACCTCACAAACAGTGTAAATAAACGTATCCCCTCTCCGACTAATCTACAACAACCGCGACGGCAAATACAGTGGTAAAGTGCATGTATAACGAAAACATTTAAGTGAACAAACTGTATCCACCTATACCTTTTCAGGTATTGATTTAAATCAAGTGATATATTCCAAGTATCTGTTAATTTCAGAAGGACAATATTTCATCTATATTTAAGTCGAAAGGAATATATATATGGCCAATAGTTTTTCCAAACGATACATGCATAAAATACAAAATCTCTTCACTAAAATAAAGGAAGAGGTGAACTGTACTTATCTCAGTGTATACTCATGACTATTTATTTTATACGATAAATATTAAACATACAAATACATAGACAGTAGATACGACATTATGATGTTTAAATGTATAAAATGTACATAATACACAACAATTAGAGCAATATATTAAGCTATATCAGCCGCTCTCTTGGGAAAAGGGCTTATTGCCTTGTGAAACAATGTCGATACAGGTCAGTCACTGAGTCTAAGACACGGCATCTGGACAGGGTCCGTAACGTTTGTCATTTATTTAATTTTGGTGTAGTTCGTCCTATCATTTAATGCAGTGTAAATCTCAGATCGAATACTATATCATAAACGTGATTCAAGTTTAAATTCATTTCGACGAATCAAGTCTCACACCGTAAAATCCTTATTTACACGTATTTGTACATCTCCGAAAAATTCATTTTACACAATCAAATAAGCCTCTAGGAAAACCTCACCGTCTTCACATGTGACACTAACATCATTCAACCCGAGAGGTAGGAATGTGGTTTGAGTATTTGCCCCGTGGATATGGACTAGATTTTCTCAAGGCCAGCCTGCATCAAATTGTCTGAGAACCAATTAATTTAGTTTTAGGCTTTCCGACTCAATCACATCAACTACGTCATATGACGGAGGAGCAACCGGAGAAATGCCTGCATAATTACATATTTTGACTGGGATAAAAAAACAACATTACAATGTCATTTATGAATATATTAAGCTGAATAGGCTCTGATATGCAGACAACAATGTATGTGACGTTGGCTGTGTCGCAGGGACACCCCAGCTAATAGCTATACTTATCGACTACACATATCATCATTCCAATGTATCTAACGTAAGTGTTGTCGCAAGGCCACAAACACTAATTACTATACTTACCGCTTACATATATCACCATTACAATAAATGGAATGAAAAGCGCCCTCTCAGCTAATAACTACACTTACCTTTACACATATCAACAATGTAAGAGATGTAGTTAGTGCCACAATGCCACCACATCTAACACCTACATTTACCTCTTACATATATCAACGTTCCAATGTATTTAAGTGTCGCAGCGCCCCGTCAGCTAATAACTACACTTACCTCTTACACATATCACCAATGTATGTGATGTAATCAGTGTCGCAGCGCCAGTGTGCATAATTCACCCATTCACTCAAATTGCAATGATGCCCTTCCTATTGAGAAAATTCCTAATGTTCGACCTTTTCAATTTTCAGAACTGTTTTTGTCATGTCTTGCATGTCTAACAATTTCAATCATGACTGCTGAATAATTCGCCTCATCGGTTTATTAATCTTCTGTTTGGTTTACCAAACAATATCAAATAATTAACAAATATTCGAGGTATGATCGAAATTAATTTTGGGAGCAGAGAGAAGCCAGAACGGACCAACCTGGAGGACTCGTGGATGATAAAAGACTTCAAAAGCCACATCCATGCCACATTCATTCTCAGCAATCATGACAACTTGCAACGTGTGAACTGACGCATTATCCATTCCTGCAAGAGTAAAATAACGCTTCGAGTAAAATTTTCTCTCCTTTTCTACACAATTTCCTGGCACGACCGCTTTAGGTCTTCTTCATCATATTCACCGTTTATCGTGAGGCCATTCTCAAGACAATCAACCGTTAGATATATTCAAAGAGGTTGGTCGAAAATAGACTAGGAGGGAATGAGTTGAATACGCTTCAGGTAATGCATCAGTGGGAGAAATATTATGGTTATATAGTCCTAAAGAAATGAAATATTGTACTGTTATACATATGAGTAAAAACGAATCGCTTTAAACCGGACAAGGGCATATCGATTCCTGGCGTCTTTTAAAAGCAAGTTGCTGCTTCAAGCCAAATAAGATTAATGCTCAAACGCCTTTTGGAGCTTCGTGTTACACGTTTGTCCTGCACTAAAACACCCTTAAATTGAATATTCATTACTGAATTTTAATAGTGACCTGTGAATAAGAGAAGGATTGGTCATGAAATGAACTAGAATCGTATCGTTATTAATCAGCCAATAGAGCAAACATGGAGTTCCCACAGGGGCCGTTTCATCTGCGTTTACAGCTCCTATAGGACCTGTCCAATTTGGGTCTACTCTGTTTGCAAAGGATTTATATTAAGTTGCCGTTGGTTGTACACTGGGTTTAGCGTACATGACTGTTAGTTCTGTTGTAGCTGGTATACTACCATGCCGAGAGTATGATGCGTATGTAGATAGATACATCAATTTGAGTAACCGTTGACTCCATTAAAGTTAACCCTTTCGCTGCGAACTCTATCGTCTGCTAATTTTGTCGTCTGCTACAAGTTTTCATTCTTTTGATTTTCTTCATTTTTGTTTCAAAAACATAGTAACAGTAACAAATAGATTGGACCCTGGTGAGACGCCGAGTTACTCGGCGTCTCATCTGCATCCAAACTGTTTGCATAGGTAATCACAGATCCGGCATTGGCAGCGAAAGGGTTAATGTAAGAAATAGTGACTTTATAAATACTGATTACTAAATGTTAAGACTTGCATATGAACACGGGGATATTTGACCACAGAACGAACTGTAGAATCATACCTTTGTCACTTGAGGAACAAAAAGAACAGACCCTCTTACAGGAGATGTCTGATTTGAGTATATTCTATTTGGAAAAACACACACTAGTATGTGTTGTTTTTGTTGTAGAATGCCTTTGGTATACGTCACTATAAAGTTTATGATAGATATACAGCAACAGCTTGGTAACACCCGCGGAAGCTCATCCTGCACTGAAAATGTCGAAAATAAAATGGCCGTTCGAGACCGGGCCCAAAGGTTATAAAACATATTGCTTGATTCTGAAATCATTTTAAGCATCTGATTGGTCAACTTCTGAATATAATTGAGACTCAGAAGTTTCATAACGCTGGACCCAGTTTTGGGTTACATTACTATAAGTTTTGTTGTAGTTGAGATAGTAAATGTATACAGTAACATATCAATGTTATGGTGTGTATGTGGATGCATCAATATGACTGACCCTTACTGCGGGAATATCAATAAAAGAAATAACTTTTAGATATTATTCAAAGGGGAAGTCCCTACATTTGACACGTTTCAAAAACATCTAAAATATAAAAAAATAAAATTTGTTTATATGCTGAAAAGTAGTACACCGCAAGAAACCCCATCCAATTACCGTTTATAATAACAAACCATCCATGTGTGATATCGCCGATCCCGATATTAGTCCCCGATGGTTCAGTTTTATTCGGGTTTGGTTTTAGTTTCGTAACTGTTCGCCCTATTCGCGTTTCTCCGACCACTTCCGAGAAGAGCCAGTGCGTAAGTAAACAATAGAGGGATCGGGTGTTCATCGGCAAAACGCGGAAAATTTAACAGAAAAGGCCGATAATATTGTGTTGTAGAAGAAGAATTATAAGTAATGATGAAATCGATTTATTTGTAGCACATGGGGCATTTTTCGATATAAGTTTAAATTGACAACCTTCATAATAATGATTGAGCATAACAAATACCAAGTTTTATGATATTATGAAAAACTGCGTTCATTGTAGGGACTTCCTCTTTAATACTGGCATAACAAACGGGAAGTTTTTACTACGTATGAAACTGTCGAATTACATGTATATCTACAGAACAGACCCGGATCAGAGATTATCCAAAAGAACTTCTGAACTATGTCTACTATACATGTATTTGCAAATATATTAATACGCTTTAATGATAGAGTACAAATAGTATGCAAACTGAACCAGGTTAGTCATATGATACATGGAACATGTACAAACCCAGAACAGCATAGGTACAAATATAAAACATGCAGGAAACACCACAAACAACCGCCCGAATCACACAGCAAGAACACACAGCGCATGTACATAACTATCAAAGCACAAAGAGACGAAACAAAGACAAAACAAGCAAACAATATAGGGAAGATGGAAGTACCATCTTGGAACGGTCAGTGACAACATACTCAATGCGGTTTCAAACCGATTTAAGGGCGCCCAACTTCACTTATTCCACCCCATTCTACAATGAAAAAGTAGTAAGGTCAAGCAGGCAAAGCCACATACAAGACTCAACCACCACCAAAACATCGATAGATAGCATGTCATACACTCAAAACTACGAGTACATACCCAAACACACACATACACATGAGACGAACACAAAATACCTTAACACACACACACACACACACATACACATACTAGAGACAAACACTCCAAACATGAACAAAAACGCAAGTACAAACACACAATACAAACAAAGTAAGGGTGACAACGAGAGCACCGCATTGGAACGGTCAGTGGCAAAATCACCACTGGGGGTTTAAACCGGCTCACGGACGTCCTAACCTCACACTTATCTCAAAGTCACCCTAGTTTAACAAATAGTGTAAATAAAGGTATCCACGCCGGACTTTCCCACAACATAGAAAACGGTTAAGATATGACAATATGTAAAACATGGCATAACAACTGTGAAAATTCGTCAAATATGTACTCGATGAGCAAATGCAGGGCATGCCAAGGAAAAGGTAATACATGAGTCTGGTAAGCTCATCCCGTATCTGAGTCTTGCTTTTGTTTGTTTGGTGTCTTTGTACTTGTGTGTTTGTTTGGGTTTGTGTTTTTTCGTCTTGTGCGTGTGTGTTTACCCTTGTGCTAGTCTGGTGTCTTTGTACTTGTGCGTTTGTTCGTGTTCAATAATTCCACCTCCTCTGTGTGTGTGCGTGCGTGCGTGCCTACGTGCATGTGTGTGTGTGCATAAACAGCTTTATTTCGATGTGTTGGTGATGGTGGCGTGTGTGTGGCTTTTCCTGCTTGACTTTACTACTTTTTCATTTAAGAGTATACAATCATAGAGTACTACCCTCGGCCTGCCATCGCGCAAGTAAAAAGGGAAGCGTAGCTACCGACTGTAAAGGGGTCAATACCCAAACATGCAGTGCGTTGCAAAATAATGGGGTCATACCTTAACTTCTTAAAGGTTTTAATGCGTGTTATTAACAAACTATGTAAATTGATATACCCTGAATTTTACTACGTTTGTAGATAACATCACCATAGAATTCTTAGTGAAAATTGCCTTGTTGCAGTAACGTCCGTATGTTGCAAATATATTTACTTATGAGGGGTAAACTTCGAAACAATTTTTAAAAAACCTTTCCCAAAGTTTGTGATGTATGTAACCTTGTTTAAGAAGTTTATCAGTTTAACTAAATTACGACTGTTAAACTCTTCTAGCAAAGAGCAGGCTCGGGCAAACCCGTAGTTGCGAAATATAAACCCCATCTAATGTAGCGCATCTCCATCTAGAAAAGGATAATTAAGAATTGAACATTCCCTTTTATCGTATATTTTTGACAAAACCTTGTCATTTGTGATAAACAGTATCACTAAACTACAACAATCGCGATTGCAAATACAGTGGTAAATTGCACGTAAAACGAAAACATATTCAAGTGAAACAGACTGTATCCACATTTGGCCTGTGTCCTCAATGATTGTGCTGAAAACATAGTAACTGTAGTAAAGTAATAAAGACTACTACAAAAAGAAAGATTAGAAGTCCTCCGTCCGTTTCCTTATTTAAGAGGTCGTCTTCATAGAGTACTAAACCTTTCTTGTCGGCGTACATGAAAAGAGGGCAGATGTATTCCCCGTTACATTAAATACCGTGGTACCAACTGTAGAGGGGTGGACAACCAGACGTGCAGTATGCTGTAACTAGTACTATAGGAATATATCCTTTTATAATGAATATTTTAACATATTTGATTCCAATAACTTTACGAAGTTTGTAAATCACATCACCATAGAATTCAGGATATGAAATACCATGTCGAAGGAGCTCCTTAATATTTACATTTGTACTTGCCACTAAGTGAGATATTTCGACGAAAAAATGTAGTTTATGGTATCTATATCTAGGCTTAAGCAGTAGTAGTGTGGATCAGGGTTAATTCTTATGGTTAATTCTTATGGTGCAAATTATGTTCTCCAAACAATATACGTGACATTATAAACATTAAACTACTCAATATTCATGGTGTAATTATTTATTTCATGAATATTCATGGTGTTAATGGTTACAAGTGTCGTATCCAACAGGTTGGATCCATAGGACTTGAGGGCCCATGTGTATCCCAACTACTTGCAAATATAATCACATATTCGCACATTGCAACAAAACTCGTTTTCCGTTGTCCTCGGCTTTGACAGTCAGTAACCGTATATACATTATACAACATATTTGAATGGGGAGTACACTTTATGCCATTTTTATGGTTATCCGTGTGTAGGGATTTGCGATCAGGTTTTAGATGTTTTTCAAAATATATTTCAACGTGTTTGGTCGCGTTTATTTTAACCCTTCTTTGAGCGTCTCTTTTCGGTCTGTGGCAATGCATACTGCAGTAAAGGACAGTTCTCATCGGGATCGTAAATTGAAATTGATTACACAAATGTATTTCCCGTGACATTAAATACCGATGTTTATTGGTATAAGGTTTTTCTCTTTCAACATATGCATTGCATGTAATAGCATAAAACCATATTTTTATACGAGAATATTTTTACGCTATCTTTCAAGATTTTGTGTTTTGATTTTATTGCACTCTGTAGAAACATACAGTATTCTAAATTATCCCAATGGTATTAGGAAGATGGATTCACACAACGTAAGAGGAGATGGTAATGCAAATATGATCACTTTGACGTTTTAAAACATTAACGATTCGTTATAAAAATGTGAGATATATTGCACTCTGTAGAACCATATAATAGTCTTGATTCTCTCAATGGTACCAGGAAAAGATATTCACACAATATGAGAGATATTAATTCAAATAAGATCATTTTGAGATGGTTTCGACTGTGATGGGTTGATGATGTAAGGTAGTTCAAGGAATGGCTAAGTAGAGGAATAACCGTAAATTACTGTTCATTTTGATTTATTGGTTGTATGGTGGGATGTTTTTATATACGCCAAAAGCCAATGTCGTAACCAACATTTTGGTCTTGAATAAAGTAGATAGGGGCATTAGTCGAATTGTATATTACCTAATTTCACTTGACCAGACATCATGGTAGTCTACAGATGTTTTATAAACAATGTTTGAAGCAGGGTTTTTTTAGTATTACTGAACCAACTTTCGCGTCTTATGTGATACCAATAATAAACATAGGGTAACATACTTTTTCTCTCACAGGGCCGTCAAAACGATGTCAAATAGTAGGTCTGTAATTCAGGGGGTAGCTTTATGCCGGTCAAATGAAATGCAGAAAACTCATATAAGAGGTTTTTTAACTACTTTTGACCTATAAAAGCATCCATCTGCATTTAATACTCCTATGTTCAATAACCAAATGGCCGCTTAGGACAGGTTCTCGCTAATTCAAACACTCAGATAAGTATCGGTATCGTTTTTAAACTTCCCTAGGCGCTTACGTATGGCATATACCCTGCATCAAGCTGTAACCTGACTACAACGATATCAGTTTTTATTTAGTAAACGTCTGTATTAGAAAGGGGTCTACTCTACCATAAACTACCATAAAGCGTTCTTAAGCCGCCAACGCTGAAAGAAGTCAATGTGTCGGTCTTTAAAAACTAGCTGTAGCTTTATGCAAAACAAACGAAATACATTCGTACTATAGTTTGCGTGTGCTTATGAAGACACACAACTCGAATCTCGGAGTAGTTGCACGTAAACTGTCCACCGTGTCATGAATATTCAATCAGCAGACGGGCGATTTAAACCCATAGGCTGTACCATCAATCCTGGACGTTCAATTAGTATAAATATCGGTCTTGGAGACAGTTGGCAGCTTAATGCAGGGTACGAGTCATGCAGAAAGCTGTCTGACTTGCACTCTGTATTAGGCAGCATCCTACCTAAAAGTATCTGCATTGCGAGTTCGTGATTACTGTAACACGCGGCTGGTATCCTGGTGATATTCTGAATCAGTCTTCATCATGACCAAAATTAATTAACACTCTGGTTGCGAAAATCTATTTTAACGATACAATTTAGTGACGGTTATACTAGACATAACCATCGATTGCAATTTTGCTCGCATTCATTTATAAAAAGAGGCACAGAAACCTGACCCCAAATAGGATATATATTTAGTTTAGATCAGCCATGTTGACTGTTGCTCGCGTCATATGATAGCCCAACAGGTACCTTTATTTCTGACGCAGTCCATTAAAAGTTAGCTGTTACTACAGAACTGTTTTTCTACGATTGTCAAATATTTGTTTAAACCAAATTTCTGTCTCTTGAGGGTCAACAGTATAATCCCTGTAGGGCGTCCATGAATTTTGAGGTGGTAACTTAATGCAGGACGAAGGTAATACATGACGTTCTGTATTACTTTCATCCTACATTAAGCAATCACCCATTGTTTAAAACACCACAGTTTATTTACAGAGTGGTTTCGTTAGAGGGGTTCTACTGTATTCAACAGGGTTTATTGTATTCAATCTACCTATCGAAAAACATACAACAATGCAACAAGAGTGTCATATAAGTATGTAGAATTTTAACAATACAGTGAACTTTGTTTCATTTTGTATCCAGAGTCTATGCTTAGGACCTAATTACCACATATTTACCAGTCTTTAATCGAGATTTTATTTAGTTCAACCCTTTCAATCCTCACGTTTTAGAGTGGAATGATCCATCTTTGTTTATAGGTGAATTGTATAGGGTATGCAAGGGTAAAATTGCCATGAGGATGACGTAAGACAAACACTGTAGTCCCTGATTAGAGGGTTCCGCAAGGAGCCCATTGATCTGAGTTTACACCGTTTGCAAATAACAGTTCATGTGTGTCCGAGATTGAAAAGTCCCTAAAAACGACATCGTTTACATTTAAGAGATCAATTACAATATTTCAAGGCCGAACATTGACTTACAATCAAGTTAAATAAGAAAAAGACAATACGAAGTTGTCCTGAACTGGTTCCTAAAATTAATTATTAATCAAGGGGTTCGATGGATGGCACATATTATTGGGCTGCCGAAGGCAGCCCACTTTATGCCAAAATGACCATGATTAACTGCGAGGGTAGTGTTTAAATTTACACTCGAGAACAAAACAGCTGCATTGTTTTTCACTGTACTCACTATTGCCCAATAATTCGTTGATGTTTGATGTATTGTTTACATCTTGCATGCATTTTGCTGTCCAGTGTAATGTACTCCAAATACCCTATGTACTCTGCAAATAGTGTCGGCTGCTGCAATTCTAAACAAGTGTTGTTTCCATATTTGTTTTCAAAAACAAACGTCAGAGTGACAAACAATTTGGATCCTGGTGGTGTGCCAAGTTACTCGGCGTCTCATCTGGATCGATACTGTTTGCAATGGTTATTTTAAATGCTAAACACCAAATCAGTAGCAGTTGGAACAAAACTTATTCCTGTTTAGAGGAACAACTGCTTATTTCAGAAAACAAATGTACAATTTACTTTCTTCGTTCATGGGTTTACCTACACCTTTCATAAAACTTCTAATTTATGATTGTCATTCGGCAGAACTTGGTATGTCGTCCTTGTATAACATTTCTTATAAAACTGCATAACAACAGAAACGTTTTGTATTAGAAATAAGAAATGATCCTTTAATATCAGCGCTATTCACTTTTCAGCTTCAAAACTTACACCTTTCAAATTGACTGTCAAAAGTATTATCCATGCCTGAAACATCACATGAGAACTATGAATTTCTGGGTTTCCAAATGTTCACATTGCCTTCTTTATTTGTTTCAAATATCGTATTCAGCAAAATGATATCCTATCAAAGAATATCCACCCATTCTTCAATCATTCTGAAAAACAGTTCCAAAGCATCTCTTAATCAAACTTATTTAATAATAGTGATCTCTTTTTTCTTCGATCCTGCTTAAACCTGTTGCGTAAAACTCGCTTGTCATTACTTGAACAGATCATTATCTGATAACTTGACTTGAATACTGAAGTCATACAGAAAGCTTGTCTAGCTTTAAGCAGCCACCTGCCCATAAATGCGCCAATTCTTCATTACTAAAATGTCGCAGAGTTTGCTGTACTGCAAATGGCAATGCAAATGAGTTGCATGATATTGCCCTATGTATTGTCACTGCCAACAAGCATAATCATCTGCTGCTTGTAACTGACCCTTAACAGAAGCCATAGCGCCACTGGGTGTGTAATGTCACTATGTATTCACCCCCTGACGTTATTTATACAACGACACGTCGTTATTGCTGTGCGTATATACATCACGTTAAACGCATGACTTCAAAAAGCAATTGTCCATCATTCTGAAACCACGGGGTAGATAATGATATACTGTCAATGTAGTGCCATGCTATTCTCTGGATATACTATATTCGTCCAGTGGGGATATATATAAATAATAGATTGTTAAGACTGAGATATGCCTGTTATTCTTACGCCACATTCAGCGAGAAATTTGCAGAGAAGAGTGCGTGATATCACGGAAGTATTGTCAATGAGAGAATGGATATATGAGATGAACAATAACAGTATTACTGATAGACAATGAATGGTATAACATGAAGTGTGGTGGACTTTGAGTAACACAGTTTTGATTATGTGAAACGCTACATTCTAATATGCCTGTCGCTGCTTCATTGATGAATTACCACACATGGATTACTACTGTGGCGAAACATTGCTCTAAACATGAAGTATTAAGATATGCGACTGTCCAGGAACAGTCTTTTCCTTTCCCTTATGTAACATTCCCCAGCCTCTTAGATAATGGTTTCATTGACAGAAAGCAAGAATAGAATATATCCTCACCTGCACCCACCTACCGCACCGTACTTCATCATCATTCAATCCCACACAAGTCAAGCCCACACCACGTTTTGGAAATCTCTAATATAAGTTTACCTTAGTCACACATTTTTCTCTACCATAACCTACTGTTATTATGATATAATAATTATGTGAACTTATTCTCAAACTATTAACCCATTCACTCATAGGCTATTTTAGACCCAAACTCTTTGAACGAATCTACCCAAAAGAAGCATTTACTAGAGAAAAGTGTAATTTTAGAATTTTGTAGTTTGAACCCATTGTGATAAATAGAGCATTTGCTCCTATAGGAGCAAATGTTCTATTTATCACAATAGGTTCAGGAAGTGGTTATTATAGAGGCGTAGAAAGGCGTATTTATGGAGGAAAGGGTTAAATACATAAAGTAGTGATGTGACAGCTTAATGTATGACGAAAGTAATTCTGGAAGCTCATAAGGAGCTTTCAGGTTTACTTTAGACCCGTATTAAGCTTTGAACTTGAGAGGTTGTCCTGATTAGAAATTGGATGACTCGAACTTCTGTTATCTTGAGGTAATTTGTACGGTCCTTTGAAGTTCGAGATATTGAAGTTCAACTGCTTTATCATGACATAATATGAGCTTCCAGAATTACTTTCGTCATACATTAAGCTGTCACATGTGTTTCTAAATATGCGTAATGATACATATTAGAACAATTCTGTATTGTAAACTTTCGAAGGAACCACATTGTTAGTTCGAGTTATATCGCTGATCGAGATATCCGAATTCGAGATATCGATATTAAACTGCAGCGCTACAAAATAGATTTGGAAGACATGTAAAACGTAAAACCATATAGCAGCAATCATAAGAATGGCACGACACAGTCTAGTTGCTAGCCAAGTATGGTTTACAATAGAATCTGTCTTAAGCGTCCATAAAAAGAGGTCTAATTACGGGTAGGTAAGGCAGTTGGTAGCTTAAATTTGTAGCGCTGAATCGTTTCATTTCAATGTATGTCTTTCTCTCTTGGGTCTATGACAAATGATATTGCAGTAACACTATGCCCTCTGGAAGATCGTAAATTAAATTACAATTCGCGAATTTAGTTCCCTTGACTTTAAATACTTTAGCTTATCGGTAAAGATTGACTTTTTCAAAACACGCATATATATTATTTTAAGATTGGTTCAAAACTGCTTCATATATTCAAAACACGCATTACATAAAAAGTGACAGTTATTCTAACACATTTTCATGTTTTCTTTTTAAGGTTTGTTACAACTGTTTGATACGATATTACACTGTGTAAATCCATATACATGTATTATTCTAAATTCTCTCAATAGTATAGTTGAAACCGATTTTCATTTTTCAACCTGAGAAATATTAATGCAAATAAGATCAGTTTCATACGGTTTCAATTGTGATAGGTGCTGGTTGTGATGTGAGGTTTTTCACATTAAAGCTTCGCAGGGGAATAATAGTAGCACTACACTTTATGCTTTGTTGTATGGGAGTTTTGTGATACGTCAACAGTCAATGTCATAATCATCTTTCCTGAACTTGCATTAAGTAGGCATGGTGCATTAGTTGAATTGTAGATATCTGAACTAAGTTGATGAGACACAATGATAACCTATTGATATTTTGTTTTGACGCAGTATCCTTGGGGAGGTTGACTGAACTTTCGTTCTCTTCATATGTGATACCTAAAATATCCTCTGTTTGCTTATGTAATATTTTAGATCTGGTTCTGAAGTGCCTGTCATAGCCACACCTTTTCTAGTAAATGCGTAACTGTATAATTATATCAATGCTCGTGAATATGTATTCAGTAATAAAGTATTAACCCATTCGTGTCCAGTGTCCCTTTAAAGGAACTTGGGCAAATGGTGAAGACCCAGATCAAAGTGCTTGTACAGGAGCCCTCTAATCAGGGTGTCCGCTGTTTGAAGAACGCATTTATAGAAATGGCTTATACCAGCTAATATGTTGTTAGCTGTGTCCCACCTCAACATGAAAATGGATGGATTCCACAATAAGATCTGGGCGGGTATTCTTTCAAATATATGGGAATAAATAGTTAATTGGTTATTAATGGAAGGACATTTAAGACAGATGGCAGCCAAGAGCAGGGTGTAACTCATTTGGGGGCGCTTTCTGCACGACATAAACCCTGCATTATACAGTCATCTGTCTAAAATAGTTTAATTCTGTTTTCATTTAAAGTTCTGATCAACGTGGATTTACTGTACAATAAAACCTTCCGTAATTAGCCACCGATTGAGGAAATCCAATTGTCGGTCTTGAAACACAAACTGTAGTTTTATGCAGGGCGAGCGAAAACAAACTGATGGCATTATGTATTAAGTACGGTGGCACTGAGGTGACATATGCAAGATTTTTTCAAGTTTGTTTTCCCGAGATAATTGTTTTTATTATCTCGAGAATACGAAAAAAAGTTCGTTTTTACGAGATAATTTTTTTTATCATCTCGAGAAAACGAAACAAAGTACAAAAATGAGTCATGCAGGAAACACCACATACAGAACAAACACTCGCCCGAACAGCAACACAAGGAAACAGCAAATGTACATAACTAGAAAAAACAACAAGAGACACACAAAGACAAAACAAACATACAATAGGAGGAAGATGGAAGTACCGCCTTGGAACGGTCAGTGACAAAAGTCACTGGGGGGGGGGGGGGTTAAACCGGATTATGGGCGCCCAACCTCACTCTTATTCCATCCCCACCCTAAAAGACAAACAGTGTAAATAAACGTATCCCCTCTCCGACTAATCTACAACAACCGCGACGGCAAATACAATGGTAAAGTGCATGTATAACGAAAAAACATTTAATTGAACATACTGTATCCTTCTGAGATAATTTGTTTTATTAT
Source organism: Azorinus chamasolen (assembly GCA_963576725.1). Classification (NCBI taxonomy): domain Eukaryota; kingdom Metazoa; phylum Mollusca; class Bivalvia; order Cardiida; family Solecurtidae; genus Azorinus; species Azorinus chamasolen. Next base: position 78,866,712 of record OY755237.1, on the reverse strand, counting down.
CTCAAGAAAATGAAGTAGTTCGTTTTGACGAGATAATTTTTTTATTATCTCAAGAAAACGAAGTAGTTCGTTTTAACGAGATAAAAAAAAATATTATCTCGAGAAAACGAAATAGTTCGTTTTAACGAGATAAATTTTTTTATTATCTCGAGAAAACGAAACAAAGTTTGTTTTCCCGAGATAATTTTTTTTATTATCTCGAGAAAACGAAACAAAGTTCGTTTGTACGAGATTTTTTTTTATTATCTCGAGAAAACGAAACAAAGTTCGTTTTTCTGAGATATTTTTTTTATTATCTCAAGAAAACGAAGTAGTTCGTTTTGACGAGATAATTGTTTTTATTATCTCGAGAAAACGAAGTTCGTTTTGACGAGATAAAAAATTTTATTATCTCAAGAAAACTAAGTAGTTCGTTTTAACGAGATAAAAACAATTATTACCTCGAGAAAACGAAATAGTCCTGAGATAATTTTTTAAGTCGTGCGCACGACTTAATAAGTCAATCAGAACCCTCCGTCAGAGTCAATTGTTCATCTATAGGGTTTCTCGTTTCCCGCTTAGCGAGGCTCGATAGATTTGCAAACACTTTTGACCTAGATGAGACAACAAGTAACAAGCGTCTGATCTAAGCTGTTTGATACTCGGGCAATATAATTTTCCCAAAGAAGACCCGCATCAGACAGTACCTATAGGAGCTACCAGATCAGGGTCTATTATGTTTCCTTAGAAAATGTCATAAATCAAGATTTTAACTTTCTACGCCAGAGTAGACCCTGAACAGATAGCTCTTGAAGGATTTGTCTAACCAGGGTCTTCTATGTTTGTTTAGAACATATACTAAAATATAGAATATAGGCTAGATCTACTTTAGAACATATACTAAAATATAGAATATAGGCTAGATCTACTGCCTCAAAAATCTTATCAGTTTGCTCCTAAATAAATATTTATTATATCGGTATATTCATAGTGATGGAGCCTTTCACGAATAGCCATGTAGGAGTGCATGGGTTAATATGAAGAATCGCAGTTGTGTATAAACCTGTTGAAAGCCGGGAAGATGTATTCGACATACGGGAAACGGATGGACGCTATCCATAAACAATTTAACCCTTTCCTTCATAGTTTCTATTAAAACTTAATTTTAGGTGGATCTAGTTATATAGATTTACATGCATTCATAAGGGTAGAAACTCTCTTAAATATTTATGGAGGAAATGGTTAGCGTATCAACGCGACTAACATTTGCGTCTATTGAAAATTGTATAGGCCTACATGTACTTTGGTCTCATGTCTAACCAATCTGATTCACTGCTTTTGTATAATAAACCAATTACAAGCCTTATTTAGAACTACTCAAACAATATTTCACGGAGTAGAAATCTACATTATGGCAAAAGTCTAAATATTGCCGAGAAAGATATATAATAAATTTTTGAAGTAGTAGATCTACAACTGTGTGGATGATTACTACTGCGTTCTATGATGTAAATGTTCTCGGCTGAGTAGGAATCAGGCAGCGCAAGTAAGAATTCCGATAATGACGGACAGAGTAGGAATTCTTACTTTTGGGCAGTGCATTTCCAGAATTGTTCGTGCGCAAAATAGGAATTGGGACAAAGTGAGAATATCTGTGATCGTTGTCTGGTGTTTATGTACATTTATATTGCATTATACAAAGGACGGAGAATGGGTTAAGCTTTATAATGATGTATAAATTATGGAGATAGCTTTAAAATCGCAGACATAACACGTGTTTTTATACATTTTCATACTGCGAACATGTAAAGTAAAAAGCGCGCGTCATAGTGATGTTTGATACGTCACGGTAACGTTATACGCAATAATGACGTCATGTAAGTTCATCCCTTGTCTCAGCCATTTTCTCATAGGCCTCAAATACTTGCGAAAACTGTTGACTCTGATGGAGGGTTCTGATTGGCTTATTAAGTCGTGCGCACGACTTAAAAAATTATCTCAGGAAAACGAACTTCTTAAAACGACCTCTTAAATCCAGAAATGGAAGGAGAACGTCGGATATCTGTACTACTTCATTTTTGTCGTACCCTTTATTACTTTTCTACAGTTACTCTGTTTGCAGTTCAATCATTGAGTACACTAGCGATAGGTGGATACAGTATGTTCACTTAAATGTTTTTCGTTACCACTGTATTTGCTGTCGCGGTTGTTGTAGATTAGTCGGAGAGGGGATACGTTTATTTACACTGTTTGTCTTTTAGGATGGGGATGGAATAAGTGTGAGGTTGGGCGCCCATAAACCGGTTTAACCCCCCCCCCCCCAGTGACTTTTGTCACTGACCGTTCCAAGGCGGTACTTCCATCTTCCTCCTATTGTATGTTTGTTCTTTGTGCGTCTCTTGTTGTTTTTTCTACTTATGTACATTTGCTGTTTCCTTGTGTTGCTGTTCCGGCGAGTGTTTGTTCTGTATGTGGTGTTTCCTGCATGACTCATTTTTGTACTTTGTTTCGTTTTCTCGAGATAATAAAAAAAATTATCTCGTAAAAACGAACTCCTTCGTTTTCTTGAGATAATAAAAAAAATTATCTCATGAAAACGAACTTTTTTCGTTTTCTCGAGATAATAAATTTTTTTATCTCGTCAAAACGAACTAATTCGTTTTCTTGAGATAATAAAAAATATTATCTCAGGAAAACGAACTTGAAAAAAAAATCTTGCATATGGCACCTCAGTGCCACCGTAATTAAGACCTCCCATGCTTTTGAAAACAGCCTGTGTAGTCACACTTAAAACTGTCCAGCGTGGTGAAATCAAGGTTTCATCAGCAGAAATGCGCTTCAAACCCAAAGGCTGTACCACCTGACTGTGAAATGACTAAAATAGATATTTTTAACGCTTGTCTCCATAGAAAAAAATATAATAGTATGCCTTTGCATATAGAGTGGGTCAAAATACGACGGCTGCAGTGTGAATCGCCTGGTCAGTGTCTGCTCTATTTGCTACTGAAAAATCATGTATCTATTTCTGCAAGTTTCTGCCACGGTAATTCATACTCATACATTCATAATTTCTTACATAAATACCCATGGAGTAAATGGCTAAGCGCTCTGCTTTTAATGACATCCTTGGTCATTTATGAAGTGGTCGCTTATAAACCTATATTACCTAGGACGCTGTTGTTCGCACCGATGCTTTATTTTACAAGCAGTTTTATTTGATGCATTTATATGAACTTTACGTCAATTGGGTGGCTGTTCTTAACCCTTCGCTTGCTATTCACGTCATTATGCAGGAGCTGTCTCATCTGGTTCTGTACAATTTACAAGTTGATTGTGCAACCAGTGCACTCCACAGTAGTGATTGCACAGTGAAATACTTGTACACAGTGAAGATATATGTAATTATACAACAGGGCATGGGTAAAGAAGGAGACACGTATTTTAAAATTCAGCAAGAGAAGGGTTAATATATCTGGTCAAATAATAGTTTAGCACATACGTGTACCTCTATTCCTGAAACAGCAGATATTTAACAAAGCCTTTGCCATTGCGAGAAAATCAATTATTTCCATAAATTGCTTTCCTCCTTTGCAAAATACAATAACTTGACCACCAATATAGGTATAATTATCGGTCTTATAAGAATGCGTTAGCTCAGTCGATGACGTAAAGTATGCAGAAAGCGCACGCAGGAGCTTTCTGCATAACTTACGACCCAACAATATCCGCTTTTTTAAAACATCTGTGATTATCAAATGATCGAATTCAAGGGGTTAGATTGTATTCGATTTCTTCACAGAGATGCAACCAGAGTTTCAAACAGTTTGTATTTTAACGGACGGGTCAACGAGTTAGGCTACTGACCGACTCAGTTTAGTACAAATTGTTTACATAGGTGATCAGAATTTCACCAGTTTTAGTTCACCATTATTTGATTAATGTTGTAATAAAATAGGACATCGTTCAAATTCAGAGATCAATCAGAACATCACAAGGCAGAAAATCGGATTTAAGGTTTACAGTGAAATTCAATCAGGTTAAATGGGTAAAAGTAATCAGACTTTAAAATAACACAGCCTGGTCCCGAACTCGCTCCTGAAATTAATTATTGATCTGTGGCTTCAAATGATGCTACGGATGGAAACTGATCATTGTCTGATAACTGGACTTAAAACTTTAAGGAAGCCAGACCGTTCTCGGCTTATCTAAACTTACTACGTATTCGCACGGCAAATGGACATGCATAAATTGTAGAAATGCCAAGAGTACACTTTCATGAATAATTGTTTAAATTAAAAATATCTCTCTCTCTCACTCTGTCTCTCTGTTTCTCTCTCTATGTCTCTCCCTGTGCGTGATAAAATAAATGTTTGCAAAGATTAATTTATTTAATTTCGTTCTTTCTTTATTTCTTTCTTTCTTTATTTTCTTTATTTATCTATTTATGCATTTATTTGAGCATTTATTTATGAATTTTTAAAATCTATTTATGCCTTTTTATGCATTTATTAATGCATTGATTTATGCATTTATATATTTATTTATTATGGCATGTATATACTTTCGTCGAAACTGTGCACAATTTTGTATCTTAATCAGTGTTTGAAGCGATAAACGTTATATGCACACGCGAAACTATAGGTAAAGTGATTATGTGTATTAATGATAAATAGCTTGAATACATCCCAGTGAAAACAATAAAATATGATTATTTCATTTAGGCATGTGCTTCAAAAGGAATTACTGAAAATAACATGACAAATAGTCTGCACCAGAGTTCTCTGTGAATGTTACACTGTCAATAGTCATCTGTATTTTATTCAGTTTGATACAAGATGACACGAAACAGAAACCACAATGCCACTGGCTTTTGAATAGCTTTGTGTTTCCCCTGTGACGCCAATCATACATACAACGCATTGTTACTGCTACAGCGCATATAGTCAACCTTTCTCCTGCAAAACCCTTCGCTCGTTAACTGTGATCTGACACGCATTCTGCAAACGGATTGCAACCAGCTTAAACGCCCAGTAATTCGACGTTTCATCATGAACCAAGCTATTCGATACTTGATCAATAGTTTCGCAAATACCTGCTCAACTCGGGATTAGTCAAAGCTGCAGCAATTCCCAACTTGGGCAGACGTTTGATCTACACAGCGGGGGTAAGGGATAATGCATAGCTTATCAAGCATTCATTCGCCCATTCGTCTCATACTACGAGGTAGATAATAACATATTGTCAAAGTACTGCCATACTACTCTCTAAGCATACCCTATATTCGTCCTTTGGGTATATATAAATGATTAAGTGATAAGCTTGATATATGCCTGTTACTCTTACGCCACATTCAGCGAGAAATATACGGAGAAAATAGCGTGATAACACGGAATGATTGTCAATGAAAGAATGGATATATCAGATGGACAAAAACAGTATTACTGCTAGAAAGTGCATGGTACAGCAGACAATATGGTTGGTTTTCAGACATACGGCTTTGATGATAAAACGCATGCATCACTACTGTGGCAAAACCTTTGAAAACAAGAATACAGAGAACGATATAAGATACTTAAATTAAAACATTTCCAGGAATAGCTTGTGTTTATTTCTTCACCAAACCCTGCGTTTTGACCGTTTGGAAGAGACGACTCTAAAGAGTGGCCACAACATAGGGTTTGGTGGAGAAATGACGAATTTAGTATTTGACCACACAACTTTATATGTTGCTCTGAAGAATAAGAAAACCAAAAAACCACCCGTCCCACCATTTACAATAGTCGTAATCGCCCAGCTGTTATTATCAAATATCATATATAATTATTCTCGAACTATCAAAACATAAATTGAATGATCTTAAATGCCATCAATGATAGAATTGTATCCACCTTATAATGCTAGTCAGGTCACGCAGTACATTTCGGGTCATAATTTTAGATAGTAAGTGAATTCGTCCAATTTAATTTTACAGACGTTGATCGTATAACGTAATTAGACTTACGTCGGAATGATAGTTCGCCAGCAATCAGCAAAATGTGATACCACACGATAATATAATCCAATTGTGTTTTGTTTCCACATTTCAATTCATTTCAATTTTAATGTCCAAAATAAGAGATGGTGAAATTTAATATACTTTTTTTATTTACAGACACAGTTTTACCACATCGTATGTTTTAATAAATCTAGATAAACATCGGAACCCTACCACATCAATACATAAGTACAGTAACATTCTCTAAAGTGGCCATCGAAAAGAGATACCATACTGGGTCATGCAAGGCAGGTAGTAGCATAATATTGTATGATAGTTATGAAAAAAGTTCCTATAGGAGGTTTCTGCATTTTTCGTATTGCATTAAACAAACACCTGCTTTAAAGACTTCAATGTTTGTAAGTTCAATAGCCACTTTAGTGATATTGCACTGTACATTCCAGTAGCCAATGTGTTGATTATATATTTTCACCTGGTACAGTAAAACCCTTTAAACAGGACGTTACATTTAGAATAAATATCGGCTTGGATAAAGGTAGTAGCTTATTACAGAGTACAAGTCAGGCAGAAAGCTCCTCTAGGAGTTGTCTACATGACGTTCACCCTGCATTACGCAGCCACCTGTCTGACGTTCTGCTCTAGTAGAAGTCTTGTCCAGAGAGGTGTTATTGTATATATGTATTAATCAAAATACAATTAATTTTAAACTATTGATTATCTGACAAAATGTGCACTGTCTCCTATTATTTTTGCTTCCCATTTCTACGCCTTTGTCATTTGTCATGTTGATGGTGTTTGTCAAAATTCATCCCACAGGGCTACATGTAAAACGCATATGTACAGAAGGAATGGTGATCCAATGAACCTTGTTATGGAACTCTAGATTAACTGAGTTTATCCTATTGATATCATTCTCATACACTCACCTTTAAAGCGATCACTATATAAATGGCCAGGGGTGTCCTTAAAACAGAATGCTTAACCCTGTACTCCATGCAAAATGTTATGTATGAATGTGAACTAGTATAAATATGAAATTATTTGTTTGTGATGGCATCATGAGCAAGCGACGTTGTACCATGGCAGAAACATTATGTTATTTCATAAGCAAACAGACCAGACCATGACCAGACGCATCTTACTGGAACAGCCTAATCTGGATCTAAAGTATGTGTGCAAAGGACATTATGGAGTAAAGGTTTAATGCAGTATGAAAGTAATTCAGCTCCATTTGGAGCTTTCTGTGCGATTTTCATCTTGCAATAATGAGGAAGTCCCCACAATGAACGTATATTTTCAATAATATCATAAAACTTGGTATTTGTTATGCTCAATCATTATTATGAAGGTAGCCAATTTGAACTTATATCGAAAAATGCCTCTGTGATACTAATAAACGGATTTCATCAATATCTTTTGTTCTACAACACAATAGTATCGGCCTTTTCCGTTAAAATTTTCCACTTTTGCCGATGATCACCCGGTCCCTCCAATGTTTATGTAGCAGCTTTTCTCAGAAGTGGTCGGAAAAACACGAATAGGACGAACAAGTACGAAACTAAAACCCAACCCGAATAAAACTGAAACATCGGGGAGTAAACTCGGAATCGGAGATATCAGGCACATGGATGTTTTGTAAATGGTAATTGGGTGGATTTTCTTGCAATATACTACTTTTCAGCATATAAACAGATGAATTTTGTTTATTTTAGGTGTTTTTGACTCGCGTCAAATGTAGGGACATCCCCTTTAAGCAACCGCTTGCTTTTGAAAAACATCCCCGCTTTTTAGTTTTGTGGTTGCGTTAGAGAAACTTTACTATATATATAAATATAGTGCATTAGTCAATGTTCAGTTATATATTTTTTCCACCAGGTTTATTAATCAAAATGCAATTATATCATATCTATTGATGATTATCTGCCAAAGTATCAGCCCTCCTTGACACTTTCCCACGTGTTTGTCGTTGGACATTTTATTCCCTAGAACAACAGAATGACAGGGATGGTTTTCATCCCATCAGCAATTTATGGCACGTGAGATCAGTTGAATTCATTCTCATACTGGGGAAACTTTCTAAATCGATCATTTCATAAAGGACCGTGGGTGTCCGTAAATAATACAGGTGGCCGTTTAATGAAGAACAAAATATAACGCAGCTCCGTAAGAGGTACTTTTTATATTTTTATTCTTGCATCAAGCATTAAATCCCAATTCTGTCGGCTTTGACTTGCCACTTAAATACTCATTTCCAATATGCACTGCGTGACTATTCGAACTTTTGAGAAACTGTTAACAGAGTTTGGATCCTAGTAAGACGCCGCTTTTCAAAACAACTGTTCTGGATCTAAGCTGTACGCAAATTCGAATCATGTCACGGATTACGGATATCGAAATAATAAAAGATGCAACGATTTACATAAAATACGTTAGTTAAAATCAAATGTACCTCAATGGGTTTGATAGAAAACGGTGCGTCTACAACGTGTCTATCGGGACCATCACTACAGAGCTCATTATTGTCCTTGAATAATGTGATAAGCAGCAGCATGTCAGTGAAAAAAAAACAAATTTAGCGACCACATGTTTGACGTAACCATTATTAGACGTAAAGGTAAAAAGAGTGTCTGATGTAAAAGTCACATATCTTTCATTATCTGGCAAACCAGATACACCTCAGTCTGTAGGAAAGTCACTAAGGATACTACAGAGTAAATGCCAATACATGAGCTCGATATGTTCATTCCGTGTCCGGGTTTAAACGTGTACCATCATAGAGAACTACCCTCGGCATGTGTGCGACGTTTAGTTCACTTTATGTTGACGCACTTAATCAATAGAACGACATCGTTGCGTTCAATGTTTTGGTGCTAGTTTGCAACAGATCACGTATACCTGCCTTTCATTTTCAAGGTGCTAGAGAAGGTAGTTGATGCGCATCTATAACAACATTTGACAAATAACTATCATCGAAATCTCTCATATATTGGCAAGTATATTTGCAATCTTAAGGCGCTCCTCTACACGGTATTTCATCTCCAGAACTTTATGGCGATTTGATTTACAAACTTGGTAAAATTGTTGGACATACCCATTTTTGTTAATCAAATACGTTAAAATATCAATGAAAATGGGTATGACCCTATAGTACTACAGCATACTGCATGTCTGGTTGCCAACCCGTTTACAGTTGCCAATCACGCTGTCCTCGTTTCATATACGCCGAAAGGAAAGCCGTAGTGCTCTATGAAGACGCACTCTGAAATCCGAAAGGAGGATGTCGGATCCTTGTATTATCTAGTTTTGTCGTATCCTTTATTACATTTCTACAGTTACTCTGTTTGCAGCTCAATCAATGAGTGCACTAGCGATAGGTGGGTCAAGTATATTTCACTCGAACTTGTTTTCATTTTACATGCAATTTGCCACCGTATTTGTCGTTTCACCAAGAATGGGACCACCCAACACATTGCATCTCGTCTTATCACCAAGGCAGCTCGTTAGCGACATATGTATCCCGTGCTGAAATAATTCTTTTCTTTGGCTATCTGGACATTAAAATACTAACTCATACATACAAAGCCTGACGCGGTGACGCGCCACCATAAACCAGAAACATATTATACGTGTCGTTTCCGATTAGAGAATTGAATTAACCCTTCGCTTGCTATTCACGTCAATATACCTACCTGTAAATAGTGAAGACCCAGATGAGACAGCTCCTGCAGGAGCTGTCTCATCAGTGTCTGCACTATTTACAAGTTGATTGTGCAACCAGTGCACTCCACAGCAGTAATTGCACAACGAAATACTTGTACACAGTGAAGATATATGTAATTATACAACAGGGCATGGGTAAAGAAGGAGAAATGTATTTTAAAATTCAGCAAGCGAAGGGTTAAAGTATGATGCCACGTTATGAAATGCCAACATGATATATTTACCAAGTTAGTTGCATTCAATTTATGAGCAAAAGTCGAATATTGTTATTTCAACAGGAAGCAATATGCCTTTTACAGTCAGTCAGCTCAAAAACACTGCCTGTACCAGGGTGGTGGTGAATTGAAGTAGTGCATAATGTTATACACACAAACACGTCATGCTAATTCTGCAGTTAATGCATTTTATGCATTTCATTCAGCTGATGCAATTTCTGCTTTATTCAAGGTCTGCTTAAAATTGAAACTAATATTATAACATTTCTTGAAATTAACTGCAGCGAGGATATTTGTATAATAATAAGGTGGTTTTTTGGCAAATCTCTTAATTCAGTATTCAATTATTTTAACTCAGCTCTGCTATACCAAAATCAACCTTTAGGCTTTGTAAACATTTTAAAATGCTGATTCTGATCAGACAGTGCGTTTGATCGGGTTCGACACGTGTTGCATAATCTTACGATCATATTGCGTATAGCAATTCTCAAATCTCTCAACTTTCTACAATAGTATCCAATGCTATGTTTGTATCAGTGACAACGGTCTACAGATCTCTCCTCATACAATTGAGCAACAGAGTAAACTGATGTTCTCAGCCTTCGATTTAAGAGTACAGTAGAGACTTCTTAAGCGGTCATTCATTTATTGAACATAAGAGTCTTAACCCTTCGCTTGCTGAATTTCAAAACACATTTCTCCTTCTTTACCCATGCCCTGTTGTATAATTACATGTATCTTCACTGTGTACACGTATTTCGCTGTGCAATCACTGCTGTGGAGTGCACTGGCTACACAATCAATTTGTGAATAGTGCAGACCCTGATGAGACAGCTCCTGCAGGAGCTGTCTCATCTGGGTCTTCACTATTTACAGGTACGTATATTGACGTGAATAGCAAGCGAAGGGTTAAAAAGCAGGTGGCTGCTTAATGCATGGCAAACGTAATGCAGAAAGCTCATATAGGAGCGTTCTGCATTACTTTTGATCTGCATTAAGCTACCACCTGCCTTACAAACCCTTAATTAAACTCTGTTTGACAACCGCTTAAGATAGATTATACTGTTAATTGTAGCTCTTAAAATGCAAATAAAAATATTGTCTTGTTTTGTCTTCCTACTAGTTAAAGCTCTTACTAATCTACTGAGTGTCAAACAGCTTGGATAAAAACGAAACGTGTTGTCTCAGCATAGTCGAAGCTGGTCACAGATGCCAATTATACCGCGTTAAGCAAAACACAGGCTAACCCTTTCCCTGTTCTATAATTATTCCAAATTTAACCACCCTACTGAATATTCATGGGCAAAATAAGCATACGGAAATATGGAAATAGGAACATTGTAGCCATTTTAAAAACTAATAGAATAGATTTATCAAATTCCATTAGCAAACAGAGCAGACCCTGATCGGATGGTTCCTATAGGAGTTATCTCGTCTGAGTCTACTCTGTCTGCAGATGTGCGTAAAGCCGTTTATATGAGGGAAAATGTTAATTTTGCCAGCTTGGAATTGATGTGATGTATGATCAAGAATTCTATTTACATGTATGTAAGTCAGGATTTGTTACATGATAGGAATAATTTGTAAATCGTCGGTATCTCATTTTAAACAAGAAAACACGAATTATATATAATTGAATAAGTTTGCTACAGTATTCAAACTATGCAATCCTTGAGAACGTTGGATTCCCCAAACCTAACATAGCAGTAGTTCTCATTCAATGCACGTATTCAATGATGAATAAGACTAAAATATCGATCGAATAACGAATGATAACCTGATTCGCATTTACAAACGGCTGAATTAGTTAACCCTTCGCTTGCTATTCACATCAATATACCTACCTGTAAATAGTGAAGACCCAGATGAGACAGCTCCTGCAGGAGCTGTCTCATCAGGGTCTGCACTATTTACAAGTTGATTGTGCAACCAGTGCACTCCACGGCAGTGATAGCACAGCGAAATACGTGTACACAGTGAATATATATGTAATTATACAATAGGGCATGGGTAAAGAAGGAGACATGTATTTTAAAATTCAGCAAGCGAAGGGTTAAGACATCAAGTGATCCGGCGTCTTATCAAGATTCATACTGGTTGACACTTGGTCAATAGTTTCTCAAAACTTGATCGACTACAAAGTTGTCAAAATTGCACCAAATATACAGTTGAATTGACATTTTCTTTGTTTCTGAGGGATAGGGGATACGGGAAAATAGCTTTTCACTTTCTCAAGGTTACGATCTTATATTAAATACAGTTTAACATCGATATCTGGGATTTTAAGGGACCATCAAATTATTGCGAGATAAAAAACAGTCGATTCATCCGATTTCTAACCCTATTTCTCTAGTTTGCAGCTTAATGCAGGTCTAAAGCAATGCTGAAAGTTCCTGTAGGAGCTTTCAGCATTACTTTCGACCTGTATTAAGCTGTCATGTGTGCTTCTAGATGTGCGTAGTGATACATTTTAGAATAATTCTGTATTGTAAAGTTTGAAAGGACCGAACTTTTGCTTCGAGTTATCCTGAAGTTCGGGTTATCCGAGTTCGAGATATCGAAGTTCAACTGTACATAATTTAGGCAACTGTATGTATTAACCCTTCGCTTGCTATTCGCGTCAATATACGTACCTGTAAATAGTGAAGACCCAGATGAGACAGCTCCTGCACTATTTACAAATTGATTGTGCAACCAGTGCACTCCGCAGCAGTGATTGCACAGCGAAATACTTGTACATAGTGAAGATATATGTAAATATACAACAGGGCATGGGCAAAGAAGGAGAAATGTATTTCAAAATTCAGCAAGAGAAGGGTTAACCGTCATCCTGCTACCTGTGACCTGACTCACTGATTTACTGATCCAGATAAGAAGCTGGGTAACTCGAATTCTCACCAGGAGCCAATCTATTTGACACTTGGTAAAAAAGTTCTCAAACGCTTGGTCGAATCCATTGTTTTCAAAGTTGGTCCAAATCCAAATTTGAATTGACATTTTTTATCACAGCGGGTTAAGCGTTACATATTATACACGGTTCAAATATATTGATTAAGTTCAGGTTTACCTTATTTGGGGATGAATTTAGTAACACTTTCAGATCAATTTGATGGAGGTGTGTAGAAAGATTAAACTCGGTTCAACATTGATTTGAAATCCTTAATACCAAAATGGAGACTCTTAGAATTAATATCGGCGGAACTGTGTTTGAAACAACAAGGTAAAATGATATATCCCTTTACTCCATAAATACGCCTTTCTACGCCTTTGCAAACAGAGTAGACCGACACCAGGCGGCTCCTATAGGAGCCGTCTGATCAGGGTCTGCTCTGTTTTCGTATGATAGAATAATGATAGGATTCTACAGTATAAATCACGTGTCCATGAGCTGTTATAATAATTATTATAATTGATATGTACGGTGTCATTATTTCTTACATGAATGTTCACGGAGTAAAGGGTTATACGAACATTTTTATCGGTAGCGTCTTATCAGGGTATACATTGTATGACGTAATGGTTACATGATAATACGAGCAGCTATGTCTATAGCGTCCTATCAGGGTGTACACTGTATAACATCAATGGGTACATTATAATAAGAGCAGCTATATCTGTAGCGTCTTATCAGGGTATATATTGTATAACGTCAATAGTTACATGTTAATAAGTTCAGCTATATCTGTAGCATCTTATCATGGTGTACACTGTATAACGTCAATAGTTACATGATAATACGAGCAGCTATATCGGTAGCGTCTTATCAGGGTATACACTGTATAACGTCACTGGGTACATTATAATACGAGCAGCTATATATGTAGCGTCTTATAAGGATATACACTGTATAACGTCAATGGGTACATTATAATACGAGCAGCTACATCTGTAACGTCTTATCAGGGTATACGCTGTATAACGTCAATGGGTACATTATAATACGAGCAGCTATATCTATAGCGTCCTATCAAGGTATACCCTGTATAACCTCAATGGGTACATTATAATAAGAGCAGCTATATATGTAGCGTCTTGTCAGGGTATACACTGTATAACGTCAATAGTTACATGATAATACGAGCAGCTATATTTGTAGCGTCCTATCAGGGTATACATCGTATGACATGATAATAAGAGCAGTCATATATGTTACGTCTTATCAGGGCATATACATTGTATGACGGTCATGGTTACATGATAATACGAGCAGCTATAACTGTAGCGTCCAATCAGAGTATACACTGTATAACGTCAATGGTTACATGGTAATAAGAGCAGTTATACTTTTAGTGTCTTATATCAGGGTATAATCGTATGACGTTCATGATTGCATGATAATACGAACAACTATATCAGTAGCGTATTATCAGGGTACACACTGTACAACGTCCATGGTTACATGGTTTATATGAGCAGCTTTATTAACAGCTTCTTATCATGGTATACACTAAGATAATATGATTGCTATGAGCACCTATATCATTGCGTCTTATTAGGGTATACATTGTATATTATTGACGTCCATAGTATACAGTAATTATACATAATACAGTCTATATGAACGGTTATATACAACATGTTTTCCCAGTGTATGCACCATATAATGTTCCAGATAACATGTTTAAACCAGAGGCCCAGATAAAATATATAAATTGAAACAATTTCAAGAATTTACCAAACATTATGATGTGACCTATCTTTATAATCTATCTTTAAAGAGTGTCATCACAATACAGGGTTAGGTGGAGAAATGACAATGTTGGTATCTGCATGCGCTCCTTTATGTCTTGTTCTGTATACGAGAATATCAGTAGAGTCTTTTCAAGGTGTACACTGCATGATGTTCCTTTTGCATCTCTTTCTTAAACGTGCTACATAATTTTAAATGGCATATTTTACAGAGCTTGATTTTAGGTATCCTCTATGAGCAATCAGGTCTAGCTCTACACTGTTTGCAAATGACAGGACATGCGTTACTAGCATTCAAAGGTTTAACCCTTTCGGCGCCAAAATTCTAATTGTCGTCTGCAATCCAAGTTTGTTAAATCATTCAGTAAAATAAGGAAATGAGATAAATAAATGCAAATTTCAAAGGAATAAAGCACATATATAGAGAATGAGACAAATAGTGCATTCCCTGATCAGACACCGCCTTGAAAAGGCGGCGTCTGATCTGGGACTGCACTATTTGTCGTGGTGCATTTATGCGACTGCGGCGGTGAAAAGGTTAATCAGCGTAGCTTACAGTAACGAAACGAAGGCATATATATAATCTTCATGTCGTTAGATGTAAAAGGCTAAATCAGTATTGGTTCTTTAATTTAATAGCAAAAAGGTCAGATTAATATCAACACAGATTGTATCATTCTGGAGAAATGTGTCGTTTTGCTAAGTGACATTTGCGAATGACAACAATCAGAGCTGTATCAGAGAGAACGTAAGAAATCTAAGAAAATTGTTTCTATACGCTTTCTCCGAAAGGTCTGTATCGCACGAGAGGGGCGATTATAATGACTACTGTAATAGGGTTGGCTTTGAAATAAGACATTCAGATAGACCTAGACCGTTACATCTTGTCTGCAGGCTAGTAGCTTATTAATCCGTTGATTGTACATACGAATAAGCTCGCTCATCCAACCGGTACAATAAGTAACATTATCGGTCGTTCATACTTGGGACAGCTAAATGCAGAATGGAACAGGAAGTCATACAGAAAGCTCCACAGAGAGCTTTCTGCATGACTGTTATACTGCGTTAAGCAGCCACCTGCCTAAGAGGTTCTCAATTATTCGTTACTACGAGGTTTTACTGTATTACCCTAGGGAAACTCTGAGCTCAGTGTCAGACTGGAAACTTGCTGATGACGGTGTGTTACATGCATCATACCGAATGAGAGAAAATGACTATTTCTTTGACAGAGATCCAGCTGTATTTGGGGTATGTCTGCTGTCTATTATTCAGTTAATTTAGATAAGAAATGCATTATGACAAAATATTTGAAGGGGACTGAGTTGTTGATTATGACGTGTTACCTTGCGGGCGTACAGAAAATGACGTTGATAAGGGTCCAATTGTATCTGGGATTAATTCAGATTCATTCTGTAGATTTAGATAAAGAAATAATTTAAAAATGCATATAGAGAAAACAGTCGAATATAACTTGCAAACTTAACTCTTCGCTTGCTGTTCTCGTCAATATACTTACCTGTAAATAGTGTAGACCCAGATGAAGGAGCTGTCTCATCAGGGTCTGCACTATTTACAAGTTGGTTGTGCAACCAGTGCACTCCACAGCAGTGATTGCACAGCAAAATACTTGGAAACAGTGAAGATATATGCAATTATGCAATAGGACATGTGTAAAGAAGGAGAAATGTATTTTAACATTCAGCAAGAGAAGGGTTAAATACATGTGTAAGTGGTTGAACTCTTTTTCTGAATCTGTTATCGCATCTGCAAACAGGATGGATTCAGATGAGACGCCGATAGGATGAATTGGTCGTCTTACTCTCACTACGACCAGAACCCGCTTGATACTGTGGCTATGTCAACCCGTTTGTCCGTTCTACATGCTGTCTAAATATCAATATCTACTGAATAGTCATATAATAGTTATAAATAATGAAATATGGATGGAGGAACATTGTGGCCATTTTAGGAACTAAAGAAACAGATATATCAAATTCCATTAGCAAACAGAGCAGACATTGGTCAGACAGTTCCTCTAGGAGCCATCTGATCTGGGTCTTCTATGTTTGCAAATGTATGAACAGGCGTTTATATGAGGGAAATGATTAACAGAAAAAAGAAAGAGAGTATTAAAATGAATAAGACGGCAAAACGCGTGAAAATGAAAGTACTAGTATCAATGTCTTAACCGACATTGGCCATCGGTTCGCCGTCCATATAATAGTATATGTCTATTAATTATTTCAGATATTGTCCCCATGAATGGTCATACAAGATTATCAATTAACTGAATTTATATAATGGCGCTACGAGGAAGGGAATTTGTATTATGAAATACATTGTATACTCTGATCTATATTACCTATTTCATATGCAAACAAATCTGAGCCTAATCGGCTTGCTGCAGGAGCCGTCTGATCTGGGTCCTTTCCGTTTGCTTAGGCGTAAAACGTCGTCAATATCAATAGATAAAATGATTAATAGTCTACATATTATCCAGGCGATTTTGAATTACCTGCGTACATCCGAGTTGCATCTACCGACTACTCTCTGTGGACCATCAATCAAACTGGAACTGGAGTTCTGGAACATCAACCAGCATGACATACAGCAATGCTGCTGGACTAACTATAACAAATGGAACTCCACCATTGAAGCCATGGCCAGGCTCGAACGTGACCGGAAAGCCTATGCAGTGGAGCCAATACCGCCAGGTACAAGTACGCAATCTCAATGCTGGCCTCGGCACCGAGCCATGGTTTGGCAATTTCTGAATCGAAGCAATTCTTCAATATGGGCGAAGGTATTATAAATGTTATATCTATAACGAGTTGGTCGCGTTACAAACAGTTTTTTAATGAATTTGTTTTTACTTCACTCAGCACCCCTGATCAAAGAACCCGTCTGTATTGCATTGTAGCTGCATTTATTATAACGTTGACCAGCATGCGGGTGAAAATTAAACAGGTTGCTTAGGAACCGTAAGTTTGACATTGCCCTACAGCTAATGAATATTCATGACAGACGTATTCCACACATTATGAATATTAACCCATTTTCTTGTATAAAACAATGTTAAAAGGGGGATATTCTACAAGCTAATAGAACAGACCCGATCAGACAGCTCCCACAGGATCTGTATGATCTGAGTCTGCATTTTGGGTACAACTCCTCGAGACGTTCGCCTAAAATTTCTCTGCCAAGCAAAGGTTTAAGCAATTGTGCAAAGGTAGCAATTTGGATTATGAAATTATTAACCCTTTCGCTGCCAAATTATGTCGTCTGCTAACTTTGTCGTCTGCTACAAATTTTCATTTTTTTTTTAATTTTGCTTCACTTTTGTTTCAAAAACATAGTAACAGCAGCAAACAGTTTTGATCCTGATGAGACGCCGAGTTACTCGGTGTCTCATCTGGATCCAAATTGTTTGCATAGGTAATCACAGATCCGGCATTGGCAGCGAAAGGGTTAAGTCTGGTAAGAATTGGCAACAAATTCCCATGAAATAAACAAATTATGTATTACCATTAGCATGTTTTGCATTTATTAACCCTTTACTGCATACATATGCCTTTCTACGCCTTTGCAAACATAGTAGATAAGACGGCTCCTATAGGAGCCGTCTGATCAGGGTCGGCTCTGTTTGCTTATGAAATAATAAATATCTGATTTTACAGTTTCTGCCATGGTATGTGTACATGTGTTATTATAACAAATTAATCTAATTTATATTATTGACGTCATTATCTTTTACATGAATATTCATAGGAGAAAGGGTTAATGTCAGCATATCTTTGTGATGAAAATTGACATGTGTACTTGAATGCATTTTACATGTATATATTTAGATTTTCAGCGTAGTTTCCTTTGTGTTTGTCGTGGCCTCAATAACCACACTAATCCTGTCAACAACCAACTTCGTCAAAGACGCCAGTGTGCAAACTGAATATGTAGCTGATGTTGGTACCAATGTCTCTACTGTTCCAACTAACATGACATCTGTAACGACAACGACAGGAAAAGGTTCCCAAGAAGAAAAGAAGTATCATGACCACTTCGTTTTGGATGTGATAAATATTGTATGTCTCGTTTATTTCATTTGCGAGTATGCTGTGCGCTTCGTTTACTCACCTCATAAACTTCGCTTCCTCATTTCCTTTTTATCCGTTATTGATGTATTGGCCATCGTTCCTGACATCATCGAGTATGTTGTGTTCGGTATAATTCCTGATACCGAAAACAATTTGAATACGGAAACATACGCTACTATTCTGAGAGCGCTCCGGATTCTTCGTATATTTCGTTTAGTTCGTCACTCTACGGGATTGTGGGTACTCATCTACACTCTAAAAGCGAGCATTAGTGAGCTATTGCTGTTGGTGTGGCTGCTAGTTATAGGAACTGTATTCTTTGCCTCACTGATATATATCGCGGAGGACAAGGACAACTTCCGTAGCATACCAGATGGCTTCTGGTGGGCGATCATAACTATGACAACGGTTGGGTATGGTGATATGTCACCAAAGACTCCCTGGGGTAAGGTCATTGGCTCGTTCTGTGCAATGTCTGGTGTGCTAGTAATAGGATTTTCTGTACCTGCATTGGTGAATAACTTCATCATGTATTATACTCAGCTGCAGTTCGCAAACATGATGGAGCAAAAGGCTAAAATTGAAAAGGCAAAAGCAAATTGTAACGGAAATAACAAAGTGGAAGAGTGTCTCCATTTGTCTACAAACCTTTGACGAAAAAGAAAAGTATTTGTATCGTATGACTAAAACATGATCTACATCAGAGGGAATACGTTTTTAGATAGAATCGTCATTGCAATGAGTTGGGTTACATCTAATTTGTATATGATTGTTTGTTTCTGCCAACAATAATATATTAGTAATACACTAACAAATCTAAGTGTTATATAGTGACAAGTCAACTTTATACATTGCGGACACTACCTAACATGTAGTGTGATCGACACTATATAGGAACGTATACGAATAAAGGTCGACTCTACATATTGAGGAAATGCCTGAAAATATTGTTTTAAGAACAACAATTCCATTCAATACAGGTACATATTGACTTAATATAAAGACAAATCGATTCTATATATTGTCGAAATGACTCCACATGTATTCATGTCAACTCTACATAGGATCGGTACTACTAAATATATGCACATACTAATAAAAAGACAAGTCGATTGTATGTATTGCCGAAATTACTTTGTATGTAATCCAGTCGTCTCTTTTCAAAAACGGTGCCAAAATATCATGTGTAAATATTAACCTTATATAAAGACCAGTATATGTATAAAGTCAAATCAATTCTTAATATAGACGAAACGACTGAATATATCGTTCTAATTATTTTATATTAAAACAATTCCATTCAAAACATGTACATAGTGACTACTAGTTGGCCCGAAAGCATACAAAGTCAACATATAAGACGGTCATGGCGTTCCATAGACTTACGAGAAACACGAAACTTTCTTCTGGGAACAACGAAATTTCACAAAAAAAACTCGCGCTGCTGATTGTGCTTTGTCAAGCATTACTAGGTCTTGTAATGTCATGTTTTGTACAAGGTACAATTCGTCATTATATTTTCTGTGAATAGGACTCGTAAAAATCGAAAATGTGCATCATAAATTCAGCAGATTGTAATATATGGTTTAAGCACAGAGCGCATAATATCGACTAATAAATGTTAAAGCTTATTCCGAGCTATGCCGAAAGTTCGTGAGTAAAATGCCAACTCTAGTATGTT
The DNA here is from genome assembly GCA_963576725.1 of Azorinus chamasolen. NCBI lineage: Eukaryota > Metazoa > Mollusca > Bivalvia > Cardiida > Solecurtidae > Azorinus > Azorinus chamasolen. Next base: position 78,846,342 of record OY755237.1, on the reverse strand, counting down.
TTGTCACCTGTAAGCCTTTACTTCATTATCACGTCTGTCTACGCCTCTGCAAACAGTATAGACCGTGGATAGACAGGTGCAGCAGACGCTGTCTGATCAGGGTCTGCTCTGTCTGCATACATATTACGAACGTCTCTATATTTTGTCATGACAACACAAGGAAGTTATAAACTGTTCTGTCCCCCACTGAAATATGTTTGACGACTACACTGCCTTGAACAGCTATATTGGACGAGGCTTTCCCTGGACGAGGCTTTCCCTCGTACAATATAGCTGTTCACGGCTGTGTACTCGTCCAATATATCGTAAGTACGGGACTCGACATTGTATAATGACCACTTTATTTTAAATCAACACTTGCTACCCATATATTCAACTGTTGAGTTTTTGGCAATAAGCGGCCACCTGCCTTTTACAAAAAAAAGATTTGATGTAATTTAGTGGCCGTTATAGAGAGGTTTTACTGTACCTTTAAAAATATAGTATTAATTGCCTAAACGGATGTAATTTGTTTATTTCGTGAGAAGCCACAAGTTGTCTAGCTGTAGTAATGATTTTTATGCATTTTATGCTTTAACCTGCCGCTATTTTCATTTGTGTATTTATTATATAGCTGTTAAATAAAGACTGTACATATTTTAGATTATAATATTTGTTCAATTTTAATTTTTAACATTTCAATATTCTTATATTCATGTAATTTAGAACAGCAAGAGTTGCTGGCGGTAACGAACGAGTTATTCCGCATGAACGCGTATCGTGGCGAGTCCAATATAGATTTCAGGCGTACACTTCTTATTTGTATTAGACTGTCACTTAATGCATATGTTTTTTAACTACATGTATTGGTTCAGATTTACAAGATGTATACTATTGTTTTCATATAAACAGTAATCATCCTGATTGGCTGGAGTTGGGGCATGACTATTCACGAAGTAAAGGGTTAATGTTTTCAGAGTAGCACCTTTTGACGAGAAATGTTGTATAACACGTATTAAATTACATTTGATAAACTTGCACAAGTTAATTCAGAGAAAAGGTAATTACTAACAAAATAATGCAGGTGTCGTTTTGAATGAGATAAGCAATTAATAGCACGTCGATGAACTTAGTGTGAACTAAACTGCTTTGACATCTACAATCTTGATCCTGTGAATGATGAATCTTCAATGTGGAACGGCTAGGCATTATGTACAAGTGTGTAAATACAGTATTATACTGTTTAAATGCGCTTTTAGAATTGAACAGTACGCAATGCAGACTGATCAGAGGGCTTCTCCAGGAGCAGTGTGAATTTAGTCTACACTATTTGCAACTCGTTTCCTGCATTTAATGGGTTAAAACGCACAGTCGAGAGTGTGCACTGTGTATATATACACGTGAATAACAACTTTAATGCGATTTTGTTTACGCATGGTCAAACTTGTGTGTGAAAACGCAACAAAGTTCAATGTTGAATTTTCAAAGTGCAACAACCCATCATCATTCAATTAGAGTGTCTATTGATTGTAGTGTCCATTAGGCATGACAGGCTTAATCACGGTTGATGAATTTGAATAACACACAATGCAGACCCTATTCAGAGGAGTCCTCTATCTGGGTTTATAGTGTTTTCAAATGAAAATGCATGCCAGTCTCGCATGCAACAGGTTAATATTTTATTATGCATTTCATATTAACCCTTCGCTTGCTGAATTTTAAAGTACATTTCTCCTTCTTTACCCATGCCTTGTTGTATAATTACATATATCTTCACTGTGTACAAGTATTTCGCTGTGCAATCACTGCTGTGGAGTGCACTGGTTGCACAATCAAATTGTAAATAATGCAGACCCTGATGAGACAGCTCCTGCAGGAGCTGTCTCATCTGGGTCTTCATTATTTACAGGTAGGTATATTGACGTGAATAGCAAGCAAAGGGTTAATATTTTATGATACATTTCATGGTAACCCTTACCCTGTCATTGCAACCAGACTGCTCATTGCTGACAGTTTGGATACAGATCTAACCACATTGCTGGAAACATGGTACATTGACATTTTGTCTCCCACCTCGTCCGTTCTACGGTTTGCCTGTCTTGTATTAAAACCTTCGTTATAGTTGCGGTCCTGCATACATGCATACATGTACTTACACATGCCATCCGAACCGCTAACTTTGTATTTGAAAACGAGACACCTCATAGATCATCTTCTCATCAGGATCAAAGATATGTGGTTGACATTCAATTAAACGTTCCTACAAAATTTAATCATTTCTCTTATGAATATTCACGTAAGATTTAATGACATCTTGAAATGTTAGAAGGTGATCTTATAACGATAATGAACAAATATTGTTTTGGCGTTGACAGAAACTGTGGAGTTATATTGATATAATTCTGTCAGCAAAACAGAGAGCAGATACTGAGCAGATGGTTCATACATGAACCGTCTGATCTTGGTCTACTGTGTTCGCAAACACGAACAAGGCGTGAAATGAAAAAGTGTTCTGTTAAACTGACTTGGTAGCAAGTAAAAGGCAGACCAAAGATTTAGCAGAAATATTATATACATCCAATCTAAAACATGCAGACAAAGTAAAAAGAAACATTGCAACGAATCCGAACAACTACGATTTAAACGTTGATTAAACCCCAACCCTAAGCACCCCACTTGCCAATTTGCAAACCGTAACAACAAACACACCGGATATTGTCTCTTCACATCCAAATTGAAACTCGGGTTTTGTTTTAGATATAGTGGAACGTCGATTTCAAGATATGCGTAGTGGCATTTGAGCATTACCGTAGAACTTGATCAATTATCCAGATTAGAAGCCGGAGGATTCGACCTGTTGTATCGAAACTTTTTGTATGGTTCCTTGAAGTACTAGATATCGAGGTTCTATTGTACAACTAGGATGTCAAATACAGTAAAATCCCACTAATGCGACCACCAAAAAGGGGCATAATTCACAGTGGCAAGGGCATGTGGTTGCTTAATGCAGGACGAAAGTTATGCAGAAAGCTCCTATAGGAGCTTTCTGCATAACTTTCGTCCTGCATTAAGCAACCACCTGCTTATGAAAACAGCCATGTTTGTTTAAGTGGTCGCATTAAGTGGTCGCATTAGCGGGGTTCTACTGTAGTTTAAATCTGATGCTATGCTGATTCTTACGGTAGTTGACTGTTAACACATGATATCACAAAATGGTTAGTAGTGTGGACAGGTTTACCCCGTTACTCCAGGAATATTCATGTAAGAAATAACAATGTCATAAATATGAATTAGATCAGTTTTTTACAATGGCATATGAACATGATGAAGTTTGGTCATTGCAGAAACTGTAGAGTCATATCTATATTATTCCATAAGCAAACAGAGCAGACAATGATCAGACGGTTCCTACAGGAGTCGTCTGATCTAAATCTGCCCTGTCTGCAAAGGCGTAGACATGTTTGTTTATGGAGTAAAGTGTTAAATCAGACGAATATGCGTCTTTTCAAGCGTTAACCATTCAACACTTGAATAGTCTTCCGTATACGTTTTCTCAACAGATGAATTAATTAGCTTTCAGCATTATTAAGAAATGTTATATACCAGAACATGACATCTGCACCAGTTGTATCATTATATCTCCAATAAAGTGTCTATTCAAGTGCCCAATAATTAAGATCGTGAGGCGACTCTCAATTACCCGAGGCCCAATTTGGACCCAGGATGACACATTCGCCCATAGCATGTTAATCCTTTACTCTATAAATACGCTTTTCTACGCATTTACAAACAGAGTAGACCCAATAGGAGCCGTTTGACCCGGGTCTGCTCTGTTTGTATATGATGTAATGTACTATATAGTTATGATTATGCAGTTTCTGCCATGGCCAAACATTACCGCGCCAATGTGTTATTATAACAATTAAATTAAATCTAATTAATATTCATGATGTCATTCTTTCTTACGTGAATATTCATGGAGTAAAGGGTTAAAGCTTAACTTATGTATTCCCTATTGAATTAGGTAGACTCGTCAAATGTGACCTTTGAAACATTTTTATGTTTGATGTAAATGGTTCTTGGAGAAACAGAACATCTCACATATAAGCATCGTGTGCAAAGCGTGCTATACAGTAGACTCCTCCAAACCGGACGTAAGATTTGGTATAAATAACGGTACTGCAGTCAGATTGCAGCTTAATGCAGGGTGAATGTAACACAGAAAGCTCCACTAGGAGTTTTCTGCGTAACTTTCACCCTGCATTAAGAAGTCATCTGCCTAAATGTATATAAATACTAGAATTCAAGTTTAAAGAAGTGTTACTGTATACAGTAAAACCTCTCTACAACGGCCACTAAATTGTGTTAATTAGCCAGTATTTAGGACAGATTACTGCTTAAAGTAAGGTGAAATTAAAACAGAACGCTCCTATAGGAGCGTTCTGTTTTACTTTCAGCTTGCTTTAAGCAGCGACCTGCATTTAACACAAACTACTTAATGTAATTTAGTGGCCGTTATAGAGAGGTTTTACTGTATCTAAAATGCTTAACCGTGTACCTAATGGAGACGTCCTGTAACGCCTTCTCAAACAGAGTTTCTGCTATTACCAAACATTTCTGTCATGGCCAAACATTTTATATGACGTTATAAAAATTCAGCTAATGTATATTCATGAAGAATTGTATGAATATTCATGAATGGCAGAGTTAAACAAGAGTTCATAGTTATTTTAAAATTAAGGATGCACGCTCAGAATTGACAGACAACAAGTACACAGCATGCAAAGAGATAAACACATAAACAACATTCATGTCGATGAAACATGAGTTTGACTTATTTTGGTACAAACGATCGTCTACTTAGATTACTGTCTGCTTCAGAATTCAAAGAAGTGTTCACCTCAAGTTTATCCTTTTTTGTTCTCGAAGTCATAATCAGCCAGTCAAACGTATTGCAGACCAATAACTACTCATCTGGGTCTTGATTGTTTGCCTATTGCGTCGACACAGTTAACAAATACGTCCGAAAATTCGGAATAAAAAAGTAATATTTTAGATAGACTTGTTCATTATAGATTCTAGTTTTGTTGGAAAATATGAAATACCAATATATTCTCCGAGCTGCATGACAAGTAAGTCATGTGTATGGAATACAAATAGTACCAAACATGCATAAATGCATCTATAATATTTCGGTGGTTCAGTCGGTATGTGATGGATGTGAAAACATGTCTTTTGCATAATATAAAATGTGTTTATTTTCTTCTATCTGACTAAGTACATGTTTCATCCCAGCTAATAAATTGATATTCAGTTATAACTCTGGTAAATATATATCGCTCCTTACACTTCTACTTTGCTATTTATACGGTTGAACTTAGATATCTCTAACTCGAAATTCAGGATAACTCGAAGTAAAAGTTCTTCCAAAATTTACATTACATAATTGTTCTAAAATTTATAATACAGAATTGTTCTAAAATGCAACACTGTGCATATCTAGAAACGCACATGGCAGTTTATGCAGGTCTAAAGTAATGCTGAAAGCTCCTACAGGAGCTCCTACAGGAGCTTTCAGCATTACTTAACACATTACCCCCTAGTGACACATTTTTGCATCTCTATAAAATTCACATTTTGAAACCATTGTCATAAATAGAGCATTTGCTCCATAGGAACTTTCAGCATTACTTAAGACCTGTATCAAGCTGTGATTTAGAGAAATTGTTCAGATTAGAATAGGATGACTCGGACTTCTGTTATCTCGAAATAATTTGTATGGTTCCAAGAAGTTGTGGAATACCTTAGCATCTCACCAGGACCCGATCAGTTTGAAAGTCAGACAGAAAAACTTGTTTTCAAAGTTCAGTGATAAATTAATGATTTGACAAATTTGACAAATTGTTCACAGAGATGTAAATGAAATGAAAGTTTTTAACAAATAGGATAAACCATGTTCTGTATGTCGCTGGATACTCAATTAAATTGTCTCGCCAAGACGGGATTTGTGTGAGAGAAAAGCATCAACGCCATATACACTTTTCATTAATGAAATTTTATAAAGAATTATACTATGAGATTAACCCTTTATTTCATTAATATTCATATAAAATTAATGACTATGAATATTATATGTATTTAGCTGTATTTTTTGAGTAGCATCATGAACCAAGACATTTTGGCTATGAAAGAAACTAGAAATAGATATATGTTATTTCATAATCAAATAGAGAAGGGTTTTACAGAAGTTTGGCCAACCCGGTTTGTACCGGTGACGAACATCGGCTTTATATCGTAAAACGATACATTAACCCTTTCGGAGCCAAATTTCTATTTGTCGTGTGCAATCCAAGCTTGTTAAATCATTCGGTACAATAAGAAAATAAGAAAAACAAATGCAATGTCCAAAGCAAAAAAGCACAGATATAGAAATAGAGTGTGAGGCAAAAGGTGAAGTCCCTGATCAGACGCCGCCTTGAAAAGGCGGCGTCTGATCTGGGATTACACTATTTGTCGTGGTGCATTTTAGAAACATTGGCGGTGAAAGGGTTGTATTAACCCGCAACATCCTCCCTCTATATACTTATAAGGGTTAACATAAAGCCCTGCATAGCAACTGATGCAGTGAAAGCATATACTCTTTTGCTGCCAAATTTTGTCGTCTGCAAACGTTGTCGACTGCTGTATTTCTTGTATTTCAATTTCTTTATTTTTGTTTCAAAATTATTGTCACAGTAACACACAGTTTGGATCCTGATAAGACACCGAGTTACCCGGCGTCTCGTCGGGATCCACACTGTGTGCGTAGGTAATCATAGGTGCGACAATGGCAGCAAAAGAGTTAACCCTTTGAAAGCTGAATATTCAAAGAGCATAAAAATTGGTAGAATAATTTGAATGACAAACAGTGCATACCTGATAAGAGGGCCCCTCTGACCTTGGTCTACACTATTTGTAAATGCTAATTTACTTGTTCACGACACATAAAGCGTTATTAAAGTGTCTGCACTGACTGAACTGTGCGTATCAAATCACATGTTCATCAATTCCTGGGCAGTCATCCATTGTAAGATTATAAAAGTACAAAAATGAGTCATGCAGGAAACACCACATAAACCACCCTCTGTTGGATAGACAGTATGTGTACACAACATACCACCATTAGCTCGTAAAACCCTTCTGAAATGCAAACATGACTTTCCTAAATACCCTAATCTCGATCTATCCCATCAACCGGCTTGTAAATGCTGCATAATTTAATGAGGCATCATGTTTGATAACCTTTAAATAAGACTGAGATAACAGCAAATACAATAGAACCTGTCCTATGCAGTCATTCACTTTTCGAACATAGGAGCTGTAACAAGCAGGTGGTTGCCTAATGCAGGGATTTGTCTGCATTACGTTTGATCCGCATTAAGCTACTAAACTATATGATAGACTCTAGAGAAAGAAAATTGGCCAGACTGAACCGGTATAGGAAACGCCATGCAATTCTTGGGCATGCTTAGTAGTACAAGTATATATTTAAAGACATTACCCAGGTCCATTCAATGATCCCCCCCCATTGTTCTCAATAGGCGTGAAAGTAACAGTAAAAGCATGATACAAGTGTGCAAAATATGGCAAGCCGTCTCATTCTGTCTAGAGAGGCCCTGACATAATAAAAAATAAAAGCATATACTAATCATTTCCAAATCATCAAATGTAAGAGACGGGCCTCACATGGAACGCTCCAGTGGTTCTTGACAGGCAGACTGCTATAGCTGTTACCATGTGCCGCATGCTTTTTCACAGGTTAGCTGTAAAGACCCAAGCCGGCCAAGGGAATGTCTTTAAAGTACCAGTGTCAAATGTTTACGAGTATGCCTACAGGATCGCCACAGGTCCTGCAAGAGCTGTTTTGTGTTGTTCTAAAGTCTCAAAACCACCTATTTTAAAGGAACGGAAGCAGTTTCATGTTATGAAACATTTACTTTGGCATCATAATGATATCCTTTGTCTTTGATATTTGATATCTGCCTAAAATCCGATTTTCTGATTAGTTCAAGTCGTAGATCACAACTGACCGGGTGACAAACACCTTGAACCCTGATGAGACGTTGAGTTACTTGGTTTCTCATTTCGGATTTCAAGCTATTTTACGTATGATGTATGATCAGAACAGCAGAATAATTGTTGACATTTAGCATGCCGACAAAGATGGCGTCTGCAAGTGGTATGTAACTTTAATTCTCTAATTTCAAAGTGTCCTCCTTTTTGGTTTTAAAAATCAAGACCAGAAAGGCGATCAGACTAAACTGTTGCAAAGGTACTACATGTAACAATATCGCTTGAGACAGGCTAGAGGTTGGGTTTAGTTCAAATAAATACCAGCGTTAATAACGGGGCATCTGATGTTGGTAAATACACGAACTTTGTACGAAATCACCGTGCTGGGGAGAGGTAGTATTTATTACTGATGCATTTAACGTGACATCTCATGTTTCATAATGGGTTTTAAACCTTGATTAAGTGATTGTATGGAAGATATTTGTCAAAGATACAAAGATGGAAACATTAAGATTAAATGTTGGTGGGAGTATTTTTGAAACTACTAGGTAGGTACACTTCTATATTTGAAATGACATTATAAACCATTACCTTCCATGATATCCCAACCAAAACGGGTTATACGTATATACAAATAATGTAACGAACACATGAATAAACCACGAGATCAGTATCTGTTGTCAGTATATGTGTGAAACTATTATTATCAGTATTATTACTATTATTATTACAGTACAATCTCGATTATTCGAACACTCATACGCATCATTATGCATTTTAAGCCAGGTTACAGCTTAATGCAGGATGTAAGTCACGCAGAAAACTCCTCTGGGAGCTTTCTGCATGACTTTAACACTGTGTTATACAGTCACCTGGCTTAAAATGCATATAATCTTCAATACTTAAAGTTCGAGGTTTTACTGTATTATTATTATAATGATCATTATTATTGATATTATTTCTGTCGTTGTTATTGTTGTTGCTATTATTATCATTGTATTGTCGATAAGGTTTGACCTGGCACTGCATGAATATTCCGCCTTTTTCCGTAAGCTGTTTTTACCCTTCCGAACACACACGTGAAACATGCGTCACTATCACGATTTTTCATCGACGAAAGTCCGCGGAAAGTGATGAGTGCCAGTTCAAACCTTACCGATAATAAAATAAAAGATGTGCGTGTAAACAGACAAATAATAAATGGAGGGTTTGAATTGGCTGCTTATACATGACAAGTAATGATGTATCATCCTAACAGTGTGTCAAAATCATGTAGATAATGTAGAGTATTATATACAGTAAAACCTCTATAAACCGGAATTCTAGTTGAGAAGAATTTAAATACTTTTAGGCAGATGACTAATTAATGCAGCGTGAAAGTAATGCAAAGAGCTCCTAGTGGAGCTTTCTGCATGACTTTCATCCTGCATTAAGCTGTCACCTGTCTCCAAGACCGATATTTATACCATATTTAATGCCCAATTTAGAGAGGTTCTACTGTATATCAAATTCGTTATTAACAACTCTTAAAGCACATTACAAGCGTAAGTAAACATATTAGACGTCATCAAATTAAGATGACACAAAATAGAATTATTGTAATTATCAGATATTGTTATCAGACTTTTGTTCAAAATAAGTATGCATATATGTATATAAAAATAACAAATTCAGCCATAATTCTGCAGATCGCCACATGTCAGTTGCAAACTATGTGCATCCAGGTAAGACGTTGAATAACTCAATCAGGTTTCAAACTGTTTGCGCACAGTCAGTATTTTCGTAAACGCTGTAACTAATAGTCGGTAAATATAACTTGCAACCGATCGGTCTTTAACTCTTTTACCGCCAATGTCGCACACATGCGCCATGACAAATAGTGCAGTCCCAGTTCCGACTCCGCCTATTCAAGGCGTCATCCAATCAGGGACTTCACTTTTTGCCTCAATCTTTAGTGCAATATATCTGGAATTTATTTATCTTGTTTCATTATTTTACCGAAATGTTTTAACAAAATTTGATTACTCCATAGGAACAAATGTTCATTTATCACAATGGTTTCAGAACTACACAATTCTTAAAGTTTCCTTTTCTCCAGTAAATTGCTCTTTTTCAGTAGTTTTATTCAAAGCGGTTTTATCTAAAATAGTCTAGCAGGGAATTGTTTAATTAATTTCAATATCACAGTGGAAACCTCACATTTTTGCTTCATGGCTTTGACTTAAACTAGTTGGACGTGGTAGCTGCTGCAAAAAAAAATCGCGATGTCCTTGTTTTGTTAGGATGTTGTTCTGCTGTCGGCAAGTCTTCGCAACTATTTGCTTTTCAGTGTATGCTGAAGTAACACGTATGACCAAAAAATCGTCGGATATTGCAAATCTTACACCACTGACTGTGTTTACATTTTAGAGAGGCGATAAATTCTCTTGGCGACTGGAAATTAGCAGACCAAGAATATCTGTCCTCTTGTTACAGAGAAAAGGAGGGCGATTATTTCTTTGACAGAGATCCGCAAGTATTCAAGGTAGGAATAATTTCCAACAAATTAACCATTTACCAGATGAATATTCATGTGAGAAATAGTAACATAATGACTATTGGTAAGCTTACTTCTAATATTTACATATGAAGTAGATATTTTGACAATGACAGAAATCGTTGAAAAGGTCCATCATACTTGCAGAGGGAAACATAGCACACCATGATCAGGTATCTTACAGATGCAGTCTGATCTGGGCTAGTCTGCTTACAATGCTATCAATGTGCGTCTCTGACAGGTACAGTCTGATCTGGGCTAGTATGCTTACAGTGATATCAGTGTGCGTCTCTGACAGGTACAGTCTGATCTGGGCTAGTATGCTTACAGTGATATCAATGTGCGTCTCTGACAGGTACAGTCTGATCTGGGCTAGTATGCTTACAGTGATATCAATGTGCGTCTCTGACAGGTACAGTCTGATCTGGGATAGTATGCTTACAGTGATATCAATGTGCGTCTCTGACAGATACAGTCTGATCTGGGATAGTCTGCTTACAGTGATATCAGTGTGCGTCTCTGACAGGTACAGCCTGATCTGGGATAGTCTGCTTGCAGTGATATCAGTGTGCGTCTCTGGCAGGTACAGTCTGATCTAGGATAGTCTGCTTGCAGTGATGTCAGTGTGCGTCTCTGACAGGTACAGTCTGATCTGGGCTAGTCTGCTTACAGTGATATCAATGTGCGTCTCTGACAGGTACAGTCTGATCTGGGATAGTATGCTTACAGTGATATCAATATGCGTCTCTGACAGGTACAGTCTGATCTGGGCTAGTCTGCTTGCAGTGATATCAATGTGCGTCTCTGACAGGTACAGTCTTAACTAGGATAGTCTGCTTGCAGTGATATCAATGTGCGTCTCTGGCAGGTACAGTAGAGCCCGTCTTAACCCATTCCCTGATATTGACGACTTTTGATGACTCTGTACAAGTCACTTTGTGAAACCATTGTGATAAATAGAGAATTTGGTGTTTAAACGTTGTTGAAACACCAATGTCAAGCTGCTATTGTGATAAGCCCTAAAAGTCACTTCGTCTGCAAACGCTGTTGTCTGCTTTAAGAAATATTCTAAGCAGTTCACGCACTATGATTTGCTGGTTCATTAGAATTTATGTGCTTATAAGATATCAATTTGTTTTTGTTTTTGACAACTATTCTGAAAGTGGGTTATCTTTCGAAAGCAAAAGTAGCAATGCCAAAAGAGAAAAATGCAGACTCGGTTTTATTGAGTAGTAAATCGATATTCTGTTTACAGCGGAAAACAACCTCTCTAGAGCATAATATTATTCATATTTTCAGCGAACTTTCGACATGACTATCTTGATGTGTCAACCATCATCTGAGATAAATTGTTCCTGATTTAGTGGTCGCTTTATAGATGATATATTGTATGTACTAAAATACAAGTTTCAGACTCAAACATATTTCAAACTATGATGAGACTTCAAGCATTCCTATTTGGTACTGATTTTACCACACATAGTCTCAATAAGTGTTTCTTGCCCAGCTACAATTAATATCAAAGCTTGTAAACATAGGTGAAAGTTTACAGGACGTTGAGGAATTTTGCCTTTTGTTTAATTTATTTTTTTCCATTAGGTTATTCTGAACTATCTGCGAACAAACAAACTTCATCTTCCAACAACACTGTGCAGTCCATTTATCAAAGAAGAATTTGAGTTTTGGAACATCAATGAACATAATATAGAGCGCTGCTGTTGGGCTAATTATAACAGATGGAACTCCTCGCTTGAGGCGCTGGCAAGACTTGAACGAGATCGGAAAGCATTTAGCGAAGGATCGCATATGTCCAATGACAAAGATCAGACCTCATTCTGGTCTAGTCACAGGGCTAAAGTATGGCGCCTATTAAATCGTGGAACATCATCAATAGGAGCAAAGGTAAGTATTACCTTTTACAAATGACAGACATGGAAGGTGCGCGTACATACAATTAATAAATAGTCCATGGTTTTACTGATTTTAATTTTAAATTATTCCTGACAGCTCGTATTATTTATTTCGTACCAGAAACAACCAAAACATGCATGTAATTTACATTTACATTCAACTCAACCATATGCAACAAAATCCCTCTAGAGTAGACGGGCGTTTAACAAAGACTTATTGGGCAGCTTGGTGAGGGTTGAAACTCAGACAGATATATCTTATGGTATCTATTTGTGCCTCACTACCCATCATTTAGCTGCCAGCTTTTATAAAGATTAGGATTGATATAAATTCCGGTTAGAGGAGTTTTACTGTATGTGTTCTTATTTCAATTCAGATATTTAGTGCTGTGTCTTTGACGTTTGTTGTTGTGTCAATTGTAACCTTGGTTTTGTCAACGACCAGTCTCTTTCGCGACACAGATAATACACATACAGAGGGTCAGCAGAGTAAAACTGATAATCCAACGACAACAAACTCTACCGATAGGACATGTGCTACGGACACAGTAAAAGATATTCAAAAATATTATAAGAATGACTTCCTGGACGCTATCAACATTGTGTGCCTTAGCTACTTCCTGCTTGAGTATGTGGTACGGTTCACTTATTCGCCGAGAAAAATACATTTCCTCAGGTCATTTTTGTCAATTATTGACGTTTTAGCACTTATTCCAGACATTATTGAATATGTTGTGTTTGCAATAAAGCCTGAAATCGAGGACCAATTGAATGATGTCGCCTATGTTACTATTATTCGGGTTCTTCGCATCCTTCGTATATTTCGCCTTATACGTCACTTTACAGGGTTGTGGGTGGTCATCTACACACTCAAGGCCAGCGTTAAGGAACTGTTTTTGCTCGTATGGCTGTTGCTTATCGGTGTTGTGGTCTTTGCCTCACTTATATATATTGTAGAAGAGAAGGACGACTTTAAAAGTACCCCAGACGGCTTCTGGTGGGCCATCATTACAATGACAACGGTGGGGTACGGAGACATGACCCCAAAGACGGCATGGGGCAAAGTAATTGGATCGTTTTGTGCTATGCTTGGTGTGCTAGTAATTGGGTTTTCAGTTCCATTCTTAGTGAACAATTTCATGATGTACTACTCACAATTAGAATTTGCGACAATGATTGAAGAAAAGGAGAAACAGAAAGAACATGCTGGAGAGATGGGGCGAACAACTAATAATACACCAGATACCGTTGCCACGACTTCGTGTTAAGATGATCAAATTGCTGCTGCATTTTCTGTTTATTTAGCATTGCCATTTCCTATCTGGGTTTACTGTTTGTGAAAAGGAAAGTCATATTTTTCCGTTATGGCTGACAGTTGTTTTAATATAAAACAGACAACAAGCTTACTATTGGCCGATTTCTGGTCAGTGTCCCTTAAAAAGGACATGGGTAAACAGTGTAGACACAGATCAAAGGGTTAATGGTAGAACCGCCTGATCGGGGTTCACACTGTTTGCTGAACCCATCAATAACAAAGGCTTACTCTAGCAAACCGTTTGTATGCTGTGCCCCATCCACATAAACAATTGATGGATTCCAAAGTAAGATCTGGTCGGGGGTTTCTTTAATAACGGGAATTAATTGGGAATAAAGGGATTAGGCAAATATCTGGTAAACATGGATCATCGTCGTTTATCTCATGACTATTCTTGTGAAACATAATGACATCATGACTGTGCATTAACCGACCCCTATAATTGTATTTGAACGAAAGGATGTTTGGCCATGGCAAACATTCCATAAGTAAAACGAACATAACATGTAGGACCATGTAGGAGCTGTCTGGAACGTGTTCGTTATACGACAAACTAGTACGAACCAAATACCTTCGTTATATAGACGTGCAGTGAGTTGACCTATATTGTCATGATGCTGTTTGCTTCTTGCGACACTTTGTCATTTCCGATTGACGTGCTAAGCTTTTATTTCATTATTCACCGACAAGATGACGTTAACAATATATCAGGTGTCTGCTTTAAGTTCCAGATTGGACATTCCTTATTTTCAAAAACATAATTGGGTATGAAAACGGTAGGATCTTGGTGATATTATCGGCGTCTGATCTGGACCGCAATTGTTTAAGAAAGTCATATGAGTCGCAGTTCTGGACTTTGTAAAGACACGGCTGAGTCTAATCGGGATCCAATCGATTCGTACATTGGTATTGTACTTATCAGCAGAAAAAAACAAACAATAAAAACGCCATACTTCGAAATTTTAATAATGGAGAATTAATGCCTTTTTAGGAGGGTGGTTGCTTAAAGCAGGGTGAAAGCCATGCAGAAAGCTTATACGAGATCTAAATGCACAGTTTCTGAGCATTATAAAACTAATCTAATTAATATTCATAATGGAATCATTTCTTACACGAATATGCATTAGGTCAAGGGTCATAATATAACGCTACAGGTGAACGCAGTTGGAATCCTAATGACATGCTCGGCTGTCCACTGTCGAATTTTTAAACTACAATAAAGACTCGATACCTTGTAATTTTAGTAATGAGAAATTGATGTCTGTCAGAAAGCCTCTCTGGATTTTCTTATACATGGAAACAGCAATATATAGTTTCCTTATGTTAACCAGAACTAGATGTTCTAGAGTGAAAGCCAGTTCAAATCAGCCCCTTCTGAACCCTAGAAGACCCCTGCAAGCCTGATAATATTTCAAATTAACTGTTATGTTTACATTTGGCTAACGGCTAACGGCGAGAGCTATGAGTGCTAATGAGTTGTCAAAATCAAAGCAGGAATATTTCTGTTATCAAAACTACAAGAAGGATACAAGAATTCTGTTATTTGTAAAGATTTGGCAATATGGTTTTGAGAGCGAGAGACAAGTAGAGAGAATGACACCAGTTTGAGCAGGTCGGCAACTTGAGACAAGTTTGATTAAGGAATATATGGAGATGTGCGTTGACGAGAACTGCCAAACATTTATGTAAATAGGGTATGTTGTAGCTTTATATGTTTTGTTTTATTTTCATGTTTAATTGATACTTGTTGTAATTAACATTTGGAAATGATAATGATTCAATACTTCCTATCAGGGTTACTTTAACACTTATGTCTGTTTTAATTATCAAATATAGCTAAAAGGTGTAATGATGTAATAATTTCATATTTGAAAGAACATGTTTCACATAAGTTCCGAACTTAAGACTTTAGCATTAAAAGGGTGATTATCATCCTTTAATTATAGATCCAATTTTACAAGGGGGAAACAGATCATAGATAGATTAGAGACATAGTAGACTAGAAGCAAGGTAGAGACGAAATAGACCGGGGATATTGGGGCGGAAGTCCACTGAAACCAATACAAATCAGGGGGAAACAAACCTAACGGACCATTAGCTAATTAGACAGTTCTAAAATCTTAATACAATTGTGGAACAAACATTTAGAAATATTTTAGTGTAATGATGAAACAGGCAAATTGATAATTTTACACCAAACTTATAACAGTGCCATTTTGTTGTTATATAAATGTATTTGGAAACTGACTAGCATACATACATATTTAGACATCTGTTAGAAATTTGTAGAAAATAATTAGCAGGGTTCTGGCGAGGATTGAAAATATTTGAGACATGTGTCCCATTGACAGTTAAAAAGTAGGGACATTTTCAAAATCTATGAGACACCGACAAGTGTGAAAATATTTTTTCAACCATTATTCATTATGAAAATGCTATGTTTATGAATCTGTGGATCTATGACTGATTTCCTTAATATGTAAATATTTTCTCTGATCATATTCACAGTTTGATTTGATCTAAATCTGATCTGGTTACTTTGGACTATTCTGGTAAGAACTGACATTTTTGAGACATTTGTCCCAGTGACAGTAAAAAAAATGGGGACATTTCTCATTTTGATGGGGAAAATGTCCCAATTTCTCACCCTCGCAAGAACCCTGAGGTAGTAATTAAAACATTGCAGTATTTTTAGTTTGCATAAACCCCAAATTGTATAAGTATTCTACTTCATCGTAAGCAGCATCGTGACAATGCCAATTTAGGAATGTAGCTGTTTAATGTAGGGTGAAAGTCATGCAGAAAGCTCCAAGGGGAGCTTTGTGTATGACTTTCACCCTGCAATAACTGACACTTGTCTTGGAGACCGACAATGATGCTTCTTTTAAGTGTTCAACATATCGTGATATAACTACATATGTAAGGCATAATCGAATTTATCAACATCGTTTTTTCATGTGTTTATTGTCTTCTATGTTGTGGGAAAGTTGTGGGATACCTTTATTTGCACTATTTGTTAAGCTTGGGTGACTTTGAGATGACTATGAAGTTGGGACGTCCGTACACCGGTTTAAACTCCCAGTGGTAATTTTGCAACTGACCATTCCGTTCGAAGGCACACTTAGTCTTTGTACTTGTGCTCTTGCTCATGTTTGAAATGTTTATATCTAGTACTTGTGTGTTTGTTAATGTTTTCTGTGTTCATCACGTATATGTGCGTGTGTTTAGGTGTGTGTTTGTGTGCCTTACTTGCTATCAATCGATGTTTTGGTGGTGGTTGCGTCTAATATGTGGCTTTGCCTGCTTGACTTAACTACTTTTTTATTTAAAGATAAAACAAATTTAGAATGAATAATTGATGTCTTCATTGCATGTAAATTAAAAGTCGATATGCAATATCGAATGAAAGGATCAACACTTGGCTATCTATATTATAAGCCATCATTGCGCTATCCGCTACCTGACTCGCACTTGCAAAACAGCTTTCATCAAGATGAGACCCCGAGTAACTATAATGCAAATGGTTGCTAAATGCAGGATTAAAGGTGTACAGAGAACCCAATGTTGCTCATTTTCATCTATTTTTTACTCATCTATCATCTCCATCCTTACTCACCATTCTCTTATCAATAGTCTTCATCCATATTCACCATTTACTTACTATCGCCATCAGCCTCAATTACAATTTACTAAATCAAAACTGATCATTGATATCCATTATTTACTCACCAATCATCTCCATCATCACTCACCATTTACACACCCACTCCTGATGAATTTGCACCCGGTATTTACTCACCAATCATCACCACCATCACTCACCATTTACTCATTAGTTATCCACATCCTCATTCACCATTTACGCACCGAACATAATCATCCTCATCAACCATTTACTTACAAACAATCCTCATTTTCATCAACCAATCACCTCACCAATCTCAGCACTAGCATATTGTCTACTATATACAGAATCCTTTGAGTGCCATCATAAGACACTAAACGACAAACAACAATCCCAGGCAAGCAAACACACTTATTAAATACGTGCCAATATAGGAAGGACATGTGACAATGCGAAACGGCAATGCTTTTATGCTTTGTCTTCCAGCTGTTCGTGCATTACGTCATGCACCACGTCGATCTAAATAGTATTAGAATTTCAGACATCGTGCTTCGGATTACATAATGGTCAGCATTATTTGACGAAATGGGAATCGCAGAACCGTAATGTCAACTAACTGCCATAGTGATTGCAACGCAGACTTGCCATGTTTGTAACTTACGTATACATGTATATAGTCTAGAAATGATACACTTCGTTGTTATTTCTAATGAGATTGTGGCGAAACCAGTTCTTATGTTACACAGGCTGAATGTGAAGATCATTAGACAAACATTTAAAGAATGATTTATCTTTATCCTTTTCTAATATCATAAACTGTCTTGATTGCAGTATTTCAAGAGACAGTTACATTGAACATGCAACTTGAATGAGCCAATTATACAAATCTTCGATCGATCCAAAAGTTTTAATTTCTTAGCTAACACGATGTGTTTCAGGAATACTGACTGTGTGGAAAGCCTAATCGTGAGACAAGTTTCAGCGGATCATAATAATGTTTATTTACTAAGCTAATTCAAGACAATTAGAGTAAAATATCCTTTAAGATTTAGTTGCATCCATTGCATACCATTTACTGTTTATTGTGCAGCTGAAATAGTTACTTCATTGTTACTGTAA
Organism: Azorinus chamasolen; assembly: GCA_963576725.1. Lineage (NCBI taxonomy): Eukaryota > Metazoa > Mollusca > Bivalvia > Cardiida > Solecurtidae > Azorinus > Azorinus chamasolen. Next base: position 78,827,806 of record OY755237.1, on the reverse strand, counting down.
AGACAAAACATTGCAATAAATGCAAATGTATGTAATTAAGGAAAGGTGATAGCAGTTTATATCAGAATTCTAGACGGAAAGCATGTTAATGAAATTTATTTAAGATACGTAGTGTCTATATTTCTCTCCCTGCCTCTGTTATGTTGGTATCAATTAGAATCGTACCAGGGAAGCAAACCTAATAAGTACCAACGATCTATATAGTATTTGGTTGGAAATAAGAATCAGTATAACAGAAAGAAAACGTGCAGAACACAGTGCAACAAATAAATTTAAGTACTCAAGTACTGAAATCGTCATTTCTCCTGCAAATCCTATGATAAGCCTATGGAATTTCTGTAAAGGAAATAAAAATGATACGAACCCGACTGTAACTGGTAAAGCAAATATGTTTACCCATGTCAAATCTATGCGATTAGGAAAGTACATGAGTTAAGAGCGAAATGTCTAATAGTCTAGATCCATATCATACAGCGGTATGGTACGCAGTTACTGGTTTAAATTGATGCATTGTACATTTAGTACAGTTTCTCTAAGGTCAGCTCTAGGTTAAATTCCTGACGAAATGTTGCTGCAGTTATATACTTTACTGCACAAATACACATTTCCACGCCTTTGCTTATCAAGTAGACCCACATCAGACGGCCCCTGTAACAGCCGTCAGCTCAGAGTCCTACCTGTTTGCTTAAAATATAATATAGTTATGAATATATAATTGTTGCCATTGCTAAGGAAGTCTTTTTTCATGTCCTATTATAACAAAAATAATCTAAATAATATTCATTAACAACAATGTATGCTCATGAAAGGCAAAGTAAGTTCTTAAGTCATGAAATTAAAATTCTTATATACAATTCTTTCACTCGTTCGAACTTTAATTACTGCACTTTGGTTTGGCATTTCTGTACGCCAGGCAATGCAGAGAAACTGGAGAAACTCCAACACAAGCAGTTGTGTATCACCTTCAATGGCTTTACATCATCATACGAACAACTTATAGGGCGAGCAAACATGCCAACTCTACACCTGAGCAAAATAAGAGGCATAACTCTAGATTCTTTCGAATGCCTACACAAACTATCACCTTTTTATTTGCATGATCTTGTAATATTTAAAGACTATTCCTTATTCTTTCAGATATGTAAATACGACAGAAATACCTTCTGTCAGAACCTCAAGCTATGGTAGGAAGTCGTTCGTGTATGAAGCAGCCCAGGTGTGGAATAGTCTTCCAAACAACTTAAGATGTTTAGATAAATTTAAGGAGTTTCGAAGACTGATACGCACCTGGAATGGTCCATCCTGTACATGTTAAACGTGCAGTTGCCTCTCCGTTTTAGTACGCTTTTTCTGCTTTGCTTTTGTTTGTTTTTTGTTTGCTTGTTGTTTTAACTGGACCTGGATAGTCTTAAATGATACGTTTGCACATACATCTGAAATAAACATAATCAACTGTTCATAGATGAAATGGAGCAGAAATCATTTGTTTTGTTTCTGTTTCATTTCATCTCTGGAAGAAAACTCGACCTCTGTCACTTGTACAGCCTGCATTATTTAGCTATCTGTAATTTTGTTTTCAAAACAAATCTATTTTTGCTTGCATGTTTTGATGCCATGTGTCTTATGTCTGCCTGTAATTTTATTTCTTAGAGCATGTACCTTTTCAATGTGTTTCACTTTTCTAGATATGATTGTCAACCTGTGTTTTTAGAACCTCTTAAGAGTTTCTTTGAACGATGGTTTACTACATAACTTTATATATGCACAGTTCTTACTCTTAACTTCTTTTACTTTATGTGTGCTCTCTTTTAAGCTCTAAGGATTTCGTCTGTGTGTCAAACACTTAAGTAAAGTTTTATGTTTTGATTGTAGCTGACTTTAAATGGAGACTAACTTATTATATATTATATGGTTTTCTCTTTCCTTTTTACAGGTATCCTTCACTTTGTTTTTTCTTTTGATATATTAATGCTTTTGTTTAGATGTTGAAAAATAGCTGTATGCTGATGTTATTTTATTGTTACAACATACGTTAAATAAAGCTTCTTGTATCTTGTAGTTTTAAATTACTATGGAAACAAATCTCGATTTCACAAAAACGTTCAAAAAGCTTAGTACTTTGAACCAACGACAACGAAAACAGTGGGTGGTATAAATGACAGATGAATTATGTTAGAATTAGATTTTGTTACTATATGTATATAAATCATGTGATGTGAGCTACATGGCAAACATCTTTGAGTGAATTATGCCAAAGGCTGAGTACACTGCTTTAAAGAGGAATGGGAAGAAAATGTATTTGTTTGAATGGTACATGTAACGGACAACGTGTTTGGCCGACGAAAGATCTTTGTATTTAAATGGCTAAACCCCCATGCGTCACCGCATTTCACATCAGCATTTTAGAATTCGTAGAATTCGATCCATTCCCTCCTGGACTACTTTTAGACCAACATCTACTGAAATGAAACATGTACTGGATAAAAGGAAACATTTGAAATTATACAGCTTTCAAACCAATGGAGCAAATGCTTTATTTATCACAAAGGTTTCAAAAGCTGACTTTTACGGAGGTGTCAAAATGCACCAGAAGGAGGAAATGGATTAAGGATGCTGATAAAGTTGTCAGTTCAAAATGTTTCTGTCCACTTTATTGTCAAAATACCACATTGAAATTATCCATTTTCTCTGCAAAATTCGATCATTGTGTCTAACAGTTTCGATCCTGATCACCGATGAGACCCGCACTTTCGCGGCGCATCTCTGTATTCCATATTTTACAAAGGCCCCATTCATCCCTAGTATTGTTAGCCTTTAGCCTGCTGAGCAAATTGTTTACAGACTTTTTGTCACCTACTACATTTTCAAAATTCAAGCTATAATCAATTTGTCTATCAAAATGCAATCAGGGTGTCAAACAGTTTGAATCCTGAAGAGTAACTCGGTGTCTCATCTGGATCCAAACTGTTTGCATAGGTATTCACTCATCCGCCTATTCCAGGCTAAAGGTTAAGAATACTTCATATCCTACATGCCCTAGTATTCGGACATATCTAGTCTGCACACCACTCTTAACGGGCTTGTAAAGCTCCATTATTCAATTTAGCACCATTTTGATAACTTTTAATTGGACTGACATGGCAGCAGATAGTTTAGACCCTGACACAACTGCTTATTCAGCTTGTCTGTCCGAATTTCTCATGATAGTTACGGTAGTGTTTTACAGCGTAACTATTGACGAACTTGCTAAATCTTATCAACGCCTGTATAGTGATTAGAAAATGTGATCACTCATTATCACGAAAATTGGCAATCATTTACAGAAATATACCGGTATGTATGTGCGTAAAATAAAAAAGGCTGAGTACGCAATTCTATTTCAGTCACCGCCTTGTTGGTTAAATATATTCACTAAATATTTTCTTATCTTGAAAAATCCAAAAAATCGACATATCTATTTATGCAAACAAACATACGTAAGTCCACAAAGTAAACACAATTGGGTGCGTGCACGAGGTCCTCTTTGTGTGTAGATGGTACACATAAGGAAATACACAGAGGTGCGTTATTTACTAAGTCACCGTTACTTGATATTAAATGACTTCTTTCTTACTCACTATTCCGCTATCTGCGACTTCACTCGCATTTGCCAACAGCTTGGATCCAGATGAGATAGCGAGTAACAGGGCAACTCACCTGGACCCAATCTGATTGAATATCGGTCAATAGCCTCTAAAATGCTTGGGCAAAGATAATCCACACTTTTGTAATTATAAACTGACTGTGTTGGTTATGCTAAATATGTCTTATACTCCTGGTGATGTAAAACCTAACATATCGACAAATGGCGTGCCTGAGTTCTCGGTCTATCTGAAAAACAAACTTAAAATCAAACTAAACACAAAAAAACTGAATTTATATTAATTTTTAAGCGAATCCGGGGTTGTTTCCAAAGATTTAGATACTATCATATACGATGAACTATTAGGCATTAATACCAGTCTTCCCTGGTTTACTACACCTTATGAGGTCAGATTTTTTCTCTTAACCCTTTCCCTGTTCTACATGATTCCAAAATTCAATACCCACCGAATATTCGTGGACAAAATAGTTATAATGAAATATGGAAGGTGCAACATAGTAGCCATTTTAGAAAATAAACACACATATGCTTCAAATTACAGTGGCAAACAGGACAGACCCTGATAAGACAGCTCCTATAGGAGTCGTCCGACCTCGATTTACTCTGTTTGCAAATGCGTGGATATGAGGGAAATGGTTAAAAGGGTACGTTTAATACAAAACCATTAACCCGTTTACCGCCAATGTCGCTAAATGCCCCACGACAAATAGTGCAGTCCCATCCCAGATCAGACAATCTGCCTTTCCAACGCAGCGTCTGTCTCAATCTCTAGTTCTTTATCTGTATCATGTCCTTATCTTACCAACATGTTTTTATCAAACATGTACGCCGACAAGAAAGGTTTAGTACTCTATGAAGGCGACCTCTTAAATCCAGAAATGGAAGGAGAACGTCGGATATCTGTACTATTTCATTTTTGTCGTACCCTTTATTACTTTTCTACAGTTACTCTGTTTGCAGCTCAATCATTGAGTACACTAGCGATAGGTGGATACAGTATGTTCAATTAAATGTTTTTTTGTTATACATGCACTTTACCACTGTATTTGCTGTCGCGGTTGTTGTAGATTAGTCGGAGAGGGGATACGTTTATTTACACTGTTTGTCTTTTAGGATGGGGATGGAATAAGGGTGAGGTTGGGCGCCCATAAACCGGTTTAAACCCCCGGTGACTTTTGTCACTGACCGTTCCAAGGCGGTACTTCCATCTTCCTCCTATTGAATGTTTGTTTTGTCTTTGTGCGTCTCTTGTTGTTTTTTCTACCCATGTACATTTGCTGTTTCCTTGTGTTGCTGTTCGGGCGAGTGTTTGTTCTGTATGTGGTATTTCCTGCATGACTCATTTTTGTACTTTTATTATCACAACAGTGTTGCTTGTGCCGTGTGGTGGCCGTAAAAAGTCTCCCCGTACACGTAATCGATGTTGTTATCATTCTCTTGCAGGATATGCAAGTAACATACACAACTCTCATTCGCCTCTTACATCATCATAAGTATGTCATGCACCTCGTGGTAGGTGTTGTGTTCACCAACAATTTGATGCACTTGGTAGCTACACTTATGTAATTGACGTGTTGTTGAACACAATACAGGTGCCCCTCTATCACTTTCCAATATGAATAAAGTTAAAATACCTCGAATAGAACTAAAAGCTTTAAATATGCAATCTGTGTCGTCTGTACAAGTACCCAGAAATATTTCTAATTTCTCTTCCCTTCAACCTTTTGTTCGTTTAAAACAACTTAATCTTCAGTCGGCTTCATCTTTTCACATACCATCTCTTTCTATTAATAAATGTTTTTTCAATGGACCAAGAGTTGTACTTTCACCTTTAAAATCTGTTATCCAAAATGTTTCTTCTATTCGTAAACGGTCCTTATGCAGACGACACAGAGTGTATCCAATTATCCAAAAGTGCTTTGCTAAGAGGTGCATATGTTGTAGTAACATTTCTTGTAATTCCACTATAAAATCTACAGTTAATGGTAGAACATTTAATGTCAAGATAAACTCAGACGTTGATTGTACTACTACTAACGTTATTTATGTTTTAACTTGAATCGCGCCTAGTTGCGGTATACAGTACGTAGGACAAACAGGACGTGCTTTGAAAACTCGATTTCGTGAGCATGCATATCAGTGTCGAAATCGTAAACTAAACAATTTTTTATACCAACACTTTCGGAAATCTGGCCATTCTTTTAAAGATGTTTTAGTACAAATTGTTGAGCATATAACATACGATAAGGAGGCGACTAGTAGCTTTAAATCGAAAGCTAGATTTATATCTGAATTAAATTGGATCAAAAAATTGCAAACACCTTTTCCTTTAGGACTGAATGATAATATTTACCAGACTGGAAATATTTCAAAAGAACCAGATATAGATATTTTTTCAATTTTTTCTATTAGAAAACGCAAATCTCGATCGCATGGCATTCGCAAGAATGGTAATATTAAACGAAAATCTCGTTTGAAATTGACTCTTCTTGATCTACATACTTTACGCCTAATTTCGGGTAAACATGCCATGCTTTCTAGACTTTCCTCCTTATCTATATGTTCATTAAAAGAAATTGACGAGCAAGCCGATAAAATTATTTTTCGATCAGATCCTCTCATAGGAACTGCTAGTTTGATACAAAGCTTTACTCTACATGTTCTCAGACCGCACATCGACAAATTATCTGAACACCAAAGATTCTTCTTGAAAATTCCTTTTATTAATAAAGGTATTGATTTTATTGACCTACAAAGTATTTTTAGAGACAAAAATGTAATTGACACTATTCCTAAATACTTTAAAAATACAGAACCACCTATCATCTGCTACAAATATAACAAACCCATCAGAAATACAATTTTCAACTACAATAAAATTGTGGCCGACCTTAATATTAATGATAATATTCCTGATAATTGAGATTGCGCCACCTCAAAATTTTGCTATTCTCCGGCTGGTCATGTGATTACTGGTAATTTTGAGATAATTAAAGATATACGTCTACGATCTCTTTTGAATAAAGGTCCCAAATATAGAATACCATCCTTGATAGATTTTAACTCTTGTCGAGTTCAGATTGCGGAGGCTTTACAAAATTTAAGTATTAAATGGTGTCGAAGAGAACATGTTGAGTCTACTGCCCTTTCTTGTTGGAAAAAACTAATTTTTGATATAATTGATAAACGCATTTCCTTTTACAGCTCTAATAAACACCTTCTTCCACCTAAACCTAGAACTTCATTTAGACATCTTAAAAAGGGTTTACAGGATTTCCATTCAAAATACGTTTTTGTTCCTGCTGATAAGGCATCAAATAATGTGATTATTATTTGACGATTACATTATATCGATGTCTTGAAGCAGGAAATTACTAATACCAAGTCATACATTTCAGTTACCACTGACGAAAAGACCATCATTTCAGACCATGTCAAAAAGTGTGAACAATTTGGAACCGATATTAAAATTACACAACATAAACTTCCTACTATGTATTGGTTACCAAAACTACATAAAAAACCATATAAAGCGCGTTTCATTGCAAATTCTAGTTCATGTACAACTACTAAATTGTCTATACTTTTGACTTCTTGCTTAACGAAGGTAAAGGAACATTTAAGATTTTACTGTGATAAGACTTATGAAAATTCTGGAATAAATCTCTTCTGGTCTATTAAGAACTCTTCAGAAGTCTTAAACAAACTTAAGAACAAAAGGTATCTTGCATCCACTGTAAGCACGTACGATTTTTCTACTCTGTACACAACTCTTCCTCATGTTTTAATTAAGGATAAGCTTACTAACTTGATCCAGAAAGTATTTGCCCGAGAAAAAACATCATTCTTGGCATGTAATGCTGAAAAAGCTTTCTTTACTGACGAGCAAATGAAGTATTACACCAATTGGACTTGCTCAGAAGTTTGCGAAGCACTAACCTTTCTTTTGGACAACATATTTGTACGTTATGGGAATGCTATATACCGTCAGGTAATTGGTATTCCCATGGGTACGAATTGTGCACCACTTGTCGCAGATTTGTTTTTGTACTGCTATGAGAGAGATTTCATGTTGAGTTTGAATCCTCAATCACAAGAAGATGTTATAAAAGCCTTCAATGATACTTGTCGATATTTGGATGATATTTTTAACTTAGATAACCCTTTCTTTAATGCTCTGATTCCTACAATTTATCCTAAAGAACTCAAATTGAATAAAGCTAACCCGTCCGACAATTATGCAGCGTTTCTTGACCTAGACCTTAAAATTAATAATGGAATGATTTCTTCTAAAATATATGACAAAAGAGATGATTTTGATTTTAATATTGTAAATTTTCCTCATCTTGACGGGGATGTTCCCCGTGCTCCATCTTACGGGGTTTATATATCTCAACTTATTCGTTTTGCTAGAGCTTGTTCATCTATTGACAATTTTAACAGTCGAAATCTTATTTTAACTGAAAAACTGCTTAAACAAGGATATAGATACCATAAACTAAGAAAAACTTTCTCTAAATTTTACTATCGAAATCTCTCGCTTATTGGCAAGTACAAATGTAATCTCAAGGTACTTTTGCGACACGGTATTTCACATCCTGAATTTTATGGTGATGTGATTTACAAACTTCGTAGAATTATTGGACATACCCATTTTCTCACTTTGTTCATCAAATATATAAAACAATTCATTAAAAAGGGATATGATCCTGTATTATTACAACATACTGCATGTTTGGTTGTGAACCCTTTTACAGTTGGCAATCACGCTGGCCTCTTTGCATGTACGCCGACAAGAAAGGTTTAGTACTCTATGAAGGCGACCTCTTAAATCCAGAAATGGAAGGAGAACGTCGGATATCTGTACTATTTCATTTTTGTCGTACCCTTTATTACTTTTCTACAGTTACTCTGTTTGCAGCTCAATCATTGAGTACACTAGCGATAGGTGGATACAGTATGTTCAATTAAATGTTTTTTTGTTATACATGCACTTTACCACTGTATTTGCTGTCGCGGTTGTTGTAGATTAGTCGGAGAGGGGATACGTTTATTTACACTGTTTGTCTTTTAGGATGGGGATGGAATAAGGGTGAGGTTGGGCGCCCATAAACCGGTTTAAACCCCCGGTGACTTTTGTCACTGACCGTTCCAAGGCGGTACTTCCATCTTCCTCCTATTGAATGTTTGTTTTGTCTTTGTGCGTCTCTTGTTGTTTTTTCTACCCATGTACATTTGCTGTTTCCTTGTGTTGCTGTTCGGGCGAGTGTTTGTTCTGTATGTGGTATTTCCTGCATGACTCATTTTTGTACTTTTGATATTAGCAACTATTTACTTTTATACAAATTTTACCGAAATGTCCTGACTAATTTGCGTAGATTAGAGATTTAGCGCAAAAAGGGTAAATACAATGCCAAAAGTAATAAAATTCAATCCAGTAACTCGACGTCTCATCAGAATCCAATATGTTTGCTACTGTGACTACATGTTTGAAACAGAAAAGAAAACTAGAAAATGAAAACTGTAGCATACGACAAGTTAGCAGACGACAAAATCTGGCAGCGAAAGAGTTTAACAGACTTACAATCATCATGTATATCACTTCAGCTAGTATGAATATATTGGATGATCAATCTTCGTCCATGGTGGCTGGAAAACAATATTACGTCTTATCTGGACCCACGATGTTTATAAATGAGAGTCAGGTCGCAAAATGCGAGATTATGTGTTTTGTCATTATGTGTGCCCTGTTGTTTATTGCTCGTGCTAATGATAAACAAATACAGTGCTCCCTCTCTACAACGACACCCTTTGGGATACGAATATTGTATGTGTTGTTCAGAGGGAGTTGTTATTGGGAGGGAAAATCAAACATAATTAGCTTGTTTTCAGATCCCCCAGATAAGGTGTATTTCGAGAACTAAAACCGTTATGCCTCTATCAAACCCTATGTTGTGACCACTCTTTAGAATTGTCACAAAGTGACGATTCTAAAGAGTGGTCACAGCATAGGGTTTGATGGAGGCATAAAGAAAATACGATAGAAAAAATTGTTTCTGGAGCCTTGTTGTTTCGGAAACAGTGACATGCGTTGTTGTAAGGAGGGAATCGTTATTGAGAGGGACGTTGTAGGGAGGGAGCACTGTACACCAGTTTTCAAATATACCGACGAGTATCAGTCCGGTAATACCATAATGGCACGGAGCTCCAGTAACTTAAACTATTTTCAAGACTAACTCCTGTATTTGTTTACTTAACTATATTATGTAACCACGCATTAGAATCGTCTCACCGAGACGATTCTAAAGAGTGGTCGCGGTATATGGTTTGTGGAGAAAGGATGGTTTTAGTATTTGAGTATGCACCCTTATCTGTAGCTCTGTATAGTAACATGTTTGGAAACTATCAGTATAATTATGTTGAACATATCCCACTGAAAACATTAGCTGCTCAAACATAAACTAGATTTAGTGCAAGCTTTGCTCTTTCCGAATTGATCAAGCATTTGAGAAACTGGCCAAGTTTCGTGACGCACATTGTATCCTGATGAGTTATTGAGCGTCTGATCTAGATCAAAGCTGTTTGCAATGCAATTCAGGTCGTGGATAGCGGGTAAGTGCTAAGTTTGATTGATCTTTTACATACATGATGCTACAATGTTTTGATATATATCTGTATAAGGGTATCGATCTATAGCTAGTCTAAAATATGTCTGAGAATATACTAGGTGTTTCCCCATGAAAACAACGTTGTATTAATAGGTCTGGTACAATACAAACCTTAAGTATCATCATTGAACATTCTTAAACTGGGTCCACGCTTATAAAACTTTCATGTTAAACTGATATGTTATTCTGTTGAAATGGTACGTTGTTCTGTTCACTGAAACAGTGATCATATTGAATTTGCGTGTTGTCTTGTTCAAACGGTATGCCATTATGTTATTCAGCATGTGGTCTTGTTGAAACAGTAAGTCGTTATGTCAAATACATATGTTATCCTGTTGAACTAACATGTTATTATATTGTCCTCACTAAAACAAGTGTTATTATGGTAACTTGTTATGTCATTATGTTGAATACATACGTCATCTTGTTAAATTCAAATGTGATTATGTCAGTTCTGCAAGCTATCTTGTTATAAGCATATGTCATTATGTTAAACTTGTATGGTATCCTGTTGAAAGGGTACGTTGTTCTGTTCACTGAATTAGTGATCATGATGAATGTACGTGTTGTCTTGTTTAAATAGCATGTCGTTGTGACAAACATGCTGACTAACATAATGACATACTGTTTGAACAAGATCACTCTTTCATTAAACAGAATAGCGTACCCTTTTAACAGGACAACATGTTAGTCTAACATAATGACATGTGATTATAACAAGATAGCTTGCAGAACTGACATACTCGCATTCGAATTTAACAAGATGACGTATCTATTCAACATAATGACATATCAATTTATCAAACAACACTTGTTTTGCAGAAGACAACTTACGCGTTTGACATACTAAAATGATAGTTCAACAGGATAACGTATGCATTTGACATGACGACATACTGTTTCAACAAGACAACAGTTCCGACCTCACCATAAGACAGCTGCGGCGTTCCATAGTAAACGATTAAAACTACAGCATGGTCCCTTCAAAGTGACCAGTTGACGCAGATGACTGTTTAATAGATGGTAAATGAAATGCGTTTTGTTAATCATTAAACTACCACACGATTTTAAGATAAAAAAGAATGTCTATTTTCTTAGTTGTTTTTAAAGAGCTTAAACTGTATTTGTTACCAGATTACTTTGCTATTCTAATACATTAACCCCCCCCCCACACACACACACACACACACACACACACACACACACACACACCTTACTGACGCATTTTACGCCTCTTTAACAGTCATTTTTTAAAAACCATTGAGATAAATACACATTTCTCCATAGAAGCAAATGCTCTATTTATCACATTGGTTTAAAAACTATATAATTTCCAAGACGTCTTTTTTCTTGTAAATGCTCTTTTTTCAGTAGATTTTTTTTAAATAGCTTGTGTCTATGGGGAATGGGAAAGGGAATGGGTTAAATCTAACATAAATACTCATAGATTAAACAATTATGCCAATATTACAAATATTAGAAATATCAGTAGATTGGACCAACCGCTTGTTTGATCGCAACTATTCAAAGTACAAAAATTAGTCATGCTGGAAACACCACATATAGAACAAACAGCCGCCCGAACAGCAACACAAGGAAACAGCAAATGTACATAACATATAAAAACATCAAGAGACGCACAAAGACAGATCAAATATGGAAGTACCGCCTTGGAATGGTCAATGTCAAAAGTCACTGAAGGTTAAACCGGTTTTAGGTGCTCAACCTCACACTTATTCCATCCCCACACTAAAAGACAAACAGTGTAAATAAACGTATCCCCCAGGCTCTCCGACTAATCTACAACAACCGCGATGGAATATACAGTGGTAAAGTGCATGTATAACGAAAATATTTAGGTGATCAAACTGTATCCACCTATCGCTAGTGTACTCAATGATTGGGCTGCAAACAGAGTAACTGTAGAAAAGTAATAAAGGGTACGACAAACCATATTTGATTGGCAATGCATACTCTTAGTTATATATGAGCTGACAGACAACAAACTTATCACAGGACAACTAAGATGGATTGTTATGATGTTGGCCATGTCTAAAGCTCTACTTAATGAAACCCAACACTTCAGACAACGCTGGACAAAGATAAATGTCGGATAGATGCACATGGGAGTCGTCGCTAATAACTGACATTAGCGTAAACGAATCGCCAATAGCATTATAATGCAAAAATAAAACGCAAAAATCTACGAGTGCAAATGCGTTCGATTTTCTATGTGCAAATATTTTGACTCCAAATAAGTCACTGAGTTACCCCTTGACTCATAATGATTCAAACTTGTTGCTGCTTTAATTATTGCTGACGGAAACGGAAGGAAATTCATCGAAGAAAACCTAAGCAGCCAACAAATATTGCAGAAGAAAATTGAAGCAGACAACAAAAATTACCGGGTTTACTTGTACTTACGTGATCAGATTGTCTAGACATTAAGCTGGGCTTGAATCCTTTTACTCTGGATTCTACCTCGTTTCAAAATACGGAATTAAGTAACGCTTATTCCGCTTTCCACCACTTGACCCGCATCTTGCACACATTTTAGACTCAGTTAAGACGTCGACTAACTCGGCGTCTCATCAGTATTTAGTTGTTTGACACTTAGCCATTAGTTTCTCAAAAGCTTGATCGAATCGGAAGTATTTCAAATTGTACTAGCTCCAAAGTTTTTTTTCTTCACATCGGGGTAAAGGTCAATTGCAAAGATTGTCAACGCATTCTGTTTTTAAATGGCGATGTTTCTTCTGTCTATTCAGTATTGTTATGTATCAATTTTGTCAGCGTGACACAGTTTTGTTTTCAGAACATACGGTTCCTTAGTAAACTTATTTATAGTGAACCCCTAGAACGTGACCACAAAAAAGAAGTCTTATTTTGATTTTTAAAGGCACGTGGCAGCAAAATACATTTCACAAATTATACTTAAAACTCCGGTTCGAACTTTCTACTTGCTAATGTAAATCCCATTTCGCATTATTTACATGGTCGCAAAAGAATGATGTACTGTAAACTGTTTTCATTGCAATGGTCACTATAATGCCCAACTAAACCTTCCAACCGTAAACAGCAGAACTCGCCGGAAAATGACTCACGAGGTTTCTCGAATTGGGCATATCTGTCATTATCTTTGAAAACAAGAAACAAAGTAACTCGGCGTCTAATCCGGATCCAAATTGTTCGACAGAAATGAAATGACAACCCACCCTGAACCTTTAAAAGTTAGCCTGCTATGTGCAAACGAGTGGTTACCTTTGCAAACAGTTTAGATCCAGATGAGACGCCGAGTTACTCGGTCGTCTCATCAGGATCCAAACTGTTTGATACTCTAACCGTGTTCTTGAAAAGAAATGCAAGATAAATGAAGAGTAACAACTGAAATCGATGACAATTTCTACATACAAAGTTTTGCTCAGCAGGCTAAAGGTTAAAGCGGACGATATATTTTGAAAACGAAAAATAGTTTGCACTCAAAGAGTTCCCTCATGATGCATCGTAAGGAGGTTACTGTACGAATCCAATAAACCCGAATAGACTAAGGCTACCCACCTTGCAATTATTTCTCTATGTAGTTATAAGTATATTCGGTCAAATCGGGTTTACTGAGCGAATGTGACAAACAATGAAAGCTAGCTTTATTAAGCTATAACCCCGAACCGAATAAATTCAATTATACCAAAGCTACTTATTTAGTAATTATTTTTATTATGCAATCCTTCATAACTGATATAATAATAGCATAGAGACCAAGCGTTTGTTCATACCTGAATAATAAAAGATAACATACTTCGCGTATTAATTCAATGCTCACGTTTGTACGCGAAGTGTCAAAAGTGTTACACATAAAAGAATACCGTTTTCGCATAGAAATTAAACAGTCTAGTAACATGTAAACTAATGCTCATTATATAGGTCAGGCAAGAAACCTGGAAATGACAGACGAAAGTGCACATAAACACAAGAAACATAAATAAAATGCTGGCTCACCCATACACATCCGACCTTAATAGAACTATCCATTGCCTCTCCCACACCGGCATCATATTAGCAGCGGTGTAAAAGCAATACTCAACCAAATTAATCGAACACAAAAGTCAAGATGGGACCCTTTAACTTACGCAGGAGTATGAGAACGTCACAAAACGCCTTACTGAAAAGTAAATATCGATGGACATGGGTCTAGAGCACTGTGACCCTAAATAGCATAGTTAGGAGTTTAGGACACTAAATAGGACAGTTAGGAGTCCAGGGCACTGCGACTCTAAATGGGATAGTTAGGAGTTTATGTCACTGCGACACTGATAAAGTCACACAGCGCCAAGGGATGTTGAACATAAAGAACTCAACTAGCACAGGTTCACGGAAATGAAGAGTGCTCATACACACATGCACACGTACACATATACCATACTGATACACATATGGCTGTGTGTTGCATATATTCCCATGCGTTCTGCCTCGATTCAGTTTAAACATACCTTGCTTGTAGTGTCATGCTCGATCTGATAAGTATTACATCTGCCTGGATGTGGAAGACAAAGTCTTTTCAGGGAGTGATATGGGTGTTGCTAAGATAGTTTTACTATGTGTGCGACAGTATATGACATATGATATAACCTTCAGAACATATTATTGATAGACTGGTAATGTAGTGGGGCACTAATCAAACGCTGTATTGGCCTGATAGGTCACCGCAACATTCTGTAGATGCTGCAAAATTGACATTTTGCTTCAGATGGTATATTTTCTTGTTAAATAATTTTGTTTCTAATAAAAGTGTCTTATCTGTTATTGTATATTATATTGCTGACTTGAATCAAGTCAAGTACATTTTAGTCATCCCTGGCATGTCAGTAACGTCATTATTTAAATAATGTAACATTTTAATAATGAACACCCTGAATACCAGCTATAATCCGGTACATTAGATCAATCGAAGTAGCACAGGCCCTCAGCTACCAACGCAAAAATAAACCTCGGAATTGATTCGGATAACCCTTTCCCTGTTCTATGTTTATTCAACATTTCAAACCTACTGAATATTTATGGAGAAAATATCTGGGTCTGTATACGTGTGGTATATGCATAAATGATCACTCTTCATTAAATTTTGTTGTAAATTACGTGACCTATTTACTGTTGCAATGCTCTAAACACTAACCGTTCCAGTTTAGTGTCACAGTGCCCCAGACAAAGACAAACCGGTAAATCAATTTCAGTAAGCGGTTTTGTGACGCTGTGCCTTAAATGGAAAAGTAGTAAAGTCAAGCAGGCAAAGCCACATACAAGACGCAACCACCACCAAAACACCGTTAGACAGCATGACACACACACACACACAACCACACACCCAAACGCACACACACACACACACACACACGAAATGAACACAGAAAACACCAAAAGACACACAAGAACCAGAGAAAAACGTTCCACATATGAACAAAATCACAAGCACAAAGTCGCAAGGCAAACAAAAGGAAGGGTGACAAAGAGAGTACCGCCTTGGCACGGTCAGTAGCAAAAACACCACTAGGGGTTTAAACCGGTTTACGGACGTCCTAACCTCACACTTCTCTCAAAGTCACCCTAGCTTTACAAATATTGTAAATAAAGGTATCCCCGCTGGACTTACCCACAACATAGACGACGGTGAACACAGGACAACATGTAAAACATAGCATAATAACTGTGACAATCCGTCAAATATGTACTCAATGACTTTGCTGAAGTCAGAGCACCTGCAGGTAAGCCGTTAAGGGCACGACAGGGAACAAGTAATACATGAGTCTGGTAAGCTCATCCTGTATCCAAGTTTAAGAGTATACCATCATAGAGTACTACCCTCGGCCTGTCATCGCGCAAGCAAAGAGGGAAGCGTAACTACCGACTGTAAAAGGGTCGATAACCAAACATGCAGTGCGTTGCAATATAATAGGATCATAACCTTTCTTTTTAAATGTTTTAATGCGTTTTATAAACAAATCATGAAAATGGATATGACCCCGAATTTTCCTAAGTTTGTAGATAACATCCCCATAAAATTCTGGTTGAGAAATGCCTTGTCGCAGTAACGTCCGTAGATTGCAATTATATTTACTAATGAGAGGTAAATTTCGATAATAAAATTTAGAAAAAGTTTTCCGAAGTTTGTGATATCTGTAACCTTGCTTAAGAAGTTTATCAGTTATAACTAAATTACGTCTGTTAAAATCTTCAAGCAAAGAACAGGCTCGGGCAAACCTAATAAGTTGAGAAATATAAACCCCATAAGATGTAGAACGTGGCACATCTCCATCTAGAAAAGGATAATTAACAATTTTAAAATTAAAATCTTCTGTTTTATCGTATACTTTGGACGAAACTTTATCATTTGTAATTGAAAGATTCAAATCTAAAAATGAAGCATTAATGTCAGATTGATTAGCTTTGTTTAAAGACCGTTCTTTTGGGTAAATTGAAGAAATCATAGTATCAAAATAAGGATTATCTAAATTCAAAATATCGTCTAAATACCTTGAAGTTTTATTAAAAGCATTAATAATATCGGTCTGTGTATCAGGTTTTAAGCTAAGCATAAAATCCCTCTCATAGCAATACAAAAACAAATCTGCAACAAGAGGGGCACAATTTGTACCCATGGGTATACCAACAACTTGACGATATATGGTACCCCCATAACGCACAAATATATTATCTAAAAGAAAGGTAAGAGATCTACAAACATCAAGGCAAGTCCACATTGTGTAATGTTCAACTTCTGAATTCGAAAAGAATGAACGTTGAATATTACAAGCAATGAACATTTTGTTTTCTCTGGCAAAGGTTTTTTCTATTAATTTAATAAGTTTATCCTTTATAAGATGGTGAGGTAGAGTAGTATAGAGTGTAGAGAAATCATAAGAGCTCAGTAAAGAAATGTTATACTGTTCATTTTCAAGTTTTGTTAAAACACCCATGCGTAAGTTATGGCGTCACATTTTGTCTGTTGATTTCAATGGATGAGTTTCACGGCGCTGTTAATATGTTGTCGGCTGGAACAGGTAAGGAAGGTCGTGCATGTATTTGTGAGCGCACATTTCATTTTCGCTTCTGGTGTTGCTGTAGACTCCTAACTTCCTACCTGACTTCTGTTAAAATTTGTTCCGACACTTGATCGCATGATGAAAACGGTTAATTTATCATCCAGCTGTAACGTAAGGCTGTCATCAAATACTTACGACGTTGCAATGTTGCATCTGCCGGAAGTATGCGTACTTATTTGTACTAAATGTATAGCTTCCATCGGACGTAGAAGGATCTAAATTATGATACTTTTCGAGCAATGCATCCTGTCTTATATCGCCTTTGATGGGTTGTTAACGAGATCACTCCGCCTAAAAACCATGTGATCTGCGTTACCTCACATCCAAAATCCATAGTGTGAAATAAAACACGTCCAATCACTGAAATGATTTTGCTATTTATTTGAATTGAATTATTGTCGCAAGTATTAAATTACATATAAATATAAACTTGCCTGTGTCTATGCTATCAAAAGTTGATTTCCCTGTGGTACATATCTACAGTCGCACTGTGATTCTAGGAATTCATATCCTGACGTCACGAGAACAAACGATTCGGTCGTAAAATGGTGTATTGATTTTAACTCTTTCAATCAAAGTACACAACCAATCAGTGTTTCACCTACAAAGTCCATTCTGTATGATGATCTGTGTCTACAGTGTTTGCAAATGCCATTGTATGCGTGTTGTGCAGCCAAGGAGCATTAATAACATATTAACTTAGGAGGCAAGATATATACATACTGAGTAAAGTAAGTCAGAACTTAAAGATCACCTGAAATTTATCAAAATGTATAGTTTAAAAGACGTAACTATAAATACATATATGCCCAACACGAACAGTTGGAGTAGGTATGAGTTATAGTTCGATCCGGTATATACTGTGATAGTGTAGGACAATGATAGTTGTCTAGTTGTCGGTGCGAATATCAATGAACATTTCACCCTGTGGATATAATTATGTCATACACACACACTGGTATTTGCAAAAGGTGCAGCTCCAGATCAGATGGCTCTTAGAGGAGTCATCTGGTTACGATTTGCCGTGTTTGCCATTCACTAATCTAGCTTTTTGAAGTCCTTCATAATGAGTAGGTTGATAAATTTATCTTCTGTTTTGAAGGTTGTTCTTAGTTTTGCTACAATGCCGTTGGACCTGTCTTAAGCAGTTATTCATTTATTGATCATAAGAGTCCTAGAATATGTAGTCGCTTAATGCAAGACAAAAGTAATACCGAAATCTCATAAGGGAACGTTATGCATCACTTTCGACATGCCATAAGGTACCACATGCCTTACATACCCATAATTAGATCTATTTTTGATAGCTGCTTAAGAAAGGTTCTACATTATTATGCAACACAGTTGTATGAGAGTAGTAAAATGTAATGTAATTTCATGCAAATGACCTTACTGATGTTATGTAAATGACCTGATAGTTGTTATATAAAAGACCTTTCCAATGTCATGCAAATGGTTATAATTTTCGATCGTGCAATCTTTTAACGGTAACTTTTAAGTACAATTCATCTTATTGCATGGGAAAGTGCGATGTGAATTGTAATTGCATTCAACATGTTTCGTGAACAGTACTATATTAATTTAAAATCATATTAGATCTAAAACTAAAAAAGACCATTGGCATGAAAAGCTGATTACTCGATATTTCAAAAGAAATTAAATCAGAGCTGAAATCCAAATTGATTAATAATAACTCGTTGCAGTAGTAATTTAACCAAGTATACTGAATGAAACAAATTCCATCGAGCCACTGCATTATATCCGAGTCTAGAATTGTACAAATTTACTCCGAAACATTTTGATGTCAGAGCTACAGATAAATGTGCATACTCAAATACTTAAATCGCCATTTCTCCACCGAACCCTATGTTGTGGCGATTCTAAAGGACGGTCACAACATTGGGTGTGATGGGGAAATAAAGAAGTTATTCTTGAAAATGTTTTAATTTACGCATCTTATCTCTGTTAGAGTCTGTTAAACACGAACAGCGACTGATACGAAAACTAGAAACAGTTTATTATATTATATGATAAGGTTGAATAATTTGAACAGCTCTATTCACTGTTGAAATCACAGAGGAAAATAATTCTTATGGTAATTTCTTGGCAGACGTATTTTTTTCACTTATTTTCAGATTTAATCAGAGTGTCAAATAAA
Organism: Azorinus chamasolen; assembly: GCA_963576725.1. Classification (NCBI taxonomy): domain Eukaryota; kingdom Metazoa; phylum Mollusca; class Bivalvia; order Cardiida; family Solecurtidae; genus Azorinus; species Azorinus chamasolen. Next base: position 78,808,243 of record OY755237.1, on the reverse strand, counting down.
CTGAATTTTGGTTAGATGTCGACAAAGACCCAGCTAAGCTGTGCAAATTAAACCATTTCCAAGAGTCGTTCCTTTATTTCTGCCCCAGTTTTCATCTGTGCACGAAAAAATAATTTCCGTGCGCGGAAAAACACAGGGGTCTTGCACCACTTGTAATTACCTGGACATCGCGATAAGATACTGCTTAATATTGTTTTGAAAAAAGTTACATACTGTTAACCCTTTCGCGGCCAATGCCGGATCTGTGATTACCTATGCAAACAGTTTGGATCCAGATGAGACTAACTCGGCGTCTCATCAGGATCCAAAATGTTTGTTACTGATACTATGTTTTTGAAACAAAAATGAAGAAAATCAAAAGAATGAAATTTTATAGCAGACGACAAAGTTAGCAGACGACAGTTTGGCAGCGAAAGGGTTAAAGTGACGTAAAACCCAAATCAAATACATAAACAAACAATCAAACCAGTCACAACATAAGAATGGTCACAAGATAGGGTTATATGAAAAATGACTGTTTTAGTATTTGAATAAGCTAAATTCATCTATGTCGACTTTCTCGGTTTCTGACCTGATCCAAACTGGTGCGTCAGCAAAATGATCTCGCTGCAATTGTCTACAAATGTAGCTCGAATTTATCACCACTTCAATGTGTGTTTGGCTGACGCTGTTTATTCGATACCTAATGACAGGCATCATACTTTGATACAATTACCCGTGAAAAACAAAATTCTAATAGCGTCATTGCTTTCTCAATTTTTTTGTCAATGACATCCTCATCCAGCTGGTATTTTTTTATACCTCTCTCAGTGCCTTTGCGTTTGTCGTGGTTTGTAAAGATATTGCTGCTAAATCAAGAATCACCACCTATTGAAATCACTGAAAGGACACATGGTTATTAACCCATCGCTTGCTGAATTTTAAAATACATTTCTCCTTCTTTACCCATGTCCTGTGGTATAATTACATGCATCTGCACTGTCTACAAGTATTTCGCTGTGCAATCACTGCTGTGGAGTACACTGGTTTCACAATCAACTTGTAAATCGTGCAGACCCTGATGAGACAGCTCCTGCTGAAGCTGTCTCATCTGGGTCTTCACTATTTACAGGTAGGTATACTGACGTGAATAGCAAGCGAAGGGTTAAGTTTGATGCCGTGCTCTATACGAGGTCCATTTATAGAGTTCATAGAAGTCATAGAGTATGCTGGTGTTTCCAGTACTGTTTGAAATAATAATTTGTTTGATCCCTTCAAAGAATGCCCCATTTGTCTCGACAAACATTACACATTGATCTGCCCATTAATATTTGAAGAACAGTGTAGTTTGAATAAATTTTAACGGAAATTGCATATAATATCCAATTTGAGGTCGTACTTTGATGGCAATGTCAACAATATATTATGGAGACCTAAGAAAGATATATAATATCACATAATTTAAATATTCGAAACAATTGCTGATAGGCCGCAAAAAATATGGCAAAACTATCCAGCAAGTAATCCATGCAATGGATTAACCAATTACACCACAGAAAGGCCGTTTAACCCATTTATTCCCGTATGATTTAAGACTTTCCGTCGAGATTTTATTTTGGAACGCATCTACTTCATATTGAAGACGCACATCTACTTCATATTTGCTAGAATAAGCCATTGACATTAATGGGTTCAGCAAACAGTGCAGACCCTGATCAGAAGGTTCATTTGGGAATTTTAAATGATATTGGGTACTAAACTAAATATTTAACATGTTTGCCAACATGACTGGCTTGGACAGTTCCTGTAGGAGACATCTGATTCGAGTCTGCTCTGATGGCCTAGGGATGCAAATAGATCTGATCATGCAGTGTCTGTCATGGTAAAATGTTCCTCATCTAATAAATATTCAGAGAGTCTTATTTATGGTGTAAAGGGTTAAAGAAGGGAAAGATATACATGTATTGGTATGAGCACTACAGACTAATCTGATCAGGAAAACAATTTTCTGTTGTTACAAAATCGATCTCAGCACGCTGGAAATATCCAAGCTTTATTTTGTTTTGATACGAGGTATTTTTTATGGATTTTAGTCTCCGTTGGAAATGTTTACTTTGCATTGGAATGGTTCATTTGCTAGACACTTTCGAATTAAAATCCCAAAACAATGCAAACGTTTCGTTTTCGTTAAAGGAATCTGGGTTTGGCGTTTGCACTCTTGATCTTAACACAGATAATTTGATATCAGATTATGATGAAATGCACAACAATTGTTATATCAGCTACATCTAACTATTGAAGCTTTTAGGACTGCATTGTTACTTTATATGCAAACATCATATAACGCCCTTAACAAATGCTAATATTCATACGTGCTGATGCTTTTAAATGATATAAATGTTTTAAACCTTTACTCCATAAAATCACTTTTCGACGCATTGGAAAAAAGAGTTAATCCAGATCAGTAGGGTCTTGTAGGAGCTGTCTGATCAGGGTATGTTCTGTTTGCTTATGCTATGATACAGATATTCTTTTTCTGCCATGGTCATCAATTCATGTATTCATGTTGTGACAATCAATTATTATTATTATTATTCATGATATAATTATCTCGTACATGAATATTCATGGAATAAAGTGTTAATACTTCATTTTCAGTTTTTTCATTTCATTAAAGTTTCAATTACGTATTCTACAGGTTATTGTCATACAGCTGCATTGCATGTCATCCCTTTAACTCATTTCCAACTACTGGCGCATTTTTATGCCTCTGTAAAAATCACCTTTCTAAACCATTGTGATAAATAGAGCATTTGCTCCATGGGAAATGGTTTCAAAACTATACGATTCATCTTTTCTCCAATAAATGCTTCTTTTCTGTAGGTTTATTCAAAACGTGTCGGTCTATGGGGGAATGCGTTAACTCTGGTTCGCATTTTGCAAACAGCTTGGATCCAGATGAGACTCCGAGTTATTAAGAACCCCATCAGGATCCATACTGTTTGGCACTCAGTCAATAGTTTCTGGAAAGCTTACTCGAACCGGGTGTAGTCAAAACTGAACAAATCCAGGGTTTCACAGACATGAATCCTTATTGTTTAATCAATCCAGAAGAGTAAACAGAAAAAAACGTGACGCATAATATGTACATGTATCACATTTAAATGTTGAATTTAACATGCCTCTTAACTGTTTTGTCAACTCTAGAAACTTATTCTAACTAAAACATGGTCTAATTAGCTGACAATTATGAGAATGGAATAAATAAAGTGGTCATTAGCCACAGTGACAATACGAGGTACTAGGCGGCATCTATTGCAACCATGAATTGTATTACTTGTTAAGTCACCGATCTACACAATGACTGTAAACAGTGAATAAGTAGAACAACGTAACACCCAGTTAGAGAATTTGTAACAGCCTGGATTCCTAGGTAAGGTGATGTGTAAAACGTCCAAAAAACCGAAAGCAAGTTTAATGTTAGGTGTTCACGAGAATGTAATAAAAGGTTTGATGAGTTTAACCCTCACTATGCGGGACACGAGTCACTAATGTCATTTGCAAACAGTGTATACCCAGCTGAAAGGGCTCCTAGAGGATCTTCACTGTTGTCATGTTACACCTTACTTAAGAAAAAATCCCTAGATATTAACCATAAGCCTGACCTGTTTGTATTTTGGAAAATTCCATTTAAAAAATCAGCGTTGTAAGGGTTAACAGTTTCGATGCAGAATTTGGTGACATTTACGTTTGAGTCAAAGCATTCAAACTGTTTTTGCCAATCAGCCATTTAGTGTTCTTAATCACTCTACTGGGGGTACTGAAGACATTCAGTTAATATCAAGTTCGAAGATTTAGTAGAAATGAGGAAATAATATAAAAAAATCACATGGTTGTTTCATTGGTATATAGCGGCATATAATATGCATCTGAACTTCAATATCTCGAATTTTAAGGCACCATACGAATTACAAACGTTCGAGTCAGCCGATTTCTTATCCAGACAATTTATCAGTTTAATGCAGGTCTGAAGTAATGCTGGAGTCTCCTTTAGGAGCATCCAGCATTAAATTCGACATGTATAAAACTGATTTATGTGTTTCCAGAAATGCGAAGTGATACAATTTAGAACAAGTATGTATTGTAAACTTTGGAAGGTCCAAACTTTTAAATCGAGTTACTCCGAAGTTCAGCTGTAAATCAATAACTCATGAATTAACCATTAAGCGGGTGAATATATACATGTAACAACATGTATATAACGAAAACACGTTATGGACATGGAATGCATTTGCAAAATCATCAATGTCGAGATGTTATATTCATGCACATAGCTTTATTGTTGTGTTTTTAACCTGTCAAAATTTAAATAATCATATGCTGGCTGAACACGCCATATATAGCTTCGGTTGATATCGACTGTTTCCGCTCATAAAAGCGTTAATATTCGAGTTTATGTATATTTATTGTGAATATCATGACAAACGTTTGAAATACAGGTTTACCGAAGTTAAATATATCCTTTCAGTGACGTAGGTGTATTCACATTTGACAGGTAAAAAAAAACAATACCATATTGCATTCATAACTCTAAACTATAATATTTTTGACATTTGAGCACATATTTAGTACCAAAGTTATTTAAGGCACTGCATATGTCGCTTTAGCTACAAGCGGTGCATGTGAAAATTAAATGTCAAATGAAGCCATTTGTAATACTAAACATTAGTTTCGATGTTATTAGTTTTGGCAGTTTTAAACCGGTGTTAGGGGACATGAGTAGTGTTGCACCTTTTATAGCTGCTCATTGACAGACGCAATAAATCGAATCAACTATTTTTCTGTTTGCATTGTTACTTTGGTTTCGAAGGATCTCCTACTATCGGACCGTATGTACTTCACAACAGCAGGTGTTAAGTATTGTGTGGCAGCCGTATAAAGTCGACATGTACTTCATTCAGAGTGTTGTTATATTTTCTGGTTCTTCGAGATCGTTAGTCTCGATGTTATTATGTTTGAAAAATGAACACCGCTTAATCCGGTGCTAGGTAGCATGGGTAGTCATGCACTTTCCATAACGGCTCATGAACAGACTCAATAACTGTTTGCGTTGTTTCTCTTGCTTTCGAAGGATCTCCTTCTATCAGGACTTATTTCATGGACTGTTCAATAGTAATGTTTGTAAAACAGTGGATTCCATGAACTGTAAAAATGGATGAGAAATTTGAAAACATTTTAAGTACTCAACTTATTTCAGAGACAATATAATTCCCTTTCGCTACAATAGTTATATTCGTCGCTTTGCTGACAAAACCTCGTATAATGAAAATCATTACTTTTCAGGACAAGCAAAAAACATTTTTATTAATTTGTCTTTATTTGAGAAGTAAGGTCTATATTCTGTTACTATACTAAAACACAAATTAATTGATAAAACTTTATTTATTTTATCATTGATAAAACTTTATTTTTTCTATCATTTGGTATGACGATATTTTAAATGTACGATATATTTGTATCGAGTTTTGTTCACCTTATGTATATACGAGCTTTTACCACTTATACGATATTTCGTCGTTTATTTTTTATCCACCGATCACGATATACGACAATTTACATTTCACTTGAGTCTAAGCTTTGTACCTTGACACACCCAAGAAAAGGACAGACCTACGCTCTATGTACCACAATACATGCACTGACCTAATCTGCATGTGTTTTGATATGTTTAATGCCATTGCTCCGCATGCTTGAAGAGTAAAATTTATACGAGGTTTTGATATTGAACAATTCAGACCAATAAATATACGAGGTTTAAGCTTAAGCCGGTGCTAGGGGGCGTGAGCAGTGTTGCACTTTCAATTGCTGCTCAATAAAACCGAGTCTGCAATTTTCTCTTTTTGTTTTGCAATTTTTGCTTTCGGGGGATCACCGCCCTTCAGAATGTTTAGTCACTGGCGAGATTTGACACTTTTCATTGGTCGATTGCACTGCGATTTTGACAGGATGTGGGCATTGTACATTTAAATCAGAAACCGTGAAGAAACGATTTTCGGCCAAATTTGATATACGAGGTTTTGTCAGCACATCGACGAGTTATATAGTTTAAACATATTTTATTTCCATAAAATAATATAGGTCGGGTCACACGTTCTTACAACATTAGAATTGACCACCCACTTGCAAAGTATTTATAAATACGTACATACAATATAAAACGATTTTTTGTGATTTTTATTGAGAGAGGGATGGGTAGAGAGAGAGAGTGGAGAAAATAATAGAAAGAGATGAAGTAAGAGGTTACATATCTATTGTACAACAATCAGAGGACACTTAAGTAAGACATTTCAACGTAAGTAAACATCACTGTAATTAAGACATCTTAACATAAATTGTTTAGCCAAGGTATACTCTTTATATGCATGATTGGATCATATATCAATAGTTTTGCGATAGAAAAACTAAAACCTCCATGTTTGCTTTATACAACAATGCACAGCAGAAAATAGGATTTTCTTTTCTTTTCTTCATCACTTAGATTTCGATCACCAAATGGACGCATTTCAGTAGTTAGAGGATAGTAACTTTGTGCTGCACGAACTAGGTCATTTCTCTGACGTTAAAAAGTAAACATTAAAAAAAACCAATTTTCAGCAATTTCTGTTTCACATATGGGTTTTCATTTAGAAGGGTGATAAAACAGATCACCATTCAGGTAACTGCAGTTGTTCCTAGTTCTGGCAAATAATATACCATAACAGTTTTATGTAATTGAGGATCACTCGCCGAAAATCAAATAAGAATATAAAACCAGACAATTATTCGTCACTTGCAATCATGCAGTCCCCACTAACGGCACCATTTTAACATTTTTGTTTTAGTTTTTCTTGCAATAGCTCGTGTTATGGGATGTAGTTGAGCAGTACTCAGTGACAACGCAAGTGGCTTTATGTGTCAAGGGTCTAGACCTATCCAAACTAATCCCAAACAAATGCTAGCATAATCTTTGAAGGTCATTCTCCGTCAATGTCCATAAATGCACAACGACAAATAGTGCAGGCCCAGATCAGACGCCGTCTTTTAAAGGCGGCTTCTGATCAGGGACTGCATTTTTGTCTTAATCTCTCTTTTTTAATTATGTGCTTTATTCCTTTGAAAATTGCATTTATTTGTCTCACTTCCTTATTTAACTGAATGATTTAAAACAATTGGATTGCAGACGACAAGTGGAAATTTGGCGCCGAAAGGGTTAAAGAAATGGGTGGTTTGTATCGCATTAACATTTTATTTAGTTCATCTGTACATGGTTTGACTGACGAGAGGTGACTAAATAGCATGAAGATGCTAATGATGCGACAATAGTACAATTTTAGATACATGAATTTGTGAAACAAGCAGCAATTCAGCGAACATAGTTTGTGAAAACATTAAATGGAAAGAAAATATGATCTTTGATCTTTGGTGACATCTGTCTGGACAGATAGGACTTTCGACTCACAGTGGGTCACCTAGTAATCTCTATATTTTCAGCACAAACGTTCAGGCTGCGAACACAAGTAGCTTCAGTTTGATTGTCGTATTGACAACATAGCAACTTATGTAAACACAAAAAAGACAATAACCAGTATGCGTGATGATTTACTGTTTACAACATACGTACACTTTATGGCACTCGTAAATTTGATTTTGTTTCTTACACAGCAGTACATGTGTTAAGTGACCAGCAAAAATAGTTATTATTATGGACCTGTACAGCAAGTGGTAGCTTAATGCAGATCAAAAGTAATGTATATTACTTTTGTCCTGCATTATGCAACTATGTTCTTTTTAAGACTCCTATGTTTAATAAATAACTCGAAAATTCGATTATGTTGATGTTATAAGCTTATTTCTGAAAGAAGCATTATGGAAAAGCAATAATAAACTGTTTCAAAATCTGAAATAATTGCTGCCTGAAATGATACAGAGTATGAGTAATGTCCTTGAATGTTAGAATTACATCTACCCACAAAGTGAAAATAAATTATTTGTTTCTCTAAAATACAAAAGCATTAAGATTCCATCGACGTGTAATGTTTATCAGATGAGATGACATTAGGCTTTGTATGTTGATCTTTCTGTTGTAGTCAATAATTACGGAGTATAGTTGTGACTGGTGTTTGAGTTACACTTTTTCGTGCATTGAAGGCATGACTGGGAATGTTTGGTATGGTCCAAGTTCTCGTGTTTAACGATTTCCTGTTTTGATATATGTTTATTGTTTAAACATTCTTCCACACTGATGTGTTGTGAACCATCTCGTTAGGCTTTTGATTATGTCATAACCTTACTTACTCCTTTGTAAGTTATGTCCTCATATATGGGCTTGGGATTTCGATGATTCTTATTATTTTGGTTAGGTTGAGTAACAGTGAGACAAATTAAGCTGATATAACATCGGTTTGATTTCGATTAAATTTGAAGCAAAAAGGTGTCAACCTCAAAGACAAGATCCCTTTTAAGAGAAAGATAATAAATTTTGTGAATGATAATGTTATATTGCTCCCACATCAATATGATCAAATTAAACTACTTCCAGTTAAAACACGTTCAAGCAATTTGTTCGGCCTTTCGTTAACCCTTTCTTTCGTATAACAGCATTTTAACGAATTTGCAAACAGTGTAGACCCAGAGCAGACTGCTCATATAGAACCGTCTGACCAGGGTCTGCTCTGTTTGCTTATGGTATCATATAGATCTGATTCCACAGTTTCTGTTTGAGCAAAACATTCCTGTATTCATATGTATATAATCGAACTAATATATATAATGTCATGATTTCTTACAGGAATATTGAACAAGTAAAATATAAAGCGGAATCGGAGGTATGAGTGATGTTGTGTGAAATAAATGGTACAAATGATGGATAAATTTTCTTCTTATAGTTTCACTAAGATTTTTGGCATATTAGGAATTACTAATATGCGAGGATTATAAGGTGGTACTCCTGATTTCACCCTATAGTCTTTTTTGTTTTGTATATGGTAAAAGTGTAGTGTGTGCGTTTTGACACATTTTGAAACGTTTAACCCCCTAGTGACTTTTGTCACAGACCATTCCAAGGCGGTACTTCCATCTTCCCCCTATTGTATGTTTGTTTTGTCTTTGTGCGTCTCTTGTTGTTTTTATAGTTATGTACATTTGCTGTTTCTTTGTGTTGCTGTTCGGGCGGCTATTTGTTCTGTATGTGGTGTTTCCTGCATGACTCATTTTTGTACTTCTTGTAATTGTGTTGTTTCATGTTGAATGATGTTCTGGTGCTTTGCCTTTTTGTGTGTGCTGCTCTCTGTAGGACTGTTTTTCCGCTTTTATAGAATGCACTACGTGATAAGCGAGACGTGAATCTGTTTTCGGACTGTAAGAAACATGTTATAGCAGTACAAATAGAATTCCATTCGTTTTATTACATGAGAAAATGCACTGTAAATTGTTATTTTATTCAGCATATTTCCCGTATGGTATTATATTAACTCGGAAAACATATTCATTTTAATACTTAAGAAGTGTTCACCTGATAGAAAATACAAAATATAATATTGCGTTGCAATGCTCATATAATTTTCGAGAACAGAACTGACGTCAGGCAGGAAAAGCCACAGAAAACCATATGTGAGAGGAAATCGTGCGCTGCACGTTGACCTCCTTATTGCTAGAACATTATACTTAATATGAAGAGGTGAACTGCAAAGGTAGTTGTTTTTCTATCACATATAATTAATCTCGGTTCAGATTTCGACTCAAAGAGGCAATTAGATTGCCAACTAATCTGAGTCCCCGTGACATGCCGGGTTACTACAACCATTTACTTATTTTATGGATCGGAAAGGTTGTTTCATCATTGGGTTTCATTAGCGTTTGCTGTTAATATTTCTGTAAAATCCGTAAGTATCTTATTTGAAATACAAATGCGTTAACAGAAGACTTAATGTGTACTTTTAAGAGGGAAGCAATTTCTAGCGTTTACAAAAAAAGGACCCTAGAGATCTACTGGAAATATGTCAGTATTCTGCGATATATGTCGTTGAACCTTTAATATAAAATGGAATCGACTTTAGTTGACACTGTATATGTATCGATCATTTTAAAAAACAAATTCACTGTATCAATTCCATCTGGATCTGGGTTCAACCTGATTTCTATGTCACCCGATTCGGGCTTACGGTTAAAGTCACTTTCAAACAAACCGTTCCTTAATATAAACAAGTGTGAGTTGCGATGTATTGACTTCACATTACTTTCAGTTTGGTACTCTATATGTCCCAATATGTCTAGGTCCGAGGTTATAAAACAACTCAATCTGAGTCTGAGGTCATTCTCAAGTATCTGATCGGTCACGTTATAAGCAAGATCGAAATCTGTCCAATCAGATGCTTGAGAACGATCACAGACGTCGATGTCTTATTGAGATTTTTACAAAGTAATATTTGCATTCGTACGAGCTTCTCTGTAAGATATATTTTGAACAATTGAATTTATAACCTGCATACGATTAATCCTTGTTAAAATCCCAATGACTCGAAAATTGGCATTATTTGGATACTTACACCTGAGTAAAGCAGGCTATTCTAACAACATACATAACAACTGTTGGAATGCATGCATCTTAAAAGTCGCGTCTTGATCTCTGATTATAACTCTTGTATTCTAAATCAAATTCTACAAGCTGAGGCTTAACAAATATATTTGTATCTAACCTGCAATGCAACTATGGACAATAACCCCATGTCGCCTTTATGCAGGGTGACATATAAGGTGGTCTGGAAATGATTGCGCAACTTTATATTCAATAGAAACTATCACAACCTGATATATTTTCACTTATGAAGTAACTTATTAACGAAATAAAGCAATAACTAATCTAGCAATGCTGGACATATATGCGTGAATTGTTGCAGGAAATGCCTTGAGAACAACGGGCGAATTAGTAATTGGATGACTTGCGATAGGAATTGACGAAGGTGGCAATACAAACCATCTAAATGCAAATATTTCCGGGTCTAGACAAAACATGCCATGTATCCTCTTTAGCGACACGATTTAAGACGTGGTCTTGGAAATTAAGGCAAATTCAACAATCGCTTTTCTCAAAAAGAACAATTTCCAAATTGAACCTGGAATGTAATTGCCTTCAGAGAAATTAATTTGTTTATTATTGTTATTATTATTATACCACATTTATATAGCGCTCTTTTCATACAGGATGTGTGCGTCCAAAAGCGCTTCACAGGATTTAATTGCATGTACAGAATTGAATATATATAATGCGTATAGAATATTTAAAACAAATGAAATTTAAGATAGATATATCAATAAAACTATCAAAAATTGAATAGTAGTATACAAACTAGCGGCTCCGGTGCACCCCACCAACCATCCATTCTTCAAACCAACCGCTAAAACAACACAAAACTAGCCAATCTAGCAAAACTAGAAATTGTTTTTACATGTACTACATTTACTCTAAAATAAACATTGCTACGGACGGGTCCATATTTGAGTGTATATTTTCTGGTCATGCGGGATCATTAGTTTTGAAGCCATTAGTTTTGAAAATTGAATACTGCCTAAGTCGTAAGTAGTGTTTCAGTTTTAATTACTACTCATAAACAAACTCAAATCATTCGGTAAAACAAAGAAATGAGATAAATAAATGCGAAGTTCAAAGGAATAAAGCACAGATATAGAAATTGTGATTGAGACAAAAAGTGAAGTTACTGATTAGACGTCGCCTTGACAAGGAAGCGTTTGATCTGGAACTGCTCTATTTGTCGTGGTGCATTTATGCAACATTGGCGGTGAAAGGGCTAAAGTAGATGACGATGTGCCTTTTCAAAAGTTAATCATCCAACACTTTAATAGACGTCCGTATAATTTTTCTGAACAAATGAATTAATTAATTTGCAGCTTTATTAATAAATCATATATGCCAGAAAATACCATTTGCACCATTTTTATCAGATTAGATTTCCTCTCAGTTCATTTCCAAAAGAGTGTCTAATAAAGTGCCCAATAGTTAAGATCGTGAGGCGACTCTCAATTATCCGGAGTCTTATTTGGATACAAGCTGTTTATTAGGCATGACACATTTGCTCAGAGCGTGTTAACACTTTACTCCATAAATACGTTTTTCGACGCCTTTGCAAACATAGTAGACTCAGATAAAACGGTTTCTATAGGAACCCTCTGATCACAATGTCTGCTCTGTTTGCATATGATAAAATATAGTTATGATTCTTCAGTTTCTGCCATGGCTCATGTGTTATTATAATAATTAAATTAAATCTAATTAATATTCATGATGTCGATTTACATGAATATTCATGGGGTAAAGGTTTAACGTTTAGAAACTTCGATAAACTCGTCCAATGTGATATTTGCAACATTTTCATGTAAAGGGGTCCTGGAAAAACAGAAAAAGACACGTTTAAGGATCGTGTGCAAAGCGTGTTTTACAGTCGACCCCTCTACACCGGACGTAATATTTAGTAAATATATCGGTCTCGTAGACAGGTGGAAGCATAATGCAGGATGATAGTCAAGCATCAAGCAACCATCTGCTTAAAAGTATCTAAAGACTAGAATTCCGGTTTATCCATCTGTCTCGATATACTGCTTCACACCTTCGCGGGTAATTTTGAGCCGTTAAAAGAGGTTTTAATGGAGACGACATGTAACGCATATTTAAACAGAATTGACCCAGATCAGCTAGCTCCTGAAACAACCGTCTAGCCAGTATCTCCTGGAATAATTTTAATGATTGATTTTACAGTTTCTGCCATTAGTTTCTGCCATTACCAAATATATCTGTCATGGCCAAATATTTTACATGACGTTATTAAAATTTCGCTAATGTATATTCATGGAGAATTGTATGAATATTCATGATTGAAAGGGGTAAACATGAGTCCCCTAGTTATTTTTGAATTAAGGATGCACGCTCAGAATTGACAGACGACAATTACACAGCATGCATTAAGATAACCACATAAACAACATCGATGTCGATGAAACATGAATTTGACTTATTTTGGTACAAACGATCGTCTACTCAGATTACTGTCTGCTTCAGAATTCAAAGAAGTGCTTCCCTCAGTTTTATCTTTTGTTGTTCTCAAAATTATAATCTGCCAGTCAAACGTATTGAAGACTAAGTACTACTCCTCTGGATCTTGAATGTTGTCTTTTGTGTCGAAACAGTTAAAGATTACGTCCAAACATTCGGAATAAAAAAGTAATTATTTAGATAGACCTGTTCATTATAGATTCTAGTTGTGTTGGAAATTATGAAATACCAATATATTCTCCGAGCTGCATGACAAGTACGTCATGTGTATGGAATACAAATAGTACCAAACATGCATAAATACATATATAATATTTCAGTGGTTCAGTCGGTATGTGATGGATGTTAAAACCTGTCTTTTGCATAATATAAAATGTGTTTATTTTCTTCGATCTGATTAACTACATGTTTCATCCCAGCTAAGAAATTGATATTCATCTATAACTCGTGTCAATATATATCACTCCTTACACTTCTACTTTTTTATTTATACGGTTGAACTTAGATAGCTCTATCTCTGATAACTCTAGCTTCAAGATAAATCGAAGTAAATATTCTTCCAAACTTTACAATACAGAATTGTTCTAAAATTTATAATACAGAATTGTTCTAAAATGCAACACAGTGCATATCTAGAAACACATATGACAGCTTATGCATGTCTAAAGTAATGCTGGAAGCTCCTACAGTAGCTTACATCATTACTTAAGACCTGTATTAAGCTGAACATTAGAGACAATATTCAGATTCGAATAGGATGAATCGAACTTATGTTATTTCGAAGTAATTTGTATGGTTCCAAGAAATTGTTGAATACCATAGCATCTCACCAGGAACAGGCCAGTTTGAAAGTCAGACAGAGACACTTTTTTGTCATGTAATAAATTCATAATTTGACAAATTTGACAAATTGTTCACAGAGCTGTAAATAAAATAAAAGTTGATAAAATCAGGATAAAACATTTTCTGTATTTCTCTGGATACTCATTGGAAATGTATCTAGGAGGGATTTATGAGAGAATACGAAACAATAAACATTATATCTGTATAGTTTTCGTTAATGAAATTTCATAAAATGTATACTACGGGAATAACCATTTATTCCATAAATAGTCATATAAACTTAACAACTTTGAATATTATTTAGCTGTATTTGTTTAGTAGCACAATGAACCAAACATTAAGTTATCGAAGAAACTGTAGAAGTAGACATATGTTATGTCATATTCAAACAGAGAAGGGTTTTACAGGAGCCGTCCAATGTTGACCTTCCCTGTTTGTAACCGTGACGAACGAGGCTCTATGGAGTAAAATGTTTTATTAATGCTTTTCGCGCTAACTTTCTATTTGTCGTCTGCAAACAACTTTTGTTAAAATAAGAAAATGAGACAAATAAATGCAAGTAATAAAGCACATATATAGAAATAGAGTTTGAGACAAAAAGTGATGTTCCTTATCAGACGTCGCCTAAAAAGGCGGCGTCTGATCTGGGACAACAATTTTGTCGTGGTGCATTTATGCGACATTAGTGGTGAAAGAGTTAATACACTCAACATCCTCTATATATGTGTATGGGTTAACATAAAGCCCTGTAGAGCCACGATGCAGTGAAAGCATTAACTCTTTCGCTGTCAAATGTTGTCGTCTGCTACAATTTTATTTTTCTTCATTTTTGTTTCAGAATCCATTGTCACAGTAACAAGCAGTTTCGATCCTGGTGAGACGCCGAGTTAGTTGGCGTCTCATCTTGATTCCAACTGTTTGCATAGGTAATTACAGATGCGACATAGTAGCGAAAGAGTTCATTCTTGAATTCTGAATAATTTAAGAAATTTGACCATTCAGCATGAAAGGACTTTTTTGAATGTCAAGCAACGAAGCCCTTATAAGAGGGAGTATCCATCATTTGCGAATGCTAATGCACTCGTTTCCCACACTCAAAGGGTTAAAATGTCTGTACTGATTTAAATGTACGTATGAAATAATAAACTACTGGGTAGTCGTCCGTTGTTAAATGTGTAAACAACCTTCTATCGGATAGACAGTATGTCTACACGACGTGCCACTATTGGATTTCGTAAAACCCTTCTGAAATGTAAACGAGACTTTCCTAAATACCTAAGTATTAGTGTACCCCGTCTCTCATATTCACATGTTTTGTATAAGCTGCATAATTTAATGAGGCACCATCTTTAAAAACTTTAAATTACACTGAAATGATATAAAATACAGTAGAACCTTTCATATGCAGTCGTTCATGTATTGAACTTAGGTATTAAAAAACAGGTGATTGCGTTTAAGGCAGGGCAAACGTATACATAGGAATGTGTTGCATTACTTTTGATCCGCATTAAGCTATTAAGCTCGTTCTCATTACATATCCGCTAGTAATAGAATCTACAGAACATTGACCAGACTAAACGGGTATAGTGAACGCCAAGCATTGTCCAATGGTTGATATTTTTCCTTTACTGGATATCCCCGCATTATACGACTAGGCATACAGTATAGCCACAAAGGCTCGACCCCCTCCTATTGTAAAGGAACGAAACTAGTTTCATGTTAGAAAGAATTTGAATTAATATGCCTTTAGTATCGTAATAATGTTCTTTTTTGTTTTATTTAACCCTTTCCTCCATAATCAATCATGTCAGAAATAATGACATCATGAATGTTAATTAGATAAATTGTTGTAATAGCACATAAACACAGCAATTTTGGTCATGGCAGGAATTATAGAATCATATCTATATTATACCATACGTAAACAGAGCAGACCCTGGGTCTACTCTCTTTGCAAAAGCATAGAAAGGCATATTGATGAGGAAAAGGGCTAAGTCAGCAACCATGAGATGTTGATAGGAAAATATGAATCATGAGACGATTATAAAGCCATATAAAACCATATATCCCTGAAGTTAACATTACCATTTATATATACGATTAGCTGCAATATGTATTTCAATCCGTAGGAAAATTATTGACCGAGTGACAAACAGCTGGAACCCTGATCAAACGTCGAGTTGCTTGGTGTCTCATTTGGATTTCAAGCTGTTTATATATGATGTATGATCAGATCAGTAGAATATTTATTAAAATTTGTTAACATTTAGCATGCCGAGAAATATGGTGTCTGCAACTTATATATAACTTTAATTCTCTAAGTTCAACTTTTCCTCTTTTCGGTTTTAAAAATCAAGATCAGAACGGCGATTAGTTATCATCTGAATCTAAACTATTGTAAAGGTAATAACAATGTCGCATGAGACAGGCTATAGGTTTGGATTGGTTAACCCTTAGCTTGCTATTCATATCAATATACCTACCTGTAAATAGTGAAGACCAAAATGAGACCCATCAGGGTCTGCACTATTTACAAAAGTACAAAAATGAGTCATGCAGGAAACACCACATACAGAACAAACAGTCTCCCGAACAGCAACACAAGGAAACAGCAAATGTACATAACTATAAAAACAACAAGAGATGCACAAAGACTAAACAAACACACAATAGGGGAATATGGAAGCACCGCCTCGGAACGGTCAGTGACAAAAGTCACTGGGGGGATTAAACCGGTTGGATTTGTTAACCCTTAGCTTGCTATTCACATCAATATACCTACCTGTAAATAGTGAAGACCGAAATGAGACCCATCAGGGTCTGCACTATTTACAAGTTGATTGTGCAACCAGTGCACTCCACAGCAGTGATTGCACAGCGAAATACTTGTACACAGTGAAGATATATGTAATTATACAACAGGGTATGGATAAAGAAGGAGAAATGTGTTTTAAAATTCAGCATGGGATTTGTTAAATTTAACACCAGCGTAAAATGCTTAATATCCTGTTTTGATAAATATACGAACGTTGTACAAAATCACCCTACTGAGGAGAGGTAGTGTATTTATATATTTTTTGCTGATGCAATTTATGTGGCGTATCATGTTTCGTAAAGTGTTTACCACCTTGATCAAGAGATTGTATGTAAGATATTTGTCAAGGATACAGAGATGGAAACATTAAGATTAAATGTTGGTGGGAGTATTTTTGAAACTACTAGGTAGGTACACTTATATGTATGAATTTAAATTATAAACCATTACCTCAAATGATATCCCAACCAAAACAGGTTGTATACAAGTAATGTAATAAACTCATGAAGACGCAGAAAGTGATAAACATATACGATATTTACGGTAAGATAAGGGATATTCCCTTCCTTATACATGTATTTGCAAACAGTCTGGGTTCAAGATTCGATGCTGTTTCGTTTGAAGTCTGATCAGCGTTAAAGCTGTTAGTTAATCACTCAAACGATTCTGAAAACAATAGACTAATGGGATACGTTTTAACCATTTCAGCGCAAAATAAATTCGTCTGCTAAGATAATCGCATGTTTTAGGTTTCAAAACGGTGTTTACTTCAAATCTATACAAAAATATAACCAGTGTCAATAAGTCTGGATCCTGATGAGACGTCTGCTCTGGAACAAATATGTCCATAAAGGTCTGCTTTAATGATTAATATGAATAAATAATTCAAACTTTAATTAATATTATGTAATTGATCAATTCATGAATTAACTTATTCCCTCCTACTAACTCATTTGACATCCCTGTGGAAGTTTTTTTTCCGAAACCATTGTGATAAATAGAGCATTTGTGCCATATGAGCAACCTTGGGAGCAAATGTTTTATCACAATGGTTTCAGAACTACGCGATTCTAACTTGTGTTTCTTTTCTCTAGTAAATGCTCCTTTTCGGTAGATTTATTCAAAGTGGTTTTATCTAAAATGGTCTATAAGGAGGAAATATGTTAATTAGTTTCAATATCGCACAGGAAACCTGTCATTTCGTGCTTGATGGTTTTGACTGAAAACGTATGACGTGGAATGACGGCAAGTATTTGCAGATGTTTGCCTTTTAGTGTATGCTGAAGTAATACGTATAACAAAAAATCGCCGGAAATTGCAAATCTTAGACCACTGACTGTGTTTACATTTTAGAGAGACGATAAATTCTCTTGGCGACTGGAAATTAGCAGACCAAGAATTTCTGTCCTCTTGTTATAGAGAAAAGGAGGGCGATTATTTCTTTGACAGAGATCCGCAAGTATTCAAGGTAGGAATCATTTCCACCAAATTAACCATTTACCAGATGAATATTCGTGTGAAAAATAGTAACATAATGACTATTGATAAGCTAACATCTGATATTTACATTTGAAAGTATATGTTTTGACAATGGCAGAAATCGTTGAAAAGGTCCTTTATACTTGCAGAGGGAAACATAGCACACCGTGATCAGGTATTTTACAGATGCAGTCTGATCTGGGTTAGTCTGCTAGTCTGATATCAATGTGCGTCTCTGACGGGTACAGTAGAACCCGTCTTAAGCGACCATTCAATCATTGACAAAAGGGCAAGGAAGGCCAATTATGCCTTGCCCAGGAAGATGTTTGAACGGTACAGAAATAAGTACATCAATACACGTGTTACTCCATGAATATTAATGTAAGAAACAATGACATTATGGATATAGTATAGTATATGTTATAATAGAAGATAGACATGAGAATGATTGGCCATAGCAGAAAATGTACACCCATATATTATAGCAAACAGCAAACAGAGCAGACCCTGATTGGCTCATATAGGAGCCGTCTGAGACTGGTCTGTTCTGTTTGCAAAAGCATAAAAAGGCGAACGTATTTATAAAGCAATATTGCTATTAGCATACATAGTCAGTCGTTATGTGTTTAATGATTATATAACACATGAGAAAAGGACCAGTCCGATATGTTGGTCTGAACCATTCACCATTATGGTGCTTTTCGCGAAGTGAGTCACATTTACAAACAGCTTAGATCCAGATAAGACGCCGCAAAGGTGAATGTTTCGTCGGAATTCAAGCTGTCTGACACTTGGGGCAGTACTTTCTCGAAATATTGATCGAATCGGAAGTTGTCGAACTTGCACTAGATCTCAATTTTAACTGACAATTTGTTTACAAGGCGGTGTAACTTACCACGATCTAACAATTTGGATGCAGATTAGACACCGAGTCACACGACGTCAATATGTTTTCAAGGAAGTCAAAGTTGCACCATTTCCAAATTTGAGCAGACAATATATTGCATCGAACGACACTTTCTATTTGCAAGTAACGCGGTTGTTACATTATGCGACGCGTACATTAATACGTTTATTGCGATGTACTATACTCCTGTCTGTCTTTGTTTTATTACTATGACCTATGGGTGTTAAGTTTCACGATTTGGCGGAAAGAACTGATATGTAAGCGATGTACATGTTTTATTCTGCCCCGTACTAGGTTATAAAAGTACAAAAATGAGTCATGCAGGAAACACCACATACAAAACAGACAGTTATATTTAAGAAATGTGTTGTAAATAATATTTTTTATA
The DNA here is from genome assembly GCA_963576725.1 of Azorinus chamasolen. Lineage (NCBI taxonomy): Eukaryota > Metazoa > Mollusca > Bivalvia > Cardiida > Solecurtidae > Azorinus > Azorinus chamasolen. The sequence continues at coordinate 78,788,730 of OY755237.1, read as the reverse complement.
TATTCACTCGAGTAAAGTAATTCCGGGCCGGTTTTATGTAAGGTCTTTGAAAAGTGGCTCTGCGTTTTTGCATGACTAGTATCTGTTTGTCATGGGCCATAAGTCGCTTGAACAGTATTTTAGTTATACCGCAACGTCCAGCTTATAACAGACAGGGATCCATGAAGTGTTCCCATGCATGGAACAAGTTGTACTGTTTCATTTACAGAAGCACATCTGGATAGAAACACCGTCCTTTCGCAAGCTAGCAGAAAGGCTTTCTCGCATAGAAAACAGTTGCACAGACCCAATGCGAACCATAGCGGCGGGAGACTAAATATTCGTGTCATTCGAAGACCATAACAACTCATATTACTTTGAAGGAATATTTATTTTGGAATGGCCTGACAGTTTTTGCATGGTTCTAAGGTGTTTACATTGGATTAGATCTTAATCCGATTTAGCATGTTTTGGATCCTACATTTGCAGAATGAAACAAAGTCGACTGGTCGTATCATAATACATGTATTGTTACAACGCAGATTGCGTTGTTTAAACATAATGGAGAAGTCTGGCGGGGATACATCTATTTACTCTTTTTGTTAGCTGGGGTGACTTTGAGATAAGTGTGAAGTTATGACGTCCGTAAATCGGTTTAAACTCCCAGTGGTGATTTTTCCACTGACCGTTCGAAGGCGGTACTCTCTTGGTCACCCTTGCTTTTGTGTTGGTTGATGTCTGTATCATTGTGCTTGTGCGTTTATTCGTGTTTGTAATTTTTGTCTCGTGTGTTTGTGTGCGGGTGTGCGTGTGTGGTTGTGTGATTGTGTTGATTGCTTTCTGTCGTGTATTGTTGGTGGTTGCGTTTTATGTGTGTATTTTCCTGTTTGACCTTACTACATTTTCATCAATGCCAAGCTGCTATTTTGATGAGCCCTAAAATTCACGTACATATATTTTGAGCAGTTCAGACCCTATGATTTTCTGGTTCATTAAATTATGTGCTTATGAAATATGAAATATGCCTTTTGTTTAGTTTACTTTATTCCATTAGGTTGTTCTGAACTATCTGCGAACAAACAAACTTCATCTTCCAACAACACTGTGCAGTCCATTTATCAAAGAAGAATTAGAGTTTTGGAACATCAATGAACATAATATAGAGCGCTGCTGTTGGGCTAATTATAACAGATGGAACTCCTCGCTGGAGGCGCTGGCAAGACTTGAACGAGATCGGAAAGCCTTTAGCGAAGGATCTCATACGTCCAATGACAAAGATCAGACCTCATTCTGGTCTAGTCACAGAGCTAAAGTATGGCGCCTATTAAATCGTGGAACATCATCAATAGGAGCAAAGGTAAGTGTCGCCTTTTAAAAATGACAGACATGAAAGGTGCGTACATACAATTAATAAATAGTCCATGGATACTGCTTTTAATTGGAAACATATAAAATGATTCCTGACAGCTCGTATTTTGTGCTACTTATACCAGGAACAATAAAAAAGCATGCATGTAATTTACATTTTCATTTGACTCAACCATATACAACAAAACTCCTCTAAAGCAGAGGGTGTTCATGATGACTTCTTAGGCATCTTGTTGAAGGGTGAATTTCGTACAGATATATCTTATGGTATCTTTTTATGACTCTCTACCCTGCATTTAGCTGCAACTTGTTATGAAGATTATAATTGATATTTATTCCGGATTAGAAGGGTTTTACTGTATGTGTTTTATTTCATTTCAGATATTTAGTGCTGTGTCTTTGACGTTTGTTGTTGTGTCAATTGTAACCTTGGTTTTGTCAACGACCATTCTCTTTCGCGACACAGGTAATACACAACAAGAGGGTCAGCAGAGTAATACTAATAACCCAACGACAACAGACGCTACAAATAGAACATGTGCTACGGAAACAGTAACATATAATGTAACATCTAATAAATATTACAAAAATGACTTCCTAGACGCTGTCAATATTTTGTGTCTTAGCTACTTCCTGCTTGAGTATGTGGTACGGTTTGCTTATTCGCCGAGAAAGATACACTTCCTCAGGTCATTTCTTTCAATTATTGACGTTTTAGCACTTATTCCAGACATTATTGAATATGTTGTGTTTGCTATAAAACCTCAAATCGAGGACCAATTAAGTGGTGTCGCCTATGTTACTATTCTTCGCGTTCTTCGCATTCTTCGTATATTTCGCCTTATACGTCACTTTACAGGGTTGTGGGTGGTCATCTACACTCTCAAGGCCAGCGTTAAGGAACTGTTCTTGCTCGTGTGGTTGTTACTTATCGGTGTTGTTTTCTTTGCCTCACTTATATATATTGTAGAAGATAAGAACGACTTTAAAAGTATCCCGGACGGCTTCTGGTGGGCCATCATTACAATGACAACGGTGGGGTACGGAGACATGACCCCAAAGACAGCATGGGGCAAAGTAATTGGATCGTTTTGTGCTATGCTTGGTGTGCTAGTAATTGGATTTTCAGTTCCGTTCTTAGTGAACAATTTCATGATGTTCTACTCCCAATTAGAATTTGCGACAATGATTGAAGAAAAGGAGAAACAGAAAGAACATGCTAGAGAGATGAAGCGAACAACTAATAATACACCAGATACCGTGGCCACGACTTTGTGTTAAGATGATCAAATTGCTGCTGCATTTTCTGTTTATTATTAGCAGATAATTGATCAATATCCCTGAAAAAAGGACATAGGCAAATAGTGTAGACCCAGATAAAAGAGTCCCTGCCCAGGGATAACACTGTTTAGTGAACCCATCAATACCAATGGCTTACTCTAGCAAACCCATCCACACCAAAATGGATGGATTCCAAAGTAAGATCTGGTCGGGGTTTCTTAAATAATACGTAAATAAAGGGGTTAAGCAAATACATGGTAAACATGGATCATCATTTATCTCATGACTATTGTTGTAAAACATAATGACATCATGACTATGCATTAGCTTAGTTAGTCTAATTGAATTTGAACAAATGATGTTTAGCTATGGTAAAAAATGTAATTCCATACGTAAAAGGAGCATACTATGTTCACACCCTGTAGTAGCTGTCTGGAAAGTGTTCGTTTTACGACAAACTAGCACGAACCAGACATCTTCGTTCTATAGACGTGCAGTGAGTTGATATGTAAGTCCTATATCTGTCATTATACTGTTTGCTTTTTGCGACACTTTGTCATTTACGATAGACTTCCTAAGCCTTAACTGTCTTATCAGCTTTTTGTTACAATTTTATTACATTATACACCGATAAAATGACGTTAACAATATATCAGGTGTCTGTATGTAACTATTTTAACGACAAATAATTTGATTTCGTATGCAAACGTTGTTGTCTGATCTAAGTTTCAGATTTGACATTTCCTTTTTTTCAAAAACATAATTGAGGTATGAAATAGTTAGGACCCTTGTGATATTATCGGCGTCTGATCTGGACCGAAACTGTTTGAAAAGGCTATCACAGCGCAGCAAACCATATTAGTCACGGTTCGGGACTTTGATGAGACGCCGCTAAGTAGCGTTGCGTCTCATCGGGATCCAATTGATTTGTAAGTCGTATTGTGCTTATCAGTACAATACAGTAAAACTCCAAACTTCGAAACTTTAATGATGGAGAATTAATGCCTTTTTAGGAGGGTGGCTGCTTAAAGCAGGGTGAAATCCACGCAGAACGTTTATACAATATCTAATTCTGCAATGTCTGAGCATTATAAAACTAATCTAATTAATAAGCATTATGGAATCATTTCTTACACGAATATACATTAGGTCAAGGGTCAAAATATAACGCTAAAAGTGACACACCGTTGCTCGGCTCTTCATTGTCATATCTGCTTTTTAAACTACAATAAAGACTCGATACCTTGATATTGTAGTAATGAGACTTCGATGCCATTTAGGCAAGTGGCTGTTTAGTGTAGGGTGAAAGTCATGCAGAAAGCACCAACGGGGGGCTTTCTGTATGACTTTTACTCTGCATTAACTGGCACTTGTCTTAAAGACAGACACTGATGCTTCTTTTAAGTGTTCAACATATCTGGGTGAAAGTGCATATATAAGGCATACTCGAATTTACAAACATCATTTTAAAGGTAAAATAATCTAGACTGTGCGAAAGTAATTGATGCCTTCATTGCATGTTAATTTAAATTCGATATGCAATATCTAATGAAAGGATCAGCGCTTGGCTATATTTATTATACGCCCTCATCTCGCTATAAGCTACCTGACTTGCACCTGCAAAATTAGCTTTCATCAAGATGAGACGCCGAGTAACTATAATGCAAATGGTTGCAGGATGAAAGGTATGCATAACCCAATGTTACTCATTTTTATTCATTGTCTACTCACAAATCATCCCCGTCCTTACCCACCATTCCCTTATCAATATTCTTTCTTCATCCATATCCACTATTGACTTATTATTGTCTTCAGTTTCATTTACCAACCAAAAACTGATCATCGACATTCATTTTTTACTCATCAATCATCCACATCATCACTAAACATTTACACACACAATTCTGATGAATTCGCATCACGATTTTACTCACCAATCAATAATTACTCACTATTTACTCAAGCAAACCTGACCATTGGCATTCACTATTTACCCACCAATCACCCTCATCCTCATTCACCATTTACGCATCGAACATCCTCATCCTCATCACTCAATTTCATCAACCAATCACCTCACCAATCTCAGCAGTAGCATATTATCTATTATTATACCTCAATTTCATAAATCAATCACCTCACCAATCTCAGCAGTAGCATATTATCTATTATTATACCCAAATTTCATCAACCAATCACCTCACCAATCTCAGCAGTAGCATATTATCTATTATTATACCCCAATTTCACCAACCAATCACCTCACCAATCTCAGCAGTAGCATATTATCTATTATTATACCCCACTTTCATAAACCAATCACCTCACCAATCTCAGCAGTAGCATATTATCTATTATTATACCCCAATTTCACCAACCAATCACCTCACCAATCTCAGCAGTAGCATATTATCTATTATTATACCCCACTTTCATAAACCAATCACCTCACCAATCTCAGCAGTAGCATATTATCTATTATTATACCCCAATTTCATCAACCAATCACCTCACCAATCTCAGCAGTAGCATATTATCTATTATTATACCCCAATTTCACCAACCAATCACCTCACCAATCTCAGCAGTAGCATATTATCTATTATTATACCCCAATTTCATCAACCAATCACCTCACCAATCTCAGCAGTAGCATATTATCTACTGTATACAGACTCCTTAGAGTGACATCTAAAATTGCAGTTATCGCTCATTTCGTCAATGTACAAAATGCGCACGCGGCATGCGACGAGATTCACGACACTACATGACAAACCCGGATAACTACAGCAAACACAACTATCAGATGTAATGTCAGCTAACTCCCATACTGATTGTACAGTGCTCCCTCTCTACAACGACACCCTTTGGGATACGAAGATTGTATGTGTTGTTCAGAGGGAGTTGTTATAGGGAGGGAGAATCAAACATGATTAGCTTGTTTGCAGATTCCCAGATAAGGTGTATTTCGATAACTAAAACCGTTATGCCTCTATCAAACCCTATGTTGTGACCACTTTTTAGAATCGTCACAAAGTGACGATTCTAAAGAGTGGTCACAACATAGGCTTTGATGGAGGCATAAAGAAAATACGTTGGAAAAAAGTTGTTTCTGGAGCCTTGTTGTTTCGGAAACAGTGACATGCGTTGTTGTAAGGAGGGAATCGTTATTGAGAGGGCCGTTGTAGGGAGGGAGCACTGTAACACAGAATTGCCATATTTGTAATGTACATATGTAAAGCCTAGAAATGATAGAGTTCGATGTTATTTCTAATGACATTGTGGCGAGACCAGTTCCTATGTTACACAGGCTGTTTTTGTACGACAATTTCAAGAATGATTTATCTTTATCCTTTTCTAATATCATAAACCATCTCGATTGCAGTGTTTCAAGAGACAGTAACACTGAACATGCAACCTGAATAGGCCAATTATGCAAGTCTTTGATCGATTCAACAGTTTTAATTTCTTAGCTAACCGATGTGTTCCGGGAATACTGACTGTGTGGAAAGCCTTACCATGTCAAGTACAGGGGATTCTAATAAAGTGTACATATTCTTTATTTTACCATAAAAATACAAATTTATAACGATCTGCATACGTTTTATGTGTGTATAAATGGAGGTAATTTAACATTGTATCCTAATTTTACTTAAATAAACACATTAATGTCTCTAAACATTTCTTAATTCAATTTGATTTATATCATAAAAAGTGAGTTTATGCATTTATTTAAAACAACCTGTTTCATTTTAACTGATATATATAGAAACTTAAGGGTTGCTGACGATAACTGTTGAGGTGCAGGTTATGGCGAGTTCAATACGGATTTAAGCAGTACCATACTGATTTATATTGGACTGTCATGTGATGCAAATACTTGGCAGCTATTGCTTTACATTTATAAGGTGGTTAATAAAAAAGATATATAAGCACAATCTAGGCGCTGCTCATATTCGAAGTGTGATTAGCTGTAATTCGTCAGTCACGTTTTGGTAATAAAATGCAAATTGCATCTAAACATTTTGTTTTCTGAACATATTGAAGGCTATTAAGATAAATTCTAAAGTGTTACGAATTGGAGCTATATGATAAATGATATGTTAGATGGCCTACATTGATGTAGATGCTTATTGGTTTGACTCCAAAATATATCGAGTTCGCCTGTCCCTACCCTTTCTAATAAGTTCACCGCCTTGTCGATTAATGATATTCACTAAGTATTTCCTTACCTGAAAAAACAAAACCAATCGACATTTTTATAACAGCAAACAAACATACGTAAGAACACAAATATGAGTCATGCAGGAAACATCACATACAGAACAAAGAACCGCCCGAACAGCAACGCAATCAAACACAGCAAATGTACATAACTATCAAAACATAAAGAGGGAAAAGATGGAAGTATCGCCTGGGAACGGTCAGTGACAAAAGTCACTGGGGGTAAAACCGGTTTAAGGGCGCCCAACCTCACACTTAAGCCATCCCCACTCTAAACAACAAACAGTGTAAATAAACGTATCCCCTCTCCGACTAATCTACAACAACCGCGATGGCAAATACAGTGGTAAAGTGCATGTAACAAATGGTAGTTGTCAATGTGAATAGCAATGAACATTTCATCCTTTGTATATGGATCGCACACACACTGGCTTGGAAAAGGTCCAGATCCGATGGCTTCTATTATGTTTAAGTATTTTATACTGAGTGGGTTAATAAATTTGATATCTTCTGTTGTGAAGTTTGGTCTTAGTTTTGCTACAATACAGTCATTCATTTATTCATGTATTGTTTCATAAGAGTCCTAAAACATGTAGTTGCTTAATGCAGGACAACAATAATAGATAAAACTACTTTGAGAGTTTTCTGCAGTTCGTTCGACCTGCAGTAGGCTACCACCTGCCTTATATACCCATAATTAGATCTATTTTTGATAGCCGCTTAAGACAGATTCTACAATATTATGCAACACAGTTGTATGAGTGTAATGAAATGCAATGTAATTGTATGCAATTGGCCCTACTGATGTTATGCAAATAACCTAACAGGTGTCATGTAACCGATCTTTCAAATTTATGCAAATGGTTATAAGTTTTGATCGTGCAATCTTTCAACGGTAAAATTGAAATACCATTTATCTTATTGCATGAGAAAGTACGATGTGAGTTGTTATTGCATTCAACATGTTTCGTGAACAGTACTACATTGATTTAAAATCATATTAGATCTAAAACTAAAAAAAGGCTCATTGGCTCGCCGCATCCTCAAATACTTAACCCTTTACCTTATACGCGCGAGAAATCGCGAGTTTGCTTATCACCTTATATACGCGAGATAAAGCGACTTTGCTTATTCCCTGATAGAAGCGGGTATTAGGAACAAATATTTGAAGAACAGTGTCTTTTGAATAAAGTTTAACGGAAATTGCATATAATATCCGATTTGAGGTCTTACTTTGACGACAATGTCAACAATATATTATGGCGACCAAAGTAAGATATCCAATGAAACATTACTTAGATATTTGAGACAATCGCTGATAGGCCGCAAAAATCAAGAAAGTAATCGATGCAATGTATTAACCCTTTACCCCATAGAAAGGCTGTTTAACCCATTTATGCCCGTATGATTTAAGAAAATACCGTCCAGATTTTACTTTGGAACCAGTCTATATCTGACATTAATGAGTTGGGCAAACAATGTAGACCCTTTATCAGAAGGTTCCTTCAGAACCCGTCCTATATGGCTCTACACTGTTTGTCTGTGCCATTTTAAATGATACTGGGCACTATACTAAAGGGTTTACAAGATTGCCAACATGACTGGCTCAGACAGCTCCTGTAGAAGAAATCTGACCAGAGTCTGCTCTGACGGCCGTGGGAAATATATGGATCTGATTATGCAGTGTATGTCATGGTAAAATGTTCCTCAACTTACAAGTATTCAGGATGTCTTATATGAATAGTCATAGTGCAAAGGGTTAAATCATTGAAAGATATACAAGTATGAGCAATACAGACTAATCTGATAAAAAAGACAGGAAAACAATTTTCTGTTGTTACGAAATCGACCTCAGCATGCTGGAAATATCTAAGCTTTATTTTGTTTGATACGATGTGTTTTTATGGGTTTAGTCTTTGCATTGGAATTGTTCATTCGCTAGACATTTTCGAATTAAAATTCAAAAACATTGAAAACGTTTCCCTTTCGTTACAAGAAAGCCATGTTTGGCGTTTGCACTTATGATCTTAACACAGATAATTTGATATCAGATTATGATGAAACGCACATCAATTGTTATTATTGAAGCTTTAAGGAATGCATTGTTACTTTATATGCACACATCATATAACGCCCTTAAAATCTGCTAATATGCAAACGTACTGCTGCTGCTTTAAATGATATAAATGTTTAAACCTTTACTCCATAAATTCACTTTTCGACGCCTTGGCAAAAATAGTAGATCCAGATGAGACGGCCATTGTAGGTGCCGTCTGATCAGGGTTTGTTCTGTTTGCTTATGCTACAATATAGATATTATTCTTCTGTCATGTTCCATAATTCATGTATGTATGTTGTAACAATCAAATAATAATACTATTATTATCATACCACATTAATATAGCGCTCTTTTCACACCGGATATTTTCGTTCAAAAGCGCTTCACGTGGATGAAATCACTAACCGGAACGAACCGCATGATTATCTATCCAGACAATGAAAGATATGAAACATATATACAATATATATGAAATCACTAGCCGGAAGGAACTACATGATTGTCTATCCGGTCAATGAAATATATGCAAAATATATACAATAGATATGAAATCACTAACCGCAAGGTACGACATAAACTGTATTAACAAATATGATACGGACAAGTTAACTGAAAGCCATGCTCATTAATATCACAAATTAGAATAATCTGTATTAACAAACCTGATACAGACAAGTTAACTGAAAGCCATGCCCATCAATATCATAAATTCGATTAAATTGGCTGACTGAAAATTATTCCATTTATATGACTATTGGTCAACTGTTAGCTTAATAGGTTGGCTGAAAGCCATTCCTATCCTGAACGTAGTTGCCACTGTATATGCCTAGTTGCCACAGTACATGACTATTGGGTCAGATGTTAGCTTAAAGGGTTGGCTGAAAGCCATTCCTATTCTAAACTAAACTGTCCTAGTAACAAATGTTGAAAAATGCGTTTTCAGACACATTTTGAAATATGTCAGTGAATTTGCGTCTCTGATGCCTGATGGTAGAACATTCCATAGTTTTGGAGCTGCGTGCATGAAACTTCTCTCACCGTATTTTACCTTACAACATTTTGGCACAACCAACGACAATGATCTACTTGCTAACACTAACTCTCTGCGTGGCCTGTACACGTCAAGCATGTCGACAATGTACTTGGGACATTTATTGTGCATGGCTTTATACATAAGTGTCAGAATGTTTAATTCAATCCGATAATGAGCCGGAAGCCAGTGAAGTTCCTTCAGAACCGGCGTGATATAATTATACCGATGCGTTCTGGTTATGATGCGGGCTGTTGTGTTTGAAATTTCCGCAGTGTGTTGTTTGAAATTCCATACAGTAGTGAATTGCACTAGTCTATTATTTATGTAACAAGAGAGTTCACCAAGGCCATGGTAGCATTAGTTGAGAGGTACCTTCTAATATGGCATATTTGCCGGAGCTGTGCATAACTAGACCTACACACGGAATTGACATTTGGCATCATATCCATTTGTGAATCGAGCCATACAATGAGATTTTTTATACACAACGATGGTCTGATTTCAGAGGGTCTTACTTACACATTAACATCTGCAGGTACTTCTCTGCCTTTATATGAATCAGGATGACTTCAATTTTGTCAGTATTAAGCTTCAGCATGTTCTGGTGCATCAAATATACTATTTCTTTGAGAGGGTCCTCAACTTGCGATAAAGCTTCGTGTTGACAGGAAATGCCCTTTGGCTTAAATGACAGGTATACTTGTGAATCATAGGCATAGAATTGGTGGTTAAGCCCATGGTTTCTGCAGTTTCAGCCGACATGTTTGGTGTACATGATGTAGAGATCAAATTAGCAATTGCTCTATATATCTCAATGGTTTCAAAACTACACGATTCTAATAATTTCCTTTTTTTCTAGTAAATTCTTCTTTTTGGTAGATTTATTCAAAACGAATCGGTCTAGTCTAAACCGATGGGGAAAAAGGTTAACTCTAGTTCGCATTTTGCAAACAGCTTGGATCCAGATGAGACTCCGAGTTACTAAGGGTATCATCAGGATCCAAACTGTTTGGCACTCTATCTATAGTTTCTAGAAAGCTTACTCGAACTAGGCGTAGTCAAAACAAATTTAGGATTTCACAGACATGAGTTCTTATTATTTAATCAATCCAGAAGAGTAAACAGAAAATAAAGTGACGCATATATATATTTCATATTTAAAGAGTGCATTTAACATGCCTCTAAAATGTTTTGTCATGCCCAGACACTCGTTCTAACTAAATCAAATGGTCTATTTAACTGATAATTATTACAATGGAATAAATAAAGTGGTCACTAGCTTCAGTGATAATACGAGGTACTAGACGGCATGTAATGCAACCATGAATGGTATTACTTGTTAAGCCACCAATCTACACAATTACTGTAAACAGTGAATAAGTAGAACAACTAAACACACAGTAAGAGCATTTGTAACAGTCTGGATTCCCAAGTAATGAGATGTGTATAACAGACAAAAACAAAAAACAAGTTTAATGTTAGGTGTTCGGGATACTGTAATAAAAGGTTTGGATGGAATAAGGGTGAGGTTGGGCGCCCATAAACCGGTTTAAACCCCCGGTGACTTTTGTCACTGACCGTTCCAAGGCGGTACTTCCATCTTCCTCCTATTGTATGTTTGTTTTGTCTTTGTGCGTCTCTTGTTGTTTTTTCTACCCATGTACATTTGCTGTTTCCTTGTGTTGCTGTTCGGGCGAGTATTTGTTCTGTATGTGGTATTTCCTGCATGACTCATTTTTGTACTTTGATGAGTTTAGCAGTCACCGTGCGGGACATGAGTCACAAATGTCATTTTGAAACAGTGTATACCCAGATGAGAGGGTTCTTTAGAAAAATCTCTAGATATTCATCATAAGCTTGACCTGTTCGTATTTTAGAAGAGTTCGTTTGAAAATTCAGCGTTGTAAGGGTTAACAGTTTCGGTGTGGGATCTTTTTGGTATTTTCTTTTCGAGAGGGTTCTTTAGAAAAATCTCTAGATATTCATCATAAGCTTGACCTGTTCGTATTTTAGAAGAGTTCGTTTGAAAATTCAGCGTTGTAAGGGTTAACAGTTTCGGTGTGGGATCTTTTTGGTATTTTCTTTTCCCTTAGCAAATTGCGACATTGGTGAAATTTACGTTTGAGTCAAGGCATTCAAACTGTTTTATTGGTATATAGCGGCATATAATATGCAGCTCATCTTCAATATCTCGAATTTCAAGGCACCATACGAATTATATAACAAATGTTCGAGTCATACCATTTCTTATCCAGACAGTTCCTCAGCTTAATGCAGGTCTGAAGTAATGCTGCAGTTCCTGTAGGAGCTTCAGCATTACCTTAGACCTGTATAAAACTGATTTATGTGTTTCCAGCTATGCAAAGTGATACATTTTAGAACAAGTCTGTATTGTAAATTTTGGAAGGTCCAACTTTTACTTCGAGTTATTCTGAAGTTCAGCTGTAAATCAATTACACATGAATTAACCATTTTAATAACGAGTGAATATATACATGTAACAATATGTATGTTAAGAAAACACATTATGGACATGAAATGCATTTGCGCAATCATCAATGTCGAGATGTTATATCCATGCATATAGCTTTACCATATTGCATTCATAACTCTAAGCTATAATATTATTGACATTGGAACAAATATTTAGTACCAAAGGTTTTTAAGGCACTATATATGTCCCTTTAGCTACAAGCGGTACATGTGAAAATTAAAAGTGAATTTTGAAGACATTTATAATACTAAATATTACATTCGATGTTATTAGTTTTGACAGTTTTAAGCAGGCGTTGCACTTTCTATAACTGCTCATGAACAGACTCAATAAATCGAATCTGCATTTTTTTTCTGTTTGCATTGTTGCTTTGCTTTCGAAGGATCTCCTACTATCGGAACTTATGTACTTCACAACAGAAGGTGTTAAGTACAACGTGACACCCGTATAAAAGCTCCCCGTACTTCATTTACAGTGTTATATTGTCTGGTCCTTTGGGATCATGAGTTTCGATGTTATTAGTTTTGAAAACTGAACACCGCTTAAACCGGTGCTAGGTGACATGAGTAGTCTCGCACTTTCCATAACGGCTCATGAACAGACTCAATATCTGTTGCTCTTGCTTGCGAATGATCTCCTACTATCAGAACTTATTCCAGGGACTGTACAATAGTAATGTTTGTAAAACAATGGATGTCTTGAACTGTAAAAATGGATGAGAAATTCGAAAACATATTATGTACTGAACTTATTTCAGAGACAATATAATTGCCTTTCGCTACAACACATATATAGTTTACACATATTTTAGTTCCATATTCTAAGAAATTGGGTCGGGTCAAATTAGACTTGACGCTCCCCTTACAAAGTATTTATATAGACATGTAATGGCAAATAAAATATGATTTTCAATATCATTGAGAAAGAGAGAGATGGAGAGTTCAGCAGTCTCTATTTCATGTGAACATTCACATATTGATTTTCATTTAAATGGTAAATAAAAAATATCACAATTCCGGTTACTACAGTTGTTCCTAGTTCTTGCATATGACATACAATAACAGCAAAAATGAAATAAATAAATGAAAACAGACAAGTTCTTGTCTCTTGCAGTCATGCAGTCCCCACTAACGACACTATTTTAATAATTATGTTTGTGCTTTTTTACTTGCAATAGCTCATGTTATGGGATGTAGTGTAGCAGTTCTCAGTGTATTTATGTTTCAAGGGACTAGACCTATTCAAACTAACCCCAAACAAATGATTGCATAATTTTGCAGGTCATGTTTGATTGCAGTTACTTTTATAAGATACGTATTGTTCCTATATGAAAGATGTGCCAAGAATGTCTGCGATCCAGCACAACGGAATACAGTAGAATCTGCTTATAGCAACTGAATGTTAAATTTATGGGGTCTATAATAGCAGGGGGTTGCTTAATGCAAGGCGAAAGTGATGCAGTAAGCTCGTAAACGAACACACTGCATAATTGTCGTCCTGTATGAAGCTATCACCTGTTTAAACGACACTGTCCCCAATCATTAGACCTATTTTGCGTGATCGTTTGGCGCAGTTTTACAGTAATCTGACTCATTGTTATTATGGTGGTAAGGAATAATCTATTTATTGAAACAACAACATCTAAAACAAGCTTTAGCTAAGACAAATACCGATAGACGCATATAGAGTCACCACTAACACCGGTATCAGGCAAAGGAGAGCGAATGAAATTATAACTCACTGGTAGATAGATTGTGCTCTTTGACTACAGCACAAGGTGAGGGTATCAAACTGATCTTGTGATCAATTATTCATCCATACAATTCATATTGAAAACTTCTGAAGTAAACATAACCACTAAACGCTTGAAATTTAATACTTTCACCGCCAATGTCCATAAATGCACAACGCCAAATAGTGCAGTCCTAGATCAGACGCCGCTTGTTCAAGGTGGCCCTTGATCAGGGACTGGACTTCCTGTCGCAATCTCTATATTTGTGCTTTATTCCTTTGAAAATTGCATTTATTTAACTCACTTCCTTATTTAACTGAATGATTTAACAAAATTGAATTGCAGGCGACAATTAGCAGTTTGGCGCCGAAAGTGTTCAAATGAAAAAGAGTGGACAGGATGGTTTGTATCACATTACCAATTTATTTAGTTCATCTGTACATGGTTTGACTACCGAGAGGTGACTAAATAGTATGCAGATACTAATGATGCGACAATAGTACAATTTTAGATGCATTAAATTGAACGAAAACGAACGTTTATGATGATAGGATCTTTGGTGACAGAATGAATATAATATCATGTAATTAATAAGTCATCTGTCTGGAAATATTGGTTTTTCGATTCACAGTGGGTCACTTAGTAATCTCTATATTTTCAGCACAAAATTAGGATGAGAACACAAGTAGCTTTTGTTTGATTGTCGTATTGACAACATAACAACTTATGTAAACACAAAACAGACAATAACCATTATGCGTGATAATTTACTGTTTTCGACATACATACACATTACGGCACTCGTAAATTTCATTTTGTGTCTTACACAGCAGAACCTGTGTTAAGTGACCATCAAGTTCTTATTATTGGCCTGTAAGGCAGGTGGTAGCCTAATGCAGATCAAAAGCAAAACAGAAAGCTCCTATAAGAGCGTTCTGTATTACTTTTTGCGTGCATTAAGCAACCGCATTCTTGTTAAGACTCCCATGTTCAATAAATAATTCTTAAACTCGATTTCGTTTATTATTAAATTAATTTTGAAATAAGCATTATGGAAAAGCGATAATAAACTGTTTCAAAACTTGCTGCTTGAAATGATACATAGTATGAGTAATGTCCTTGAATGTTAGAATTACATATACCCACAAAGTCAATATAAATGATTTGTTTCTCTAACACTCAGAAGTACTAAGATTATATTGACATGTAATATTTCATCAAATGACATCAGGCATTTGTATGTTGATATTTCTGTCGTAGTCAATATGATTTCTCTGCAGTTACTCTGCCATCAGAATAATCACGGAGTACAGTTGTGACTGGTGTCGGAGTTATAAGTTTTCATTAGTTGAAGGCACGTACTGGGAATATTTGGTATGATTCCAGTTCGTGTGTTTAACGGTTCCCTTTTTCGATATATATTTATTCGTTGTATATTTATTGTTTTACATGCTTCCACACTGTTGTGATGTTAACCATCTCGTTAGGCGTTCGAATATGTCATAACCTTACTTACTCTTTTGTAAGTTAAGTACTCCTATTTTGTTTTGTGGTTTCGATGATTCTTATCATTTGGGTTTGGTTGAGTGACAGTGAGACACATTAAGCTGATATAATGCCGTTGTGTTTTCGATTAAATTTGGATAACGGAATGTAACTTGGACCAAGAAGGTGTCAACCTGAAAGACAATATATCTGTAAGAGATAGATAATATTTTTTGTGAAAGATATGTTATTTTGCTCCAACAACAATATGATCAAACTAAACTACATGTACTCATCACAACACGTTCAGGCAAATTATTCGTCATTTCGTTACCCCTTTCCTACATATAACGGCATTTTCACGCATTTGCAAACTGAGTGTACCCAGATCAGACGGCTCCTATATGACCGTCTGATCAGGGTCTGCTCTGTTTGCGTATGGTATAATATAGGTCTGATTCCACAGTTTCTGTTTGAGCGAAACATTCCTGTATTCATATTTATTATAAAAATTATATAATGTCATAATTTCTTACATGAATATTGAAAAGGTAAAGAGTTAAATGAAAAAGTAGTAAAGTCAAGCAGGAACAGCCACATACAAACGCCACCATCACTAAAACACCGACAGAAAGAAGCAATTTATACAGCAATTTATACACATTCATAAACAAACACATACAGGAGAAAGCCACATACAAGACTCAACCAGCACAAACACATCGATAGACAGCATGACACACACGCGCGCGCACACAACCAAACACACGCACACACACGAGAAGAACACAGAAAACACCAACAAACACAAGTACAAAGACACAAGACAAACAAAAGTAAGGGTGACAAAAAGGGTACCGCCTTGGCATGGTCGGTAGCAAAATCACCAATTAGCATTAGCAGTTAGCATCAGTTATGTTCTGTGAAAGAAGTGGTACAAAGTATGTAACAATTCATGTCTTAAAGCTGCACTAACGTATGTTGCATACTATGCAATGCTTTAATACGCGAGTTACAAGGCGGTACTCCTGCTTTCAATCTAGCCTTTTATATGGCATATGTTTTATGTCTGTTTGTGCGATTCGTCACGTTTTATCTTGTAATTGTGTTGTTTCATGTTTGATGATGTTATGGTGACTTGCCGTTTTGTGTGTGGAACTCTCTATAGAACTGTTTTGTCGCTTTTATAAAATACATTATGTGATAAGTGAGACGTGAATCTGTTTTCGGGCTGTATGAAACATCTTCTAGCAGGACAATTTGAATCCCATTGCATGAGAATATGCAATGTGAATTGTAATTATATTCAACATATTTCCCGTATGGTACTATATTAACTCGGAAATTATATTTATTGTATTACTAAACAAGTGATCACATGATAGAAATATAAAATACAATATTGCGTTGCAATATTCATATGATTTTCAAGAACAGAACTGATGTCAGGCAGGAAGTGCCACAGCAAACCATATGTGAGAGGAAATCGTGCTTTGCATGTTGACCTTCTTTTTATCGAATTTTAGAAAAAATAAACTTAATACGAAGAGGTGAACTGCACAAGTCGTTGTTTTCTATCACACATAATTAATCTCATATAAGATTTCGATTCAAAGAGGCAATTAAAGTGCCAACTAAATTAAAGTCTCCGTTACATGCCGAGTTACTATGCCCATTTACTTATTTTATGTTGGAAAGGTTGTTTCATCATTGGGGTTCATTAGCGTTTGCTGTTAATGTGTCTGTAAAATCCGTGAGTATCTTGGATTTCATCAAATTCAAATGGGTTAAAAATAACGTAATGTGTACTATTAAGGGAGAAGCAGTATCTAGCGTTTGCACGTTCGCACAGAAGGTCCCCAGAAATCCACCGGAAGTATGTCAGTAGCAGATAGGCAATAAAGAGTGCACATGTTGTTCTATAGTGTTGTGGTATTAAGTAATAACATAAACAATGGTAACAGTCATGTGTACAACAAACTACGTCACTTCGTGTACTGTATGATACGTCATCGATGCTGTATCATAAACTGGTTTCGACTTTGTACTAAAGAATTTGAAGCTAGGCGAACGATGCAAAAATTTAAGAGGCACTGAAACAAGTCTTAACAGTAAATATATTAAATATTCCTTGTAAAAGGTATTTAATACAGTCAATATTGCACTTACGGTGACCTAATTTATATTGATATCCTTGTGTTTACACAATTAGAAATATGTTTGTAACTGGTTGGTATTTAACCTTATTGCGACGCCTTTATCATCTAATAGCTAGATAGGTTAGATGCATTTATATGTGTGTACTGACAGTGCTAAATGTATGTCCGTAAGGCTTCAAATATTAACATTCAGACATATTAAACCCAATCGTCGTCCAGTGTGTAGTCCACACTTACACAAATGGAAAACAAAAGATTGGTCCGGTAACAGTATAACCCGAATGAACTGTCAAAGAAGAAGATTTTAGATTGGGTTGTATTTCGAACAATTTAAATAAATAC
Source organism: Azorinus chamasolen (assembly GCA_963576725.1). Taxonomy (NCBI): domain Eukaryota; kingdom Metazoa; phylum Mollusca; class Bivalvia; order Cardiida; family Solecurtidae; genus Azorinus; species Azorinus chamasolen. The sequence goes on along the minus strand of OY755237.1, from coordinate 78,770,574 downwards.
AGGAACAAGATTATATGCAGAATAGCGATAATACGCAATGAACGCCTTTTTCAGGCAATAACAACAACAGTCCCTCGGAACACTGCATATGTTATTGCTAAAAACAAACAGCATTAAACCTCTTTCTGTACATGTTGCCCTATGACTCCATTACATAAACCTAGAGAGTTATCCTTTTATTTCGCATCCGTTTCACTGCCGATGTCGCCGGAAAGCGACTAATAGGGCTTAGTGCAATATCAATCTGACATTAAGGTAACAAGCCGTCTGGATTCAGATGGAATACCGAGTATCTCAGTGGCTCGTCAGCATCCTAACGAGTTGACATATCACTACAATGAATAATTGAGAACTGTGCCATAATTTGTAACCATTGCATTAAACACCAGTCCAAATACCATCAGTACTGATTCTATATATTTTTCTTTTGATGTCGCGTTTAATCCTTTTACCTGACATTTGATAGATAATCTAGAAAGTGTCTAATCAGGGTCTCCTCTGTTTACTTATGAATTGATATAGATATAACTACCATGAGAAAAATATGATGTTTTTATATACCAGTGTAAACGATCAGCTAACATGTATTCAGGGTGACATTATTTCTTAAATATATAATGGTGTAAATGGGCAACGTTTTGTTATAAATTTGTTTACCCATTGCTGAGTGAATATTCATTTAAGAAAAGACGATGTAATGAATATTAATTAGATTAATAGCACGTTCCCAGAAAATTATCTGGCCATGTCAGAAATTGTACAATCATATCTATAGTATAAGTACAAAAATGAGTTATGCAGGAAACACCACATACAGAACAAACACTCGCCCGAACAGCAACACAAGGAAACAGCAAATGTACATAGGTAGAAAAAACAACAAGAGACGCACAAAGACAAAACAAACATACAATAGGAGGAAGATGGAAGTACCGCCTTGGAACGGTCAGTGACAAAAGTCACCGGGGGTTTAAACCGGTTTATGGGCGCCCAACCTCACCCTTATTCCATCCCCATCCTAAAAGACAAACAGTGTAAATAAACGTATCCCCTCTCCGACTAATCTACAACAACCGCGACAGCAAGTACAGTGGTAAAGTGCATGTATAACAAAAAAACATTTAATTGAACATACTGTATCCACCTATCGCTAGTGTACTCAATGATTGAGCTGCAAACAGAGTAACTGTAGAAAAGTAATAAAGGGTACGACAAAAATGAAATAGTACAGATATCCGACGTTCTCCTTCCATTTCTGGATTTAAGAGGTCGCCTTCATAGAGTACTAAACCTTTCTTGTCGGCGTACATGCAAAGAGGCCAGCGTGATTGCCAACTGTAAAAGGGTTCACAACCAAACATGCAGTATGTTGTAGTAATACAGGATCATATCCCTTTTTAATGAATTGTTTTATATATTTGATGAACAAAGTGAGAAAATGGGTATGTCCAATAATTTTACGAAGTTTGTAAATCACATCACCATAAAATTCAGGATGTGAAATACCGTGTCGCAAAAGTACCTTGAGATTACATTTGTACTTGCCAATAAGCGAGAAATTTCGATAGTAAAATTTAGAGAAAGTTTTTCTTAGTTTATGGTATCTATATCCTTGTTTAAGCAGTTTTTCAGTTAAAATGAGATTTCGACTGTTAAAATCGTCAATAGATGAACAAGCTCTAGCAAAACGAATAAGTTGAGATATATAAACCCCATAAGATGGAGCACGGGGAACATCCCCGTCAAGATGAGGAAAATTTACAATATTAAAATCAAAATCATCTCTTTTGTCATATATTTTAGAAGAAATCATTCCATTATTAATTTTAAGGTCTAGGTCAAGAAACGCTGCATAATTGTCGGACGGGTTAGCTTTATTCAATTTGAGTTCTTTAGGATAAATTGTAGGAATCAGAGCATCAAAGAAAGGGTTATCTAAGTTAAAAATATCATAAGCAAACAGATCCGTGCATAATGTTAAAATCAGTTATATAAATTGATGAACATCACAGTATGTAAACCAATTAGGAGTATGATGTATGTTGCCAATACGTACACGGTAACTGTAAAATACTTAATATGAGTTTGTTTCTCTAACAGCAATACATACACAATACGTATACCTGATTTACAAGGACGGTCGTAGTCCCATCATCGGCATGGTTCTGGTTAGTAGACCCGAATCTAAGTTTCAATCAAGACGTTTGCATTTGAAATACTGAACTTTTGTGTGTAAGAATGAACAATGAGAACACTTGCCATTTAATGTTGCCTTTGATACCCGCCTGCGTTAGAATCAAAATGATAGTTCCAACGATAGATGCATATTTTCATTGACATCATAAAACTTGGTATTTGTTATGTTCAGTTGTACACTTTTGCAAACGATAGTACACGTGTCTCTCAATTTGAAAGGGTTAAATACAGGTTTTCTCAAACATTTCAAAAACGTGGCATGCCCTTTATTACTTTTCCACAGTTATTATGTTTGCAGTCCAATCATTGAGTACACTAGCGATAGGTGGATACAGTTACTTCATTTAAATATGTTTTCGTTTTACATGCACTTTACCATTGTATTTGCCATCGCGGTTGTTGTAGATTAGTCGGAGAGGGGATATATTTATTTACACTGTTTGTCTTTTAGGATGGGGATGGAATAAGTGTGAGGTTTGCCCCCCCCCCCCCCCCCCAAACTGATTTACACCCCAGTTACTTTTATCACTGACCGTTCCAAGGCGGTACTTTCATCTCCTCCCTATTGTATTTTTGGTTTGTCTTTGTGTGTCTCTTTGCGTCATTTATATGCATGTACATTTGCTGTTTGTCGTTGTGGTGCTGTTTGGGTGGTTGTGTGTTCTGTGTGCGGTGTCTCCTGCATGACTCTTACATGTACACACATTACATACAATTCAGTTTATTGCCATTTTATTTCTAATAGATCAACCATTAAATCTCTTGTAAATGGTAGAGTGTTTAGTTTGAAGATAAATTATTATATAGATTGAAACTTGTCAGATACTATATATGTTCTAACATGAAATGCGCCACGCTGTGGCATTCAGTCTGTAGGTCAGACGGGTCGTTTTTCAAAAACTAGGTTTCGTGAACACGGTTACCACTGCCGGGTCAATAAAGTTCGCATTTTTCTCCGTCATACAGGAAACTCTTTCAAATATGTTTCGGTTCAGCCCGTAGAACAAATTCATTACGATTCTACTACTACTAGCATTTTTAAATCTAAAGCTCGTTTTATCAAAGAGCTAGACTGGATAAAGAATTGCACATTTTCCTTTGGGCTTGAATGACAACATGTACCAAAATGGAAATTTATCTAAAGATCCTAGCATCGATATTTTCTCAATATTTTCAATTCGACAACTTAAAAGTAGATCACATGGTAGACGTAGAAATAGTAATATTAAACGGAAATTACGTATTAATATGTCTATTTATGATTTAAATACCATTCTTAAACGGGCAAACATTCCTTTACTTTCTCGTTTATCGTCTTTGCCATTTTCATGTATTAGGTCGGTAGACGAAGAAGCTGATGAAATATATATGCGTACAGATCCACTTATCAAAACTGCCTCACTTATACAAAGCTATATACAGCATGTTCTTCGTCCTCATATTAACCCTTCGCTTGCTGAATTTTAAAATACATTTCTCCTTTTTTACCCATGCCATGTTGTATAATTGCATATATCTTCACTGTGTACAAGTATTTCGCTGTGCAATCACTGCTGTGGAGTGCACTGGTTGCACAATTAACTTGTAAATAGTGCAGACCCTGATGAGACAGCTCCTACAGGAGCTGTCTCATCTGGGTCTTCACTATTTACAGGTAGGTATATTGACGCGAATAGCAAGCGAAGGGTTAATCAAGAATCTGAACATAAAAGGCATTTGCTGAAACTCCAATTCAAAGGCAACGATTTTATTGATATTTAAAGTATATTTCGTGATAAGAAGGTAATCGATACTATTCCCAAATATTTCATAAATTCTGAATCACCTATCATCTGTTATAAATATAATGAACCTATAAGGAACGTTATTTTCAGCTACAATAAAATTGTCTCAGACTTAAATATTGATGCCAATACCCCTACCAATTGAGACTGTAGCGCGTCAAGATTTTGCTATAAACCAGTTGGCCATGTCATAGCTGGTAATTTTCATATCATAAAATATATATGTCTAAGGACCCTCCTAACTAAAGGACATAAATGTAGAATACCTTCCCTTATTGATTTTGCATTCAAGAATTCTGTATGAAATGGTGTCGACGAGAACATTCCTTTTTACAAAATTCAAATTACTAGCTATTTCGATATTTGAATGGAAAAGTAGTAAAGTCAAGCAGGCAAAGCCACATACAAGACGCAACCACCACCAAAACACCGATAGACAGCATGACACACATACATACACACAACCACACACCCAAACGCACACTCACACACGAGATGGACACAGAAAACACTAAAAGACACACAAGAACCAGAGACAAACGTTCCACATATGAACAAAATCACAAGTACAAAGACGCAAGGCAAACAAAAGGAAGGGTGACAAAGAGAGTACCGACTTGGGGGTTTAAACCGGTTTACGGACGTCCTAACCTCACACCTCTCTCAAAGTCACAAATAGTGTAAATAAAGGTATCCCCGCTGGACTTACCCACAACACAGACGACGGCGAACACAGGACAACATGTAAAACATAGCATAATAACTGTGACAATCCGTCAAATATGTACTCAATGACTTTGCTGAAGTCAGAGCACCTGCAGGTAAGCCGTTAAGGGCACGACAGGGAAAAAGTAATACATGAGTCTGGTAAGCTCATCCTGTATCCAAGTTTAAGAGTATACCATCATAGAGTACTACCCTCGGCCTGTCATCGCGCAAGCAAAGAGGGAAGCGTAGCTACCGACTGTAAAAGGGTCGATAACCAAACATGCAGTGCGTTGCAATATAATAGGATCATGACCTTTCTTTTTAAATGTTTTCGAATTTTCATTCAAATTATGTTCTTGTTCCTGATGTAGTCATCATTTGACGATTGTTTTATGTGGATGTTTTACGAAGGATTTAACTGTTTCACAAACATATTTTACCGTTCAAAACCCTAAAAAAAGATATAGTCTCGGAGCATGTTAAAATGTGCAATATTTTAAACCTGACCCCAGCATAAAACAACATAAAGATTCTACCATGTACTGGATTCCGAAGCTACATAAAAAAACCTTATAAGGCGTGTTGTATTGCTAACTCTAGTTGTGGTACTACTGTTAAACTACCTAAACTTTTGACGTCATGTCTTACTACTATCAAAGAACATGTAAAACGTTACAGTAATAAAATACATGAAAATTCTGGAATTAATGATTTTTGGTCCATAAAACATTCTAATGATATTTTAACTAAACTTGAAAATGAACAGTACAACATTTCTTCGCTGGGCCCTTATGATTTCTCTATACTCGAGACTACTCTACCTCACCATCTCATAAAGGATAAACTTATTAAATTAATAGAAAAATACCAGAGAAAATAAAATGTTCCTTGCTTGTAATGGTCAACGTTGATTCCTTTCGAATTCAGAAGTTTCACACTATACAATGTGGACTTGCCTTGATGTTTGTAGATCTCCAACGTTTCTTTTAGATAACATATATGGGGATACCATATATCGTCAAGTTGTTGATTTACCTATGGGTACAAATTGTGCCCCGTTTGTTGCAGATTTATTTTTGTATTGCTATGAGAGGGATTTTATGCTAAGCTTAAAACCTGATACACAAGCTGATATTGTTAGTGCTTTTAATTAAAACTTCTAGGTATTTAGACGATATTTTTAATTTAGATAATCTTTAATTTAGATAATCCTTATTTTTAAACTATGGTTTCATGAACTTACTATAAACAAAGCGAATCGATCCGACTCTATTGCTTTCTTTTTAGATTTGAATCTTTCCATCATAAATGATAAGGTTTTGTCCCAAATATACGATAAAAGGGGGATAAAAGGAAAAAATTTAATTTCAAGATTGTTAATTATCCTTTTCTAAATGGAGATGTACACCGGTCTACATCTTATGGGGTTTACATTTCTCAACTTTTTCGCTTTGCCCGAACCTGTTCTTTGCTAGAAAATTTTAATAGTCGTAATTTAATTATAACTGATAAACTTCTTAAGCAAGGTTACATATATCATAAAATTAGGAAAGCTTTTTTACCTCTAATTAGTAAATATAATGGTAATCTACGGACGTTTCTGCTACAAGGTATTTCTCATCCAGAATTCAATGGTGATGTTATCTACAAACTTAGAAAAAATCGGGGTCATATCCATTTTCAAGATTTGTTTATTAAAGGCATTAACACTTTTAGGAAGAAAGGTTATGACCCCATTGTATTGCAACGCACTGCGTGTTTGCTTATTGACCCCTTACAGTTGGTAGCTACGCTTCCATCTTTGCTTGCACGATGACAGACAGAGGGTAGTACTCTATGATGGTATACTCTTAAACCCAGAAACGGGATGAGCTTACCAGACTCATGTATTGCCTTTTCTCGGTCGTGCCCTGAACGGCTTCCCCGCAGTTGCTCTGACTTCAGCAAAGTCACTGAGTACATATTCAAAGGATTTTCACAGTTGTTGTCATGCTATGTTATACATATTGTCCTGTGTTTACCGTCTCCTATGTTGTGGCAAAGTTTGGCAGGGATACCTTTATTTACACTATTTGTTAAGCTAGAGTGACCTTGAGATAAGTGTGAGGTTAGGACGTCTGATTACCCGTTTAAACCCCCAGTGGTTGTTTTGCCACTGAACGTTCCAAGGCGTTACTCTCTTTGTCACCTTGCCTTTGTGTTTGTGTTGTGTCTTTGTGTTTGTGCTTTTGTTCGTATTTAATGTTTTTTGTCTCGTGTGTTTGGTTGTGTGCGTGTGTGTTTTTGGTTGTGTGGATGTGTTGCTTGCCTTCTATTGGTGTGTTGGTGTTGGTTGCGTTTTGCATGTGTCTGTTTCCTGCTTGACTCAACTACTTTTTCATTTATATATAATGTCATGTCTATCGGTGTTTTGGTGGTGGTTGCGTCTTGCATGTGGCTTTGCTTGCTTGACTTTACTACTTTTCCATTTATAAGCACAATAGTGGTGTTTGTGCAGTGTGGCGGCGGTGAAACGTCTCCCCGTACATTCAATCAATATTGTTTTCTTCCTCTTGCAGGAATTGCTCTACATTCAATGTGTTTCCTCATACCTTTACACCGTACTTTGCACTTCATGGTGGCTTCCGTACTCACCGACATATTGTGTGACTATTTTAATTTCCCTTTTAAGATTTGTGCTGTTTGCGTTTTCTCTAGTGCGACTTTACCTTATTTGTGTTTCTTCTTACTTTTTACCCATTCAATGTTTCACTATTCAATGTTTCATTCATAGTCTTAGTCTTCTTTATTTTTGTCATAATCTCTGGTATGTTTTCTATTATTTTACACCACTTTTCGTTACATACGTATGTCGCTTTTTACGGAAGGGTGCTACAATTACTACACAAAATATGAATAGTCTCCCTAAACTCAAAATTAATAACTTAAACTTACACTCTGTGTCTTCCGTTCAGATTCCTCATAACCTGGCTAATTTCCAATCACTACAGCCGTCAGTTTGTATTAAACCTCTAAAATTGTCTTCTGCTTCATCTTTTCATGTTCCCTCTTCGGCTATTAGTAACATTTTTCATAATGGACCTAAAATCGTTTTGTCTCCTTTAAAGCAATCTATCATTCGTTATAGTAAAGTCCATCTAAATTCACATTATTTGAACAAAAGACATAGGGTGTATCCAATAATTACTAAGTGCAATAGTAAGAGGTGTATGTGTTGCAATTTCATTTCTACTAAATCAACAATTAAATCTCTTGTTAATGGTAGAGTGTTTAGTGTGAAGATTAATTCTGATTTAGACTGAAACTCATCTAATATTATATATGTTCTTACATGAAATGCGCCACGTTGTGGCATTCAATATGTAGGTCAGACAGGACGTTCTTTAAAAACTAGGTTTCGTGAACACAGTTACCATTGCCGGATCAAAAAAGTACACAATTTTCTTTACCAGCATTTTCGTCATACAGGACATTCTTTCAAATATGTTTCGGTTCAACCAGTAGAACAAATTTATTATGATTCTAAAACTACTGGTAGTTTAAAATCTAAAGCTCGTTTCATCACAGAGCTAGACTGGATAAAGAAATTACAAACACCTTTTCCTTTAGGCCTTAATGATAACATTTTCCAAAGCGGCAATATTTCTAAAGATCCAAGTATCGATATTTTCTCTATATTTTCTATTCGAAAACGTAAAAGTAGATCACATGGCAGACGTAGAAATGGTAATATTAAGCGTAAATTACGTCGTAATATGTCTATTCATGATTTACATACTATTCTAAAACAAACTGGTAAACATTCTATGTTATCTTGTTTATCGTCTTTACCCTTTTCCTGTCTTAAGTCAATAGACGAAGAGGCTGATAAAATATATATGCGTACAGATCCGTTAATTAATACTGCCTCACTTATACAAAGTTACACACAGCATGTTCTTCGTCCACGTATTGATAAAGAATCTGAACATAAAAGACATTTTCTGAAACTTCAGTTCCTAAATAAAGGTATCGATTTTATTGATATTCATAGTATATTTCGTGATAAGAATGTAATCGAGGCTATTCCCAAATATTTCATCAACTCTGAATCACCTATCATCTGTTATAAATATAATAAACCTATTAGAAATGTTATTTTGAACTACAATAAAATTGTCTCTGACTTATATATTGATGTTAATACCCCTATTTCTTGAGATTGTAGCATTTCTAGCTTTTGCTATAAACCAGTTGGTCATGTCATTACTGGTAATTTTGATATCATTAAGGATAAACGTCTCAGGACCCTCCTAACTAAAGGACCTAAATATAGATTACCTTCCCTTATTGATTTTGACGCTTGTCGAACTCATATTGCGGAAGCTATTCAAGAATTCTGCATCAAATGGTGTCGACGAGAACATGCTGATGTTAATGCCCTTTCGGATTGGAAGAAATGTATTTTCGATATTATTGATACACGAATAACTTTTTACAAATCAAATAACCATCTTTTACCACCTCGACCTAGAGTTACATTTCGCTACTTGAAGAAAAACATTTCTAATTTTCATTCAGATTATGTTCTTGTTCCTGCTGACAAGGCATCAAACAATGTAATCATTATTTGAAGATTGTATTATGTTGATGTTTTAAAGAAGGAGCTAACTGATTCAAAAACTTATATAACCGTTCAAACACCTGAAAAAGATATAGTCTCGGAACATGTAAAAATGTGCAATGATTTTAAGTCTGGTCCTAACATAAAACAACATAAACTTTCTACTTTGTACTGGATTCCGAAACTACATAAAAACCCTTATAAGTCGCGTTTTATTGCCAACTCTAGCTGTTGTACCACTACTAAATTATCTATACTTTTGACGTCCTGTCTTACTACGATCAAAGAACATGTTAAACGCTACTGTGATAAAATATATGAAAATTCTGGTATTAATGTTTTTTGGTCCATAAAAAATTCAAATGATGTTTTAACAAAACTTGAAAATGAACAGTATAACATTTCTTTACTGAGCTCTTATGATTTCTCTACACTCTACACTACTCTACCTCACCATCTTATAAAGGATAGACTTATTAAATTAATAGAAAAAACCTTTGCCAGAGAAAACAAAATGTTCATTGCTTGTAATGTTCAACGTTCATTCTTTTCGAATTCAGAAGTTGAACATTACACAATGTGGACTTGCCTTGATGTTTGTAGATCTCTTACCTTTCTTTTAGATAATATATTTGTGCGTTATGGAGATACCATATATCGTCAAGTTGTTGGTATACCCATGGGTACAAATTGTGCCCCTCTTGTTGCAGATTTGTTTTTGTATTGCTACGAGAGGGATTTTATGCTTAGCTTAAAACCTGATACACAGACCGATATTGTGAATGCTTTTAATAAAACTTCAAGGTATTTAGACGATATTTTGAATTTAGATAATCCTTATTTTGATACTATGGTTTCTTCAATCTACCCAAAAGAACTGTCTTTAAACAAAGCTAATCAATCTGACATTAATGCTTCATTTTTAGATTTGAATCTTTCTATTACAAATGATAAAGTTTCGTCCAAAGTATACGATAAAAGAGAAGATTTTAATTTTAAAATTGTTAATTATCCTTTTCTAGATGGGGATGTGCCACGTTCTACATCTTATGGTGTTTATATTTCTCAACTTATTAGGTTTGCCCGAGCCTGTTCTTTGCTTGAAGATTTTAACAGACGTAATTTAGTTATAACTGATAAACTTTTTTCCCTGTCGTGCCCTTAACGGCTTACCTGCAGGTGCTCTGACTTCAGCAAAGTCATTGAGTACATATTTGACGGATTGTCACAGTTATTATGCTATGTTTTACATGTTGTCCTGTGTTCACCGTCGTCTATGTTGTGGGTAAGTCCAGCGGGGATACCTTTATTTACAATATTTGTAAAGCTAGGGTGACTTTGAGAGAAGTGTGAGGTTAGGACGTCCGTAAACCGGTTTAAACCCCCAGTGGTGTTTTTGCTGCTGACCGTGCCAAGGCGGTACTCTCTTTGTCACCCTTCCTTTTGTTTGCATTGCGTCTTTGTGCTTGTGGTTTGTTCATGTTGTGGAACGTTTGTCCCTGGTTCTTGTGTGTCTTTTGGTGTTTTCTGTGTTCATTTCGTGTGTGTGCGTGTGCGTTTGGGTGTGTGGTTGTGTGTGTGTGTGTCATGCTGTCTATCGGTGTTTTGGTGGTGGTTGCGTCTTGCATGTGGCTTTGCCTGCTTGACTTTACTACTTTTCCATTCTTAAGCAAGGTTACAGATATCACAAACTTCGGAAAACCTTTTCTAAATTTTATTATCGAAATTTACCTCTCATTAGTAAATATAATTGCAATCTACGGACGTTACTGCGACAAGGCATTTCTCAACCAGAATTTTATGGGGATGTTATCTACAAACTTAGGAAAATTCGGGGTCATATCCATTTTCATGATTTGTTTATAAAACGCATTAAAAATTTTAAAAAGAAAGGTTATGATCCTATTATATTGCAACACACTGCATGTTTGGTTATCGATCCTTTTACAGTCGGTAGCTACGCTTCCCTCTTTGCTTGCGCGATGACAGGCCGAGGGTAGTACTCTATGATGGTATACTCTTAAACTTGGATACAGGAGGAGCTTACCAGACTCATGTATTATTTTTTCCCTGTCGTGCCCTTAACGGCTTACCTGCAGGTGCTCTGACTTCAGCAAGGCCATTGAGTACATATTTGACGGATTGTCACAGTTATTATGCTATGTTTTACATGTTGTCCTGTGTTCACCGTCGTCTATGTTGTGGGTAAGTCCAGCGGGGATACCTTTATTTACAATATTTGTAAAGCTAGGGTGACTTTGAGAGAAGTGTGAGGTTAGGACGTCCGTAAACCGGTTTAAACCCCCAGTGGTGTTTTTGCTGCTGACCGTGCCAAGGCGGTACTCTCTTTGTCACCCTTCCTTTTGTTTGCTTTGTGCTTGTGGTTTGTTCATGTTGTGGAACGTTTGTCCCTGTTTCTTGTGTGTCTTTTGGTGTTTTCTGTGTTCATTTCGTGTGTGCGTGTGCGTTTGGGTGTGTGGTTGTGTGTGTGTGTGTGTCATGCTGTCTATCGGTGTTTTGGTGGTGGTTGCGTCTTGCATGTGGCTTTGCCTGCTTGACTTTACTACTTTTCCATTTACATAAATATCGTCAGTAACAGAACATGGCCCCTGGTTCATGTCATACATATTAAAAGTGAAACATACAAAATTACAGAGAGAACCACACATATAAGGTCAGTGCACCTAATTACCGAAACAGAATGCATTAGTGTAGGGTGCATTTATTCTGAGATATATGTCGTTTAACTTGAATCGACTTTAATTGACACAGTTGATTTATTGATCATTTTAAACAAAACTATCAATTTCATCTGAATTTGGGTTCAAGCTGATTTCTAATTCACCCGATTCGGGCTTAAGGTTAAAGTTACTTTCAAACAAACTTAATTCACATTACTTTCAGTTTGGTCCTCTATATGTCCCCAGAGTTCTGGGTCCGAAGTTCCGAACATCCCAGTCTGAGTCTGAGGTCATTCTCAAGTATCTGATCGGTCACATTACGAGCAAGCTCGAAATATGTCAAATTAGACGATTGAGAACGATCAAAGACGTCGGGGCCTGGTTGGGAATTCACAAAGTATTATTTGTATTCGTATGAACTGCTTTGACCAATTGAATTTGAAACATGCATACGATTCATCTGTTTTCATATCCAAATGCGCATTATTTGGACACTTACACCTGAGTAAAGCAGGCTATTCTAAAAACATGCATAACAAGTGTTGGAGTACATACGTCTTAAAATTCGCGTCTTGACAGTCGATTATAAGTCTTGTATTATAAATTAAATTTTACAAGCTGAGGCCTAACAAATACATATTAGTACAATGTATCTAATCTGCAACGTAACCGGGGACAATAATCCCATGTCGCCTAAAGACAGGGTGACATTTGTAGATCTTTATATTCAATAGAGACTATCACAACCTGATATATTTTCACTTACGTAGTAACTGTTCAAAGAAATGAAAGCAATGCTGGACATACGTATATGCGTGTATTGCTGCATAAAATGCCTTGAGAACAACTAAATAGCTGACGGAAAAATTAGTAATTGGGTAACTTGCGGTAGGAATTGACGGATGTGGCAATACAAACCATCTAAATGCAAATATGTCCGGGTCTAGACAACGCATGCTATGTATCCACTTTAACGACACGGTTAAAGACGTGGTCTGGGAAATTGAGGCAAATTTAACAATCTGTTTTCTCTAAAAGAACAATTTCCAAATGTAAGCTGGAATGTAATTGCCTTCAGAGAAATTAATTTGTTTTGTACAGTGCTCCCTCATTGGGGTACATCGATTATATGTTTGTTGTTCAAAGGGGGTTGTTATAGGGAGGGAACATAACTGTCTTGATTGCAAAGCTCCAGATAAGTTGTGTATTGCGAGAACTAGAACCGTTATTACTCCACCAAACCCTATGTTGTGACCTTGCATTAGAATTGTCGCAAAGTTTGATTGAGGCATGAAGAAAACATGGAGGCATAATGAAATAAGTGGTTTATGCATTCTTATCTGGAGATCAGTTGTTTGGGCAACAGCGGCAAGCGTTGTTGTAAGGAGGGGATCGTTGTTGAGACTGTATTACATTCACTCTGAAACATACATTGCAACGGATTTGTCCAAATGTGAGTTTATCGTGAACAGTTTTGAGGTAATTCTGTTAAATAGGATTCGGACAGTTTTTAACCCTTTTCCTGTTCAGTGTTCAAGGCAAAATTTTGATACCATGAATAGTAGGCTAACATTTTATAATGTTTACTTTTTCAATGATTTTTTGCATTGAAAACAACTGTAGAATCAGATCTACATCATGTCAAAACCAAACAGAGCAGACCTTAATCAGACGACTCCTACAGCAGTCTACTCTGTTTACAAATGCGTGAAAACGTGTTTATATTAAAGAAAGGGTTAAACGGGTTTTACGGAAACAAGCACATAAACCTCGATGCCTGAACCCAGCTGCTCCAAAATCCAAAGGTCATGACCTACCATGACGTTTCTAGTAGCTTGAGAATACAAACTACATAATATTATACAGAAACTTGCACTACCGATTACTCTATGGATATGAATATAAGAAATGATAGTATGAGTAAGGCTTAGAGTAATTGCAATAATACATGGACACATGAATGTTTGGCCATGACAAAAAATGTAGAATCATACTTGTGTTATAGCAGAAGCCAACAGAGCAGAAGCTGATCCTACACCTCCTCCTGGAGCCATCTGATCTGGATCTATTCTGTTTGCAAAGGCACAGAACGGCGTATTTATGGAATAAAGAGTTAAAAAGAAGAAACCTTTTGATAAAGAGGTGTATTGGTCACAGTAGTTATGTCTATCGATGCCACTTTCAACGTGTCCAAGTGTGTTAATGTATTTCGATAAAATGAAGAAAAGTAGAATAGAAGTCGCGCACGAAATTTGAAAATGACATAGTTACGACAGTGCGCCTCAATAGTAGAAACTCACATTTAACTCTGTCGCCGCCAAACTCTGTCGTCTGCTAACTTTGTCGTCTGCTACAAATTTTCATTCTTTTGATTTTCTTCATTTTTGTTTCAAACACATAGTAACAGTAACAAACAGTTTGGATCTTGATGAGATGCCGAGTTACTCGGCGTCTCATCTGGATCCAAACTGTTTGCATAGGTAATCACAGATCCGGCATTGGCAGCGAAAGGGTTAAATGACTCTATGTCCAGTTTTGTGTTTGTTCCTTATAGTGAACCATTATGCCGAACGAAACAGTTACCTTTGGACATTCAGTTCAATTTCGATAAAAGTACAAAAATGAGTCATGCAGGAAACACCACATACATAACAAACAGTCACCCGAGCAGCAACACAAGGAAACAGCAAATGTACATAACTATAAAACCATCAAGAGACGCACACAGACAAAACAAACATACAATAGGGGGAAGATGGAAGTACCGCCTTGGAACGGTCACTGGGGGGTTAAACCGGTTTATGGGCGCCCAACCTCACACTTATTACACCCCCACCCTAAAAGACAAACAGTGTAAATAAACGTACCCCCTCTCCGACTAATCTACAACAACCGCGATGGCAAATACAGTGGTAAAGTGTATGTATAACGAAAACATTTAAGGGAACAAACTGTATCCACCTATCGCTAGTGTACTCAATGATTGAGCTGCAAACAGAGTAACTGTAGAAAAGTAATAAAGGGTACGACAAAACGAAATAGTACAGACGTTCTCCTTCCGTTTCTGGATTTAAGAGGTAGCCTTCATAGAGTACTAAACCTTTCTTGTCGGCGTACATGCAAAGAGGCCAGCGTGATTGCCAACTGTAAAAGGGTTTACAACCAAACATGCAGTATGTTGTAGTACTACAGGATCATATCCCTTTTTAATGAATTTTTTAACATATTTGATGAACAAAGTGAGAAAATGGGTATGTCCAATAATTTTACGAAGTTTGTAAATCACATCACCATAAAATTCAGGATGTGAAATACCATGTCGCAGAAGCGCCTTGAGATTACATTGGTACTTGCCAATAAGCGAGATATTTCGATAGTAAAATTTAGAGAAAGTTTTTCTTAGTTTATGGTGTCTATATCCTTGCTTAAGCAGTTTTTCAGTTAAAATAAGATTTCGACTGTTAAAATCGTCAATAGATGAATAAGCTCGAGCAAAACGAATAAGTTGAGATATATAAACCCCGTAAGATGGAGCACGGGGAACATCCCCGTCAAGATGAGGAAAAATTACAATATTAAAATCAAAATCATCTCTTTTGTCATATATTTTAGAAGAAATCATTCCATTATCAATTTTAAGTCTAGATCAAGAAACGCTTTCAGGATAACACGAAGTAAATTTTCAGTTCTTCCAAAATTTACAATACAGACAAAAATTGAAATATATCACTGTGCATATCTTGACACGAATTTAACAGCTTAATGCATGTCGAAAGTAATACTGAAAGCTTCTATAGGAGCTTTTAGCATTACTTCAGACTTGCAGTAAGCTGTGAAGTTTAGAAATTGTTCAGATTAGAAATCGGATAATTCGAACCTTGTTACCTCGAAGTAATTTGTATGGTACCTTGAAGTTCAACTGTATTGTAAATTACATGCTTTCAAAACACCTGCCTTAAGTGACCATCAAAATGAGGTCTAAACATGGGTGTTGATGGCAGGTGGTAGCTGCAGAAAGATCATATAGAAGTTCTCTGTATTACCTTTGTCCTTCACTAAGACTTAAGCTGGTTTTCAAGTCCAGTCAATGAATGGTTCTACTGTACATATACTATATGCTTCATTTTAATGGACTTAGCACTGAAGTATCAAACATATCTGTAATATATATACCATACGTATCTTACATGAGTGTTTACAGTGTCCTGATTTAAACAATGAACTGGGTCCATGCTTATAAAACGTTTAGTTGAGTCTGAGTTCGTTCTCAAGTTTTTGATTGGTCAGATTTGAGCCTTTGGCTCAACTCTGACCAATCAAAAGCTTGAGAACTCAAATTTGACCAATCAAAAGCTTGAGAACGAAACTCAGACTCAACTAAAAGCTTTATAAGCACGGACCCTGATGTAATCCTGCTTTCACCCTATGGTCTACTTTGTTTTTATATGGTAACTGTTTTACGTCTTCTTGTGCGTTTCGTCTCGTTTGATTTTTTAATAATGTTGTTTCATGTTTTATGATGTTTTGGTGCCTTGTCCTTTTGTGTGTGGCGCTCCCAGAAGGACTTTTTATCACTTTTGTAAGAATACACAAGGAAGACCACTAGATGAGCTTATCTTCTTAACAATTATTCTGGTATGTACAGCATTACTTACATTTACTTGAAGTCACTTTGCGTCTCATCAGAATACAAACGTTTTGTCACTCGGTCAAAAACGTTATCGATTCGAAATAAGTTAATAAAACAGCTTTGAATATATCTGATCTAGTATTTGCGAGAGTGGTCATAATGTTACCGTTCCACCTTATATAGGGCGCCATAGTGATGATTGATCTGCCTAGCATGTAAACGAATGAACAGCACAATGTTCCGGTCACAACAATCATGAATGTTACAAGAACGTCACTGAACGATGACGATTAAGCATGTTTACGATCTGTCTTGAATGCGTAAATGTCACTGACACTTGGGGCTTTATCAGCAATACGAATGCAAACGTTCCCGATCTGTAGACGAATATGCCGATACTGCCTGCAATATGAAATTCGACCAGACTGATTAAAGTTTTTAATCATATGTACACTCGTTACGATTACTGGGATATTAACCGAAGGCTGTTGTTTGATACAATGTTTGGAAGTCGACGGAACGCGCTATGTAATACTGGTTTAGGTTAGTCCGTAATTGTATGTTGTATTAGTCTGCTCTTTTGAGTTAAGCCATTAATTGCAAATATGGAGGTTATTTATATCACACATTCGTGTATACTGAAACACTAGACTACTTTCACTTTGTACTCCATGCATTCGCCATCCTACATGTACACATATTGCAAATAGAGTAGACCCAGATTAGACGACCCTGTAGGAATTCTAATTGTTTGCTTATAAGGTAATGCAGATATGATTGTACGGTTTCTGCGTTGACCCAAATGTCCCGTGTCCATATGTCATTGTAAACATCTAGTTAATATTCATGATATAATCATTTATAGAGCAAGGTATTTAAATTACATTAACCCTTCTCTTGTTGAATTTTAAAATACATTTCTCCTACTTTACCCATGCCCTGTTGTATAATTACATATATCTTCACACTGTGTACAAGTATTCGCTGTCCAATCACTGCTGTTGAGTGCACTGGTTGCACAATCAATTTGTAAATAGTGCAGACCCTGATGAGACAGCTCCTGCAGGTGACTTCTTCACTATTTACAAATAGGTATATTGACGTGAATAGCAAGCGAAGGGTTAATGCGTGTATATTATGAGTACACCGCTAGTGCAATGTATTCAATACAGATACGTTTGTAACAGTTCATCGTTTCATCTGAGCGACAGGATTCTTTTACAATTACAGTAAGATTTAGACTTCGAAATCTTAATTAATGAAGAATTGATAATTGTTAGGCAGTTTGCTACTTAATCCAAGGGAACGACATGCAGAAAGCTTCTAGGGGAACTTTTCTGCATGACTTACTATGCTGTTTTAACCTGTCATCTGTCTGTCATCTGTCTTAAAGATCTATAATCATACGCATTAGTGTTCGAACTATCGGGGACTTACTGCACCATACACTGACGTTAACAAACACACGCCATCTGTTTCCTTGTACCATTGCCATGACTAGCTTTTGAAAACAGCTTAAATCATCAGGATCACTCATTTCTCCGATTTTAAACAAGTGTAGTTGTATATGGGTACATTCTATGAACACTATAAGTGTTTGGCGTGGTTTGTGTATAGAAACACGTTACACAATGTTACGCAAAAGGTATTATTAATCATTCTCAATTAATTATGAATCGGTCACACTAGGACGTATGCCAGAATGCGACAGGATACGACCGTCTGAGAACAGAAGTTCGATTATAATCGTTAACAAGCCGTCCAGCAAATTGGCATTACTCTCGGAAACACTAGAACACTCTTAAGCATTCCCATGACAAATACCAGGTTTTGAATCATGTTCAAAGCCCTTGTTCCGTGTGAATTGCTCGGCAAATTCTGTTTAAGTGGTATTAAAATTTTGGTTGCTCATGACAGTTGCACACTGGTATTCAACCACTGCAAGCTCAATCAACACATTATTGATCTTTACTCTCAGTGTTGTAATATTTTCTGGTCCTTTGAGATCATAAACAGGCTCAATAAATTCGCAATTTTCTTTTTTGACTTTGCCACTTTTGCTTTCGAAGGATCTCCTCCTTTCGTAATTTAATAGCACGATAGTTATACCAATACTGCCAACCGTCCCCCGATTACTAGCGATGTCTTAGTGACGTGCTTTCGATAAAAAAATACTACCGAACACCATTTTGTGATGATTGCGTGACTAGCAGAACAACTGCCACTGAGATATTAAAAGTCACATTTCCATAGCATTTACATTGAATGGTTCCAATATCAGATATTACGTGATTGTGGTTGTTTTACTCAAAACCGGACCTGAATTACTATTACCTATTACTCACCGAACATGAAAGTAAATTATGTTCATTTGATGTACCACAATAGATAAAAAGTGTTAAAGAAAAGTAATAATACTTAAGGACTGTGTAAATGTCTCTGCACTGTGATAGGTATTAACAAAATATCAGGGAGGATCTTATAGGAATTGATGATGGTCTTGACAGCCGAGGGTTGTCTGTAGTCGCTGATAATCATAGATAATCGTACACTGTTTAAAATATTTACAATGAATAGTGTAATTAGACCACGTCCGGTCTACGACTTCCGATAATCTAGTAGATCGGAATTCGTAGACCAAACGTAGTCTAATGATAGTCGTACGAGTATATATTACCTTCCCTGTGATTAATAAAGACCTGGCACACAGTGTCATCGGATCAATTATTTTCTTTTGAAATCTAAGGTAACTGTGCAGCAACTCATTCAGGTCGGAGATGGCTGTATACACTCGACGAGACTTAACCCTTTTACTTAATAAATTCGAGTTCATACGCCTTTACAAGTAGAGTAGACCTGTCTATACAATAATATATATATGAAACGCACTCTTCTCAGTTGAGTAAATGATTCACAGAAGACTGCAACAGTTTAACCGTTTATTATAATCCAAACATCGAGCTAACTGCCCCGCACAAATCAAACCAATCGTATTTATAGGAGACGCAGCTCCGTTACACGTGCAACCTCTGCAAACTAACTCCGTTGCATGAAATAAAACACAAACACGAATTAAGACATCTCACAGCTCCGTTACACGAAAAGCACGATGAAGCTATGCTTCAGTGTGCGTTTCATGTAACAATATAAGCTCCATTTGCTCCGTTGCATGATAGGCAAGATTCTAAAGGTATCGTAAAGTAAACATAGAAAAGGAGCAAAACGTACACAATGATGAGGTCAATGAACAATAATGAACAACAACCGGTTTAACTGACCGACATATGAGTAGACTGGTAGACAGACATACAGACAGGTAGAAAGGCAGACAGACAGACAGACAGACAGACAGATAGACAAACAGACAAACAAACAGACAGACATACAGATAGATAAACCAACAGACAGACAGATAGATAGACCAACAGACAGACAGACAGACAGATAGATAGATAGACAGATAGACCAACAGAGAGAGACAGACAGACAGATAGATAGACAGAAAGACACACTGATTAAGTATGAAAATAATGATAACAGAGGCAAAATAAGAGATAAAACAATGTAAAAGACGTTTTTCGTTACACAGGCCCCTTTTGAGCAAGCATGAACTACCACTGTTCATAAACTTTAATACGACATAATCCATTAGAAACACAAAAAAAAATATTAATCAACATAATTATTATGACCACTTGTCCAAGCTAGAGAAAGTTTCCTCATGAATGGTTTCATCGTCAATTGTAGTGATTACCTTCTCCCATGTCATACTAACTATGTAGTGAAAGCACTTTTTACCTCTAGCACTAGAGATTTCATTCCCAGGAATATCATTGTCTGAGTCTATTACTATGACGTCATTATCACTGTCATTCATTTCATCCTCACTCATTTCACCACTGTAAGTGTCCACTTCTATAAATCCTGTGTCGCTTACACTGTCTCTTTCATCGTTTTCACTCTCCTCTTCTTCACTATACCTCTCGTCTTCCTTTTCCTGCCCACCAGACTGTTGCATCTCACTGTCCTCGGTATCACATGTGTCACTTACACTGTCCCTTTCCTCTTTGTCACTCTCCCCTTCTGCACTATACCTCTCGCCGTCCTTTTCCTGCCCACCAGACTGTTGCATCTCACTGTCCTCAGTATCACTACTAGTATCAACAATGTCTGATTGACTATAATTCTCCACTTCAGGAATGTCAGCAGGGTTCTGAACACTGTGTACCATCTCTAATTCATCAATGTCTCCACTAACACCTTCACCGAATAATATTCCCTCATGGAACAGGTCATCTACCAATACTGTGTCATGTCCGCTATCTCTATCTACATCATCACCTTTACACAACTCTTCTAGATACTTTACCTCATCTAGTTCACCACTGTTGTCAAACTCTCTCGCTATCTCATCCAAAAGAATAGGAATATCACTATTATCCAAAGGTAGGTATGCTTCAGTTTCATCGCCAGGTGCTTCATTTTCATCACTACTGATATCTTCAACTTCCGGATAATATGAAGTAATATTTTGTCGGCAGTCCTCAGACGGCACGCACATTTCTTCAATAATGTTAATGGATGAGCTATACGCATATCTCCTAGCCGTGACAGCATCTAACAAGTGAACATTCTGCAGATGGACTTTCAAGTATCCCCTCCGAATAAATCTTCTTTTGCACATTTCTATCACGCATGGATGATATTCAATGTTCATGTGTCTTTCCTTGATGTGGCGTATAAGGTTCTTATATTTGAATTCCCGCCGACAATGGTCACACACGTGGCACATAATTCCTTTAGTTATCACTAATAGAGTAAGTTCTGATCAAATTTTGGTAACCGTACCCTCTGGCGTTCAGGCGAAGAATGAGCGACCCTAACACATTTCTGTTCTACATCACGTGACACTCTAATTTGCTCCGTTGCACGGGATCTCTGAATAGCACTTCCGGAGCAGTACAGCTTCGTTTGCTCCGTTACAGGTTTTGCACGTTCTGATCGCGGTATCCGTGACGGCTGCTCTCCACCTGTCATATAAGATCTACAGCTATGCTCCGTTGAATTTGTCTTTGCTTCACTAATGGCACTTTTGGACGGAGAGTTATTAGGCGACATTTCGTACTGAGTAACTTCGCCCCTAACTGATTCGTCCCATGAGTAATTCCACGCGTGTTCTAAATCCACTGAATCACATGGTAATACAATACTTTCGCCCACTGCAACATAAAAACAACCGTTTCCATCGAACTCAGGCCTTACGAAACCGAACTTTCTATTAATCACCATTGCTTCACCACTGGTCGAATCTAATGATGTGTCGACACTTGCTCTCGAATCTGACTCACAAGCTGTATCTTTTGTTTCATGAACCGCGGCTTGGGTTATACCCGCTCCTGCAGAAAAACCTTGAATATCTGGAAATTGCACCTCTGGCCTATAGCGAGTTTGGACTTCATTTCTCTCTAGAGCAATGGGTTTCTTCCCGAAATATGGTTTTAGGTTGTCACCATGAATCACAGCACAGGGTGACTCTTCGGAATGTTTTATTTTAATTAGCACATCACAAATCTTCTCTACGATTATCCAAGGACCAGTCCAGTGCCTACCTATCTTAGATTTTGATCCAACGACGACCTGCTTCTGATTTCTCCAAACAAGATCACCGGGCTTATACGTATATTCTTTCACTCTTGCATCATACTGCTTCTTTTGCCTACTTGCAGATCTTTGTAAATTATCACGAACCATAGAATAAATTCGCCTTAGTTTTTCTCTCAGTTTGAAGGAATACAGTCTTTCATCACTTATTTCATAATCTTTTTCTTCTCTAATCGGATCAGAGAGCAAGTCAATAGGCATTTGCATTTCTTCTCCATACAACATTCGGTGTGGGCTAATACCGGTACTGTCATGTGGAGTCGAATTATAGGCCATAGCCACAAAATCTAAATGATTATCCCAATCTCTCTGGTCTTCACGCACAAACTTTGCCAAAACATTCTGAATAGACCTGTTCATTTTCTCAATCATCCCATTTGCTCGTGGATGGAACGGCGTTGTTCTATTTTTAGTAATTTCAAGCATCTTACAAAGTTCATTGAAAAGAGCACTTTCGAATTGTCTTCCTTGGTCTGAAAATATTTCCCTTGGGCAACCATATCTTTTTATCCAACCTCGAAAGAGAAAGTCAGCAACTGTGCTTGCTTTGATATCTGGCAGAGGAAACATTTCTGTAATCTTCGTAAAATAATCACTGATGACCAGAATATAAGCATTACCTTTCTCAGACTTTGGATAGGGTCCAGCTAGATCCATGCCGATCCTTTCAAACTTCCCTCCCACTAGATAAGTCTGTAACCTGTGTCTTTTTTTCCTAGGTGGATCTTTAGCCTCGCCACATATCTGACAAGCTCGCACATAGTCTGAAACCGTCTCAACCATTTTATGCCAATAAAATGGACACATTTTGGCACGCTCTAAAGATTTCTTCATCCCAAGATGTCCTGGTGCGTGTGAATCATGAATATACCACAGTACGTTTATCACGAGAGAATTTGGCAAGTAAATTCTCCACTTGCACTCTTCTGAAGAATACTCCCACCTCATACACAACACACCATTCACGATTTTCAATATATTCCATCTTGCAATCCAGAATTTCACTTCCGGACTTTTACTGGATACATCTGACCAATGTGGTTTGTCTGCATCGTCTTCTTTAAGTTTGAACACAAAACCTAAGCAATCGTCTTCTTGCTGCCTTCGCCTAAGCATCTCTAGGCTAATAGATTCACCTGCAGGTTCTGGTCTAGGTATAGCTGGTTGTGGTCTATTGGGCTTTCTGCCACGTTTTCTGTTCTTTTTTCTAGGTGAAACATTAGGAACATGAATCTGCTCCTCCTCTGAATCACTCTCAAACAAACCTGCTATATTAACAGTCTTCTCTGAACAATCTTTATTAGTGCAACACAAAGTACATGAACTGTCTTCACATTTTCCCGTTATTTCTAATCTACACGTTTCACAATTGCATCTACACACACGACCGCAATGAGTCTGCTCCGTTTGTTCATCATTACACACATCATGGCAACACATTGGACACTGCTCCGTTTGTTGAACATTACACACCTTTCTGCAACACGTTGGACAATACTCCGTTAAAACACTACTACTGGCTTGGTTAATTGTTACCGATTGTTCCTGTGTCTCAACTTGATCTTTGTGAGTTATACGTGACATAAAGTCTGCATTCATGTGTTTAGATCCTTTACGGTGTTCTATTTCATAATCGAATTTACTCAATTGCTCTAGCCATCTTTGAGTTTGCCCATCAGGTTCTTTGAATTGCGCGAGCCATCTGAGTGAACCATGATCTGTCCTTATCACAAAATGTCTGCCAAGGAGATAGTGACGAAAATATTTCGTGAAAAACACAACCGCTAACATTTCTTTTCTAGTCACACTATAGTTCACTTCAGCCCTCGATAGAGCTCTACTGGCGTATGCTATAACCTTTTCCTCCGAGTTCTGTATTTGCGACAGGACACACCCAATAGCAAACGCACTGGCGTCACAATCCAAGATGAAATGACCTCCATTTATGTCTGGATATGCTAGTATTGGCGGTGTTATCAGCCTGCCTTTCAGATCCTCAAAAGCGTTTTCACAATCATGATTCCATTGCCATTTTGCATTTTTCCTTGTAAGGTCAAACAATGGTTTTGCAATTTCTGAGAAACCCTTGACGTATTTTCTATAATAGGACATCATGCCTATGAATCTTCTCAATTCTTTCACATTAGTTGGCTTGGATAAGTTCTGAATTTTGTCAACATTAGCTGTGTCTGGTCTCACCCCCTCCTTAGAAATACGGTGACCAAGAAATGTAGCTTCTTTTGAGAAAAAGTTGCACTTTTTAGGCTTTAACTTGAGGCCTACATTGTCTAAACGCTTGCACACCACAGACAGGTCATCCAAATGTTTCTCAAACGAGGAACTGAACACTACTATATCATCCAGGTATAACACTGCTATTTTCCATTGAAGGCCGGCAAGTGCTTTCTCTGCTATTCTCTGGAATGTCGCCGCGGCGTTACATAAACCAAAGGGCATCGTTATGTAATGGTACAATCCACCTGTAGGTGTAGCAAATGCTGTCTTTTCCTTATCACACTCCGCCATTGGCACTTGGTGATAGGCCATATCACAGTCTAAAGTAGAGAACCAAGCTGCTCCAGACAATGCGTCAATATTGTCCTCTATTCTGGGCAGAGGATATGCATCTTTGATGGTTTTTGCGTTGAGCTTCCTGTAATCGACACACATTCTCCACGTACCATCTTTCTTCTGTACCAAAACCGTTTGCGCCGAAAATGGACTGTCAGATTTTTCAATTAGACCCTTTTTCTCAAGCTTTTGAATTTCTTCATTTAGGATATCTCGTTTGAATAAAGGTACTCGTCTTGGGGGATCCTTAACTGGTTTTTCATCTGTCATTTTTATTTTATGCTCACCTATTCTTACGCGACCGTTGATGGTTCAACATGAAGTCGTTAAACTTTGACACTTCATCGCTCCGTAAGTTCTGACACCCTCTATTGAACATGTCCTGAAGATGCTCCGGAACCGTTTCCTCAAATTTACCATTACGGTGAACATGATATACAGAGTTTTCCTCCTCCATACATTGCTCTTCGTGGATCTCTAGCACATTTTCAAACAGAGCAATCACTGTTCCCTTACTAACAGTCACGTTCTTGTTACCCGGATTTAATAACCGCACACAAACGTTTCCTTTCGTTGAATCAACGACTGTTCTTGCAACAAGAAGTTCATGCTTCTCTATGAATTTTTCATCGGCACAAAGAATACCTTCACTTAGGTAAGAATAATGGTCCTTAACTATAGCACTATATACACCTTCATGACCCGCAGGAACCACAAATGAGTATGCTGCTATCACTCGAGGTAACCCTTTCCTTCTTTTCCTAGAACTAGGCGTTTCGGAAATGCCACTTTTCAAGATAACAAACTCTCTGTTTTCATGATCGAAGTTACACTTGAAGTAATTGAAAAAATCTTCACCAAGCAAGTTATGGGTGACACCTCCAACAATGACAGGGAAATACAACTCGTACTCACCAAACTTCAACAGTAAAGTTGTTTCACCATCACTACGGACTTTATCCCCATTGGCGGTCACAAAATTTCGTTTCGATGATTTGATGCCTGGTCGTAGTGAATATGGAATTTTTCTAAATGTTTCTAAAGTAACAAATGTGCTCTTTGTACCTGTGTCTACCTTCCAGGAGACTGGTAGGCCACATACCTTCCCGGATATTCGCATACCGGATTTTAACTTTACACGCACGGAATTATCACTCTTAGTAGGCCTTTCTTCAAGTCCGACCTTCCCGTGGCCTACCGGGTCGGTCTTTTCTAGTTTAAAGGTTTCGTCTCCTTTTGTGTGTCTTCTTCTCTTCCGTGACTGCCGAAACCTCGATAATTGCTCCGTCCACCTCTACCTCTACCTCTCCGTTGTACATCAAACACTTGATTTTGTTTCCATCGAGGATACGAATGTTCTTTTTCCGTCTCACGTAAACACTCTTCTTGAATTGCACTAGTTACTGCTTCCTGAATAGTTCCTGGCCGCGTACGCTTCACTGCTAATCTAAAATCTGGTACGTCATGACAATTATTCAGAAATGTAGTTAGGGCATGTTCGTTGACCATTTCTGCATGACTTGGATAAGCTTTTCTATACAACTCCTCTAAAGCTTGTCCAAATTCTCTGAAAGTTTCAGTTTTAAGTTTCTTTCTTGACTTGGCGTCCGCTAGGTAACTTTCCTTCATATTGAGTATACCAAACCGTCGTTCTAAACTGTCAAGTAGGCCATCCAGATTCCCTTGGACTTGCTCAGGGAGACCATAGGCATACGACTCAGCCTGACCCCTGAGAGAACACAACAACATCCTCCTCGCGTACTCCTTATCCCATTTATTGAGAAGAGCGATATTCTCATAGTATCTCCTAAATTCGTTCCACACGTCGGGCCCTTGTCCAGTGAAGGTTCGCCTGCACGGGACTTCACGTTTCGTAGAACTACAAATGTCAGCATTATCACACTCAGCCGACTCATTAATTTGGGATAGTGGTGATGTCAAGTTCGTGTGTTGATCTGGTAATTCTCCTTGTTTACCGATATTCAAGGTAGCCATAATTGACAACAAAAACATTATTGTTAACCCAGCACAGACACCAATCCAAGGTTGCTCAAAGTAGTAACGTACCTTTCCTTGAAAAGTTCTCATTAACTTCTCCAGGTTTTGACTTATCCAATAGAAACCGAAAGCACTAAACAATATAATCCAAAGCAGAACGAACATTTTCCACTTCTTAGCAAGTCCTGAAGAACCACTTCTCTTTGGGACTGGTTTTAACACAAATGTTGGTGTATCAAAGTGTGGTTGAGCAGAAGGTGTTGACTCGGCAGTTGGAGTTGTTGGTTGAAAACTAGATGAAAAGAAACTTTGGCCTAAACCGGAATCTCCACCAGCACTACGAGCCTCTACATGACTGTCACCAGCACTAACTTGAAACGGAGTTGTTGGAGAAGTCATGGAGTCCTGCATGCCGTCAAATAAATACTCAACACAAAAATAGAGAGGCACTGAATCCGAAATCCCACTGGATTTTCATAGAATAGCACGAATACTATCCCACCGCTGCCACCAATAAAACGCACTCTTCTCAGTTGAGTAAATGATTCACAGAAGACTGCAACAGTTTAACCGTTTATTATAATCCAAACATCGAGCTAACTGCCCCGCACAAATCAAACCAATCGTATTTATAGGAGACGCAGCTCCGTTACACGTGCAACCTCTGCAAACTAACTCCGTTGCATGAAATAAAACACAAACACGAATTAAGACATCTCACAGCTCCGTTACACGAAAAGCACGATGAAGCTATGCTTCAGTGTGCGTTTCATGTAACAATATAAGCTCCATTTGCTCCGTTGCATGATAGGCAAGATTCTAAAGGTATCGTAAAGTAAACATAGAAAAGGAGCAAAACGTACACAATGATGAGGTCAATGAACAATAATGAACAACAACCGGTTTAACTGACCGACATATGAGTAGACTGGTAGACAGACATACAGACAGGTAGAAAGGCAGACAGACAGACAGACAGACAGATAGACAAACAGACAAACAAACAGACAGACATACAGATAGATAGACCAACAGACAGACAGATAGATAGACCAACAGACAGACAGACAGACAGATAGATAGATAGACAGATAGACCAACAGAGAGAGACAGACAGACAGATAGATAGACAGAAAGACACACTGATTAAGTATGAAAATAATGATAACAGAGGCAAAATAAGAGATAAAACAATGTAAAAGACGTTTTTCGTTACACATATATATAGGGTCTGATTCTACTCTATTTCCGCAAAATACATCATGTGTTGATATATCATTTTAATATGCATGATGTCATTATTTCTGACATGAGTACTCATAGAGTCAATGGTTCATGGATATATGCCTATCAAATATGATATTTGCAACTGGCATTTGAATGTAATGGAATAAACTAGAATCTAATATTTATGTAATGGGGAATATAATAGGCAATGTGTCAATAGTGTGACTCCCTGATGTAGCAATGCAACATCTTGGCGATTGTATTGCAAGTATAATTATTTATATAGTATACAGTCTTGTAGACACTTGACATCCAAATCTCTGTTAGATTTTATTTCAGTGTATTAACCCTTCCTCCATAAATACGCCTTTCTACACCTCTGTAATAACCACTTCTTGAAACCATTGTGATAAAAAGAGCATTTGCTATATACTATTTATTACAATGGTATCAAACTACAAAATTCTAAATTTTTCCATTTCTCTTGTAAATGCTCCTTTTAGGTAGGGTTCATTCAAAGAGGTTTGGTCTAAAATAGCCAATGAGGGAATGGGTTAAAGTCTAAGAATATATCGACGAATTTGGGATTAGGTTTACAATTTCCCGAAATTGCATTGCAGTACTTTAATCGTCTCTGCTGTGAAAGGCCAAATCGATTACACTTTCTTCTGTTAAGATAATCAATATAAAGCTCAACGTAATTCAATTTGGGTAAGTTTTATGCCCTACAATAATAACGAAACAGCTAGTAAAGCACATCTTTTTAACTAAATACGGCATCTCTTAGCCTATAAAAAGATTTTATTCTCGGACCATTCTCACAGGCAGCTCTAAACTTCCATAAAACTCTAGCCTGTTCTGTTTCATTGTCAAGAAATCGGAGACACCGATTGCATTGACTAAATTTATTTTCCTAAGCAATGACACAGACATATTTACCTTCAAGCGGCTATGCACACTTGCAACGGCACGGTGCTTCCCGAGCCGAGATTTACTTTCAAAACTGCCTCTGGAAATAGACATTATAACCGCAAACATAAAACATCAGGATGTTATTAGTTTTGTATACTGCTTACGCCGGTGCTAGGGGGCGTGAGTAGTGTTGCACTTTTAATTATTACTCATGAACAGACTCAATGAAACCGAGTCTGCAATTGTCTCGTTTTGCATTTCTACTTTTGCTTTCGAAGGATCACCAATTGTCAGAATATATTATCAACGAATCGGGATTTAGTTGCGCTAGTTTCTGCTACTAGACACATTCGACACCTGTTGAATAGCTATAATGAAACTGGAGCATTTCTAATTACAATGGAACCCCTCTTATGCGATCACTTAATGAATAAACATAGGTTTCGTTATAAGCAGGTGGTTGCTTAATGCAGGACAAAAGTAATGCAGAACGCTCGGAGCTTTCATCATTTCTTTCGTCCTGCATTAAGCTACCACCTGCCTCTAAGACCCAGATTTATACCTCATTTTGGTAACAACCAGAAACATCCGCAGCGGTCTCAGTAGCAACGCACCTTTTACAATAATGCTTAACACACAATGACTAGTACTATACAGTAGTTTATATAGTTTTATATTCTCTTAAAAGAAAAGGTTAAGGCATTAGCAAACATATTATAAACAATACTTCGTAAAAAAGTTTATAATTACATGCAATGGAATACATCTGAGTCTTCCTTTATATGCAATTAGCTTGAAATCGCGATATGAGCAAACTAATGTTACTCGACATAAGATTCAATAGTAACAAAGCTACACATACAAGCAAAATAACATTACATACAGTTGCACGTTCGATGTATGAACATACTTTTCTCATCAACATCTAACACAACAGACTCTATCACAGACAACTTATACACATATCAATATGCACAAAATTCATGTTTCATATCCATAACTAAGCAAGAAACAAGGTACATGGGCCAGCTGCTTCTCATCCCCAACTCTCCTACAGTGTGGTGGTTGTGCAATACGCTCCAATAAAGGCATTTACATAATAATGTTTGCAGCTTGAAAAACGTCTATGAAAAAAATGAAAGTGCAAAAGACTTGTGCAGCACCAAATATCCGTACCGTGCTATCAGTTGACCCTTGGGTTTTTAACCCTTCTCTTGCTGAATTGTAAAATACATTTCTCCTTCTTTACCCATGCCCTGTTGTATAATTACACATATATTCACTGTGTACAAGTATTTTGCGGAGTGCACTGGTTGCACAATCAACTTGTAAGTAGTGCAGACCCTGATGAGACAGCCCCTGCAGGAGCTGTCTCATCTGGGTCTTCACTATTTACAGGTAGACATGTTGATGTGAATAGAAAGCGAAGGGCTAAAACATTATGACTGACGTTTACATGTACGACATATTGCATTGCTAAAGCTAATGCTCAAGCCACTTGATAATGGGGACATGTGCCTGATATCATAATAATCCCTATACTGTCCGAATAAGAATCAGTGAATAGCTAGTTAGCTAACAGACTGTCGCATTTAGCCATTTCGATGCTGCAGCTTCCCCAGGAGTGGGTTAGCCCATTAATGTTTACATATGGTAGGATTAACCAGCTAGAGGTATTTGAAAGGAAATAGCGCAGGTCATGATCAGGGGACCCCCAGCGTCTACATTTTTTTTATAGTCCAGTGCTTGTGTGTCACATATTCTAAATGATTACACGAGGTAACTTACCAGAGTCTTAAATGGTTCATTAGAATCTACAAATGGAAAAGTAGTAAAGTCAAGCAGGCAAAGCCACATACAAGACGCATCAACCACCAAAACACCGATAGACAGCATCACACACACACACACACACACACACATACACACACACAACCACACACCCAAACGCACACTCACACACAAGATGAACACAGAAAACACCAACAGACACACAAGAACCAGAGACAAACACTCCACACATGAACACAATCACAAGCACAAAGACGCAAGGCAAACAAATGGAAGGGTGACAAAGAGAGTACCGCCTTGGCACGGTCAGTAGCAAAAACACCACTGGGAGTTTAAACCGGTTTACGGGCGTCCTAACCTCACACTTCTCTCAAAGTCACCCTAGCTTTACAAATAGTGTAAATAAAGGTATCCCCACCGGACTTACCCACAACATAGACGACAGTGAACACAGGACAACATGTAAAATATAGCATAATAACTGTGACAATCCGTCAAATATGTACTCAATGACTTTGCTGAAGTCAGAGCACCTTCAGGTAAGCCG